>CAUIUS010000004.1:21462500-23862500 GCA_961210405.1 Drosophila mercatorum | reverse complement strand
CTATGAAATTATGTTAATTCAATCGATATTTTGACTAATTTAGTCAGCTTTCCATATTGCCGCCCTTGTCCCCAGCCCCTGCCATCTACCAGCTACCAGCTGCTAGTTGCCTGTAGTCAAGTGCCCCCCATTTGTGAGTCAATTAGCGTTGTAATTTGACATGCTACTTTACGTACTTTACCAACTTCACTTTACTGAACTCGACTCGACTCAACGGGACTAGCCTTTGTGGCAGTTGGGCAGACCCACATCGTGAAATTATTCTACTTTCGTTTATCGATAACAATTATACTAGTTGAGCAAGCCCATTTCGAAGCTGTCAAATGGCATTAGGGCTGTTCTGGTACTATATATAGTCAAGGCTATGTGGAAACATAAATATTTGGTGTAGTTTGTATATACGCTTGATAAGTGAAGCGATAAGCAGGGTGTGTTGTCTCAATTTATGAGTTTTGACAACTTGTGAGTGAGTAAGCAGAGGCCAAACCATCAAATTCAAAAATGTCTCAGCTACCTCGCCGCTCGCAGCTCTCAACTCGTAACTGGTCGCTCGCAGCTCGCAGGTGATAAAAGAGCGAACAAACAATGCTACACGAGTGTCAACAACAGCAGGAGTGCAAGTCTCTTAATGGCTTTCCCAATTCCGTTGTCAGCAGGGGCGTTCTGGCCAATTTATACCAAAGACTGGGAGCGTCCCTGTCGAGTAGGTGACTCGTCTGGAAATTAGAGGTGCCATCCGATCGACTTAGTTTACAAAATCTTCAATGTCTGTCCAGAAATATTCCTGAAGCTCAACATTTAACATTTGCATTAACTTGTCTCGAACTAGTTACTTGTGTCCTGTGACAGGTTCTTTTTCAGGTTATTGACACATTAGAGTAATGAGCCAATGCGAAAAGTTGAGATTATTTTGTAAACTCTGCGAGTATGCGGATATTGGTTGAGCGTCACGCGACATTTAACACCATAACTTTCGCCATTCGCTGATGGTCGCGCAATTTACTTGACTTCCATATAGTATATGTGTATCGGTGTGAATATATAAATACATTTATAGAATCGTTTAGTTGGCCCATTAACGCTGTTAACTTGCAATGGGGTCAGCGTAAAGTTGATGCCAGTTCTGCCAGGTCAACTGACGTACTGAGGCATCCTATCCTATCCTGTATTCTGTGCATTAGCGGTCCCGGATGTCTTTTGCCTGATGACGCGCATACGTTGGCAGCTCCATCTGCAGCGCTGCTTTCTGCCTTTTACACTTAGCTGAAGTCAGCGAAGCGCATTTCCATTCATTTTTTGAAGACATAATCAATATTTGGCAATGCGCCGAGTGTGCATATGACAAACAGTCAGCGCGCCTAGAACTACACGATATGCTTTATACCCGATTACTATATATATATATATATATATATATATATATATATATATATATATATATATATATATCTATATATGTACTATATATATATATATATGTGTGTGTGTCTGTGTGCCTGTCAGGACATGCAGGCTATTGAATTATATGTGCACTCTTTCCGCTTCTGAGTGCACTCTCAATGATTTGCAACAAAATGCTCTAAGTATTCTTGCTTTGTAGCTCGTCGCTTCGGCTGTCCTGTTATAGTCTCCGATTGAACATCCTAGTAATTATTCCCGAAATAAACAAAATATATTTGTTCTTCAATCTGAATCTGCATTGCGAATTCGTCAACAAAAGATGGTCTCCTGCCAGTAAATCGCTTTTCGGAAATTAATTTCATAGTTTGTTAGGGCTAAGCTGGCTTAGCCTAGTTGTCAAGCAATAACTTTCTCTCTCCATCCCAATATCGTAAGCCACAATACAACTTCCAACTGGGTTAATTGAACAGCGATTCTAGTCCTCAGCCGCCCTGCCACTTATTGTGTGTTATATGACAACTCTCAGACGTTTTCTTCAAGGTTGACGTATCTGGAGCTGTAGTCAGTAGTCAGTCTCTTCGCCATCGACTTTGTACTACTTATTTATTGTTGACTTTCATGTTTTGCGCCTTTTCTTTTTTATGTTATGTACAAGCGTCAGCGATAAAAATCAATGCCAACGACTCCCAGCAACTACCGACTTGCGTTTCGTATTTGATTGGTTTAAGCAACTTTTTGGGTTTTGGCACACGTGCCACGTGCTCATCCCGCGTGGGAGCTCCATCCTCAAGTCCTCGCTACCAAGCCCCTCGGAAAGCATGAGCATTTGCCATTCTGCATTCTGCAGTCTGCAGTCTGCAGTCTGCAGGTGCACATGCCACACAGACGGTGCCCAAAATTATGGAATACGTGGGCGTTGCCGAGGCTGGCTTGAAGCGCGGACAACAGAAATGGGCTTGTGTGTATGGCTAAGTGCGCGAGGCTGGCAGGCAGGAGCCGTCAAAACTTTCGTGCCGTGTGCCCCTTTAGCGCTTGTTTGTCACCGGCAGGTCACGAAATGGCTGCCAAGAAAGAGCTGCGCGCCACAAATTTCTCTTTCAATTGGGCTATTGGAGCGGCAAGCACATTGCCTCGCCGTCCGGCCGTTTCGACATGCAACCATTTCTTGCGTCTTGAATGTGCCCTGTCACAGACTTCTGGAGCCGCTCATATTGTCCTTCAGCCTGAGTCTGCCCCCTCCTCTCTCTCTCTCTCTCTCTCTCTCTCTCTCTCTCTCTCCCTCTCACTCTCTCTCTCTCTCTCGCTGCCGCGTATCTCTGCAAGCTCCCTGCCGGCTTATGTATAATGAATATCCATCCAGCTTAAAATTCACTAACATATTCATGCGCTTGAATCTTCGCTCGCACTGAGGGTGCGAGCATTGAGATTTGAATGAATTGAGTGTCAATTGTTCACGCTTCACACGCGAGCGGGCCAAAGCATTACCCATACGCAATATAATTTATCTTTCGCCTCATTATGGCAGAGCGTGAGCGAGCGAGGGCAAATAATTAATTATATAGTTATCTATTTTTGTGTACGTCATGGCCTAGGCTCCTCGTCTCCGGCTGCGTGTATCTCAGTTCCGCTGATTTGGCCACTTTGACGGAAGCAACTCTTAAGTGTCAGTCGTTTATCCTAAATGGCAGCCAGAAAATTGTGTGGCAACAACAACGAGGACGACAGCTACTTGCAACAAATTCCTCTCTCCGGTCATGTGTGTGCGGCTGAGTGAGCGTGTGAGTGTGGCACAGCTCAAAGAGCACCACTTAAAACGGAAAACGCGCCGCAAAAATTTAAATGCATTTGCGTTTGCTCTTGAAAGTTGACTTGTGCCCAGGCAAAGGATGTGCGGAGGAAAAGCATAGTGAAAGTTTAACTTATACTAATTTGAGCAGGATTATAAACTGCAATGTTGAGAGTCTGTGCGGTCCGTGCAAGTAATCAATGTCCTTTATTCTTTTATTTATAGCTTAAGCTATTGCTTTATAGCAATCGAATTGTCATTGTAATAAGGCTGTTTGAATAAACTCAGTTTATAGTTACAAGCTGATCCCTGTCTCCGCTAATATTCATAAATATTTTCGATATCAATTCAGCACGTCTAGTGTAGTATTGAGCGGAATGTACTGCATCTGTAAACAGAACTATGCGCGAGTGACCCCTGGCTCGACCAATTGCAAAGCTTTTGCGGTTGTTTTGCGTTCTATTCCTCGAACCAACACTTATTACTGGCAGCTTGAGCGCTGCTGCTGCCACCATTAGCGTCATCAGCACTATGTACAATAATGACAATGGAACTTCATAATTAAGACAGTGATAATTTAAATTATCTCAGTAACTCTGTGGCAAGCAACTCGCAACGCGTGGCTCTACTCTCAGTTCGCATCTCTCATAACAGGCTGGCGTAATTCTGTTTTAATGGCGTTGAAATTCAATTAGGGAAACCCCTTCTTGTCATTGCTGTAAATTATGTGAAATGCCTGTTCAAGCGTTACGTCGGCGTAGGCGTGGCAGACGGGGAGAAAGGCAGATGGGCAGATGCGTATGTTTGCGATATCTTAATAAAGTTAAAAGCGCTGGCGCTTTTGTCAAACTTGCTACTGTCAGTTGCACACGAACATGAATGGGCGGGCCGCTGGGAAGCAGGCCCGAGGAGTGGGACAGCTCGTCGCAAAGTTTTGCAAGCTTTGCCAGTACTAGGCGCAAACAGGCAGCAAGCGTTTCCTTTGCCCCGTCAAGCAAGGAAAAAAGGGACTCGAGCATGTCGTGCCAGCTCAGATCAAAGCTTCTTAGGAGATTGAAAAATTTGCACGCGGGGAATAAAATGTAAAGCGAGCAAAATACGAAACACAGAATACAAAATACAAAACGTGCAATCCGAGAGACGGCAGACGAGGTCAGAGCCCAAACGATTCTCGTCAGCTTTTAAGTTTCGTGTTAAAATAGTGACTGAGATCCGCTTCTCGCCGCACACTGTTCGCTGCTCGCTGCTCAGGCTCAATAATGGCCACCGGGGCTTTATGTCAGTGGCTTTATCTGTGCTGGCTGTGTCCTTTGTTGCCCCATTTGGCTGCAAGCAGCGGACGAGGCTACGTTGCAAGCGAAGCATGTGGCGGTATTTGTTTATTTATGTCACAGCAGCTGCGCCCGAAAGGATTTGCGCGAAATCAGCTATAGGTGGACTTAACTATGAAAACCAAAGGAAAGCCAAACCACTTCTGCAGCGAGGCCCAGAGAAAACGTACTGCAAACAAGAAGTGAGATCTATAGCAAACCACATGCACTAAAATATGGCTAAAAGCTTTCAAGCCATTTCTCTGCTCCGCTGGCTGTGTTGTTCACTTTATTATTAATGCATTCCACTGTGCTATGTTACAGCTATGTACCCAAGGCTTGACTGTACTTCCGACTAGGTGGCACGAGACACGTAGATAGCATATGGCTACATTCTACGTGAAATAGTAAAAGGAAAGGAGCCGCAGGCTGCCTGCATGTAGTTAAGCGGGAGTATGTGTGCGTGTATGTGTGCTGCACTAAGAACAACATGTACTCAGGTGGATGTGAGCCAACACTATATACATTTATATTAAAAATATTTACCTGAGAGCTGACAGCACACTCAGCGGGAGACCCAAGCGCAGGAGGAGGCGGAAGCAAGCTGCTCCTCCTGCCCAGTCGACGACCTGCTGTGCTTTGCGTCGTTGACCGACCAGGAGGAACGAGCCGCTCTGCTTGCGCGAAGTGCTCTTCAAATATTTAATATTGCCTGGCCATCTCTCAGTCTACAAATTCAATCGGAGATCTTAGTAGTATTACTATCATATTAGCTTAAGCCGTTTCACTTTGCTGATTGGCTCTCCTGGCTCATATTCGATGCAATAAATTTTAAAAAAATAGTCAGAGAGTTGTTCCTTTTGTTAATTCCAATATGAATTATTGCCTCATTTCCAAAAATACATATATTACAGAATCAAATCCAATTGAAAATCTTTTAATAATCAAATGGATCATTCATAAAAAAATCAGCATAAAGGGATCTTAGCAGCACTTAAAAATCACAAACAAATCAATAAAATTCCAAAGTTTATTTGATACATAAATATACAAATCAATTTTTATGTGCGCTCTCAGAACTGCCATAAGGCATCTGCCTGACAGCACTTGTCATAAAAATTATTAAATTATGTTCGTCGGACATGCGAAAGACCTGAGCAATGGTAATAGTCATGGCTCGAGTATGACTACGAGATATCCTCTACCTTGTGCGTCACAATTGCATGGGATAACCCACAATGTTATTCAATTCAATTCTTGTAAATTATTTTTACTTAACGTCTTTACCTATTCAAATCCAAAATTCTCAACTAATCATATAACACTATAAGTTTTATTTCAGTTTTCAGATTTTTTCCTTAATTAATACATTCCATGCCGATTATTTGCAACCTTGGCACTACTAAAATCCTTCCACAAAATTCTCTTGTTGAGTCACTTCAATGATGAAACACTTCCGCTTGGCTTTACGATATTTCTTGAGTTCGTTTCTTTCCATAGAAATATTTTCCATAGGATGATTTGTTTGTTTGGCATTTGTGAAAGATAAATGAAGAAAAATAAAACAGATAAATCGCTCTGCACATGAATATAGTTCAGCTGTATTTGTGTATAAACTTATTTCATTTAATATTTATTTATTTTAATTGCTGTTTGTCCAGTTATTCGTCAGCTCTTCAATACACGCAGATGCCACTTCGCAATGCTAACAGCTTAAGCTGGCTGCAGATGGACTTATTTAAGAGCACGTTTAAGAGTTTCTTTTCCATGGTGGGGGTGTATAATACACCTTGATTATATTATATGTTATATCAATAAGGAGGATATAACAGATTTTAGTTGTTGCTCTCAATAAAACTAATTCGATTATTGATTTCTGCTACATTACTGGACAATATTCAAGACTTACTGCACTCAATGGTAGATCTGTAACATATCTATAAGATTCAAAAATAAATATTTGTCGCGCTAAGCAAACAAGTTTTGTAACTATATGTAACTGTGTGCTAGCCCATAACTTATATATCCAATAACTATTTTGTAATCAGGCTTAAAAAAGGCTGTGTGTATAAACCTGATTTGTAGTTATGTGTGAGTGTGTAAGTGTCTCTATAGTAACGTATTTGCTCATGCGAAAATATGAATATGTGTAGATGTCGTCGTTGTCATCATAAGCACTCTTGAAGCGGTGGCATTGGCTGTATAATCCCACTCATCACATCATATCAACATCATCATTATCATCAGCTTAGCACCGTGATGTATGCGGTTTCGTTCCATTTTTTTGGTCTAGTGTGGAGCACTTTGCGCTCAAGTAGAGATTATCACAAATTTGTTTACTCAACTCGAATGGAGACTGCAGTGTGTCTATGTGTGTCTATGTGCCAGTCTCTCTCTCTGTCTCTCTTTCTCTCTGTGTGTGTGGGTGTGTGAGTGTACAAACACATTTTGCGTCGATTTTCAATTCCTTTTTGGCGACTGCCACTGACAGGCGACATCAGCAAACAAACACAGAGGCGAACGTGGGTGTCGTGTGGGCTGGACGGAGGCCGTAGACCTAAGTAGAGCTACGGCTCGTGCTGCTGGTTGACATAATTTCCATGCAATTGATTGACAATTACGGCATTTTGTGGCACATTTGCAAACAGGCGACCCGTCGGGCGCTGCATCGATTAGCCCACGGCAGGACACGGCGCTGCGAGCGACGTCGCGCTGTTGACATGGCTGACTGGACAGGCCCCAGTGGGTGGCAGTAAGTGTAATTGAATTGAGCTACAAAGCGTCTGTAATTTGTTGCATGCAGCGGCTGGCAGCTGATATTTGCATACATCATGTGTAGTTGCTTATGCATATGACTCTCCCCTCATGGGCTCTCACAATGACACTATACTTTGCGCCTGCAAGTAGGCAGCACTTTGGACCGTCTCTAGGGAAGTTGATGCACGCAGCACGTTCAGCCTAGCCCAGCCCAACTTAGCTCAGCTCAGCAATTCGAGAAGATTATCTCGTTATGCTGCGCGGGGACCCTGTCAAAGGGTGCAGCCAAGCAAAAGGCGAAAAACAATTAAGAGTGTGCGAGTGTGTGGACAAGTGTGTCATGTGTGTATCATGCATGAATGGATCCGTTGTCGTTTGCCTGCAGGCAGGCAGACTGCAGCTTGACTGCCTATTGTTCTAGCCACGTTTAGAGCGTGCAGTGCAGCTGTAGTGCGCCAGTGGAGCGGCAACATCTTGACATTCGCAATGGCACAAGTCATTGTGCTTGCATGCCCATTCTCACTCGCTTTCACATGGAAGAGCTCTCCTGTGTTCCCTCTCCGTCCCGCTCATTGAGTTGCAAAAAGCTGACACTAAATTGTGAGGCTTGGAGGCGAGTGAGCGTGAGCACGAGGGGCGGCCATTTATATGAGTATCTGCATCTGACAGATACAGCCCGAGATACTTCAAATTAAGAAATACAACACACAGCCGCACTCTCCGCATGTAAATAACACAAAACAACGCACACAGATCCCAGAATGTAAAATTGAAATTTCTTGCCGCGTAATTTGTGTTTGTATACAAAACAAAGCATTTCTGAGTTCGTATCTTTCTTTAGTTTGAGGGAAATAAAAGCGATACTTAATCGCGCGACCCCCGGAATTCGACATTAAGTGCATTTATTTGTCAAGGCAGGTGAACTGAAAGTTCAGTGTATTTAGAAAGCATGTTAACTATTTGAGTGCGTGATACTCGAATCAGATGAGCTTCTGCAGACTTGAACTAAAAGTGTATCCTGGCTGCTTGTGAATCTCACACTCAATATTACCAATGATGTTTAATATTTATTTACTGCGGAAATACTAATACTTGGTTTTCCCTCTTACACATTTTTTTTTAAATATTTTGTTAAAGCTCTCAATTGAGGTGAGGGCTGTCCCATTGAGGTGCTAAAAGACGAATGTCAAAGCTTTTATAAAAGTCGTATAGCATTTTAAGGCCATTCTGAGAAGTGTTTATGTTCGACACTAAAATACTTGCATTAAAAGATTCTTAAGTTATTCCGAGAGCTATTCGCTTCTTCGTTTATAACAAACAAATCCAATTTGCAGCCGAAGCACAGACGCACAGCCACACAGACACACTGACAGGAAATGGATTCTTCGATATGTTTGTATCTAAAAACAAGCGCATCAAGATACCGAATCTATATCAACAAAAGCTGAGTGCCTGCTTTGCAGGTGCATACTTTGGAGGCAGCTAGCTAAGTCCCTAGCGCTCCAACAGCTGTGCCAGCAATCTATGCAATTAATTTATTCAAAGCATTTATTAAATAAATATATAAACACACAGCGATCGCGTTCGTGTTCGCGCTCGCGTTCTCTGAACTCAAAACAAACAATATATTATCGGGGCGTGGAGTATCTGCACACATGTACATGTATGTGTGCAGGCATGATATGGTCCGGTCTGCTGTTGGGACTGCGCTAGGTACTCAAACGATTCCATTTATTCGTTTATCAGGTGGTTTTCCCAAACGCCTTAAAATAGAACTTGTTTTCAATAAGCGTACAGCTCTTCTGAGAGCCAAAGAGAGGGACATAGTGACGGAGAGAGTGAGAGAGAGAGAGAGAGAGAGAGAGAAAGAGAGAGAGGGAGGGAGGGAGGTAGGGATTAGTTGCAAGGCTACGTGCTAGGCCAGGCGGCTATGTGGGCCAACTGAAATAGACGGCAACGGGCGCTGCACTGCAGCTTGGACACACTCCTACTGCTCTCTCTCTCTCTCTCACCCTCTCTCTCTCTCTCTCTCGGCATGCGAGTGTGTGCGTTCTGTGTGAATTTTATTTTAAATTTAGCAAAACTCAAGAAGCGCAGCACACGAAAATAACCTCTTACTCATGTCGGGTGAGTGTGTGTGTTGCCTTCATTTCTGTTTTTAATTATTTTACAACAATCATCTATTAATATGCTCGAAATTTATAATTCTTGATTTTTCTTGGTATGCTCAGCATATTTGCGGCGCTACTTTCATGGCGACCTGTGCGCCTTATGTGTCAACGCGGCGAATGCGTAATGTGCGCGCTGTTTGTTTATCAGGCTACTTTTGGGCTATTCCAATAATGTTATTGTTTTCGCTGTGCGGCAGGCGCCAACAACAATTAAGTATAAACAAATCACGGCGATTGCATAGAATTTGTTTACAAACATAAGTTCTGTATGTATGTATGTGTGTGTGTATGTGCGTGTTTTCTCTTTACTTTCCGCAACACAACGAACATCGTTTATGGCCAACATATGTTCAGGGCGATTGCAAATTTGTGAGCTAACAATATTCGCAATACGGCAACCAGCCCGTTGCACCCATGCCCACGTATATTTTCAGATAAAAATTTAATTTCGCCGTTTGCCAAGTAGGAAAAACTCATTTTCACGTTTTCACAATATCCCAGCAACAATAAACGGCAGCGAACATCATCTAAGTGCACGAAGCTCGCTGCCGGCACTTCTGCTTGGTGCTTGGTGCTTGGTTGCATTCGCCTCAGCAATGCCGTCATCAATTTAAAAACTGCGCCTGCCGCTTGGGTCCCAGAGGAAGCCACAGCAGCATCAGCAACTGATAAGACCCCAGCCGCGGTCGGACATTCCCCAGTGAGGAAAGTTTTGTGCCATTAACATTGTGGTTGCTACGGCTGCATTCGCCGCAGTTCCCATGAAAGCCATCCACCGCAGAAGGTCATTATGTTTATTAGTTGCACTTATTTTAAGACTGTGCCAACGCATTCTGCACCCATCTCCCCCATCGCCACCGCCATCGCCTACGCTCGCATCTCCATAGCAATTTGCACTTGCTGCACGAAGGCGAATTTATTTCCGTTTTGATTGTGTCATGTTGGTAATTTTAGTGCACGCTGCGTATACGCAGCACCAGCACTAATTCAAACGCAGTGTCAGCGCGGGCTGCCTGAAGAGAAACCCAAATGCCGCTCATAAATTAGCTTTATGAAGCTTCGTTAGTAATGTTGCTGCCTGCCGTTAGCAATTGTTGTTGTTTAAGCCGTCTGGCATTCGAGCTAGTTTTCTGGGTCGTAAATTATGTCAGCAAGTGCAGCTCAAATGCGAAGAAGCTTATAGGTCTCTTGCTAGCTGACACCTGTCTGTGACTTTAGGCATTGTTGTGGCTTTATTGATTTCTGATTTACGAGCACACAGTGTTACATAAACAAGACACCTTTTTAAGCAAATGTGGCACAGAAAGGTCGACGGCTAAATTCAAACTCAGCTTCAAAATTATATTTACAAAAAATGCATTTCTCTATTAATGAATAGTAATACAAACGAAAGCAGTGAGCAAATTATTAGACCCTTGTGTTAGAACTAGCCTGCGCTATAGCGCTTGTTCGGAAAAATCAAGAAACTTTTCGGTTTATCACGAGGAAATATTCATGCAGTAACTCTTCTTTACGCTGACAGCTTCAAGCCCATGTTAACTTAAAGGGCTTAATTATGTATTGCACCTTGTACCGAGCACGTTAACAAACTGTGCACATTGCGCAGCTATCGAGCGTTTCATGCCTTCGCATAAATTTGCGGATTGAGGTTGTATGTCATAACCCCCTTCGCCCCTCTTACGCTGTGCCCTATCTATATGCAAGCACACATTGGATCTGGCCTCTTGCATGCCCATGGATAATGGCCGAAGGCAAAACGAACGACCGCAAACACACAAACTCAAACATAAACAAAGTGTAAAGCAAAAAATTTTGCTGTTGGGTGTTTCTGCCTGCATGATACTCTACACATCCCAATTGCAACTGAGCAAGGCTTACTAAGGGTTCGCAATGCAATTGCACATGGGTATGGATCAAGCCATATATTGGTATATTGATTTTTCATACTTCAAGTCCACTGAATATGCTCCAATTTTCGCCCTCAGAATGAGTATGTAAACAAAACAATGCCAAAAAGCAAAGTTCGACGCTTGCAACGAGGCCGGCGCTGAGGACGCGGCTAGGAATGTGGATAAGCATGGGACCCGTTACAGGCCAATAAAAAGTGGCTGTAAAAATGGCATTTATGGTTTCAACTACACTAATTTATTGTCTGTTTGCCGGGTAATGCGCAATTAAAACTGCCAAGTGTGTTCAATTAATTTGAAAAGTCATGACGATGCATATGCAATGGCTAGATGCGAGCGGCCCTGTAAATAAAAATTAAACTCTCGTCAACTATCGAAAGACTGCAACGAAAACCAACAATGAAACCAAGAATTGAAATCAATGTTTTACGACTTAAAGATAAAATTAAAGCCAACTGAATATGGAGCATTGTGTCATCTCAGTTAGAGTTTGAATAGCATCGAGTTTTATTAGTTGGCCAACAGCCACAGTTTTTAGTAGGATAACAACCTTTGTTCTTAAATTATTGAGATTAAGGCTTAATTGCATTGGAATCAATAATATTATTTGTCATACGTGTAATAAGTTGATGAAAAGTATAATTGGATGTGGGAAAATAGAAAAAATGTTATTTGTCGTTATCTGTCACTCCCTGGTTTATGAACTAGCTAGAGAAAGTTGAAGTAGAAGCTAGTGGTAATATATTTTAGTATTAGAAGATATATAGTTATTTTAATATATTTTTTAATAAGAATACATGTCAATATATATTTAATATTTTTTATACCATTTGTTTAATTACCATTTGGAAAAAGAGTCATAATCATAGATCTTAAATAATTGATTAAGTTGTCTCAAATAAAATATCTGCAAACAGTTACTTATGAGTGCATAAACAAGCGAATAACTTTAGGAAAATCGCTGCTGTATTATATATGGGGAAAAGATGAAAACAAACAAATTTAGATACACTGCGAGTAAATCAAACTTTCTCGGCGTGGGCTCAGCCACAACAACAATGATATATATGTACATGGCTATTCTTTATATATTTCTGTATCAGCTGTTGGTCTGTGATAAAGGCCGACACCAGCGCTTGGCCATAAACAATTGTTGATGCTCGTTATAAGCCAATTAAATTCATGCGCTGAAATGCACGCGCACTTCAAAAAGAAGCGGCGATGGCGGTTGGGGTATTTGCTTGGGCGTGGGTGTGGCAAGACAGAAAAAGACACGCACACATACACACACAAGCAGACACGTATAAGAAATGTCAGCTGCTCCATAAAGCATTTCTGCCTACACGGACGCCACCGTTAATGTAACCAAGCCAAGCCAAGCCAAAAAAAAAAATTAAAATAAATAAAAAAATAAAGAAAAAAAAAGAAATGTAAAAATAAAACAGAATTTGGTTCATTACTGAAAGGCCACCTTGACGTTGTTGCTTGAACTCATGCCAGAGAACTATTGAAGGGTGTTGCGAAGGTCTGCCAGCAGCTAGCAGCCAGAGACACATTTATGCTGCGGCCAGCACTTTTACCTTTTGATTACTTCTCGACGCACTCATTAGACAGAAGTGCACACTTCTCCATGTTGTTTCTGTTGTTGCTTTTATTGTTTATTTTGAATCGCCGACATAAGTATAAACAATTTGTGCTAGCATCAAATTATACGAGTATACGTATACAATTAGTTTATATAGCCATCATTTGGGCCCAAGCGACCTTGAAATGGCTTCTCGCCCACCCCAGGGGCACGTGAGTGAAATCGTAAATGTAATTGGACTCGTTGTCTAGGACAGTATATTGTTGTTGGTCTTAAACTGACCCATATATAACAATCGATATTCCTATCCGAAACTTGTTTCTGCTTTCCGTATTTATCAATTCCTCAAAATTGTGCAGTTTTCCATTAACATGAAATTCGACTTTAGCTCAGTGCACATTTGCTACAATGTGGCTCTTGAATACGTAATAATTTAGCAAAACTTTTGCTTTTTCGCACGTAGTCCAACAAATCTATATACATATGTATGTAGTACGGATACTCGCATACAAAGATTATACCGTAAAATTGTTGCGTTTCAACATTGATTAGAAACGAAAAAAAAGAATCGATTGATCCATGATTAATTTAATACAGTGCTCAATTATTAAGAATTTGAGAATCGAAAATAATAGAAGAAAATTCAAAATATGTATGTGGCTATGAATAAGCATTTACATATTTTTATTTATAATACTTTGACCTTCAGTCATTATGTGATAAAGAGTGCCAAGACTCGTACAGGGTATCTATCAGCTGTAAATAATTATTCTCAAGTGCATTATTCATGTTGGTATAGTAGATTTCGTAAAGTTCTCGGCAAATTTTCATTGAAATTTCACTGGCATGTGACTATATCTTCCGTAAGTTCTCCTCTGCCTCACCTCCTCTGCTGAACAACGCAGCCGCGTTAATTTGAAGGCACTTTAAGCTACAAAGTCCAATGTCATCGCGCCGAAGATCTGATACACTTCTCATCAAATCTGCGTAAAAGGTTGTATGAAATTAGATGATAAATATAAAAAGCACATATTTAAATATCTTTATTATTCGTTTAAGTTACCTTATAGCAGCGCATAGATAGTTTTGCTTGGATAACTTAAGGCGACTCTGAAGCTTTTCTTTCCACTAAAGCAGATAAGCTACACCAACCGTTTTGTTTGTACTTTTAGCAGTCTGCATCGCGAATCGAATCATGATACACTTTGTAAGAGTACACGAACTTATTTGGCATTTGAAAGGCAAAGATGGGAAGCGGTGTGGAGAGGACATAAATCTCGGCGCATTTATGTTGTCAGTGGACTTGTCAAAAATAAAATAAAATAAAATAAAATAAAAAGTAAAAAAGAGACGAACAGCAGCTGGTAATGAACAAATTAAGAAAAATTTTGGTTTTCACTTTGGCAATTGGCCCAGTAAATTTCGTTGTTGTTGTTGTTACATGTCACACGAACTGGAAAATGACTAGGGTGTGCAAAGCATGGGCAGACATAATATATGCACACATGTGTAGGCTGGGACAATTAGGTGTGTTATGTGTAATATTGCCAAAATAAATTCATTTATCTATTATTAAATCATATAATTAATTTAACCTTTACGAATCTACAAAACACAAAGACTTAGAAATATAATAAACTGCACATGAATGATAAATATTAATTTATTTAATTTTGAATTTAGATACAGTAGTTCGGCAGATGCTCCTCTATCTGGAGCACCCGCGTTTGGAACAAGGCGTTCTGCTGTTGCCGAAGTGCATATAAGGAAGCAATACCGACTGCCTGTTATATATATTGTTTGGGGCAAATAGTGCATATTTCCTTTCAGTCATTGGCGACGGTGCGTTTTAGCTAAAATACAGGAAATTGAATTTAAGAACAGAATGCCAGTGACTTGTGGTGGGCCCATGAGTTAAACTCAACTTCTCTAGTAGATGAGCCGTCACTTATGCTTGAAAATGAGAATGAAAAATTAAAGTAATTCAATTTTAGATGAGTGGCCAGATAAATTTCATATCCAAAAGATATGCAAAAAGAAACATGTGTTCAGAAACGCTCAGAGCAAAGATCACGGGAAAGCCCCGTGGTTGTTTCCCCGTGAAAACAGTTTCTTGACAGCATCTCAGCTTTTGTTGTTTATTTTGTTACACATTATTTATGCTATCTGTTTTTGACAATTCAACTTAAAATTGATCATTCAAAAGTTTTAGCAAAAAGCTTTAATTTTTGCACTTAAAGTCAAAAAATTAATTTTTTTGCAGTGTGTAAAGTGTTTCTTGACTAACTGTAGATATATAAAACGTATAGACATATTAACTATACGATATATAAATACTGAATACATTGCTTCCTATTTGAAACTAGTGTACAAATCAAACTGTTCATATATTTCTTGTACTTCTCCTTTTACGACCTACGAACCTCCGAATGATTTCGTCATACTTACTGCCGTCATTTAGCGCGCAAAAATGTTAAATTCAGATCAAACATCAATTAAAAGCAATTTTAATAAAACAAAAGTGTTAAGCCAACAAAAGCGCAAACCAACAACAAATAAAAGCAATAAAAAGAAAATTCATTACAAAGAAATTTCCCATTTGACTGGGGTCAGCATTAATATTGTTATTGTTAGTGGTATTGTTGGTATCGGCTCCGCAAGCTGTTCGGCTTGTTGCCAAAAATAGCAATAGATATTAGATTTTTCGACCGAAGCCGACGGGGCAACGAGACGAGACTGGGAATTGGAAATGAGAATTCGAATTCAATTCAATAAAAAGCATTGAGTTGTATCATTCACAATACTTCTGCTGTTGTTGCTGTGGCTGTGGCTGTAGTTATTGTTATTGATGCTGGCCAAATTAATAAAAGATAACAAAGGCGAAATAAAATCCAGGCCGATACAAAAATAATATAATCGAAGCCACAAAGCCAAAGCAAACTGATCCCACAATTAAAACAGCAATTAACGATATTAATGAATTTAAAAACAAAACAAATAGTAACAATGGCAGTATGAATTAGATAACAGTCCTGCCAATACGATCTGATTAATGCAGTCCAAATAATCCAGCCGTTGAGCTGCCAGCAGGCTTTTCATAGCTCAAAGTCTGCGCCCGTATGTGACCGTGTGTTGGCTCAACGAAAGGCAATCAACTCTTGGCCATAACAATGAAAGATTACAGCCCATGCTACATGCCACATGTCACGACCTTTGGCCAGCGTTAATTTGAAGTTATGTGCAGTCTGATGTAACCAGAAACTGGACACAACGTAGGCACCGAGTGTTAGGAACTAGATTTCAATGCACATCTGCATGGTATGGGTGAAGCTAAGCGCTCAGCTGAGCTTAGTGGATGGCTGACTGGCACAAGGGCATTAAATGGGAGCAAAGAGTGAAACACTTTCGCACTGTACACTCTAAACGACAGTGCAGTAATCTTTGGCGGAAGGCGCAACGTAGTCCAAGTCCTTGTAATGGCCATACGCATAGCAGCATTGCCTAAGAGTTTATATAGTACTCAATAATGTGATATATACATACATATTTATATAGTATTCATGATGCGATTGTTAGCACGATGTTTCACGACCCGCACCCATCGCTAGTGGATGCTACTCAGTCTCAAGCTGTGTACCACAAGAAGCTGGCTTCGGTGCTTCAGCATCAGCTGGTGGTGCCCCCAACAGTGCACCACCTTCAGCAGGACCAACGACAGCCACGACGACACCGCACTACGAGCTCGGTGCAGGCGCACCGCTGTGCGACAGTGGAATGAAGCGTGCAACATGCCACATAATGTACAAATTGACAACAAACATAAGAAGCAGCAGCAACAACAAAAACAACTACACGGACACAGGCGCGTTCTATTCTGAATCATATTTTCATTCAGTATCAAAAAAAACTGTGGCGCACGAAGCGGCTTCGTCGTTCGTTGAAAGCAAAGTAGGTCGTCTGTTGTCGTACAACTTCTAACAACCTCATTACGAGGTGTACGTATCGCAACTGATGACGTCATTGGTTGAGCTTTACGCTTTGCCTGCTCGTTCGCCCCACCAAAGCTGCGCAGCACAGGGGTCCTCGTCTTGACTGATGTGGGGCTGCATATTTCCGGCTTTGAGGCTTTGCTTTGCTTGCCTGCTTGGCTGCGAGTGGGTCCTTCAAATGCCAAATAGCTGACCTCAAAATGCCAAAAAAGATTCGGCATTTATCAATTCCTTATCAGAGCCATTAGATCGACAGGTTTTCACACAAATCAGCTGCAAGTCCTGAATAAGTTTTCGTCCTGGAAACCCTTGCGCACACAGCCAGAGAGCGAGAGAGGACTGCTAAAAAAAGAGAGTGGGAGAGAGAGCGACGGAGAGAGAGCACGCAAGTTCCTCTCAGCAACTCGGCGTCGGCGTCGTGTTCGGTGTCAACGTGTTTACTGGAAGAACTCGACCAATCGAAGTAAAAAAAAAAGAAAAAGACTATGAAGTAAAATTGCATTAGGCGATAGAAAGGAGAGAGCTGTCTAGAGAGCTAACAGGGAGCGTTCGATAAGGCGTAGGGAAGGGAGAGGGATATGCGCACCGCTATACGAATTATTATTATTGTTCACTTTTATTGTTGCTCATATTTGCTATGCATAGTATTCATTTTGCTAGTTGGCAATTCAAACGGATCCACTTTCAAGACCCCATACTGACGGCCGTACAACTGCTAATGTGTTCGTTTTGAGTGTGTCTATTTATATATGTGTCCGAGGGGGCTTGAAGTAGTACAAAGCAAAGGCTGTACGAATGAAATCCTTTACAGTTTGTGACATGGACTCAATCAGATTCAAGCACTTTATCAATCTAGCTTGGGGATTATGTGAGCGTCGTCCCCCATCAATTGCGTACATTCTTAGTTGTTTGCAACCCAATTCAATTTCGTTTACATTCACATCAGCATTACGCACTCACATACAGCTGATCATCTTATTAAATTAAGTATTCATCTTCAGCTATTCGAATAATTATTTGTTTATCCAATATACGAAACATTAGCCAGTTGTTTATTTGAGATTTGTTAATAATAATTGAAATAAAATTGTTAGATATTTATCGAAAAATTCCAGTTTCCAGTGTGTTTATATTATACTAAATACACAAAAAACAGAAATAATAAATTATTATAATTAAAAATCCTTTCGCACAAGTTTATAAGCCCATTTGTTTTCCATTTGATACAAATTACTAAGGATGTGCACCGAGGTGCTTAGCGAGCTGAAATACCTACCCTGAACGCATGCTGATGGTATCCTCACGACCGCTAGTTAGTCATCCGTTGTTGGGCTCTTGTCCCTCATCATTATTGTTATGAATTTCAATTTGTTGTCTCAAGGCCGTTGCAGGAAATTAAAGCCCCCAAATATGCGCAACACTTTTTACGCCACTTGCTTCATGCCTCATGCCACATGCCACATGCCGCTTGCCCGTGCCCCATGTAGCTACATCCGCACGTGCGTCTGCGTGTGTGCCTGTATGGATTTTGTGTACACTGTGCTGTGCTGTATACACTGCGTATACGTGATACGTATTTTAAACAAAATGGGATTTTAGTTTGATTTGGTTTTCAATTTCCTACTGCCTTATGGCACGCAATAAGCTTCAAACACATTTATTTAATTCGAAATATGGGTAAAAGTGTTCGCCTTGGAACTGCCCGATTCGGAGACACCCTAGCCACTGAATCTTTAACTTCTTCAATGAAACATTGAAATACATAGTTACCAGCTATTTCTGATACTGCTACTTATAGCACGAGGCTTACTTAAAGCTATATAAATAAACTTAGTCTGTGAAAACTATGATATTATTTTATATAAGCCAGTCTGAGTCTTTGCTTAAAATTGTAACTATGAAAGCAATCCATTTTTATATCAAATAACATGACTTCCTGAATTCTGCAATCGTTCAAAATATCAAGGCAAACAGTTTACCCTACGCTGACCGAACTGAGTGTTGGATTCTTGCTTTTTTTCCTGACTTACTGTGACCTTCATGCAATTCAAGCAGAGAAGAAAGCAAAGGCTCTCAAATGCGGGTTGAGTTCAATGCTGCTGAGTGCTGAGGACACACGCGTAAGGAAATCGCTCGTCCATAGCCGACGCACAGGGCCAAGCCATATCCCACATCCCAGCCCAGGGTAGGCAATCTTTTGCAATTGTTTCAAGTTGTTTTTATTGCTGGCCATGTGCCAAAAGGCCAAAAGTAGGCAAAACCCACATCCCCGTCTGTTCCAGCTACCCATAGGGCGACCGCAGCGAATAACTCAGTCCGAAAGTAAAAAAAACACAAAGCAGACGGATAGACAGATATACAGACACAGAAATAGAAAGACGCAGAAAGTGAGAGAGACTTCTCCGCTGTTGCGATGACGTCACAGCTGGAAGATCACAACGAAGACGTCTTCGTTGGATGGGCAGATTGTTTGTATCTGTTGGGTAAACAAATTCGCTGCGTGCGCTCATCGATTTTTATGAGTTCAAAGATTTACTTCGTGCCGCATTCCTGCACATTGCCAACAACAATTTCGTCGAAAATTTTCGCAAATATGTATTCAAACGTATTCGCATGCCAGATATCGGCTAATATTAATGGCGCAATTTGTTGGTCGCACAGCAGCAAATAGCAAAACAGTGGAAAAATGTAGAATAAGAAATGGTGAAATCAAAATGGAATTCTGAGGGAATCCTGAATCCTGTGGTAAGCAGCGAGCTACTCCTGGCTTGACTTCTGTCTAAATGCTAAAACACACATATCTTCTGATATGAATGAACCTTCTAGTGTGTGCGTGCTCTATATTCTAGATGAGCTTGCCGGGTGATAAGATCTTTTCCTCATCCTTGTGATCTGAAGATAATGAATCCACATACATTGGAAACACACATAATTCTGCGATCACACGGTGTTACAGGGTATGCCACGGTATAAAGGCTGATAGCGCATTGCCTCAAATGCTTTTGAAAGTTGAAGGGCGTTTGAAGCAGCTCAATTAAACTGTATCGCATTCAACAAGAATACAGAAAACTTAGATGCAGTTGCAAAATCATGTTTTATTTATATGGATTTTTCAAGCTATGTGCGTTCGCTAAACACGTGCCAACGACAATAAAAACTGGAATTATAACAACCACTAACTATTCTCGTCTTTAATTAAGACCAAACACGCAAATAATCTAAACGGCTTTTTGCTTTTGACCGGTAGCAGTTTTGAGAAATGTTTTTAGTTCGCCAATTAATCTGTGAGTTGTTTTTTTATGCATATTTTCTTTTGAAAGATGGGGAGAAATGAGAGGTAGTTGTATTGCCAGCGGGATGTTTGGAATTTTAAGTGATTTGCTGCCGCTGGGTCAGGTCATTATTTATTTTGATTTCATATCGGAAGAGCCTCAATACAAACGCAGATGAATAAATAAATACACATTTTACATTTATAGATGCGGTTGGCCTAAAAATAAATGCCTGTGTTCAGCTTATATGTGTACCGCGGGGAAGAGGACGGAGAAGAGGGCCAGCAGATTGCTTCACGTTGATGGCCATTTATCATCATCAGTGGCTGGCAGCTGAAATATTTTATGCGACATCAAATGTATGAGGTGTTCCACACAACACAGCCAGGGAAACAGAGAGAGAGAGAGAGAGAGAGAGAGAGAGCATGCTAGAGAGAGAGAGAGAGAGAGAGAGGGATCGATGTATCGCCATTTGATTAATGTACTTAAGGGACATTTAGCAGGCAGTAGATAAATAAATAAAACAAAAAGCAAATAATTCGGAATAACAAAAGCCAATTCAATTGCATTATTAATATTGTATTCAGCGCAATGTATCTTCGTGTGATGTGTGTCTATTAAACTGCCTGTATGTGTGTGTGTGTGTGTGTGTGGGTGTGGGTGTATATGCGTGTGTACCACTTATTATACCATACACGCATAGCAAACAGGTTGGCACACGACAAAAGCCAGACAGACAGATAGACAGAGAGCAATGGCCATAATCGAAAATCAATAGGCCATATATGAATTATGGCTAACAACTAACGGTTAATGTGAAACAACCAACAACAACAACATTTAATAACAACAAGCCCCGGCCAGGGGCCTGCCAAGACACGTCGGTGATGAATATTTCATTGGTTTTATTCGATAACTGCGCCGTTGTCATGGACAACAAAAACTCGCGTCGCCTCACTACGTTTCGTAGCATAAGCTAAGGCGCATTTCATTTTGACCACAACATGAATTAGCTCCGAAGCAAGCAACAAGCGTTGACCACATTTGTTCTCCAGACGAAACAAAAAATAGGGTTAATGGCATGCCTGCAAAGTATTCCCGTGAGTCGAAGCGAACAAGAATTTGTGAGAGACTGAGCAGCACAAATCACTCATCGTTTCATGAATCTATTTAACATTTATCGTTGCATTAGCGTGATTTTAAATAAAAACAAGTAAGAAAACTCTAGTCGAGACCGCTCGACTAGGGTATACCCTGAACCCAACAAAGAACCGCTATTCAGTGTATTCTTGGAAATTAAATGTTTAATAACTTTTTTTCTAGACGAACGATTTTGATCAAACTTCTTGGGCATGATCATGTCATCCATATGTATGTATGTGCCAAAGCACAACTCTTTAGTATTTAAAGGGGGCGTGACATTCAAAATTTAACATAAACCGAAATTGTACAAGGCTCACATAACACTAAATGAAAAATTGAAGACTCTAGCTAAACAGATGAATTAGATAAAATGATATAACTGAGTATCAATTCTTGATCAGGATGACAAGCCGAGTTGATATAGCCATGTCCGTCTGTCCGTCTGTCTGTCTGTCCGTATGTATGAACGCGTCGTTCTCAGAACCTATAAGAGCTAGAGACTTGAAATTTTTTATGTAGGTTCCTGTATAGCACGAAAAGATCGAGTTTGTTAAAAAAATCGATAACTGTCTTAATTTTAATGTTATCGATTAAAAACGAAATCTATGCTCAGTTATATAATTCTATATAATTCATCTTTATAGCTAGAGTCTCCAAATTTAGTGTTATGTGAGCCTTATACAATTTTGGTTTTTGTTAAATTTTGGATGCCGCACCCTCTTCGCCTCAAATTTGTAAATCCCGTATATCAAATACTCGAGACTTGTGCTTTGGCACAAACATACATATGGATGACATGATCACGCCCAAGTTTAATCAAAATCATTGCTCTAGAAAAAAAGTTATTAAACATTTAATTTCCCATATCATTGGCATGCAAATAGCAGCCAAAGAACAGCTGACGCAGCGTCTTGCGCTTGTGTATGGGTTCGCCTGTGTATGTGTGTGTATATGTTTTGCTTGTAATGAACATACATATACATATGAATTTAAAAGAAACGGAGATTACAATAGCGGTTCGTCGGAAGGTTCAGGGTATACCCCATTCGAGCAGTCTCGACTAGAGTTTTCTTACTTGTTTGTACTTCACTTATATAATATTACGATATATTAGACGAAAAGATATTAGAGTGTTTATGTATTAGTTCTAAACAGATGGAAATCACGCAAAAATGCATAATTGAGTTAAAACTGCCTACTAAATAGCCGCGAGTTGTCTTTGGCTCTTAAAGAATATTGAAATGAATAGTCTATTATATAGTGAGCAGAATAATGTTTATTATGTATACTAGATGAAGTTAGTGTTTGTTAATAGTGCTTTTAGACTTTTACTTATTTCAATCATACATTTGTTGCTCATTGGGATGACGCCATGGCGCTGACATGTAGCTGGGGACTCGTAAAACAGCAAAAGCCGCTGAGTAACTCAATAAAAGGCTGAACACGCAGAGGAACCTTGTAAAGTAAAATATGATACGGTTGCCGAGTGCAACAAATGCGTAGCGAAAATGTGAAAGGCACAGTGAAAACCGAAGAGACCAAAACGTGGCAAGCGAAAAAAAGATGGCGAAAAGCGCACACTTAGCAGACACCATCAATATCCCCCACGCTCACACACACTACACGAGTCTACTAAGTACGCCCATAAGCCAAGGCCAAGTTGGCTCAAGTTGGTCAAGATGCTTGCATGCCAATGGCCAATAAGTCGGGCTCGCACGCAAAACCAAAACAAAAGCCGAATTAAAATTGGAGTTGCTTGCTTCAATTTTCTTTCCTTTTTCTGAAAATGGAAAGTGTGCAAAAACATTCAAAGGATGTTAAAGTGTGTGTGTGTGTGTGTGTGTGTGATCGTAGGTGTGCGCATGTG
This sequence comes from Drosophila mercatorum, assembly GCA_961210405.1. Classification (NCBI taxonomy): domain Eukaryota; kingdom Metazoa; phylum Arthropoda; class Insecta; order Diptera; family Drosophilidae; genus Drosophila; species Drosophila mercatorum. The sequence goes on along the minus strand of CAUIUS010000004.1, from coordinate 23,839,312 downwards.
TGTGACTTTCTAAATTTGTTTGAGTTCTGTTCGTGGCCGTTAACTAAATTAGAGCAGCCAAGGGTCAGCGTTAGCTACGGTGGAAATGGCGACGGCAGCGGATGTGGACTGAGACCGGAAATGGCTGGGTGCTGTAAGGGGCTAGTTGAGTTGGGCGTGTGCTGAAGGCAAAACAAGGCACACGACCAGTAGCACCGGCCTAAGTGTTGAGGTTAGTGCTGACGCATTTGCAGCCACGACCAAGACAGCAGCAACAACAACAGTGACCCAACACTTTAATATATAAATGCACTTGACTCGAAATACTTGTTCCGCCTGGGTCAAACAGCATAACAACAAAATGGCGATCATAAATTTAGTCAACGTCGACAACAGCGACCCTTAAAAGTCAGCAATAAATGTTTTCCATTCGCCGAACAACGCTGACACGCTTTTCCATGCCATTCCAACTGCTGCAAATTTGCATTGCAATTGTTGTTTTAGCTGCCGTGCCATTGTTCTTATGCCCCCCATCAGCTTTGCAAACTCTAAGTGGAATTTTGGCACTTCAACTATTTACAATTTCTCATTCTGTGCACTCAAATTGATGCATTTTCCAAGCATATAAATGGCATTGTGAGAGAGGAGAGGGACTACTTCAAATTAGATTAGAGTAGCTCCAATATTTTCTAAAGATTCTACTGTCAGAGCTTCTCAGAATTGGATTTGAGAGTTTTAGATGAGTGAATATGCAAATATTTATTTCAGTTTCTATGACTTGAAATGGGATGCTCACAATCGTTATATATTGGTATATGATAAAACAAGTTGTTAAAGACTCTCCTATTTCATCTAGACGCTAATTGCGTTTTTTCGTACATTGTGCTGCTCAGGGGAGTGGGGGATGATGTGCTCCTCCATTTTCAATTAGTGTCGAAGTCAAAGAAATCATTAATCACAATAGCCCCGCTCGCAGCAATTTTCAGCTATGTCATCCAACATTGCCTAAGCGTTAAATGGCTAGTAAGCTAATTTTTAATGGCTGTCCATGTTGTTGCTGTAACTGTAACTGCCCAGCACCGCACAGCTCCATTAGGGATGTGTTCAAGAAATGACCCTGACCGTAACCCGAGACACACACACGCACACACACACATGTCTACACACACATGTGAACATCAAAAGGCTCCCTCGGGGCGTTAACAAACTATTTATGGCCAATTAAGTGTTCATTTTGTCATTGTGCATACGTGTAGGCAAATTATGTCTTAGATTTATTATGTACAGCGTATATGTCTCTGTATATACACACACACACACACATATATATTTCTCACATTTTACGACAAGATATGGGCTGTCAAATGAAATTATACAACGTGCTGCAAACGAGACCTCGGCTCACAGTATTATAGCACGGAATTAATTGCAATTTAACTTTTAGTCTGGTGTCAGACGTCAAGGCAATTCAACAGGTATCAAGGCGACGGTGCCCACTTGACGCACACTCGCACACACACACACTAGTATGAGCTGTCGAGTGGCAAGCGAACGTGTTGCATATGGCAACACTGCTATTTGCATTCAACTTATTTTCATCCTGCGCCACAAGTAATTGCATAAAGTTGAGACCTGAACACGCAATTTGAACAACAATCTATTTAAATACAACAAGTAAGAAATCTCTAGTCGAGACTGCTCGACTAAGAGATCCCCTGAACCCTGCGAAGAACTGCGATTTCTAAGAGCAGCTAACATTCTCCGTTACTTTTATATGTACATATGTAGCAAGCAATACATACACACACACTGACTCACGCACAAGAACACACACTCTCCCTGATCAAGAATATATATACTTTATGGGGTCTGCCACGCCTCCTTCTGCCTGTTACATACATTTTTACAAAACCATTATACCCTGATTTCCCATTTTCAATGGGTTCAGGGTATAACAAAACGCCAGAAATGTTGTCGAAAAATGCGCGCGCTTTGCCATTAACATTTGTAAAAAGCGACCCGTATAAAATAACAATTTAACTTAACTAAATTCAAGCAAAGCCAAATAATTTGCCATAAAAGCTGGCATATGGACATTCATGTATGTGTATGTGTGTGTGGGCATACGTGTCGGCTATACACGTATATGACAATTTCGTCCTTGCACGCCAAATCCAAATGAAATAGTCTGAAATGTGACAGGCGCACCACTGAATAAAACACTGAGAGCTCAAAGCATGCAATTTTGAATGCAGGGCAGAGAAATACCCTAAAATACACCCCATAAAAGCAGCACCCGATACAAAACATAACCGGAAATGGAAACAAATTGTTGAAATTGAGGAAATACTTTTGACACATGTACTATGTGAAGCAACTTTTAGAAATAAAAGTCCGACTGAAAGGATCAATATTTGAAGTGAAGGCGTAGAAAATCCGTAGAGACCGTGGTGTGCAATTTTAATCCTTCCTGAGGTATATTTCGCAATATGTTTTCCTTTCTAATTTCTCTTCGCACAATGATATCATGCTCCATAATGGAATGTATATATATATATATATATATATATATATATATATATATATATATATATATATATATATATATATATACATATATATATATATATATATATATATATACATATGTATATATACATAACTTCGTACAAAAATTCAATTACTTATTAAGTCAAATACTTCGAATACTTTCAGAGCATATTTAAATGTGCTCAATCTATAATAAACAAATTGCCAAACAACTAAATGATTCACTCCCTAATTAGACAAACTATAACTACAAGAATCTTAGTTTCGAGAACGATATGCTTGTCTAGATTGGTTAATCCAGAGATAACAAATCATGATTGATGAACCTTTTGTAAAGTTTCACTGACCATATGCATAGATGTATATAAATGTGGGGCTTTTATAAATCACTTCAAGTTTGATAAACTAAAATTGCAACCCACCCGTTGTCCGAAAATAAATACATGACTATTCCATTGGAAAAAGGCAGTCAAGGCTATTGCGGTATGGTTTTTATCTAGGACTTTGTGCAGTTTAATTAACATTTTATGGCGAATAGGTAGGGTGCATAATTTGCAAAAACGCAGCCCTTGCGCTTATTACAATGCATTTCCGTTTGGCATAAAAATTCAAATTTGATTGCAATGCGGCAGAAATTGCGATTTAGGCAAAGGCCAAGCAAAAATACAATTTGAAATAGTCGCTTTTGCCTAGGCCGAAATGGGCAGCACATATTTTTCAGCCCATCACATATTTCCTTATATATACGTGTATATACGTGTGAGTGTATGCGCAATAGGAAATGTTAATCCATCAAAGCGGGTAAACTGCGCGTTTAAATGCGCAATTGGTGCAAGGGCTGAAGCAAATTAACTACAAACAATAAATAAAAGACCGAATCGGTGACCTAGTATTGAGAGGCTTATGTCATTTTGTGCGCAATGGAGGATGGCCAGATCCAAACTCTCCAACATGTTGCCCTAGGGATTACAAGCTTCTGGGATTGATTTGGGCACTTCTCCACTATTTTGGCATTGCTGGGGCTTTGGAGTTACGACATTGAAACCCAACTAATAAGCTGAATGCAGCAACGTCGTAAGCATTTAGAATCACACACCACTTCAGCTAACAAATACAGACCCGTGACATTTCAGAGATTGTATTCATAACTGATATCGTATTGAGTCAATTTGTGGCTATATTGTATATAGCTGTATGACAAGCAAGCCATCGGAGCTGCAGCCCCAATAAGTATACTCTGAAACCCGTGCTTAATTTTTATCAACGCTTATCTTATCTGCTGTTAATAAATAATGTTATGTGCAAGGGCGGGGCATTGCTGAGGCTTAAGCATATTTGACATTAGATATTTAACAGGCTTTTCAGCCAACTCGTAACTGTATTTTAATTTATTTGCTAACCGCACTTTATCTCTCTTGCAGCTATATCCCGTGAATCAATACCACACTGCTTTTTAGAGCCCCACAAAATGCTGCCAATCTTCGCCTGAGATCGAGTCGAAGTTCGAATCAAAGCCCAACTTAGCCCAAAACCTAGAAATAAACTGTGATCATAGCCTCAACACGCAACAAAGAAACAAACACCTGAAGAAACAACACCCAGAGCCACGACAAATAAAACAACGCCACATACACAAAGACATGAAGCAAAGCTGCCAGCAACATAGACAGATACACAGCCAGACGCAGCCGGATGCAAAGCGATCAGCGGGCCAGAGCGAGAGTCCGAGTCAAAGCCAGCGCGAGAGTCAGCAGGAGACTCTAACTGCTGCACAATTTCTTAATTTATAGATCTCCAGATATCAGATAACAGTAAATTGAAATCAATTGCGCACAAGTAGCCGCAGAAGAAGCAGCTGCAGCAGTAGGAAAACCAAGGACTGTGGAAAAGGACAACGGCAGAACGTAGGAGGTGGCTGTAATGACAACAATTGACGCGATGTAGCGGTAAGTAGTGGAGGGGTAAAGTGCATACTTCTTCTATCTAATCTAATTTGTGGCATTTGCAATCTGCAGCAGACTTATGGTCGGTGAACGCGACAGAGACCGTGAGGCGGTACGCTGGGCAACGGGTGAAACAACACCGCTTCAAAACAATAATGGAGTGTTACAAATGGTCGGGCAATTGCATGGTGGACAGGCTGCTAGCCAACAACAGCAACAGCAACAGCAACAACAAAGTCAACAACAACAACAGTCAAAACAACAGCAACAGAAACTTCAACAACAACAGAAACAACAACAGCAACATCAGGAGCTGTTTTATCAGCAACACGAGGCAGCTGCGCGCGGATTGCAACTTGCGGGATCAGCCGACGGCGGCGATAATCAGTCCTATTACGATACAAGCGGTAATGTCGATTGGGAGAGAGCGATGGGAACCGGTGGAGCTAGTTCATATGGCTGCGTCGGTGGAACTGTCACAGCAGCTGGCAGCGGTGCTTATAACAGTGGGCCAACTGCTGCCGGCGGCGCTGTTGTCGTCAACAATCGCCACATGGATTATGCTGATGGCATCGGCATTGCTGGCCCATCCGCCGCAACAACAGCTGCGCACGCAACAGCTGCTGCTCTCAGCCTGGGAGCTACTGGTGGAGGCGGGCACAGTACAGCGGGGCAGATCACAGGCGGTGGCAGCATCAGCGTCGGCGTCAGCGGGGCTGTCAGTAGCAGCACCGGGGCCATTGGCAAAGAAGTTCGTTACGCTCCATTCCCAGTTACATCACCAACGCATTCAAATCCCACAACTTCCCAGCAGACTCTTGCGCAGCAGCAGCAGCAACAGCAGCAAATGGCTCTCAGTGGTGGGGCAGGCGGCGGAGGTGGTGGTGGTGGAGCCGGCAGCGGCATTGGTGGTGGCAGCATTGGTGGCCCCACTAGCAGCAGCCTCGGCGGCGGTGTGGGCGGTGTTGGCGTTGGCGTCGGTGTTGTTATGCTACCGCCCGGTGCCGGCTCAAATACTGGCATCAGCCATAGCAATACGACCGGCGCTCTGCAGCGGACACATTCCAGATCCATGTCCTCCATACCGCCGCCGGAGCCTTTCATGATAGCACAGTCGAAGCAAATGAACAGCCGCGTCTCCATCAATGTGGGCGGTGTCAAGCACGAGGTGCTGTGGCGCACATTGGAGCGTCTGCCCCACACGCGGCTGGGCAGGCTGAGAGAGTGCACCACCCATGAGGCCATCATAGAGCTGTGCGATGATTACTCGCTGGTTGACAACGAGTACTTCTTTGATCGTCATCCGAAGAGCTTCAGCTCCATTTTGAATTTCTATCGTACCGGGAAACTGCACATTGTGGATGAAATGTGCGTGCTTGCGTTTAGTGATGATCTGGAGTATTGGGGCGTTGACGAACTGTATCTGGAGTCGTGTTGCCAGCACAAATACCATCAACGGAAGGAGAACGTTCACGAGGAGATGCGCAAGGAGGCCGAATCGTTGCGACAGCGGGACGAGGAGGAGTTCGGCGAAGGTAAATGCGCGGAATACCAAAAGTATCTCTGGGAGCTGCTAGAAAAGCCCAACACCAGTTTCGCGGCTCGGGTAAGTCCAATCAGTCACCAGCTGAATCATCTATCCTTATCCTCCTATGTGTTTACTTACCTAACATCATTTAACTATATATATATATATATATATATATATATATATATATATATATATATATATATATATATATATACATAAACATAAACGTATCCGTTATTCGTATTTGTCAATGTCAACTGTCCAGCGTAAGCAAACCCAAAATAATAATTGTAAATCTATCTATCTTTAAATATGATCTTGAGTTTTGTGGAATTTTGTTTCTGATTGATTCGATTTTTGTTTTGTCTGTGCGAATTTTCAGTTTCCTGTAAATCAAAATATTATTTGTACACTATTAAATTACATTTAGTGCGGCGTTTACAGCACTCTGTAAATACAAAACTCACTGCCAAGCAAAACGAAAATAGTGTATAAACAAGAAGGGCGCCTGCTGTACCATATAATGCCTTTCCATATGTAAGAATTATATTCAAAATCACTCTTACATATTCATATATTTATAAATATATGCTAAAAGTTTGCGCCGACTACGATTGCCTTGCGTTTAATCAGAAAGCTTGCACAAAACTGAAATAAGTTTAAGGCCTATTTAAGCATATAAAATTTAAGTTTTTCGGTAGCCATGCCTATCGATTATATATATAGTTATATTGCTTCATTTGCTATTTAACTTCAAGCTAAGCAAGTCTGCTCCTCCTGCTGCCGCCGCTGTAAATAAGTCAGGCAACCTGCTGTGCGAGATGAAAGCCAAGCTTCTGGCCCTATATCAATGTTGTGACTGTGACTGTATACTTTTATATATATATATATATATATATATATATATATATATATATATATATATATATATATATATATATATATATTTATATATTTAAATATCTATGCCTTCTTATGCCAAGTAACTCAGCTCATAACTTCGCTCAGTGTACTCGATTGCTTTTGTGTTGTTCCCAAATACAGCGTCACATTCAAGGGCAGTAAGCAAAGTACAAAGGACCTACAGGCCTGCTCGTACTCGTACCAGACCGCCATTCAGAATAGGTTCCTTCAAACTAACTCACGTATCTCAAAGAGTTTGGCGTCCGACATCGAAGGCAGTGCCGTTCCTTGTGTTACTATTGTTAATATGATTTTGCGTTATATTTAACCCTCGATTGCCCCCACCTTTTAGTCTTCTTATAGTAAACACAGATTTGATTTGATTATTTTTGTTTTGTAATCTGTCTTAAGTATCTATCTGTCACTAACCATGCGACGCCGTGACACCGACACCCCGTTTGTCGCTAGAGTCTGTCAGCATAATTTATATCATTTTCATAATTAGCAATGGCACATCAAGTGCAATCAATGGAAAAGTCAACCAAATTTATTTACTAATCGTTTTCTAATCTAACCGTTTTTTTTTGTCACACACAGTATATATGAACAACTTACAAATATTTATAAATTTATACAAACTTTTTTCTCTATATATATTACATATTTAATCTATTAATTGTTAATGATGATGGTGAAGTAATCTCTCTCTATTTATCTCCAATCTTACTCCTAAACGAAAAAAAAACCTTGTAACAATGTTTGGGAATGGGCAATAAGCGATATGACCAGGCGGCAGGTGTGCTGTAGAAATCCTCGAAAATATTGTAAAGAGAAAGAACTCTGGGGAGAAGCGGCTAAAGTCGTGTTGTAATACATTTCCATTTTCCATAGAGGTTAGATCAGAATAAGTAGCTTTGGCCTGGCAGCACAGCTCTCAGCAACTCTTCAATCGTCCCTCGATGACGTTACGCCAATGCTGTGCTCTCAGATGCCACGCCCCGCCCGCTCTTGTACCATAATTGACCTTGATCATGGCCCACCCACACATCTATAATATATCTCAGCACACACATACACTCAGTTTGGCTTCAGCTTGTAAATAACAGCCGATAATTTGCCAATATCTCGATTTCAGTGAGCTTTAGCTTAAAACAATGGCCGAAAATGGAAATAATTACAACATATTTGGGCGCATCTCCGATAATTTTTCATTCTATTTTAATTTCCTTTTTATTTATATTATGTACTTTTCTGTTATCACTAACTGAACAAATTTGCAGGAATTTCAAACATACATATTGTATTGGCTAAGCGAAATCCAAAAATAATTTATATTTTTCAAATCAATGAAAATAAAACTTGAATTGAAAAGAATATCAAAATTACTATTAGTTGTTAAAATTCGAATTTTTTAAATTTTATATTAATTTAAATTTATTTGACTCTCTTAAAATATTAAACAATAAATTTATACTATTAGCCAATACAAATTTGTGCAAAGAATTAGGCGAAAAAAATAATTAACACAATTTTTAATTTGTCATTTTTACAAAAGTAATGAAAAATTTCCAGAGCTCTTTGCCAGTTGTACTCTTCAAATTTTTATTTTAATTATCTTCAACTACTAACGAAGTCAGAAGAGAAAAAAAAATAACATTTTTATTTTTGTATATTTTTAGTTTTTTTTAATACTCCGCCTAAACACATCCTTTTTTATACGAAAAAGATAAATATGAGAACCAAAACAAAAGACAGTACAAAAATAAAGAGTGGTATTTCGAAATACTCCAAGCTACTCTCAATTTTTACCAACGTTGAAAGAGTTTAGTCCAGTTTAACCAATAAAAGATTTACCAAAATGTTGGCAAGGAAAACGCGCTCACACATTTGCCATAAATACTAAAAGAAAAAATACCAACAAATACCAATATACAACAACCTTACACGCATACATATATGTATTATTTGTAAAACAAAATTGATCTCGATGTTATATTGTGTATCTCCTTTTGTGTTACCTTTTGTGTTCCTTTTGGCGGCACGGTATATATATAGTATCCTATCTACCGTATATATAATCGTACTCCTACTCGTACTCGATATTCGTATTTGATGTCTTGTTATCTATTGCATACAGAAAATTTTAATCTTAATTCATTGTTGTGTTTTAACGTATCTTATCTTTGACATTGATATTGACTGTTGTAACCAATTGGTCTATTGGCTTCTTAAACTACTATTACTATCTAGCTCAAATCGAATCAACTTCAAAACTTAAAACACACATGTGCCTACCTAAATACAGAAACAGACAAACAAACACATACACTTACACACAATACACAATACAACTAACTTGAACCTCAACAATATTGAACTATAAATAGATTGGCAAATAGATATACAAAACTCTAAATTGTGACATTCAGTCAGAACTTTCAAAATGATTTTGCTTTTGAGTTCCTTTTAAGTTTTCGGAGAAAATGTTAAAAGCATATATTTGTATATCAAATCGATAACCCAAACATGAAATATTAACCCACCAAATTTGCTGCATTTGAATGCCTATTATAGAATGACGTAGTCGGCTATACTGAGTTCTATAGCCAGTTTGTATCGAATTTTGTTTGTTTTTTAGTAAGTCGAACAAAGTATGCGAACCAACTCGTGCACCCCTTGAAATCCACAACAACAAATACTAGAACTAGAAATCTAATACAAAACTTCTATAAGCAAAAGCGAAAAAGACAACCACAAATACCTTGACAAGAAACACACCCAACCTCAAGCTCAATGAACCAATTGCAACAAACCTGGTCAAATATTTATTCAGCTAGTTTTGTAGTGTAAAACGATGCGTTACTTTGGCCCTTGCTCATTTTTGTATTACAATTCACAACCTTGCACCTGCACACATAAATACACAGACACACACACATACACACACAAACTTTTTTCATAAACACAAACAATTTAAAAGTCTATGCCCACATGGCGTATTAGCACTTTGTAATAAGATCCGACAAATTGAATGTATTTTCATTTGATCATCTCAAGTTGTATAACTTTTATATGTGTATATATATTTTTTTGTATAGCAAATAGTTATATATTTCATTTTTGAAATGTCTTGCATATATCTTATGATAATTGTACATATAATTTTTGCTGTCCCCAACTTCTTGCCGCATGATTTAATCAATTTTTTTACAGATTTATTGAGCAGTTTGTATTTTTTCTTACCACTATCTGGTTTTTTGTTGCAACGGTTTCCCAGTCTTCCTTTGTGTTTATTTTTTATCATAAACTCGCCCTGTTTTGTAATTCAAGTGGATTAACCAAAGACTACAGGGAAGTTAATTCAAATTTACGCTTATATCGTAATATATAATGTGCTTCTTTTCTTTTGAAAAGCGCTTTTCATTCAAACTATTTGTACTTGCTTTCTATGGATTGTACACAATTTTTGCTTTTCCTTAAAATAAGGCCAAAGCTTTTGTGAACCTGTTCAGCGCCCACCTTTTGAGCATAGGCTGTGCTGTGCTTCTAGTTGTTTATTTTTTTTAGTGAAATCCGATATCTTTATTAAGTTCTTACAACATACTAGTCAGTGTATAGCGACCAGCCGTATTGCGTCGCCCAGCTGCGCTCAACTTTAGTATGCGTCTTGCGATATCATTTTTTACTTTCAACCTCCCCCCGTAAAGAAACCCCCTCAATCATGACTGAGCAGCAGTGGTAGCAGTTCCAAAATTCGCACAACCCGAACACGTAAAATCAGCTTATTGTTTTCAACATCTCCAATGCATTCTATTCAATCGACAAAAAATATAATTAAACAAAAGATAAAACCGTTAATTGAGTTCAAATTAAAACTACGCTATTCTGTACATCATGCATTCCAAATCATATCAAGTAGTAAGTTGTACCCAGTACCCAGTACTTCCCTCGCTCTACATGACCCCGCCTAAGTAAAAGCCTTTTTTCAAATTTCATTAACTTTCCCGAAGTTGGATAATCGACCGAACGCCACTTAAATTGCAGTAGATTGCGGCCACAATGTACATAATGACACTAGGTTCACTCTATCTCTCTCTCGCTCGCCCTCCCTTTTTGTCTCTCTCTCTCTCTTTTCCCAAATCTGATTACCTTAAATGTAGAATAGCATATAAATATTAATATCTTTGTACTATTCCTCCTACTCTACTCTATCGAACGCTTGAAAGTTGCTAAATGAAAGCACGATTTTTGTTCTATATTTGTTTGACTTCATTATGAATTATGATATTTTTCTCTCTCTTTCTATATATCTTTCTTTCCCTATAATTTTATTTTCATGATTTTCTTGGTTACTTTTCTTTCATGATTTCCCTCTACTCGTACCCTTAGTATTATTCTTCCAATATATTGATATATATCTCTAAATATTTAATATAGCATATCATTTACATTCTACAAAACCGAATTCCATATTAATTATCTAGCCTTATCCCCAGCCAAGAAATACGAAGCCCCCACCACAAAAGATAAAAACAGAAAAGAAAACGTCTCCAGCCATGCTAAATTATATTCATTTACTTGTAATACCCGCCATAAGGTTAAAGTAAAGAGAAATGCGTGGTTGCGTACAGTGGCCTACTATGGTAGATCTGGACACAAACTAATTTGTGGCACACATATACATGACTTACTCACACCCACACACACACTCTCATATATATATATATATATATATATATATATATATATATATATATATATATATATATATATATATATATATATATATATATATATATATATATATATATATATATATATATATATATATATATATATATATATATATATATATATATATATATATTCGCACACTTGCAGCCTTGTTTGTGTCGTTTTGAGACAAGGCACATCTTAAATAAACCATAAAAGCAATATTCTCAATCGCTTTGAAAGGTTTTCCAATGTTTAATGTTGTGTCCGGTGCACTTGCGCCACAGCCCCCAGCTGCCTTTTGCTGTCAAGTCAACTGTCAGTTCGTATACCGACCGACACACACACACACATCCATTTATACACATACACAAATGACATAGAGTCAACTTAAGGAATTGTGACCAAATGTGGCAATCAGAATTTCTCTAACCCTATCGCTCTCTACCTTACTCTCTCTCTCTCTCTCTCTCTCTCTCTCTATCGTTCTCTCTGTCTCCCTCTATCCCTATGATCTGCTCTTGGTGGCATTGATAATGCACTTGTCAGAATGCACTTGTTACTGTCAAAACATTTTGGCATTTGGCCACTTCAATATATTGACCCCGACCTCCCGCTAGACTTCAAAAACCAAAAACAAAAACAAAACAATTTGCAATTTGCAGTTATTAGTAAATTACATCAATTATTTACAAAAAATCCTTATGAGTTTCCTATTGCTATGCATTCATTTATAGATGACATCAAAATAATTGCAAATTTGACTTTTGACGAGAAGTATATTAGAAATGTATTCTTGGCTTGAATAACTGCAATTATCTGATGGTTTGACTTATAATTTGATTTGTTTCGATTCGTTAATAATTAGTATGAGTATTCGTAATTTATAGCTCGAAATGTTATTATGCATTCAATTTTTTTTGTAAAATGGTAGTACGTACGTTTCATTTGACCTACTATAGCTCCATTATACATAATATGTGTACTCGTAATTTCCAATTTGCTCGATTTTCACTAATCGTTATCTACAATTCCCACTCAAAAAACAATAAAATTTATAATAATAACAATCAAAACACAGACAGTGAAACGAACAATAACACAATGTAGAACAAAGCGTTTTGTCCATTCATTATTATGAGAAATTGATTATACAAATATCGACTGCAGACCCGATGGTAGCGTCTCTTATTCAATATAGACAACATCCACTCCGTCACTCCTCGTCTTCGGCAACCATAAGTAGTGTCAATCAGAAAACGCCAAATGTCTCCATTCTCTATGCGTAGTTAACAATTGCGTAAATGTCCTACACTCTCGTGCTACGTCATGTCCTTCGTCTAAGACACAATTATTATATTTACACATACACACACACATTCACAGACACCTAGCGAAACACCTGAGACACTATCCAATCATATACGACACGCACCAGCCCACAGATAAACAAAGCCACAAACCATGCCCACAATCACAGCCACTCAAAAGACACATTTTAGACGTTACTTAACTTCTTAGTTAATCCGATAAGACTAGCCTTTTGAAACACACACCAAACACTACTAACCCCAAGAATTGAATAGTTCTATTGACTTGAACACAACAAAACTTGAGTTTCCTATTTTAATTATTATGAGACATATATATATATATATATATATATATATATATACATATATATATGATTTTATTTTTGTTATTTAAATATTTTGCGTTTATTGTTCAGTTTGTATGATAAGGAAGATGGATTACAAATGATATACTTCACATATAGTACAGCAGCCTTTGAATTATACCAGTAAAAGAGAAATACGTTAACCCAACATAAGACCCTACAATGCGTGTCCCCACCTGAAATATATAAGGGATCAAGCGTCAGGTATTAGGCTTCTGTCAGTTATACTACAACGATCAACAACATCTTTAAATCGGTTCTGAGATCGACTTCTAAACTCCCCTTCCCAAATACAAAAAAACTAAACGTTTTGCGCTCAGCTAACCGAATGTTTGCTTCAAATTGATTGATAACATCGAAAGTTTTCCCAAACGAAATTTAACAAATGGAAATTGCATATACGATATGTAATGTACGATAAACATATATTATCCCAAAAAAAGAGAAAAAAAAATGGAAGCAAGCGCTAATTGTTGTAACTCTGTGTGTTTGATTAATTACAAAAATAGCTACATTTATAATCGTTGTGATGTTGTTGTTGATGATCGTCTCGACAAAGTTTCGATTGTTCTTACCGTTCACAGGTTATCGCAGTGATATCCATACTATTCATAGTCCTGTCTACCATAGCCCTGACGTTGAACACCCTACCACAACTACAACACATTGACAATGGTACACCACAGGATAATCCGCAATTGGCAATGGTTGAGGCCGTGTGTATCACGTGGTTTACCCTAGAGTACATACTTAGGTTTAGCGCCTCACCGGACAAGTGGAAGTTCTTTAAGGGCGGCCTTAACATAATCGATCTATTGGCAATACTCCCATACTTTGTTTCGTTATTTTTATTGGAAACGAATAAGAATGCAACGGACCAGTTCCAGGATGTGCGCCGGGTGGTGCAAGTATTCCGCATCATGCGCATCCTGCGAATCCTTAAGCTGGCCCGTCACTCAACGGGCCTGCAGTCGTTAGGCTTTACGCTGCGTAACTCATATAAGGAACTCGGTCTACTAATGCTGTTCCTGGCCATGGGCGTTCTCATATTTTCTTCGCTGGCATATTTTGCCGAAAAGGATGAAAAGGATACAAAATTCGTTTCAATACCGGAAACATTTTGGTGGGCGGGTATTACAATGACAACTGTTGGCTACGGGGACATCTATCCCACAACTGCACTGGGAAAGGTTATTGGTACTGTGTGTTGCATATGCGGTGTTCTGGTAATCGCTTTGCCTATTCCCATCATCGTTAACAATTTTGCTGAATTTTATAAGAATCAGATGCGGCGCGAGAAGGCCCTAAAGCGTCGTGAGGCACTCGATCGTGCCAAACGCGAGGGCAGCATTGTCTCCTTCCATCATATCAATCTTAAAGATGCGTTCGCTAAATCAATGGATCTCATCGATGTGATTGTCGACACAGGTAAGTCGAGCAGATAACTGTAGGTGTTCATATATCTATCTACCTGACTATATCGCTCTCTCTGTAAACATTTGCCTGAGTTATGTGCAACTTTACAGCAGTATATATATATATATATATATATATATATATATATATATATATATATATATATATATGCTTCGCTTTGCTATTTAAGCTATTACTTTCTCTGTCTACCGATGTATATTAACATTATCTTCTCAATATTTATTTTTATTTTTATTGTTTACATATACATATGTAGATGCATCCATTTGCTGTTGCATGTTTTTTGTCAGCTTCTCATTTTCAGTTTCAATTTCAATTTCGAATAATTTACTTTTTAACTATCGAACGAAGGCGTGTAAATAGTCGATTTAATAAATTGTTAATGTAGACTGCCGTAAGATGATAGAAATTTTCGGGCAATTCAGTAAATCCATTGTTAATCTAAGTAAGCTTTATAGTAATTGAAAACAATTGTTAACTTATTAAGCAAATTGAATTACTTTTAAGTTTCTGTATCCCTTAGGCCTTTGCCTTTAATTGACACCTGCCCAATAATGCAGCCGCGTTAAGCTGAAGCGGACGCTAAATGCCGTTGGCTTTAAAGACAACACAACTAAGCCCCTAAACATACACACACACACACACCAACACCAACATTTACAGTTGCAGTGCCCCAATGGTCAATTGGACAAATGCTTTTGTACTTAGCGCGCTTAAACAAGAAATTAGTGGGGATTTTACTTGTACAAAGCTCAAGCACACACTTACCTTACACACATACCTTAACACGGCCACACAAACATGTGCACACACAGATATACACACATGCGCACAAGCCTGTAAGTTGGCAATTTACTATTTCGTTTTGTGGATGTGCCTAATATTTAAGTCCAACTCCGCCCTCGTATCTAATTTTAGGCAAGCAAACAAATGTTGTGCATCCGAAAGGTAAAAGACAAACCACCCCTAATATAGGCAGGCAAACCCTTGACGTGCAAAGCGCTCCAGGTGACTAACATTGCGTATACGTATATCAAGCAATATATCCAGCAATTAATCACCCAACATAATCCAACTCAACTACGTACAAGTTGTAGTCCTTGAAACTTACCTCAAGCGCTTACTGAAGACTTAGATAAATGCCAATTCAGTTACAAAACACATGCTTCAGCAATTATAATCCAATAAATAACTTCTCTATAGCAAACACTTTTTATATCAATTCTGTATATCTATATTATCAAACCTTGTAAATACAACCGCAATGCACAGGTCTTTATCTGTACCAAAGGTTATCTTCAGACATTCACATAGATATTGTAAATACTCTCGGGCTTCGCATTGGTAATCGGTATTGAATTCTTTTTTTTATTAGAGCTCCGTTTAGTTGGGAATCTGAATATTTGGTAGTAATAGTATCAGAGATATCGAATTATTACACCGATCCTCCCGTAAGAAAAATATTATTGCATATGCTCAACAATTGGTTGCATTGTTAATTTAAGTTTGCATTAAACGTAAAATTTGCTTCAACTATAAATTAATTTTGTGCCGCCGAATAAAATTGCTTATGAGTTCGTTTGTACACCCAAACGATTGAAATCATTATAAAGCTAAGCCTGATTTTCATAGTTACATAAACTATTAATTTCACAATATACATAGCAAATTTGAATGTTCAATATAGAGTTGTCATTTCGAACTTTATTATATATATTAAAAAAAAAAAAAAAACAAAATGAGATTAAAAAATAAAACAAAATCCAAAAATTTTTAAGTACATTTTAGAAAATTTTCAAGTGCTGATTACATAAATCATATATACATACATGCATATTATATACTCATCCTCTTAGACGATCGTAGTTTTAGCTAAAGCAAGCCAAGCCTTCGGATAGAGTTATTTAACAATACGAAAAACAAAATAAACAACCATAAATTTGTATTCCAATTAAATAAAAGGAACATGAACAACACACACAATTCCAAAATCTAAAGGCAAAATAAGTCTATCCGTAAAACTGAATCTGAAGACCCAACTAAGCTTCAATTTATACCTTCAACTTGTTCTTTTCTCTGTTCTTCTTTTTCTACTTTTTCACACATTGTTAACTTGAACAAATTTACAAAAATAAAAATTAAAAAAAAAAAAAATCAAAACAAACAACAAATCTCAACGCGTACGATGTCACCAACAATCCAAAACTTTTGCCACACTCACATACACACTTAAATTCACACATACACACACATATACACATGTATTCCCACGCACTTTGGTCGCCACTAAAACAAAAACGTTTCTAACCATTAAACCAACTTTCTTACCTAAACCGGGACTCTAACCACGCCTGCAGGCGAGAAAAATACGCTGATTGAGCCGCCGCCATTGCCATCATTTGGCACACCTCGTCGGCGGGCACTGTCTGCTCGCATACAGGAGCTGAACCGCAGTTTGTTAGAAGAGCGCGATGCCCAGCAGCAGAACAGCTCGAGTGACAACGAGGACAGTCGCTAGAGCGTGTCGCAGTTGCCCGAGCGTGCAACCACAGCAACAACAACCGATACCCAATAAGACCAGAGCAAAGCAGAGCAGACCCAAGCCGAGCTCCGAGCCCCCAAATACACTAAGCCTATATAATAACTAGTCGAAGAGTATCGTAAAGCTAAACTGTTATTGTAAATGTAAATTAGACAATGCAACTTGTTATCTATCAACTAAAAACACAATTTACATTGAAACACACACACACACACACACACACATACACATACATACAATTTAGTCATAGGTAAAAGCAACAACTATAAACGAATTGTTATTGTAAATGTGTATGCAAGCAACCAAGTACTTCCTACAAGCTACTCCACTTATAAAAAGATGCGTACCGAAGTACCCGGTACCCAGGATCCAGTTCACTGTTCATAGTTAGTGCTAGATTATAGACATTGGCTTCCAGTTTTCCATTTGCTGCTTTAAGGTGAAGAAAACCCCAATCTATATTAATTACTCGAAGTACTTCCGTTAAGCGATGCTACTCAAATTAAATGTTGTGATTATATGTAACTGCTTCTAGGCGCCACGAAAACTCAAACACACATAGACACACACACACACACTCTGAATACAAAAATATACATCTCAACTCATACACACATATGCCGCTGCTTAAAAGCAATATATGTCACATTGCCCAACCGCAACGTTGGCTAAGCTGCAGCGTTGCGTTTGGGCAGCTTGTGGATAATTTTCTCTCTGTATTGAAAGTTTTGCTAATTGCCGTATTGCGTTTTTTTTTTACCTTTTTAACTGAATGCCATCAGCACTTGAAAATGTCATTAAAATGTCTTACGAAAACCAAACAATATGAAATATGAAAAAAAAAGAATTGAGTAGAATACTTTCTATTCGATGTAGAATCTGCTCAAGTTTGCTGATGTTTCTTTCCATTTGACTTACTTTGCAGCTTGTTTATGTATTTTGTTAAAGCCACACAATTTTTTTTTCGTTGACTCGACTTACAATCAAAGCAAAACTTTCAAGAACCCCCAAAAAGCAGCACTGGGTCACAGAGGCTCTGTGTGTATGGGGCTGTCTCGAACGGAGTGTGAGGCCAGCAGCACGCGTTCCCATTCCAACTGCTACTAACACGCCAAACGCGTTACAACAAATGTTTAGAACAATCCGCGTATGCACAATTTTAATTTAGTCTAATAAGTAGTAATAACTAGGCTTATACTACATAAATATTTAGCGAAACTAAATTTCCCAAGCCTTCGTTGAGCAATATAGTCAAAAGTGATGATATCTATAAGGATTTAAATGAATTATCTTCGGGCACTGCGAAGCTTTTATACCCTTTCAGGGCATCGAAAATATATACATATAATGAAATATATTAAATATAAAATTTAAAAAATGAATAAAATTCTGCGCCCTGCAGGGGCATAAAATGGGAATCCCTCCAAAATTCAATGCATCTAAGAAAAAAAGTAGTTCTGCATTACTAAGATAGTCGGCCGCTGATAAATGGACTCAGTGATCTGGCCACGGCAATGCAAAACTAAGCCTTATTTATGAAATTAGTTGTCGTAGCCGAAACAGACTCTAAGCTTAATTTATAATTTAGTGAGCTCGCCACGCGCCTGTGTGGACATCAAAATTGTATGTAGCTTATCATATACATATACACCTATATATATTTAAATATATATTCAATATATTTATAAATAAATACTTAGCAAATGATGGCAGAATGTTCCTAAAAATGCATAGG
Source organism: Drosophila mercatorum (assembly GCA_961210405.1). Lineage (NCBI taxonomy): Eukaryota > Metazoa > Arthropoda > Insecta > Diptera > Drosophilidae > Drosophila > Drosophila mercatorum. The sequence goes on along the minus strand of CAUIUS010000004.1, from coordinate 23,820,301 downwards.
TCAAGTTCAGCGAAAAATAGCAAAAACAAAATAAGTATAAATCAATTGCCTTATTTAATGCAAAACGCGCTTAGTTTGCAGCAACAAAATGTTTTTATATGTTAGAAAAAAACTTGATGTTACTCATAAGACTATTTAACCGTAGTTGCAGTTGCATTGCTAAGAACCAGAAAAAAAGAAAAATAAGCAAGATAATTTTGTTAAGTGTTGAACAATTGTAGATCTAAGCTAAAACGCGTCGAGTAGTTAAAAGAAGTTATACAAATAATATATAAAACCCATTAAAGAAATACATCAAAAACTAGTGTTCTTCTTCTTTTTTCGACTACTTTTTGTTTTTCTATTGATTTGCGTTGCTCTTATAATACCTTTTAATTGTATTTATATTGTTCAAATATTTCTATCATATAAATCGGGTTGAAATCAAAAACTATTGTTTAAAAAAAATAACAATAATATGTTTTGGAGCGGGAAAAGCCTTTTACGTGCCTTTTACTTCCAAACTCGTTTGGTTTTTTTTTTTTTACTTTTGTCCTGTGTATGTATATACCATTCTTATTTCAAATATGCGTAGAGCATATATATATATATATATATATATATATATATATATATATATATATATATATATATATATATATATATATATATATATATATATATATATAGAGCATACATATATATATACTTCTGTACGATCTCGATGCGTCAGAGTGTGAAGTTTTGTAACATTGCATGCCTCCTATCCCTACTTTATCAAATATATATATATATATATACATACATCGACTCGTTTAGAAACGCTCTAACTGCGCCCCTTATGCCCAAGCCGTTTCTATGAAATACAAAATAACAACCGCAACTATATAAAATAACTGTTATGTATTTAATGTTCTTGTGGCTGTACTTATACATTTTGTGTATTTTGTAAAAATGTCAACTTTTGTGTGTCTGTGTGAATTAGCAATAAAACCAAAACTCAATACGCTGTATTTCATTTAACAACACAATTTATATCATAGCTCAACTTATCTCAATTGCATTTACTATATTTAAAGTCATGTTTACTGCTTGACAAGTATTATCAATATTTGCTTTTGTTGTGTACCTTAATCAAGCTTTGAACTCTAACTTCTGTCTAAAATTCATTGCCCCATGTAAAGCCCAAACCAAAAGGTAAACAATGCAATTATCGCTCAATTAATATAAGCTTCTCAAACAGGAAAGGCTTAAACTATCGACGAACCAAACCATATTATATTGATCTATTATTAATTAAAACAAAAAAATGAGTACTAAATTAACTTCTTTTGGTTTTATTATTATTATATGATAATGTCCAATATTGAGTTGGCATATTCTTCATTCTTCATTCTGTTGTCATTTCTTGAGTTAAGCCTTTAGGTTTTTTTTTTTTTTTGTTTGTTTGTTGCCTTTAGGGCAAAAGCGTGATATTGCGCAAAAGAACCATGAATTGTGACTTTGTCTAGCGATTCAGCAGTCCTTAGCTGGTGTAACAAACCACTCTATGAGTTACTCTTTTCTCTCGTACATTTGTTTTGCCGATTTCGCTATCAAAAGAAAAGGAAAACTTTCATTAATCGTAATTTAAACTCCCAAACATAACATACGCTCATCCCACTCATATTATCCGACATTCGAGAAACGACAATACGCTTAAATATCTAATATGAATAAAAATATCTAAAATAAGCAATCAATTATTTTAAAAAATCAGTACAAATTTCTAAATGAGCATTTCATAAACTATTGCTATTCAGATACTGACTATAAAGATGACATGTCTGTTCTATATTCATTGTGCCAACTACTCTTTAGCTCACCTTTACGTGCCACTCGTCCATGTCACTTTCAAAAGTAAATGTTGTTCCTAAATACACACACTAACTCACTCATACACGCATCAAGTACATACTAATAAACTACAACTTGTATCGATATACATTTAGCTATATAAATGTGTTAATACACTCGTACATATTGACATACCTACATACTCGTATTATCCTCGTACTGTACTCCCAGTTGTTGGCCGTTCAATGTTGTTTTTCTTAAATGTAACTAACTACTAACTACTACTACTACTACATATTATCGTCAAAGTTATTGATCGTCGTCATTAAAATACCAACTTCGTCGTCGTCGTCGTCGTTGTTTAAAGAACAATAGCATAAACCAATATCCATAACATACAAACATACTCGTAATAATCGAACTTTCATAAATTGCATATTTCTTTCTTTTATTCCTCTTATCCGTTTAATTTGAATTTCGTCTCATTTACGCTCTCTCAACAACAATAAACAAACAAACGAACTCCCAAATCATAAATGAAATAACAACTATATTCCTAATATGCGGCTAAACAAATGCGAATTTCCAATATCAAATATGTATCAAATAATATCTATTGAAACTTGCTACAAAATGCATTCATGGCTTTTTACGCGTGCTACGATAACAACAACCACAACCACACCAAAAACCAAAATCGAAACAACAACAACAACAAACTCAACAATAAATACAACACTTACGTGACGCGATAATTCCACACTCTTAAAATCCATTCACACACAATATATACATACCCACAAACACCCACACCTGTACACACACACACACACACACACACACTCGCAATGCAGAAAAGCGCGAAAGTCACACAAGATCGCTAAAAAATTGGCACCGTTTAACCCACGCGCTACGCCGATCGCCCACAGGACACAATCTCTCCCAAGCGGATATTGATGGCAACAGCACAGAGGGCGAATCGACCAGTGGTCGCAATCCGGCTACCACAGGAGCTGGCTGCTACAAGAACTACGATCACGTAGCCCATCTGCGAAACTCGAATATGCACGTAAGTCCCATCTATAAGACCAACGAGCCAATACCCTGAAATTCACCCAGTAATAAATTAATTACATATTGTCTACCAAAAGGTAATTTTCATTAAATCAGTTTATAGTTACACATGCAACTAGTTCTAACCGAAAACAAGTAAGAAAACTCTAGTCGAGACTGCTCGACTAGGGGACATCCTGAACCCTGCGAAGAACCGCTTTTCCAAGCTATTCTCCGTTTCTTTCATATACACATGTATGTGTATGTATGTTCATTACATGCAAAACATACACCCACACGCACAGGCGCACGCGAGTCGGTGAGTCAGCTGTGCTGGGGCTGCTATTTGCATGCCAATGTGATGGGAAATTAAATGTTTAACAAGTAAGAGTGATCTGGTCGAGACTGCTCGACTAGGAGATCGCCTGAACCCTGCGAAGAACCGCGATTCCTAAGAACCGCCAACATTCTCCGAAACTTTTATATGTATGTAGCAAGCAACACATACACACAGAGTCGCACGCACAAGCACACAGTTTGCCAACTGTGCAATTTGACTCAGAAACTGAGCTCAGTCTGCAAGGCGCCGATCATATGATTTATTAAGTGTTTAATAACTTTTTTTGTAGACCAACGATTTTGATCAAACTTGTCGGGCGTGATCATGTTATTCATATGTATGTATGTGTCAAAGCACAAGACTCTAGTACTTGAAATACGTGTTTTAGCAATTACGGCGAAGGGGCGTGGTATCCAAAATTTAACAAAAACCGAAATTGCGGAAAGCGCAAATAACACTAAATGCAAAGTAAGAAGACTCTAGCTATAAAGAAATTCATCTGTTCATTGATTTGATAACTAAATAAAGATATCGGTTTTAATCGATAACATTAAAACTATGACAGTTATCGATTATTCCAAATAAACTCGGTCCTTTCGTGATACACACGACCTTCCAAAAAAAAAATTTTAAGTTTCTAGCTCTTATATGTTCTGTGAACGACGCGTTCATACGTACCGACAGACAGACAGGGCTAAATCAACTAGGCTTCTCTCCTTGATCAAGAATATATATACTTTATGGGGTCTGCCACGCCTCCTTTTGCCCGTTACATACATTTAAAAAAAAACATTACACTCTGATTTCCCATTTTCAATGGGTTCAGGGTATAAAAAGTCGAAGTTAAAGTCTTAGTAGATAAATTAAACAGTTGCAAATACTATTACATCCATTTTGTTTTCATTTGCATTTAATATTTCAATATTGTATCTTATTGATACAAATATGTAAAGAAATGCTCATTTTTAAATTCCTTACTTTAAAAGTTATTAAATTAAGACAAGTAAATCAACCTTTTCAAAAATTGAACAAATCATTATTGAAAATGATATAACATACTAATATGGTTTTAGATATAACAGAGTTGTGGGAGTGAAACTGGGGGAACAACCCAAATTCCGAGCTAACTGCTATTAAATAAATATTTCCTGATTGATCGGAACCTATTTAATTATGTTGGCACTTTTATGCAGCGCCGTGGTTCTAGCTGTGAGCAGGATGCAGTGCCGCCGTACAGCTTCGACAATCCAAATGCCAGACAGACCTCTATGATGGCCATGGAAAGCTACAGGCGAGAGCAGCAAGCATTACTGCTAGCCCAGCAGCAACATCAGCAGCAGCAGAAGCTACCTCCGGCAGCCCAACTGCCTTCTGGCGGCATTGCCAATAATTTGGCCATGGTTGCTGCCTCAAGCGCAGCCACGGCTGTAGCTACCTCCAGTAGTGCTGCCCAGGAGAACGGAGAAGGAGGAGCACCTGCTGCTTCAACGGAAGCAGAGGACGAAATGACCATTGCGTCTAACCAGAAGGGATTGCCCATACAGATGATGATCACGCCCGGGGTAAGTGTGGGTATCGGGACTGGGTGTATTGTCTACCGACTAAATGTGTAGTCCAAGCCAAGTGCTCGTATATCTTAAATATCTTAATGTTTTCAAAGTTCTTAAACCTTAACTATGTATTAGTAAATGTGAAGCCGTTAACTGGAGCTAAAATATATTTCAATTATTTTACACAATACCCTTACCGTATAATTTTCTTCCGTCATTTGATTCTCAAACTCTTACAATGTTTATTAAAAAAAACTTTCAAAATTTGTCAAAATATGTCAAAATCAACTTTAAGAGGTGGACACACCCAGCATTATGAACCTGTGTCCTCTTGAGTTGTATCGAATCGGTAAATACCAAATTCGGTAACTTTTTAGTCGAGTCAAATCCCGCATCATGTTTTCTTTCTGATTTTCCTCTCACATGATCACACAAGAAAAATTAAAAATAATCTACTAAACAACTTACCCACATGTGAGAGCTAGCTACTTATAAAAAGAAAATAAGTTCGATAACAACAACAACACATTTCAACTTTTAGATTTTACGGGGACGCAGTAAGGAGGTACATTCAAAGTATACACAAAGAACTCAAACTACTCTACTCTAATGCATACTACTTTCCACTGCTACTTTTAACTATCAATATAGAATTTTTAATTCTATTTTTTCAACAACAAAAATGCAAAATCGAAAATAAAATAATATTTTTCACCAAATTGATTTTCAGAGGCTGAACATATTGCTATCTTTTTCGTTTCTTTCTTTTTACTTTCCTATAAGAAACTAAAAATAAATGATTCGAGCTCCCAATATTTGCATTTTGAGAATGTCTTCAAGTTCTCCATAAGAACGCATTTCAGCTGCTAGAATGCTTAAGAGAATTATCTATATTGTATATAATATTTTTGATCATGTATTGTTTTCATCTTTTAGCTTATAATCTTTGAATATTCAAACAGTTAATGAAACGCAGCTGGCTTTAGCTGGCTGCCAGAGCAAGCGATGATAAATGAACAAATTTATTCATAGAAGCTGGCTCCATTGTCTTTAGAAGCTTTATTCTTATAAAGATTTGTAGTATAGGGCATAGAGAAATTTAAACAATATTATTTATGTACTTTTAGATTTATATTGAATATATTGATCATGTATGTACACTTGTAAATATGTATATACAAACGGAAACTTGGACACTTTTTGTTTACTTATCTTGTTGATATGACATAAAATTAGTTAAAATAACGTAAAAAACTATAATATATATACTTATATTTATATATATTAACAACGCTTTTAATTTTTTTATGTCTAATTATAAATACAATCGGTAATTTCCATAGGTTTAAAAATCAAATTTCTCTTTTTGCCTTCTTTATCTATAAGAATTTGCTGCAGCTGCTTTTAATGATATGCATTCAATCAATTCATCATATACCCAACATGAATCACAAACAGAAAAGATACACACATATATGTACTTATAGGAAATATATATGTCAGCTGGGCAAATCATATAAAATACATATGCGTAAATGGAGGAAGACATGATTCAATGAATTTTGCGTTTACTATGTATAGGGGATGCCTCGGGCGACCTTTATTGCCTCAAGGTCCTTGTAATTAGCACCCCCTTGTAACTTAGTTCCAATGTCAATATCAGTGCCAGTCCTCAGGCTCATACCAGTGTTAGCCCGCTGCGGTGATGGGGCAGGTCCTGGCGCGTTAAACGGAGGCAACGTTATAATCAAGGGTACTGGCGTGGGTCGATCGAAGCTCTGCAGTGGCTGTCGCAGCTTGTCGAGCAGCGCATGCAAGTCGACCGTTAGCTTAGGCTGCACAATGCCCTCGGCCGCCTGCAGGCCAACCACTTGCGAGGAGAGCGCATCCACATCCTGTCGAGCTGCAAAAAGCAACTGATCATGAGCAGCCAACTGCAGCTGAGCAATCTGGGCACGTATCGCAGCTGCAGCCACCTCCTGCTGTGCATTGTGCAGTGTCGCCGATATGCTGCGCACATGATTTGCCGAGTCTTCTAGCTGCGACTGCACTGAGCTGGCCACTGCTTGCGCCTTGTGTATTTCAGTTGCCTCCAGTTGGACGCGCGCCTGTGCCACATAAAGATGCTGCACCAGCGTGCGCAACTCTTTGCCCCGCAGCTCAGAGTCGTCTGGCTCATATGGTTGCCCCTGCTGCTGCTGCTGCTCTGGATTTTGTTGTTGCTGCGGCTGTGGAAATTGTTGCTGCTGCTGCAGTTGCTGCAGCCGCTGTATGACTGAATTCTGGCTGGACTTTTGACTGTTGCACTCGACACTGGTACTCTGTGTGGGAAATTTTTGTTGTTGGCAGGTGGATCCCGGGTGGGCCTGCGGCACTGTATCATACGAGATACCATCCTGAAGGGCTGTGGATTATGATAATGATAGCAGAATAAGCGTCAGATTAGCTGTGCTGCGAATACCCACTCTCGTCCTCCACAGCATCCCAATTCTTCCTGTTGTGCTGGCTCAATTGGTCACTCGCAGTGAAGTCAACATATTCGTAATCGCGGCTGAGGGGCGTTGCATCGCGCTTTCCATGCATTTTGGGATGTTGGCGAGTGAGTGCCGATCGAAAGACGATAATCAGTGCAACTAGAAATGAACGAGATAGCTTATGGAACTTCATATAGAGCCAAAGCTAGTTACCAATCCAAAGCAGACTGCTTAATCGCATTTAGAGCACATTTAAAGCAGATCATTTAGCTTGTTGAGGAACAAACAGTTTCAAATTTGATTCTGACAACCGATTCAAACTAGGCTGTCAGTTGTCAGTTTTAGGCCCTACAAGGAAACAGTTGCCTGGTCATAACAATATCTGCTCCACACTCAGCTGTCATCTCACAGTCTCGCGAAGTGGCACGTTCCACGTTCAATTACCGCTGCAATCGCACAAGTTTCGCTTCTCAGGGACTTTAACGGGCATGCGCATGAGAATTTTGTTCAATTCAACCTTAACCTCATAAAGATAATGTATATACAATAAATGTTTAACTATGTTATGTGTAATCCGTATGTATGATGTATGTAGCATGTTGTGCGGGCATTTTTCAATTTTGTTGTATTTCGATTTATGCATTTACATTTTGCCAAAACCCTAAACCCTATTTATAGGAAGTCGCCGAGCTGCGCCGCCAGGTGGCGCTCGAGAACCTGCAAAACCAGCGAATGGACAATCTGGAGCAGGATGTGCCAGTGGAATTCGAATGCTGCTTCTGCACAACCAAGGTAAAATCGACAAGCAAGACAATCGATTTATCTACCCCAGAACACCTAATCACAGCTGAAAGTCTACATACTGTCTCTAGCACTTGCACTACCAATAAATAAATCTGACTCAACCTCTGCTTTTTGTGTGCATCGCATGCTTTTCACACTCTCAACTAACTCAACACCTCTATAAGTACTTAGCTGCACTTGCACCCGTTTAATGTCCTGTTCTGTTTCTGTTTTGATTTTCTACTAACCACCTAACTGATAACACGCCACATCATCTAAATAAAATCTCGAAAGCAAGTTAGGTTCGAAAACAGTAGACCTACTATTGGAGCTCATATCAAATCAAATCGCGCTTGGCCTAGGCCCCGTACTTCGCATCTCAATTCGGTTCGTAGTCGCGCATCGAGTATTCTTGATCCCAAGTAGCTATCCGCAGTTGGTATTTTGTATTTGTGCTGCATTGAAGAGGACTGTGTAAATATTGCAGGATCGCATTTGTGTCTTTCACGACAGGGAGTATAGCATCAAAAGGCTGGCGCGTCCACCGCCCTCGCCCAAAAACTATTTGGCACTCAAGCGCATGATCGAGGAGGGCACTATCGATATCTATTATCTGTGATTGATTCGATTCCTGAATGTGGTATGGTAACGTTAACACCTGCACCCCGTCTCCCACTGTTCCAGTGTCAAAGATCGTGTATTGTGTTTAATGTTTATTTTCTACATTATTATTTGAAAATTGATTTTTGTATGTGTACAGCAAGCAGAGCACGGTGGTAAAATATGGTATTTTATGTTGACTTTGTTTCTTTTTTCATTTCTTTTACTTAAAGGGTTTGCCAGGATGTCAAGGCGAGTGTATTCCTTTGCGTGCGAATAGCGTTTAGAAACTATTGATTTAGAGCTAGACAAATTGATGTCAATCTTAGCGGCGAATACACAAACACTCACACGCATCTAAAAATATACAATTCTAAAAATTTTACTCAACGAAATGAAAAATACAATATGAAACACAATATTGAAATTACACACAACGAGAAACAAGTTGATTTGCTTTTATTCGAATCACAAGCTTAAACTTAATCAAGTGAATATTATTAAACTATTAATGTGCGTGAAGAGCAAGCTTAAGAAAGACATAGCAAATTCTAAGAATTTAATTAAATTATTTTTACTCCACACACCACATACATACACACACACCCTAACAAATAAAAACGAAAACCGAAAGCAGCATGTGTTACTATCTGTTATCTATTATCTACATATATACATGGAATATATTATCTATCGAGTGTTTAAGCTTAAGGCCATGAGATGATGAGTTTTAAACAAATTCTTTTTTTACACACTAAGCACATAATTATTAGATCTAGTATTAAAAAAACATCGTTTGTTCGTAGCAGAAGAATAACCAAAATATTACAAAATGGAACACACAGAAAAAACTATATATAAACCTGATTTAATTAATTATTTGAAACATTGTTATGCAACGAGAAAAGAAAAGCAAAAACTGCAATAAATAAATACAATTGATAATCGATTTCAACATCTAACCAGCACTATATTCAATTGGCACCTCATTCTGTTTGTATTGCTCGATTGGTAAACATTTCGATACGATTTTTGATTTCACTTAGAGCTGTTATTATTTTTCCTTCTGAATATTTGAGAGCTGGATGAGCACAGTTGTGCTCGCGAGGTTCGGGTAAGTAAGAAGAGATCTTCACATCTTCTTTTTTGTTTTTATTTAACTTTACTATTTTTTTTTCGAACTACATTTAATACAAACTAAATTCGAAATGCAGAGCTGCACGTTTGACTTTAACTTGATGCATCTTAGTTGCATGTTGAATACTCTTGAGAAACAACAAAGCAACAAACTTTTCAGCAATATTCAAGTGCACCACTCCTTACTTATTAACAGCCGCTACTAAGGTACTGGACGTGGCCGCGTCTTGACCAAGTATTATTTCTATATCATTGAAAATCCACTCACTTTTTGCAGGACTTTAAGGAATACACTGATGCGGAGGGTGTCATCTCGCTTCCAACTTCCGACTTCCACAAGCCCATCTGCCAGGAGATGCGCCAGGCCGCAGCCAATCGTCAGGCCAATCTGTTTGGCTTGCCGGCGGCCGCTGCTGCTGCTCCACTGCCTCTAGTCCCAGTATATACTAGCGCCAGTATGATACCCGTCATTTCTCAGTCATCGTCGACTTCGTCTTCTTATGGCACGACCACGTCCACAACTATTGCTTTGCCGCTGGACGGAGCGCAGCGCTATGGAACTCCCATCGCGAGCAATTTCAATCACAACTACAACAACAACTTCAACACGACTACTGTGGGCGCTGGGGGCGTGGCCAATGGGTTACTGCTGTTTGGGAATGGCAACTATGGTGCCAGCGGCAGCAACGGCAACAACAATAACAACAACAATGCTGATTTGGCCAGCGTCGACAGCTCGGACACATACGCCAGCTGCCAGACTCATCCATTCCTCTCGCAAGGTGATCTCACAGCCGACTTCAATGACGAGGCCTGTGCCCTGGACATTGATATGGACAATCTGTACATAAATCCGCTGGAAAAGGAGTCTTGCCGGGGCAGCCACATTAGTAGCTCCACGGGCTTCATTGTGGGTCTGCCGCCCACTATCTCCTCCTCCGGCCTGTCCATGCGTGCCCAGGTGAAGAAGAGCGCATCGGGCGACACGGCACTGCGGAACTTGGCTGCGGGCGGCATCAGTCCGCTGGATGATGTCTACCAAAATTTCGATGTGCAGGAGCGTGGCAGCCGTGTCAGCTTGAACGAGAACTCAGTGCCAAAGCATCGCAAGACGCGTTTCCAGCAGAGCTTCACGGCAATGCGACCCAGCCCGCAAGCTAGCAGCAGCAAGCCGCGCGCACGCTTCGAGGACACAAAGCTGTATGATGACAACGTGCGCCTGGACGGAGGGGGCGTCTCTGGTCCATCGTCATCCAGCGGCAGTTCCGCCGCTGGTGCTGCTGGCAGCAAGAAGAAGCGTTCGGCATTTATGCCGGGCAAAAGCCTAGCCACTGCCACCAAACTGATCAACCAACGTTTGTTCGGCATACAAAATGCGGGTGCCAAAGGTGAGCATTGGTACAATAGTGGCTTGTTGAGTGGCTTGCCTAATGCTTGAAATTCTTTTAGCCAAATTTGAGAGCAAGCATTCCTCATCGATAGACTCGATTGACGTGTCGCCGAACCTAGAGCACCACAGGCGCTCCAAGTCGATATTGAAAAACAAGTCTGATATCTCACGCGTGCTGTCCGATCCTGAGAGTGAGCGTCTGTTGGCGGACAACATGTCAGGGTCGGGCGTATCCGATAATGGCACCGTCATGGTAGGGACATTCATATATAATCATTTGCAATATATTTATTAATTTATTGGCTATTTATTACAGGGCGAGTCTGGCAGCGACTACTCACCGAATAAATTACCTCATTCAGTTTTAGCTAAATCTATATCCCCACCACCCCTCAGGCATCGCAGCCTGATGCACCAACGGTCAGGACCAGCGACGCTGCAATCGAAGCCAACTAAATTTCAGACTCCTCGATATCCCGAGGAGCAGGCACTGCGGCAAGTCAAGCCCGTACTCGCACGCTCGTCGGCCGCAGGCCCCGCCTCCAACGATGGGCGGTACGACTCGAGTCAGACGAGGGACAGCAGTCTGGGTAAGTTTACGTTCGTATTATAATTGGCAATCACTCTCATTGAGTACGTCGCTGAGTAATCCAGACATTTGGCTGTGAATACCTGTGAAAAAAACAACAACAATTCTGTTCTATTCTCTCTCGCTCTATCATCAACGCGCCGCTCGCTCCATAGTAACCGTCTTCGACGCTGCATTCTGAATAATCTGAATTACCCACACTAAACCCACTCACAGACACAGTTATACAAACACTGAAGGACCTCACATAAATGCAGGCAAGGCGAGCAAATTATTTAGTTACAAGTTCTCACAAGACGTCGCAGCAACGGATCCTCTCGAAGTTAATTGAACATCTCAGCACAATTGCCTCTACATACACACCACGAACACCCGAGTCGTAGACCAGTTCTTAAGCAGCTCTGCACCACTTCCGTAATCTCCACTCACTCATGCGAATATTGTAGTTTATGTTCTTGATATACCTGTGAAGCTGTAGCATTTGGCCTCCAGATAAAACTTCCTATCACACACCCACACACACACAAACACACACACACACAGTTATACAAAAAAACACGCGCAGCTTTCTGTACAGCATTTACAGTAGCACCTCTGTATTATATATCCACTTATGCAATACGGAAATAACACTCTGCTCTCTGCCCCAAATCCATAGATTCCGAGACGACTTTCACATCGCCCGCTAGGCAACCACAGGGGCAGGACATGCCAAATAAGCCACAGGACAAAACCATTGGCGTTGGAGAGTCGAAACCGGATATGGAAGCAGATGGTGAGGGCGAGGGCGAAAGCGAGGCCAATGACGAGCAGCGAGCGCTCCTGCAGCCACAGAATGCAGATGAGCCGGGCAAGAGCGACGGAGGAGATGGCAGCGGGGCTACGTAGCAATTAGTCAACACTCACACGAAAAGCGCTTAGTAGTTATTGTACTATAAAACGAAAACCAAACACAAACCTATGGAAAATCCTCCACAAAAAAAAAAAAAAAAACAAAACAAAACAAAATACAAAGAAAAAACTCAAAGTGATAGCAAAGTTAGCGAAAATGGAATGTGAATTATATAAAAGCAATGAACAGTATCCTAGTCTAATTTGAAATGCAGAGAAGAATAGCGTTGAAATTGAATATTTGTACAAAACTCGAGCTGAAACTACAACTTTAACAATGTATGAGGAACCGCAAATACACTAAATGCCATAAAAAACTAACAAAAAATCCACAAACCTGCAACTTGTTGCGATGCCGCGCATACCGTACAAAATCAAATAAATACTTACCTATCTTTATAAAAAGCAGTCCCAATAATAAAAGCCTACGAAAATAAACATACCAAAGCAAACCCCCAAAAAGATACTAAGAAAAAAATACATTTTACATGTAAATAGAACCCTAAGCTTAAACTAATCTGTTGTAAAGATAACAATGATTTACAGCTTACAGCTATATATTGACGAAATCACCAGAAGAGCCTAAAACCGTCGAGTAAAATACAAAAAAAAAACCTAAAACAGAGAGCATATTTCATATTTTGAATGCATCATATATATATGTATATGTATATATATATATATATATACACAACTACATACATATACATATGCAATAATATTTATACACCCATTGCAATTACTTATAATTCGTGGCATATTTACATCTAACAACTAACATAAATAAGATCTTATTGTTTTTCTCAAAGCACGCCACAAAAGACATTAAATCGTTATATATATATATATATATATATATATATATATATATATATATATATATATATATATATATATATATATATATATATATATATATATATATATATATGTATTTAATAACATAACCCATATACACCATATACATACTAGATAAATTGATAGAGAATACGAAAAACAAAGTAGTTAAACTCGTTACGTCAAATGTTCGTTTATATAGAATTGTATGTGTATTGTCAGGGTAAGGCTTCTTGTTAGTACTTTGTTTTTCCTGCCAGCTAAAACCTTTGGGTGGTTAGAAATTTATTAGAAACTTAAGATGAATATGCGGATGAATTTCCACATGGTGTCAGAGTTTTTATTTTATTTATTTTTCAATATATAAGGATAAAGAGTCGACTCATCTACGTCTGTCCATCTGTATGCTTGAAAAGTTCATTGGCCTGTCGTGTCTCAAATATTATTAATAGTCCATAAATCTTATATATCTTGTCTTACTGTTATGGTCAAAATACAACGGGAAAATCATATTTGCATACTCTTCTCTTTTTATGTTGATTAACAGACATTTACACTCATGACCTGCCTGCCTGCCTGATCCAAAGTCTTTAATGATCAAAAATGAAAAAAAAAAATAATAATTTCAGCTATTAGTTTAATTGTCTGTATGGAATAGGCATTTCCCAGTCGATTACTTTGACCCCTTTCATGCTGGCAGCATTGGAAATAAATTCGCAAAGTATGTTTATTTGTGCTTTGAGCCTATCTAGAAGTATGACGGCTAACGTAATACGCATATATGTAAGATGTACGTAATTGATTGATAAGTTTGATTTGCTGTTGTTGTGAACGTTAAACATGAAATAACATTTGAAAAAGGTATTCCTTATTTACATAGCTGTTTAGTTGTTTTTGTAGTCCGTTTGTTTTCTTTTTGCTGTTGAGATCTTGCATAGTGATATTTTGTGCGTCTCAACTAGCGTCGCGTCGGCTTAATTCGAAATGTGTGTGCGTCCCGTGTGTTAGTTCAAAGTTAAACAAGTACTTCAAAAGTTACAAAAAATATTCGTAATGTCATATATACTTAAGTATTTAGTCGTGTCTCTTGGTTCCATATATAAGTATTTAGAATTAGAATTGAGCAAACGGCTTTCCTGCGATTTTGTTTCTGTTTCCCTTTACAATATTTAGTTTTATAAATAAGCAATATATTATAACATCTGAGCGATATTTATGTGTTTTTCAGTTTACTTTTAGTATTTTGGTATAGAAACAATTTCCCAATCAACCCCATGAAAATATTTAGTCAATTATTCAAGTATCAAATGATTGTGTGTGTTTCTATGTGAGCCCCTCCTCTAAGTTGTATCTTAAATAAGAAAAGAAAAAGCGAAAAACGAAAAATACATTCCAAATTGTGTATATTGATATTGTTAATTGATATTTGAGAATTGTGCGATATGATTGTACGGTGAGAAGGAGCAGAGCCTTTAAATTGATGGTAAAATTTATTGAATTCGCATTTGATAATATTCCCTAAGGCAAATCAGCGATCGCGAGGTCAACAGTAATAAATTAATTAAATGTAAAAATACAAATAATAATAATGAGAAAGTATTAATGCAGGCAGATTTTTATGCTAAACCAATAAATTCAAGCATTTATTACATATTTAAAAGTTATTCAGACACAGATATAAACGTATAATAAACCACTGGCCATCGTTAAAACTAAATTCAAGAACGAAAAACAAAAATGAAAAACCAAATAAATTTAATTACATTTAATAAACTATGGAAGTAACGAAAAGCCTCGATGTGTCCAACATCTTTTTGATAGGTTCGATTGGTTGTCAGACATATAAGAAGTCATTTTTGGAGTCTTAAGAACCTCACAAGGAATATACAAATGCCGATAGAAATCGATGAATTGGATGAAGATAAATCAAATTCAAATTTAGCCTCTTAGAAACATATCAGTAAAAGAATACGAATTCACTCACACACACACACTTACACTCACATACCCTCACTTACATATACACTGTAAATTCACAAAGAAGTTTTATTATGAGAAGCCAAAAATCTCAACGTCCGCTTTTTCAACTTAAGACCCTAAGAGATAATGCAAGTTTAAGAAAAATCAAATTAAAGTAAAGCCAACAAATTTCAATTTAACGTATGTGCTTATATGATTAATAATAAAACCAAAATGAAATAAATTGCAGCTAAATGCTTAAAGTTTTCGAATGTTTTACACAATTTCTGGTGAGCTCTGGCCACATTCCAGTTAATTTGTAATCTCTAATTTAAAATTTGTAATTTGTAATTAGTAATTTGAAATGGAAAACGAGGAAAAAACTTTTGTAAATATTTATTTCACACAGACACTCAAAATCGCGCCGTTTCGCATCATAGTCTTTATTTACAACCAAACATGCAAACAGCAAAATATAAGTATATTAATACAAAATGGCACTGCAATTTTTTATACAAAAAATCGTTTCGGTTATAAAATTGTTACTATTTTTCTAAATTATTTTTTAAGAGCTGCCGTATTAGCATGAGAATGGGTAAGCTGCAAGTGCAACTGCAACTGAAAGCAAACAAGAATGTCAAAATGTTATTATGTAATATTAATTATTATATTTAAAATTATTAGTACGCGATATGTACATTTTAAAGTAGCCTGTCAGCGACAATTCAAAATCAGCGAAAGTGAATACCATTAACAAAAAACAAAAACTAAATAAAAAAGAAACTAAGTCGTTGAAAACAAAAACAAATTTATTAAACATATTACAAATTATATTGAGCGAAATATCATGGAAATATATAAATCATTGCGCAAAATCTAAACAACTCTTGTTATTCTTATACGATACTTTAATATATCTTTAAAAGCTTTCTGAAAGGAAGTCTGTCTGCGCTTGCACAGCTTTTTGCCAATTAAGCTTTCGTGAGCTTTTAAGGGTTGTCAAGTGACTGGAAAATACTTTATATCATCTTTTATCCAGTACAACAACCATTTGAGGCTTCTCATGCCATAAACGACATATACATATTTATTCACTGTATAAATTTATAGTTAACTAAAAATGTGTGTACATAAATGTGTGTACCCTAAACCCATTGAAAATGGGAAATCAGGGTATAATGTTTTTGTTGAAATGTATGTAACAGACAGAAAGGGGCGTGGCAGACCCCATAAAGTATATATATTCTTCATCAGAGAGAGAAGCCGAGTCGATTTAGCCCTGTCCGTCTGTCCGTCCGTCTGTCCGTATATATGAACGCGTCGATCTCAGAACTTACAAAAGGTAGAGACTGCAAATTTTTTTTAGGTCCCTGAATAGGGCGCACATATCGAGTTTGTTTCAGAAAACCGATAACAGTTTTCATTTTATTAGTTTCGATTTAGTGTTTGCATTTAGTGTTATTTAGGTTTTTGTTAAATTTTGGAATGCCCCCCCCCCCCCCCCCCCCTTTGCCTCAAATTTGTAAATCGTCGTATTTCAAATACTAGAGACTTGTGCTTTGGCACACACACACATATGAATGACATGATCACGCCCAAGAAGTTTGATCCAAGTCGTTGGTCATTGGCATACAAATAGAAGCCCCAGCACAGCTGACGCAACGACTTGCGCTTGTGTGTGCGTGCGCCTGTGTATGTGTGTATGTATTGCTTATAATGAACGGAGAATGCTCGAAACAGTGGTTCTTCGCAGGGTTCAGGGTATCCCCTAGTCGAGCGGTCTCGACTACAGTTTTCTTACTTGTTAAGACTAACGTATCTCGAACTCTACAGGAATAGTTCATGTCAACAGGGCTTACTAACCAACAAGTACGTTTTTGTTTTTCGTGCTGGACTCAAATCTGAAATCAGAATGATTCCAAACTAGTAAATTTTTTTAGACATTTAATTCGCTTAGTTTTTTTAGATATACGAATTTTATGAAGTACTTAAGCAGCAAGAGCTAAAATGGATTATCTGATTCATATATCAATTAATTTTTTCTGAAAATATGTACATAAACTTATTGAATTTAATGAGCCCACTAGGACCCCTCATCCATATTTTCAAAACTACGGAAAAGAGTATCAATGAGGATTGCTTAAAGACTTTTTTGAAAAATCCTACATTCGAAATAACACTTAAATAGTTTATATAAATCTAATAAGTGCCTCAATGCCTAAGCTAGTGCTTTAATAATTAAGTGCAGCTCGACACGTAATGGGGCGTAACACTTTCATATTCACTCGAATTTCAGCTGTTCGTAGTGCTACATAATTAATCAAATTATATGCCACGCCCACTTAATAAGTTTATAAATGTCCAACTCAATCAGTTAGCTGGTAATTAGTCAAGATGTATTCAGAAGTGGAAGTGAAAGCCCTGGAGCAGCAGAACTATTATCGGATCAGAGAGATGATTCGCGTCACATACACAATGGGCTATAACATACTGAAGCCAGGTCGTTGGGACAATATCTTAAGGCTGTATGCTTAATCTAAAACCTATTGTTCACGGATAATGTTCTCTGAGGGCTTTTTGCAGCTGGAGCTTACTTCTAATACTCTTCACCTTGCTATCTTACTATGGACACTGGCAGCTGTTCATACACTATATGCAGGATATACCGCGAATTTCAGAGGTTGATTGGAGCATAGACAACTCCTTAATATCTCCTTAATAGTGTTTAATTCTTGCAGACCATTAGCACAGTTTTTCAGTCGCTAATGTCCATTATGAAGATGGTTTACTATCTGCTGGCTCCCCGCAAATTCTACATGCTGCTTCGCCTTGCCTGTCGACACGAGCTCCTGCAAAAGTGCGAGCTATTTGCAGCTGTCTCGGGTCGGGTTTACTCTGCCTTAATCTGATGAGACACGCCCATAAACTATGTGTTCATCTTTTAATATTGTAGGTCTACCTATTGCGCAACCGTTAAAACAGCGTGTAGCTGACATCATGAATCAGAGTTGGACCAGCACGCGCCGGCAATTGATGTTCTATCTGTTTAGCTGCATCGGCATTCTGGTGAATTACTTTGTCAATTCGCTAGTCGTCAACATCTATCACGCACTCAACGAGCCCAGCAACAACTACGAGGTCATACTGCGTAAGTGCATCAGAGCTCCATACATATTGTAGTCAGTTAGTTAATAGAATAAGTTTTACGTGCAGCTTTGCCTTCGCTCTATCCCAATTGGATGAACAAGGGCATGTCCTTTCCCTACTACCATCTGCCGCTGTTCCTTGAGAGCTGCAACCTTTACATCTGCGGCATGGGTATGTGATGAGAGATGTGAAGGAGCTGAATACTAAATTTCCTTGCATGAACTCTTTGCAACAGGTGCCGTTAGCTTTGACGTTCTCTTCATTGTGCTCTGCATGCATGGTGTGGGCCTGATGCAGTCCCTCACCCACATGATTGAGTACGCCACTTCGCCGCTAATCCCACAGGAGCTTCGAGTAGACTATCTGCGCCACTGCATCTATCAATATCAGCGTGTCGAAGCGTGTGTTGAAAAGCTAAAAGACACTCTCAACTAATATGCCCTATAAACTCACTCTACCTCTTTTTCTTTCTCGTTCTCTTTATCTTTCTCTTTCTCCATTTGACAGCTATGCACTTGAGCTCAACAACACATTTAAGCAAATTATTATTATCCAGTTCATACTCAGCCTCTTCTGTTGGGGTCTGGTGCTTTTCCAAATCAGCATTGGCATTGTAAGCCCATTGTAAACCGTCTCTATGCTCTAATCTACTTTATACTCCGTCTCTCTAAGTGAGCAGATAACAAATATAATGAAAGCTCAAAAAATATCCGACATAGAAATATGTAGTAGTGATGTTCAGGTGGCTCTTTTACAAATTGGCCTTTGGATTGAATGATCTGATACTATAGTCCATTTGGAATAACCCTCACTAGCTGAGAACAGAGTATCGCGCAGTCGGTTGTGCCAGACTGCTAACGTTCTTTGTTTACTTTGTAGCTTAAAATTATTTGGTTGCTTTTTTCGTTTGAACACAGGCCTCAAGCATAACCATAGCGCTGCGCATGCTGATGTATCTCGCGGCCGGCGGCTATCAAATTGTCATCTACTGCTACAATGGTCAGCGCTTCACAACAGCTGTACGTTCTATCCCTTTTCATTGGGTTGCCTTTGATAGGCCAACTGTTTTCTTTTTGTACCTTTTTTATCGCAGAGCGAGCGCATTCCAAACGCTTTCTATGAGTGTTCTTGGTACGAGGAATGCCGGGAATTTCGACAACTCATCAGAATGATGATTATGCGCACGAATCGGAGCTTTAGTCTGGACGTATCCTGGTTTACCAAAATGTCGCTGCCCACCCTAATGTCGGTGAGTGTTTCGCCAAATACTCGTATGCTCTCCGGCATTTACATGACGGATTATTGCAGATGATACGCGCCAGCGGGCAATACACAGTGCTATTACAGAACATAATGCAGAAAAAATAAAGAAAATGTTTACTCGAAATTCGAAATTCTTTTAGCCTAAGCTATGTATGTGCCTCTGTATACTCATGTTGAGAAACTCTGTCGACAGTCAATCAATATGTGTTGCTCGGGCAAGGCCATTTGTTTTGATAGGCGGTCTCACTGGTCGACTGATAATTCATTTAGCACATTAAAATAATGAAATTGCCAGCTGATAACGATTCAGTGATAGCACGTCCCGCCCATCGCCCATCGGCTATCGGCCATCCAGTCCGCCCACTGTCACAGCCCGACACTTAGCCAATCAATTTTATTTGTTTATCCAGCCGGGACAGCAGTAGTCGAGGCGTCACATTAAGACGTTCTGGGCTACTAGGAAACGACTAACACTTTATGCTTTAAGTTGGCATTCTCGCTGCGCCCGATAATTGCTGCAGTGCTCCATTCCCAGATGTGGGCTGGTTTTAGCCTCCCCGAGAGTTTTCTTGTAATATTTTTAATGCATATTTGCTGTTAGTTGGCGCAGTTTTCATTCCCTTTTCTCTTGCTCCTACCACGTTTCGCTTTAATGCTTTTCTTACTGTTATTCTCTCTTTTTGTCTCAATCTTTTTTGTTGTCGACAAGAGCATCTTTTCAGAGCCTGTCAGTTTATTGAGGCGAATGATAATTTTACAGCCTTTTGTATATGCGTCCTTGCTCAAATGTATCAATGCGTGTCTGTATTTGTGTGTGTGTGCATATTACTTACACTTTCTCAGCATGATTTGAGAATTTATTATTATTATTATTATGTTTTCTGCATTTTTGTGCTGCACAACAATAGCCCTGGTTTATATTGTTCGCCCACTTGCAGACGCTTTTGTTGCCAGCGAAAGAGTGAACGAATTAGCATATAAAGGAAGTGATGTATTTGCGAACTAGTATTACTCCAACTACTGAAAGGAAGACTAAAATTCAAGACTTGTGGCAAAAGTTGCATCGCGATCATAATATATAAGTCCTCATTTTAGTTCTGAATAGAAATATTTTAACATTTTAAGAACAACACATTTCATTGAAAATTGGGAGGCGTGGCAGACCCCATAAAGTAGGTACATATTCTTTATCAGGGAGACAAGCCAAGTCGATTTAGGACTGTCCGTTTGTCAGCACGTCTGCGCGCATGCTTGATCTAAGAACTTATAATGTTTTTGGAGGTCCGTGTATAGCAATGAATTTCATTCGATTTCTGTTGCCAAGAAGCTGCATATCCAGTATCGCTCCATTTTGCAATACTATATAATATTTTAAGGACACATTAAGCACTTATACATTATCTTTTACCCAATTTCTGTCTCAATAAAGAAATTGATGTAACGTTCTTTCTCTCTCTCTCTCTCTCTCTCTCTCTCTCTCTGTCTCTGTTACTCTCTATCTGTTACTTTCAGTGTTTCTCTCTCACGGCATGTACCCCTTTTCTCTTTTTTTCTATCCTCGACAGCAGTTAATCTATACGAAAGTTTAAAGTAAATATTGTTCAGCAAATATTTTAAGTATATATAGGGAACTCACAAGTTTCATTGTACTTCTCGATTATTAGCAATTTGGAAGCATTCATAGTTGAGAGTCTGGCAGCCTTTTATATTCACCGGACGGACGCCGGGACGCATCTTGAAGTTGGCTTACAGCAGTGCAAACTGTATTTGCATCAACTTCTTGTTAAAGTCAGCTTAAAATAACAATTGTG
This sequence comes from Drosophila mercatorum, assembly GCA_961210405.1. Classification (NCBI taxonomy): domain Eukaryota; kingdom Metazoa; phylum Arthropoda; class Insecta; order Diptera; family Drosophilidae; genus Drosophila; species Drosophila mercatorum. Next base: position 23,798,662 of record CAUIUS010000004.1, on the reverse strand, counting down.
ATGTACTCTATAGCATTTGGTGCTCGTTCTAGCTCTTGTTCATCCTATAGTTACTGAATTCTTCGTCTTCGTTTTACTTTGCTGCTCATTTGCACTTAAAGTTCGCGGCGAAAGGCAGCAAAAACGAAAAGAACTGCGCGATTTTAGCAGCTTAGTGTTAATTCCCAAGGAACTCACATTGTGCGCAGCCAGCCATAGTTACACTACAAAAACACACAGGCACACACATATATATATATACATATATATATATATATATATATATATATATATATATATATATATATATATATATATATATATATATATATATATATATATATATATATATATATATATATATATATATATAACTAAGGGCATAAAGTGCCATTTCGCATGAGTAAGTTGAACAAAATTAAAAAAAAAATGTGAATTGCAAGAAACTCGCATACGAAACGTCGCGTCTTGGATAAAATGAAATGCTGGCTACGTCCTGGCAAAAGGATGAAGAGGCAACGCCACTATGGCGCCTGAAGATTAAAGTGCAGCAAATTTAATTTTGCCTGCTGTTGAGGCAAGTGCGAAAACAACTTTTTATGCCCTGCAACACATTGCCTCTGGGTAGCTGATAATAACAAATATCTTAAATCCTTTCAGCTATGTAAGGAGAAACTGCTCGGAAATGCTAGAGAAGAGCTTTAAGTAGACTTTAGTTTAGCATTTTCTAAGTAGATCAATACTCCATGCATTTTCAATATTATGGAAGTAGAACGTATCAATTCAGACTTTTATATTTACTTTTGTGGCAATAGTATTTTTTTGGAAAGTCAACATTGAGAGCCTATCTCTAAATATAACTTTTTTATGAAAGATATCGTTTTTACTGACATCACCTGCTTAATAATGGTTTGAGTCTAAGTTAATTCCCGATTCGAGACTCTTCAGTAGACATTAGTACAGGAGGGGACACACTAGGCATGCCCTGAGCTTAAAACTCACAGAGACAGTCCAACATGAAACAAGAATTATTGTGCGTAAAACCAATGTACTCAATCACAACTTGACCAAAAAGGTCAACCCGTTCACTCATTTATTCGTTTACCTAAATATTTCTTGGTAAATTTGTATTTGACACTGTTTTTCGTTGCTCACCCAACAGAAGAGTTTATTCATTTAATTGAGAGTGAATACAGCTATCATAGGCCTTTCCATAGCCCATTGGCCACTGGCCTTTGCCATCTGCACTTCCTTTTTTGCCATTGTTGGGCCAGTCGGTTGTGTAGGCTATGCCAGTCAGTTGACCAGTAGCTGGTAGCTGCTTTGGCAACTTTTGGTTATTCATATTTTAACCATCTACGCTCAACTCGTCGCACTGCAAACAAACAATCGGTTGGAGCTGGGTTGCTCTTGTTTTTTTCGGCACATCCTTGCCATGAAATCTACGTAACTGCTGCAATATCTGTGTTTTGATAGTCGGGGAATTGTGAAGACTGAAGAGCTTCGGCACTTTAAGGCGCTTATTGAATTTGCCTGGTATATTGTCCAGCTCAAAGAATTCGCTTTAAAATTGCACACTTACTACCAGCGAAGGGCATTTCATACAAATTTAATAAAAACTTCGCAGCCAGAGAGTCATGTTTTGTTTGTGAAAGCAGCTTCATTAAGTTAGGAAATAAGCCAGAAGCTTGAGCTTACAAATTAAATATCAAAAGTCCTGTGGGACACTCCATTCAGTGGTCACTCAGAATAAAGTCAAAAGGTTTCTTCACGCACATATCCAAACGTACATCTGCACCGCCGCATAGAAGTGGCCCTTTTACATGTACGCATCTATGAGTTTGATCAAAGGCAGCAAGAAATATATTAGTAGCATTATAGCCAAGACAATTTGGCTAAGAAGATGGCAGAATCAGAAGGCAGCAGCATGCTGTGCTGCTCAAAGGGTCCTCTAATGTAACACGGAGTCGGATTTGCAAACATTGCGTATACGCAACGTGCGCTTGTGTATTTATGCTTTGCCTCGCATTCTATAAGTAGATGGACATGAACGAATTTGCCTCTGATTACGCATCAACTGTCATGGGGTCTGCACGCTATACACACAGAAATATTCACCACAGACAACATAAGAAAATTTGGTTAATAAAAGTTTAACTCTGGGCTACTTGCAATTCCATTGGGTGAACGTTCGAAGACGAGTACAACAATATGTTTGTCATTTGTAGCTAGTTTCCGGGACGTGAGTGCTACACAGGAACATGGCCTGCGCACACACTTATATCAGAGTTACACACATATACACAAACTCAAACATAGGGCGCAAATTCATAACATGCGAAAATGCAAATGAAATTTGCTTGAAATTGAAGCTGAAATATTCCAATGTTCAAACAAAACAATCATTACCTATGTTATTTTATTCGATTGAATGCGTATTATTTGCTGATCCCATCAATACCTCAAATTTAGCTGTTTCCACAACTGACCTGTCCTTTATCCCATTACAGTTGCTGTGCTTAATGAAGTGTTAAAACCACAAATAACAAATGATGCGGGCTGATGTTTATGTAATGAACATTGTTGAATTACTTATTTTCAATTTGATATGATTATCTGATGTGTGTCTCTAAGTGCATTTGACCACATACATGTATGTTGACTATGAATAGGTAAAAGTAATGTTTCGCACACGCATGGAAGCTTTCAGGCTGCCACATAATTACCCTAAATTAAAACAAGTAAGAAAACTCTAGTCGGGGTCCCGACTAGGAGATACCCTGAACTCCGCGCTATCTGCGTTTTTTTAAAATACAGCATAATTAGCATTTCGTATAAACGCACAGAAAACTAAATTCAATTCATTTCCAATTGTTTATCCAATAACGCCATCTATGGTTCGATAGAATAGCGCCATCCATGTTTCGATTTATTAAACAGCTGATAATCAGCAAATCATAGCGCCATCTGTTGGAAAAATGTACACTAAAACTTGCGGTTCTATATGCGAGCAGTTCAATGTGTATGTGTGCACATGTATGGGAAAACAATCTGCTTTGCGTTGCTGGTCACGTGTTTGGCCGATTGGCCAAATGTTTTGTTTAATAACTTCTGCGCGAATTAGTGGATTTGAATGAAATTTTCAGCTTATGATCAACATATTTTATTACATTTTTCCCAATTTTTAAAAATGCAAACCTTGATCAAGAATATGATTTATGGGGTCTGCCACGCCTCCTTCTGCCTGTTACATACATTTCAACAAAAACATTATACCCTGATTTCCCATTTTCAATGGGTTCAGGGTATAAAAAACACAGATTTTTAATTTTCAATGGGTTCAGAGTACAGTTACCCAAATGGGCCGACTGTTCTTGCACCCCACATCAGCGCTCATGTGCCCTTGAAGTTAAGCCCGGAAGTTTACTCCATAAAAAGTGAAGTTCCTGCTGTGTCGCAGATTGGTCTCATTTGTGTGATGAACCACAGCCTTTTCGATGCTCCCACAAGCAGGAGCCACATGTCTGACCCGTGTTACTCAATTAAGAGCTCTGTGCGGTCGTTTCTAGCGGTGCTTGTGACCAAATTTTGAATAGCAAAGCCCGAATAGGTTTGCTTGCTCAGACCTGCTGTAGCATCACGCTGCGCTAGTATCCACGTTTCAGCCTGCGACAAAGCGCTGCCCTTGAATGAAAGGTAAGGAATGACAGCGACAGTTACGAATAGATGATGATAGAGCAGCAGTCAGTCAGTCTTATCTAATAACAGACACTAAACAGCATTTATTCAGACACGAAGAATTTCTGGAAGCGATGCACTTCGAATCAGATTACATACTCAACTTGCACAGTTCGCACAAGCTGCATTTAAATAATTGGCGTTTACTTATCGATCCATTTGACTTGTTTTACAACTATGCACACACATTGCCTTGCCCTGGAGTCGAGTGTCTCCGCTCAACTGCCAACTGTCAACTGTCAGGCAATTCAATTTGCATTCCTCATATCGTAGCTGCATTTCAATCTCAGCCATCACCCGCAGACTCACTTCAAATAAGAAAAAATTCCAAACCATCTGCTCTGTTCGGCTCTGCAGCAGGTAAATATGCAAATAAATGCATTACAAAGGCAATCACGTCTGCCCAAAATAATCTGGACTCTCGCTCCCATGGCCAAAGGCACAGGACAGCGCCACAGCATACGTAATTCTCTGAAATCCTCTTTATGCTTATACTCTATTTCCTTTTGTATCTGAAGTATGCTAGAGTGCAGTTCATAAGCAACGTTTTTTGTACATTATTTTTCAGTGTTGTAATTAAACTTTAATTTTAAAAAAAATATTTATCACGCGTTCATCACATATCCCTTTTTGTAAAGTTGGTATATAGAAACAACCTTGTTTGGGGTCGAAGTGCATCAATATGTCTGCTTCGGAACTGAATTTACGGAAATTAAAATCCATACATAATGCTGCCATCGACTACTTTTTGCCCTTTTCCTGAATTTGATTAACACGTGTTGAAATTCAGTAACTTCAGTACAAATCGTACATTTTAAAATCTTGAGCCAGAGTATTGAGAACTGCGATGCTCCCAATAACCAAATAAATCCATTAATCAAACACTACTAAAATACGAAAAATTTCATTGCCCAAAGTTAGCAGAGTTGGGCTTTGGATTATTTAGCCATTTGAGGAACATATTTAAAATTGGACAATAATTTAAATTAAATAAATTAAATAGGAACAGCAATATGATTTTTATACCCTGAACCCATTCAAAATGGGAAATCACGAAAGTTCGTGTATAGCACGCGCAGATCAAGCTTGTTTAAAAAAATCGATTACTACTTCCGTTTTAATGTTATCGATTATAGACGTTATCGAAATACAGCTACTAAACTATATCTCCCACGTCTTTAGAGCTATAGTCCCCTATAATTATTGCAAATAATGAGTTTGCATTTTTTTAAAACTGAAAATAAATTTAATAAAATATGTAGATCATATGCTGAAAATTTAAAGTCCATATCTATACGGAAGGGATCTCATGAAATGGTATATATTTATATAGTTCATGCCTTTCTATTAGCCAATAAGTTTCTATTGGGCCTAATTCAATTTGAATTCACGGTCAGATTATTTGCAAAATGCAATTTGCTGCTACTACAAAGACTCTCAAAAGACAGGCTGCTGAATCCAGTAAGCCTTCGCATTGCGCCGCGTGTGTCCTGAAAAAAAACGCAGCAGGCGTCTTCTATTTACTACAGGCTTTTGACGTCAATCACATACTTTCGACTGGTATTTTCAATTTGGCCCCAAACAAGGAGAAATTAAAAATTCGCAAAAATAATTCAATAAAACGCATTTTTGCATGCGCATAAAACGACGACAATAATTTTAATGAGAAACCAACAAACGGGGGACTATTCCCAACGCGTGCTTCAGCTTTATAGTCAAGGCAGTGACTGAAGCTCAGACTGATGCACTATCGTCCAAATTTTTGATATTGGTGGTGCAAGCTGAAATATATACATATTTACGGGTATTTGCCATGATTTATTTGATCTTGATTCCGCAAACATTTCGATCTCATTACAATTGCCGTGTAACAGGCAATTTAAGGGTCATTACGGACATACTGTAGTGGGGATAGGGGCCAGTAGCAGCCGACGCTATCTTGATTAATGGCTGAGAGCACGGCATATGTGCAAAAGTTTTGCCTACTTTCGGCGGCTGGCCGCGCACTTCAGTTGTTAATTGTTGGCTATACAAGTTGCCAAAGCGCTCGCGAGCACGCGACCTACAAATAAAATGAAAGAGGAATAGAATAAGACAGAAATAAAACAAGAAACAACGGAAAACAACAGAAATCGGGCCAAAGCAAACATTTCAATTTGCTTTCGGGCAGCCCCATCTGCCAGAGTTTCGCGTAATTACGAGGCCTGTGCCTGGCCAAACGCACACCAGCTTCAGAGCTCCTTGAGTCGTGAAAAATTGAATTTATAACAAGCAAAAGTTACATGTCTTTTGCTCCTTTCATCTCTCCTACATCCTACTCACTCGCATCAGCGGCGTCTTTTTTGCGCGATGACTTTATAGCAATTTAATGCGTCTCTTGTTGTATGTGTTGGATGTGTTGTTGCTGCTGCTGCTGTTGTTGTTGCTGCTGTGATAAATGATATTGTGTTTTCCACGCTCAAGCAATCTACCATGGCTGGAGCCGGCACAAAACACAGCACGCTGTAATTTGTCTGGCCTTCTTCAAATGATTCAGCGCTCATGATTTCGCCTCTTTCACGCGTTCCCCAAAATCAAAAACACACACGCACACACCCACACACAGACCCACAGAAACAATTTGTAATGTAATTTGTTCAAATTATGTATAGGCAAATTTTAATGCCCAAACTAAATATCTAATTTTTCATTTAAACGAAATTCAATTTAAGCGTTAAGTTGAAACTTAAGTAAATATATACTTATACCTACATATACTTATATGTACATATATACAACAAATGACAACAAACAATAAGACGGAAGCGAAGTGAATTATAATTAATTATATTATCTCATTTTTACTGCTTTGTCAAATTAATTAATTATAAATATTATTGTTTACTTGGTTTAAAATGAATAATTGTCATAATAAAATTAATACTTAATTATTCGTTGATAAATTCTTTATTATTTTTATGTATATTTATTTATTTATTATTAATTTTTAATAATAATACGTATATTGTAATTACGTACTTTTATTAGTTATAAATTAATAATAATTTTAATAAAAAAATAATTATTTTTCAATTATAAATTAATTAGAAATATTTAATTAAATAACAATTTATAAATCATACATTCATTATTCAAAAATTAGTTAATTATTAATCATTTTCATTTAATTAATTAATAACTTATTAAACGTCTTTAATACAAATACAAGAAACAAAAGAAACAATTAAAACTTAGGTACTTCCAGTGCAAATGCCAAATCTTGCTTTAAGTATCGATTGTCCGTGTGTCACTGAACTATGACATTCTTGCCATTGTTGTGGGTGCTGGATGAAGATGGTCCTTCATATATTCGGGTCGCATATTAATTATGCTTTGTCTGCTGGCCATAAATTAATAACAGAGTGTTAACAACTGTGTGAGCGTGTGTGTGTGTGTGGGAGTAAAATATTAATGAGTTTGCTGAGCATCACTAACTGACTTATGAAGCATTGCCATTTCGAGTTATCAAAATTGACGGATACAGAACGAATACCAAGTTAAATTTGTAGCGACTGCTTTGCATTTCCGAAATGAGAAGGGGCGTTGGCTGAAGGCAGGCAGTGTAGGCCTGTGTGTCTCGCTGACTGCTTGGCTGCCTGGCTTCACTTATTTGTCATGCACGCCCCGAACAAGAAATTAAATTAAAATTGACTTTCGAATGCCTGCGGTGCAAATTGTAACAGCAACAGCAACAAAGGAAGCTCACATCAGTACATGCCCACGGCCATGGCCCACGGCCCAGCGCTCGGCGCTGGCACACACAGCCATTATACTATTTCACGTAGTGATATAGTATATTGGTTTTGTGCAATGTCCGTCCGTCTGTCCGTCTGTCCGTATGAACGCAAGCCATTTCCACGCTATTGAAGCTAGAGACTTGAAATTTGAAATATATACTCGTGTATACACTCGTCTGATAAAGTGTCAAGATTTTCCCGATACCCCTACTAGGGGCGTGGCAAATCGGAAAATGCATTTTCCTGTATCTCAGAAACACTACTTCTAGAAGGGCTAGAGAATTGAGATTTTAACTGAACACTCATGTCGACATCCCAAAATCAAAAAGCTATGGCGGATATATCTACACCCATTGGGGGCGTGGCAAATCGGGTCAAATTGTATCTTCTACAGTTTTAAAGCTAGAACGCGCAAATTTGGCACGTGGGTTACTGTTACAATCCTATAAAGATCGCCCAAAAAATTTTATGGCCACGCCTACTAGGGGCGTGACAAATCGGGTTTGAATATGTAGTGATTTTACTAATTCTGTTATATTTTGAACACTATTGATGCTAGAGACTTGAGACTTGGTATATATACTCGGGTTAACATCCCACAATCGAAAAGCTATGGCGGATATGTCTACGCCCTCAGGGGGCGTGGCAACAAATATCAGCTTATATCTCTCTCAGTCTTAGTGCTAGAAGCTTCAAAATTGGATGTTAAGTTACTGGGAGTCTCGTCTACCGATTCCCCAAAAATTATTGCCATCTCTCTCGATTTAGGTGCGTGTTTTTGCTGAGGTAAAGGTTCTAAGCTTCGATCCTAATTGAAACTGTCTGGCCACCTCCAATAAAAAGTTTTAATCTGCAGCCAATTTGAGCGGCGACAGTGGGGATTTAAGGTTAAATTTTAAAAAATATAATGTGATAGATGCCCCTGTGTTCTGCTGGGACGTGAAATAGTATTTCGCTGTCGGTTGCGTCCGACTGCAACGTTCTTACTTGTTTTTTTTTTTTTTTTTCTTCGTCTTGATTTAGCTTTTTAATCTCGTTCAGGTGCACTGAGGCATGTATCCATCCATCCCCCTACTCCTCTTCTTGGGGAGTTGACAATGACGCTGCTCCATATGCAAATTGTTGCTCTCGCCAGAGCTGCGTCATCTGCCATTTTGGTGCCAGCTCATGGGTTTCATGCTGACGCATATGTATATGTAAATCGCTGTGTAGCGAACCACTTGTTTCTATAATGCATTAAAATGTATGCTAAAATGTGCGAATCGTGTTTTTCTGCCTCACCTGATCGGGCTCTAGCTGAAGTGCTTGCATTGTTGCTGTCGCCGCTTTCCATTTACACTTCCTGGCGCTGCTCAATAGCCCGTCAAAGGCATCCGAAAATCATCTTTATTCATTTCGCACCATTCAACAAGCACAAACTAACAATTGGCTGACAGTTTGGCCCGCTCTGTGCCTGTGCCTTGTACCTTATCCAATTCCGAACCCTCTGACTCTTTGACCTTTTGCATGCGTCCATTCGCATTCCTTTCGAGCAGACAAATGGTCACGTCATTCCGCGTCCCACTTCAGCCGAAGGGAACAAAAGTTTTATTGTTCGCTCTCTGTGCTAACCTTTAAAAGAAAATCGTTGATTTCGCATTCATAAATATTTTTGCTACATTTTCTTCGAATCATTTTCTCGTTTTTATCTGCCGACGACTGTCTCTTTCTCTCTCTCTCTCTCTCTTTTTCTTTCCCTCTGTCTCCCCTTCTATTTTTTCGAAGAAAAAGGTAATTTATGGGAATTTTCTATGCTTTTTAATTAAAAGTTTTAAATTTATTTTTATTTTTATTTTAAATTTATTTTGGAAAAGCTCCAAATATTATTAATCTGATATAAAAAATGCTCTGTTAATCTTTAAATAACACAAAAATCATGTGAGTAAAATAAAAATTGGCATTATTCAATTGAATTAAGCAGCAAAATGAAAATGAAATAAGCAGCCTAGATTCACTGCGCCTGGCATTAATGAATGAAATCAACAGCATGCGGCATTTATTGGAATTAATTATTAAATGTCGAATGCACAAAATCCCATTTGCCAGCTGACGAATATATATTGAATTATATCCTTTAACGGGCAAACACAATTATTGGCTTAATAAATCATGCGAGCGCAAATGTAAATGGGAGTTTCCATTTAACGAGTTGCCGGATTGCTTGCCGAGTGACCTTTTGAAATAATTTAAGCATTTAAGAGCACCATGGCTTAGCTTAACCACTAAACTCCAGCCGCTTTATATTTCATGACCCTCGACGTTTATCGCACACTTTCGCATCTTTCTCTCACCCAAGGCTGTGTGTCTGCAGCTTCAGTTGGAGCTGGATCCTCGTTTAGCTCTTCGCTTTGCAGCTTTGTTGGCTTGTTAAATATTAACGCAATTTCACTTTGGCCAATTACACTGCATCCCTTCCGCGTCCGCGTCCGAGTCCTTTTACGCATTCGCACCCGCTTCCACATTCCCATCCATACTCGCAGTCGGACTCTGTATTCACATTTTTATGCAAATGTTAATGTAACTGCGCAAGTCGACCCACTAGTGCCCCACCCCAGCTGTATCTCAAAACGCATTGCTCTTACGTTTGAAGAATCGAGGGCAAAGTTTTTATTGCAATATTATTTTATTCGCTTACGAATCGCGTTCGAAATCGATAAGCAAAGGTTGCTCGTTAAATTCGCCAAGAGCATACAATTTGCATGCAAATTCGAATATCTCGTTCGTCTCTAATTTTTGTGCGTCCATTTATTTATTTAGCGCACCTGAGATAGGTCGTCCCTTTCTAACGGTCAAGTCAATAATCCGAACAGTCTTCGTTGATAGCGACCCAGTCGACAAGCCCATCAGCAACAACAACAACAACGTTTGCCCGTCTACTCAAACGCAAACATGAATCGCTGTTCGTGCACGGGCTCGTCGTCGAAAGGTTAAAGTCCGACAAAGACTGCACAAGTCAATCCAAACAGCGAATCGATATTTAAATTGTGTATTTTCATTTAAAATTATTTTGAAATGCAATCGATGTATAGCTTAGACTTAGATTCTGATGAATCTGCCCGACTTCGATTAATTTCGTTCACATGCGATATATCGATAAGACTTCACGATAGCGATCAGCTGTGATCTGGTCAAATACCAAAAAATACCAAAAAAAAACCTTACCTATCAGATGTGTTCTGCAGTTTGTTGTTGTTGCCATTTGTTTTCGTCAACTAGTGGACTTTGGCTTGCATCGCGCTTTGTTTTCAATTACCGGCATTAACAGTGAATAATGTTTAGATTAAAAGTAAATAAATGTCGCTTTGCCGCCGCTGCAGCTGCGAAGCGCAATGCCACGACAACCACAACGCATGGCAATCATTACCAATACCTGCAAAACTCAAAGCTGCCAACGCTATATTTTCAACGCTCTCTACCTCGGCTGCCGATTCCGCTGCTAGAAAAGACTTGTGAGCGGTTTCTGGCCTCCGTGCAGCCCATACTCAGCGCTGAAGAGCATCTGAAGACGCAACAAGTGGTCGAGCAGTTTCGCCAGGGCATTGGCATGGAGCTGCATGCGAAGCTGAAGCAGAGTGATGCGGCCAACAAACACACCAGCTACATCTCGCAGCCCTGGTTCGACATGTACCTAGCTGATCGAGTACCGCTTCCGCTCAACTATAATCCGCTGCTGGTCATGCGAGGCGACCCCCGGCCTGAATACCAACCACAAGTGACGCGTGCTACAAATTTGATCATTAGCTCTCTTCGTTTCTGGCGATCGCTGCAGGCCAATATTCTGGAGCCCGAGGTTTATCACATGAATGCGAAGAAGAGCGACACGGACGCCTATCGGCGGTGGATGGCCGTCGCTCCCAAAGTCTTTGCCACGTACGCGTCGTATGCATTCAAGGCCTTTCCTCTGGACATGAGCCAATACAGCCGTCTGTTTGGCACCAGTCGCATACCAAAGCAGGGCAAGGATGAGCTGGTACAATCGCCTCAATCCAAGCACATTCTTGTCATGCGACGCGGTAACATGTATGCAATGAATGTGCTGGACACCAGCGGTTACATTGAAAGCCCAAGCGTTATACTAGGTCGTTTAAGGAGCATTATTGAAACGGATTCGCAGCGCGAGCCAGCCAAAGTCCCATTGGGAGTGCTAACCGCCTCGCAACGTGATGACTGGGCCCGAACACGAGCGCATTTCATAAGCAACCCAAAGAATGCCGATCTTTTGCAGCGCGAGGTGGATGCCGCACTGTTCTGTCTATGTCTAGACTCAGAAGAAGATGGTCTGTTTAATGAGGCTGACCCGGTGCCCATGCTAAAACATCAGCTGGCGGGCAAGGCAACGAATCGGTAAATGTTTAGCTTACACTGGGCGACGATTCAGGGGTGAACTCATAATCCTCCTCATATTTCAGCTGGTTTGACAAATCCATATCACTTTTGATTAGCGCCGACGGCGTCACTGCCTTAAATTTTGAGCACTCTTGGGGAGATGGCGTCGCTGTTCTTCGGTACTTCAATGAAGTCTACAGAGACATGCTGAAGCAGCCATTCGTTTCGGAGTCAACACCCCATACGCCAGCTACTGGCGATAGTACTAATGTTCGCCAGCTGGACTTTGAAATCGACGGTGGAACCCAAGCAGCAGTGGAAGCAGCTTATGCCCAAAATGCAAACGTCGTTGATAGCCTCGATATGAACTATTTGCAATACAAGCAGCTTAACAAAGGCACCTGCAAGCAGCACGGTCTGAGCCCTGATTCCATCATACAGCTCTCTTTTCAGCTGGCCTATCGTCAGGCATTTGAACGCTACGTAGGAACCTACGAATCCTGCAGCACTTCAGCCTTTCGCCATGGACGCACGGAGACAATGCGGCCCTGCACAATGGCTACCAAAGCTTTCTGTGAAGCTGTTCTGCAGCCAGCACAAAAGCAGCTTAGCGCCGGAGAGCTGCGCGCTATGATTGATAGGTGCAGCAGCGTGCATGGCCAGCTTACCAAAGAGGCGGCAATGGGCCAGGGCTTTGATCGCCATTTATTTGCCTTGAGGCACACGGCGCAGTTGGAGGGACTGCCACAACCGGCGCTATTTGAGACTGAGGCCTATAAACGCATTAACTACAATATAATAAGCACCTCCACGCTGGGCACCGATACTGTGGTCGCCGGTTCATTCGGCCCAGTGGTGAAGGATGGCTTGGGCGTTGGGTTCGTACATACACACATTTCGTTTGCAACTCTACTTCCAACTGTTTTTCGTTCTTTTACAGCTACTCCATTCAAAACGATTTCGCGGGAGCCATTGTGACCTCGTACAAGAACCAGGCTCAAGGCAAGAAATTTATAGATAGCCTCGAATCAGCTTTTGATCAAATATGCGCTATCATTGAGCGTAGTAGCAGTGCCGTAAAACTTGAGCGAAGGAACTAAATATTAAAGATGGGAGATGAGCATTATGGGAGAAAGTCAAACTGAAGATGCAAGACTTAGCTAGTTGCTAAGGAGGGTTTAATTTATACTTTTCACTGTTAACGAGGTGTTTTTTGCAATTTGCAATACAATACCTTATTCCACGATATACAATTTTATTGGTTAAAGCAAAAAAATCGTTCACATTTGCATTTTGGTTAACAAATTCTTTTAATATACATAGATAAATTTAATTTATTTGGGTCGACATTTTATAATTAAACCTGTGTCTATTCTGAGTCGGATATTCGCTTTAATTGGAGCATTTGTCGCAGACATTTAGTATGCAAAACTTTCTCGTCCGCAATTTCCGTTTCTTGTTTCATCAAGCCCTAGCTCGGCGGCCAACACCTTCATTTGCCATACAGAAACGCAGAGTGGGAGCGGTCGCTGATTGGGGTTCTGACGAAAGCTAAAAACCCAAAACTTGTGACAACTGTCAAGTTACCATCTGATTTGTTCCCATTCCGAAGCCATTCTACACGCCAGACAAAGTTTATCAAAATATGGCTGTTAGCAACCGCAATGAACCCGACCCCTATCTCGAAAGCGAAGCCAACCCCAACCCTGGGGCCGGGCACCGTGCCACCTTTTGCTACCATGTCGCTGTCGTTAAATGTGCTGACATTATCAGTTGATTTATCGCCAATTTTGTTGCCAACTGCCTTTCAAGCTAACGCATATAAATATGCCGCGGAAAATACATAAACAAAATTTGCTCATGGGGTAACACGATAGGCAACATTTTTTATGTCCCGACTGCCGACTGGGTCTAAAGCCTTGAGGGTGGGGACGGGCAATTCTCTAGCCGAGCAACCTACTTTGAAGGCGTAGTTAAAATTAATTAACTCGCTTAACTGTTGACTGCTTTTGCTTTTTTTCTCATACTCTTTTCTCAAGTGCTAGACGGGTGTATTAGAACGATTTAATTGTTACTCCACTACTGTTTTATTCAAGCGAAACCATTTCCACATCAACGTTTTGGGTATAACTTGAAAATATTTTCGAGCCGCTCTCTTCTATTCTTAAATGGAGATAGATCCTTCTCGAAGACTTTTTTGTATATGTATGTCGATAAGGGAATATTCCTCTAAATTTATAAGATAAGATCGAGTTTGTTAAAAAAATCGATAACTGTTCCCGTTTTAATGTTATCGACTAAAAACATTATCGAAATTCAGTAATTGAGTTATATCACCCACGTTTTTTAGAGCTAACGTGTCAAAATTTTGTTGTTACTTTTTTATTTATTTATTTTATGCAATTCTAATGTTTGTTAAATTTTGGACAGCGGCTCCAAATTTCCACAAATATTTTAATTGAAGGTAGTTGCAACTAAAGAATGCGTTTACGTTTATTTTTAAGTTAAAAAAAAATTAATAAAATATGTTGATAAGCTGAAAATTTCATTACAATCCATAAGGTCGCACGGAAGTTTTGAAAAAAAACGTTTGGCCAATCGACAAACGCATGTGACCAACAGCACTAAGCATACAGTTTTCCTATGTATGTGTGTGCGCACATACACACACACACACACACACACGCGTGCACCTAGCAAATTCTAAGAACCACAAGTTTTAGTGTACATATTTCCACTAGATGGCGCTATGGTTTGCGGATTAACACCTGCTCTGTCGAATCTTTGCAGTATTTTTAAAAACACAGATCTCCTCAGGTTATCTCCTAATCGGGAAGCCCGAATAGAGTTTTCTTACACGTTCTTACTTCCGTTCATACCCTTTAAATGCGGATTTCAATTTCCTTATGAGTAAAATAAAAGACTATTTCAACTATTTTAAAATGTTATGGGCTGTAATTGTCTAACAAGCAAAAACACATGCATATGCACTTATCGGACAACTATTTCATATAACTGTATCAGTAAAAGGACACTCAACCAATTTGTCAACGAAACTTAATCTCTGGAAACATGAAAGTCTCTATTCTAACAGGGTATTTGCTTTTGGGGTCAGAAGTTTTTCTATTTCTTTTGTGTGTTAATTTTACTTGTAATTTGCTGTTGATGTATGACAAGAGTATTACATGTTTTTTTTTAACTTTAATGAGAAGCATTTAAAATACAGCAGCTGCTGGCAGGAGCAATGGAGGGAAATAAAACTGGCTGCAACTTATTAAAAGGACACTTCCCTTCGCCAGCGTAGGCAATTTATATATATATATATATATATATATATATATATATATATATATATATATATATATATATATATATATATATATATATATATATATATATATACATGTATATAAATGTGTGTGTGTCAACAATTAAAAACGCATTAAAGTGCCACAGCATCAGCTGAGCCAAGTAGCTGGGCTGAAGAATTGTCGACACACACACACACATTTGGATATTTGTGTGAGCGCGCTTGTGTGGGTGCATGATAAATGTGCGGTCGCACATTGGATTTTATATAACGCATTAAATTATTCAAAATGAATGCGGCCAAGACAAGCTGACGCCATAGTTTTGTTACGAGTTAAGCGGCTGCAGGCAGTTCATAACGGCTACGACATGTGGTACATAATAAGAAGTGGTGACGTGCTCGGCTTCGCTGATGAGTTAAGTCGCGTGTGAATGAGGTAGATGTATGTTGCTGTCACTTGATCTGGCACACAAATACATAGAACATACTCATACTCCCTCTAATCAATAGGCTTGGCCATAATTGAATATTAATTTCTAATTTTATACCCAGCAGCGCGAACATCACGCCTGTGCGTCTCATTAGCCAACGGAGGAGTGGGGACTCCTTAAAATCTGTGGCAGCTACGCAAAACTTTTCTGCCTTTGCCACGGCTGATTTATGTTTTTGGCATTTCCCTTGTGTGAGCGGGAGTGGGTGCGGCTGTGCTTTGTTTGGCAATTTAAGCACTTGACGCCTAAGCTCACTCCCCCTCAATTTGTGCCTGCCAACCCCATAGATTCCTGCCGGCAATATCCAGCGGACCGCAAAAGCCGCAAACCACATTCCCACGGCTTTAAGCATTATTATATATTGATGTTTGTTAGCGAAGTAAGAAGAGTATATTAGTTTGTGCACTGCCCGTCTTAAAGTCCGATTCCCTAGGGATTGGAAACTTACGATTACTTTCAACATATATTTTTTAAAATATATCCTGTTTGAGGGACTTTAATCCACCAGAAACGTATATATATAAATATAGAATATATGTCTATGTCGCTCACAGACTTAGGATTGAAATTCTCAAATTGGACAGCTAAGTTACAATGGACTCCCTCTCAAGATTGAGGAAAAGCGATAAACACGCCTACTAGAGGTATGTCCAAACTCCCAGTCGATTATGATATATCTATTTGGACATAAACGAGTATTATTATTTAGTCGGTCGATCCCAGCAATAATCTTATTTCTTTTTTTTTCTGGCTGACACTGCGTATGTGTAATTTTTGTGAATCTCGAATCATAGGCCAGTTGTACGCTCAACGCAACTGCCAATTAATAGGATAATCAGTGAGGTCATTTATTCGACCACACAAATTAAATGCTTATTTCATACTCGCCCTGCCCCACCTCAAAATTAATTGGCTGGACATGTGCCCGCACGTGGCAAGTAAACTTCGACTCGTGCCGAGTCCTGGCTGCTGCAGGGCAGACGCTTCTCTCCAAATTATGTTAATTACACACAAAAAATCTTTACTGCACACCCCGCGCACACGCACCACAGCAAAGTTAGGTTGCATGGCAACAAGTTTCAGAAGGTAACTCTTGGAGTGCTTCGTGGGTTCGAGAAACATTTTACGGTAACCGCTGCATACTTTTGTGAGTCTTTGCTCTGCATGGAGTCAAATGATCGAATGCATCTAACAGAGACTTTAGAAGAGTATAGGGATATTAAAGGCATTAAATTTGCAGAGTTTTTTCTGTAAGAAAGCATCAAATTGTTCCGCTCTCCCTTTGAATTATAAGAAAACAATTGAAGGTGTCCGTTTATTAAATATCATATTATTTCCAAGAAATTATAAAGTCTTCCTCCTTAACTGGTTACGTTTTAAGAGGCAATACATTGGGCCAGACGCCATATTAACATTTAACAGCTGTCGCGGTCTGAAAGTGAGAATTGTTTAAAGCGAAAATACACGTGGGCCTCGCGGCCAGGTGCTGGCAGCCATGTCCTTATGCAATTAACATTAAACTTATGAGCCATTCAAGGCAAATGTCTGAACTTAGCACCCTGCGAACACCGTTCACATTTTAGTTAATTGATATGGCCTAAAGCTGGCAAAACAATGCCAAAAAGAAGACAGTCGGCAAACATTAATACAATATATATGCCATTTGTGACAGTGAGTACACATAAAAACAAGTAAGTAGGCCGTAGTCGGGCGTGACCGACTGCAGAATACTCGCTTACTCCTAAAGTTAAGAACGATCAACTCAATGATAGATAAGTAATATTTAAAGTTATTAAGTTATTAAGTAATGCATTACGCATGAGTCAGGGTATTAAAGCCCTGCCTCAGAAGAATAAAATTCTGTACAAAACTAAACACCACCGAAGTTAAGTGTAAATATGTAATATAGATGTACAGAATTTTATTTTATATGTATATACAATATATGTATATAAATTTCTAGCTTCAGAACGAACAAGAAGGCGGAGAGTGCACAAGAGCAATGTACTCTTTTTATTTCATGAACGTGTATAAAAAACGAAATAAATATTTAAACAAAGCGCTTAAAATAATTGCGTTGATTGGATTTGAGCTATTAAAAACACACAGAGAGAGGGAAGAGAGAGAGAGAGAGATAGAGAGGGGGGGGGGGCGAGAATCTGTCAAATAAATGTCATACGCAAGCAATCAACCGAAATTACACTTGACCTAACACATAAGAGAGTTAATTGTATGTAACTATTTATGAGATTAAGTAACGCAACGGAAATGAAAGAATCGTAGACATTGAAACAAAGCCAAAATGGCTGCTGACGACAACAAAGGAAAGAATCAAAGAAAATAAAATAGAACAAAACAACTCAAAACAGAAATAATATCGAGCGACAAATTGTATA
The DNA here is from genome assembly GCA_961210405.1 of Drosophila mercatorum. Taxonomy (NCBI): domain Eukaryota; kingdom Metazoa; phylum Arthropoda; class Insecta; order Diptera; family Drosophilidae; genus Drosophila; species Drosophila mercatorum. The sequence goes on along the minus strand of CAUIUS010000004.1, from coordinate 23,780,607 downwards.
GAGATTTTCGTTAAATATTTGCCGACTTCTCATTGGCAAAGCGCCAGCAGATAAAATGTTGATATCCTGCGGTCAAAGAGCCTAAAAACAAAGGTGAGATAGGCGCTAAACTCGACTGTCAACTGCAATATGACCTGTAATTTAATTATATACTTATATGTGACCAAGATATAGCTAAATAATAATAATAATAAATTACATTAAGTTAAGTTAAGTTATATTTTTTAAGTTAGTGCCTGCATTATTTACAATTATACTACCCAAACTCAAGCATATTGACTGGTCTCATTTGAGTCACCAGTTGTACATACTCTTTCTCAACTTAAAGGTCAGGGTATGTTAAATCAAACAAAGCGAATTATTGAGAACTTGGCAGCCAGAAAATGTTGCCGAAACATACTCAAATGTTGACAAAACATATATGTTGACTCAACATATCTTTTTTGCCTAGAAACAAAAGTTGACTGAAATGTTGCCACATAATTGTTGACTGCCAGTTAATGTTGCCAAGACACTTGTTGTGTGCGTCATGTTGAGATGGAGCGCACGTACTGAATTCTTATTTACCTAAAGCTTCATTAACATGTCTGCCCTGTATGAGTGTGTGTGTGTGGCATTGTTGAATTGCTAGAGTGCGGGCATGACAATGCGCTTTGTATCTAGTGTCGTGACTTATCTGTACAATAAGGGGGAGCGAAGAACGAAAGAGCACAAGCATAGCGAGGGAGCACACTGGCGATTAACTCAGTGCAGCTGGAAGGACCAAGGCAATTAACTCGAACCCCAGTAAGCAGCAGAGAGTTAACTGTGCTGTATCTATTGTGCGTGTTGCACATGTCGTATACGTGTTTAGAGTTGTCTTTGTGTGTATGTTCTCATTCCAAACATTTATAAACACAGACTCACGTCTCATTCCTGACTTATCATCCGCAGTTTGCCATTTTCATTTGGGTGTTACGCACGCAAGCGGAAAGGAAATAAACTGAAAGAGCCTGCCAGAAGGATGTGAAGGATGTTACGGGTCTGCTCGCATTCAAATTCACTTAATGCTCACTTTTTGGGCGTGGGCGTGGGCGTGGGAGTGGGTCTGGGTGCGAGTGTGGGTATGGTCATGGAGTTAATTCAATTTACAGCTGATGTGCCAGTTGGCCGCCACTTTGATTGCCTTGTAACGTAGCACAAATTATAAGCTGCCCCTTATCGCCGAGGTCTTTAGTTGTATAATTTATGCATTACATTTGCATTTGCCAAACGAAGTTTTCATATGATCTGTGTCAGGTTTAAAGCTGTGCGCAAGAACAGCGCTCCGTAGACCCTGGCTGTACATCGCACAGCAGCGCATTCCAGTTGAAGGATACGAATTGGCGCCACAAAGTTTTTCGATTCACTCCATTCAAATTGCGTGGTGTCACTCTCCACGCGGAGCCTAAGGAGAATTCTGCTGCAAATAACAAATAGCGTGAAAGAGAAATGTCGAAGCTCTGTAGAATTTCCATATCTCTACTTTACGAACTTGTCCATGCAGAATGCATGAAGTTGTAACCGCAATTTATTATACCCAGTATCAGCTAAACCGACTGTAAACGGGTCGACTTGTTCAAACTGAAGACGAGGCGAGCATTTTACTGGTTCTCTCTATTCATAAAGTAAGAGAGAGAGAGAGAGAGAGAGAGATGAAATAAATAATCAACTTAATATAGGGATCCATATCATCATTACTAATATTGAATTGTGTATCCACAATCTCAGAAGAAAATAAAATACTAATTGAATAGGTGAGAATAGAAAATAATAGTATTTATTTTTAGTGCTTTAGTCGATCAATGAAATATTAATCGCAAACAGTTTGAATCTGTTACAATTCGTGTCTAAGACCACAGATCATAATGAAGCCTCTCTATCTACTCAATGATATTTTGTGTTCAATCATGTTGAATAGACCGCAGGACAGGGTATAGAATATTCAAGCAAAAAATTCCGAACTAGCTATTATGTATTCTGCCATTTACAGCTCGCGGCGAAATGTATTCCCTTGTTTGTTTTTGTTTTTTTTTTTTCATTTTGAATGTTTTTTTTTGTTTTTGCTCTTTGCCTATCAGGATATACATAGTTTCATTTATCTTCTTATGTCCTTAGCAACGAGAAAGCAAGCAATATGGAACTTCAAAGCGACATTTGATTTATGGACAGTGGGACTCTGTGGATATTGGCACAGCGGTGGGAGGGCAACGGCAGTCGCCTCGAGCAGAAGTTATGATGACTTGAGGCATTCCACACCCGTGCAAGCAGCGTAAATTCCTATTTAGAACGTTGACTGTTTGCGACAAAAGCAGCGCAGGCTGGTCCAAGGCGCGTTAGAAATAAAATGAGCCTCGTATGCTAGCGAACTTTACGAGCAAAAAGTGAAGAGGGAAACGAAGTTGCAGACGTCGCAGATAAGTAAGCAGTAGGATGCAACCGACTGGAAAATACCCGTTCAGGGTATATTTCCGTAACGTACGAATGGATTTTGGCTTTTACAAAACCAATATGCTCTCTTGACCTTGTGACTGAGTACAAATACGTTGACCTCTTTTTATGCCAGACATAGAGGGAAGGAATATTGCAAGTGTTGCAATAATTTTCATTGGCTAGCGGAGAAACAAAGGCGAAATGCGAAAGGCGCAACCTTTTTCCCAGTTGGCAGGAGCCTTTGTTGGCCAAACGTGCGAAAGTAATTGCCAACCGCAGTCAAGTCAACAACGAACTTGAGTGGAACTGGGTCAAGTGTTCTGTATTTCATGGATGTAATTACATTTACTGTTTGGCTGAGGGTTTCAGTTACTTGCTCCAGCTACGACAAACAGACGTCTAAGATTTCGCGCTGTCAGCTCTATGTCGCTTTATCATATTTGCCCCTGCCAACGCCACCTGCTTTGATCAACTGTCGCTTGTCGTTTTCCAATGGATTACAGTATGCAGCATAAATGTAATTTAGTCATCGCGCTGCAACACATATGCAGCAAACGCGGAATGGAGGACGGAGTCTGTTAAATTCACACTGTCATGGTTTCATAACAAGTCGCCGTCAGATGGCGAGTCCCGGATAAACAGTGACGCACACAAATGACTCAAGCTCCAGTAGTTCAGCTTACATAAACTTAAAGCGTAAGAGGTGTAGTATGTTGACCTTCAAGGGCTTTCAGCGTACCAAGTGGGTGTTTATTTGTGTCGTCCTGTTTAAGATTTCTGTGGCAGCGTCAACGTGTAATTGTGTCGCAGCTGGCTAAAGTTTTATCCAACGAATTGGTCCAAGCAACAAAAAGTCTTACCAGCACGCTATTCGCAATAGCCCTTCGCTTATAGGGTTTGTGTGCGTATGTACATATTTGATTATGAAGCTCCCGTTTTTTAGCCAAGCGTTTAGAATTCAAAACTTCTGCCATTTTCAACAGTTGATAGCATCACAATAGATCTACTCAATAAAAATTGCGTGTACGCCATGTATTCAACACAAAAGCTAAATATATATATAGCCCGAAAGTGTTTCTGCAATATCAATCTTGCAGTCAAGTCATTTAACTTTCTGGCAGTTAAGTTAATTAAGTTTATTTAATTTAAAGGCAAAGCTAATTAATGCAGTCAAATTAAATTCAAAGCAGCCAGCGAAAAGATCCGAAATCCTTTAACATTCTTCTATTTATAGCCTAAAAAAATGGTTTACAATTAGCATAAATTCAAACGTGCCAGCAGAAGTTGCCCCAATAATAAAAATGTGTTCCCAAGACAAAAGAAAGCCCGAAAGAAAAAAACAAAAACATTTTCCGAATGGGCGTAGCACAGCGCAGACTTCAATAAATCAACACACGTCACGATTAGCCGCTGGGAGCTATGCTAAGCTCGTGGCCATTTGCATCAAATGGCAAACGAATTCAAAGAAGAAAATTATAGACGATATTGAGTTTGTGTACTCAGCAATTAAAAAAAAAAATAAGTATTTGTATATAAAAATATAAGCATAAATATATACATTTATAGACACAGATATATACAGATTTTTTGTTATTCTCTTCCGTTTAAACAATTTCGGTTGGTTCTACATGTAAGATCCATGTGAAACTTGTGTGTAATGGATTACAAGACATAGCTACTTAGAAAGATTTTTCTACATAAAAGGCAGAATATGAAAATGCGAAATATTCCTAATCTGTGTATTTATTGTATGTATAGCCACAGCAAATATAGTAGGCGATCTTCTTGATCCTTACTCGACTGTGGCCCATAAAAAGAATATGAGGTGACTCATCGACAAAATACTATACACGAATCTAGTTGTCTTTCTGGGCTAAATTACTCTTCATCTGCTTCGCCACTCTTATCTCTGAATTATAATTTCAGAGTATGAGAAAATGTGTATAATCCGAAGGGAAGCTGCACAAGTACAGCAATCCTGCGCGACTGCAAACAATGTCACAAGTCTGAAGATAATGCCAGAGCATGTCTTTCATTTACCAGCGAATTGAATAAATTTGACACAACATGGCGCAATCATCAAAGACCCGCTTCCAGGACCTTGGCCCATTGAGCTGGGCACAGTTGGAATTTAAATAGGTAATTAAGTGGCACCGGGAACAGGCCGAATAACGGAGCTAACAGCGTCAAATGGCGGTCGGTCGGCATGTTATGCATATTTAAATTGGTATTATTTCTGTATTTGTATATATATTTGACGCAACTGACCAAGGACGTGGCAATAATGCGCGGCGTGGTATTAGCAGCTCACGCACGCTGTGTGGCACAAAAAAACATAATGAAAACGCGAATTAAATAAAAGAAAATTACGTATACTCGTATACATTGCGTGCAAATCATGGTCGCGATTAAGTGAAAATGAAGCAAGATTAATTATACCACATTGGAGTGGTGCGACTGTCGCCTCAAGGCTTGCCACATGCTCCACGCCGGGTTAATACCAACAAAAGACCACAAATGTCATATTTTACGAGTGCCGTTGTTACAGACGAGCATACAACACAAATATATAATGAAATAAAAAATTAAAATAAATAGAAGAAGAAGAAGAAGAAGAGGAATAAACGGAGTCCCATCAAGCAATAAAATTTCATTGCAGCCACTTTACAGTCAGCACCACTGGTGGCCACAAAATTTAATTATCTGCCGTTGCTCTCCACTCACCACTCGCCCCAACCCACGACGGACGGCAATTAGACTGACCAAGATAACTATGAAGAATGCAGACAAGTTGCAAAGTTTAATTGGGGAATTATATTACATTCCAAAAAATGTTAAAGTTTTAAATGTCGGGTAAAATGAATATGTAAAATCATCAAAATTTACAATAATTTCCTGTCAATTCGCATTACGAATACAACTTAGTTTTCATTGCATTAGTAACAATTAGACGCATGCCTAATTGCTATAAAATCCCTACATATGCTGCGAAATATGATATATTTCTGCTTTATTTGCATCTAATGAGTTGATGCATTTGTTCAAATTTCAATTATTTCCAGCAGCACAAAGCACAACACAAATTAAACCCGTACACGGCTCTTACCATAACTATGTAAATTGATTTAAATTTCAATATATTAATTTCACTTTACAAGCTTCGTAAATATACAGTATTTGTCATAAATAAATATACATACTTATATTTATATTAAAATTAAAATAATAAAATTAAATTAGTTTACATAATTCAACCAACAAGTAAGAACGTTGCAGTCAGGCGTTACCGGCTAAGAAATACTTATTCACGTCCCATTCCATTTTAAAATTAATCTTAAATCCTTAACATGGAAGCTTAAACTTGGTTACAGGAGGGGGCCATCGAAATTTGTATGGGGATCTAATTTTAGAATCTTCTACTAGCAAAGACACGAACCGCAAAGTAATGTAAAAATGAGAGAGATACCCTTTGGCGAGTGTAGAAGTTTGGGCTTGAGTCCCGGTGCGGTTATGCCGATATTTAACTAATTTTTCTTTTATTTATTTATTTTGTGTTATTTAAATCTCCTCTTGAATATATGTTTAAAATTTGGCAATCGATAGAGAACGCCAAAAATTCATTATGTTGCGAGTTTATTCCTCAAAAACTGCAGTTTCTTCCGTTTTTATTTGACACCCCCCACTGGCCGTAGACCTATAATTTGTGGCCTGTTCGTAGAGTGGGTCTTCAGGAATACATTTGTAAAATTGTGATGTTTTGGATGTTCGTGTATAGCACTAAAAGATCGACTTTGTTTCAAATAATGGATAACTGTCATAGTTTCAATGTTATCGATTAAAAACCGATAACATTATTTAGTTATAAAATAATATCTAATTAATCTTTCCAGCTACGGTCTTCAAATTTTGATTTTAGGGTTACTTAAGCCATACACCAATTCGGTTTATGTTAAATTTTGGATGCCACGCCTAAGAAATTGCGTAAGGACTAAATCACACGAATCGCAAAAATTTGAAGACTCTAGCTATGAAGATGAATTAGATAGAACGTTAAAACTGAATTTAAGTTTTCGTTTTTAATCGATAACATTAAAACGATAACAGTTATCGAATTTCTCAAATATTTATATACATATATATATATATATATATATATATATATATATATATATATATGGCGTGTGCCACGGCTCCTTCTGCCTGTTACATACATTTCAAGAAAAACATTATACCCTGATTTCCCATTTTCAATGGGTTCAGGGTATACAAATAATTTTAAACGGAATACGGCTGATATTTAAATATTGTTGACGATTAACAATGAAAATGTTTATTTATTTATGACTTAATTTTAGATATTTGGGTTATTTGTGTTTTATTGGTCAGCCAAAAATAGAAACATGTATTAATAAAAAAAATAATACAAATTAATTTTTTTTTTACATTCAAAAATAATAATGAAATTTACAACAAAAAATAACAAACGAATTATTTCAATTTGGGCATTATAAATAATAAATGCCGTAAAATATTCGAATAAGCACTAAATATTGTGCAATCTTTACGGCCGTCAACAGAACGTTGGCTTAAAAGCTGAGGTCATAAAACTCTTGACAGCAGCAACAACAACAATAACAACAGTATGTCAATAAAAGTGTCAATCAAATCAATGGACACCAGCATTCAACCATTTTTCACACACATTTTCGCACACAAACATGCACACAGATACACGCAAACATGCTCACACATGAGTTTGTGTTAAATATGCGCCGGCTGTTGCACAGTTGTCTGAGCGACCGTCATTTTGTGTCAACAACAAAAAAGAAGACAAGAGTTCAATAAATATTCTTAGAATGCTAAATACCCTCTCAACTATATAAAAACAAGTAAGAACGTTGCTGTCGGACGCAACCGACAGCGAAATACTATTTCACGTCCCAGCAGCACACAGGGGCATCTATCACATTATATTTTTTAAAATTTAACCTTAAATCCCCACTTTCGCCGCTCAAATTAGCTGCAGACTAAAACTTTTCATTGGAGGTGGCCAGACAGTTTCAATTAGGATCGAACCCTTACCTTAGCAAAAACACGCACCTAAATCGAGAGAGATGGCATCTCTCAAAATGAAAGAGGTGGCAACTCTAAACATGTGATTTAAGTAGCGAGCGTAGAGGTGTGGGCTCGAACCCCGGTGCGGTCATGTTGATATTTTTGTTATATTTTCCTTAATTAGTTATTTTGTATTAATAAAATATTCTTTTCAAACATATATATATATAATTTAACAAATCAAAAGACAAGGTCAAAGGTCACAAAGTCATTATTTGGCGCGTTATTGGCTCAGAAGCTGCACATTTTTCAGTTTTGATTTGCCACGCCCCCAGTGGCCGTAGACAAATAATTTTTGGCATGTGCATTGAGTGGGCGTTCAGGAATATAACTGTAAAGTTTGGATGCTTACATTCGAAAAATGCGAAAATTACAGGGTATTTTTCAGTATGTCACGCCCCTTTTGGGGCGTAAGAATAATTTTTGGGGAATCGATAGAGGAGGCCCCCAGTAACTTAACATTCAATTTTGAAGCTTCTAGCACTAAAACTGTGGGAGATATAAGCTGATATTAGTTGCCACGCCCCCTGAAGGCGTAGATATATCCGCCATAGCTTTTCGATTGTGGGATGTTAACCCGAGTATATATACCAAGTCTCAAGTCTCTAGCATCAATAGTGCTCAAAATATAACGAAACTAGTAAAATCACTATATCTTCAGATCCGATTTGCCACGCCCCTAGTAGGCGTGGCCGTAAAAGTAAAAGTAAAAGTAAAAATTTGGGCGATCCTTATAGAATCGTAACAGTAACCCACGTGCCAAATTTGGGCGTTCTAGCTTTAAAACTGTAGAAGATACAGTTTGACCCGATTTGCCACGCCCCCAATGGGCGTAGATATATCCGCCATAGTTTTTTGTGATTGGGATGTCGACATGAGTGTTCAGTTAAAATCTCAACTCTCTAGCTCTTCTAGAAGTAGTGTTTCTGAGATACAGGAAAATTCATTTTCCGATTTGCCACGCCCCTAGTGGGCGTATCGGGAAAATCTTGACACTTTATCAGACGAGGGTATACACGAGTATATATTTCAAATTTCAAGTCTCTAGCTTCAATAGCGTGGAAATGGTTTGCGTTCATACGGACAGACGGACGGACAGCATGACGGACATTGCACAAACCCAATATACTAGTTCACTACGTGAAATAGTATAAAAATCCATGTAAGTTTAAGCTAAAAGAGGCAACTGTTTACAATATGATCATGCATAAATATGTGAGAATTCTGGAAAACATTTTTTATTTTTAATCTTATCTATTTTAATTTATGAAAAAAATAAATTTTAATAAATATGTATTTTAATTTAAAATGTGAGTTATTTATTTTTTAAATATTTATTTTAAGATTTGAAGTTTTGTTAAGGAGTTATTATTTTTTTTTTATGTTCATAAATATATTTATATTTTGATATTTATTTAATATTTGAACATTGTTTTGAATATTATTATTTTTAGATTTTTATATTTAGTCTTTGATCCAATTTAAATATTTCGGATTCATACTTTTACTTTCATCTCATATTACGTGTAAATTAGGAAAGGGTATTTCATTAAATATAACTGGTCACACATGTGACGCTGACAAAAAGTTCTTTCTGTGTTTCGTTAGCTAATTTTATATCTATTTCTTTTTTCCATACTTTTTTGGACATTCGCCTGCTGAAGGTCTTAGTTGAATTTTCGGTTTCGGTTTCAGGGTCATCGCCTGTATATCGTCATGGGATCTCAGTGTGACTTTTTGTGCTCAGTAGACAGCGCCCGCGCACATTCGACGTTTGTCATTGGAAAAGCAACAACAGCAGCATCAACATCAGGCAAATGGAGCTGAACAAATTCATCTGGCATCTGTTAAGCATTCAACATTTAGCGTCAGCTCATTGTTGGCCGAGCCAGGCAGGAAAATATGCAAAATGTGAAAAATTCTATTTATCAAACTTCGACTTAGTCAGAAGAGACAGAATCACAGAGGAAGCAAATAAATCAGTTGTCGGTTGCCACGATTATTAATGGTATATTTCAGACAGCATTTAGCAAATTTAGTCTGGCTTCAAAGTCGATTCTTTTATGCAAACAAGTGTTCACCCTACAAGGTACGCCCACAATACAATCGTGTTGCTCTGCTGTGCAAATTAAGCAGCCATTCGAAAATCCAATATCCAATATTACACGCATACTATCTAAAATTCAGCAAAATTTATTGACGAACGTGCTTCGATTGCCAAGCGCACATGAAAATCAGTCGAGTGCGACACCACGGAGAGCCTCCCCACCCACGCCACTTAACCTTCTATCAGCCAGCCATATGAACAGTCAAAGTTTGTTCTTCGCCAAATTGAATTATGCAGTGATATTTCTTTAAAGACACATGATACAAATTTAAGCTGAGACGTGCAGCTGCGTCCACAGAGACCAAGTTTCCCAGGGACTATTGCATCTTTCGCATTTACCAAGCACTCTCTACTGTTCGTTTGGCCACTCTCGAGCACATGCGGCAGCTCAACGGAAACCAGAAGTTGTAACTAAATCCTGCTGGAAATACAAACAATCTGCAGACACACTTGACAAGTGGGCTTAAATGCAGGCTGCCAGTCAGCTTGCAGCAGCTGTGATATGCAAGACTTTTCTCTAAGTAGAGACTTTCTTACAATTTAGCAGAATACATGGCTGACTGACTGACTTGCTGACTCGCTGACTAACTGACTCGCTGACTGGGTGACTGGCTGATTAAAGATCAAATCACAGCTCTCAGAATTGTTTTCTTTTAACATGTGAGCGATGTGAGCTAGGGAGTATTTGGCTAATATAAACCAGAGCTAAGCACATATTTTGTGCCTGTCATAGAGCACTTAATAGGTAAAGCGAAAATCTTTCATATTTATGGCAAATGAAAAGACAAACATTCAACTAAGCTCATATCTCGCCTCTCAAAGTCAACTAACAGTTCGCGTAAAGATTGAGAAAACGATTATGAATGCCTTGGAATATCGAAACATTTACCATAAATAAGTAAAAGCTAATTCTGGGTGCCCAGCGTTAATCACCCCAAGTGCTGGAAATCAAATACAGACAATCCCCACCCTGAGCCCCGAGCCCTAAGCCCTGCAGTTACAAATGCCAGACACCAGCTTTAATTGCGCATTAATGTTTATTGCGGAGCGGAAGTGGCGCCATTTTCCCGCTCCCCAATTTCTCCCCATTTGTTTAGCTATGCCAACAAATCCGCTCGCTGTCTGTCTGTGTCGAGCACCGCTTGGCATACTCTATACCGGGGGAATGGTAAATATGTCACTTTCTTAAGCTGCACAATAAACAATGGAGATATTCCGAGTATGGTCACCCTAAGGCTGCACTGCAGCCCCCTCCTATGGTGTTGACTTCATAGAGTAAACGAGACTTAAAGACAAAACGGACATGGCAACAAATGAACACAGGGTGATAAGCGATAACAAATGAAATTCTTAAGAACCAGCTCAAGCAATTACTTTGAATTATTTACAAATAAATTCTGTGCAGACGATTTATTAAATGCAAATTGGAACAAAGGCTGCTCACCTGACATGGTTCATTTCTATAAATTTCACTTGAAAAAATGTAGCATACTTTTGTGGATTTCATTACAAACAAGGCAACAAATAACACTTTTTCTGTGCTGTGAGATTGTAGTAAATTTGACCAAAAATCATTTAGTTTTTCCACAGAAATTGCTCAACATATTAATTATTTTTATTTTTATTTTATTTTTAAGGTTTAATTATATTAGAGTGTTAGTTACATGTGGTGATATGAGATTTAGTTTTCAATGAATAAAAATTTATAAACAATAAATAGATCTGCAATAATATGACATAAAAATATAAAGAGATCTTACTGTTGTTACTGTTATCTTAATAAATTGGTTAACAATTTTCGGCACTGTATATTCGAAAACCAAGATATGAGAACATATCTAGCGAATGCGTATTCGTCGATTTATCTTTACTTAATAAGTCTTCGATTTTTCGATTTGTGCTATTCTGTTAGAGTATTAAAGAAGCGATAAAAACTTAAGACACAGTTTTGGGGCTTTTGTCCATTTTGTTTCATTAATTTTGTTGGTTCGTGCAGTCGCTCTCTGAATTTGTTTTGTATTTCCTGGTCTGCTCAGCTCAAATACTTCCGCCTGCTTGCGCGCCTTTGTGGCACACAATTTATGGTGTAGTTGGCTGGCAGTTTCCGCCGCATTTTCCACATGTTTGCCGCAGGATGAGCAGTGCTTTAAGTTTAACGCCACTTTGTTGGGTAGATTAATTGGGTTATGCAGCGACAACCTTTTGACCTTTCAATTGACGCCCTTCAACAGTCATGCGTGCCATCAGCTCAGCCCACTGGCTATTGATGAGGATTAGCGCTCGTCTGCAGTCAAGTGTGTTGCCCATCGATAGAGTGTTGATGTGTTTGGACAGCGGTTGGGCAAACTGTCCGCCACATTTGCCAGAGATAGGAGGCGTTTTGTTTTCCAGCTTGACGGCAGGCGGGGAGGCAACAGACATTGATGTGTTAGTCAGTTTTTGTGTCAAAAAAAGAAAACAAAATTAAAAGTGGCCTTTTGAAAAGCATATAATGGAGGCTGAAACGAATACAGTGGTAGGTTACAGAATCAGGCCAAAAGCTGACTTATTCGAACCTTTCTTTCAAGGAGAAGAGCGTTCTGTCGCGTATTAACATGTTCAACCAGCACGTGGAGGAGCACAAAAAGTGGCAGCGCATTAATCCCTTCTCGCATTACAATGTGCGCGATATGCCCAAGCGAAGCATTCAGAAGGACCTGTACGGCACCGCACCCGCGGGTAGCCTATCCGAGATGCGGGCAGTTCAGGCACAGATCCTATCCCTTCAAGAGATCCTCCAGCTATGCGAGCTGATCAACGAAAAAGGCGAGCGACAATCGGCGGATGAAACAGCAGAGGTTAGCCTTATATTTGGCGTCCTCTTTGAGGTGGGTACCGAACGGCATTCGTGTAGATGTCCCTTCATCTTATCTATTTGCAAAATCTGTCTTTCAGATGTACAACCACATCTCGGACAAACTGCTTGGCACACTGCTGTGTGCGCGCAAGCACAAATACATTGATTTCGAGGGCGAGACACTTTTTCAGGGTCGCGACGATAAACAGGGCATACGCCTTTTGCGCCCTTTCGAGGAGCTGAAGGATGGCATTTTGAACAAAATTGAGAGCCTGCGTTGCATTCTCGCTGAGCAGCCCGTGGAGGAACAGTAGCTATGTAACATGTTGGTAGCACGCGGCACGTGGCACGTGGCACTTGGCGCTTGGCTGTCATCCAATCGCTGACCCGTGTCATCCGTGGCACACACCGCAGCGGCACGTGCGCCACTCTCTAAGCCTTTAAAAGTTAATTCAATTAACATTTCGGTTGTCTGAAGCCCACTCAGCCCCAAGGACCCGAGGCAATGCCCAAGACTGATTGTTCGCCTCGCAGACCCGAATGTCTGCCAAGCGGCGCCCTGTTGTGATCTGCGAATCCACCTGCCTCTCAAATTGTCACCTCGGATACACAGCTAATGTATCAAGAACACACTTTAGCCAACATTTATATGCAAATAAATATCTTTGAAAAGCCCTCGGCTATTGTAGCTCTCTACAGCCGGAAATGAGTTCAAAGCAACGCCATGTGGCGTCTGGAAAGTGGCATGTGGCATGGCTCGGTTACCTTGCTTACATCAACATCTACATGTCTATTTGTCTTTTCACGTAAGTCATTTCGCACCGTATATGTTGTGCATCCGCCGAGCACAGTGGGCACAGCTATTGGAATTTATAGGTGTTCAATTACAACTTCGTTAGCTCCTAATTGACGCACTACAGAACACCTTTCTTATCATTACAAATTCGGGGACTTCTAACGTGAAACGTTAGACGCTTGTCATAGCTTTACCTTTGTATTGAATACACCGCTGTAAAAGATATTAGAAACAGAAGAAATTCATTTCCAGTTGGTAGTTCATTTCATGATATTTTTGATTATTAATAATAGTAGTAAAAATATTTTTAGTTTACTACTCTTTATTCTGATTGGACTGCCCATTTCCAAACGTCTTTTAAATGCTAATTTCGCATCTCAAAGCATATCGCAGCCTCAACATACAATAAAAATTTGTTTTATCTGAAAGCTGAGTACTTCTCTAGGTCGTATTTATACAGATTTCAGCAAGGGAAATCCAATCAGCATAATTGCAATTTTCGAAACAATTGTTTGTCTCTAGTACTCGATAAACGGCTTTCTCCACTTTTGGTTGGTTTGCAACATCTCGAAAAGTAGTCTTGATGATTATGTTCAGCTTTGTTCTTAGTTACTACATCAAGTTGCCCAGTACCAATACTATGTATTATGCACTTAGGTTAATGTTTTCATCAACTTTTAAGTGCCTCAGGCGGTATTTGTATTTGGTTGTGGTGCAGAGTCAAAGTTAAACTCGAGTGCACCACGGTATTTTGTTTTTCTTTTGATATATTTTAATGTGTAATTAGGGTTTATTATTGTTCCGGGGCCTTCGCTCGCTACCTTGCCACTTGCCACCCACGGCCGCCGCCTGCTGCCTCCGCTGGGCGTGAGCGAGCGACTAATGTACCGTTGATTTGATTTAACGACAAATTGCTCCTGGTGGAATATGGCTGTGAAGTAGAACCCACTGGCATATTGTCTCGTAATTCGTGTGGCCCACGCGATTGCTTTCACATTTATGGCGCTACATTTAGCTCGGTGGGTGGTGGTGGGTGGTGGATACTCCCACGTTGACATTAGGCATGCCTAATTCTGAATGGAACATGCGTAATTTATGTGAATTGCGGAATCTTGTGCTCTTTTCAAAATTTTCCTTGTCACCGTGTCAGGTTTTTCTTCTGTCTGACATGCAGCGAGACATACCCACCTCATCCTTGACTTGCGGAGGAGCAACGCCAGCCCACAGCATTGGAAATAAACATCTTTCCGTTTCAGCAATGGATTTTTGTTCTATGCAAATGCCAGGATACGGATCGTTGCGCACAACTTCCGTGCCCCATTTATCCGGCAGCCAACTACAGCCGAACGTCGCTACCAATTCCAATGCCAATGCCTACGTCCAAGCAAAGCGCATAAAATGGCCCACAACATTCTCTGCTGGTATATGAAACACTGCAGGCGCTGATTGTTCATCTCGAAAATTGTCAAGGTCCGTTTTTAGGGACTTACCGTGAGGGTTTGATCCCTTGACGATGCGTTTAAGTCTGAACTCTGGACTAGCCTGGTCTAAGGTAAGCAACACAAGTGGACACCATATGTCAATTGAGTTGCTATGTGTATGTCTGAGTGTAAGTGTGTGTATATTTGTGTCTGTAGTTAAGTGTGCTGCCGTCAACATATGAACTCTGTCTGGCCCTACTTAAATTTCTGCATATTTTAGCTACTAAATTTATTCCCAAGTATTGAGTTTTCCCATTGGCCACGCTTCAAGAAGCTTATTGGCTTTTGGTTTCTGTTTGTGTGCACAAAGCAACGTAAATCATATACAAAATTTAAGGGCTAGCAAAGCAGACTTTAAAAACACATCAAAGAAAGTCACATATTTCCAATAATGCGATAAGGATACGATAAACTGTTTACTTAAAACATTGCTCCTTTTATTCCGCCGCTTTCTGTTATTGGAAATCGCAAATAATAAGTCTGAGCCCAATTTTGATTGCTTACCTTTCGTCGGCCTTAAAGCTTTTCCTGTGTTCCTGTTGGGTCTTTAATATTACTTTCGTTTCTTTGTGGCTTCAGCAACTTAAGTCGGCTTCGGTCTGGGCTGTTGGCTGCTGCCTGTTGGCTGTTGGCTTGAATTTCCGTCAAAAGTGGCAGCTAATTTATGAGCACTTTGTGGTGTTGTTAGTTTAAGGACGTAAGATGAGCACACAGTGCACATCGCGCTCTTCCGTTTTCCGTTTCCGGCAATATTTTTCGAGCTGCTGTCACTGGGTGATATTGTTTTTTTGTGCGTGCGTCTCAAAGGATTTGACAACAACAAGGTGGTAAGCTGTTTTTGATTAGCCCACAAGGGTCAAGCCCGTGGCCAAGGCGACACATTAACAATGCCATAAACAAAGACTGAATGAAACCTTTGCACAGCGAAATCATAAAATTGTCATTTCACAATTGATAAGCCATGCCACGTAGTTGTCACAGACAAAAGCCAGCCACAGAAAACCTTCTGAGAGAACTGTCCCACAGCAAGCACCATTTTAGGGTCAAGACGCCGTCGCAGTTGCCAGTATACACTAGCCATTGTGAATTCCAGCAGAAGCAATAAGCGAACAAATTATATTCATGGAAATTCTGGAAGTGATAAAAACGATGATAAAAACTAAATATGGCAAAATAACGCACCAAGCTGAAAAACTTTGCAGACAACGCCAACCACGTAGTCTTCGAAAGCATTATCTCCCAATTTTATACCACAATTCTATTATTTATATCGTGCACTATGGCGAGCATTCGCATTTCTGCGCCGATGTGTCAAGCTTCTTACAAGTAGAGCCATATATAGATGTACTAGGCTCAGGAAAGAGGCAACTGGCCAAGCAGAAAGGTCACTGAGTCTATCCCTGCGCCAAGCCATCAGCAGATGACAGTGATAAAGCACTTGGCAATGAAGCAACAAAGTGCACACAAGCGAAGCTGAGCGGAAACAACAATAACACAATCCTTTCAATAAAAAGTTCGGCTTGAACGTATTATCCTTTAACATAAAGAGAGATTATACTATAGTATATTAAATAGTCTTATAGCTGTGTTGTCTTTCGACTTTAATAGATTGAAATCGCTCCAGTTTTTTGTTTGCTTCTATTAATCAATTTACTTTGCATATTTGACCGTCTACTCCTTGCTATTATTCGAGATGTGTAAATTACCAAAAAAATATGACTTGATTTGCGTGATGACCTGGTCTCCAAACCTTTCATGGTTTCTATGGCGATACACCATTTGTGGCATTTCGTTTTCCATTGATGCTTTAAACATTCGCAATTCATTAAGTTTTCAACTCTATCATAATCAACCTAAACTGTCCTCAATAAGCTCCAATTAATATTTGAAGTAATTCGCTTATGCTTATTTTACATATACGTCACAAGCATCACACACACAAGCAAACACACACTACACTGCTAGCTGCACAAGCTTATGCAGCACAAGTCTATAGTATTTGACTTACTTTCTTGCAGATTTTTATGCGGTATCCAAAACATAACATAAATCAAAATTTTATAAACGGCACGTGAAAGTAAATGCATTTGGACGCTCAAGCTCAAGCTTTTACATAGCATGTTTGTTTCTAGTCGAGCATCTCGAGAGGAACTCTAATTGTTTATCAAGTATTTTCAGTGCTAGAATATATTTCAAACTTAAAGTTTTAAAATACAACAGAATTTGTATAAAACACTTTATTCATTTCGCGAATAACTCTATATAAAACTTATTCACTATGTAAAACATATCCATCATATATTAAGCATTTGAAATATTGTTCAGTCTCCATTCTTTCTTACTCACTATCATGATACTTTTCTGAGGGACAAACTCACGTATTTATTGCATTGCGATTTCTTATGCCAATGCAGCTCAACCCCTGACTCTTGACCAAATTCACATTTGATGTAGCACGCCACGAAGCATCAGCAGAATTCATATTTCTTCGCTATTTTCTTTATTTTGCATCTCTCCATAATGTGATGCAAGACAATAAGAAGAAATGGATATAAAAAATAAATATTAGATTTACTTGGCTGCCTGACAAACTGCAAACAGATGCGCTAAGCTGGTGGTGAGGATGCAACTCTCGGCATATGCATTTTGTCGTAAGTCAATTTTCATATTCAGTTCACAGACAAGGACCCACAGTTGACAATTTACAGCTGCCAACGGGAGCAGCTGCAGACAACACACCGACGTCACTGACAGCGCGGTTGCCACGTGTGCCCGAGGGACAGATATTTCAGGGTATCAAACTGCGACCCAGACCCGTTCGTAAATCTTGCTGGTAGCCAAAGCCAAGGCCACTGAATGTGTATTAAGTTTTCGGTCTGCGGTCAGTTTGCCAATAAATTCTATGCCCGTGGGTGGCAGCTGCGTGTCCTGCTACTATCGCCTCGCTGTGGCATTCCTCTGCTGTACTGTGTAATTGCGTGAAATAACAGTTTCTATTGCAGGTTCCTTGCCCCATGGCCCGTCTGCCAAGTCAAGTGAAAAAGTCTGAATGATTCAATTTAAGTTTCCTCACAGCTCTTAAGCTTCAGTTTCAACTTGCTACAGTTGGGCAAACTCCAAACAGCTGGCCATAAAAAATTAAAACTTTAATTAAATTAGTTATCCACATCAGACAATGATTCCGCAACAGCATACACAACAGATGCAATACACAATTCGCACGTCATTCAGCTGATTGTCATTCGGTTTTTTAGAGCACGCACATGCTCGAAAAGCCTCAAAAAAGCAAGAAAGAAAACAAAACTGAAAAAAAAATAATGAAAAAGAGCTGGAAAGCCATAAAAAGGGATACAGCAGAAACAGTCCGACAGGCGGACAATCAGGCGCCAATCGACCCGCCCCAGCATTCAAGATACGAGTGCGAGTGTAATAAAATTATATTTAAACGAAAATGTGGGTTATTTTTTGTTTTTGTTTGGCACTTGTGCATGTTGGCAAAGGAACTTATTATCTTGGCACTAATAGACGATGCGATAGAACTGACAAACAGTTTGTAGCAACAAATTCTTAAGGTTTCAATGAGCGAACATTTGGTATGAAGCGGATTCAATATACCTTGAACTCATGGAGAAACCATTATGGGATTGGTGTTAATATATTTTTGTAAAAATTTATGAGGCGTGGCAGAACCCATAAATAATCCATATTCCTGATGAACTGAGTCGATCAAGTCCGAGTGTCAGCCCGTACGAATGGAAAGATCTCGAAAGCCATAAAAACTGGAGACTTTACAATTTTAAATTGTTCTTTCTTGTATGCAATGTGCAGTATGAGCCTATCAATTTTTGCCCGGAATCTCTTCCCATCTGCTTATTATAGATAATAATAGATCATATAAATGTATATATGCACATGATGGTGGGTGAGTGTCTGCAGGGTCTCTCTAAACAAAAGTTTACACCTATTTGTACGCTGTGTATTTGTTGCAAAGTTCATTTTACACCCTGTCTATTATATGCAAAAAAATGTTCTCCTCTTTCTTTCCTTGGGCCATAATCTGCCTCTTAATGCCTATGTGTCAAAGTCGAAAAAAAGCAAAGCAAAATCAAAGTAAAACTGAGGGAAGTAAAAGTCAAAAGTTAAAATGCGACAAAGCTTCAATTGAATCCGAGCATATGTTAGGCTTAGTTTTGCTGAGGCAAGCAAATTGATGTTTTAGCAGACTTTCAACAGCTGCAAGCACACATAAAAGGTAGCAAAGTCTTGGATTTGCACTGTGGCCAAAATGGATTCAGACTTTTGAAAGTCAAGTATGCAGTATGCAAGGCAACTCGATGCTTGACAGTTAATTATCATATTGTATAAGTTTAAGAAAAGTGAATTTTGATAAATTTACAAAGTCCTCAAGTCTAAGAAGCTTAAAACTTTCGCGATAATTTGTTAAGTGATTCATCAATATCTCAGTAAATACTTCAGAATCGTTAAACAATGGAGAAGCTCAAAAGTTTTGCTTGGCATTCGGTTAAGGACTTCAAGATTAAAAGAAAACAATAAACAAGAAAAACGTTCACGGCCCAACAAACGGCCAAATTTCAATCGATTTTGCCAACTTGGCACGTTTTCTTATGGCTTAAAGTCGAATTATGTACATGTTTGGCTTCATATCTATAATTGAGTGGACTATATAAACTTCATCGATTTGCTCTATATTATGAATTCGTAAAGGAGCTGAAGTATACCGTCCATTATAGATTATCAAAGTATTATTATTTGTACTTGTGGATTTTCCGGATTTAAGTATTTCCCATATTCAGCTATGTATTTGATATGATACACTGGAGTATATTCACTTCATGATCGAGTGAAATAATTGAATAAAGATTAAGAGCAGAGCACCAGAGACACAAATTTAACGTTCAATGAGTGAACCAGAGCGGATAAGTATGTAATAAACATTAAATTAATTTCCTCGTCTAGAGGAAACACCATAAAGTCAATTTCACTTTTACAGTTCTTATTGTTGTTGTTATTGTTGTTGTTCGTGCTCTTGCTTTTCTCAGTGCTAGATGTGCATTGCCGACAACTAACCAAGCCAAGGGGGAACGTTCCAATTGGGGGTTGCAGAAGATTCAATAATGAAGCAAACATTTTTCATACGCTTGGAGTCATGACGTAACAGTTGTAAGCTTTGCTCAATATTTTTCCTGATTATTATTAACTGTGAGAATGTAACAAGTGATTTATGTTGCTGTGACATTTAAAAAGTTTTCACTCCTGTCACCAGCATGCAATATTTCTATATTTAAGCTATACGCATTTCAAAAATATTAAGTGGCAATTACTCTAAAAGCCAATAATTGAATTTTGAATGTGAATACCTTAAAATAGCGCAGAGACAACTGCACAATACCGTGTTTAAGGAAAAGTTATATATATTTTTAAATCGTAGACTGAACATTTTCAATAAATTTAAAGAATCAATTATCCATAATTTGTTTATCTGATGCAGATATAAAGGACCATTTAGCGTCTAGTTCTTATCAAATAGTTTATAAATAAATGTTTAATGACAGCGCCCATTTAGTGGGTATACAAAAGTAGATCGCACATGGCAATTGCTTATAAATAGTCGTGCAGCAGTATGCAGGCCTCTTACTGGCTGCGCAACAATGTTGCAACAACATTCACACCCACACGCACACACGACGAACATGTACTATAGAAATACGCAAATGGTTTTTATGAATGAAATACAAACAACTGGCTGAACAGTGACCGAGCCTGGCAACATGGCGCATGCGTAATATAAATTTCAATTTGACTTTGGCGGCAGTCGGAAAAACTAGAGGAACTCGGCTGGCGGCGCAGTTGGCTGTCAGCGTTCAACGTGGTCGTGCCCAACGTGAACCTGCCTCAGGGGTGCCACTCGAGTGAATTCACATTGTAGGTACATCGCCCGGTGACGATTTGTGTTTAAAAATATCACTTGCATTCAGCTGAGCAAGACGACAACATACAGCCAGTGAAAGTGAAAAAGAGAGAGAGAGAGTGAGAGAGAGATGTGCGTAAATCAGTGAAAGAGCGACAGTACGAAAGAGCGAAAGAGAGATAGAGTGCTGATATTCTTGTTTATATTCAAGAGAAACACAAATAAATTTAAAAAATCTCAATATTTCAAATCGTTTACAGATGCAACGAAATGAGTCTTTAAAGTGCAGCCGTTAAATTCGAAATGTGAAAAGTGCAGTAAATACAGAAAACTTCAATAGATTCAATGGCTTGGCCACAAATTAGCAGATGCTAACGAATATATATAAATAAACAAGTAAATAAAATACTTATAAAAAACAACAAGTGAAAAAGAAACAGTCTGCGAGCATCACATAAATTTATAAATAAATAAAATTAATATACTTTATGTATATTATTAAAGAGAAAGAGTGAGAGAGAGAGGGAGAGAACAAAAAGCGAAAAATCATAAAACCCAAACGAAATATTTAATATGTGAAAACATATCAAGAAATTAGCCAGTTGAAGCAAACGTAACCAGATTATGAGTATAAAAAACCGAAATTTTAATGTCGTTTGTAACATGCCCTCGTGTATGCACGGTCGGTAATTACCTATAAGTGATGCCATCCACGCCTTGGCATTGATGGCTGACATTTTTTATATAAAATATGCAAATGAGTCAACGCGCCGTCGCCTGGGAATTCGAATCACTTCGCTTCAGTTGGCAAACAAAAAAATGCTGGAGTACACGGACACGGAATACAGACAACTGATTCACATAAGCGAAGGCACAGTTTTCTGCATTATAAATTAAATTCCCCAAGGTAACTTCATTAATCTCATTAAAGCGAGCCAGATTTTTCCAGTCGAATGCATTCGACTGCTCAATACTTATTCATAATTAAACAATAGCTTAAAACAGCCATATTTATGGAAATTATTATTTTCAAAATATATATTATTTTATATGAATTCTGACGAAGAATAGTGTATGTAGGATGATATTGTTGCTCTCCAGTTACTCTCTTTTAATAGCTAACGATGTTTTAGGTGAGAGTAAAATGTAAAAACGCTGCAAAAGAATTCACAAACTAGTCAGCATCAGAAATTTGTGTTTCATCTAGTCTTAGCATAAAAAACCAAAATATAACATAATATAATACTACGCACTTGTATCACAGATTTCGGAACGTGTCGTACTTAATGAAGAAGGATGTGAGAATCTTAAGATGGACATTGTGTGAACTGAATTAGAATTTATATATCTGAAGATGTCTAATCCGCCCGGAATATTTGATCAAAATTTATTAGCCTCATACAGCAATGAAATAATCCCAATATTCTATACGATATATCTATTTTATATTTACTTAACCATATATATATTTAATAAAAGTGAGCAACCCATCCACCCTTCATCCTTCGCCATTCACACTCTTTGTCCTTCTGCATATGCGACTAGTATATGAATATAAAAATATATGCGACTTTTCAAAGGACAGATTTTATCGCCAATATAAGCTCTTGCAAATAAATTTTTATAAAGTGTAATTTTGGAATTCTTGAAGTTTCGACACAAGTTTTATTTGCATACGTCCGACCGAACTAAATCTCTCCTCACGTTCTCAGAGTAAATAAACTAGATGTAGTTATCCAAACTGCAATAGCCCAAATACTGTTTCTACCTTCAAACCACTTAATATTATTCAATCGAGAAAAGTAAAATGTAATCAAATGTGAATAAATGTTTTAGGCTGGCGAAATTTGTGCAAATTGAAAATTAAGTAAACATAAACACATGCACGCATACGCACAAACATCTGCCAGTTATTCACACTCACTTCCAGGTGAAGAAATAAATATTTTCTTTGGAAATACATGTATATGTGTACTGCTTAGCTGCACAGGATGGCTGTGGTACTCGCTAAGCCACGATGTGCCGCAAACAGCCTTGATGCTGAGTGAGCTCCGCAGTGCAATTCGTGTGGGTGGGCACTTAATGTCGAGATGATTAAGTACACACCGCATATCACGATGCAGCAGTCATTTACATAAAAGCCGGGAACATCATTTCAAAAATAACTGCGTCGCCCATAATGGGTCTCACAAAATACATTTGCTGGGCTTCGGCAGACATCCACACACTTGTAGGCTGGCAGACAAAGCGCATAAAAGGATAATAGACGCACCCAGGCATAAATCAGCTGCTTTATGTACACGACCATGGGTGAGGGCATGCTGTCTGCCGAGTGTCGAGCACCTGCTCATTGAGCAATCAAATTGCGCGAATTCACACAATTATCCTCGCAAATGTGCGCTCTGATCCCTGATCCTTTGCATTCCGCGCATTGCAATGTCCTCATTAAAAATTAACCAACAAAAATATGTAAATTGAAGAATTACTTGAGCCATGCCAAGCGCCAAGCTCTTGCAAATTCTAATGGCATTCACTTTACAATTTAGCTGTTTGCTTCGCCTTCGCTGAGAAAAAGCCTTGAAACTGTCAACTAAAAATATATCGCAAGAATTTCTCTCTCCCTCTCGCGAGTGTTGTTGCTCTTTTCAAAGTCGAGCGCCGAAATATAATAATAATTATATTATCTGCTGTTTTCGTTTTGTGGTTCAGCGTGCGTATACTCGATGCTCAGACTCGTGTCAGAGCATACATATCTCTTGGTATATTTTGTATGCTGTGCCGCACGCTCCCATCACGCTATAAATTCTATACTTACCCATATACCACATATCCATACACCCATTTAGCCCATGCATTCATAAATTTCTCAACTATATTAGATACAGCGTGGTTTAGTCGACAACAATGCCTCCAAAATCGCTGATAAGTAAAATCTGAATGTGTCGCACGCGGCGCGACACAATAGAATTAGACGGCAACGAAGTCCCCTAGTTAGTGGTGTTCGCATCATTTACGGCTGTCCAGCGAGCCGTATACATTAATATACTTAAGCAGTTAATTAAACGAATTTAAGAAAAATGAAAAAGAAAAAGTCAACGGAAAGAAATACTCGCCACATACAGTGACAGCGTTTGAAAGAGAAATTTTGTTTGACTTTTTGCGCAGCTTTAATAAGATTTCACTTTGTTTTTATTATTTTTTATAGTGAATAAAAATCTGCTAAATTTACAAATAAATAAAAAAAAAAACAATCAAAGGGAAAATAACAAATAATTATTGACCATTATTTTAACAATAAATAGCAATAAATATTTATGGCATGTGCAATACGATTTGGGCTCTAGTCAGAACTGAGTCCCGTCCTTAGCGTTTTTTTTTTAATTCCAGTTCCCAGATCCAAAAATAAAGAAAAACACCCACGCATCTAAATATTGGGCCAAGTCAGAACTGGTTATATAAAAAAGTATATTTCTCTGATATAGGACTGGGGAAGATATACGAAAGTTATAGTAAGTTTGGTGACACTAGCTCTACATGCATCAAAACCCCATTTTCTATTAATCCTGAAAAAGATAATTACAATGAACGTTGGAAAGTTGTGTAACTGTTGAAACAAATACATATCAAATCAAATAAATATTCTGTATAAAAAATAAATTAATCGAATGCCAATCTGCATTTACTCTTTGCTTCGTCTATTAAACTTCTGAAATTATGCACTGTGCAACGTACTGCATTTTGTTCATTTTAATGAATGCATGCTAACAGTTGCATTTCTATAATTACAAATATTAAGCAGACGCCCGATGGAACCAAACGACCGCGATGTTGTTTACCAGTTGACGCAGAGAACAAAAAGTGGCCAAAACATATACTAGAGCAAATGCCAAAAGTTGGGCGCCCACACAAACAGTGCGAAGAGACATACAGACCAAAATGAGAGTGAAAAAAGATAGATAGAGGGAGAGAGAGAGAGAGTGGAAAAGAGAGAAAATGGAATGAGCAAAGGGCAAAAAGCAATGACATAGAAATGAAATGCAGACTGGCAGTCGCCTCTTTAGGCGGCCAGAACTATGCAATATGCACATAGTTTTCGGTCGCTTCTCTGCACAGCAGTAATGAAAATCCTTGCAGGACACGTTTTCAGTTGGAATGCCACATGCAAATATCTTGCTAAACAATTAAGCTCAGTGTCATTTTCGGAATAAAACATTAATTGGAACTGTTGTCGCCGATGCTGCACAATCCCTGCTACCCCTCGCCACGCTTAACTAAGTCCATTCATATGTGTGCAATGGGGCGAGTGCATCGAGTTTGTCTGATGTCGTATTACATTGTAGCGCAAATAAGGTCACATTACCAGCTTCTCATTTATAAGCTCATTTACACTGGGTCCAAGCGAAAATGGGGTTTAATTGCGTTGCCATTCGAAAGTAATTAGAAATTGTGGATGATTCTAATGAATCTAATTAGTTGTTCATCTGTACTTCTTCCATATCAACAGTTGCTGGAGTTTAAAGTTTGAGTTTCACTTGAATACTGAAAATAATTCATTCATTCATTCTTCTTAGTAATAACAAAAGGAGGTTTCATTCATAGGTTAAGTTCATCATTCTTTGAACATAAAATAAATATATTTTTAGGAATTCTGTGTATGTACAAATGCATTATTAATGAACAACATTATGTTAGTTATGTCCATTCGCAATCAAATTCCAGTTAATAAAGGCTTGAGTGCTTGAAAAAATTGACAATTCTCAAATTGTAGAGCGCTGAGAAAAACCACTAAGTGTTGAATAACTTAATCTTACATATTCAACATCTCATTCACATATGTTTTTAACTTTGGAGCTCTAACAAACAATTAACAAAAGAACACAAAAATAATAATAATAAAAGGGAAATGATGTCTGTCCAATTGGCTGGTTAAGTGCCTCGTGGGCCAATGCCAAAGAAAATATGTGTTGGGCACCACGTGCAAGTGGCGAAAAGGGTCCCAGGCATTAAAACTAATTGACATTCTAATTGCCGGACTCCAACACCAGTGCGACCCACGCACTGTAGTGCTGCAACTGCCCACACAGCATTCCAATTTGAGCATCTAATTGTTATAATCGCCTTTTGCGGCAAAAACGGAGCTTGGCCAGAAAATCGCAGCACTGATTCCCACCGGACAATGCAATGTTCAATAACACCTGCCTGCCACGTACGTGCCTGACATATGCGACTGCCACCTGCCAGCTGCCACAGTCCACCTAGCACAGCCCACATACCACAGTCCACCAACGGATGCAAATCGTTGGGCATTTAACATACCACGAGACAACAGTTTCAGTCTCAGTTACAGCTACTACAAAAACCCGACCACAGACGATTTACTGCAGCTGCTGAGAGATAACAAATGCCAAATGCAAAACACGCATTCGTTATGTTCAACAAGCCCCCTCGTTAGCGTTGTGGTTGTACTGCGCTCGGAGTCACAACCACAGTCACAGCCACCACTGCTGCAAAGACAACATTTGCGCCGCTTTTTTCGCTTTTTTCCAGCGACCACAAATCATGCCGCGAACTCGGCATTAAGTTAAGAGCTACCATGTGTTAAATTGATTTGATTACACGATAGGCGCGCGCTCTACTTATATATCGATATAAATTTGTAGAGGGTATCATTATAATATCTTATTATGTGTGAGCTAGCCAAACATTTAATGCAAACAGCTTTCGAAAGAAACTTTTATGAAATGAATTTTTTAGACTTTAGCTTTTTTTTATACATTTAAATACGAAGCGAAGGAGTGACATGACAAAAGGCTATTATCCACATATAAGATGCAGGGCATCTTCGAATCGTTCATTCTCAACGCCATTAATTTTGATGTGCTTTATTATTATGCGCGCGTGTTTCGCTTGATTTGTTAGCCCGATTGATGGGTTGGCGGCGTTGATGACTGAGGCCAAGGAATTCAGTTACGTAGGTGAGCGCGTGTACCTTGTGGAAGCAATTCGGGCACTTTAATTTGATACACGTGTGAAAAGGTGGCACAATATAATTCTATAATTCTATACATTTTTTAGTCACACTTATTGTCAAAAGAATGCCTACGAGTACAATGCATAAAAATTAGGCTATAAATGCCTTTCTTTGTACGAATATATAAATAGTTTTTTTTTATAATTTATTATTATGTACTTATGTATTATTTTATTATTATATTAATATATTTACAACATATGAATCCCATACAAGTTAATAAAATAGTGAAAAATAATTAAAGTTTGCATATATTTTTGTGTTTGCATATACTGAAGTTCTTCTACTTCAGAGCGACTTGAGGTATTTTTAGTCGAGTTTCTCTGTTCTCTGTTCTGGGAAGCCCAATCAATATATTCACAAATGAAGTGGTGAAGTAAACTTTGGTACTTATTTAGTCTTAGTTTCTGCACCAATTGCTGAACAAACAAGCCAAAAAGTTTGTTCCTGAATTGAGCGATACCAAATCACCTGACCAAACAGAAAAGCCTTGTACTAAAAGTCCTTCCATTTTTCATTTCCTCTCTTTCAGCTTAAAGTGTCAACGACGCGTGGCAACAACGGCAACAACAGCAGCAAGAACAACAACAACATCTGGACTATTAAAAGCTTTGTGTCCAGTGTGAACCATAAGCGGAAAGACAAGCAAAGAGCTTTCGACACCAACTCTGAGTCACCCCCACACTGTGTGTGGGTGTTCAAGTAAGTGTGTACAGGTGTGACCCTGCAACAAAAGCAACTACAACGAACTACTATAGCGGTTAAGGAATTTATGTTGCGGCCAAAATTGTCGCTGACTGAAAAGTTAAATGCCAGGCCCAGTGGCCAGCTAGCCTCAACCAGATCACAAATAGAAAAGTTCCGATGAGCGCCGCAGCGGAGCGGCTGCTGCTGAGCCTACAACAGCCAGCGTCAGGTGTAATGCCACCATCAGCATCCGGTGATTATGATTGGGCGCCCATCAGCGACGATCAGTTTCTGGCGAGTGCAACGGGCCAGCGCATAGAGGAGACGCCGCGCTATGATCTGACGGATTCAGTGGGTAGCACCTTGGCACCGGTGCTATTGAATGCGAGTCAGCGCCTGCTGAATGCCAGCTATGACCCGGCACACAACGAGAGCGCGGACCTAGATTGGATACGCACATGCGAGCTGGTGTACAATCCGCATCTGGAGAATAATTGCATCGAGTTTTGGGTATGCGGCGTCATACTGAATATAGTTGGCGTTCTGGGCATACTGGGCAATGTGATATCAATGATAATTCTATCCCGGCCACAGATGCGCTCCAGCATTAACTATTTGCTGACTGGCTTGGCGCGCTGTGACACGGTGCTAATTATTAGCTCCATGCTGCTGTTTGGCATACCCTCCATTTATCCTTACACTGGCCACTTTTTCGGCTACTACAACTTTGTGTATCCGTTCATATCTCCGGCGATGTTTCCCATTGGCATGATTGCACAGACGGCGAGCATCTATATGACCTTTACCGTCACCCTGGAGCGCTATGTGGCCGTGTGTCATCCGTTGCGGGCTCGTGCTCTCTGCACCTACGGACGTGCCAAGATCTACTTTATAGTCTGTGTCTGCTTTGCCCTCGCCTACAACATGCCTCGCTTCTGGGAAGTGCTGAATGTGAGCTATCAGCTGCCCAACACAACAATTGTGCTTCACTGCGTAAGGCCCTCGGCACTCAGGCGAAACACGACCTACATTAACATATATATACACTGGTGTTATCTAATTGTGAACAACATAATACCCTTCCTCACGCTGGCCATACTCAATTGCCTGATCTATATGCAGGTGAAGCGAGCGAACCGGGAGCGCCAGCGACTCTCCAGATCGGAGAAACGTGAAATTGGCCTGGCCACGATGCTTCTGTGTGTGGTGATTGTATTCTTCATGCTCAACTTCCTGCCGCTGGTACTGAACATCTCAGAGGCATTCTACAGCATCGTTGATCACAAGCTGACAAAAATCTCCAATCTACTAATTACGATCAACAGCAGCGTCAACTTCCTCATTTACATCATATTCGGCGAGAAGTTCAAGCGTATTTTTTTACTCATTTTTTTCAAGCGACGCCTGAGTCGTGACCAGCCGGATCTTATACACTACGAGAGCTCAATTTCGAACAACGGCGACGGCACCATGAACCATCGCTCATCCGGCCGCTTCTCACGACACGGTACGCAACGGAGCACAACGACAACCTACTTAGTGACCACCGGCGGCAGCAGCTCACTCAACAGCGTGAGGCTCACCCAGGTCTCCGGCTCGCCCGGCCTCCTACAAATCAAACGGAATCGAGCACCGTCACCCGGTCCAGTAGTCTATTACCCAGGTCCACGCGAAATGCAACGCTCCGTCTCCACCACGAACTCGACTACAAATAATAACACGGCCCTAGGCTACGACTGGACCGTGGATGGCAAGAAGCTGGGCCATGTGTCCTCGGGCTTTTAAATTATCCATAGTAGTGTATATAATATATTATAGATGCTAGTCTCCTAGTCATTTATGCAAATGTACATATATATACATATATATACGTACTTACTATATATAAACTAAGCGCGCCAAGCGTCGCGTTACTTTGTGATAAGCGTTATGTGTTTCTATATCCCTCTCTGTACTTCAACTTCTTAAGACACCTCAAAACAAAAGTACAGCAAAAATTAAAAAAAAAAACACACACTCAACATTTAACAAATTAGAAATCGAACACAAGCATTTGTTTTCGGAGCAGTTCTCTAAATAAAAGACTGACTTTAGGTGGACATATTTAGAGGAATCGGAGCCGGAACAGCTGTCAGCTCGAGAGGAATATGAATAACAAGTGAGATATGGGATGAAATCGACTACTCAACGCAAGTTCAGAGTCAAATAGCAACTAAAGACAGGCCAACAAACAAAGTTAAAATAATTTACATTAATTTAGAAGCTTATTTCAGATCTGAGAAAGATTGATGTATCAGGTAGATTGACATCTCAGAAGCTAAGGGATGATTTCAATGTTCATTCACAAAATTTATATCAGGCAAGAATACGACCTATTCTCTATACGACAAAATAAAATAAACTTTAAGTTTGATGGTGAAAATAATTTATTAATCGAACGACAAAAATATAATATTATTTAATTAAAGAAAGTTTTACCTTTTTAAATTCTGTTCACATATTCAAAACCTTTTATTTCAATTTAAAATAAGTCAGGCAACGAGTGCACAATACTCGTTCACGGCTTTAGCTCTAGCTCAAAAACTTTGTAATATATAGTTTTTCCGATTGTTCACTCCCTTTGTGGATTTATACGAAAAAAAAGTCTAATATCCTTTCGGGGTTGTAGTCACAAATATGTATTTCAAATTGCAGACGAACAGCAAGACGGACATTGCGCGAGACAAATATACTCTTCTCACTTTACATACGAGTGATATATATGCACATATATTCCCTAAATACAATGTACACAATATGTCGCGTAACTTATAATTGTGAAATATATGAAAGTTATATATACTATAGTTTGAGCAACCACGTCCATCATCTAACAATTACGTCCTTGATATGTGATACGATCCCAAATCATTTAGCCATCTGACACATCAACAGAGCTCAGGCATACTCCCAGTTTCATTCGACTTTTTGCTGTACTTTAAGAAAACCGAACTAGAAACCTAATTAATCCTTTCAGTTTGTACTTTTGTAGTGGTTTTCAGTTCGACTCAATCAATTGTATTAAGTTCAATTTTTCAGTAAATTAAGCTGTTCAACTTTTTATACGCCCAGTCTATAGATTAATGCCGAAGAGAAAGACCGTAACACAGAACTGACCCGAGCCTTTTGGCCAGAAAAACTTTTATTTATTAGGTCCAAGTTTTTGCCTTTAATTAAATATACTTCCCAATGCATTTTTCAGCGAAACTTGATAAATGAATTTTTTCAGTTCCTTTTTATTTCCCTTCATTTCTTTCTGCTTCTTTTTTTGTTTTGTGTTTTGTTTAGCCTGAAATTATAGAAAAGTTTTTCATTTTGTGATCGATAGCGGTTCATACATATTTCGGGGGGATTGGACTTGTGCGTCTACGTTGTAATATGTCAAGTTGTCGGAAAAGTTAACTGAAAGTTCGACGGTAAACTCGATTACATTATTTCTTTATTACTTTTATCTTCTCCAATCGTGAAAATCAACTCAAAGTAGCTCAATTTAACACTGACTCTTACACAAAACACACACTTTGCTATGGTAAAAGACATTTTCAGGTGTTCATAAATAGAATTTATTCAACTTACCTCCCAACAAAAAACAAAAACTACAACAAAAAAAACAACGTTGCTTTTGTATAAGTAAATAATCAACTGATTCTGTAAATATTTCCTATATAATAATTGAATAGTCAATGCAAAGCATATATTATACCTAAAATATAAAGAGATTGCAGTTTAAAAATTACTATTAAATATAGCCTTAGTTTAGTTTTAATTGAAATTAAATTTAATACTCAAGTTCAATATTTGCTCCTGAGATTCAATAAAACAAATACTTCAATAATTGGGATAACTCAACAGCAAGAATTTCTCTCCACAAGGCATTGCTCATTTTCGTTTCGGGGAATCGCATGTCGAGGGCAAATACACACGTAATAGTTGGCGATTAATACGATTGCAATTGTCAATGTGTAGTTCTAATGGCCACTTAACATTCAATTTATAAGACGTGCCCACAAAAGGCGTGGCCAAGAAGTGCTAGCCTCCATGGAACCAGGGCTAAGCGGATCTCGTGGGTGGCACTTATCGCAGAGCTTTGTGCATTTGGCTATGCTAAGCACGTGGCGAGAGCTCAGAGTTTATGTCGCCGACACGCCAGGACACAAAGGAATATCCTTATAATAATCACAAGGGAAGCAGTCATCTCTAAACACAGTGAACGAAAAAATACCCTCTAGTTTGCTGATGTACATATAAACTCCAATAGACAAATAAATAATTATAGGGCAGGGCTAACAGAAAAATTTCCTTCAGATAGTACAAAATAGTGTAGTGGAAGGTAAGCTTTTACGATCTAAAATGAAAAAAAGTATTAAAGAACTATAAGCTAAAAATACTCCATATAATCATATAAGATGGGAGTGTAAGTAGTGCCAGCAGGTGTTAACTAAATTACGAGCTCTACGTTTACTTAGGATATAAATAGCAGCAATGTGAATCAGAGGATGTGCACAACTAATTAAAATCGGTCGATTTATGCGTTCGCCTGTGCCACGTACTTTACTGAATTTCACTTTAAGTACGACAATTTGGCACAATTTGGGTTATGGAGGGGCCCAGAAATGTGCTATGAAAATTTTACCGCAGATTGAAAGTGTTTGCCCCCAGCAGTAACAAAGGCGTTTCGCTTTCGATTTTGCTGAAGCTTTTGTTGAAACTTTATTATGCCTGCCACAGTCGAGTGTTGCTTGGCTTTGTGATAAAAACAATAAATCAGTTTGGATAATGTCAACAGTGAGCCCAACCAGAGCAGCAGCCAACAAAACACACAAAAAAAGTAGAGTTATTTTTAGTGCTGATGACTTTGAATTTTGCCAACGGATTCTAAACAGTTTGATGTGTTTTTAATGCTATGAGGATTATCAGGCGCCGCGTTGAGCAGATGATGATGAGATGATGACATACCGCCTTCGCTGTTGCCCTTGCTCTTTTGTTTGGCCAACAGTTTGAGGGTTGGGTTCAGCATACTCCAGCTATTGACAAACGATATCAGCTTGCACTTTGTCACGGGCTTTGATGCTCTTCAAATAGTGTTGACCCCGACAGGGTGTTGGGAAATTAATTAACTGTCTTTGTCAGAGGCGAACACATGGCATCTGCCGCACAGCTTCAAATTTAATTAATCTTGCCCATTTGGCTCCTCTGTGTTCAAGTTGTAAGCAACGCCAAGTTGTTTCCCAACTTTTGCTAAGTTTTCAAAGCATTTTTGCTTAAGCATTGTCAAAGCAAACTCGATTTCCTGACTCCCACGACTATACTTTAAGCCAACCACTCGACTCAGGGCTGTGGCCGCGCAATGGCTCTACTATGTTATCAGCGACCGAGATCTTAACTACCCTGCGGCTGCTGCTCTACAGGATTTAAGTTTAGGTATAACTGCGTCTGTAGACACTCCTCAGCTGCGCCTATGCAATTAGCTTTTAATGCTCGCAATTACACTGTGCTCCATCTCCCAGCCTATCTGTATGGTTGGCTTCCTGTGCGCGTACCATAGTCAAAATATAAACACGGCAAGGCAAACAATGACACAATTCGATGTGTAGCACATGGCGCGTGGCTGCCTAAAAAAACAACAAGCCCAAAATAACAACTGAAAATGTTACATATGTGTAAATATTGTCCTATCAAAATAGCGCACAAAAGTAATAAGATGTAACCGATAAGGCAATGCTCTACTCACATTAGATGCAATGCCCGATCCGATAACTTACACAATTCAATAAGGGATATTCTACTCGGGGTCATTAGGCTTCAGTTATAAGAGCTATTCTATCATGATTGTGTATTATTCCAATCTATTTTAGACTCGGCATACTAGCTGTGTTGCGAAATCTAAAGTTAGTTAGCACGCTCACACGATCTGGGAACTGTAGAGGGTATCAAACAGAAAAAGGCAACCTCCAAGTATACTAATCGCACGTGGCGCCTTTTGCGACAAGAGTGCTACGTATTCTGCAGGCTATATTTTTTAATGCCGCTCACAACTGTCGCCAACAGTGGACCCTGGTCATTGAAGGATTTTATTTCTGTACACGGCGATAAGCGCTTGGAAAACGCGTTGTCTGACCCAGCCAGAGAGGCGGACGAGTGTCGACTGAAGTGCCTGGGTGTGAAAGAAGAGCAAAAGGTTACGGTAACCGCACCGCCTCGCACCACCCATAAGCAACACAATGGCAGGCGTTTCATGGCATGGTGGTGACAGTGTGTTTTGAGCTCTGCGGTGGCGCTCACTTCTGACTGCACTTGTTCCAAGTTTTGACAAAGATCCCACAGCCAGACACATCCTGTGGCCACCATTGCAAGCGAGAAAAAGAAAAGAGGGAAAAGTGAATGAAATTGTGGCTATAGCGAAAATATTGATTTATTGTCTATATGCTAATTTAACATTTCTATGCAGGCCAACTAAGACGAGAGACGATTCAATAAAAATTATACATACAATACACATTTAAAGTATATTTAACATTTTAAAGAAACTCCAGTACGTCATTGAGTCTGGGCAAGTACCCATCTGGAACTAATGGCATTTGCTTTTCGTCGCCTCTATCGCGTATCCTTTCCACTTTTTGCAATTCTGTGACACCAGATCCCACGAGAATCGACTGAAATCCATTATAATGGGCGAATTTTATATCAGTTTCAAGTCTGCAAAAAATTAAAGAAATAGTTTTTTTTCAGAATAAATAAATAAATAAAAAATCGGTCAAAAATAATATCCATCTGTGTCTATCTACAGTTTCTTCTCTCAGGTATCACGAATTAAGTCGACATATCTTTAACCTTGTGCATAATCGAGTTAAATTCGATGACGACGAAAGCTAGAGATAAAAAGTGTCATTAAGACTTTTTGCATTCTGCTTCTGTAAGTTTAAAAAAAATTTGATTCAGTAGCGAATGATAGAATGATAGAAACGTAGAAAGATTAAACTAAGTTAATATGCTTATGTAGAGAACTTTTCTATATTTAACATTTCCACCCGCCAATTGTGTTCATTATGAAATGAAATGAGTATATTAGTTTTGTGCAATGTCCGTCTTGCTATCCGTTCGTATGTCCGTGTGTATAAATTTGCAGCTATATATAAACATATAGATTCTATATCTTGCAATTAGCTAGAGCTGTACGGATGTGAATGTGTATTCTGCAGTCAGTAGCGGCCGACTGAAACCCTATTACTTGTTATACCCTGAACCCATTGAAAATGGGAATTCAGGGTATAATGTTTTTGTTGAAATGTGTGTAACAGGCAGAAGGAGGCGTGGCAGACCCCATAAAGTATATATATTCTTGATCAGGGTGACAAGCCGAGTTGATATAGCCATGTCCGTCTGTCCGTCCGTCCGTCGGTCAGTCCGTCCGTCTGTTCGTATGTATGAACGCGTTGTTCTCAGAACCTACAAGAGCTAGAGACTTGAAATTTTTTATGTAGGTTCGTGTATATCACGGTTCGATCGAGTTTGTTTCAAATAATCGATAACTATGATCGTTTTAATGTTATCTTCATTTAGTTATAAAATTCTATTTAATTCATCTTTATAGTTAGAGTCTTTGAATTTTGCATTAAGTGTTTTTTAAGTCTTTCGGTTTTTGTTAAATTTGAGATGCCACGCCCCCTTCGCCTCAAATTTGTAACTCCCGTATATCAAATACTAGAGACTTGTGCTTTGGCACATACATACATATGGATGACATGATCACGCCCAACAAGTTTGATCAAATCGTTGGTCTAGAAAAAAAGTTATTAAGCATTTAATTTCCCATAGCATTGCCATGCAAAGCAGCCAAACAACAGCTGACACACCGACTTTCGCTTGTGTGTGCTTGCGCCTGTGTGTGTGTGTGTATTGCTTGTAATGTATGCATACTCGGAATAGCGGTTCTTCGCAGGGTTCAGGGTATCCCCTAGGCGAGCGGTCTCGACTAGAGTTTTCTTACTTGTTTTCATTTACTATCCTTATGAAGATTTCTTACTTACGTATCGCCGATCATCAGCGTAGTTGCTGGATTAATAACCCCACTCTCGATAGGCTCTCTGATAATCCAAGGGTTTGGCTTGCCAAGAATGAGAGGCTTGCGTGAGCTTAATGTCTTAACCGAAGCTATCATGGCAGCCGCGCCGGCAAGCACACGATTGTTGCCAATGGGATAGGCAGCATCCAAGCAGCTACCGAGAAACAGGGTTTGAGGATTTCTCAAGTAGTAACAAGCTCTAATAACTCTGCACATGTTGAAGGCGTCGTCTCTGCCCACAACAACGGCACCAACACCAGAATCATCTTTCATTCCAAAGGCGAAATCGCTCATAGATTTCTCAATCTTCTCATGTTGAAATCGAAGCGCACATATATCAACTTTTGCCAGCTCCTCTACTATGCCGACCCCTCCCACACAGAAAACATTCTTCTGAAAATTGTTCCTACTCAGAAAGCTGGCAATGGACTTCCCTGAGTTAAGTACATGGCCCTTTTGTGCATTAAAGCCAAAATCGCGTGCCTTCTGGTAAACATTTTCGCTACGCAAGCACGAGTTGTTGCTAACAATAAAGATGTTGCGTCCAGTATCCTGAATTGCATTAAAGGCCTCGACGGAGCCATCAATAGGCTTATCGAAGTCCCACAGGACACCATCAGCATCGCAGATGACAGTCTCGAAGCCATTCAACCATTGACGCACCCGTTGGATGGGTAAAGTAGTGAGGTTGGTGCAGCTGTTTCTGAACATGTTTGGATCTTAAGTGAAAAGTGATTCAAATGAAGTAAAAATTTAAATTTTTGAATTAATTATCTTCGATCACTAGATAGTGCTTGAATACTGCCATATACTACAAAAGAGTATTAGTGAGCGGGCGAGTTGTACTACTAAATGGAGTTAAACTGCAATTATTGTGAATGTCAAGTTGAACGATGCCGTCGCGACGGCCTACAGACTCAAGTCAGCGTCCACAACTGTGTTGCACAACCACCGCGGGGTAATATGATACCCTGCAGCAAGACTACCAGAAGCCGGCGACCGCAGCAGCAGCGGTGATGACGCAACTACCAAAAGCCAGCGGCAGCAGCTTATATTAAATATCAAGATTCCATGCTCTGTACTTAAAGATTGTAATTGAATTTGAACAGCGACGAGTGACCCCAATAAATACTTCGAAATATATCTCGCTTGGCGTCCGTCACTTATCACTTTATATCGGGCAAATATTCTGAATTTGTTGTATGTAAGGCATTCAGATGGGCAGAGCTCAATGGACTCCCTGGTTGCATCTCGTCTAGAGCTTAGAATCCTTTTAATTTCTGATTTCTAAATAGAGCAAAAATCGGGATGTCGAATCCATTTAGATAAGCCAATTTTATTTTGGTCGAATTTTCAACATCAAAGAAGAGTATGCCCTTAATTTGCATTATCTAAAGCCACAAAGTAATACACCATCTTATAAACAATAAGTAGATTCGTTTCGTAAAAATGCTGAAATCAGCGATTCTTAGAAGGTAAAAACTTTAATAATTCAGCAAGACTAGGTAGAAAAAGATCTGGAATCTGTCGGTACATCATTGGGTCCTTGGAATTCTGCATTTTAGTAACATCGTCGAGTGTCGTGTTCCCAGAACCCACCAAAAGAGTTTGAAAGCCACAATTATAGCCGAACAGAATATCGGTGTATAAGCTGAAAATTAAAACAAATTTGTTCAATTGAAAGCAAAATGGTTCAGTGGTTCAGCATCTTACGTATCGCCCACCATGACGGTGCGCTCCGGATTGATTATGCCCTCCCGCAGCAGATGCAAACACATGAGTGCATTGGGCTTGCCGCAGGTGAATGGCGAACGATTGGCTATGGCTTGCACTGCGGAGACCATGATGGCAGCGCCAGGGATACAAATATCTGGGGTGACGCTAATTGAGCGATCTTGATTGGTAGCCAAGAAAAGAACTTTCGGGTCACGCAAATAAGAGCAGGCTGTCGCCAGTTTTATCACATTGAAATGTTGATCGATACCCACAGCCACAGCACCCACATCTGGATCCATAGGCATATTTAACACCTGGTCGCGCAAGGTGTCGCCCTTTATGGAGCTTTCCTCGGTGGAGACCGAGTCAATGCCAACATTTTTCAATTCATCTGCGATGCCCTGACCGCCCACGATGTAAACCTTTTCGTCGAACTTACGCTGCTTCAGATAGCTCGCCAATGCCCACGCCGACGAAAGAATCGCATCGTTGTCCACGATAAAACCCATGCCTTCGGCCTTGGCAAACAGTCGATCCCGCGACGAAGCCGAGTGATTGGTGCAGATGAAAGCTCGTTTGCCCATGGCTCGCATGGCATTAAATGTCTCTGGAGCTCCTTTTATAGGGTTGTCCAATGTCCAAAGGACACCATCCGCATCAAATATAATCGAGTCGAACGTGTTCATCCATTGCTGGATATTAAACTTATTTAAGCTGAGCAACTGACAGACACCCTTCTTGAATGCCATTCTGCAATCTTTAGTAACTCTGTGTGATTAAATGGAAAGCTTTAATAAGCATTTTCAAAAAAACGACTTGAATTTTTTCGATTTTGTTGGCTGAAAAGCAAAGGTTGCTCTTTACTAAATGAGTGACTCGATTCAGACTGCTCGACTAGGAGATACCCTGAACTCAGTTTGAATTATCAGCTGCTTCTTTATTTTCAATAATGTGACTCTGTCCTTGTTGTCGAAGACTTTTTCTTCTTTTACAAAAATTCAAGTTGCGCGTAACTTACCTATTGATGAATAAGCGTACTTATGTGGGTTAGGTGTGTCTATACATAGATATCAACTATGGAGTATGAGCCTAAATCGACAGGGCTCAGGGTATCTCCTAGTCGATCACCGCCAACTAGGGCTTTCTGACCTATGTATAAATGTTCCTTTGGCCCAATAGATATATGCTTATCCTCTACTAACAGTGTTCCTACATTGAATTATGGATACCATTACCATTTGGTACCTATCCTAATATTGGCTTCTAATTCCCAAATGGGTAAGACCCAAGTAAATGTCGCTCATTTTGCAAATGACGGCTACTTTTGAACTCCGAGCTGTCTGTCAGCCAAATAGCAATTCTAAAATTAACCGAATTGACTTCTTTGTCTCTGTCTTAGCATAAATGAAACTTTTGAGGCAATTTATCAGCTAAAAGTGAAGCCCTGTTGAAATTTGCAACTTGACTTTGCAGAGGAGCTTAGTGGCTGTTCGCGCAACTTGAAATTAGTTGACAATGCTCTCCGAGGAGTAACCCCGCCAAGGTCATTGCTGACGCATTTAATTCACTAAACTTTGCGCATTTGTTCCGAGGGTTTGAGTGTTTTGCCATTGCAGGCTGCGACGCGGTCCAGTTGCCCGCTGAGCAATGGCGCAACTTTTAATTGAGCGAAATGAAAATGCTCGACGTCCACTTGAAAGAAGAATAGCGAAATCCCATGGACAGATTCTTCTGTGTTCTGTCTAAATCGCCTTAGCGCCAAAGCCTGTCATGTTCAGGCGCTCGACCCCCGCGGCGCCAATTAAATTGGCATTTGACTTGGGTGTTCCTCTCGCCGGGCATTTCCCAGAGCCGACACTTGCGTGGTCGCACCTTTGGGCTTTAGTCGTGAAAACGTGTTTGCTTGCCGGCTATTTGGCTATGGAATTCGAATAAATCTGCACCAATTTAGCGGATTTTCGCTGCGACCAATTTGTGTCAAACTGCCGGCAGCCATTGCCCATTTCCCAAAACCTTCACCCATTTGGGGCTGCCTAGCCCCAAAGTAACGAGCCAAATTTGAAAGCCTGCTTAACGGCAAAGCTTTCGGCTATATAAGCCACATACAATTTTTTCTCACCTAGAAAGTATGCTATGAAAATTTTAGTCATAATTGTGGGTCAGACCCAACAAATACTATTTGCTCCAAACCCATCTGACAAAGGCAAAAGCTTCTTAAGATAAAAAGCAGTTTGACGATACTAAAGTTTTCTAAGCTTGTCTTCATATATTTCTATATATGTATATAAAAATAAAGTAGGTTTTAAAAGTTCTTGTATGTGGAATACATAATTATATCTTAATTTAAACAAAGTTGATATCTTATCGGCACCCTACTCCGCAACAAAGCGTTTCTCTTTCGCTCAACTAGCTAATGTCAACTTACTAACGTGGCATGCTTCTGAGAGAACTTTTCTTATAGGTGTCGGTTTTCCAATCGAGAAATAAGTTATCGTGTAGATATTAAACCAAATATATTAAACTATATATATAAAATCAAATATAACTATCAAACCCAAATAAGAACAACAACAGAAATTGTGTTCTGCATACCGCAGTGGTTTACCTAGTCATAAGAAAAAGACGAGCAAATTGGATTTGAACTCTAACATAAAAGCTAAATGGAATTCAATGATTTCCAGGTAGGTAAGCAGAGCCTAAGCTCAAGTAGATGCTAAAGCTAATATATGTGTGCAGCAAACTGTGAAGAGAACATTTTGTCTACAAGATTTTCAGCTAATTTCTTTAAGCAAATCGCTTTTATTTTCCGTTAGCATGATTTCAAAGCACAAAACAATTTAACGAAAACTCACTGCCAGAAACTCAAGCGAAATACTCAAAGTCTCAGTCTCCTATTGTGGAGGAGCAGGCCGTGCCTTAGTTGTCACACCCGAAACCCCCAAGACATGGGATGCAAAAGCAAAACTTTTTTATTAGGTTTAACAAGAGCAAGCTAATTTCTTTGGCACTTGTGCTAATGTTCTGTGTCACTAATTAATACCTTGAAAACTCGGACGAAATATTACTTGATTTATATGCTAATTTTAATTACTAATTACTAGACTGTAGCTGATGCTAGACTTGAGGAACGTGCAATTCAATCAAGATACAGTTGAAATTAAAGTTTTGATACTAAACGATCTACCTGCCTCATCAATGACGCCAATCAGGACAACGGCAGCAAGCTGAAATTATCAAACTGCCTCGCATAAATCATTTGCACAGATACCATCATTTCGTTGGCTGGTCCTCAGGTCCGAAAGGACACAAATCAACGAGCCTCAATTATGGATTGCTTTGAATGCCATTCGCTGTGATTGAGTTGCCCACTTTGCCTAGTTTCAGTTGTGCCAATCGGAGGTTAATAAATATTCTATCTTGAGTGCTTGCCATGTGGCCCAAAGGTATTCATGCAGAATTGCTTTTTTCCTGTTATTTCTCACATAAAGAAACATGTTTTCCCAAACTAACAACTTTCAGTATCATATTTTAACAAAAAAATATCAAATATAAATTTCTCTGAATACGACATAACCAGATCGATTAGCTTGTCTGACTTTGTTCGGATAACCAAGTTATATTAGAAAATCAAGCTTTCATTTATCAATTTAAAAATAATATATTCATACCTATGACAATCTTGTATCAAATAACCCTTTCCTGATTTCGTCAATTTTAACTTCCCTCTCTGAACGCTCTCAATAGCCATCCCAAGCTCACTCAGTAACATCGTTGTCACTCTCTCACTCTCTCTCTTTCTCTTTGTCTTTCTCTCCCTCTCTATCTCTTACGAAATGAGAATTAATGGATAACATCCAAAAGTCCGAGCCATATAGCTAATATACACATTAATTTCTACAATAGCTAGACAAGCTCTCACCCTCGCATGAATGCTAATGAATCAATAGCAGACAATCGCATCGAAATTTAATAATAAATAAATTTAACTTAATTCAGACAGTCGCAAAACACACTTCATATTTAATATATATATATATATATATATATATATATATATATATATATATATAGGATAACCTTTAAGGATTACGAAAAACTATTGATAGCTTATGGAAAAAACTTAGAATAAGCCTCAGCAAAATGCCAATAGTAAAATGGAATTGATGCTAAAATGTTTGTGCAAGTTGCGAGAGAATAACTATTCCACTGAATGAGCTCACGAGAGAAAACCTTGGAAAACCACAAACCAACACACTTACACGACATGCGTTGGCTAACAAATTCACATAAGATGAAAATTCATTTTTTGGCTCTTCAAATGCAAAATAAATTGAAATCTGATTCCAAGCACAATTTAGAGATAACAGAGGAGAAAACTATTACCGAAAGCATTGAATTAAAGATATACTCACAATTAGATACCCTACAATGGGTAATATTAAAAATGTTGAATCTTTAAATTCACCCAATTAAGCACAAATGCAGAAAGAATTTTAATTCATACCAATAAATTTCATAATAATTTTCATTAGGAAGTTGGCAGAAACTTAACTCTTTAATTTTACAGCTATATGTATAATTTGTTATAAATCTATGAGAAAAGATCAGCTGTAAGTCAATGAATAAACGTTAAAGAACTGTTTACTTTTATTCCATATCTACTTAAAAATAAATGCTCAAAATCGAACAGGGTTAGACACACACTTAAGAATCAGTGCTGATTTCCCACGACCCCGGGAGCCTGAACATATAAATTTTTCGCCACTCTATAAAGATTACTAACAGTAACTCACGTGACAAATTGTCGAATTGTGACTCTGGCTCTCAAGCCCTCAATGTGCACGGATATATCAATATAAATATATGTAAATATACTAAAAGCTTTCGGAACACTATAAATATTTGCTTTTCTATTTAACAAGATATAGGAGTGTTTATGTGAATATTAATATCTAGTCTTACAGCTGCTTCTCTCTGAGGACTCTATCACAAATGATATCACGGAGTATAGCACAGAGTACTTCTGACGACTTCTGAACAGTCAGAATCCAAGCAAATTATTATAAATCAGTTTCCTTTTGCTGACAGCTGAACGATTACTTGTGCTAGCTCCAATTGCCCACAAGTCGATATCCTAGTCTGTGTCAGGGACTTGGCGCTTAGAGTTCTCGTAATAATATTAAATATTAACGCTCTCGTGCTGTATAATTAAAATGCGGCAGCAACACGCAACGTCAATCACTGTTATTTATAAAGGAGTGAAAAGCAAACTTCAAGCCATAATTTCCGCTTATGCACATTGGGCGCTGTCGGTTCCGCGGATCTGCGTTTCCCTGGCTCCAACTCGTATCTGTTTACCACATTTAAGCGCACATGTGCATTTGTTTTCATTCGCAGTTGCTATTGCCATTTGCATTCGTGTCCGGCGGCGACTGGACAAACAAAATGCCGCCAGGTCTCATAAATCATTTTGGCCAAAACCCACAGCGATTGGACGCCAGACTGTGCATTGATTTAAGGGCACGCCAAATGGCAAACCAAGGCTCAGTTGCATTTGTTTTTCTTTTTGCACCAGCTACGGCCCGCTCTGTGCGTTGACTTCGTGCTACCCTATCTAATCAGCCGGCGGACCACATGGCGTATGTGTGCCGTGTGTTGACCCAGTTAGTTAGCTAACGTTAACCAAGGCCGCAGTTAATGGCAATTTAATAAAGCAAATTGTGCTCCTGTTGCGAAGTTTGCCCGTCTTTTACCAACATCCGCATTCACATCCGCAACCGCATATCCCCCATCCATCGTTAATCAATTAACTTTCCCGCTTTTTATATGATTACTCGCTCGCCTCCTATACGAAGCCCCGCCACGCGCAAATATAATTAATGATCAAGTGTCAACAAGAAGCGTTAATAATCTTCAATATCTTATATACTATTTATATATATATATATATATATATATATATATATATATATATATATATATATATATATATATATATATATATATATATATATATATATATATATATATATATATATATAAACATTGTGGCGTATTGAATTTCATTTAGCCAATTCGTAATTGGCAGCGCGTGGCAAGCTTTTTACCACGGCAACTGCGGACTAGGCCGCTAACTGGGTAAAAGAAAGAAAAAACTAAAAGGAATCGAAACTAGCCTCAATGCAAATTAAGAATTTTAGTTCTTGGCGTAAGTTGTTTGGAAAGTATTTAGCAAATTAGTCTTAATAATTTGTAACCATTATTCACTTTAATACAATATCTTAAAGATATTTAAATATAAATTTGTTGCTTCAATGAACCATATTTTATTTTGGGGTGACCATACAATATGAAGTGATTTATTTGCCAACCAATATCGATATATTTGATATCGACTAACATAATATGCCAGACCTTATTCTAGCTAGTGTGACCAATTCTTATACGAAATAATAGCACTAAAAATTCACTTTTACAACTATTTATGTAACAATTATTAATATAATACAATATCAAACGTGATATTTTAGTAAGTTACTATTTATATACATATGTATATACATATGTAGCTCGACTAAAATACTTAAATACAAAAGGCAGAGTTTGATAGTTATGTTATCTTGATAGTTTGAGTTATCTTGAGTTAATTTAATTTTAAGTATTTTTCACAGAGCAAATTAAGTGCGCTTTACTCCGCTGCTGTAGGTACAGCGCTTTGTTAAGCCAATGCTTTATAAATATTTACGAGGCAGTGAGCAGTATCTTAGAGCTAGTGCCATATGATGCTCCACTAAACAAAATGGCCAAGTACTTATGCGTCGCCTCTTCCTCCCTACCTCCCTCCTTTCCTATATTCCACCCTCTTGCCTCCTTAGAGCAGCTAATTTGTTGATCATTTCTCTTTGCAGTGGGTGGTTGCAATGACGTCTTTATGGGCAAAGCCCAACGGAGGCGGCTGCAACTATCGACAAAACTTTTTAGTGGTTTAACAAGACAATTTATGGGCGCGGTGCATTTATCTTGTAATTAAAAATGAGACCTACCCTTTAAATACTGATTTATATTCGCGCAGAACAAACTTCCCCGCAGTGCTTAATGCTACATATTTTATGGCAAAACAGTTTTCGCGTATATTGCCCGATATATAACTATGT
Source organism: Drosophila mercatorum (assembly GCA_961210405.1). Taxonomy (NCBI): domain Eukaryota; kingdom Metazoa; phylum Arthropoda; class Insecta; order Diptera; family Drosophilidae; genus Drosophila; species Drosophila mercatorum. Next base: position 23,736,203 of record CAUIUS010000004.1, on the reverse strand, counting down.
ATACGCATACTATATGCCCGCATGCCCTTTGCAAATGTCAATGAATCAACCGGTTTATTGTGTCTGTGTGGCTCATTCAACATGACTTTAAATTTGTGCCTCAAACGTCAACGAATTCATTTATTGAGATCAGATTCTATCTCCGTTTTCTTCTATCTTCCATACTTTTATTCATATTCTGAATAAAAGAACACCAATGTACTTTTGTAGTCTTCGAAGAGGAGAATGAGGACCAATTTGGCCCTGGTGACACTAATGGTAATAATAATATTGGCAATGCCGTTGATCATCGCACAGTTTTGGGTATCATCTAGCCGTGCACAGACTCCCCACAGCTGTTCACTTGCGAGTTTATGGCAGAGATGTCATTACATCATCCATAAAAAAGTCCTTGGGCTATTAAGCATTGAAAGCTGCTTAATTTTTAATTTTAGTTTCGGAGCACTTCTGTTGCCTGAATCTGCTGCTCCGCTATCCGCTTAAAATGCCAAAGACAGAAGCTGAGCTACATCATGTGGTCATTCGGCATTTCTAATGCAGATGCCGTTTAATTGTCCCATAAATTAAAGGCATTTCATTTCGACAAGGACTTTGCTGGCGAGACGAAAAGATAAAGACTTTCAGTTGGCATAAACATGTCATTGTGCTAACATCACAAATACGTAAAGATATATACATATACATGAACACACATATATACATATACATGAACACACATATATACATATACATGTACATTTACAGTTACACTTACATTTACACACATGTGTACATGTATGCACATGTACTCGTCATATGCCAAGGGCTACAAGCTTTCGTCGTGTTTCTTGTTGGTTGAGCCACATGTTAGCATAAAATCAATTTTTGAGACATTTCTTCACATACTTTAAGATAATCATGCAATTACAGGGATTTACTAGATTTATTATTGATGAATATGACATTCACAATCTGTAATTTATATAGCCTATATAGGAATATACTCAACATAATTCTATATCCAAACAATAAGAACGTTGCAGTCGGACGCAACCGACAGCAAAATACTTTTTCACGTCCCAGCACCCCACAGGGGGGGCATCTATCACATATTTTTTTTTTAAATTAACCATAAATCCCCACTGTCGCCGCTTAAATTAGCTGCTGATTAAAAATTATCATTGGAGGTGGCCAGACAGTTTCAATTTGGATAGAAGCTTAGAACCCTTACCTTAGCAAAAACACGCACCTAAATTGAGAGAGATGGCATCTCTCAAAATGAGAGAGGTGGCAACTCGGAAAATGAGATAGATGTTCGTTGGCGAGCGTAGAGGTGTGGGCACGAACCCCGGTGCGGTCATGTTGATATTTTTGTTATATTTTCTTTATTATTCCCTGAACCCATTGAGAATGGGAAATCAGGGTATAATGTTTTTGTGAAAATGGTTGTAATAGGCAGAAGGAGGCGTGGCAGACCCCATAAAGTATATATATTCTTGATCAGGGAGGGAAGCCGAGTCGATTTAGCCCTGTCCGTCTGTCTGTCCATATGTTTGAACGCGTCGATCTCAGAACATATGAGAGCTAGAGACTTCAAATTTTAGTGGAGGTTCGTGTATATCACGATTCGATCGAGTTTGTTTCAAATAATCGATAACTATCATCGTTTTAATGTTATCGATTAAAACCGATATCTTCACTTAGTTATAAAATTCTAGTTAATTCATCTTTATAGTTAGAGTCTTCAAATTTTGCATTTAGTGGTATTTGAGCCTTCTGCAATTTCGGTTTTCGTGAAATTTTGGATGCCACTCCCTCAAATGGCCCCTTCGCCTCAAATTGCTAAATCACGTATTTCAAGTACTAGAGTTTTGTGCTTTGGCAAATATGTCATGATCACGCCCAACAAATTTGATCAAAATCGTTGGTCTAGAAAAAAGTTATTAAACATTTAATATCTCAAATTTTCGGCCTCTTGCAGCAGCAGCGAAGCTGATGAGTCATAATGCACAGTTAGCAGATTGTGTGCTTGTGCGTGCGTCTGTGTGTGTGTGTATGTATTGCTTGCTACATATGTACATATAAAAGGAATATGTACATAGGAATCGCAGTTCTTCGTAGGGTTCAGGGGATCTCTTAGTCGGGCAGTCTCGACTAGAGCACTCTTACTTGTTTAGTTATTTTGTATTCATAATATCTTCTTTTTAATACATATATAAAATTTGGCAAATCAAAAGACAAGGTCAAAGGTCAAAAAGTCATTATGTGGCGAGTTATTGGCTCAGAAGCTGTAGATTTTTCAGTTTTGATTTGCCATGTTTATAGAGTAGGCGTTCAGGAATATAACTGTTAAGTTTGGATGCTTACATTCGAAAAATGCGAAAATTACAGGGTATTTTTTAGTAAGCTACGCCCATTTTGGGGCGTAACAATAATTTTTGGAGAATCGGTAGAAATGTAGTGCAGTAACTTAGCATCAAATTAGTGCTTCTAGCACTAAAACTGTAGGAGATATAAGCTGATATAAGTTTGCCACGCCCCCTGTGGTCGTATATCCGCCATAGTTTTTCGATAGTTGGATGTTATCCCGAGTATATATACCAAGTCTCATGTCTGTAGCATCAATAGTGCTCAAAATATAACAGAATTAGTAAAATCACTATATATTCAAACCCGATTTATCACACCCCTAGTAGGCGAGGCTATATCTGGGCGATCTTTATAGGATCGTAACAGTAACCAACGTGCCAAATTTGCGCGTTCTAGCTTTAAAACTGTAGAAGATACAATTTGACCCGATTTGCCACGCCCCCAATGGGCGTAGTAATATCCGCCATAGCTTTTTTATTTTTGGATGTCGACGTGAGTGTTTCTGAGACACAGGATAATGCATTTTCCGATTTTGCCACGCCCCTAGTGGGCGTATACACGAGTATATATTTCAAATATCAAGTCTCTAGCTTCAATAGCGTGGAAATGGTTAGCGTTCATACGGACAGACTGACAGACGGACGGACAGCATGACGGACATTGCACAAAACCAATATACTTTTTACACTTCGTGAAAAAGTATGAAAATATAATTAAACATTTGCAATAACTTCCGAAAGCAAACATTCAAGTAATTCAATAAAGTTCAATAATATAGAGTATTAGGTTATTTGGCTCGCTTTAATACGGCTAAATATATTGCTCGAACTGTTGAATATTTAATTAAATGATTTGCTTTGGCCTTCAAACAAATGAAGAATGCTCAGCTCAATTGGTAAAAATACTAAACAGCAAAAGTTTTGCGAGAGTCCGCTGAAGGACATCAACTTTCAGCATCCGCCCTCTGGTCATTGGGGCGGATAATTAAGAAAGTTTGCATACATCTAGGAGCACAGGAAAAGCATCTCTTCGAGTTCATTTTTTGGCCAAAGGCGCAACACACGCGCTCTCCTCCAGTCGCCAATTAATTTGCATTTGGCTCTAATATATCCCAGTCCATATAGCTAATGGGAACTTTGTGTCCGTCCAAAGTTAAGGACATTAAATCTTAAATCTTAAATCTAGAGAAAGAAAGTCCAGAAAGTCCCAAGCAATATATACTTGTTAAAGATGAGAAACTCTATCATTTCTGTTTCTCTCTCTCTCTCTCGCTCTCTCTCTCTCTATCTATCTCTCTCTCTCTCTTCGTCTCTCTCTCTCCCTCTCTCTATCTAGTTTCATGTTACCCATGACTTTTTGGCAACAGTTTCTGCGCAGCTTAAGGGCAGAAATAAATCTATTGAAAAGTTGATTCCACATTACATATATAAACAACTCAACAATAAGTATTTAGGATTAAAATATATTTCGAATGTCGTCAATTGCGGCTGCTTAGAACTTAGCCCAGCTTTAATAGATCTTCGATGATGCTGGTGTGTCAGCATCGCAAAGTAAACTTTTCAATTTGCATATTTGAGATGTTGCGGAACAGCAGGTGAGAGCAGGTGCTGCATCACGTGATGCTCATTTAATCAGACCCCAACTGCACATAACGGCACAACAAGCCCACCCGCTGTCTGACACTGACAAACTACATGCGCTTAAAATTAAAAAAAAAAGAAAGCCTGCGGTAACTTATACTCACGCCGAACACTGAATACTCTTGCAGATGGAACGTTTATAATGGATTATTTGAAATGTTATATCTTGTACATATATATATATATATATATATATATATATATATATATATATATATATATATATATATATATATATATATATATATATATATATATATATATATATATATATATATATATATATATATATATATATATATATATATATATATATATATATATATATATATATATATATATAAGTGATAAGTTCTATATGCGAGTTAGGGCTGACGACATAAATTACTCAAATATAATATAATTATATTTATCAATGAATCAACTAGTTCTGATCGAACCTCTTCTCAGCAATCTTTCACTGCATAAACACAGATCTTTATATTAAGTATCATATATCAGAGATTTGATTTATGCAAAGCTGCCTTACCAAACCATTCGACTGATCACTCGCATGCCATATACTCAGAAACATATTTTATACACAGCTCATGATGAAATTATTGAACTCGCCAATAGGGAAAAATATAACATGAGCATTAAGTAAACCAGCAGAAGGCAACTGCTGATGTCAAATGTCAGGGTCCCGCAGTTCAGTTCAGGTTCGGGCCCAACAACGGCACGATGCTCGAGACACAAACAAAAAATAAGCTAACAACACACACACACACACAGACAGGCACAGACACAACACGGGCATAGAACTAATGAAAACTGCAGGCGCTGATATTTCAGCAGACAACTGAACCTAAAGCCCTGCTGATGTGTCGTGACAAAGGGTTATTTGCCAGCACAAGTATGTTTGCTTGTATGTGACAAATAGATATACGTATATCAATATGTTTACAGTTGTGTGCATACGCGACTGTGCGCTGCCTGCTCGATATTGACTATTTAACTCAGTGGCAACCAGCAGCGTTTACTTACTCTCAACAAGAATGTTGTCCATTGACATTGACGACAATTCCGAATGCATTCGACGCGAACTTTTTGTGTTGAGACTTGAAATATTCGAGATTAAAAGGGGAGTCTTTAATTGCATTTGAAAACTGTTTTGAAACTAAATATTAAACTGCAGAACGTTATGTGAAACAAGTATAAGTGATCTAGTAGGGAGTGCCCTAGTATGAAGTACCCTATACCTTCCTGGTACAGGCTGCTATTGCAATATTTCTCTGCTTAATATACAAGTATACAAGTTACGTATATAGCAATTGGGCGTGCCCGACTAACAGATACCTTACGGTTTTCGATGACCTGCCGATCCAATCATCATACACCAACTGCTACTTATTGCGCAGCGCACAATGGAATCCTTATAAATCTCGTTCTAGATGGACATTCTTTTTCTAATTTTTTGAATATTTGGCGGAAGAAGAAGGTTAACAAATATCTCGGAGTTCTGTACAGACATTACATTACAGGTATCAATAAATTTGAGTTTATTTATTGTTCACAGTATTTAAGAAATTCAATAAAATAATAATAAGCAAATGGATGAGTTATACAAGTGAGCTCTTGCATTTTATGTTTTACTGGACTATAATTAAAAACAAGTAAGAAAACTCTAGTCGAGACCGCTCGACGAGGGTATACCCTGAACCCTGCGAAGAACCGCTAACCCAAGCATTCTTCGTTTTTTTTTATATTCATATGTGTATGTATGTTTATTATATAAATATAAATATATAAATATATATATACACCTCCTTCTGCCTGTAACATACAATTTCAGAAATCCCTTATACACTGGAACCCATTTAAATTAGGGTTTCTTTCTTCATCCATGTTTGTTCGCTACACAAACGTTATTTATGGAATTTTATTAATAGCAACGTAATTGTGTCCGCTATTAGGCAAGGTTTGCATTTGACACTTCAGTTGGCCAAAATATTATCTGGATTTGCAGAGACTGGCACTCGATATTATATCATCGATAACGAATAAGTTCAAATATTAAACGAAAAATTAAAAAGGCAAATCTCTTTTATTTTATATTTATTTTGGAATTTATGGCATACACGCAGATATGCGTGTTAAAGAAACTGAGATACATTTATATAATACATAAATTATCGTGAACAGCTTGAAACTCTATGACTGCGCATTTTATAGGGTATCGCCTCATCGCTCAGTGGAACACGTTTGTTTATTTAAAGGCAAATATGACAAAAATCAACTTAACCGTTATCAAAAGGGTCACAAAGCGCTTTATCTAATGTCCGACAAATGCCAATTATAATTACTGATATAAGTTTGTATAATAGACGTCTGCAAAAGGAACCCACGTCAAATGAAACGATAGTCCGTGGGAGTTGCTCATTGAATAAATGATGCTCCATGAAAAGAGAAGTATAAATACCACGGGAGCCACCCACACAGAAATAATAATGCAAAGTTCGTGCAATATTTACTCAAAAAGGTCAACAAATTCTAATGCCGCCTTTGCAGTAAGATGTCTAATGGAAAAACTGAAAATCCTCATAATCGCTTTCCCATTACAGTTGGGACTATCTTTCTCTGACTTAATCAACTGTTATCTACTCCTATCTAAGTGTCTATGTACCACATATATACATATGTACTTATTATATCACAAGAGTAAGTATTAAAGTCGCTTACTCCCTGTCATCTGATATCTATGCTCTGAGTGAACTAGTTTATCTTTGTCAGCGAGAACAATGCCAAATTATCCCGTAGTCTGTGGCTTTTATCTTCAGAGAGTAAGGCCAGATTCCGTCATTGATTTCGAGGCAGTCTCTGTAACATTTTCTTTTCAATTTCAATTACAATTGCTTTTATTTCAATTCTGTGCAATTTCTCGGTTATTTTATGGCAATTGTCTGGCTTGCTGCTGATGATGCCATTATATTGAGTTTTCGCCCCATTTTCCCGCTCTGCCATTTTCCGCTTGCGAACTGCAGTTCGAGTGTAAAGCGCTCATATGACTGTGCATTGTTTGCATTGATTCAATTTAAAGATTAAATCTTTGTTCAGCAGTCGTGCTGATGCTGGGAGCATCAATTCCACTGACCAAACTTTAAGGCTAGATCTCACTAGGAAATCCAAAGTAGAAACGTAGGAGTTCACTTTCACTCTGTGCAGGAGTAACTAAATTGATCAAATAATTTATATTTTTGGGATCTGTCTATATATGTATAAGGTCAGTCAAGACAGCAAGGCTTGAATCCTCGAGTAATGTCCTTAGCAATTCGTCTTCTCTGTTTGCACACATTTCACTCACTGTGCTTATGTACAGCTGTCCAACTCCTCAAATTGTCATCGTCATTAAATGGCAATTAGTCTGGGCTAGCAAAAGTCGACAAACAAGCTGATTGGGGATTTATTTGTCCCTGGCCAGGCATCATCAATAGTCAGCGCAAACTTTTAAGCGGAAACACGCGTCCGTCCCTCTCAGTCTCTCTCTCTCTCTCTCTCTCTCTCTCTCTCTCTGTCTCTGTCTCTGTCTCTCGCTCCCTCTCTCTATTGGTCGCTCTCCAAACTTTGACTTTACCGACAGCTTGTATCCTTCACCTCCTGCGCATTGGTACCATGTTTAGCGAGTGCTTTCAGGAAATGAACAAAACTCAAATTGACTTAAGCGCATCTTTGGCGACCAGCCACTGTCCATTAGCTATGACTAAGACTCCAAGACTTAGCGGACAAATCATTGACACTGTCATTGTTCTTGCTTGTTTCTGTAGCTGCTGCCACTTTGGCCAACTCTCATCGAGTGGAAGGAACCGCTGTGCTTAAGTCAATCAGCTTAGTTGATTTCCTCTCTCTACCCCTTCCCTAAGCTCCTGTGGCCTGTCAAGGCCCATGAGGCTTAAGCCATCCGTATCCACCCCCTCCCAAGCAATGTGCTTTTTATGACTGAATTGCCAGCGGCTCCAACCCCCTCAATGCCCCAGCGATGAGTTAAGCAACCTCATCGTTTACGCGAATCCAAAATTTGCATATACATATAGCCATGCAGAGCCGTTGCCATATCATAGATCTGACGAAACACCTCTTTTTGGCAGCACAGTCGAACCTGCTTTAGGTTGAATATGTTTCCACAGAAATATTCGGTCAATATGTCGGGTGCATCTCTCTCATGCACATTTACAAATGCATACAGAGACTCATGCTGATACATACATATATACACTTGCTACTTGCGTAAGGAATAAGAAGTTAAAGTTCTCTTATCGGCAGTATCCAACTAGCACATACCCTGTGTCAACATCAAACTGCAACTGAGAACGTTAATGAGATATATTTTTAGAGTTTCAATAAAATAAGAAAAAACTTCTTTCTTATTCTATAACTGGAATTATAGTATCGATACATGACAAAGGCATTTCTCTTCCATACCATTCTACGTACACAAGCACGGAACCATAATACCCCGTGCAGGTAGTACAGGGTATAATAAGAGCTAATGTAGTTGCTTTCTGTTCGCAAGTGTGTGGCTAAGCATTTCCGTTGTATCGTGGGCACTCTGGAAGAAAATAAGTTAAACAACAATTGCATCTAGCGATTACAACGTGAATGCATTGCACGTACTTCAAGTAACAAAATTCTATTGAAATGGAATTTAAATCAAATTCTATGGCAAGTCAACCAAAATGTAAACGTGTACGAGACGGGACGTGGCGTGACAATGTTGAGCATGAGAATGCTCTGCCCGGGAGAGCTTAGCTATTGGATACAGCGTCTAAATATGAAAATGAATTTGTTTAATAAAGGAGATTCTGGAAAAGAGCCCAAAAATGAAAATATTCCCACGACAGCTTCCAAATGTAAAGTTAAGCCTTAGAAAATATCGATATCGATATGAAGAATATGAGATAGGGGAAACAACGAACGAGCCGGACGGTCATAGAGTATACGCAGAGAGAGAGAGAGAGAGAGAGAGAGAGAGAGAGAGAGAGAGTGATATAAGTCAGTCCTGATTAAGAATATATTGATATAAGCATTACTAGCTACTTAGAATGGGCTCAGAGTAGACAAATACCAATTGCGCAATCAGCTCCAAACTGTGTACCTATTTTATAAGGGATCCTTAAACCATTCTGAACTAACTAAAACAAAGGGCAGTATCATTATTTTGATTAGAATTTGTATAAGATAAGTGTAATGCAGATAGTCTGACTATATAAATTTTGTACTCTCTAAAAACTATTGCCATAGATCAAATATGACCACTTAGGCTTACTAAACATCAGATAAATTTCGCTTAGGCCGTTAGAGAAATATAGCCACAATTGTATTGGTTTAATTTGAACAATATATTCATATGATGCTTCAATATTTTTGTTCTTTTAGTCATCTCTTGATTACAGTTTGTAACAAAAGTTTCTTGAATTCAACTTTAGCACTAACTACAAGTGCTTATAAAGTGCTCACACGCCAGATTTTCACACACTACGTGACCATTTACATGGCTGACAACGTGAGTTTTTTACGTTTCCACGTCCATTAAGTTAGAGGAGTATATACATTGCTTGCACTGCAGTTGCAGAATCGGGAATCGATATATCTTTTACAGTAGAGAGCTAGAGTGCAGAGTATCGGATATATATTTAAATATAGTTAGAGTTTCAAAATGAAAAGGGGCAAAATATTTAAAAGGACCAGACCCACCCAACGGGAGCGTGGCGAACCAAGGACTTATGTGGGCTGCTTGATATGAATCTTTTCATATTTTGAACTATTAGAGATCCACCCCAGATTAATCCAAATTATAGTTATATAAAATTCTTTGAATTGAATGGTTTTTAGTAACGGGAACAAGTATTATGCAGTTGACTGCCGCCGTCTGCGACGCGCTAACTTGTTATTATTGTTTTTGTGGGTGAGAGATTATACGGGGCTTTGCCATTGAAGCTTATATTGGGATATGTGGGGTATTTGGTGCTTATGGCAAAGTGGTGCGTTAACAATTGCGTTGGACAAACTTGGCTACTGTCTTGCTAGCCATGCAGTTTTCATTTTGATTCCGCCTTCGGACTCAGTTGCAGCGACGCGCTGGAAATGTCAGCGGTGCGTGGGCACCAAGGCCAGTGGTTGGCAAAGGTTATGGGCCACGATTCTGTCGGGTGACATTTTTGGCAATAGTTGGGAACTTTTTTTATACTCGAATTTATGCAGCATTTTATTTTCCTACAGCGCAATTTGTCAGCCAGAAACCCGAACGACAAAACACAAACCGTTCGACTGGCACACCAAAATTATATGGATAAGCAAGCAGACCGAAAATAAAAAAATAAAAAACAAAAAAATGAGGACGGCATAATGCGAGGGAGCCCAAAACAAACTAACATGGAAACCATATTCGGTTTGTTGTTATTTCTCAGCTGAACTGATGACATGAGCAACAAAATCGTAAATTCGATAAAGGAAATTAGAAGGGAAGACATTCAAAATGGGGAACGGCGCTAAATAAAATCGAAGCGAAAACAAACCATGCACAGTGGTCAAAGATAATACTATCAAATAATACAATATAAACTAATTGAATATAAAATAATAGCGTTTATAATAATATTTTATAGTAATTATAAAAAAGTAAATCGAATTTTTGATAGAAAATTTGAGAAGTCTCTTTAAATTTGCTCACTAGACATCTTTTACTTAATATAATATAAATGTCGAGTCTAGGCATATAGTTTACTCGGAACTGTGTGGAAAATCAATCCACAATGTATTGAAAGTATATATATGAAATCTCTATCACTAGTCGCTAACACCAGAATACTCTACTAGATCTATTCTCTACACTTACATATTCATATATATCAGCATAAAGCATTCAAAATATTTATACAAAAATGAAATGAAATTTGCCATTTTTCTTTAGCCGAAAGCATTTGAAAACAATAAAATGATAAAAATAACAAAAATTTCGACCAGGTCTTCCACTGTACGGCAATTGGAGTGGCTTAAACTCGTGCTATATATATATATATATATATATATATATATATATATATATATATATATATATATATATATATATATATATATATATATATATATATATATATATATACGTGTGCGTGTGTTGGTGTGGATTGGAATTTAATTCAGCTATGAAAGGGAAATTTCACACATTCGATTGAGTATAACGATTGTGCGGGGAGTATGTGCCTGATTTGAATGGGGCTTTGGGCTTTGTCGGAATTGAAAAGAGGAAGAGAGAGAGAGAGAGCGATAACTTTGCCGCCGTTTCTGTAATTTGTCTCTTTTTGTTTTTCTTTCGGTCTCTGTTGTCTTTACGTCAGTTTCCATGAGGGACTTTCGGGAATCTGTAGCATGCAAAGCCATAAATTGATTAGCCTCAATTTATACATATCGACTAACGATTCGTTACATCTCGTACATATGTACATATATGGATATATACGTGCGACTCACCTAGTTTATGAGCCGGATAAATAAATCAATTTTGATTAAAAATTAATCATACGCACGGTACGACAATCCCCAATTGGCACCGTCTAGACCAAAGTTGCTCATTCGTTGCATTTAATTTCAATTCAATTTAAGTAAGTATAAGTTGAAATCTGCTTTTTATTTGGAAACGTGCGCAATTTAATTAAGGCAATGCACCAAACTATCAGAAACCTTAGCAATTAAAACTTTATTTGTTAGAAAGCGCTGTCAACGAAGCAAATGCAGAGGGAGTTTCGCACTTGGGTGCATAATTACCCACTGAAAGCCTCGAGGACAGTTTTGACAAGCAGGCGGTCAGCGAGAGTCTCAAAAAATGCGACAAAAGAAAAATAAATGATGATCCACATTCCTTTTTCGCCACAATTTGTAACTGTTAACAGGAGAAACGTCGTTGGCATTAGCATTATCATTCTAAATATCATTCTCATTATCATCATCTTGTTGCTCTTGAAAGTATCTACATAAGATGAGTAAGACGGCCGAATCATACTTTCCTTCATAGTGAAAGGTGGACAGGAAAAGGACCAACCTGTCAGACGCTATACGTGAAAGCAAATTTACTGTAAAGTGAATGTGAAACAGTAAAGATGGGACTCTAAATGTGGGACCTTTAAGCAGTGACAATCCTCAGATATACCACATGGAAGGTCTCCACCTTGAAGGCTTATGTCCGATAACACCTGGTTCTGAGGTGGGGTGCTGTCCAAGAAAAGGAATGTTGTTTCGTCAATAAGTATTTATCATAAATTATCAGTTAGTTAGAAAATGATATATACCACAGTTATCATTGTCATAAAAATAAATAAAAATATACTTTTAAACTATTATCGTTGTCATTATGAATAATATAGCCAGGATGATCATCATAATTAGACAGTTCGGTAATGACCTACATAGTTAACAGTTAATGTTTGTATATATAAAATAAATGTAAGACTCGCGAGTTTATAGAAACTGTGCTATATGTTTAAACTAAGAATATGTTTAAAACTCTCATTGTCATTATAGCGTAGTTACAATAGACTCTATCTAGAATAAATCTATCAACTGATAATGATTTTAAATCCACAGGGTGTTTAATGTAGACTCTCTTTCTCTTATCACTTCTCTTTTCCTTCTTCTTTTCCTTTTCCTCTCACTTTTTCTTTTCCCTTTTCGCATAACACAGTTATTGAAGCCAACTGGCGCTGTAATCACAAATGAATGAAAACTATTTAATTAAACTATCTCGCCAGTTGGCTACTCTGGGCCAACAAAGTGAGGACATTGGCAGTCGCTTTGGGGGACGGTAGCTACAGGATATAGAGGACGATGGCCGTTAAATTTAACAACTTTGGTAATTACAAAATAGTTGTGTTTTACGCAGGGCCAATATATTTACATACGTATATGAGGCTTAGGTAAGTAGCGGACGTATACGTAATAACATACACACACACGCACACACACACATGAAGCGTACGCTCTCACGCACACTTAGCTCCACCCAGGTACGCTCACGTTTGAACACCTACGAATGCGTTACAGATTTTATTGAGACATTATCAGGCAAAACAAATGGTAGACAATTTGCAGCTATGGTGCCGGCTTTTACGGTCGCTTGCCACACAAAAAAGGGCGTCTCGAAATGGCCAAAGCGGGGGGCGTGGTTGAGAATGGACATAGTTTTGCCCCGAGCTTGTATATAATAAATTGCGATGGCAATGTATGTATGAGCGATAACCGTGCGTATACGCAATATATGCCGAACATTTCGCTGTTTCAGACAATCCGGCCGTTTTTATGGCTCATAACCGGAGACATTGGCATGTGAATGACAGATATTTGGCTTTTTGGCTGCTCCAATCCGAGCCATGGCCATGGCTGCGGCATAAGATAAGCCTGCAGTCCCTCTTAATACGACTCGGCCAATTAATTAAATACAAATTAAATCAAAATCAAAATATCTTATAACCTTGCCACGATAAGCCATATCAGAAAAATGGATATAGCTACAATATATATGCTTTCCGCAGGCAAAACGCAGAACGTCGCAAAAAACATATTTACGGTAAACCCCATATATAACAGTATGAGCTTGAATGGTGGGATAAGTGGAAAATATAAAATACGTGTGAATCACTTAATAAAAAAAAATCAGGAACAACATAAGAGACGGACAAGGCCGGCCAGTTAAGTGGCGGTAAGAAACAAAAAAAAATCAAAATTTCAAGTAGCTGGAGGTTGAGTGGGCGAAGCTTTATGCTAAGACACTTATCGATATCTTTCGTTAAACAAAAACTATCGATACACGCTTCTGTTAGCTAACATAAGCACTGAGCGAAAGGATGTGTGATAATTGTACAGCATATTTAATACAGCATCTCTTAAATGTAAACATGAGAATAGCATATGCATACATATATCAAATGTATATACATATAAGGTGTTTCCTTTCAATTAAAACTAGATAATACTAAACACTTATCTATGCACTATGATTACTTATAGTTTATGGAAACCTAGTTCATTCCATTATTTCATTAGGATTTTGCTGTGTTTTTATAAACTGCGTGCTTTCTTCGAGTTCGCCATTTAACCTTTTCAGCCTTCTCGCCTCAGATATCGCCTTGTAAACACGATTTTTGGCCTTCTGGAAAGCCATGCGAGCATCCTTTTTATAATCGTCGAAAGTGTATCCTTCCCTTTTCTGCGACTCTGCGAACAACAGATGGAATAAACATCATAAACTCAAGTACTAATGATGATTTATTTACCATATAACGCCGTGTTCAAGTTCACATAATTGCTTAAGCCTGCTTTTGAGCTGTGCCCTCCGTAGTTCATCTCCATTAACAATTTTTGATCTAATATCCGTCCAATATTCTTAACAATTCCACTAGGACTTAGCAGATTCTTAAATAGCTCAGTCTGAAAGAGTAAAATGACAGTGTGAATTATATTATTTTCATTTGTAGCTGCCTCCTTCGAGCTACTCACATATTTCTCTCGATCATTTGCAATTTGAATATCAATTGCTTCCAATGCATCTTTGTGCTTGACAGGAAAATCGTTTGGCTTTGTCACCGTCTTCATATTTTCACAGATTTTATCCACACGCGCCAATATTTTCGTGTTGACATTGAGTAGAAAATCTACTTTACGCTCAAGACTGCTCAAACGGTCATTGAGATTGTTGCATGGACTTGATTCCAAGTCTAAGGGGTATAGTCTCTGTATTTTCTGCTGTTCCTCGACCAACTGCTGACTATCAACCATTCCGAATATAACTTCGTCTTCCATGGGCAGCATTTCGGGGCATATAACCTCATTCTTAACGGATATATTCATGTCAATGTCGAGTGGATCATCAAATACATCAAATTGCTCTCTTCTCTTTCCTGCCGAACGGCGAGCATTGCGGCCACGCCCACTCATGTTCCGGCTATCTTAAATTCCTCTAAATATATATGTAGTTGATTATAAAGACAGAAGAATACAAAATTACTTACAATACGGTTGGATTTTATAGCAAAGCCTCTCTTTATCTCAGCTCCCTTTGTTCCTGTCTGTTTCAGCTTGTTTTCCCTATTTTCTAGGTTGCAGACAAAAATGATTATATTATTCGTCAATAAACGTGAATTTTATTGACAACAGATGGTATTGCCGGATTCAATTTGTCCGGTTACGCCACATCGTACTTCTCAAAGTACCTAGATATATGCCGTGAATTTAAGATGATATATATGCATGTGTACTGTATATATATATATATTTCTTTTCTGTGTTTAAGAGATTTGTTTAATTTATTAAAATAGTTTGCGCGTATTTTGTTAAGGCAAGTTTTAAACAGCTGTTGTCAGTCGGTCGATAACTTGTGGCGGGTGATCGATAACGTCTATTAATTTAGTATTCTCTATATTTGGTCACACTTGTCAAAATGTTGTCTGCACGTTTATATTCTTCCTCCCGCTTATTTTCAACAAATTTAACAAAAAACGCCGTGAACAAAAATGCAGTTGGTGGAAAAAGCCTAGTGGACAGTGTTGCCATCACTAAAAATGGCAAAACAATTGTAGCCTGGCATCCAGAGACTCCGTTTCCTTACGAGCACACAAAACCCCTGCCACAGTTGGTCGAACAGCAAAGCTCCGATGTTATAAAGGAAACTGCTCTGCAAACTGCAATGAGTGCGTTTAAGAACAAGTTCCCAGAGGTTGCACGCCAGGAGCTCATGAAACTAACACACACTACAAAGCACCGCTGGTTCCCGCGAGCACGCGACAAGAAGGCCAAAAAAACGCCTATGGACCGGCCTTACTTGTAAACACTACATTACATAAGAGCTCTGCATAGGCAATAAAACTATAAAAATCAGTTAAAGTACCTTTTATTAAGAGGAATAAAAAAATAAAAAACAAAGGCGTTTCTCTCCCCATGTTGGCTTTCATTGTTTATTGATACAATCGGCAATAAATTAAATTTGAAACGGCAATGAATAAAAACAAAACAAGGACAGCTGTTTGCGATATTAACATTACCAATTTGAGTATTACAGCAGCGCACTGTTAGGGCACCAATGTTACTCAATCGTGAAGTAATGTGGAAGATGGCAATAAAATCAAAATCTCTTCAGGGATTTTTCAAATAATAATTTAATTATCTTTTATTAACTTAAGATTAAAAATAAAAATTGGTAAATTATTTCAATGGTCTGTCCAAAATACCGATAAGCTGAACGTCTGAAACAAGCGCGGCTAAATATTTAGATCATTTTAAAACTATACGAATTGATTGAAGACCACTGTACTGTTAGTTTAACATAATTCTCTCCTTTTCTGCGAGCATGCATTTCTCCTCTTATTTTCATTGTGTCTGTAACTTTCAAAGTGGGTTGACGTGCGTCGGCAAGTTGAACTGAAAATTTGAGAGTAAAGAAAGTTGTGTGAATAGGAAAATCATAAAAGTGCAGTGCAGTGCCTGCGTTGTTTGAGAGAGTGTATTTGTGTGTGTATGTATGCATGCTAATGACAAAAAAAAGAGAGAGAAAAGTGGCATAGCTGAAATTTCAAATAACTAAATTTGTTAGATTATCATAATCAAAAACAAAACAACATAAAATAGTGATTGCAGCAGAACGGCAATATGTCTACTGTAGAATCTTCTAGTTCGGCGGTGCAGCAGCCACCCTCGTCTACATTGCCAATGCTGGGCGACAACCAAGTGAGCACCATGCAAATGCAGGCCTCCACTTCGTCAGCGGGAGGCAGCACCAGCATGTCGGTGGGCGTACCCTTAGATACGCAAAGCAGTGGCGAGCCGCCAGCTAAGAAGCAGATGCTCGATCCGAATGCAGCTTCCTCATCATCGGGCTCGTTGTCCGGCGGTGGGGGAAGTGGTCCAGCTGGAGCTGGAACCGGAACAAATGAGAAGCTTGCCTATCGCATCTCGACTGCGCTGTGCTGTGCCGTGTGCTTGGATTTGCCCAAAACGGCCATGTATCAGGTGAGTTGATTGTGGCATGCAAGCTGAAAATAAAAACAAAACTAAAAAAAGAAAAAAATAATAAATATGTATGTGCACAAAGAGGAAAACATATGTTTGTGTGTGGCAATATATGCATTCATATACACACATGAATGTTCTCTATGCGTATGTGTGAATTCGTGGTATTTCTCTGTATACAAAACAAATCGAGCAAAAGCAATGGAAAACTCAGCTGTAAGTAGCCACTCCCACCCCACGCTCCGCGGTCGACTCGATAAGCTCGGCAGACACAGCTGGGCTCACCAGTAAGAGAGAGCCCGAGAGCGAGCACCACAAAGCAGAACTAAAAGAAACTTGAAAAAATAACGGTGTATTTATTTGCTTGCCTATGGCTACAATTACTAAAGCCCATTGCCATTGCCTTGAAAACGACAATGCCAGGCACTTGCACCATTTGCTCTCCCACTTTCGTATAGCTCACCCATTAATGGTTTTTGTAAGTATGTGTATACAGCGCACTCGCTCGCACGCATTATGGTTACATAGCATGCAGTTCTCGCCATGCTGCTGCACATTTATTGCGTTTTAGGCGAGCGACGACCAAAGCAACCCTGCTCAAATTCAATGCTCACCCCACTGACCCCCACCTTAAAACTATTTGCGCAGTTACATTAACTGTAACACTCTTCTCAACAGCTGCATAGGTGCCGCTTTCAGCCGTTGCGTCATAAAGTTGTACGCGTACATGCATACGCATGCACAAATCTATATACACAAATGTGTACATATGTATGTACATACATACGTATGCCTATGAATTTGCATTAACTAATGTACAAGCATAAGTATCTGTGTACTTACATACGTACATACATACATACATATGTAGGGAAAATAGCAAATCTTTATCATTAATGCGTTATTTACATATTGTGAAATGGAAGCCGTTATGTGTTATTCGTGTTCGTGGCCTATTTTTAGCTACGTAGCGACCCCCGCAGCGGCGGCGCCACTGCCGACTTTGTTTCTATAACCCCGCCCGCAATCAAAAACGGAACGTCAGTGTTTGTTTGCTACGTCGACATACATACGCACACACACACAAAACACACTCACACATGCATACATTTGTACATTGCCATTCAGAAAGCTAATTGCCATTTCCTATTCTTTACTTAATTCGCTTATATGTATGTATGTACATAGACATGTGCATAAATATCAGCAAACCCACAAATTTTTTATCTATCATTCATTGATGCCCAGGTTTACCACATATTGTTGTTGCCAATTCAGCAACTTTGTTAATTTAATAAATATTGTGCCAATTTATAAACAATAAAAGCCTTACGTAACACATACTATGTACATATGAATGTGTATCAATATACATTATATATCAGCAACTGTATATACATTTAAATGTATGATGTGCATATTTGTATATCTTAATTCTTGTTCTTTTCTGCGTTTTCTTTTCTAAGCCTTTTCGCCTTTTCAACAGCGCTACGTTGACTATGTCTGACTCTCTGGTTTATTTTGTTTCTCTCTCTGTCTCTCTCTCCCATTTATTGCTGGGCCCCTATCTCTCAGAAACACAGTCACACACCAGCCATAAATATAACTGCGTCATTGCTTTGACCCACCAACTAATACATACATAGGTACATACATGATACGTATGTATATAACACGTTGTTCTTTTAAATTATATTATATTATGTTTTATGTATAATTAATACCAGAGGATTTTTTTTTTTCAAATATATAAAATGGTTAGTTTTTGCGTTTACATAGCATATACATACATACATATGTATTTTCACTCTCGTTTATTCATACTCACGCTCTCTGTTATTGTTTTGCTTTTGGTGCTCTCCTCGGTGCTGTTATTGACATTCGTCTCGTCCTGCTCGCACGCATAGCTCGTATACTAACATAGTCAGCTGTTTGTGGGCAAAGAAAAACATTTGGTACTTGAGAGAGAAAAAAACCTACGACGCATTTTGTAAATTTTCGGCGTCTCATTTGACATAAATTGGCATGATTATTGAATACGTGTGTTGATGGTTGATGCGTGTTATTGCTGGGAATGGAAGGGAAGAGTACAAAAAAATATTTGTTAGATGCGTGCAGGTTGTTTGTTATTGTTGTTATTTGCAGTGACCTGTAATCTATCGCTAACTTGTTTTACCAGTTTTTGAGCCAATACCTGAAACCTGTAAATTCTAACATAAGTGTGCGTTTCCTTTTACCTGCGCTATAGTCTCGCGTTGTTGTCGCTGATGTTATCGTCTCCACTAGCCACTACTGTTCTCTCTGTTTCTTTGCTGTTGACAATCTTCTTTACTTAGATACATACGTAGGCAGACACACACATACATACACAGACACACACATGCAGACATCTACCAAAACATCATCAGCTGGCTTTTGTTATGCTACCGCATGAGTCGACTTAAAAGGGGAGCGAGTGAATGAATACGAATACACGCGAGCAGAGAGCGAGTAATGGCAGAGGAAGAGTTTGCCAACAAACGGATTCGTCATGAATAAAACAAGTTAAACATATTGTGGGGTTTGTTTTAAACAATTGTCACAGCGGCCTATCTATCGCTTACTGTGCGCCTTAAATAGCCTAAATAGCGACGTCTAAATGGTTTCAGCTTGAACAACATTTCGAAGTTCATTCAACCTGAGAGAATGGGAATGGGAATGCGAATGGAAAAGGAAATGGAAATAGGATTTGGGGTGCATCGAAAATGCTGTCCTGCTCACACACACCACAACATAGCGAGAGCTGACAAGAAAATAAAAGACAAACAACGAACGTGCTCTTATCTCTCAAATTGAAAGATATACACATACAGTAGGCATTCATACACATGCATACATATACATATGTATATGTATATATGTATGCAGCAGTGGGTATATCACACGTCACTACGAAAATAGAATTTCCAAAAGATCGAATGGCTATGGCAGCAGCCAGAAAATGCGTTTTTATCACGCTTCAGCAACGATAATGGACGGTACGTCGTGTCGCGTCGCGTCGCGTCGCGTCTCATGGCCCGCATTCTGTGCAAATTAAAAAAAAAAGAATCCTATAATGTAAATCATCGGGGCCGTCTAACCTGACCTTTTCCAGTCATGTATTTTCATTATCTCGCTGTCTCCGTCCACTCTCTTTCGACTGATCCCTGGCAATTGGATGGAACACCACTGCCCCTATTCCCACAGTGTCTTATCTAGTGATTTCGTATCATTCATGTTATACACCATTTTTTTAGTTTTTTGTTCAACAATTGGAATAAAAAAAAAGATGAATCTAAAAAAATATTTATATATTTCCTTTTATTTCCATCATCGTGGAGTCTTGGACTCATGGAGTTTCCTTCACGCTCCAGCCTATGCTTAACAGTAGACCATTAACATCTCTCTCTCTCTCTCTCCCCTCTATCTTAACTATTTCTATTTCTTTAATGAATAATCTAGTTAAGCCAACTTAATATTTACATACAAATATGAAACTTTTTACCAACTTAGCTAACTCTTGTAAGCACACACACACACACACACACAAGTAATGTAATTAATTTTTACTGCTAAGTATTTAAAAGCCCTTAGCCTATTTGATCCAAAGAGGCAGTAACTGTAAACTGTTGATATATAATTGAAATGTACAAATAGAGAAATATGAAAAAAAAAAACAAAACAAAAAACGAAATGCGATTTCAATAAATTTTGCAGCGAGTGCAAATTGTTAAATTTAAAACTGAATACAAATAAGCGTTTTTATTAAAAAAAAAAAAAAAAAAAAAAAAAAACATTGAGCAACCACCTACAGGAGTCGAACCAATCACCCAACCATACTTCTCCAACTCCATCCAGCCAACATCCATCTTACCAGTCATTTCAAAAGTATATCCCGCTAAAGCGAAAATCAACTAGTCCGATCCGGAATCCCTCTTCACGAAATTTCTAGTATCCTCCCTCATTTCACTCATACACACACTCCTCATACAACCTTCAATTTTTGCAAAATAGCGTATTTGACTAATAGCAAATTTTTCTTCTTTTTTCTTTAATTGCAGGTTAATTTGTATTCCACATTTTTATTTAGTTCTACTACATACAACACACATATCTTATATACACACATATATGTATATTTGTACACAAGTGTTCAAATATATATACTTATAAATCTCTTAACATATATATGTTACCCCTGACATGCGCCCGCACTAAAACCTCTCTGGTTTTCACTCTGCTCTCTTTATTTTAGTGCCAAATGGGTCACCTGATGTGCGCCGCCTGCTTCACCCATCTCCTGGCGGACGGACGGTATGAAACACAAAAGCGAAAATTAAACGACTTGAAAAATTATTTACTGTGATTTGACGAACCACCCAATGTTCCGACCTGCCCGAACAACCCAATAATCCAAATCTTTCTCTCTATTTATTCTATATTTCATTGTTCACACAGCCTACGCGATCAGATAGCCACGTGCCCGAATTGCCGTGTGGAGATATCAAAGAGCACCGCATCCCGGAATCTGGCCGTAGAGAAGGCAGCATCCGAGTTGCCGAGCGAATGTCAGGTGAGCATGACTCGCATACCCTGGTAGAATAGAGGCTACAATTTTCCTGTCTTTTAACATTCAGTTTTGCAATAAAGAGTTTCCATACAAATCTCTGGAACGTCACGAGCAGCACGAATGCCAGGAGCGACCCACAAAATGCAAATATCATCGTATTGGCTGCCAGTGGCGTGGACCCTATCACGAGAGTGTGTATCTATATCAATATAAATTGATGCATATATATATATATATATATATATATATATATATTATTTATCCACATTCTTCTTCAACTTTTGCAGCAACTGAACACGAACGCAACTGCTTGCATCCCCAAAAATCGGGCTATGAGGTGATGGCTGCCTTGGAGGCGCATGATGTTAAGATCAAAGAGGAAAAGAAAATGTTCAGTACATTGATAGATCTGCTGAGCTACGAGAAAATCATATTTAATGGCAAGTGAAGCAGATAAAAATTCCTTCCGACTCTTCAATAACTGTTGCTTAACAGATCTACAGATGAAACCGTATCGCACGGATGAGTATGTCCACAAGCTGTTCTATGAGACGGCACGTTTCTCGGCATTCAACCAACAGTGGGTGGTAAAGGCGCGCATCAATAACAGCCAGCGAGATCCTCATCAGTCGAATGAGCGAACCATAACCTATCAACTAATCCTGAAGACGAAGACCAGCACACCCATGAGTATACACTTCTTCGCACTTAAAGGCCCCTTCTCGGACATGAAGGTCACCACACAGATCTATAAGCATGAGTTTACGGAGACGGTAAAATGATAATTACATTGCCAGAAGAATATTAATAAATTTACATTTGATCCTTTTATCGATTTAGAGCACTGAAAGTGATTATTACGTGCTACCCTTGCCCGATGGCAACAGCGCAGGCTCTAGCGAATGCAATCGTATGCTTGCTAACAAAGGGATTAATTTCCGGTGCGTTAAGTACATGAGTACATAAATCTTATGTCTATAGTTTAAAGACCGTAATTAAATCCAAAATTTCACGCGTTTCTTTCACAGTTTACTGATGTTTCTGCTAAACAAGTAAAGCGATCGTTATATGCTAGTAGTGCGGATTTTGCAACCTAGTTTAAGTTTGTTGTTTCTAACTCATAAATGTGCAAAGTATAGATATAGCTATATATATATATATATATATATATATATATATATATATATATATATATATATATATATCTAAATGTAATACTAAACTTTCAAATAACAAAAAGATGATAAATCACCCTGCCCCTCAATACTAACAATCACGAAAGCACTGTAACGCGGTAGGTTGTAATTGTAACCTAAATTTAGATGAGTTTTAAGCTTTATATTGCTGGCAAAAAGAAAAAGTAAATGTCCCACACAGATGCGATAAAGTTAACTATAAGACAGATATAAATTAATGTATATGAGACGTTTCCTGTTTATGATTTAACCCAATTTAATGCCGTAAACACAGAGCCATATTCAGAAATCTTCTAATATATATATATATATATATATATATATACATGTATGTACATTATATAGATCAATGTACAAATCGAGAATTTACAGAAACTATATATATATATATGTATCGTATGCATCAGAAATGCCATTTGAAAACACTAATTCAATAATAATTTCAATAAAAATAAAAACTATGTTAATCTTCGATGTTAGTGCAAGTGGACGATTTGTGTGTAGTGCGACTTTAAAAAATGATAAAATATTTTATTGATCTCACTCGAATAACTAAAAGCAAAATCATGTTTTCTCTAAATGTTCGGTTCACGTATATATTATAAAATATACTTTAACCGCACGTTTGGAGCTCAAGCCGTAAAGATAAAGCTAACATACATATATCATAAACATACATATATCTATAGGAAACTGACCGAAACAGATACAAAGTTCTGTGCGAAATACACTGTAAGAAAAACAACACCAAGCTAATCTAAAACTGACAGTTTATAACGCTTTATGGCTATGATGTAGAATCTGTACTGTAAAGTCTAAAGTTAAAAGAAGATTAACTAATTACAGTTCTCCATTGCTTCATTTAATACAAGTTTATATTGAAAACTCTCTTTAATTGCATTCTGTTGACCCCCACTTATTTTATAACGCTTACAATTTACATTCATGTGTGTAATATTTATATGCATCGTTAAATGATAAAGCTACACATATAAATATATATATATATATATATATGTATATATAAATATATATATATATATATATATATATATATATATATATATATATATATATATATATATATATATATATATATATATATTAATGATATTTCTTAATAAATAAAATGAAAGTGCAAAGGCAATATTGTGTACATTTTCTCCAGTCTCTATTCCATATGCTCCCCATCATCGTCCATCGCCTGATACTTGTTGCGCACGTGATTTGCAATCATCTCACGCGGATTCTTTTTGAAGTTTTTGTCCTTTATTAGTTTCTCGAAGGACTGCACTTTGCTCACATATTCGATACGTTTCTTTCTAATCTTCTTTTTGGCACTCAATGTCTCTGTTTCCTCCAGTGGGCACTCGTCTTGTTTTTGATTCTTTTGGCTCTTCACAAGCTTGTAGATGTCGCCTAGTGACGGCAACGCGTCTCGCAGGGGTTTCAGATCGCCTATGACCGTGGTTTTTTCTCGATTTTTACGTGCCTGCTCTTCCTTCAGATCTTTCTTTATTTCCACAAAGCGTTTCAGCAACTTCGTATGTTTTTCTGCAGATTTTTCCTTTTTTGTTATGGTTTTTTTCGGAGATAGGGTCTTGTGCAGCAATTTATCCTGACGCATTTCTTTATTTAGTTTCGCCTGTACTTGCTGAACCTTTTGCTTGGCCGCACCCATAGCGCTCTTAGCCTTTGCTCGTATATTTCTCTTAGTTTTTGCCATTTCCTTTCTATTAGTTAAATTAAAGTATTGAAAGCTGCGCGTCGTAATCTCGTTTTTGGGCTCACGTTTTAGGAAATCAACATTTGTTTTGCCCAACAGCTGATATATCGATATTTAATTACTATCGAAAGTATACACGATTTTTTGAGTCACGATTACACCGTCTATAACTAAAGCTGGTTTTTTATTCAAATTTATATCTTAATTACAAATATTTGTGATGTGAAAATATAAAAGTATTTTTGTTCAACTTAATATGCTTATTTTGATATCGTTTACATTTCGCATGAACAATCAGTTAACGGGTCGCAGTTACTTCGTGAACGCAAACTTATGATCACGCTATGCACATCTCTAATAGAAATGCAATATTGATGGTTTGTAAACATCTGTGTTTGCGGTTCATGTAAAGCAAAATTGCACCGAAAATGGATTACGATTTTAAGATGAAAACCCAGATGGAGCGAACTAAGGTCGAAGATCTATTCAACTATGAGGGCTGTAAGGTGGGCCGGGGCACTTACGGTCATGTGTACAAGGCCAAGTGGAAGGAGACCAGGTAGGCAGAATAGGTTTCCCAATGGCACATTCACATTCAGTTTCTTGATTTCTCCAGCGACGGCAAGGAATATGCACTGAAACAGATTGATGGCACCGGCCTCTCAATGTCCGCTTGCCGCGAGATTGCTTTGCTACGCGAGCTGAAGCACCAGAATGTGATAACGCTAATTCGCGTCTTTTTGTCGCACAACGACCGGAAGGTGTTTCTGCTGATTGACTATGCAGAGCACGATCTGTGGCATATCATAAAGTTCCATCGGGCAGCCAAGGCCACCAAGAAACACGTGGTTGTGCCACGAGGCATGGTCAAGAGCCTTCTGTATCAGATCCTGGATGGCATTCATTACCTGCACAGCAATTGGGTTTTGCACCGTGATCTGAAGCCGGCCAACATTCTCGTCATGGGCGATGGCAACGAGCGGGGGCGCGTTAAAATTGCGGACATGGGCTTTGCACGTCTCTTCAATGCTCCTTTGAAGCCGCTGGCAGACTTGGATCCGGTGGTGGTTACCTTTTGGTATCGAGCGCCAGAGCTGCTGTTGGGCGCCCGTCATTACACCAAGGCTATCGACATTTGGGCTATTGGATGCATTTTTGCGGAGTTGCTGACGTCAGAGCCGATCTTTCATTGTCGTCAGGAGGACATTAAGACGAGTAATCCGTACCACCACGATCAGCTGGATCGCATATTCAATGTGATGGGCTTTCCGCAGGACAAGGACTGGGAAGACATAAAAAAAATGCCAGAGCATCATACCTTGACCAAGGACTTCAAACGCTCAACCTATTCCGCCTGTTCGCTAGCTAAGTATATGGAGCGTCATAAAATTAAGCCCGACAGTAAAGCATTTCATCTGCTGCAGAAGTTGCTGTTGATGGATCCCAACAAGCGTATAACATCGGAGCAGGCGATGCAGGATCAGTACTTCCAGGAGGAGCCACTGCCGACGCAGGACGTCTTCGCGGGTTGCCCCATACCGTATCCCAAGCGCGAATTCCTCACTGACGACGACCAAGAGGACAAGTCAGACAACAAGCGCCAACAGCAGCAGCAACAGCAGCAGCAGCAACAACAGCAGCAGCAACAGCAAATGAATCCCAACGAGCCGAATGCCAAACGCGTTCGGTTATCTGGAGCTGGCAACCAGCAGGACTTCCATCATCAACAGCAGCAGCAACAACAACAACAACAGCAGCAACAAATGATCTTCAATCAACAACAAAGTTTCCAGCAACGATTCAACTGAATTGAAACTCGTTCCAAACATGAGTAATGAAAGTGGAAGCTAATTCATCTTTCCCTTTTACATTTACAATAATTTATAATTTTGATAACTTTAATGTAAGAAAACAATTCACAAAACAAATCAAATCAATCTAAGTTTTAAAACAATTTCACTAGCCTTGTTGTGCGGCCTAATACCAGCCACTGAAGCGTTCAATGGCTCGGCTCCACTTTTGCATGCGGCTGGCGATCAAATTGAGTTGCTTTGGTCGCGGCTTGAAAATACGCTCCACATGGCGAAAGCGCTTGAGATCATCGAGCGAGTTCCAAATGCCATGATTCACGCCGGCCAGAAACGTAGCTCCCATTATGCTAGACTCGGAGCATTCGGCGCGCTCCACACACAGACCGCTGGCGTCTGCCAAAAACTGGCAAACGAAATCATTGCGTGAGACACCGCCGTCCACTCTGAAAATACGAACATTTCGGGAACTTGTCAGCCAGAGAAGCGATTGGTGAAGTCGGTGCCTTACTTGATGACCTCCAGTTTGTGTCCCGTTTCATGCTCAGCACTCTCAATCAGTTGCACCACTCGAAACACTATGCTCTCCAGAAGCGCCCGCACCAAATGCGCTTTGGTTGTGGACGGTGTCATGCCAATGAAGCCACTGGCAGCGCGATAGTCGTTCACAGGCGGCTGTAATCGGATTCGATATGAAGTCAACTAGGAGACTATACAGCGCTTCGTACTTACGCCCAAGCCGCTGAATGCAGGCATAAAATAAACATCGTTAGTATCTGGTACTGATTCCGCAATGTCGGCTGTGTCTGCGGGTGACTCGAACAGTCCACAGGATTGTGCCCACGTCACCACAGTCCCAAAGTCGTGGGCGGCACCTTCGATGCAGTAGATCGTATCAGGACGCTTGCTTTGATGCTTGACCTGCCAAGCGACCAATGGGTACATGCCGCTGATGACGGCCTTGCAGTCCGACCCTGTCACAAGGTTTAAGAACGCGCCCGTGCCCATGGTGATCTTGACATTGCCCGATGCGAAGCACTGCGAGCCCCACATGGCCGCCGTCTGGTCACTGAGGGAGGCAGCAATTGGGATTTTAGTATTGTTCCATTCCTGGCCAAATGCCGCTGGATGCACGTGTCCAAAATCTGTATAGCTATTCTCCACTACGCGTGGCAAAATGCTGGACTGTAAGAACGGGGAGAGTTGAAGTGATCAGTAATGAGAGAATGGATGATCTTCACTTACGTCAATGCCAAACATCCAGCGCACTAGTGGAGACCAGCTCAGTGTAAAAGGATCGTACAGACCGGTGGCAGTGCTTGAGGTGATATCGGTTATATGTTCTACATCTGGATCAATGCCGTTTCCGGACCGCAGCTTGTACAATATCCATGAGTCGAGTAGCTCCAGACGCGCCTTCTTTTCGTGTAATGCCTGTTGCAGTCGTTTGTTGTGGCCAATCTCGTAAAGCAGACGCGGCGTCACCTGCCCGTTCATCAATTTAAGCACACTGCCAGCCAAAAAACGCGCACTCCTGGTCAGTAAATACAGGGAGTAGGAGAATCCATTCATTAAACGCAACGAGCAGCTAGAATTCCATCGCTGGACAAGCTCATCCGCTCGCAAGTCCTTCCACGTGATGAAATTGTGATAGTATTCGCTGGTCCTGTGGTTCCACGTCAAGAACGTGCACCGTTGCGTCGAGATGGTGAGGCAGGTAATATCCGCTGGAGTCAGCTTTGCGTCTGCGGATAATTGAAGATTAGACATTGCCGCCTATGTGGAACATTATCAATCTCAAGCACTTACTGCGTATCGATTCTCTTATCACCTTGACTATCTTGCGCCACAGGCCCTCGGGCTCGATCTCGAAGTAGCCCGGCTGTGGGTTTAATAGCTCAACCTGCAAACATCCCACATTTAAGCATTTCAATGACACTCAACTTTGCCCGGCACCACTCAATTAACTTACAGCATCCGCTGCCGACCCCTTGACCGAGCAGTTCTCATCAAGCACAAAGCACCGTAAATACGTCGTCCCAACGTCCAACGCCGCGATATGAGAAGCCGTTGTTTCTGTCATTGTGTTGCCGCCGGTGCTGCTGCTGCTGCTCGGTGCACACTTCGTTATTTACTGAAATTCAAAAGCCGATCGCTGGCAAACTTGGTTTGCGTTGCTCTTTGTGCTTAGTCGTTTCATATTGCTGTCAATCCGTAATCAACTGCTCGAGTTCTCGATAATAAACTTAACCAGTTGGTGTCTATCATGGTGGCAACGTGAAGTATAGGTGACACAATTCTCTCACCACTGGCGCTCAATCGATAAGAGTATGTGACGTCACAGTCTAAATTTATTACACCCAACTGCCAAAACAGTGACACAATAATGTACGCTTTCTCATGATAATTGTCAGGCACTTAAGTCTAAACTGTAATGCAGTAATGTATGATTACTTATTAAAGTCTTTTGAGCTTGAGTATATCATAATAGTCCATAAGGTATAACATTAAATCAAATACAAATCATTTCCCACTTGGGGTTGAACATGTCTGTGCGCTACCCTACTTCATTACGGAACTCTTCCTTCAAAGTAGAGTTGCCACATCTTTAGCAATATTTTCTTAATGCAAACCGGCAGCTCAGATCAGCGCACCCAATTCAGAAACATTCAAAATGGTTATCTATGATTGTTTATTGTGACAAGAACAACCTCTAATGCGTTTTCT
Organism: Drosophila mercatorum; assembly: GCA_961210405.1. Classification (NCBI taxonomy): domain Eukaryota; kingdom Metazoa; phylum Arthropoda; class Insecta; order Diptera; family Drosophilidae; genus Drosophila; species Drosophila mercatorum. Next base: position 23,707,143 of record CAUIUS010000004.1, on the reverse strand, counting down.
ATTTGGTGAGATAAGGAGTGGTAAATATAGAACACTCTATCAACCTGTGGCCCACATGCTAGTCAGTCAATAATTGTGTACGATTTTTGTTTTACAACTTTATTGTACATATACATATATAGATAGATATGTAGACATATAGCAATAATAATACTCATTTATAACACACATATTAAATACAGACAATACGCGAAGACAAATATTTCTCTAAAATATTTCATAATATGCACATTGCACTATCAATTAAAAGTAAACCACGCTACACGATAAGGACATTCAGTTATAAACAGTATATGCATGTATAGAGTACGAACTATGTAAAAGCTTTCAGAAGCCTCATGCTGCATTGATATTAAATACAGTCGATTAGGTACTGGTTTCTATAGGTACACGTTGTCTCGAGTTGCAGTATAATGTCAAAGGTGCCTCATATAGAGATATGTATGCCTAAAACTAATTGTAACAAAGCTGTCAATTTCTTTACATATCTGTAGGAAGTATATCCGGTATCAGATATTGACATAGATCCACCTCATTGTTGACGAACTTCACCTTTTTGGCGGTGTTGTCATCGAGCAGTATGCGAATGGCTGGCCAAACAGTAGAGAAGATACCAGGCGCATTTGTGATTAGGCAAACGCCCAACCGCTCCGGATAGTGTTTGCCGAGCAACCAGATAAGATTCTGCACTAGCTGATAGTCCATGCATGTTGTGCTGAACTCAGCAAGATCGAAGACAATGCACAAGCGATCTGTGACCTCCTCAAAGCACTTTTTGCATGCCTCTTCCAGATTGTACACAATGAACCGCGTCAGCTCGTCAATATCTCGTGCCGAAGAGCTATGATTTTTGGCTGGAATATAAATGACAGGGCGGCCAACACAGTCGCGGTGTCGCAAGACTCGTGCCTTGTTCTCCAAGTGGCTGCGCTCCATTTCGCTCAGCTTGGCCACGCCATATGAATCACGCCACTTATTCGTCTTTAATATGGCCTAGAAGGGTGGGTGGCGGATACATGAACATAATGTGTATAAAAGTCAATGTCAAGATGTGGGTGCAATAATGAAAAAACCTCACTTGGAATGCGTCATCTGTAGTCTTGAAGGCGCGTAGGTAACGCCGTAGCGAGAACTCGTTCTGATATTGATTTGGGTCTGCGTCAGCTATGAGTTTCATGCGCTGCTTCAAGTCCTTCAGATCCTGCTCGTTAATTGGCGCCAGCTCCTCCGCTGACATATTGTGACAATTATTCTATTAACGATGGCTTTGACTGGCAAAAAGTTTTAGCTCTCGGGCTATGGTAACGTCACTTGAGCCCGTTTGTTTGCCTATGTTTAGCTATTTAACGTTTTATCCGCCGCACCAACTAAATTGTTGTCCACAATTTATTTTTCTTCCACTTTTTTCCTATTGCGTTTCAATCAAGTTATCGATAATTTGAAATCCGACAGGGTTGCTTCGGGCCTAGGAAAAGCAGCCTATTTACTTAGTTCGTTACATTGCTTTTGCTTAGTTCGTTACATTGCTTCCAAAATAAAACCGGGTTTCTTAGATAGATATATATTTTTATTTGTTTTTAACTGCAATTATTTTAATAAATATTAACACGAAAACTTACAAAAATTTTAAGCAGCATTAATATAAAAACAAAAATTATACACTTTTGCATGCAGCCATCAGGACACACACGGCCAAACCTAATAACAAATTTACCTACACCTATCTATTCAAATGCAGAGATTCCCATTACTGATTAGTTATTGCTTGAATGTACGATCGTTGCTTGATACACATATACATGTAGATTCACTTATTTTTACTTTGGTATCATGACACGTGAAATGCCTGGCAATATTTCTGCCTGAAGAGGACCAAATTCTATTTGTTCGCCATCCACGGTGATGATACCGTGCTTGTCGTGCGGTTCCAAGCGGAATGCGCGTACTTGCAGTACCTTGACATACTGGTTGTTCTTCTCGGGCAGGTGACTGCCGGTGCTCATGTTGTACAGAAAGCTGAGCAAGTGCGGTCGACTGATGCCGCCGCGAATCAGAACCAAAAATATTTTGCCATCATTCAATTGGGCTTTGGGTGCAAAGTGACAGTCGACGCCGAGATGGGACTGATAGATGGCGTGCATCATGATAAACTCGCCCTCCTCCACCAGCCAGCCGTCAGCTTCGCATAATGGTTCGTCAAGCCCCGGCAGACTGCTACTTGGCCCGCAGTTATGCTGGCTCTGCTCCAGTTTGGAACCTGCTCCAGTCGACTGTTGCGTAAACTCGCTGTCGTCGGCCACACTGTGGTAGACGCTCTCTGATATGGAATAGTAGCAACTGCGACGGGAGCCACCCGATAGCCAACTGTCGCAGCGCGATCGGAATGATTGATTGATGGAAGTTTCCAGTGAAATGACATCCTCGAACTCTTGCGGCAAAAACTCTGTGGAGCGGCGATTGCTGGCATTGGACAGCTTATCGATGTGCATATTGCAACTGCGACTAGATTGCATCTTTCGTAACTGTTCCGACTGCAGCAGCGGCGTAGCCAGCGACCCCTGAGCCGCGTCAGCCTCATCAGCCAGCAAATAGCTGATCTTACCATTATAAGTACGCAAATTGGCCCATCGGTAAAGTGTCCAGATGGTGAAACGTTGGTAGCCGAACATCCGTATACACTCGCTCTCAATATCTACGTCTGAGATAAGGCCCCAGCCGATGGAAAGGAATGAGAACATGACGCGACTCCCTATTTCCACACGCACAACATCCATGGGCGAGCTTCGACCACTGATAGCTGTTAGAGCGGCGCCCAGAACAGGATTACTGAAATATGGTTCACTGCAAGCCAAATAGAAATTAGTAGTTGTATCGAGCCAAGCAGCACCTACAAGATTCACCCACTCACTTGTAGCCATGTGCAATGGAGCGTGCGAGGCCATTGCCAGACCCGCAAGGAATAATGGCCAAGGAAATGTTGTCCATGACTTGGGCCCAGTCCGCGCGGCGGAGCAATCCGTTGATAATCTCGTGGAACAGGCCGTCGCCACCAACGGCTAGTATCGTGCACCAGTCCTCTAGGCGACGAGTGCTCATAAATTCGATTGCATAGTTGGAATGCTTCGTTACAAATAAATCATAAGGCACTTCGGCTTCGTTGAGCACAGGTGCGACATTCGTGTTGAATACTTCGCGTGCGTTGCCAGAGCCAGATTTTGGATTGAGGAGCACCAGAAGTCGACGACGACGCGGCTCGCCCAAGTTGTCCACAAATATGGGCTCCAGTGTCTGATGCAGCTGCCAGCGCAGAGCGCGATACCAGCGATCAGCCTCCCGCATGTTATCCTCGAATGTATCGAAGGATCGAAAGCGAAGTGTCAGGACAGTCCGCTCCCTGTGCAGGCTGCTGCGAAGACTTTTCTTTTTCATCACGTAGGCAAACAAGTACAAATAGGCGCTGCCATCGCCCATGTCGGTCGCGTTCTCCTCCTTGCTGGCTATGCTGCATTTGCTGGGTGTGCCTCCTTTGCGACTGGAACCTGCTGCTGGAGTACCTGGATTGACACAGGCGCAGCCTGTCAGATTGCGTGGCGACTTTCTCATGCGCATGCACCGTGCTCCAATGATGTCACATATCTTAACCTTTTGCTCTTTGATCGTGACCCCACTTGGAGATTCGCGCTGCAGTGTGAATCCCGTGGCATCCAGACGCACACGGAATACATGGCTCCCTTTGCGCTGGCTGGTGTAGAAGGTGTCAGAGACATTGTGAAGGTCATCGTCGGTCTTGTTTGGTGTGGAGATAGCGGAGTTTGTACTCCTCTCCTGAGATTTGTTCATGTTGGACAGAGATTCTCTTTTAGCAGCATTTTTTATTTACTTAAACTACATAAAACTGGGGTACTCCCAAGTATGTCAGCGACTTAAAAATGCAATCGATAAGTATCGGTAACTGCACTAAGGTTCCTCAAACTCCTTTGTTTAAGTGTACCACCACTAATTAATATTAGCAAATAATACATTTTCTTTTAAAGAAAACGTATTTTACATACATATATAAGGCATATGTAAGTAATATATGACAAATAAGATCATTTTTTTGGAATTACAAAAATATTATACAACTTCAGCACGATTTATCGTTGAAATAGCTGCTGTGAATCGTCGACATGCCCCCCGATAGCTTCATATCGTAGTCGATAACTGTGCAAATTAGTGTTGGTAAAGATTGCCAGCCTTGTGCTTATCGAATCGCAATCGCACTTAACTATGCCTTTTTTGTCGCTTGCCTACACTAAGCTAAAGCATGCGGTAGTGAAGTGAATTAATTATACACTTTTCGGGTATTCCAAACAAAATTTGAGGTAGTGCAGTGTGCTTTATGTAATTTTATGCAATTAGTTTTTGGTACACAACACACTTCCACACACCCACAATGACTAACAGCCTAGAAATTGTGTGTTCTGCATTGAAAGTAGCGCGTCATAAAATCGAACGCGTTGGTTGCGCATATTTTAACGCACGCCGCCAAATTGGCGATGTGAACGGCGTCGAACGTAGTGACTCGGATGAGAAATTGGCGGGTGCTGGCGAGGATGTCGACATAAGCTACCTCAAATCCCTTGATCCCAAAGAATGGAAGGATCAAGATCATTACAGCGTTCTTGGTCTTGGCAAATTGAGGTGCGTTTATCTTTTAATGTGTGCACACGTGTAGGTGTATGTGTGTGTGTGCGTATGCTAGAGAGAGAGAGAGAATGTATGTGTGTGTGTGCGAGTGCACGTGTGTTAACTGTATTAACTTTTTTTTTTTGCAAAAATACAGATACGAAGCGAGCGATGATGACATTCGGAGGGCCTACAGACGAATGGTGCTGCTGCATCATCCGGACAAACGGAAAGCCAAGGGCGAGGAGGTGATCACGGACGACGACTACTTCACATGCATAACAAAGGCCTACGAAATACTTGGTTGGTAGTCGATATATCTAAATAACTAATAGTCTTTCATATGCAGCTGTTTTAAAGTTAAAATATGTAAGATATATCATAGTAAAGTATGTGTAGCGCTATATATATATTCTTGTGGGTAGTCAATATATCTGAATAAATAATTGTAAATACTGTTTGCTATGCATGCGAGAAGGTCAAAATATTTGAGGTACTGTTTAGTTTTTGGCTTGGAAAGTATTGAGTATATTGTGTGGCATAGTACAGCACATATATGTACGTCATAGTAAAGTATTCGTAGTATATGTATATTCTTTTAAATTGTTTGGTTATCTAATTTATAATTCTAGCTTGTATATGTAAAGAATGTGTGTTTGCCATTCTGATTTAAAATTTAACACCTTCGTGATTATTCGCTTGACAGCTGAACTAGTCTCCTCTATGTTTCTTAGGGTATTTCATTGTCGCTTAAGTGTGGCATTCTTTGTTACGTCGTGCTAATGTCTTATAACAATACTAAAGAGAGAGAGAGAGAGAGAGATAGAGAGGCATAGAACTGTCATGTGCATTGCTTCGGCAATATAAATATGAAATTATATTGATAAATATTTAATTGAATTTAATCTATTGCAGGCACTTCAAAAACACGCCGGAGCTATGACTCAGTGGATCCTGAATTTGACGATGCTTTTCCCACCCAAACGGACATCGACAGCAACTATTTTGACTCGTTTAATAAGTATTTTAATTTGAATGCGCGCTGGAGCGAAAAGTCGAATGTGCCGCCGTTTGGCGAGGTGGACGCCAAGCGTGAGGATGTGGAGCGGTTTTACAACTTCTGGTACGATTTCAAGTCATGGCGCGAGTTTAGCTACCTGGACGAAGAGGACAAGGAGAAGGGGCAAGACCGTGACGAGCGTCGCTGGATCGAGAAGGAGAACAAGACGGCGCGCATTAAGCGTAAAAAGGAAGAGATGACTCGTATTCGCGCCTTGGTCGATTTGGCCTACAACAACGATAAGCGTATACAAAGGTTGAAACAAGAGGAGAAGGACCGCAAGGCGGCTGCCAAGCGGGCCAAAATGGATGCTGCTCAGGCCCAGAAGGCCGAGCAGGATCGTGCGGTACGCGAAGCGGCGTTAGCCAAAGAGAAGGCTGACAAGGCCGAGCAGAAGCGCATCGAACAGATACGCATCGAACGCGAACAGCAGAAGAAGGTGCTTAAGAAGGAGCGTAAGACGTTGCGCGACAAGGTTAAGGATTGTAAGTACTATGCCAAAAACGACAAGGACCAGCTCAAGCATATGGAGGGCACTGAAAAGATATGCGAAACGTTCAGTTTAACCGAGCTGCAGGCGCTCAATAAGGCCATGGAAACGAAGGGCAGAGAGTCCTTCATTGCAGCGCTTCACACCGCTGATCAAAAGATCGCCGCCGAGCTGGAGGAGCTCAACATAGCGCAGCAAAAGAAGCAGGCGAACAATACACCGAAACCAGGCGTCAAGGAGGTTAAGAAAGGTGAACTATGGAGCAATGAAAACGTGCAACTGCTGATCAAAGCTGTCAATCTGTTTCCTGCTGGCACTGCCCAGCGCTGGGATGTGATTGCCACGTTTATCAATCAGCATTGCAACGGAGGCTCTAGTCCGGTGACTGCACGCGATGTGCTCAACAAAGCGAAGGCACTCCAGAACAGCGATCACTCTAAAAGCTCTCTCAAGACCCAAGCCAACGAAGGGGCTTTCCAAAGCTTTGAGAAATCCAAAAAGGAAGTGCAGACAACGAACGATATTACGCTGGGTGAGTCACCGGCAAAGAGTAAAGAGAACCACAAACAGAATGGTGTCGACAACGTGGACTATCAGCAGCAGCAGCAGCCGCCGCAACAGCAGCAACAACAACAGCAGCAGCAGTTGGATCCCAAGCAAAACGGAAATGTATTGCCTCCAGCTAGCACGCCGACACTGACGCCGACTACAAATGGTGTCGCATCGAAAACATGGACAAAGGAGGAGCAGGCTCTGCTGGAGCAGGCCATCAAAACGTATCCAACAACAACACCCGATCGCTGGGATTGCATTGCAGCCTGCATACCGAATCGCAGTAAAAAGGATTGCTTGCGCCGTGTCAAGGAGCTGGTCGAACTGGTCAACTCGAAGAAGGAGGCACAGGCAGCAGTCAAATGAGTCGAGCCACGTGTACTGCCTGTCTTACTCCATCTCCTCTGCCCTAGCTGCTGTGTCCAATATACATATTATTTAAATCAATAAACATACAAAAGTTTTGAACGTTTAGCGAAAAGTTACATTCAAATGATTTTGTGCATTTCAAAACTTTCCAAATTGTCAAACTATTTGCTTTATATATATATTTATATGTATATGTAGGTAGACTTAATGATCTTTCTATTCTTGAACGTTGATTATATTTAAAGGCTAACATAAAAAGATCTTCCACTGCTCAAACTGTTGATTGCAATGGAAATGCTTTTTAACAAGGAATAATCCATTTTTATTGACAAAACTCTCGTGTCTCGCGTGAAAAAGCCAAAACTATCGATAGGGACAGGGAAGTTAAATTAATAATACTAAAGATAGACCGACCGACAGAAAGACTAGGTTTGATGATGGCCGTCGTTGTATATGTTTTCTGCGGGAGTTGCTGCATCCTGCAGGAAACCTCAGGGCCGCGTCCACCACCAACTTTATGTTTTATGTCTGCTCGGCCACTCGCCTTCCGCCGCTAAGCTTTAAGTCAAATGCTTGCGGATTAGCCAGGGGGTCCAAGTCAGCGAACAGATCCAGCCACGGATTGGAGCTGTTGCTGCTCTGCTTGGCGTTCGTCTTGGGTGGAACCGTTGCACCAGCAGGCGAGGCGCTGGTCGGCGTGGGCGCCTGCTGCTGACTAAACATGCGCGCCCAGAATTTGTTATTGTTGCTCGTGTCTAACAATGGGGGCTCCAGCAATGGGGGCGCCTCAATAAGCGGACTCTCCTCCAACTGCCTAGACAGTTCAATGAGCAATGATTCATTGTCACCACACGTATTGTGGGGCGCAGCAGCAGCTGAAGACGTAGGGGTGGGCGTCGGTGTGGGTGTTTCTTTTGTGGGCGGCTGCGACTCGGACTTTGGCTTGTCCTGGTATTCGTCCTGTCAACGAAAACAAGATACAATTCAGTGGGTCAAATACATCTTATTATATTAACAATATACCGCAAAGAATAACGATTGGTCTTTGTCGACGGTCTCGATAGTCGCTACCTCAGGAGCATCGGCACCCTCATTCTGGGACAGTTCCTTGAGCACACAAAAGTCGTATTTTGGCTTGACAACCAGCGCGTTCGAGATGGTCTGGAAGGTGGAGGCGGCTTTCTGGGCAAAGTTCTTTAGCTCCGCCAAGTAGGCAACCAATGCATGGGAATACATATTGCAGCGGGCAGCGGCCAACAGATCAATCTGAAATAAACTTCCAGTTAAATCAGAAGTTTTGATATAGGTCTGAAAGATTAGTGCTACCTTTTGTATAGAGTCCATGGAGTAGCCGTCAAAGTTATGCTTGGCAGCTCTCACGTGTGCTTGGGCAGTGCGAAACTTGTCGAGGCCTTTGCCAGTGTCAGGATCCATGTCTTGGCTGGCCGTATGCTTCATCCAGGACAAGGCGGCCCGGTATTCGGTGCGTTCCTTCTCCATCGTCTGCAGCGTGAGTTCAGTATCTTTGACAGCACGACAGCGATACACATCCACCTCGTGCTGTAGGCGCAAGAGAGGAATACGTACGCACATCCTTTGCTGTCCTGCAAAGGACATGGCCTTGCCCGTGTTAGTGATGCTGCCGCCCGTAGTTTTGCTGCGCTTCCCAGCCTCCTTCAGAAAACGGCCAAACACGCACTCCTCCTGCGACAATATGCACAGTCGCTCCTGGTATTGGTCAATGATTTTGCATAGTTCCAAGCTGGTGTCACTTATCGATTTGAAGACCTCGATTTTGGCGTCCAGCTCGGCGTCAGAGGATATGATGTGCTTATCCTCTTTGCTGCCCAACTTGCGCTGCACAACCTTTTTGGTTATCCAGTATTGGTGTTGCACTTCCGACTTTAGCATATTTTTTTTTTATCAATTTCACTGATAGTTGAAAAAAAACCTTCTCTGCTACAAAAAGATAAAGCACACAGCAAACGGAACGTTATGCGCAAACGCAAAATTCAGTTAATATGGCGTTGCCATAGTGTTCAAATCAGCAGTGCTCGCTTAAGTAAATTCAAATATGTTTGTATACAAGGTGATGGTAAGCCATTTGCTTTTATACTAACAGAATGATATTCTGTTATGTCATTTACTAGTAAGCTTGCATTTCTCGATTCTATTTTTTTCAACATAAGCTATCAAATAATTGTGAATATATTTAGTCTGGCATCTTTGTGCTTAGCTACTAAAAAATACCACGTAACGTAAGTCCATTTAACATTGCCCTGTTGAGTTGAACAGTGGAGTTAACAGATGTATCTGAACTGCAGTTTTGTAAATGTAACCGTGTCTTTCAAAGAGAACACGACAAGCGCTCGCGTTGCATTTTGTTGTTGCTTTCGTTTGGCGCTGCATTTAACCGTGCGCCGCATACATTTTGCATAGAACGCGCTGCGCTTCGTACGGTATATCTATCTTGACATTATTTTTACGTACACGAATATTATTTGTGCAAGTGTTTTTTTTACACCTTCGAGCCGCGCGCGCGCTTCATAGTGTTCATGTGTGTGTTTGTTTGCCTTTGCGTGTGCGTCTGAGCCAGGGCTAAAGTTCGACTTGGACTGCAGTCACAATTGAAAGCGACATATATTTGTGGCCATATCGCTAATTCGCTGGACAGGTAAGCTAAAGTTGCAACGAGTTACAGTTACTTTCAACTTGCTGCTGCAAGTGATGCTGTTGCGCACACCACAGACACACACGCACCGAAGAAGAAAGTGAACAAGTGTGTGCGAATGCTTCTGCTGCTGCCTCTGCCGCTGCCACTGCCACTGCCACTGCCCCTACTGCCGCCTGTCCAAAGAAACGGGTTGAAGTTGCGGCTTTGCCACCTGCAGAAAATGACAGCGTCTGGCATCTTCACTCATTGTGTGGGTGTGCGTAAGTGTGTGTATGCCCATGTCCATGTCCATGTGTGTGTGTGTGCGAGCCCTGCTCAAATTGATTGTTCGCTTTATTATGAAGATTATGTCTGTCCGCCTGTTAACACCAACAGTGCGTGACCCGCCGCCTTGAAGCACTTGAGTTTTAAACTGATTGCAGCCACAATTAGATTCGGCTCTGCGCGCACACACCAAAAAAAAAAAAAAATAAATAAATAAAACCACAGCAACAATCAGAATCGGAATTAAAACGAAAAGGTCATCCACGGGCACTTGCTGGCCTCAGGCCTCAGGTCTCAGTTAAAGCTTAATGGGCGCAGCGCGAGGCCTTTTACATGCCAAAAAAAAAACCCCAATAAGAAAAAAATCTCAGGCCGTCGCTCGTTATAGCCCCGTTATTGCTGTTGGTTTTTCCAGCTTCAAAGCCGCGCTCTGGCTTGCGCCTTGGGCCGGCGTCGCTGCGCAGTCGCATTTAACAATTGTTATTGAAACGAGCAACAACAACTACCAGATTTCACTACACTTGCTGCTGACACACTTGTTGTAGCTGTTGTTGTTGTTGCTGTTGTTGTTACTGCTGCTGTCGCTGCTAGTGAAGCTGTTGTCAACGCCTGGTCACATTAATCAAAAGAGCTTCGATTGCATTCGATTGCAGCTGACATCGCATTATCGATAACAAAGCTTAGCGCTCAGCTCTTTTTGCTCTTTCCTTGTCGCACTTATTTTGCATATGCATAAAATCTCATGCATGGCGTTGACAACAGCAGCAACAGCAGCAGAAGCAGCAGCAGCAGCAACAACAACAACAACAACAACAATAATATAACAACAAAAACAACAACATTAAGCAATCACGGCGTTGTTTTACATTTTTCTCACAGGCCGCATTAAATGCTAAAAAAAAATGAGAAAACTTTTTACAAATAACTGTACATACATAATTTTTGCCACCGTTGTTGTTGTTGCTGTTGCTGTCGTTCTTGTTGTTGGCTGTATCAAGTTACTTTTGGTTGTTGCTCTGCTCTGCTCTCATTTGCATTCAGAGTTGGTGCATATTTGCTGTTGTTGTTTTTTCTACTGATTATTTTTGTATTTTTTGTGTCGCCGCGCTGCGTTGCTGCAACTAAATTGGCCTTAATTGGCTGCCTTTTTGCTGCCAATTTTTTTGTTGCCGCTGTTATCGGTCGTTGCCGGCCGGCCACTTGTGGCATGCAACACAGCAACACAGCAGCAACAGCGGCTTATATTTGCTGTTCGATTTCACGTTTTCGTTTTTACTTTTATTGGCTGCGCTCATTTGATTTAATTAGGCGGCAGCAGCGCCAGCACCAGCACCAGCAGTGACAGAGGCGGTAGTGGCAGCGGCAGCGGCAGCGGGTTTCATTATTGTTTGCAAATTGTGGGAAAAATCAGTGAGCCAAAAAGAAAAAAACGCATTTCGAGAATTTATAGCGCCTGGCTGGCTGGTTGACTGCATTTTATAGCCGGTTGCATAATTCAGCTCAGTCGCAGCCGAAACTGAGCGCAAAAACAAGCTAATAAATCAAATTGCCATTCTCAGGCTTGCGGCAGCGACGGCCGGCTGCTGCAAGTGCAACGCAACTAACGCGACTCGAAGATACCCTCCAACGAGGCCGATTGTGTAGCAATCGCTTATTTGCCTCTCCTATTGCCCAGCCGAAGCCACCCCTCATCCTCATTCTTTACAGGGTATTGCGACAGCACTTACAATAAGCGGCCCGTATTCAGAGCATGTCAATGCAGCTATCTCAAACTACTTACATACGTGTGCACTTATGTGGGCTATGGTAATGCTAGCCAGCACCCCTTCCCCCGTCCCCGCCCACTCACACACACACACACACACATAGATATATGAATACAGCCGTTTTTACCGTTTGGCAAGGTCTGTCGAGGCAGACCAGCTGGGTCTCCGGCTTAGATTCTTGCCCACCCATTGCACAATCTCAATCTCTATCTCTGTGTGTGTGCTCTGTCAATAAGCCAGTGCCTCGCTTATTGAGTCGTCTAGGAAGGTTTGTTAACTGTCATGCCCACGTGACGAGGCCAAGTGTCCAAGTGGCCAAGTGGCAATTCACATTTTTATAACCACCATTCTGTGTTTTATTTTTGCATTGTCTCGGGCGCTGATTAAATTTCAATTTGCGTTGCTGCTTCGAGTGGCATCCGTGAAGCGGAAGCGGCTGCTGTATATCAATGCGTGCTAATGAGCTGGGCAACTGATTTGACCCAATTGGCAACCCACCTCTCGAGGCACTCGCCAACACATACAAGCCTGAGCCACCCGATTGACCCACAAAAAAAGCCTTGCCACTGGCTGCTGGCTGGACAGCCCCAGCGCCTCCCCGCCCAGCCGTCTGCCCACTCCCCAGACTTAAATATAGCTATCAGCTTTAAGTGGCTGCCAGCGCCTGGCAAATTTATTGAATCTCATTGGGAGCAGCTTTCTATACTTTCTCAGTGCTCTCGAGCCGATGCGGAAGATGGAAGTGAAAAGTGCGCCAAGCAAATCAAAAACCAATGCAAATCTATCGAGCTCCACGCTGCTTCACTATGGTCTGCTCGAACATTTCAAAGGCATCTCGCGGATGCGACGCGTTGCGGCTTTGCTGTGCGGTTGCGCAAATATTTACATGCGTTCAATATTGAGCTATACTCGATAGATTTATAGAGACATTAAAGATGTGGAGGCAAAATAGGGGAAAAGTGCGTGCGGCACTGGCTGGCGTTTTAATTAACCCATGAGCTCAACTGGCCAATTGCTTTTGACTTTGTCGGATCGCAGCCATGCTGCAGGGGTTTCTGTTGCACATTCGCGCCATGACTTTCACTTTCAGCACAGCGTGGCATACAGGAGCAGCACACACATGCACACACATAGTCTGGGTTAATGAGGATGCCACATTGCTGCACAGTTCGTGCCGCTTGATTATCTTGCTCTCGCTCGCCTGGCGTTGCACATTCGTCTTGCAGCAAGAAAAAAGCTGTGGCAGCCGCTTTCATGTAATTTATTTGTTTATTGTCTTGCCGGCCTACACCCACCCCAGCAGCCGTTGTTACACTTGCACTTGCGAACGCTTTTTACCTGGCTACTTATCTACTGCTTACCTGTCCACCCGTCGCAGCCGCCCATCGCCCACCTTGCGGCTCGTTAGCTGAAGATGAACAAGTTTTTGTTTTTCATTTTATTTTTGTCTTTTTCTTTTGCTTTAGCTTTTTCTTTTGCTCTTTTATTGCTTTGGCCAGGAAGCGAGCGATTTTTCATTGTTGCTGCTGTTGCCAGCGTCCCACTATTCTTTCGCCCGCACATGCGAGCCGTCTAATTAGCTGAGGGCTGTTGGGGCAACAGAAGAGGTCGGCCTGCTCTCCGTCTGTCTTTCTCTCTGTCTCCCGTATGCTGCTGGTATTTGCCATCGCGTCGCTTGCTATGCTTGTTTCGCTTTCGTTCTCACAACAGTAAACGAATTTCCCAAGTTTTTCACATCCACATGTGCTCATTCGGAACTGTTGCCTGTGATTCACACACACACACACACGCACAGACACACGCACACACACTCGCACAACAACAGTAGAGATTCCTATTTGCTGTTGCTCCTGTTGTGTACGAAGAGCTGCTTAGCTTGGCTCAGCGCATTTCCAGGAAATAACATTTCCTCTCAGTAGCCAATTGACTGGCTTAAAAATTGCTAAGATTCGTGGGTAACCAAGTCGGCCAATTCCCCTAACGATCGACCTTAATTTGATTTAAGAAAGTATTTACTATAGTTCATTGAAGAGCCTTCTTTCACAATATTTTGATCTATCTATACTATTTTTTGAATTGAAAGGTATTTTTAGTTTAAAGATCTTAAAGATCTTAAGATCAAAACATATTTTGGCCAGATAATAAGTTTTTGTGTCTTCTTCATTCTTATTTGTCAAATGGAGCTTCAAATTTCCAAAATAATCTCTTGTTAGCTTATGTCCCTTGCTGATTTTGCTGAAATGCTATATATTTAAATATATATTTATATATTACAATAGATAAATAATTTACTTTAGTATTAGCCTAGATTCGAAATTGTTTTTTAAAATATATATAAATACAAATAAATATTTATCATTAAAGTGTTTCATATACAATTACTGTAGTTAATTTTAGAATCAAATCATTCGCTTTAAGCTTTACCTAATGTAGCTCGAGAGTTAAAGGAATAATAATAATAAAGTAATCGAAAGAATAATTGATTTAATTTATAATAATTAATTTTGATGTAATTTCTTAATAACTCTTTATTTTCTCTGTAACTTCACTGTAAGCGTTTAAAATGTGTATTCAAATAAATACGTAAAGATATGTATTATATATCATTGTTTTTCTTCACATGCTTGCTGTAGTCGACGGACTCGCTGTGGAGGTGTATCTCATCTGCAACTTGTCTAACTCATCTTTCTTTTTGTTATTGTTTGTGGATGGCCATAAGAGCTGGTTGAGTCATATGAAAGACTTGGCCAGAACACTTTTGAACGCTGTCGTCATCATCATCATCATCTTTGCAGAAAACTTGATTTCAATGTGAGCGTATGTGTGTGTGCAACTTTGTTGCAAGTTTGGCTTGGCTGCGTTCTGTTTTGTTTTGCTTTGCTTTGGTTTTCTGTTGGTTTATTGTTGTGATTTGGGCCCGGGTTAGTTGGTACTTTGAACGTTTCTCACATGATTAAGCCAGATTGCTTACAGCTTGTTGGCTCTGCATCGGCATCTGCTGTAAGCTTGTTACACTGCTGTTGTTCTGTTGCCATCAATTGTTTGCCTATTTATAGCGCATTCGCATCTTGGACTTTGACTTCCCCTTTGGTTAAGAACCATGTGCCCATGACGCAGCGCCTTTTGGCTGGCAGAGATTGCTGCTGCGATTTAACAAACACACAGACAGATGCACTCGACCGGCTGTTGGCTAGATTCAAGCATTGTTTAATGCCAAAGTGGACTAGGAGATGCAGCTCGTGCCCGCATATACACGCACACAGAGTACCTACAGAGTATGACGAAATGTTGGAGGCACTTGAGTTTTGGTTTTTGGCTCCGTTGGCGTCTGATTCTTGTGCCATGTGGTCTCAATTGCAAAATGCAAATATCAACAACGAAACAAATTTTCATTATTTGCCTGACAAAATGTTGCGCCAATTGGACAAACAATGCGCCAAGCAGATGCCTCGAGTGGATTGGATGTTACCTTGATGAACGTACGTCTATTTGCCTCTATGTATTCTTGGGAATGCACCCCGTTGGGCAATTGGCTAAACGTTGATGAATGGTTGACCTAGTCGAGTGTTTGTTTGCTGCTTTTGGCATTCTTATGTCTCTTTGATTCAATTTATGCTAATTGCTAATTGCATAATAATTCAATTGAACCAACTGCAGTCTTAACTACAGACTAGTCAGCCACATTTCCGCATTGTTAAGCAGTTGCTGCTTAAAAATGCTCCAACGCTGCTAATGCTACTGCTGCTGCTGCTGCATCTGCATTCAATTCAATTACACAATTTCTGTTGGCTCTTTGGTAATGCAAATTTGGTTTTGCTCACTGCTGCATTCGCTCTTTAATTAAAGCCACAAAAGACTGTTTGCTTGCTGCGGCGATTTGTTCATTAAAAATACTTTATAACTGGCTAGCCAGCCACACGCTTCTTCTCACTGTCCGTCTGCCTATGTAGCCAGCCCATTGGGCGTATGCTGTATAAGCAACGTGTGTTGATGACGCATACGCCCCATTTGCAGAGGTCGGGCCATAAGTCATTTGCGCCGGCTATTCTTATTTCAGCAAGCAGTTTGCTCATAAGCTCGTTTGATGCTGACAGTAGATTGAAAATATTAAAGAAATATCCCAGCAATATAATTAAATAGGTCTTAAGTCATCTAATAACTAAAGTAAATCAAACAAAAAATAAAAACTCAAATAAGTAATTATGATTTTACGAATTTAAGGTGAAAACCACGTTCAAGTCAATATATTGCTATATAAAGAAATAAACGCAATATCATAGCATAGCCATGGCTACAATCAGTAAGTTCTTGTTTGTTTGGGTTATTTGAAACGCTTTTTTCTTGCTTACAGTCAAGCAGATAGTCAAGGGCGTAAATGTTTCGGTGCTTTCAGACTGACTTCTCTTACAGCTGCAACAACCGAATGCCAGAAACAATAACAAGAATAGTTGTTAATTTTCACTTTGTCAGCCCGAAAAGGCGGAGAAGCCAAAGCCGAACGAAAAACCAATTTCAACATTTTCGTTTTCAAGTTCATGGCTAGAAGCAAACGAACAGCAACAGCAACGACGCGTCGATAGCTGCAATTTTTGAATTAGCCAAATTACTATTATTTAGCGCAGCGTACATACAGAGATACACTCGTATAAGTAGGGATGTGTGTGTGTCTGTGGATACACAGACTATAGATGCAGTCGACAGTCGATTTAGTTAGCCTTGTTTGTCTGGCCTCGAGAGTAGTGTAGACCCTTGGCCAGGGTCTGGCTTTTACGTGCTGAATGATTTAATGTCCTTTTTGGCAGCCACGTCACACCTATCTCCCATCCCTTACGGCTGAGGGTAGCAGCCCCTAACACCCATCTAGCCATTGCAGTTGAACATTTTTGTCTAGACTGCGGCAAATGAACTTTTTTTGTTTTTCGCTCAAAAAGTGAGTTTTGTTTAGTTTTGTGTCGTTGGCTTTTGGGAACTTGGAACACGCCACTCCCTTGGTGGGGCCGCTGGAGGACCTTCATACGTCCATTTCCGCTCCGGCGTTTCAATTTATCGCGCCGCGACATTTTGCACTTTAGTTTTGCGTGTCTCGCTGTCGGCTTTGGCTCTCGACTTTTGTTTTCCTTTTTGCATGCAGCAAATTTTTAGCCAAAATGATAAAAAATTTTAATTTCATTTTGAAAGCGGATTTTCGCTTCGCGATTCGCCAATTGCAGTTGTGTGCTGACTTTTCTTTTGTGTGGGCGTACACGGCGCTACAGGGTGAATGGCTACAGGGTCCACAAGAGTTTTGTTTCTCAGATACCCTAGATTGAGTATAATATATTAAATGTGAGCTATGCACATATGTAACGTTAATAAACAAAGCTTTAGCTCTTGTATTTGATAGTTCCAATTAGTTAAGCCATTAAATGAATATACACTGCTATGAAAGAAGTCCTTCATAGATACATATCTATCTACATCTACATTTTGATAAGTGTATAAAACTTGACATCTTGAAACGTTTGGCCTATTTTGAATCAAATGGCTTTACGCTGTAATGGTTCACCTGGAATCCTAAGTCCAAATTATGAGGGAATCCTTAGAGCTGGGAACGTTGAAAACTTCGTTGGTTAAGCTTTTTGGGAAACTTTTTTTTGAATTAACAAATTGTGCATGAAGTCCATAAATCCAAATATTTCCATATTCTTACAAAAACTGTCTTTTACTTTACCAATTTGGTTTCGGTGATGTTCCCAATATAGAAGCGGATGTCCTTAGGGTCAGCGTCAGATTTATTACTTAGGATGTCTGGTAGTTGGGCGTACCCTTCGTTGTTGTTATTTAGCCCGCATTGCTTTCTGATATTTGCGTGCCTGGAACTGAACTTCAAAGCCAGCGATGCGCATAAGACCGATAAGGTTGCAAAAACTGAAAACTGAAAACCAAAAGCCAAAGACTGGGGCAAGGGTTGCATTGCATAAGCACATCAATCGTTGGACCAGACAGCCAGCCTGCTAGAAAGAGCCAGCCATGAAGAGGGGCCAGACGGCCAGGGGATATTTGCCGCAGGCCATATATCATGCAGAGTATTGGCCACTGGGCCTGCAGATAGACAGCTGGAGCTGGAGCTGGAGTCGAAGCGCGGCTGAGACACTCACTGTCTGGCTAAGCCGCTCATAACAACGGGCAATTAAAGTTCATGAATTGACAAGAAATTTACAATAAAATCAGCCACAATTATGGCCAAGAAAACAAACAAAACAGACCAAAATAGACAATCGAGCCACACGACAAGGTGGGTGAGGCATTAGTTGGATTGAGTCGGACGCACTTGGCTTGAATTCCACATTCTTCGAAAGAAATGCTGGCAAATCTTAGGCCATGATTGGCCAGTACTGCGAGAGCCCAGAAACCCAAGCATTATTTATCTGTATGGCCGGAGTGGAATGGGCTTTGAAGGTAATACAAGCGACAACAAAAATGAACAAAAAAGAAAAAACTTAAAATTGCGCACAAGTTGTGATTAAGGTCAGCTCAGCTGCTTGACCCGATTCGTATTGCTGAACCACAGCAACAGCCGCAACAACAGCAACAACAATTAAAAGAACAAATACAACAACAACAAGGAAAGCCGAAATCGCAATTTAATTACAAACGGAAACAAATTAATTTCGAACAATTGAAATGAGCCACATTATTAGCAAAGGCAAGCCCTAAAAATAAAACAACAACCAACAGCTGAATAAAACTGTGCATAACGAAGATGATGATGATGATAGTGGTGATCATAATGTTGATCAGCAGTATCTGGGCTCTAATAAAACTGCAATGGCAGCCCAAGACTCGGACTTCAACTTCGACTTTAACTCTGTTGTTGTTGTTGTCTATTTGAAATGCTGTTGCTGACTTTGGGTAAACAACAATAGTTGTTGGTACTCCGGCAATGCAGTGCTGTCAAATTGTACAGTTCATTTAGCATAGCTGTCCAAAATGGGCAATAGGCAACGAATGTGGATCAGCCACAAGTACTTTGGTTCCATGAATGAAAACAAATATTTACATTAATCAACTTTTAGCAGTCAATTCGAATATCTGCTGTTGTGAGGAGTCGAAGTACAAAGAACATTGTCGATAAATTGCATATATATAATAATGATCATGATGATCATGCGGATAGTGATGTGATATTGATTGTTACAATAAAATTTTAAGTAAAAGTCAATCTGAAGAGGTCTTTTACAATCCGAATAGTGCTCTTTTACTTATTCCTCTAAAGTTGAAATGCATTATTTATATACATATGTTTAGTTACTTGCCTAAGAGAAATCTCATCTTCGTTATTCTCGAACCAAAAGTTCTTGCATAACTGCCACGACTCTCCAACTGCTTTCGCTGTTTCATCGACAGCTGGCGGCTCTTTCCGCCGACTCTCCCACTCCTTGATGCGTCTCTCTCTCTCTCTCTCTCTCTCTCTCTCTCTCTCTCTAATGGCTTATGAGAAAATGTTGATTTGCATTTTCAATGCCGCAGCATCGGCAATGCGAGAAATTGCCAAGCACAAGAAGACAAGCAATAAAAGTTATAAATATTGAAAAGCTCTTCGCTCATCTGGCTCCCCCTGTCCCCAAGCCCACCCGAAACAAAAGGAAAACAAATGCTTTGGGGCCTGCCTACCTTGTGCATCGCTCCACGCCCACACCAAGTTGGCGCTTTCATCAAAATGCACATAAATTTCAACAACTGCCTAGGCGAAGTGAGACGTTTGTAGCGCCAATGTCCATGTGGGTGGCCAGCCATTGGAACTGGACCCACCGACTCTCTCACTCTCTCTCTCTCTCTCTTTCTCCCTCTCCTTCTCTCTACTATCCTCCCTCTCTCGCTCTTTCTGTTCATTTGCATCTTTTGAATTTTATGTGCCGTCGTTGTCGTTTGATGCGATTTCTAAAAAAAAACATTTGCATTTAATTGGACAGGCTGCAGCTTTGGTCCGATAGAGGGCGTGCTAAAGAAGGGGGGATGGGCGTTGACAAGTTTCGTTTGTTCTAGTTTAGAGCGCCCCCTGGCGTCCACAGTGTGGGGCATCAGTCAGCGACATCTTTTAAATGTTTGTTGTAGTTGTTGGTTTATGTGGCAGCGGCAAACGACGACAAGATGACGTTTTCAGAAATTAAAAGACCGATGAGTGAAAGTGAATTTTCGTAGGTGTTGTTGTTGTTGTTGTTGTTGTTATTGTCATTGCAGTTGTTGTCATTTCTTTTGCCTAGTTGTAATGTGTAATGTTTGCAACGCTAACAACAACAACAACAACAAACATCGACAGTGTGGCAGCATCGTTGTCTTCGTCTTCGTCTTCGTTCGCGTCTTTTGATTGTCTTGCGATAGTCAATTGAGTTTTCATTTGTCAGTCAGTCAAAGCCAAAGCCAAACGTAAAAACGACCCAACGTCTGTCAATGACACAGAAAGAGAGTTTCAAGCATGATATGTGGCTTGTTATTGCTGCTGCTGCTGCTGTGGTTGTTGTTGTTGTTGTTATTGTTGGCTTCTGTTGTTTTGTGTGTACTTTGCTTGTTGGCCACTTTTTTACTTAGTTGCACTGATTAGAGTTTTGTTGATATATCTCTCTCTCTCTGCGTTTTCACTTTCGTTCACTTTCGGTTAACGAGCTCAGATTTCCATTGACTTATCTATGGGCACGTGCCCGTTAGCATGCCCAGCCCCATCCAAACTGCCCATCGCACCTAAAAGCCTCCAAAGATTCGTCGGCTCACGTTGACCGGAAATATGACGGCGCCAATCAGTGCGCCAGCAGCTGCGGCAGAATCTTTCGCCTCAATCTGCCGTTGACTCAGCTCTTTGACCCCACGCTGACCTAAAGTTGAAAACTGTTTTTGAAATGTCCTTCAAGTCGTTAACTTTTTAACTGCTTGAACTCTAAGCCCACCTTAAAATACACACAGGCACACTCGAAGCATACACACTCATGCGCTGCGCTAATTATGGCTACAATCTTTTAATTATGATAAATACACACGAAATGCGACCCCAAAACAGTATTTTTTTCATGCCTCGCAGTCTCAGTTTCAGTCTCATTATAAACAATTCTCGTCACTAATTACAACGTGGAAGAACAAATAAAATAATACAACAGAAAAAAAGCAAGAAAACCAAAAAGCATCAACAAATGTAACTGGGTCAAGTCGCCATCAAGTCGACGTCAAACTAATATATATATATATATATATATATATATGTATGTGTGTGTGTGTCTACGTAGAGAAAAATTGTGGAAAACTCGAGATTTTTATCTGCGGTTTTTTCGGTTTTAATATATTTTGAGAGCGTTTAGAGGTTGCTTAGCTCACGAGCGGCGCTTCCACAAAGCACAAATTGAAATAAAACTCAATTTAGTGCACGGCAAGTGTTTCGCGGTGTGCGGGAATACCGCTGACGGGGCTTGCAACACGTCCTTGCAAATGTAAATTTTGCATATGTCTAGACAGATTAACCTTTCCTCGACTCCCGGCTGCAAGACAACTTTCCACGAAAATTTGAAAGGTGACAATTGTCGATTTGATCAAATAAAAGCAGCTTCAGTACCACTTAAAGCCCGTCCGGCAGTCAATAAAATTATTTTTGCGAAAGTTGTCGCGTAATATGGCAAAAGTGTTTACTTTATTATTTTTCAGTTAGTTTCTTTTACTATTAGATTGTTTTGGCTGTTGCTCCACTGCTCCGCTCAGTCGTTGCCACATTTCACAGCCATAATTCAACTAATTAAATGCACATGAAAAATTCAGCACTTCAAATGGCAAACCGGACAACCGGACAGCCGGACAGTCAGACAGCCAATTTGAAATGCCAGACAAAGCCAAAAGTTTACTTTACTCTCAAATGAAACGCACTGAGAAATATTTCAAATTCGAATTGCACATGAAATCTGTTAATTTGAACCAGGTGAAAGAGACTCGTCGAAGTTGCTGATGCGACTCCTCAGCTCATACGGGGCTCCATGGGAAACATCCAAATTTAGCCGGGGCTAATCGAATGATTTATATAAATTATAGTTGTCGATGTATTTCACTGCCAAGTAGTTAGCTATAAAACTGAGTATATATATATATATATATATATATATATATATATATATATATATATATATATATAGATAGTGAAATATTGTAATGTAATCTAAAGTTCTATTCTAATTCAGATTAGTACTTAGCTAATTTGTCTTCAATTAGTTTTGATTATCCAATTATATGATTAATACGTTCTTTGCGGAAGCTGAAGCGGAATTTGTGCGGTCCACCTAAGGCGTATCACTTTAATAATTGTGTAGACTTAACTGCTGCAATTTTTGTTTATTTTATTTTATTTTTTTTGAAGGTGGCCACTGACCGACCTGAAAAGCCTTTCCAAATCAATTAGCGGTGACCCCAAGTGTTACCTCGAGCTCGCATTAATAGCGTAAGCCCATCGAGGCGAACCAAAACTATTTTCCGAATGCCCCGTCGGCAACTGCCTGGGCTTATTTTCTTCGTCGTTGTTTGGTGTTTTTTCGTCTCTTTTATCAATTCCAACGATCGCCAACACGATATTGCCCTAGGTTGGGCTTTAATTTGTTTCGCAGTTGTTGTTGCCGTTGCAGCTACTGTTCAGCCACACAACAACAGCAACAACAACAAATACATGGGCACAACTTTCACTGAAAATTCAAGTTTAAATTTTGTGAAAAGGACACAATTTCAGATTTGTTTCGTTTAGTTATTAATAAATTATTGAATGCCACACGGCGGCTCACGCCTTGAGAATTCCACTTTGGATTGCATGTGCCCCGATATGGATATGGATTTGTGCCACTTACATACGCCACTGAGTTTCAGTCACTAATTGCCAGCATGACTGTAATGTTCTTCCCGATTCGAAGTTGTTTTGATGTATTATTTGTACGTTTGCCTGTTTTTATTTTTACTTTTATTATTATTATGGCTGGTGCCACAATTTATCGCTTTATTATTACACGCAAATGGCAAAATTAGCAACGGCAAAGCGGCCAGCTGCAATTATAGATACTCTATCCGCACCGCGCTACCCCTCTCTCCGAGATACAGACTCCATAGACATCAGAGACTGCAACTCCCCAGGGTAGACCTGTTTTAGTCTTTTTCTCATTCCACAACTTGGCTATAGAGTTGACCGAATCTTGGTGTTTTATTTTCATTTAATTACTGCTGTGGCAGTTGTTGTTGGTGTTGTTGCGTTTAGTGTTGCTGCTGCTGTTGCTGCTGCAGCAGCATTAATTGGCTTGTTTTGCTTAATAATGATTATTGGTTTTTATGGCTCTTTGATTATGCGATGATGCATCGAAAAAGTTGCCACGGATTAGCGCAAAGTCCGGCCCAGACAACGGGAAAGCCGCAGTCCGTTTGGTGTTGAGCATTTTGTTGATGTTGATGGCCTGTCAGTCAGTTAGTTCGTCAAATGGGTGCGACGGTCGGACAGACGTATAGACGGACGGACGGCCGAACGGCCGGACAAACTGACAGGCAGCCACACAGTCAGAGCTTGTGGCCAGATGGAAGTGCTGTCTTAATTATGCAATGGGCGCAATTGAAGACAATTTAAATGCACGCCAGTTGTGAAAAACAAACACAACATCCAACAGCATTAATAGGAGAGGCAAGCAATATAATCAATACCGCAGCGACATTTGAATACACTTTAATTTCTTTTTATTTTAACTGTATATTTTTATAAAAATCCGAATATAGCTGTTTAATTTATCTTTAACAAGACTCTGCTGCCCTTTCCAGATTTACTGACGATTCATTCAAAGTCAATGTCTTAAATCATTTCGTAAGAAAACTTTATCATGTTACGAAAGAAATTGAGAGAGAGAGAGAGAAGTTCTGAGCTTTTTGATTGAAAACTGAATTCAGTTGACTCTGTTGAAGTCTCGATGAGCACATTCCCATGAATTTTTTATTTTGCCTTTAGCTCCGATAAGTCTTCAATATTTTCGATGTCATTGATAAACTTATAACCATATTATCCAACAAATTCCGTACCATGGCATAGAGTGTGATGTATTCATACAACCCATTTGGGTAGAGTAAAACATTAATTACTTATGTGCATATGCAAGTGGAGCTGTCTTCAACCTTTGCTGGCTGCACTTGATCAACTGAGTAGAGGAAAAAAGCCAAAATGCAGTCAGCGTTCAAGTGGACAGTTGGTAAGTTGGAGTAGCAAGTGGACAACAAATTATGATTACGATTATGCAATGGAAAAAGCAAGGCTAGAAACAAAAACATAAAAAAAGAGAGCATCGGCAAACTGAAGAATCGAACGAATTAAGCTCCTGTCAGCTCTTGACCCCATTGCCGAGGCATCTGCTCGTGAGCTTTAACTGAAATACATAAGTGTCGAGAGACAACCCGAACAAAAACCGAAACTGAAACTGACAAGAAAGTAAACAAACTCCGCCCGCTGCAAACGCAATTTAATGCGTCTCATTTTAATTGCTGGCAATTAAGCAGCAATTACATAAAAACAAAAGCCGCTGATTTAAATTAAATGATTACAGCAGCAGCAGCTGGAGCTGAAGCCGTAGAAGAAAGAAGCGAACGCATCGCTGCACAAACTTATCGAAGGTTTTGTTTTAGTTTTCTTTTTTCATATTACGACCAGAAGAAAGCAAAGTCGGTGGAGAGAAGCGGCCAGGGAGAGGTGGCCTGTGCCGGCAGCAGAAGTTGCGATTAGGTGCACGCGCTTTACAAAATGTTGAATAATTAGCAATAATTATAATAATTAAAGTAGCAAAGAAATAAAGCATGTGCGGGCGATTGCATCAGCAGGCGTCGATCGCATCGCTGCACCACTCAACCACTGCACCACTAACCGAACACCATTTAATTTATGTCACGACAAGCACGGTCCGACGATTTACCAAATTCCGCACATAAATTCCAAATGGAATTTCACTAACTGAAAATTATTTGGCCTGCATTTGTTTGTTGTCAACGGATTTTGTTCCATCTCTATTTTGCTTTCTGCCGGGAATATTACGAAATATTTTTTTTTGCCTCCCCTCCCACCTTAAGATGTTGTTATGCGTCTGTTTGCGGCTCCGATTCAGTTTTTCATCTCGCTTGCCACCAAATGTGGCATCTTTAACCCCGCGGCAGACCAAAGTGTATTTATTTTTAAAAAATCATCCTTAACTGCTTCAGCAGCTTTTAATACAGTCTATATACTCTTTTCTGTGTTCAAAAGGACCCACGATCTCAAGATTTAAAATTTTTTTTTTTGCATTTTAATTCATGAAGTAAAAGGAATAGTATATATATATATATATATATATATATATATATATATATATATATATATATATATATATATATATATATATATATATATATATAAGATCTAAGCATGTTTGTTATACCTGCTAATAAGATTAAACAAATTTTCTTCTATGGCATTTATCGGGGCTGGAAAAGTGTTTTTTCTGTCACGAATAGGGTATTTATGCCTCGTCATGTGTTCGAGGGGCTTTCTCTTGTGCTTTTGCTGTTGGTGCCATACACAAATCAAATGCTCAAATACCCAAATGCGTGCAACAAGATGCATGTGACATCTTTCGAACAGTGGGGGCTCTCTCCCTCTTCACCTCTCTCTCTCTCTCTTTCTCTCCCTGCCTCTCTCTCTCTCTTTCTCGCTCTTTCTCTAAAAAATAAACGAGTACTTGGCATGCGCTGACACGAAAATATTCTTTGTATGCATCGTCAATAAATTTAGCTCATAACACCGTCTGACAGTAATGTGTCATCAGGAAAAATGTTTTCTAATGAACTGGGGATCTCTGAGTTGTGGGTGTTGGGGTCTGGAATAGGTCTTCATTCAGAAATAGATGAAGCTGTGGGCAAGGCGCAGGCACATTATGTGTTTGCATAGCTGAATGTCGTATAGCTGAGACAACAGGTATTAAAACATAAAAAATTAGGTACGGCTTACCTTAGGCTAATCACAAATCGAATTCATATTATTCCTTTGACTTTATTTCTTAAGATTCAATTTAGTTGGAGCTTGTTAGGATTATCTACAATTTTGGTATCAGAATTATCATCATAAGCACTTACATATGCACGTAGTTGTATAGAAATTGTTAACTTTAACTTCAACTAAATTTATATTTCCTCGACCAAGAATTCAATATAATTCTTTGCATTGAGGTTGAATTCACTAACTGAGTTAAATTTACTGTGTAAAAGCGTCTGGATCCGGCTCATCATATATCGATTGTTTACCAGTATAAACCACAGAACAATTGGAATTTCTATTCTTATGGGCACTTAACAAATAGTATAGTTTATCAATATAATTTAAACTAAATTCATATTTTTATACACTGTGGCACCTGCCGCAGTAAAGTTCAGATTGGCTTTGATCTTCTGTTTTCGGCGTCCGTTAATGAAACCATCAACTGCTGACCTGCCAATCCATCATGCATGAACCAATTGAAAAGCAAAAGTGTTTTCTTTTATTTTTCTTGCTTTTTAAATCAGTTTTCCACACATGCTATGCAAATGAACTCATTGAATGCCTTCGACGTAATGCACGGGCCCCCTGTCTCGACGCTAGTTGAGCTCGCTCGTGCGCATAATTTAAAATAATGATCGGCATATGAAACTTAATGTGTTTCGTCTGCACCTCGAGCGCTTTAGCTAGCTGACCCGTCTCCGATCGGGCTTATCGATCATAGCCGAGGGCGATGCGACGATGCGACGATGCGGCATGCTGGGGCTCATGATGCTGCCACATTTGATGTTCGTTTGGGGCCAAGTGCATAATTCACGCACGCAGCTCGCAACAGGTGTCACTCTCACTTTCGAGGCGGCAAAATCTAATTTGCAGCACGTCTGACTCCCCAGCCATCCTCTATGCATAACAATTAGCATTTCATGTTCGGAGCTGGAGCCGAAGCTGAAGCTGGAGCTGTGTGGACGCAAATTATCGCGTCATTTGACGCCTGCAATCTATAGCCAATTTTTACTGTAACTTTGACTGCCAGCTACCAAATGTTGCTGCTTTTGTTTTTTATCAACGTTTTTTTGTCACTTTCCTTTTAGCCATGCAAATTTCTTGCGACGACTATTAATTGGTAATGGTAAAAAATATAACCATAAAATGGTCAACATGAGACTCGCGACTCGCTGTTGTCTGGTAGTGGTGGTGGTGGTGGTGGTGCTGCTGCCTGCTACCAGACTGTGTACAACAGTTATCTGCATGAGCTGCCCAAACCTCTCGTCCTGAAAGAAAAAAAAAAATACTTTCTTTGCGAGTTGGAACTCTACTCCAGCTCCGGCTATGCAGGAGTGAAGCCAAAGCCGGAGCTACGGCCACAGACAGACGAACTCAGAGCTACAGTTCCAGCTTATCAGCGATCGTCAACAGTTGGCACGTTTCGTTCATTGGCTTGGCGTGATTGTGGTTTCTGTTGTTGCTGCTATTGTTGTTGACGTGTTGCAAATAGCAATATTCAAGTTTTTATTGTGCTTTATATTAGATTGCCATGGCCAATACGAGAAATATATGTATTTATATATGTATGCGTGTGTGTGTGTATGTATGTCTGTATATATGTGTATACATGTGTATTCTCGATGTTATTGAATGCGAATCAAAAGAGTTCCAAGAAATATAACCAAAGGCCAACAAGCGCGACTGACATAAGAATGTGAAACAAACCGAAAATATGGCCACAACGATCATTTAATGCGCTTTGCTGACTGATTAATTAAAGAAGAAGAAGAATTGAATCAATGGTTGTAGTTATTTTGTCTGTCGATTACCTAATGAAAAAGTATTGAGTGAGTCTTCTCAATCATATTTTTTTCAGTGTAGCGTTAGAAGTACATGCTTCACCGCAAAAGGTATTTTGGGTATTACTCTGCCTGCCTCCTTTTCTAAGAACACAGCATAGCATAACTTTTCGCTGTACAAACTCTCGCTTCCTCTCTGTCTTTCTTTCTCTTTCTCTCAGCTCACTCTATTCTCTCTCTTTCAGTTTCTTTTCGCTCATTCTCATTCTAATAAGCCACCAATAAATCAACATTGATTTTAAGTTTTTTGCGCTTTTGGCTTTGCTGACTCACGATCCAGTCTTAGTCTGAGACCGAGTTTCAGTCTGGTCCTCAGTTCCATTCCCATTCCCAGTCTCAGCTTAAGTTTGACTTCCAGGTCCCGTGTTATTCTCATTCTCATTCTTATGCCCAGTCTTCGATGGGCGCTTCGCTTTGTGTATTTTCTACTTTTTTGCGTTTTTGCTGTGTGTTGCTCTTAAGCTTACAAATTCAGGAAAGGCGGCCATATAGGCCCAAAAAAAAAAACGAAGAAAAAAGTGGCTTGGGCACATATTTTAGCAAAGTGTTGGCCAGCACGCGAAGGAGTCACCGTCAGCCGGTTTTGGGCCACCGCCTGGCGCTGGCCGCATAAGGAGAATACCTGAGTGAGTGTGTGTATGTGTGTGTGCCCAGCATGTACAGATGCGGGAGATTCTATTTGATTCTTGTTCCGCGTAGGAACAGATTCTTGGGGCCCTGCGGCACAGTTGCAGCTGTTGCAATTGAAAGCCAGTTGCAAAATTTGTCATATGACTTACATTAGCGGCTGTTCGGTAAGCTACACACAAATCTAGAGCTAGCCCTCTCGGCCAGCTACCTTTTGACTGCCTGCACCACTTGGCTGACATTACATGCTGGCCACCGATGCTGCAAATGTTTCGTGCATTGTTTTTGGTTTTTATGTTTTTCGGCAAACGGGCAACAGAATTGACATTTCCTTTTACAACATCCAACAAGCTGCACAAGCTGTGCAAAATAAAAACTATAAATCAGCAGCAGCAGCAGCAGCAGCAGCAACAACAACAACAACAACTAGTAACAACCAACAACAACAACTGCTACAACTGCTCCATGTGATTGTCACGCTTGAAGGACTCTTTCGCTCCGTGTCGAAAAAAGATATAAAAAGCGAAAATGAATTTGTTGCTTTTCTTGTTGTTTGTTGCAGTTGTTAACAGCGCTTGTTGTTGTTGCTGTTGTAGCTTTTATGAAGTAGGTTACTATGTTTGTTGAGTAATTGAGTTTAGTTTTTCACACACGAGTGTGTGCCTCTTGTTGTTGTTGTTGTTGTTGCAGTTATAGGAAGCTGCTGCACATGCAACTTGGCAACTTGGCAAGTTGGCAACTCGGCAACAGTTTTGCATGTCTTCAAACACAGCAACCGTAGCGCTTGTCTCGCAAATATGCAAGCCAACAGTTGTTACCGAATGTCATAAGCACAAATTGTAAGGCCCTAGAATGCCTTGTAATGGAATAAAAAAAAATAGGATTTACAATAGTGGCAAAAGAAATTGAGAAAGATCAGACTGTACACTCTCTGAGAAAAGCTACGCAACATAATGTAAATGAAGTAAAATATTTTAGTATGTGAAAATAAGAAGTCAAAGAAACACATTTTAGGGGCTTAAGACTCAGTTCATGGCACTTGATTTCAATTTAATTCTTGACTAAAACTAGAAATTCTTACTTTTTTGAAATTATATATATATGTAAATATATATATATATATATATATATATATATATATATATATATATATATATATATATATATATATATATATATATATATATATATATATATATATATATATATATATATATATATATGTATATGTACATATAGGCGTACGCACACACAAGTGCAAGTCGCTGCGTCAGCTGTGCTTCGGCTGCTATTTGTATGCCAATGTTATGGTAAAAAAAAATATTTAATAACTTTTTTTTAGAGGAACGATTTTAACCAAACTTGCTGGTCGTAATCGTGTCATTCATATGTATGTATGTGCCAAAGCACAAGTCTCTAGGACTTGAAATACGTGTTTTACAAATTTAAGGCGAAGGGGGCGGGGCATCCAAAATTTCAAAAAGAAATTTTGTTAGGCTCAAACGACACTAATGCAAATTAGAAGACTCTAGCTTTAAAGATGAACAAGCTAAAATTTTATAAGTAAATAACGATATCGATTTTTAATCGATAACATTAAAAGTATGACAGTTATCGATTATTTGAAACAAACTCTAACTTTTCGTGCTATACACGAACCTCCAAAATAATTTGAGTCTCAAGCTCTTATATGTTCTGAGATCGTCGCATTCAAACATACGGACAGACAAACGGATAGACAGACGGCCAGGGCTAAATCTACGCGGCTTCTCTCCCTGATTAAGAATATATATATGGGGTCTGCTACGCCTCCTTCTGCCTGTTACATAGATTTTCACTTTTTTCCTTTTTTCCCATTTTCGAAAGAAATATTTTATAATTTTCTATATATATTATGTATGTCTTCCATGCCCAAGTAAATTGTTGCCTTTTGCTATTGCTAATCAGGGTATGCAAAGTGTTGTTACTGCCCGCTAAGTCCTCTAAGTTAACAACTCAGTTAGTTAGTTGCTTGCTGGCTTTGCCCTTCTGTGTGCATCTTTGAAGAACAAGCATTAGCTAAATGGCTGTCCCTGTTTCGGTCCATGTTTAGCTACTCCTAACTTCCACTTCACTTCCTCATTTAGTTGTGGCAGCTACCTCCACCAGCGCCCCGTTTCGCCCCCGCAATCACGTTCCTTGCCGCACTCTGTGTCGGCTGTCTGTGTTGTGATCTAATTATTGTATTTGCTGTCCGTTTCTGCCAGTTGCCAGCCGAGCTGCCTCCTACAGCCGCAACAAACTTTAAGCTGCAACCTCTCACAGCCCCAGCGTGCCATCGAGTCTGGATGCCTGCTCAACTGCCCGACAGCCTCTGCTCATTTGGCTGGCAAGCCTGTTTAGAGATTCGTCGTGCCAGCTCCGTCTCCAGCCTACGTCTGTAAGCGGGTAGGTGCCCCACCCCCTTTCCCTCTGTCCAACCCACACCACAACTCAGCTTTACTCTTCTCTGCTGCTTCTCCTGTTTCTATTTTATCCACTTCACTCTTAGTTTGTATTTCAATTTGGCGCATTTGCTTTGCTTAGTTTTGTGTTTAACGTGGACTAATTTGACTTTTTGGCGCGTCTCTTTGACTTGGGTTTTCAGTTGGCTTTTATTTGCCACTAATATCCATTCGCAAAGGGTATAATCATTTTGTCATAAACTTTGCAATGTGTAGAATAAGAAATATGTTTTCTTTAATAATAATAATTTAATACATCCACGATAAACTAGTGTCAGATAATTAAAATAATTTATTTCTATCATATATATTATACAATTTAAACCAAATCTGACAGTTGCTTTATTGTATGGGTTAAAGATAAGTTTTTGAATGATTTTTTTTTTAAATAAGCTTACAAATAGGAGTTGTAGTAGTAGTGTTACCCGTTGTAGTTGTAATAGTAGTAGTAGTATTAGTAGTAGTAGTAGATGTGTTAACCGTAGTAGAAGTAGTAGTAGTTGCTTCAACATTCATTAGAGGACATTCGATTAGAGTAGTATAAGTTTTGTAAGCACTAGCTGTAGCATTAGCGCGAAATAGTAGTAGAAATAGAATTGTAATTCATCTCAGGGAGGGTATCTCATCTGCGGCCTTCCGCAGCAATTCAATTTATCGTGTTTATTATGACATCATTGTTTTGGCAATGGCTAAATGTATACATAGTTGGCATTAACAAACTAAATAACTTTTAATACGTTTTTGCTGCGAAATCCGAAATACAGCAAAAGCCAATTAACATTTGTGAGCCAACAATATGAGAGGCATCATCTTTCTCGCTTAGTTGTATCGGGGAAATCTCTCGATCAACGCAAGTCGGTGGTTTCTCCACTTGCGGCCAGCAACCCTTTGGCATGTAGTTGCACGTCTTTTGGCGCCTGCCTTGTTTTCATTAGGTCTTTAAACGAATTAACGTGACTGACTTATAAAAGAAATATTAAAATCCATAAGGAAATTGCTATCAGGCGCGCGACGCTTCCTTTATGCCTGCCCGGGCATGCATCACTTTTCACTTTTCCAAGATATAAAAGATACACGAGATACACACAGCAGATGTAAAAGATAGGTTTTTATTATTTTCCATTTTTTATATAAGTGTGCAAGTGGCGTGGGTTGATCATAAAATCCTTGTACGTGAGGTTTGCCTTGGAGGTCACGGGAAAGAAACAACAACATGAGCTCAGGACTGTGAGAAATAGAGTTGCTGCCGAAAGCGCAACAACAATATAAAGAGAAATAGTCTCTGTGTAAACACAAGTGAAACTTTTTGACAATCAAGCTACACGAATATTAAGTATTAATTATTAATTATTCGATTATTCGATTATGCATGCAATGCGATGCAATCGTTTGCGATCTTTGATCTCTTTTTTTTATTATTTTTTATTTTTCATTTTGTATATCTTTCCTTTGTCTGCAGCACTCAACTCAAATTGAAATTCGAGCTGAAAGTTTGTCGCATGCATTACGTTGATTACATCACTGCAGAGATGTGTGTGGTGGTGGGTGGGGTAGGGGAAGGGGTTGGCGTGCAGAGTAGTAAAAATAGGCTATGCAACTTCCACCAACAGTGATAGTCAGTCATTCAGTCAGTTCAGTTGGTCAAACATGTTGGCCCAAACAGCCTAAATATAGACACTGACACAGACACAGCCCCAGGCATATGCACAAACAGGACGAACCAAAAGCTGGTGGCGTGGAGCGGTAAGGGGTGCAGGGGGTAAGGTGGGGCCAGCTCTGTCAGGGGTAGACAGCCAGTCAAATGGTCTTGTTAATTTCCATTTTTCTATGCAAATTTAAACTTCCTCGAAAATGTTGCACACTCCAAAATGGCAATAAACAAAACGAAACGAAACGAGCATCACAAAAATTTGACTTGCCATAAAAATTGAAATCTAAAACAAGGTGAAAGGGGGGCTAGCTGCGACACGGGGGTTAGCTTGATGAAGTGGGTGGCTGTTAGGCAACTGGCAAATGCACGAGGGGTACGGAAAATATGCCACAGACACAAACACATACATACATACATATATACACACAGATAGAGCACCAGTGAGACAGACAGTCAGCCGCAAAAGTCAACGTGCAAAAATAACAAACAACTGTCAAATGTCTGACAAACGAGACAAGGAAAAGACAAAACTGCATACAGAGAAAACCGAAAGCCAAAGCACAACAGCACCCATGATATATAGCAGCCGAGAGAGAGAGACTATTGCAGTAGATGGCCTAAATGAATTTTCTTATTAGTTGGAGGACAACAAATGAAAAACCGCTGCTCATATTGCATTAACAACAGCAACAATGCAACTGACATACAGCTTTTGATAACAACTTCCCGAAATTGTTGAACGCTGACATCGCCAATTTGGCAGTGCCAAAAGTATAAAAACTATGCGCCAAACAATTCATTGGAACAGACTACGCATACGACACGTGAGCCGCGTTTTGAGCACTAAGCCAAAACGTTCGATGCTAAGATTGCTAGCAGTGCGCCCATCAGCAATCTCTGGCAGCAACACCAACAACAACAGTAACAGCAACTGCAATTGCAACTACAACAATAACGTCAGATATGCAGACAGCGAAAAGAATGCTGAAATTGAAGACGCCACTAAAAATTGCACAAATACACTCGCACTCATACACATACCCCTACAATCATTTGTTGTGCGCTGTTGTTATCAACGGCTTTGTCACAGCTCCTGCGGTAGTTGCATTTATTGCAATGGTTGTTGTTATTGTTGATGTTGTGGCTGTCATATGTTTGAATGCCCTTACATTAAGGCTGGGGATTACGCACTTGTCATGCGTTTCGTATTTTCTTTTGGTCAACTCACGAAGTTGACTTAGCTTACTCCTACAATATGTGGGAGTCGTCAAAGCTATCTCTATCTATATTTTTTATGGTCTGGAAAATGCCATCTTCTGAATAGTGAAATATATATAACTTAGTGACGAGAAATTCTGGTTCAGAATTTCGTATTATCTGTACATTTGTATACTTACCAGACACTAGCGAGGTTCATAGTTCCTATATGTGATATATATGTGATGTATTCACTGTTGGCAATATTAGCAGAAGCCTATGTTCAACTGTTCTACAGCTGCTGTTAGGGTAATACGAATACATGTGATAGCACAGAGGCAGGTGGTACTGTAGATACATATTGTATTAATTTATAAGTCTTCTACATGAGGCATAGTAAAGAAAATACAAAATCTAATGGGATTAGAGTAGCAGGAATAGTTGTTCTAATCTCTACACATGATACGATTACAAAAATGAATATGCATTCATGTAATTTACTTCACATTCATATTAATCATAATAATAATTAACTAATGCGAAAGAGTATTTGCACTCGGGCTGAGATGCATATTTAAAATGTTTGATTTGTTGTTGTTATTGTTGTGATTGTTATTGCAACGTCTGCCGCAATGTCTCCGCTTTGCAGACGCCGCCGACGTCGTCTCGGCTGTGGCTGCCACACGCTTGGCGGAGTTGCTGCAGGAGCAATGCAACACGGCTGGGGCTGCACGGGCGCCCGGGTGTCCGGGTGTTCATGGGAGCATGGGGCCTAAGCATGAGCAAGGCATGTCATTTCTTGGCTTCGCCAAACATCTTTGACATTCCTGATGTCTCTGGCTCTGGCTCGGGCTCTAGCATCTGCAAAGTCTCATTTTCTCTGGCTGTATCTTTGTCTTTCTCCAGCTGCGATTGTGTTCCTCATTTTACTTTTGCTGCAGATATTTGTAATGAAGCATATTTTGCATTTAATTTATGCGCGTAATTAGTTGAAAGTGAATTCCAGTTACAAGTAGTCGCCGTTGTTTGTTGTAGTGCAGTTGTAGTTGTAGCTGGTAGCAATAGGTGCTGCATATTGCGTATACGCGCCATGCTACAGAATCAATGGCTACTGCGCAGCAGCCTGTGGTCAATGTATATAAATTATTTAGGCGCTTTAGCTTTTCTTTCCCACTCTATCTCTTCTCGGGGGCGAACCAACAGCAGCTCATTATTTGTGAAAAACGCGGCTGTCAAAATTGAAAATAGGGAAAAGTTAAAGAAATAAACCAAAACAATGGCAGCCAGCAGGCAGCGAACAGTCAACAGACAACCGGCAACGGCAAGCAAGTCCGTCCATTAGCAAATGCCGCCGCTGAGTGGCAGCCGGGGAATGGATGCAGTCAGCGACGCCACCGCCGCATAATGAAAGCGAAAATTTAAATTTTTGATACAATTTGCAATTTTTTCCTACTTCATCATTCACATCACCAGCGGCAGCAACAGCAACAGCAACAAAAACAGCAACAACAATAGCGGCAGCAACAAGCAGCTCCAACTCGAACTGCAGTTGGCAGTCAACAAGTCAACAATGAAAACAATTCATCATGTTGTTGTAGATTGGAGGAACCTTTTGGCAGCAACGTTGTTGCAGCTACGTTGCCTCCAATTTATGCGGCGGCGCTTAAATCGATTGCTTTGCCACATTGCAACAATTGGCTAGCATGCAGCACTGAGGCTCAGCTGGATCGTGGGGCAACAAAAAGCAAAAAAAAAAGTCGGACGCCTTCGCCAATCTCTGCTGAACCGTAAAACTGAATTATGTAGCTCTCCCGCCACAGAGCGCGGTGGCGGCGGGTGGCGAAAACTTTTGACGTTTTGCGGGCGGATAAGGCCTGACGACTGACCACAACCAGACCACAACAGAGATTCAAAGCCAGTGCCAGTGCCAGTGCCAGTGCCAGTGCCAGCGCCAGTGCCAGAGCCTACTCCAGTCCTGGTCCGGACTTGGCGGCCTGTCTAAAATTGCCAGCGTCGCTTCATTAAGCGATTCATTCATGCAGCCGATCCACTCGATCGTGTCGTTTTATTTGGCTCTTAAATTTCTGCGCTAACTAGATGTCGCAATTGAAAGTAAGCTGTCAATGTTACAGCATCGGCAGCTGGCGGAGGGGGCGGCATCTCAACAGAGACAGCAATCATTCTTGACCAATCGCCCAGGCCGAATTGCATACAAAAGTCAGCTGTCAGATTCCGCTCCGTTTTTGCTGGTCAATTTTCTGCAATGCCATATGTTATATATATTCTGCATTAATATCTAAGTTAAATGTTACCCATTCTTTTCTTGTCTATTAATAACGGGAGCCATACACAGAAACTGACTACGCAGACCTAATTTGGATATCAATGAATAAAATATCACGGGCAGATCGTTTCGATATGAGATCAGGGGCATATCGCTTTTATATTTTTAATAGTAGTCGATTAGAAAGTTTTCTTTTGGCTTAGGCAAATTAGCAAGGCCATAAAATGTGGGGTTGGCTACTACATAATAATCGAAGTCATGATCTCATGATTTCGACAGAGCTTGAACTTCTAATTTATATTCCATCATCTCTAAAATTTAGTTGTGAATTGTAGGCATTTATTTTTAGCACCTCGAAGGTCACTGAAGGACATTGTTCGGTTGATTTCCTCATTTGTTCAAGTTGAAAACTCTCAAACCTCGAATTCATATTCAAATCCAAGCGCAACTTCAAGTCATGTGCAAATTTAATTACTGACTCAGCGTGCGGACAAACCCAAGCATAAGTCAGGCCCGGGGCACTCAAGTCCAAGTAGACGGACGGAGCATATACACACTAGCATATCTCTTATGCAAATCCCACTGTTGGACAGCTTATTATTAATAGTAATAATTGATGTAGATTTTTTAGCACCTTTTTTCGGTTGGTTTCACCCATTTATAATGTTTGTGATTTGTAAGACAAACAGAAACAGATAGACAAAAGCCAAAAAGCCAAAATTCTCAGACCAGGCGGCACAGCTGGCGAATTCTCTTTCTCATGGAATGTGGCTGACTGCTTGGCGTTGGGTTAGCTCGGTTCAGTTCGGATTGGCTGGGTGTCTCTTGAGAAACGTGTTTTCTAACAAAAGCCGCCACTTAATGGGTCGACAAATAAAAGTATAATAAATAAATAGTAAAAGGAAAATGCGTAAAGGGTCGGGGCACAGATCGGTTTTGACCAACATTGGCTTACACCGCACTACTACGACACTTGATCTGGCCAAAATGCTAACGCGCTGAGAATCGAAACGTGGGCGATGAGATCATCACCATTTAATTGGCTGGCGACTTTGACTTCGCCTCTTACAACCGCACAGCCAGAGTAAATGTGGAGAGTGCGAGGGCCTCGCTCTCTCCCAGCTCCATTTTCAGTCGCAGCTCTCTTCTCTTTCTCTTTGTCGTCTCTCTTCTCTTGCCCGCCGCGGGTATTTTTATGTCCCTGGCGCGCGCATTGACCGAATTCGGAAGATGAATGTGCGACAAATGCCGGAGATAAGCGACTGGCAGCGCGACTCGAATCGAATAATCGTGTAAAATCTCCCAAGCTCGCAATCTGATAATTGTCAATGTAAATTTCTAATGCTGACGCACTGTTTACGTATGCCTTTTTGGATTGCACTTTGTTCCTCTATGACAGTTTGTACATACATTGAGGAAAAAGGCAATCGTTGATTGACGTTCGTCGTATATGGCGTATGCGCAATTAAAGGCAATCTGCGTCTAGCATTTCCTAGCATGCGAATCGAATTTTAGATGCCACTTCATATCATGTCTGTAAAATCATTGAATATTAACATTAGTATATTTACATGTATAGTGTATATAAAACGTATACATGTATAATGTAATATATGCCTTAAAAAAGAGCCGAAATGTTTCAGGTTTTGTTTTTATTATTAATTAATCCATTTGTAGTCATTAGTATATCCGGTAATTTCGACAGGAAATGAGCAGCAACCGTTTGTGGGAGAGTTCAGAGATCTTTGATGTCAAAACAGTTGCCAAAAATTTTTGGCGTACCGTTAAGGTTTATTGCTAATGATGATGATGCTAATAATAATAATAATATTCGGAGCAATTGTAGCAGCCAAGACGTCGCACTTATGATTATTTATAATACTTTTTCATAGACATATATATTTTTGGCTCGCCTAATTGATTTTATAATCAAGGTTTTAATGCCGCTTCTCGTTTTGATTGTGGTTGTCATTTCAGCAAGCCGCAGCTAGCAGCCAGCAGCAAAAAGTCTCCAACCAGGCAGGCAAAACTTCAAAGTCGAGACTCTCCAAATGTGTGCGAAAAAACAAGCGAACCTCCAATGCAAACGCCACTTGCGCAGCCGAAGCAGCTCGCGTCGCTGTCAGTTCGTTGGCGCTCGTGCTGTGCGACAACAGCAGCAGCAGCAGCAGCAGTCGCAGCAGTCGCAACAACAGCTATCGTGAGAAGTAACGAAGTAATAGCAACAGCAACAACAGCGGCAGAGGCAGCGACAGCGATAGCGACAGCAGCAGCAGCAGCAGAGCCATTGGCGCTCAGTTCGTTTTTGTCGCTGGGTACGAACGGTTCCCACTCGCGCTGTGCTCGCCCGTTTCTCAGCTGCGTGTCTTTTGTCTTGGTGTTCGTTGCTTTCGTTAGTTGCTGCGCGTGCGCCGCGTCGTTGCGTTTATTTGTTGTGTCGTCGCTTCAGCACAAAGGTTCATGCGAGTCAAAGTAAAAGCCATAAAGCAAAGAGCAAAGAGTCGAAAACAAAAGTGTGCGAAAACAAAAATGTAACAACAACAACAACAACAACAACATCAACAAAACAAGCAGACAAACAACCTAACAACCAATCGCCCGACAGTTTAATACGAGTTTCGTTCTTGCTTCTTCCTTGAGTTCTTCTCTTTTGTTTTTTGTTGACCATTAAAAGTGAAGCTTTTGAACGCACAAAAAAAGTTGAAAAAGAAAAGAAAACAACAAAAATTAAAAACCAAACAGCAACAACAATAAAAGAATTTAACCGCCCCGCAAATAAGCTGCAACTTGAACTTCACTCTCCGGTCGCTGGTCTCCAGTCTCCGGCGTTTCGGCGCGTCTCGTGTTATTTTTAGACAAAAAATCGCAATCGCAACGCAATGGGCACCAAGTCGCCCGGTGGTCCACAGCGCTGTCGCCTCATACTAAAGCGCTGTCTGGCCATCCAGCTGAGCAAGCCGGGCCACACGCCCGAGGACTTTTGGATGTACGACTCGGGATATATGATATTTCAGGTGAGTTGAACGAATGTTGGCAACACAGAAGAACTGCCAGCAGCTAGCTGTGAATTGCGAACTGGTTTCTGGACACAACTGGTTACCTGGTCCACAGGCAAAACCACTGTCCACAGTACACCGTCCACTGTCCTCTGTCCAGTGTTCAGTGCTCAGACGGCGCTTCAGCGCCCCAAAGTGCGTGAGGATGATCGAGAATAAGAGATGGGGAGGCCTGGCTTGTAACTTGAACAAGTGATTCACAAAGGAGATTCGCAAGTTTTCGCTTAAAGTTCCCAAATGGTTAAAGCTCGCAGATATGTGTATGAAGATCGCTGTTGCAGATTGTTAACGTTCAAAGAGAGAGCGCGAGCGATACCAAGAGTTGAACTTTGAAGGTTTTAACGACCTTTGCTGACTTTTCTTTCAACGAAATAAAAGACTAGGCAAAAGATATAGACACCGATTTAAATCGGATTAAAGTTTTAAAATATCATTTGTAGAAATCGGTGTTACGAGTGTAGCGGAATCGTTGTTTAATACGTTTGTATGTGGATTACACATTTATGTACATATATGAAATTTCAGTTCAAGGTCGCCCTGTGCGTTGCTTTTTTTATGCACTGTGCGCACTTCCCATGACGACAAATGACTTGGAACGATGGGGCACAGGTTTTGCCATTTGCCAGTTGGCAGTTGGAAGCTTACTCTTAAAATTACGGCAAATCTGTTGGCGTCACCCAGACTAGACAATTCGCAATAACAACAACTGCAACTAAAACACGACGACACTGAATTTGCCTGCAACTGCAGCATGCTTGAACTTTGAAATTTACTATAGATATATATAATATCCCCAGTAGTCGAAGCTCGGTCCTGTTTTTATTATCTTCGACTTTTATTGATGACTTTGAAAGAAGTTGGCAGCCAGTGGGTCCCTTTTTTGTAGCTCACGCCCAGTAACAAAATGCAGCTTATAAATTGCAACTTGCAACTTGCAACTGGAAACTCGCAATAGATAAGCGCAATGGCATATAAATCACTTGCGTTTCATATTCATGAAGTTCATTATACGTCGCACCACTAAAAGCAATCGAAATGGTGCATTTTCCGTTCAGCTTTGGCTGCCACCAATTTTCCACAGCGTTAACAACGAATTTGAATTTTAAATTAGTTTTTGAATTTGCTTGTGTTTTATTCTATATACACGTATATTCTGGGTTTTGTTTTAGCGAGTTCTTCCGACAGAGTTTTATTCAGTTTTTTTGGTGCTGAGTTTTTATTGTTATTATTATGTTGTTCTTTTCATTGTTTATTGCAACTTGATTGCTGCATGACGTCATTGTCAAGTTCAAGTTTGAAGCGCTAATTTATGTAGCGTTTCAAATTAACCCAAAAGTAATAATAATAACAAAATATGTAATACTGAGCAGTTTCTCAGTATAACTAAGTTGAGCTTATTTTAGGCCGCGCTTACCACAAATTACACAATTTATTTGTGATGTTAGCTAATTACACACATCAAAGAGGGTACATAGAGTCTTTTATTTTACTTACACACTTGTGAGAAGAGTATATTAGCTGTCAATCGAGTAATGGGAGTTTAGCACTTCAGTTGTTAAGCTTCTTGATAAGTTGGTTATCTCCCGTCTACTACATGGGCGGTAAATCAGATTTCTCCCCAGTGCAAATAGTTTCCACAGATAAATATTTTTTTACTGGTATGTTAATGAGTATCGTAGTGGCGCCCAACTGCGACATTCGTACTTGTTTTCACTACCTTGACGTCCTTATGGGTAATAAAATGTTAGATTCGTTGTTAGGTCTAGTAATTTGCTATTTAACTACTTGTTGTATTCATGGCATTAAAGTGAATGTGAAATTTGTTGTGGGAAGATGTGTTCTTTTTGTTGTTCTATAGAAGTTGATAAATTTGTTCTATGTTGTTTTATCAATTACTAATTCCATTAAATGAACTTGAAGAATTGATTATTCATATGCCTGAATCGTATACGAATGTTGTCTTAGTGGAATACTATATTTATCAAACTCTTAACTATTCAATGTCTAAATTGAACATTGACGCGAACTAAACTTCCGATGATATGCTGAAATTTCTGTAGCGCTTCTTCGTATCTCACTAGACAAGTCAAATGGGGCTTAGAGAGGAGATAATTTTAGTTAATGTATTACTACTTAAAAAAAAAAATATTTTATTAATATTTATCAAACTATTTCGTTATAATATATAGGAAATGTGGATAAATAAGTAAATAAATAAGTAAACGATTGCTGCTTCTTTATCTTCTCGATATAGATATATTTATTAATATTAATAATTTTACTTTGTACGTCTAGATGACGTCAAATAGCGTATTACATGTAGCAAAATAAGTCAAAAACCTCGTAATAACTATGAGTAATATATGTAGGTGAATGGTATAGCCTCAGCACTGGCCAAGTCGTTTAATCATCTAGACTTACCCGTATTACAAGCTTCAACTTCACTTTCTACATGCATACAAACATGAATCTTAAATTGATGTCAATGTTTATAGATAGATTTGAGAGTTGTAAATATTATAATAAATCATTTTTATGAGCATATAAATTTTGTTAAGCACGACGATTAGCCAATTTAACGAACTTGGAGTAATTTCATGAATGTTCGCATATCTCAAAAATTATTTTAAAATTCGTATCGCATCTTATTTCTGAATATATGTATAGCTGTTGGCTTGCTTGACTGCTGGATTGCATATTACAGTTCTTTTAAGTATTGTGAAATTGACATTTAAGTGACTAATAAATGTCCGTGAGTTGGTCAACAGAGACACTTCAAAGAGGCAGCCGCCCACTTATCTTTTTTTCGCTTTACTTTACTTTTATTTACTGCTATATAGTATATATAGTATAAACACATACATATATATATATCGTCTATATATATATATATATATATATATATATATATATATATATATATATATATATATATATACACATATATATATATATATATATATATATATATATATATATATATATATATGTATATGTATATTCTTCATTGCATTTCGCATGCCAAAACATTGTCGCATAAGTAATTCCCTTGAGTTTTCTGTTGCCGTTTTCATTTACATTTACATTTCCATACGTTGCACATACACACTCACACAGCCACACACTCGCTCACATAGAGGGAAACATATCAAACGGGCTTCCCAGTCGAAGTGGGCATGTGTGCTAATTAATGATACGTGCCTCAGCCCCGTTTTGTATGGTCTCTCATGTATTTCGTCGTCTGTCGAGATAAGAGCAGTAAGAAGCGTGCCCTGAATATGAATCGGAAGAGGCCAGAAACGTTGTTAATATTTGGGGCCAAACCGTAAACAAGGCCGAATTGGGGCAAGCCCAAAGAAATGCATCAAACTTATTGAAAATGATGTGAGAGAACAGGAAGTAGCTCGAGCTGAGTTCACGAACTGTGGGCACGAGAACTGCTCTAGTGAAACAGTCATGATAAACTTCTTGGCTCGCTCTTTAATGTCGTTTCATATTGTGGGCAAGTGCAATCAAGTGTGAATTATGTTGGGCTGGGCCATAGTGGAGAGGGAGTTAGTTATACCTTGAAAGGGGCCAACTATGGACTTCATATATATCTATATATATAGTTGGATATGTATATATTCATATTATATTTGAGTTTTAAGGGCGCGTTCCAGGGTCATCTAGTCTGAGGTGTATGCCTATATATAATTTAAATGGTAAATTTCAAAAAGTTGACTTCCGGGTAGAGAATGATGAGAAATTATGCGCATATTAGTGTGACGAAACTTACGCGCTTGGGCAATATATTGAAAACTCATTAAAGATGATTTTACAAATGGAAAAACTCAAGTTATACCGCTTTCAAATAAATAGCTTTTTATGACAGCCATATACAACAAATTAGTGTTCCTACGATAAATAACTCAAATTTCACCAGTCAAATTTTCCAACACCTCTATGAAGCTAGCGCCAATAGATTACTTATTAAACAGCAACTATTTTATATACATAAAGTATATTAGAAAATATATTACAATTTTGTATTGAATATTTTTATAGCATATATTTAACTGTAATAAAATGTATGTAAAGATTAGCAAGAATCCACGCCTGGGAAAATAAATATTATTGTTTACGAGATACTAGAATAAAGTAAGCTGATGCTTTTACTGAGACAGCCAATTGACTTTTTTATGAGCAAAAAGCGAAGCTTTTGCAAAAGCAACATGCAAAATATGCAGGGAATGATCTGCGTCCAACCTGAATGATCTCTGAACCATTTGCTAGCCGTCTCCGTATTAGGTTTTTATTTTATACAATTTTTCTTAATGCTTGCAACACGCAAATGACTTGAGCTTAGACAACTTGTTTTGTATTCCATTAGTTGTTTTTTTTTTTATTTTTGCTTTAATATATTTTATGATAGTTTGACTTTTACGGCCAGACGAGAGAATGCCACATTTATTCGAATACAAAATTGCGTCATGGAATCAGGAGATAAATATAGCCGCACGACTCACTCAGTGCCACAGCATGAAATTTGGCAATGAAAAATTTAATGGAACTGCAAATAATTGAAAAGTAAAATGAAGTGGCGATTCTCATAGAACCGGCCAGGAGCAGTTAACTGTTAGTTGTTAACAAACAGGTGCTAGTTGCTAGGAGTCCCAGCATAAACTGTTCCTGTTTCAGTTCCAGTCGCTGTTGGCTCTGCTGCGATCTTGATCTGGTTCGAAGCCAACGCGCCGCCATTCACCACCAGGCACAGAGACAGCTTGTTAAATAAATCCATTTCGTCCCGCGGCGGCCCCTCACCGACGGCGCCACAGCTCGACTGCGATGACTCGAACCAACTTTCCGGCCTGTAGCTGATCAAATACAATTTCATGTGCAATCAAAATGAAAATAAAGCAAAGACGAAGCGAGCCAAGCAAATTGATTTATCGGCACGCGGCAACTCGAATTGTTATAGGCTTTGATTGTTCTCCTCCTCCAGGCACCCCATCTCTCTCTCTCTCTCGCGCGCTATCTCTGTGGCTCTTGCTAATGCATGGAACTCCCCTCAATAGCAGTGATTGAGTTAAATGAAATTTTTAACGATGGCGCAACTCTTAAACGTAAATTTATTTATTGTCGCCCAACTCGAGTTAAAGTTGAATGCTTTTAATTGGTTGGCGTTGGCAAGCGTTTTATAGCATAATTGATCTTAATTTCGATTTCATTCGCAATTGCGTTAAGAGCCTAATTTGATTGGAAAACAAACAAATCGTCGCCGACAAAAGAGAGCAGCGCAAATTGTGTGTGGGCCGCGCACATTTTCTAATTGTGGATTATGCAAGCCAGCTGATGAACCCCAGAGACGACGACGTCAACAAGGTCGTCTTGGATTACGTCCAGTCCACAGTTTGTGCGGTGTGTGCTGTGTGGAGTGTCCAATGTCCGCCGGCCAAGTGGCAACTGCTTGAGTTCAAGTCACGCCGGCGACAATAATTGCGCCCCACGGCAG
Organism: Drosophila mercatorum; assembly: GCA_961210405.1. Lineage (NCBI taxonomy): Eukaryota > Metazoa > Arthropoda > Insecta > Diptera > Drosophilidae > Drosophila > Drosophila mercatorum. Next base: position 23,662,644 of record CAUIUS010000004.1, on the reverse strand, counting down.
TCGAGACTCGGTGCTCTATACTCGGCATTCGGCACTCAGTATTCGGCACCCGGCACAAATGGCAGACATGTGCAATATACATATGTATGTGTATTGAGAGTTGCTCAGCTGTTGTTGTTGTGTCTGCGAGCTGTTTGGCAACGGATATTAGACAAAACATTTTCCGCTCTGCCCTCGCAGTATAACAAAAGTTAATTAAACTATTTAGCCAGTTCAAGTTTTTATTGTGAGTTTCCTCTGAAACTGTTCCCATAAGGATCATAAATATCAGGTATTTTGCAGTTATCTGTAAACAAAAACTTAGACAATGTCAATTACGAACACATATTAAATTGAAATTTCTTAATCACAAACGATGTAACATGCTGTGCTCAGAAGTCCTTAAAGTTTGTCAATTATATAGTATTAAAGTCTAGTTCAACAATAACCATAAGACATTAATAACACAAAATATTTATGTTTCTCTTTGAGAGTCAGTCGGTATTGAGATGCATAGTCAGGAAATACGTTTAATATGCATGAATGTATTAAAAATGTCATAAAAAAGTTATATATAGTTCACTTAAAATTTAACTTTAATATTATTTGAAGAGAAAGAACTACTTCAGGAAAAGAGAAATTGTATATTTGTTATACAATGAAGATTACCTTCATTAAAATACAGTAATTCTAATTTAATTTAAAAGTGCATTTATCTCATGTAAATAATCATAGTAAATAAGTAAAATTAGATAATTTGCCTTGCCTAACATTGAGGTCTTTGGTTTAGAGTACCAAACTTGTCGACTTAGCAAATAGCCGCTGGCTCTACCTGTTCTCAAGCCCGTTTTTTGAGTTTGTTTCATTGATGTTGTTGTAGCGACTTTGACTTTTTACTGCCTCAGTTTTCAGTTCTATTTAAAGCTCAGACTCAAAAAGACTTGCTGCCGTAAACTTGATTACTTTCGTATGAAGTGCTTACATTAGTCGTGTTTGTACACTTGTATGTACGCCGACTTACTGTCGCTTTCTCCATTTTCAACTATGAAATAACCTTCTAGACCGAAGCTCATCATTAAAAGTATAGCCACATTATACTTATCTAATAAATCAACTATGAGTATGATATAAAATTAATATCTCAATTAGGTCGACAACTTAACTAGACACTGTGGAGCTTCAATAATAATTACAATTACAATATCTGTAGTCATTCAACTACGAAGGCCACAATCTAAAGTACATCCAGTGATTTTTCGCATTTGCCACAAATTGAGTCATTTAATTGATATTTCAAGATATCACATGTGACGTTAATTAAGACTCAATTACTAAATTGCTAGGTGGATTAAGATTTGCTTGGTTATCTCTTTTCTAATAGTATATATATATATATATATATATATATATATATATATATATATATATATATATGTGGGCGTTAACATTACATTCCAATTAGAATTTATGACAGCAAGTCTCAACTATTCCCATTAAATGTTGACAGCCGAAAATGGGAGACAGACCTGGAAAAGTTTGGACGGGCAAAATGTATATAATGTGGAAAATGAGTGTTGCTTCTCATATTTAATGCCCTAGCATTGCATGATTGCCAGATTGATTGAATGACAGCCAGCGCGGCGAAGAGCAAACTGAGAAATTGCGTGCTAAGTGCCAGACATATAGTCACAAATGCACTTGCTATAGATACAGACACAAATAGGGATACAGATACTGTATACTGTGTATGTATGTATGTATACATGTATGCAGCAGCAGCTATTTAACAAACTGCTATGAATGACATAGCCCGCAGCCAATCCGGCCAGACATTTCAGCAAGTGCCAGCTGCGCATCAACGCCAAAATACAAAAGGCATCAACAGCAACAGCAACAACTACCATTATTACCAAAGAAACAACAATTACAATAAGCATGCTTTAGCTGAGAATAGTTTACTATGTGATACCTTTACAATGTGATGCATTACTTTGCCATCTATCAAATAACAAAAATGTTGGCCAACACCTAAGGCTGGTCAAAAATTGCTTGTAAAATAAATCTAACATATTTAATAGATAGGTGGCACAAATCTATAACATAGTATATATACATATATTTAAGACAGACAATATGATTCGTTTATTTTTAACTAATTCAATACACTTAGGGACTATCAGATATATTCTTCAATATATTAAGTAATCAATATATATTCTCAATGCATGTAGATAGGGTATACAATGGTACGTGCAATGGTACAGAGTGGACTTCATCCAATCAAACTTAAAAGTAACGAAAGAACCCAAGTAAACAGGTGCAACGCTGTGGCAGCTCCAACAGCTTATGGGGCAAGTCTATCAAGGTGTTGGGGAGTCGGAGGAGAGAATGTCTGACTGGAATTGGAGCTGACTGCAGCAGACTGGAGCAGACTTCATTGTTCCCACAGTTATTCGAACGTCGCGTCAACCTAATAGACTTTTCACGCTTCGGTTTTAAATTGAAGAGCTGATTTTTAGCAGCTGATACTTCTGCACTGTATTTTATTTTCATTGAGTGGCGCAGATTTATTTGCCAGAAGTTTTGCAACTCGGAAAGTTTGCAAACAACTGGCAGGCCAACAGATAGGCAAGTGGGCTTTGCTACCAAAAGGGTAGGCCACGAAGTAAGTTGCAGCTTAAAGAGCTGAATTCGAATTGAGTTGATATTTGTTATTAATTGCTGGTCGCTAGAGCCAAAGGGTTGCCAAATATCACCTCTATATATACATGCTTTTTATGTGCAAAGACTAGTGCCAGCAGCTGCCATTGCAATTTGTTTTGGCAATACAAACATTGCTTAAGCTCTCGGCAAAAACTAATAAAACAAATCGCATGTGCAGGCCAAGACTAGATTTTGTGGATATCTCTGGTCAATGAACTCCAGCACCCAGCACTCAGTCTCAACCCTCTGGGGCGGCCAGAGTCAATGCCTTAGGCATACGGTTGGCTTACCAAATCGAGTTGGCAGTTTAAGTGCAGTGCAAATTGCGGAGAATCTGTAAAGACGCCGCCCACTTCACCCCTGCGTTCAGCTGCCACCTCCTAGCCAAGGGTTGTTCCATCTGCGGTGGGCGTTGCGCCCCTCTGGACTATGCAATTTGTGCGCTTATCAGTTGCCGCGCCGCATTGATTGGAATTGTGCTCGCATATTTATGCATGCAGCCGCTTCCGACAAGCGCTTAGTTTTATGGGCTAAGCAGAACTTCGTCCTGAATGCCACAGTCCGCAGCACAACGACAGCCATTGACCACGGATGAAATGACCAGTACAGCAAAAAGATGAAGCCCTCAGATAGATAGAACTAAGCTGAGAACACAATACGTGGGATGGAACTCGTTCTCTAATTGTGTGAATGAGCACGAGGCAACGCAAATGGAAATTGCTGAGAAACTTACGAAAACGCATTAGTCACATGAATAGTGATAGTTCTTGTATGTATATTTATTTATGCGTAAAGCTAATATTAGCGAAATGTTTGCATACCGTAATCTTATTTATTCACTAGGTACTTATGGTAGAGGATGAAACTTAACCCTCAGGCCAAACTTTTAGTTTGAATACTTTCCTCAATTGTTATTTTACAAATATTTCTAAGTCATAAATGCGAGGCATAATAATAATGAGAATTCTCAGTCATCTGAGATAATATGCTTCCAGCTCTAAATACTGTTCATTCTTTTTTATTTTGATAGCTTGAAAAGCTTTGAAAAATAGCTTAGGTTTTCCAGCCACACCCAAGCACGAATGAATTTAATTAGTATATTAGTTAATCTTATATGCTTTCTTCATTAGTGGTCGAAATCGAGATTTCTAACCACTGGAAACGTTTTGTGACTTTTATCTTTATTATATATCTTTTCGTATTCCTTTGTTTTTTGTTTATAAGTGACTGCCGCCAGTTGATTGTTGTTAGTGGTAAGGTCAAGGATTATTATACTTCATTATAACTCTATTAAGTGCGCGTCCTCAAATCTCGGCAGCCTGGCTGCCTGGCTGTCTGACTGACTGTGAGTCCGTCCGTCTGTGTTGTACATTTGTTTGCAGATTGTTATTATCTTTAACAGCGGCGCATACACACATTGAAAGATTCAGCTGCACATGAGCTGCCACAGCATCATGGGCGCCAAACCCGGCCGCTGCTGCTACCACTCGACTTGACTCGTCCCAACTCGACTTGAGCAAACTCATCTCTGAGCTGCAATCGGTGATAGTTATGTCTTTTTAAAGCCACCGCACGTCGCGACTTAAATTTTTACAGATTTTTCCTTTTTGCCTTGTATTTGGTGGGAGTATTAGTTGCTTAGTTTTCCATAGCTTGGCATTAAGTAAAAGTCCAATGAAAGCGCCATCAAACAGCAGCCGCCATAGCAGCAGCAGCAAAAGTAGCAGGCGATGAGAAACGCCAAAGTCAGCTTTAAGTTAAAGTTTAAAGACTTTCAAAGCAAACGCCGGCGGCGTGCACTTTTAATTCGATTATTAAAAGTTTCGCATTACTTCCGAAAGTCCAAAACACCAAAACTGAGCATTTCAAAACGAAAATGAACCACGACAAAGACATAAACATTTTGGGATGCCATCAGCTCCACTGACTGCTACGCCTTCAGGTCTCGTGCTGATGTTAATGCATATGTTGATGTTGATGCTGACGATGATGAAGCAGAAATTAGTGAGCAGAGGCTCAGTCTCGGATTATGATTGCATAGATAATGCAACTTGGACGTTGTCATCTGATGGCGGCGCGTGACAGCCAAAGACGCCCCCTTTGCTATGGGCTGGGCGATGTCCATGTGTATGTGCCTGAATGTGTGTGTGAATATGTATCTGGAGGGAGTCAGATGATTGCGCTGACGACTGCATCAGGCAATGACGAGTTAATTTTTGCGCCAGCTCATGCATTAGTTGAGCGCCCCAAGCGGGATGGATGTAGTCAGTCGGCCAGCATCTCCATTGTATAACACTCGATGGGCTGGCGACATTAAAGCCAAGGAGTGACCACATCGAGAAATGGCATCGAAAAGGTCAAATCGCAGCGACCACAAAAATAAAACTGGGTGATGTTCATTAGCGTGAAACTATAAAAGAAACGACAATGGTAATGTCTGAGTGAAACCAAAGAGAAACTTCGACAAAACCTTTGACTGCACTTTAAACCAGCAAGCAAGCATTTCCTAGCATATTCACCAACTTCTCCTTCGCCTTCACTTGCCCTCCCCCCACATTGGCGTCGGCCTTTGGCGCTGTGAGTTTCCAGTTGCCCTGTCCTAGGCCTGTGACTTTTTGCTCGATCCCTGGCCATGTTTACATCAGAAACGTGCCTCAAGTGTTCCTGTCACCGCACAAATTGGACATTTATTTGTTGCTCGCGGCCAAAAGTTTGAAAAGTGCTGGGAATAGAAAAAAATTTGCAAATAGCAAAAAAAATAAAATATTAAGAAGAAACTAAAAGAAATAAATACAGCTCTGCCATTTCAATGGAATTATATGGGGCAGAACGTGTCGAGGATTTTTCATTTCATTCGTAACACCAACAACAACAATAACGATTGGGGCAATGATGCAGCGGCTTTGTGGCGCCTACTCAGCAAATATGTTGCAGTTGCCGTTGCCGATACTGATGCTGACGCCGATGCCGGTTGGTAGATGGCTGGCCGTCTTTTGTTGAGGGGCGTGCCGCGATCCGCTTAGCTAATTGACGGCTGCCAACTGGTTTGGTTTGGGGTATACTACGAACGCCTACAAATGGATAACGCTTAAGCTGCTCGGCAGGCCGGCAGCCCGCCAGCCCATACAGGCGGGTAAACTCAATTATGCCACTTGCTGCACTGCAATTTGTCAATTAGTGCAACTGCTACATAAGAAGCTCAGGAATTAAGTCTCTGCATTAAATATTGCTGGTTGATGATTGCCGATACTTCCCGAAGAAGCTGCCAAGATTTTCAGTGCATGCTCATCAGACTTTAAACACTTCTCCTTCCAAGACATGCATCCGTGATCTGAACTCAAATCAAAATATAATTGTCAAGATTCAGCATGCAGATTAACATACACTAGCGGACCTGACGAATTTCATTCCAAGAATCTAAATTATAGGGCATTAACCAATCGCATTTCTCAAGTGTGCTTGGGGGACCCATAAGATCTTACGTCATCTGTTTTTAGGAGATCCTTAATATCTTTTATTTTCCGGAATTGGCTCTTTTTAGCCTTTCATAATGTTGGTTTGAGTTTGCGCTATTTTTAAACTATTTCTGTTTGATTCTTTCAGAATTTCCTTGCCGCGAATGCGCAATGCTGGTGGAATGCCCCACTGACTGCCGCGACACGTGCGCTCAAATATGCCGGACATGTGGCGCCGGGAATGCTACTGGTCACCGCTGAGCCCTGCGCCCTGGAGGTGCTGCGAGGCGCCTTTGCACGCAGCGTACTCAAGCCGCCGGCCACCTACATTATCAGCTCTGTGGGTAAGTTGAGAATAGAAATTTAGTTTTCATGGCATTCGACGTATAAATTTGTTGTGAGATTTTATATTATCAAAATACAAAAAAATAAAAATCCCTATGCTGTGCCACAATGAACAGTCAGTCCATGGAATATAATGCAGCTGCGTCTGCCAAACGCAAAAACTTGCTGAAAATGAGAAACTTGCTCTTCTGGTGCCAGCAGCTGAATATGCTGCCCGAGGAGGTGGAGAAATTGACACTGCAACAAAAACAGTGGCGCAAATTGCTGATAGAACAAGAAGGCGAAACTGACCGGCAACGTAAGGATCAGTTTAAGCGCTGGCAAAATCTCAATGAACTGCGCTGGCTCATGTACGAGGAGCAGCGCAAATATAATGCGAGATGTGGTCGGGAAGCGAATACTTCCATCTGGCAGATCTTGTCCTTAGCACAACACGAGCTAGAAAAGGAGCTTAATATACCAAGTCTGTTCGGTAGCTGTTGTCGTTTTCCGTCGCCTATGTCTATTGTCGATACACATCGTGAGTCGGGCGGCTCAACCCATCAATTAGTTCCTATAGCATCTATAATCATGGGATTGAGCAGCGATAACTCATTGAGCGCGAGAAAAGAGAAACAATTGTCGAGAGAGAAACTAACGCAATTTGAAAACGAAGAATTGTTGGGAGAACAACCAACTTTTCGCTCAAGCGAAAAAGAAGGACTAACTTATCTCGCAGGACAAGGACTGGCTGCACTCGAAAGCGAAAGATTGCCGGGTCAAGAACTAAATCCACTTTCAAACAACGAATGGTCGGAAGAGAGCCTGGCTTCACTCGCAAGCGAATATTTGTGTGCAGAGGAACTGACTCCACGCGCAAGCGAAGATTTGTGTGCAGAGGAACAGACTTCACTCCAAAGCAGGCAATTTTCGGCAAAGCAACTGAGTCTACTCGGAAGCAGGCAATTACCAGCAGAGATACTAACGCCACACGCAAGCAGAAATAAGAAACCAAGCCGATTCACAAGCAAGAAGTTGTGCAGAGAGGAGCTAAGGCGACTCGCAAGCACACAATTAACACCTGTGAAGGATATAAAACCACAAAGACTGCGCATTGACGTTGATAGGAGCATGCACAAGGCCATGGTGACCGAAGTTCAATCGAATACAAGTTACATGAGCATCGACGAGTTTGTCGGGATTCGACAGGAATTACGCGAAATCAAAAAGTCTACTCGTAGCTGTGATACAATGATTGATATGCTATTTGCAGAATTCCTAGGGCCGATCTCCAAGGACGCCAGTAAATTGAGTTGCAATCGAGCTGGCTATTGTGAATGAATGCGCATGAAAGGAGTAGCGTATGGGGAGGAGCTGAATGTGTATCCGAGCTTAAGCCGAATGAACATCAAAATATATTGTATGTTTATTTTATCATTCGGTTGGAGTGCAATATTATTATTTTGATTAAAAATTAAAGTTCTGAAATCAAAGTTAAACAAGTTCTGCTATGTTAGTTAATCACAATTCGAACGCCGTGTTGCGTATTGTTGGGCTCAGAACTAGCTGTGTCCGACCAGTCTTTTGTGGCTCGTTAGCTGTCAATTAAATGGACACCTGCACGCCAAATGCGACACTGTCAGTTAGCTAGCCAAATGCAGTCCCTCTGGTTCTCGTAAACTCGACAATCGCCATCCGTTTGCCTTTTTCACACTCGCAATTCACGTTAAATGGCTGGCTTGAACCTTGTCGTGAACCATGGCTACCAACCAAATCGATGCCAAACTCATGAATTGATAAATGGCCGGCGAGATTCAGTATCGACCGTCGAGCATGGGCATCGGCATGGGCATTGGCATCGGCATCGGCACCGGCGCTGGCTGCGTTGGTCCATTGGCTGCTATGTTTGGTTCATTGCCGGCCTTTGGCGAACTCTTTTGAAAATTAATAAGTTTCGATTTTGGAAGCCCCAAGGAGGCGCCCAGTATAACGATGCCCGGAGGTTTATCTGTGTGAAATTCAATTGAGGAAATATGTATGTATATACATAAATCACACAAACAAACTATTCTGCTGAAGTTGCATAGAGCTGATGCTGATGCTGATGCTGAAGTTGTGGCATGTAGCAGCAGCTAGCGAGCTAGCTCTCCACTATGTTGTTAATTAACGCTTGCAACGGCGTAGAACCCATTAGCTCTTAATTACCATAAACATGACAATTCCATTCGTAAACAAGCAGCCAAGCAGTGCATTGGCAAGCAGTGTACGAACTGCACTATGTATGTATAGCAACAAGGTCCGTTAGCCGCTAGCAACATGCCTAAGCAACACTTTTGTTGCCCTGCAGTTTTCTATTGGATTAGAATCAAAAGTTAGCCAAGGAATCGCCAAAATTACATAGAGGTATTGGTTTTTCATGCAGCTTTCAACTATGTATGAATGCATAGATTATAATTGACTTTGACAGCAAAGCTACAACAATAACAAATTGCATGCAAAACAATCAATCAACGGTAATTTCTCGCTCAATTAGACAGCAAACATGCCAAATAAAAGAAACAGAGAAATGAGCAGCACCAGCAACAACAACAACAACAACAACAACAACAACAACGAAGCGAAAATAAAGTAACGAAATTAAATTCGATTTCGTGTTAAAGTGGCAAATGCAGAGAGGTGATTGGTGGGGATGCATAGGTAGGGGGCCATCAGACGTTTGCCAATTTGACAGTGGAATATCAAAATAGCAAGACAGACAAATGATCATTCATTGTTGTTGTTGTTGTTGTTAGTGTTATTTAGTTGCAAATGCAAAATGGCTGGAAAGCAAGAAAATGATGCAGCTTTGCCGAAGAGAGCCATTGGAGTAGCAGAGGGGTGGGGGTGCAGCTAGCTGGTAGCTGCCTTCAGCTGTCGGTAACTATGATTGTGAATAGAAAGACAAACGTTAAGAGTCGAGGCGCAAATCAATTTCATCACGATTTCTCGTTGAGATGTTGCCCCGTTGAAAGTGAAATGTGGCCATGACAGTGGTTATAGTTGTTGTTGTAGTTGCTGTTGATCGGTCGATAATCGCAACTTAATATTCGAGGCATTAGCAAAACAAATCACTGAAAACTGATAATAAGGAAAGGAAGAGACTGAAAAAGAAATGGAGCCCGTCTATATGTCGCATTATTCCCCATTTCCCACACAAAAAATTACACATAATGGCATTTCATTTAAGAATGCCGCACCGTTAGCCGCTTCTACCTGCGATTCAAGCTTGAGTCAATTTCACGCTGACAGGCCAAGTGCGAGAAGAGGTTAACAAACTCATCGTTAAAGAATTCGCCAAAGCGTAACCAGAGCAACCAAGTGCGCCAATATTAAGTCCATATCACCACCAGCCCCAGCCCTTCCGCCAGCTCCAGTTTCAGTTCCAACTCTTAAGTTCATATTAACGCTATCGCCATCGCCAACTATCGTTCATCATTGTCTTTGGACCCATGGCAAGTTCATCATGCTCGCTTGAACAGCCCAAAAGTGCGACAGCCAGAGCCAGGTCCAGAGCCAGAGTCAGAGTTGGAGACAGACTGAGAGCTAGAGTTGGAGTCAAAGACTGTGCCAGCTCCTCAGCGCCAAGCGTTGCCAAAGCGATTATTGTAATTTTATTGTTGTTCGCAGTTCTCGTTGTTCTGGAAAGCCGCTTCCAGACTGTGACTATGACTTTTGCTACAGCAACCCGCTGATTGCCGCTGCCTTTAATGAGGTCAACCCGTTTGAGTATGGGTTCGAGTTCGGGCTCGGTTTTGACTTTGGCTTTGGGTTTTATAAGTGGTTCCGCATCAGAGCTTCGCCATTTGACGGGAAAGTGTTCTCGCAAGCTAAGAAAACTTCACTCGATCTCGTCCATTGTCTCCACAAATTGCCAACATTCAAGCATTTCACACAATCAGCTTGGATGGCCACATTTGGCTGACAGACTGATGAAAGCAAACAGGACACGATCATAAGTGCTCATCTAAGCTGAATGAAGCTTTTATGAAATTGCTCGCATTTGGTTTTGGCCCTATTGCACAACAGGCTAAGACAAGGCATAAAAAGGAGTTTCTTTTTTGTTTTTTCATTTCTTGGCAACGAATATCGACAGCCAGTTCCAGGTTCAGGTCCAGTGCCCCGACGCTGCACAAAACTCATTGACCTTTAACACAGCCGGTGGCAGCGGCGGCGCTTGGCAAGAGATTTCAGCCGAAAAGTGTCGCCAAAAAGTTTTTTATTTTATTTGGCCATCATCGTCGTCGTGTTGCTCCTTATTTGCCAGCCTCGCTGGGCTTTTGTTGTGGTTGCTGTTGCTGTTATTGTTGTTTGTGTTGGTGTTGGTGTTTTTTGTGTTGCAACCACGTAAATGTCAATTTGCATTTTGCAGTGCCTCCGTCGTGCTAAACTGAAGCGTTGCATAAACAGCAGCCAATATCAGCCCCTGTTGCAGTTCCAGTTGCCGCCGTCGCCTTGTTTTCAATTTGTAACTGGCCTGAAATATTTTTATTAACCGACGGAAACAATTAGCGTCGCCTTGCTAAAAAACAAAAAAAAAAAAAAAAAAAACAAAACAATTTGGACAAAAAAGTTGTGCATATGGAAAAATCGGTGGTGCGCATATTGCTTGGACAGCCGTATCTTTTCCACTGCTGCGTGGCCTTTTTCCCCTTTAACAAAAAGTGGAAATTGAAAATGCGCAAAAAATATTTCAGACACAATATCGTGATAGTCGTTTGCCGCTAGACATTTTTTGACTGCAACGGCAACGGCAACGGTGGTTGGAACTACAACTGCGACTGCGTCTCTAAGTGCTCCGCCTAGCGCTCAAGTCGATCTATATGCCGAAGTCTGCAAAGCGATGTGGAGGTAGGCCAAGTCAGAAAAGATATCGATACTGATTTGCACTGGCCGGGTCATAGAATTGCGTAGGCGACAAACAGACACTCAAAGAGGTCCATTGAGACCTAAGTCATGCCATTTCCCATTTGTACATATCCAGAACCGTTTGTAAATTAATTTTAGACTCATTTGAACCATTGAATTCCATTGAATTGAAAATGAGATATTTCAAAATTGTTAGACCAAATAATATTGTAAGCTTAATATAAATAGTCCCCGACGACTTAGGAATATTTACACTCATTCGCGAAGTGGAAAGAATATAATTCTTTTGTGCAATGTTCGTCTTGATGTCCCTCCGTCCATATGAAGATATAGACTTGAAGTTTATTACTCTATAATGTACTATTTATACTGGTATAACCGAAACACTATTACTTACAGCATTAGAATAAACTTAAGAGCTCAGAAGCAATATAAGACAGCAAAGAGAAACGAAAGGCATAGATATCAGCAAATATGCCCAAAATGTCAACTCAGCCTAAGTTCAGTGGTGTGCATAGTGGAGTACTCTTGCAAATTTTCCTTCAGTTTTCGGTGAAAACTTGTTCACTTAATACAAAAGCTGATAAATGGGCGCGAGGCGTTGTTTCTGGCACCTCCTCAGGTGCCAGTTGTCCGTGGCCATTTTTAAGTTGCCGTCTTGCCACTTGTCGGCCAATGCAATTAAAATTAATAAATGAAAATCAATCGATGCCCCAACGACAATTATCAATTGCAATTGTAATGCGGCGTTTTGATGCTCAATTGTTGATTTCAGGTTTTAGCTTGTTGTTGTTGCTTAGTTTTTGGCGATTTTGTGTTTATCGTTTAAGGAAGTGTTAATTTATTTGCTTCTCTCTCGCCATTGATTGCCATTGATTTTCCCCAGAGGGGCAACAATATCGGAGGAAAAAAATAATAATAAATTGCCACTGATAGCTAAAAATTATTGATTATTTCGAAATGGACAGCGTTTAAATGTTTATGGTGTCCGCAGTCGTCGTTGTTGATTCATCGTTGTTATTGCTTTTTTTTTTGCTGGCTGAATCGCTGGCGGTTATGAGATCAAACAAAACAACGCGAAAATGTGCCAACAACACGATAGGTGCGCAGATTTCCTCTTTTACTTTAGAGTCTTGGCGATTCGGTTTCTTTGTATTTTCTTTTCTAATAATAATGCAAAAACAAAACCTACCAGCAACAACGTCAATAACAACAGCAACAACGAGGGAGAGAAAAAATCATACATCAAGATTATTGTAACTCGCGGCAATTGCATCACTGTAATGGCCAACAACAACAACAACTTCAGAGTCTGCAAATCTCCTCGCACAACAGTAACAAAAACAAAAGCAACAACAACAAAATAAAATTGGAAATCGCAAGAAACATTTTACATTTGCATAAAAATGCATGGCACAAAGTACAAGCGCTAAAAATGTTTGCCGCATGTTGCGCAGCATGACGAGGGGTGGACAGCACACACCAAGGGGAAGGGGTGCAGCGGGAGAGGGATGGAGACCTGTGTAGTGGGAGGTAGACGAAACAACCTTCAAGCTACAAAACACTTGACTCCATTGCAGAGATGCAGAGTTTGTGGCGGCGGCGGCGGCGTTGACGTCGCTTTGGTTTGATTGAACACAAGGATATGTGTCCGCCGGCAACAGACGGAGCCAGAGCCAGAGCCAAAGCTTAAGCTGGAGTCAGAGCAATAGCAACAACAATAACATAAACCAAAGTGCAGTCAAGTCAACGGCAACAGCAACAACTGAGCTGCAATGCAACACTGACAGCAACGCAGATCACCAGCTACAACAACAACAAAGACAACAACAACAGTATCAACAATGCCAACGTCCAATATTTGAGGCAAAACGCAACACTTTCACTCTACTTAAGACGGATGGGACGATTGAGGGAGGAGCAGCATCAGCAGCAGCAGCAGTGGCAGTGGCAGCGGGAGCAGGCTGAAGACAAGAACGCGTTGGTGGGAAAATGCAGCAATCGTTTTCTACATATACCCCAAAGACACACCACCCCATCGCGCCTTGGCCCGCCCCCTCTGACTGCAGCTCTTTCTATCGATATTTATTATCATTTCGCGCGACTTTCGTTGCCAGCGTTCGGGCTGCACTGCGTTTAACCGAAGGCACAGATAATCATTTGCATGAACACAAGTCCCGAATTGCTGCCCAATCAATCAAGCAATCAATTTGCGACGAAACAACTCCAAAGGAAATATAATTTATAATAATATATACATAATAATATATACATATATTTGGCTAAAGGTTTTGTATAATAGGTTCAGTGTGACTGAACAGATTTTCAACAAATTGTCATCATAGTTCTACAGAATAACTCGTTCAAACATTGCCCATATTTTCAACTGAACACAAGTTTTAAGAATTTGATCAAATTGGTAGACGTTATCCAAAATCAAAAACACAAATCAAAATTGTTTAAACTAAAAATAAAACAAAATACAAAATTTTGATAATCCGGTTCTAAATAACAGAATTTCGAAAACATTTTTAATCAATAACAAGATGACGGGAATAGTTATCGAATTTTCGATATTAGAGGTTCTCATATCGACGTGTTCATAGATGCGGGCAGACGGACGGACAGACCAAAATGCCAAATCGCCTCAGCTCGTCGCCGTGACCAGGAATATATATACCTTATGGGGTCGGCCACGCCTCTTTTGCCTGTTACATACAACGTTAACAAAACTGTTATACCCTGATTTCCTATTTTCCATGAGCTCAGGATATAATATCTAGGATAATGCCTTAATCATTTTATCACATTGCCATATCATGTATATAGCAAGACGTCTTCAAACCACAAATCATTTATCCATCATATACATTCTTTGCCAGGATCATATTATAGCCGTATGGCATAGGACAATATTCGTGGGGTTAAATACATTTTGCTATATACACAGCTATAGGTTAATGTAAATAGTAAATATGAACGATTAAAATCACTTCTTAAACTTATTTTCTCACATTCCTTCCCGTGTTAAATAACATGAATTGTGTCCGCTGCAGTTTCACAGTCGTCCGTTTACTCTGCCCTTAGAGGTTAAGAATGCTCCTTCCTGTCGCTGCCAACATTGAATATTGTCATTTCAAAGAAGCAGCAGCGGCTGGCCAATATGTTTGGCGCGCCTGCCAAAACAGCTGGCCCGCTGATGCTTAAATTCGCCATGATATATCAAATATGATATACGATATATGCATTGTGTTTTGGGTTCAGCTCCAAGTTGGCTACTGCGTCGGACAATTTATGGACAGGGCGTTGTTGCCAAATGAGCAGCAAAAGCAAATTGCCAGCTGATAAGTCAAAGCAAATAAATTGCCAGTGAGGGAGCCAACAGCATCAGCGGTCCAACAATGGGGAGGTGCGAGCCCGAGTGGGTCCGGGTGGCGCCTCGCTATTGCATTCACAGATTGAGATTGAGTGCAGTTTATCCACCAACTGGACGATTAAACTGCAAACAAATTCGTTGTCGTGTGCAATGTGAAAGTGCGAATGCGGCAGGTGTTAGTGCAGATGCGGGTGTGCCGAGAGAGGGGGCGAGGTGGCAAGGAGTGAAGGCTGTTACCTGGGGACTGCAGCTCACCTGGGGTGCTTGGCGCACTTCGCAGTCGCCCATCAAATGGCGCTAATTGTCCTTGACGATGGTGCCATCCCACATGGCATTTTGATATTGCGTTTGCAGCGTCAAATTGCTGCCGGATAAGCAACAGCAATAACAGCAACAGCAACAACAATAACAGCAGCTGCAACTGAAACTGCAACAGCCGAAAGTGAAAACTTGAAAAATTATGCAACGGCTGCAAGGACGTTGTTGCCGCGAGGTTGAGTCGAATACGGAGATGGAGAAGGAGGAGACAGAGTTCGGCGACAGCAACAACGGAGGTCGTCACACACTTGGTCTGATTTTGTGGCACAACTAGCCTCCTTTCTCCCTCCCTCTCTCTCTCTCTCTCTCCCTCCCTCTCTCTCTTTCTCTTGCTCTCTTGCAGTCATGTTGTTATGTTGCTTCGGGGGCGTTGCTGCGGTTGTTGTTGCAGCTGCTGCATTTTAGAGGTTAAGCTGGCAAGTAGGAAGCATTGTGGCGGCGCCTCCACAAATTGTTGGCGACAATGCGGCAGCCAAGATTGAAGCACATGCGAGCTGTCCAATTTTTATTGTCGTCGTTGTTGCTGTTGTTGCTGATGTTGTTGTTGTTGTAGACTTTTATTCGCTGGGTGCGCATTTTAATTAAGTATACGACGCGTGAGCACAGCGCATAATATAAAAATTATTTTCTGTATGCCATATTAGGCGATGCTTGCAACTGCCACAAGTGGCAACCTGTGTGGTTGTCTGCCGTTGTAGTTAGCAGGGGCGCTCCTAGCGGGGTGCAACTATCATCTAGCGGGAAAAGACGTGAGCTGAAGCCTAAACGATAACTTAAGTCCGAGGTGCGATCGATAAATATATAAAACGCTTAACAGGCAAACAAGAAATTGAGCTAAGGAAAAAGGTCAAATAAGTTGAGTCACCTGAGCACAAAATGATATAAATTAAAGAAAACATCATAATTAACGAACAGCAAAAACGTAAAGCAGAGTAATGCTATGAATAAGTAACGTAAATATGAATATGAGTGAATGTAGATTAAGTTACCAGAGGCACACAGATAAGTCTTGCTCCATCAGAGATAAGAAGCTCAAGTAAAATATTATTTTAAACATACTCAAGGGAAGAGAGCAGGCAAAAGCAAAAGCTCTGCTGGTTCATGGTCGCACAGCATCACCCAGCTGAAAAGTGGAGCAAACCACTTAGCCACACCACTCGAGCAGTCAGGCATTCAGTTGCACGTCGCATGTGTGTGGCACTTCGTTTAATTACCTCAGCATTGAGACAGATGTAACATCAAATGCCAAAATGACATTTGGAGTCAAGGCTTTGACCATTCGCTGCTCGGCCGGTCGGCCGCTCGGCCTGTGGTACCGCCCGAAAAGCTGAACTGTTTGTTTTTCTTTCTTTTTTGCTTTTTGTTTTTGTTTTTTTCTGCTGTGGAAGCAAAAAATGCGAGCAAGTTTATCTGACCAAATGTGGCTGGGTTGTCAGGCCTGTCATTAGCCTTAAAAGTAGCCTAGCTTACAGATGTTGGCAATGCTGACCGCCTCTCCTTGGCTCGCTATTTGCAGGTGACATTGACGATTGCATTGTGACGCCGACAGTCCAGGGGCAATTCACCCCACTGCCCGAGGCACTGTGCGATGTTATCATGGACCTCACCGCCGAGGGTCAATCGGCGACCATCGAGCATGTGCGCAGCAAGCTCGGTGTCCGATTCCCCCACATGACCACGCCTGCCACAGAGGTCATCTATGATTCGCTGGCGCAGCTTATGCAAGAGCAGAAGATCTACCAGACCGCGAAGGGCTACTTCATCTTCACGCCAGAGTGAGTATCATGCGCTCCTTTGCTGCTGTTTTCTAGTTGGTACATGACCGCATCGCTTTCTCCCATTTATTGCAGACGTCGTCGCAGTCGGTCGCGTCCGCGCAGCAATCACCACCAGCTCAATGGGGGCCACAGCACCAATGGCAGCCTAGTCTACTCCCAGCTGACGGAGGAGGATCAACAGCATGACGTTGTTCCTCCGGAGGCACGCACTATGCTCATGTCCAATGCGGAGGCGTTGCATTCGCTTTACGGCGAGATATCCACGGAACGGGATGGTGATCTAACGCATCAATGCATTCAAACCAATCTGGCGGATGTTATCTGTGGAGGTAAGTCAATTACAGTCCGAGCCTAAGATTATTGCTATATGGATGGAGAGATATGTGATATAATATAATAACGCTAACTCCGGATTCTTAATTCAATCGTCAAATTCTTCTTCGAACTAAAACCTTCCCCACAATACAAATAGTAAGAAATTATTCTTGTTATGCACAGGTAATCCCAATGATAAGATCATTTATCCGCGAGCAGCCAAGCGACGCAGTGCATCATTTCCGACGCCGCGCAGTTTGGAACGGCGGCACAGTTTGCGGCTCTTTGGCTCATCTAAGCGCCTGCAACGCTGCGCCTCGACCCGCAGCCTGTCCAAAACCTACGCCCAGACGCTGAATACGACGGACAGCAGCAGCTCGGAATACCAAAGCACAGATTCGTCATCCCCCAGTAAGTAGCACAGCAAGCAGAACTGGAAGGGACATCGGTTACCTCTGGAAATCCTTTGTTATTGCAGAAAAAGGATCTTTGCTCTCACGGCTGTTCCGACGCAGCGGACGCACCAAGCAGCGCCAAATTGAGACGTACTCGGCACAGTTTCCGCCCGCCGAGTGGTTCAACACGCGCGCCGTCCATCTGCATAGCGTGGGCACCCAAACCGCAGATCATGTAAGTTGCGGAAGCATCCCATTGTCAACTATTTAATTGTAAATCTTTTCTCCCGCTGCAGGACATGCCCTCTGTTCATACGCTTTCCAACTCGACGTTCTACGATGGCTCCGAGCTGAGCCAGCGGTCGTCGACACTGCCGCGTCGCCATCGTCGCCACATGTCCAGCGAGTCGACGTTCCTGATATCCTCCAGGGACTGCTCACCCATACGCCGTCGGTCGCCCGTCTACTGCAGCAGTTCGCTACCTCGTTCCACGCAGTCCATCCCAGCCAGCAGCAGCGGCAGCGGCAACGCTGTCAATCACACCAAAATAAATCACTCCTCAGCGACGCTGTCGCGTCTACATACTGCTACACCCACGCCCACACCCACGTCCATGCAGCAGAAAACAGCGCAGAAGTCGGTTATTGGCAAGCACATCTTTGAGAGTTCGCCGGCTCGCTCTTCAACGCTGAAGTCCGTCTCGTCGGGCAAACGGCAGACGGATGGGCTAATCATGATGAACGGCTGCTCAGACAACAAGACAGCCTACCGCAGCCTTCAAAGCAGCGGGCCCTCCAGCCTGGAGTCCTGCAAGACGTCAATGCTTGCTAGCGGTCCGTCCAGTATTGACAGCGGAAAGGTTTCATTCAGCCAGAAGACCAGCGGCCACTCTAGTCTGGACTCGCAGTGCTCCACGAACACGGCTGTGGTGGCGCCGGCCACAACCACAAATGGCAGCACGCGGTCCATACTGCTGCTAAATGGCTCGCCACGTGGCACGCCCCGTCATCAGGCGATGCGAGCGCGTGTGGCTGAAGCGCAAGCGCAGGCGCAGAGGCAACGCGCGAGCACGCCCAGTCGCATATTGGAGGAGCTAAGCTACCCCACAAATTGCAGTGTTAACGGAGTGCCCAATTCGAGCAGCAATAACTCCATTACGCTGCAGGTGACCACCAGCTCGAGTGGCGGCGGCCAAAATATACCAAGCACTAAAATCTTTGTGCAGAACTCGCCGGTCAGGAGTGTCATCACCTTGGAGAATGGAAAAATGTTGGAGAACTCGAATGTATTTATCATCAACAATGAGACCATGACGAATGAGAAGGGCGAGATCATCAAGAAGACACTTTCCAAACAGTCAACAGCAGCAGCTCCAGCTGCGGCTGCAACTGTGCCGATGGCCACATCCACGCCAGTTAGACCCGAGTCCGTGCCGGAGCACCCGCTGAGCGAGACTGAGGCCAACTCGGAGACGTGCGACTCCATTTCATTCATCAGCGAGAGCTCACCGGAGAATACGGCGACAGAGACGCCCTCCTACGATGGCGGTAAATACGCCAAGAACACCAACAACGAAGGCACCATGAACAACAGCCGCAAGTTATGCCTGCAGCTGGCCAACGGCATCGCCTACAAGAACAATGTGCTCAAGAATGAATCGCAGCCGAATTCGCCGTGTGGGGAGCAGCAACAACAGCACCCTCTGAAATTAGCTGCCTTAGCCAACCAGGACTTCGAAATAGCCGGGTCGGTGGGTGATTTGCATTTCTATGAGAAGCACTCCAAGGACTTGGCGCCGTCGCAGAGCAACCACAAGCTCATGAACAGCAGCAGCGATCTGAAGAACCTATGCTACGAGTCTGTGTGCCAGTTACAGAAATGCACCATGAATGGCGATGAGCTGGCGCTGGCGCACCTGCTGCATAAGTCTAGCAATCCACTGGGCAGCGAGCCCAATCTGGCACTGAAGGACCATGCAAATGACAAGGCCATCGACAAGGAGGCCATGGATAGGCGACTGAGTCTAACCAAGGAGTCGCTAGAGCAACATGGCATGGGCAACGTTTTGGGAGCTGGCAACGAGGAGCTCTACAATTTCCCCAGCCTCACAGATCTGTCTTTCAACTTTACGTCGCTGGCGGCGCGTAAAATACTTCAGGGAGTGAGCCTCAACAGCATCGATACCCTTGTGGAGTTGAATATGGCAGCAGCGGCGGCAGCAGCAGTGGCGGCCAGCAATGCGCAGGAAAAGCAACAGAATAACCAGACGACAACGGCGGCAGCGGCAACAACAGCGCCCACCGTATGCACGGACTTCGGCATGGTCTAGTTAGATATCAGAGAGAAAGATATAGAGAGTAGTAGTACAGGCACCTCCAGTTAACAGAGCAGCTCTGTTGGACCAGGAGGGCGCTTCACCTTAGCATAATCAAACGAAACCTTAGACGAGCAGCAGCAAGCAAAATCTGAATTAAATTTATACAAATTCTGTAATTTATTATCGACTATCGAATATGAATATGGGTTATTTGAAATGCTTTTGTTTCCGTTTTGTGGTAAAAAATATTTCGTTTTTTTTTTACTTTTTGTCTATACTCGTTTTGGGTTTTACGAATTTTCTTATAACTCGGAAGCAATTTTTATTTACAGTGCCAAAATATGATTAGTTTAATTTTAATGAATATACTTTGAATCCCAACCACAACGGTCATCCCATGACACTCGCGAATCATCCGAATGCATCTGACAGAGATTGCAAGTGCAATTTATTATAAGTAGAGATCAGTGCTCACCTCCGCTCGCCCATAAAGTCCCCAACCGGATTGTAAAGTTATTCAATAACTCCACCTTAATTCGAGCTCCCCATATCTTTTAGTTTTTGTATATTTGTTTAAAGCAATGAATGTTTAGACTAACATGCCTATGATGCAGCCCTATCTACTTATGATACGAACACACACACGCCCACACACACACATACACACACGCATACACACCCTTCCACAGTATGAGATATCTACTACGAATATAGAACTTAGCACCTACAACAGAAATACAATAATTTTGTACAAGGCCTTAATTAGTAGAGTCAGCAATAATATAAATAAGTTGAAATCACTAATAAATATGAAATATACAAATTTATATAAATAAAACGATTTATTTTCATTTCGATTGAAGGTTTTGAATATTCATCGACCTACAGGACAACTATCAAGACTGATTATCATGTACCTAATTTATAACTATTTATTAAACTGGTTAACTCTCGGTAATGCGAGAAATTACCATTTGGCGTGTCAGTCAACATAATCATTTGTATCTAAAATGAAACACATTTTATTTGGTATTATTTCATTTCATTTATTTAAATTTTTAAGTCTTTTCTTTTATATATATATATGTATGTATATATATCGGATTGGGTGTTCATACACTTTTGTGATTTATTATTTTTATTTAATATTTTTAGGTTTTGGGTAGTTTTGGCTCTATAAATATGAATAATTATAGCTAATTGCTTTTAAGTTAATATTCATGGTATATACACACACACGCGGTATATATATAAATATATATAATATATATATATATTTATATAGATGCACGATCGTTTTAAGTTACACGAACTTAGTTATGGTATATGAAATAAGTAATATACAAAGCGCAACTTATCGTGGATTGATTTTCGTATTAAAACTACGTTTTTAAGTTTATCATATAATGCTTTAGATAGAATGGGGATTAGATACAAGAGAAAAAGCTAGTCTGCCAGCACAGGGAACTAACTGCAGAAAAGCTATTTCAAAAATTGTTTTATTTTTTTTTCTGTGTAACTAACTGACCGCGACGCGAGTTACAATTAGCGCGAGTCTGCGGTGACCATAGAGGGTATTTGAAAAGATATTTAGTTATAGATAAATATATATATAGATTGTTGATAAATGTTATATGTACAGTTAGTTTCGAAAACTTACTTAAGCCGTATTTCAATCGCGTTAATAGACAAGTATGTAATTTATGTACAGTAATATTAGCAGAGAACGAAGGAACATTTAAGAATTCATATTATAGCTGCTGTGTTGTTAGGTGTTAGGTATTATATGTTGTGTGGTTAAAAATGGCTTTCGGTTCGATGCGGTTCGGTTCATATTCGGATCATACAAATTTCAATCTACTCGTATGCTTCAGATATATATATATATATATATATATATATATATATATATATATATAGATGCGTGTCTATATATATTTAAATCGCTTGCTGAACAACTGAATGTACAAATACTGCGCCATATTTAGACTTCTGTAGAGCGCGAGTCATCTGACCGCGACGCCTTGCGCTCTCGTCCTGGTATGCGTCCCATTACCACAGGTCCTGACTGCGCCTGTGCTTGACTTTGAGCTTGTGCTTGAGCTTGTGCTTGGGCATGAGCCTGTGCCTGAGCGTGTGCCTGCATTTGAGCCTGTGCCACCTGTTGCTGTTGAAGCATTTGCTGTTGCTGGAGCAAGTAAGCCGCCTGCGACTGCTGCACAAAGTTGGCGTGCGTGTAGGCCTGCATGCCAGGCGCGGCGTAAACGTTGCTGGTGCTGGCCTGAAGGTTGAATCGGATTTTTGAAGCCGCATTAGCCGCGTTGGCAGCAGCTGCGATGGCAGCGGCGTTTTCCCGCGACGCACTCGATGTGGTTGTTGACTGAAATGAGATGCTCATGCCACTGTCCAGGGAGCCGACGCTGCCACGTCGCTGGGGCTTCTCATTGCCGACTGGAGAGAGATTAGACAATGATTAATTAGCAACTAATTAGTCACACAAATATTACTCACATTGCTCGTGCATGTCCAGCAGACTGTTGCTGAGTGCGCTGCGCTTCAACTGATTGGAGTCCGCCGAGCTGGACGCTTGCTCGCCAGCAGCCTGTGTACCGGGCTGATAGGGACATGGACACACCTCGACATCGGCCACGCCGCTGTCGCGGTTGTCTGCATTGCCGGTGGCGCGATTGCGCGCGGACTTCTGTCGCTCAAGTTCGGCTTCAATGCGCAGCGATTCCATTTCGTCCATTTCACTTATGGATTCCTTAAGATCCTCGGCAAACTTGCAACGATCGTGCTCGTTACGCGCATTGAAGGTGATCAGGATCTTGCCATCCACCTTCTGGGAGAGCTGAATGCAGAACGGATAGTTTGGCAAGTCCAGCAGGCTGACAACGGCGCCGCAGAGCGGAAAGCTGTTGCGGAACGTGTACGTCACAGAAGTTTTCTTCTTGCTAAAGATTTTGGTGATGACCAGCAGATCGTTGAACAGGAAGACCTCTCGCTGATGGACTCCAGGTCGCTCCTTCTTGTTCACATCGGGTATCTCGTACAGACGACAGTAGCAGACGAGACGCCGATGGGGCAGCGCCAGATTTGGTTTCTTGCCGACTATGGTGGCCTGGACCTTCATCACTTGGGTCACATGATCGCTGCCTGGCTTGAATTCATCCGACTTGACGCGCTCGAAGATGCCGCTCAGCATGTCCTTGTCAATGTCATGACAGTCATCGATGCCGCGCAAGTTCTTGATGAAGTCCTCAACTCGCATGCGGCGCTCCGGCTTCAGATTGGGCGTATGCAGATCCGTGTTCAACATGATGATGGCAAACGCCAGCACAAAGATCTGCAAGAGTCAACGAGAAGCTTAAGTAAAGGAGCGAATAGTTGTGTATCCATTTGGCTTACCGTATCGGATGACCTCAGCCGCCCCACAATATCCGCATTGCACTCGCAGTAGCGCTGCGAGAAGATCTCCATCAGTCGCTCAATCTTTTGCGCCTCGCCAGGCATCCGGAAGTAGGCCTGGAACTTGCGCAGCGCCACATCCACTTGCCGCCCGGAAAGATCCAGCTCCATGGCAAAGCAGCTGAGCACCGCCATATTGAATTGGTTCTGCAGATTGCCCAAATACTCGCCGATCATTTGCCGCGAGAGACCCTTGCGTGTGATCAGGAAGCGAGCGACGCCTTGGGGCGTATTCTCCAGAAACCCGCGCCTGATCAAGTAAGTGATGCCCTTCTCCGGCTTCTTGTTGAATAAATTCAGCCCCACGCGATACTGACGCTTGCGTATCGTCTCCGACATCTTGTAGTTGGGGGGGACGCCAGCTGCAGCGGCCGCCGCCTGCAACTGCTGCTGCTCATGTTGCTGCTGCTCGTGCTGCTCATACTGGGCGGCACTGGTGTGCGAGGAGATGGCATGATCGTCTGTGGGAGGCACTCCGCCAGCTGCTGTGGCTGCTGCCACTACCACCTGGATTTGTCCACCAACACCAACGGACTCCGCCGAGTGCGTGGAAAACTGCTGCGAGCTATTGAGAGCCGTGCCTCGCTTCCAGGTGTGCGGGGAGTTGCTGCGATCGGAACCCAGGTCGCTGTTTATGTTACGCTCGGCGGAGGTGATGCTCGAGTCCGAGCCGGAGCTCTGCACGGATGTCAGACTGCCGTTCTCGGCCGTTTTGCAGAGCCCGTTGGTGCGCAGTAGCGAGGGGGGCGGCGGCGTCTGTCGCTGCATCATCAGCAGCTGACTCTGCTGCTGGGCGGTGATAGAGGACGTGCGCTTGGGCACCTCCGGCGGCACCTTCTTTCCACTGCCGCTACCCTGGCTGCCGCAACTGGGCGTCGGCGTGGTGCTGCCTCCCTTGGGCCGCATGTAGATCTGCGCCGCCGAGTAGTACGGTGTGTGGGGCGAATGACCGCTGGTGTTCACCCACGAGGCATTCAACGAAGTGTCCGCCGAGCTGGCGTAGCTCAGCTCATGCGGCGACCCATGGTAGCTGGTGTAATACGCAGCAGCTGTCGGCATCGCCTGTGCATTGTAATAATGCGGCTCGGCAGCGTGCAGCAGATTGACGTGCGGGTGCGAAGCCAGGCCGGAAACGGAGGTTGTGGAGCTTCCAATGGACACGGGTGAGGCGCCTGTGTTGTACAAATATTGTTCGTTAGCGATTGTCCTCTGGCTTCGGAAAGAAATATACTAATTTACAGTTGACTTGGCTTAAAACTCAAAGTCGGAGTCAGGAGTCAGAGTCAGAGCCAGAGTCAAAATCAAATCAAAATAAAACTCACCCGACTGACTGCGTGGTATCGGACTGCAGTCCAGCTGGCGACGCTCGCGCATGGACAGCGAACGAGTTGGCGGCGTTCGCGAGAGTCCCGGCGAGGCGGCGCCCGGGGGACCCGCCATTATGGTCACCCGTGGCTGTTGCTGTCCCGCCTGCTGCTGTTGCTGTTGCTGCTGCAGTTGCTGCAGTTGTTGTTGGTGCTGCAGCTGCTCCAGCTGAGATTCTGTGGCGCTGCCGTAGGCAGACGATAGCGAGGCATTCGCTGAGGCGCTCTCCTCGGCTAGGGTCATGCTGGAGGCGGTGACCACCATGCGGCGACTGAGGCGCTTCTCAGCCTTGGCCATGGCCGTGATCGAGGCGAACTTCTTGACCATCATGTAGTGTCGGAAGGCGCGCTGAATGGTGACTGCCGCATTGCGTGCCCGTACGCCGCCGTACTTGCGTTCCAGCAGCTCGATCTGTTTATCCAGCAGATCCTGCGATAGCTCGTAGCTGCAGAGCAGTTCCGATCGAATTAGTCAAATTTCACAATAAGCAAATAACACTAGAATAACAATTAAACAGAAACTGCGCCAAGGCGTGTCCGCAGACTAAGGCAATTCGCGCACAAGTGCCGCAAGTCGCAGCCAGTTGATAAGATAGCGTCTGTTCGTGTGTTTATGTATGTATGTATCTCTGAAATGCCATACAACTCGAGCTATCGACCTGATTAAAATGTTGCCACGAGCAGCCACCAACCACGCATTATAAGTAAAAGAGGCCGCGCCAGCTGCCAGAAGAATTTGCTTATTGTCGTAAAAACAAAAATGTTTCCCCCGATTTTAATTTCAGGCTTTCGATCTTGGCCGATAGCAAAGGCAGCTAGACACCAGTCGTGACTGCTAATTAACAGTTAGATCTATTGAAAAATCAGCCACTGATAAAGCGATTTCTCATTCCGAATTCAGGCATAAAATATAACCGAATCGAAGCTGTAATAAACGACTCTTTGGACCTCAGACTCGAATGGATCTGTTTCAGACGTGGTATACGACGTATTACCTATAATGTATAGGCCAAAGGGGTCGATGTCAGTCGTTCTGGCTGGTGGCATGTGAGTTAAAATATTCTTAAACGAAAGAACTGCTATCTTTTGTGGAACTATAGCCTAGTCTAGATCGGTGTTTAATCTGAGAGCTTTTGGCGAAAGCTTTTCTGGGCCTACTGAAGTCGCCTCTAATGCGCCTAGAACAGAGTATTTGATTTGTCGTTCGATTCCCTAGAATATTCCAACAGATACATTTTGGAGAAAGGAGAAACTTTACTTAAGCCCAATCGTTGCTACCAGATTTATTCAGAGGATTTTGAGCCTGTAAAGAGTTAGCTGAGGCAATTGTCACATTTTCTTCTGAAGCCCGAACACTGAATCACTTGAATTAATCTTCAATGTCTTTCATAGTAATAAGCAAACACTGGTCTACCCAGAATATCACATATAGTTTTTATACAGTGAAAATCGGCTAGCAAATGCAGCTGGTTGGCTGGAGTCTGGGATGTGGGGCTCTGGGGGTACGGCTGCCCTCGCATGTCAGAGTCAGCTGTCAGCTGAGACGCTTTTCCAAATATTTACATTCGCCCCATGCCCACAGGTTGTTATCGTGCGTCAGGGCCTAATCTTGGAAGATATCAGGTATTTCTTATCAAACGATTTCGGCGCAGTGCAAAGTCCAAGCTAATTTGCTTACAAGCAAGGTGTCCCTGCCGAGCCACTGCCCACCTGCTGGGCAGCTATGATAGCTGCTTGCTCTTCCACTGTGTTCTATATCTAGTTTAATACAATTATCTATCGGGGCACACTTACGCTGACTGGGCGCGCGTGCGCTTCAGCACATCCCCGCCGTTCCGTATGGAGTTCTTCTTGTGCATTTGCTGCTGTTGCTGCTGCTGCTGCAGCACGATTGCGCCGGATCCACCTGCTCCGGTGCCCACGCCGCTGCCGGCAATAACAACGGCGCCGCCATGGTGATGATGATGCCCATGGCTGTGTATCAGGTGGTGGTTGTGGTGGTGATAATGCCCACTGCCCGCTGGTGCCGCCTGCACCTGCATGTAGTGCTGCTGCTGCTGCTGTTGCTGCTGTTGTTGCTGATGGCACGTGGGGTACTGCTGGATCTGGTAGATCATCTGCGGATGCTGCGGCGCGGGGTAGTTGATGGTCGTGGCGGAGTTGTGCCCGCCGCCCGCATAATGATTCTGTAGGTAAACATATCCACCAACGCCGTCGGGCGCTGTGCTGGAGCCATGTGCACCGACTGGCGCTCCGGCCAGATCGTATTGAGTGGAGCCGCTGCGCTCGATGCTCTTCTGGGGAAAGCTGCAATGATTCGCAAGGGAAAGAGTTGCGTAAGTAGGGGTTACAAGGCCTTCTCGAACAGAACTTTCATTTCAGATATATCTCTGATGGATCGATCGATCCCTGCATACCTGTCGCCAATTATAAAACCAGAAATGCAAATTATCATTTTGACTAATTCTACGATCTTCAGTCTTTCGAGTAGAAAACACAGTCAACCTCACACACACTCACACGCACAAATGTGGAGCCAGCACAGTTATGGGCGTTCAATATTCACATGAAACAACAAATGTCGAATATTTTAATTTATTCAAATTGCATTTTGTTCTTCGTGTCTCTTGTTTTTCGTTATTTTGTTCGGTCAGACCGAAGGTAGGAAGCACCACTCAAGCATTCGGATGAGCCGGAAGATCACGTCGTCGCCCAGCAACGTTCGCGGTTGAACTAAACCGAGCGTCTGCCCAGAGCTCGACAAGCTGCTCGAACCAACAGCAACAGCTCAGCTCAGCTCAGAAACGTGTTTCGTATGGCTGCGTCTCTGTGTGTGTGTGTGTGTGTGTGTGTGTGTGTGTGTGTGTGTGTGTGTGTGTGTGTGTGTGTATCAGCTGCCTACGCATCCAAAAAATGCATCTGTTTTGTTTGTGCGCACAACAATTGCTACCCCTCCGAAGCCATAGACAATACGAGCAGACAACAAAGGGAATATCCTAAGCGTAAAAGGATCCATTATACAAAGGCAGGAAAATGAGATGAGAGGGAGATCTCAGAGGCAGCAGAGAGAGCTAAGGCAGAAAGATTTGAAATGAAAACGAAGTGCCATATGGCATATGGATCAGGATACCTGAACTTCGACTGAAGTAAAAGTTAAGGAAATGATTAGCTAACGATGACAAACAGAAACCACGAAAAATTCCCTCGATCCCCTAGAATTCGAAAGTGTGAACTATTCGAGGACAGATGACAAGCGTTTATTGGGCTACTCAAAGAGATTGTTCCCGGGCAATGATCGAAACTCAAATTGAAGGAGATGTGCAACAAGTAAGAGCGGAAATTACCAAATCTGAACATGTCCAATTAAGTCTCGATGTATATATGAATATATGAATATATTTAAAGGCTGCAAGTCCTTTTGCATAGAAATATATATTTTTAGATTTACTGATATATAGGAATACACATCAGATATACTGATATATAGAAATACATATCGAGATTGCGCAAATAATAAAATACTTATTCCGGCTCAGTTGCAGTCCGTCTATAATTAAGTTTTAAATCGATTTGCATTGGAGGGCTTAAGTCATTGATTATGCCTTTCGTATAGCTTCGGCTTCGCACCGCTTCAAATCGGTGCTCAGTTGGTGGCCCAATAGGTTTCTTCTAGGCTGTGTTTTCTTTGGCTAAGCCAAGACCTGAAGACCCGGGAACAGCTGCATTTCGCACTCAGCCAGCGGGAGGAACCGGTTGGCAGGATAACCAGAGAAACAGGAACACGTACAATACGATTTTCGTCTCAAATGCACCTGGCGTTCGCTTAGGATTCGGATTCGGATTGTCCTTACGGCAGGTAGTTGCCTGACGACAACAACAACTCGCTCGCTCGCTCGCTCGCTTGTTGTTAGTGTTGCCAGGCAAGCAACGGCAACTTGACGCGTTGTCTGCGTCTCTTTCACTCCGTCCGTCCCGCTCTGGCCTGCCACGATTTAAGTGCTCAAGAGTCCTGCCTTGTAAATTGAGGCCAAGCAAGAAACATCTGCCACACGTCCTCCCTAATTGTTTGCCGTTGCACATGAGTCCAGCTGTTGGTTTGCCAAAGGCACAGCTATCGCTGTCTCTGCCTCTTTATCTGTATCTGAGCATTTGTATCTGTATCTGAATGTCTTATGCAGAGGACGTCACAAATAAACAGTGGACAGCGCTTTGCTCGCGAGCCAAACTTTTCATTTGCTGCTGGCCCCGGGGCCATTTCCTCTTGCCGCCGCCGCACTCACTTCCTCGCTGCCTGCTTAATATGCAACAAGTGCTGCCTCTGTCGGACGCTTGGCGACTCTGCGTGGCGTGAGCCGCAACGGCGGCCGCCTTTTGCCGTTTGGCTAAGCGCAACCGTAATTGTTATTGATTCTACATTAGTGTTCTTTTCAGAACTTATGCTTTATGGAGTGTGCCCTAGTCAAAGACAACAAACAAACAGAAAGACGGACAGACGACAGATACATATCGGACAGACAGCTGCTAGACGAACGCCTCGGGTGGCGCAACACGCACGTCAAATTGCTTCGTACTATAGTGGGCGCATATGTCAGCCGCAAACATGACTTATCACAAATACATATATTAATAATAAATTACGGGGTCAAGTCGTGTGAAAACCCATGTTCATATCAATAAGTAGACTTATCAATATGCATTCTATAAGATAATTGCGATTAGATTTGACTTTGAATCTTATCAAAAAACTTTAAAAATAGAATCTGTATTTATTTGTTTACTTCTATGAATATGCCGCATTCCAATTTTACCCACCTCATGCTAGCTAACATAGCATGTC
This sequence comes from Drosophila mercatorum, assembly GCA_961210405.1. Classification (NCBI taxonomy): domain Eukaryota; kingdom Metazoa; phylum Arthropoda; class Insecta; order Diptera; family Drosophilidae; genus Drosophila; species Drosophila mercatorum. Next base: position 23,633,109 of record CAUIUS010000004.1, on the reverse strand, counting down.
AATTAACATTACATTGCCTTTACAGCCTAAAAGTATGCAGTACTTTAGCAAAGTCTTCTGCAAACAGGTTCCACAGCGCTGTTAAAACTGAAACGCAATGCAAGTGGAACAGATGAGTTGCCGAGAGTTGCCCAGTTGCAAACAGGTTCCACTGCGGCGCTCATTACAGTTGAGCATGAAACGCAGTGGGACTGGTATGGAACGGCAATACACTACTAAGCAAGTACCACTGTGGCAATGGTGACTCCACGATAAGACTAAACAGATTGTAAAACAGTTATAAATAGGCTTTAATGTAGTCGAAGCCAGTTGATCCAATGAGAGCGATAAGCGCTGAATGCGCTTCTCTTTTGCCCGCAGTGTGTCCGGTGGCGCTTACCTGACGGCCGTCACATGGTGTGAGGTATGCGTCTGGGTCTCCTTGTGCCGCGTCGAGAGACTGACAACAGTCACGTGTCGCGTGGCTGTGCGCACCACGCGACGCACTCTACTGCGGCCATCCCCCACAACAACAACAATCGGCGGTGGCTTCTTGTCGCTGTCGTATTGCAGGAAGGACTCGCCGCCGCTGTCGTCGAGCGACGACGGCGCGGGCACCGGCAGATGATGCGACCTGCGACTGTTGCTGTGACTGTGACTGTGCTTGGTGCTGCTGCTGCTGCTCGTCTTGGACATGATCGGAGTGGGAACGGGGGACTGCAACAGCGACGTCGCATTCGACGCGTTATGTCCACTCGAGACAATTGAAATGAAACACTTTACTGTTACAATATCGAGAGAGCGCTCAGTTCGGAGCGGGCGCGCGCGCGCACAGAGGCGTGGCTAGCTACACTTTCGCCTTCACTTTCCGTAGGTTTGTTTGCTTCACGTTAGCGGTTTGGTTTTGTATTTGTTTTGTTCGTGGATTTGCTTTCGTTCGTTTCATTCATTAGCAAATCGATTTCCTCTTTATGCTGCAGCGCTGCTGTTGTGCTTATTTGTGTTTAGCATTTATTGTTCTTTCTTTCGATATAATATTTAACGTATTTGTATTTGTTGCGTTTGCTGTGCATGTACTTTAGTTTCTTTGCCTTTTTATCTTTGGTTTGGTTCTGCAATATTTCGTGGCTGCCCTCTCTCGCTACATTCCGCAGTAGCCGAGCGTTTAGATAACGTAGTAGTACTGTTGTTGGCTCTAACCGATAATATTAGGTAAATAAGTATATTTATTAAGCAGACATTCCAGACGCGCGCTCCTGTCTTTTGCGCATTGCGCACCCCATTTTGAGCCCAACCGAGCACAAAGTTCGCCTATTGCGAACGCCCTTCAAACCCGCTGCAATGAAACCGACTGCGACAGAGACAGCGTGGAACGGATACAGCCAATACAAGCGAGCGAGCGAGACGGCCAGAGAGGTACAAGTGACAATCGCTAATGAAACAAGTGGGTTGCGTGACACTTGCAAAATGTTTGTTTTGCTTTTATTGTTGTCGTGCTCTTGCGCTTATAAAAGAGACAAACAGAGAGAGAGAGAGAGAGAGAGAGAGCGAGAGAGAGAGAGACTCCCAGAGCACATTGTATCAGCTTTGTTGCTTTTTAGGTCAGCGATCGCTGATCACGAGTAAAAGTCGCATAGCTAGAAAATAAATGAAACTACCGCAGCGAGTGCCAAGTCGAAGAAGGGGAAGAGGAAGACAATATTCAAATTAAATGCGAGTGCGAGTGCGAATGATAGCACATTCATATGTCAGACACATGCCACATGCCACATGCCACAGCACAACAGTGGGATGTTGATTAACAGTTTGACATCCGTCTGCAAGGAAAAGCTCGTTGAGAAAGCTTTTTGGCACTGCTCCCACAGCGCCTTGGCTGGCTGTGACCTGCTCTACTTTAATAAGTCCATAAATCATATGGAAATTTACGTGAGAATTTTGTGAGAATGCGCGCGACAAGCAGAGTGAGGGAGAGAGAGGCAGGGAGAGGGAGAGAGACAATGGCGCATAGAAAGGGAAAAATATTCGTTTGTCTATCAGCAGACAAGATCAAGATCGTTATGTAAATTTGTTGTTTGTTGGCATCAAATATATATACATATACATACTATTTATGTATATACATATGTATGCACAATTGAACAAAAGAAAACGAAGAAGCGAATCCCCCACACTACTGCCCATAGCCATAAATCTGTTGTGTGGCTCTTTATGTTTTTGGCAAGTTCAAGAACCTTTGTTGAGAGTCTCGAGTGTTTGTGTTTTTGAAAGCGATCTCTGATGGCTTCATCGTCATCCACATCCACAAAAGCATCCGATTCGTTACAATTCTGGGCAAATGTTGTTCATGCTGTCCCTAATGTCTGTCTCAGCGTCGACTGTTTCGTCATTTGTTGTTACTCAGAGAGACACACACATACGACTGTCTCGTACATGACACGAAAAAGCTGTTTGAGCCAGCAAATTTCGCTGTTTCGATAATCCAGCCCAGCCCACTGACAGCCCCTCCTTCCATTCCCCGTCGGTTGGCAGCAAGCAGTGTGGTTGTAGCCTTGCCTTGGATTCCACAACAAGTCATGGCGCTATTGGCCAAAACAAGTCGCCTACAACGCAACTGTTCTGAGTAGAGTTCTCGATTCTACGCTGCGATCTGTGGGAATGCTGCCTGCCCCGAAAAACCCACTCGCAAGAGCAAGAGAAGCCGAGCTTCTAAAATGTGTTCTTATTTAACAACAGTCGCAGAGTTGTTGTCGTTCTCTGACTCGAGCTCGTTGCTGTTCCAAACATATTCTAAACAAAACAAAAACAACCACTTTTATTGCAAGTCTCTCAGTCTGCATTCAATAAAGTCTGTGCGGTCGGAATTTAGTTGAACGAGTTTTAAGTTTAGATTCGTTTTTAGCATTTGGCGTTGGTTTTAATTTGTGTTGTGCTCAAAGCTCAGCTTGCATCCGCCACTGCGCACGACAGTGCTGGCTAGTTGTTGTTATTATAATTGTTGTAGATAGAGCTGCCTTTGTTTTACAGGTGTTCCACTGCACGAGCAACAGCAACAGCAACAGCATCAGCATCAGCTGCAGCAGCAGCAACCACGCCAGCGACAACAATTGCAGTTGTAATCAGTTCCAAGTTGTTTTGTTGTATAATTATTAAATTTATAATTATCACACACACACACCAACACTCACGCAGACAGAGCGAAAGGGAGAGCGTGAGCAAGAGAGAAAGGTAGCAGGTAAAGTGCAGCTGGGTGATGACTTGGGCTGCGCAGTAGCAGCTCACAATAGCAGCAACAGCGCTCGGTGGTGTATTCACTGCGTGTCATTAGTAACGGCGCATGTAATCCAACTCTCTTTCTCTTACACTCTTTCTCTTAGACGCGCTCCCTGTCTAACAAGTGGAATGCGTTTGCGTTTGCCTTTGCCTTTGCCTCTGCGTTTCGGCTGCAATCGGGCGGCTCAAAATGAGCGGAAGAGGAAGTGGAAACACAATATGCAACAACGCTAACTGCACGGGGCGACTGCGACGCAGCGTAATTGGTTGGCCAGCGATTGTTACACAAGCAGCGTACCAAGCAGCAGAAACGCAGCGCAGCAGATCGCGCAACGACTGCGCCTTGCACGATTCGTGACAGAGCGAGACAGTTTTGAGCGTAGCAACCGTTAAATGTGACTTGGATTTTTGCTTTCTCTGCGACTGCAGCTGCAGCTGCAGCTGCGTGGAATCAGCTGTTAAGCTTTTATGCTCCTCAACTTAGCGCTTTACCACAAAGTAAATGCGATAATATAAAGCTTTAAGCTGTTTGCATTACGATCTGAGCTTAACAGAAGGACTTTCAGACCGCAGCTGTGGAGCGACGCTTTACAGTTATTTTAATTGAGCTCTGTTTTTGTGGAGAGGGCTCCAGATTCTCTATTAGCAGTAGTTTAAGCTCTCAGCGATTGGCTACAGTTTCAATTAAAATATGTAGCAGAAATTTCCAGTCGAGTCCACACACACACATACACACTCACACACACACAAGGAAAGAGACCGACAGTGGGACGTTTTGGTCGTGTGTTTGCCGAAACGTAACGGGGCAGTGGCCGTGGCTTTTGCTTCTGCTTCTGCTGGTGCCGCTGCTGTTCCCGCTGTCGACGCCTGTTTTTTCTGTAGTTGTTGGCGGCACTATTGTTTTTGTGATACGCGCGCAGCAGAGAAAGGCGATTTTCTCTTTAATTATATTTTATTTTGTACATTAGAAAAATTGTATGCAATGGCTGCTTTTTGTTTTTGTTATTTTGTTGTTTGTTTTTTGTTTTCATGGTTTCCGTTTGATTTTATTTGGTGGTTTTCAGCCCTCGTTGTTGTTGTTGTTAGTATTGTTTTCTGTGGCAGGGGAACACGACGATGTCAAATTAATAAACCGGCCCTGGCCTGACGGCAGTCACAACAAACAAATTGCCGATTACAACAAAAACAACAACAACAACTACTACTACAACAACAGCACACGCGCTGCCAAGTCGTGAATTGTATGATTCGTACACACACTCATACACAGCCACATGCGTGTGTGAGTGTTTTGCAATTTAGACTCTTAAATTTAATTTTCATTTTTTCATATTTTTTCAACACTCACTCACACTCACACACACACGCGAAAGCCTTTGTTTGCAAATCAATTGGCGCGCTGCAAAATTTGTTATTCAATTTCCAAATTTTGTTGCTTGTTTCGCGTATGCAAAGTGGCAAGAGAAACAACAATTAACGAATCCATATTCAAAGATAATAATGGATTCCAACAGCAGAGTGTGAGCAGCGACCCGCTCCCAGAGTGAGCCAAGTTTATATATTAACAACAAAACGCACGATCGGGCGGGCAGCGACTGCGACGTCGACGTCGTTTTGAACAGAAAAGCGCGCGCGCGGTTTCTCTGTGGCCTGTGCTGCCTACTTCGACGAAACTTTGAGAGAGACTAAATTGGCCGACTGAGGCGCGCGAGCTTCCAAGCCGTAAATCGACGGCCCGTTTCCACGTCTATCAATGTGTGTGCGACGAGAGAGAGAGAGAGAGAGAGTGAATGTGTGGTGTGTCGCTCAATGTGTGTGTGTGAGTGTGTGTGTGTGTTGTATTTGCCAATAGGCAAGTTTGTGTGCCAGTTATTGTTGCGGCTGCTGTTCTGGCTGTGTGCTAAGCTGTTCTTTTCGATTTGATCTACCGAAAACAATTGGCAGATCGTAAGCGAAACACTTGCAAGAATAGCCAGCTAACAGACACACACACACACATATATATTTATATATATACACTTATACCATACACCTGCAGCGCATTGACGTATTTGCCGTGACTGGAAGTCAGGCAGCACAGTGGGACAAAGACTAATTGTTACTTAAAGAAACTCATTCAGACTCCTTAACACGCACCAAGTACCTCTGAAACATCTGGAGTGCAGCAGTTGGTGGACTGTTTTTAGCTTCCATTGTCGAATTGGGTAATTGCGAAAAAAGAGAAAGAAAGAGGCAAGCCAGAAAATACTGAACACACATGAATAGGAAGCAACACACTGCCACGAAATCAAGGTGTAAATTTGTATGCAAACGACATGAGCACACTGTGAGTGTAATGAAAGAGACTCGCACTCGCACTCGCACTCGCAGTCGGGCACAGTCACTGTCTAAAAGGCGATCACAATAGCAACAAATTCATAAGGCAGCCCAAAACAGCTGCTCACCACAACAGCAGCAGCAGCAACAACAATACCAACTGCATCGAGAGAGCGAGTGAGTGCCAAAATAATAACGAGCTCAACTAACAGACGCGAAGCGTATGAGCGAACAATAAGCTGCGCTTACGTTACGCTCAGGTGACTCACGACCTCACGTCTGAGTCTGGTCTTTGAAGGGCGGGTGAGGGCGGCGCATAGCGGGGGCGCTGCAGCCCGCTCTTGTGCGCGCTCTCTCTCTCTCTCTCTTTCTCTCAAGCTCTTTCTCTCTGTGCTTATACATGTGCTGGGGGTATGAGTACGTTATGGCCGCTGTAAACGCTAACTGTGAGGCGCTTTTGGTAGTTAGTCGCTTGCGGCGGGCTACTAACAAAATGGGCTTCGTAATGGCTGACTGGGTCTGAGACTGAGCCAAGCGTTAAGCGTCATGATGAGTGTGCCTCTGCATATGGCTATATGGCTACATGGCTGTATGTGTATCTGTGTGTGTCAGTGTGTGTGAGTGTGTGAACAACAAACCATTTATATCCGGACCTGCGGCCTGTTTTGACTTTTCATTGAAACTCGCTTGTTGTTGTTGTCGGACATTGCTGTCACTGGCATCGTTAAAAACTAAAGTCATAAAAACCAAAACTTGTGCCCACTGTGCCACACACACACATAGCATAAACATAACTCACATACGACTATCTGTCTGTCTACATATGCAAGTTTCTATGAGCTGGCCTGATGATGATATTAACGCATTAGGCACAAGGTACACAAAACCCATTTACCTTTTGCCTGACTTTGTCTCAGCTGTTATGAAACAATCAACAACAGCAACAACAACAGCAACCGACTATGATGACAAGCAACCAACACACAACAATAACTTCATGCAAGCGAGGGCAGATCAGTAATAAAGCAAATGCCAAATATAGAAACTCATTTATGTTCCGATTTGGAGCTCGAACTAATTCCGATAATCGGCGCCTTAACCTTTTCCCATCGATAAAGCAATTCCAATTAAAATTCATATTTGTAGCTGAATAAATTTTCTTGTTTTGATCTAACGAAATATATCTAGGAGTTCAGATTTGTAAATGTGTATAACTGAATTAGTTAAGATGATTGTTAATAAGTGTCTTGAGTTTACATAATTTAATTTGTTATTTATTTATTTAGTTATATTTTGTCTTCTTATATAATTATTTTAGTTTTTTACAGATGTTTCATTACGGCTTTAAGTGACGTATTTCGCTATTTTGGACTATTTTGGACCATTATTTTATTGCTTTGATCGCATAAATATTTTCTATTGCAGATCATTAATCACACATCAATTTTGGTTTATCTATTGGATGAAAATGCAGTTATCTAATCTGTATGGACGCAGACCAGTAAAGTTTTATAGACTTAATGGCAATTTTCGTACAAGTTATCTTATCTTAACTCAGTGGTTAATCATTTGACAGAGTTTTAAGCGAACTGTTTAGGCGACCCGTGCGAGTGCCAGCGCGAGTGCAAACGCATATGAGTCGCTTTGTATAAACTCGTATATGTTTTTATTAGTAAACATCGCGAATGTAGTTACTAACTATGCGATTACGATTCCGCTCAACGAATGCCTGACTTGTTAAGTTGTTGTTTGTTGACTTGACCTTAGGCTTCTGAGCCCAATTTGTGGATAAATATGTACATGTGCATGGATATGGCTATAGCAGCCCTATGCGCTAGCAGCGGGCCCAGAGAGACCTTCATATTTACCCAAAAAGCCAGCAACGATTGCCAACCCATAGCCCATCTCTCTCTCTCTCTCTCTCTCTCTCTCTCTTTGTCTCTGTCTCACTTTAGCCGTAGCCTCCCTGGCCATATTCGCTTGGATAGTACCTTCAACTTGCGTGTTGCGCCGTGGCCATCGCCGATTGTATTCGGTCATGGCTGCCAGACTTGGCAACTTGGCAGCCACATGGAGACCAGGCTGACTCCGACTTGGTGATTAGAAAGTGAACGCTGGGCGAGCTGAGACAATGGATGAGAGAAGTGGCTACAGTTAATGAAGCGTGCCTCCAATGCCCTCCCCTCATCTGAGCTAGCGAAGGGCACGCGGCGTGCTTAGCCTTCGTGCCACGACAATAATTGCAGTTGTCATTCGTTTTCATTTACTTTATGAGCAATATTTTAAACTCATTTCCTTAGTATAATGTACTATATAATAGCTTTGCACCCGACGTTGCTCGGAGACCTTTTTTAACTGTTGCTTTAACTTTCAGTGCACAAAGTTTAAGTAGACTGACAGTTATAGTCAGCTAGATCATCTATATATTTATATCTTAATAATCTATAGCTAGAAAATTAGATCTAATATCAAGTTTATATGAAAACTACAGCTTTATATATATATATATATATATATATATATATATATATATATATATATATATATATATATATATATATATATATATATATATATATATTTGATATAACAATGCTTTAAAACCTTTTAAGCTTTAAAGAGCATCTGTCATAGGGCTCAACTTTTTGGCCATCTCTAACCCAAGGTGAAGAAAGATCACGAAAAAGTTGCTCGGCGATCAGATTCACTCTCACTTCGCCGGCCATTTAATTAAATGTGTAACAAACACACAGCCTCCGATGCTGATGAAGATGAGCAACAATGACGAGCCACAGCGATAGCAGTGGCAACTGTGCAGCGGCAGCGGCACAAATCACATCACTCAACATCAACAGCAGCAGCAACAACAAATGGAAATGGGCAACTGTTTTTATACCCTGAACCCATTGAAAATGGGAAATCAGGGTATAATGTTTTTGTTGAAATGTATGTAACAGGGAGAAGGAGGCGTGGCAGACCCCACAAAGTATATATATTCTTGATCAGGATGACAAGCCGAGTTGATATAGCCATGTCCGTCTGTCCGTCTGTCCGTCCGTCCGTCTGTCCGTCTGTCCGTCTGTCCGTATGTATGAACGCGTCGTTCTCAGAACCTACAAGAGCTAGAGAAATTTTTTATGTAGGTTCCTGTATAGCACGAAAAGATCGAGTTTGTTTCAGAAATTCGATAACTGTTATCGTTTTATTGTTATCGATTAAAAACGAAAATCTAAATTCAGCTACAAAATTCTATCTAATTCATCTTTCTAGCTAGAGTCTTTAAATTTTGCATTTAGTGTTATGTAAGCCTTACGCAATTTCGGTTTTTGTTAAAGTTTGGGTGCCACGCCCCCTTCGCCTCAAATTCGTAACTCCCGTATATCAAATACTAGAGACTTGTGCTTTGGCACATACATACATATGGATGACATGATTATGCCCAACAAGTTTGATCAAAATCGTTCGTCTAGAAAAAAAGTTATTAAGCATTTAATTTCCCATAGCATTGCCATGCAAACAGCAGGCAAAGAACAGCTGACGCACCGACTTGCGCTTGTGTATGCGTGCGCCTGTGTATGTGTGTGTATGTTTTGCTTGTAATGAACGTACATATGCTTGTGTATATAAAAGAAATTAAGAATGCTTGGAATAGCGGCTCTTCGCAGGGTTCAGGGTATACCCTAGTCGAGCGGTCTCGACTAGATTTTTCTTACTTGTTTTCTTTGTTTTTCATTTTATTATACTCTGTGCCAAGTGTTTATGGTTGACTAAAGGTATAATAAACTTGTAGGCATTTGTGTAACATGTAGCTGAAAGCTACTGCTACTTCAACTGAATCTTAATCTAATTTAACAAATATATTAACTTCACTTTTGGGATATATACCAGAGTCTTAAATGTCGGCCGTTAAATATCGAAGAATATATGTTCTACAGTCAGGAAGGTTGGCATGAAGTCATCCAAGCAACTGTCAGCATTTGATCTAGAGTATCACTCTGTCAAGCATACCCAACTATACGGCTCTTGCTTATATATTTATTTTTATCTCTTTCGCTGTTGAAAATTATGTTAGTGGGAAATTTTTAATTTTTTGTGGTTGCCAATGAAGTACACGGTGAAGCGCCGCCAAAACTTCACTTTCACTTGCACTTCACGGCGCAGCACAGCAAGGCACAGCACAACAAAAAACAACACTACACAGCAAACAAAAAGAAAAGAAGAAGCAAACAAAACACATTGCTTTACTTCACTTGCTTCGGCATGGCCATGAATGAAGCGGTCGCTGTTTGTTATTTGCGGCTTTTTGGCTGCCCACTGGCGTTGCCTTCATCAATCACACAACAACAGCAACCACACTAATAATGAGGAGCGTGCGCCGGGGGCACAAGCGGCAACAACGTTGTTGGCTCATGTGGCACGATTGCTGCAAGTGCTGCTGATGTTGTTTGCTTTTTGGGAAAGTGCGCCCACAAGGGTTCTATGCTCGTTAGGCTCTAAATCACGTAGCCAGACTCAACCGAAGCCCCTTGCCTCAATCGTCGCTCATTTGTAGCCCAGCAATTGCCTCTGTCTGTCTGCCTGTCTCTCTGCTTTCTTTCATTGGAGAAAAATTCATGTTTACAAGCGATTAGCAGCCTATTATTTATTTATGTATGTTCCATGCAACTGAATCTCTCTCCACAGCAGCAACTGGTGCCTCGCAAGATCTTTGGCTAAGATTATCGTCATCATCATCATCATCATCGTCGTCATCAGCAGCAATTCAAGCCACAACAAATCGCCAGCTTTGCATAATCAGTGCCCAAATTGGACATCATTATGCGAAACTATTTTTACTTTTTATTGTTGCTTTTTCTTAATGCCTCTTTTTGGCAACATAACGCAGCTGGGCACAGAAGCTAATGAACTCTTGTGGCATGTAGTCTTTGCTGTAATAAGTTACAACCCTTGGCGAAGGTGTCTTTCGATTCGATTCGCGAATGTTGCGAGTGCGATTTCGTCAGCTTCCAATTCAATGCAAATTACTGACAAAGCCCAACTACACGCTCCGTCGACAAAGCAGCAGCAGAAGCGACTACAATTGTCGCTATTGTGCAACCGACAAACAACGACAAGAGCCAGTTAAGGCAGAACATTGCAGTGTAGGGTGCTTAACGGGGAATATGGCCATCATTACAAGTCTTCAAATATCATAAGGTATTAAGAGTCTTATTATAGCAGATATTACTTATACCATGCTATTGAAGCCTCCGCCTTATCATATGTACTTAAAGCTTATAAATTACATACTCCACAATTTGTGAGTAAATTTCATTTACCTGAATCTAGTTGCATCTACAATTGCATGTACTCTGATTGAAATAAAATATACAGCTTTACGCCTTCTGATTACAGGGTTCGGACAGGGCAGAGCACTTTTGGGCAAGTCACTTATTTAGCATGTATGCACTGCGAGTATCTTCGCGGCAAAGCGTCGGCTGACTAACTGGAACTCAAGAAATTTGGCTCACAACTAGGACGACAACAACAACAGCTGCTACAATGACAACAACGGCAACTGCTGCAAGAACTGGTAACTGGTCTGCCGGCAACCGGCAGCCAAAGCTGTGGCAACACCTCCCTCTTCGCAACACTCACTAACAAACATATACATAAGCAGACACACACACATACACATGACGTCAGCCGGTTGGCCACGCTTGCAGCTCTTCTTAACTGGTTTACACATTAATTTAGATGCTTTCTTGATGCCTGAGTCAAGTTTTTCGGTTGTATTCACATTTCGGAATTTATTTACACATTTTGCGTAGGCCTACAAACCCAGAAGCCTACTAAAGCGCCGGATACCCGCTCAGTCGGGCTGGCAAAGAAATCAGCACCCGTTTTCTTATCGACGGAACCACTCAAAAAAGCTCTCAATTAGCAAGTCGCTTCAGCTCCATAACGAAGAGGGGAAGGCTAGAAAGATCATGTGAAATTAATGAATCATTTGGTTCACTTGCTGGGCAGACATTTAACCTGAGATTAGCATCTCAGAAACATACGTCAAAATGTGGTCCATAAAAGGAACCGAATCGAAGCTTTAATGCTCTCTCTCTCTCTCAAACTACAAAAAAGTCTTTAAATTGACTTCACGCTTGCATTTCAATGTTAGTCTTTGATCTTTCATAAATTTCGTTTCATCGATGCACGGAACGTGGATCATGTGTACTACCCAAGACAAATAAAAGCATGAATTAAGCGGGTAATTGTTGGCTGATTCCGACTCTGCTATTGAAGTTGACCAAGAATAAATATAATCATTTCGAAGACAAAGGAGTTCTCTTACTTAGCGTTACACAGTTGATGACAAAACCTAAATACCCAGAGACCACAGCTAAAGCGGAAAGTATTTAAATAGCGTGACTTTCGAATTCAACTGAGCTCAAAGCTGAGTTTTCAAGCTTGAAACTTAACTTAAGATCAGTTAACTATATTGATTCATAGACAATCGCTTAAGCTGCATTTCAGATGATTAACTGCTAACGAGCTACTATTTATAGAAGTCTACGATATACTATATACATATATACGAATATACTATATGCAAACAGCCATTACTCGAGCTGTGTAAGCGAAAGAGTTGGACGACTAATATTAATTATTTGTGAATAGATGAAGCTCCACTCACGACGACAACAATAGCACAAGATGAGCATATATCTAGAAAACAGATATAAATGTATACACATACAAAAATCAAGTGTATATATATATATATATATATATATATATATATATATATATATATATATATATATATATATATTATGTGTGCTATACAAAATCTAGTTTGGTTTTGTATGAATTTATCAAGATGTTCAATAATTCAGGTTTTATTTTTATGACACATCGCAACAAACCATGCAGTTCCTTATTAGTTTTGATTTGGTCTTTCGATTCATGGCAACACAAAATGCATAGCGAGTCGTTAAGAAACTTATGAATAGTCTTAAATTTCATTGTAAAGTTCGAAAGTTTTAATTTCGAGTATGAAACAAATAAGAGTGCAATAGGCGATTTGTGTATATTCTACATTATGTAAATCGAAAGTGATTCTAAATTCTTACATAAAACATTTGTAATTCGCAGTTTGAAGGGTCGGCCACGCCCCCTGCTTGTTACTTACATGTCAAGGAAAACTATATTCCCTGACTAACCACATTTGATGGGATTAACAATTATGATAATTGTAAGCTTCAATGAAAAACAAAAATAATCATAGCCATATCGTAAGCTGCATAAAAACCGAAAGCTAAATCGCAAAGAAAAATGAAACCAACTCAATTATAATATTATAATGTTGTTATGCAAATTGGCTAGCCATAATCTGCCAAGCATTATAAGTAACTCAAAATAATTTAACTTCATTGGCTAATTTGTCCACATACGTTTTATATTCATAAAACAGGGAAATATATATTGGCCTCAACAAAAGGTTTTTGCTGTTTAGCTTATGTCTTTCGAACTCTTCTTGAAGATCATTATACTATCTCAGCTTAAGATATTGCTCGTCTGCTACAGATGCACTGGCTCGAAGACCTAATGACAGTCATGTTTGTACATATAATCACGTGTTTATCGTGGAATTTTTTATGCGCGTGTCGCGGCGTGGGAGTCGTAATGCTTCAGCCACAAACACACACACACACATATATGTACATATATATGTGAATCAGAATATATATATATATATATAAAGAGCTATCGAAATAACAGCTGCATACATACATATAGATACACTCTTTATGTGTGCCATGTGATGTTGGCTGTATGGAAAATGTCAGAGTTCAAGGTTTTTTGTTACATTGTGTTTATGTAACTGGCAGCTAGCACATAAAAGTTGCTCACACAAACATAATTGTACATAAATAGATGAATAGATGTATATAGGCATATATGTGCACATACATATACCTATGTATGTATGCTTACTTTGTGCCAAAAATAAGCAATTTGTTACGCCTGAATTGATTTTTGAGCCAAGCGAAGATACTTGGGCTCTAAATTCAACGAAGCGAACTTAATTTTGTATATAAAAGATAACTGATAAATAAATAAAGTATATATATATATTTAATACAAGTCAATTAATTCGCTCAAGTAGTGCTTCCATGGTGAATATTTGCTGTTCAAGTGAAAACTGAACAGAGCTGCACTTGCGGTCCACAACACAATTCGTAGCATACTTTGGGGCTGACAATGAAGTCAGCTAAGCAAAGCACACTCCGGCCGTCCGGCAAGCCATTCACTAATTGGAAAAGTGTTGCCTACTTTTACGAGCTGCTAGTTTTCGAGTCAAATTGAAACTAGAGACAAAGTGCATTGTGTGGGCGTGCCGCCTTTTCGTTGCCACTCCACAGGCCACGCTGTGTGGTTCGTGGTGTGTGGGCTCAGCGGAGGGTGGGGTAGCGTGGGCGAACCACTGCGTGGGTAGCTATACAAACGAGCAGCGTACGGGGGGAAATTCCCGAAACAGAGGAGATATCATTGATTTTTGCTGCTGCTGCTGCTCATGCTGCAGCTTCAATGGGCTGCGTATTATTGTAGGCGTTTATTGCGTCACAAGCGGCCTCGGCCAGAGCGAACCTTGAACTGCCGGCTGGGAGCCCAGCAGCAGTATATGTCTCTGAGGGCGTGGGGGCGTGTGGGTGAGTGTGTCTGCATGTAACTGTGGGCGGATGAACCACAAGTGCAGCCAGGCAAACACAGATAAGGATAATGCACAAAAGGACAAAAAGGGTGTACATGTGTCGATAACTTACCAGTAGATCTCATTGGAGGTAATCATATTGGTGGTCTTGTAGTACTGGGCGGCCGTATAGCTACTCATTTTGTAGATACAAATATATATGTATGTATATATATATATATATATATATATAAAATATATATATATATATATATATGTATGTGGTAAATATAAATATATGTGTAGCGGATACACGACTTGTGCTACTTAAGGCTGACAGAGGCCCTTTACAGCTGCGGGCAGTGTCTAATGAAACGGAATTGTTGTTGTTGTTGTTGTGGGTATAGTTGCTTTTGGTTTGGTTACTGCGGAACTAGGTTCTGATTTGAATGGACGGTTTACAACACTTTGGCACCAGCGAAGTGGTTATAATGTTAATAACGATGATAGAAAAAATCAATACGACAGCGGCAAAAATTTCATTCGTGTATATTTGATGAGCGGCGGGCCGATTTTGCGATATATGTGTATATATATATATATAGTTGTAAGCGATAAGTTATTCATATATTATATGTATGACTACGGATATTCGAGAAATCAGGGATTATTAACGCCCATTGGGCAGCAGGAGGCAACGACTACGAAGACTGCGAATTTGCCGGGGTTGGCTGCAGACAAACGAATACATACACAGGACCGCGACGACGAAGGGGCGGGCGAGACGAACGAAATGCTTGCAAAAAAAAGAAAAACAAGAAAATAATACAGCGGGCAGACCGAAACCGAAACCGAAAACGGGGCAAGCTCCCCCACGCGAAAGGATACGGTTACAAAAAGTTAGTATGCACACTAACTAGGCACTCGAGGCCCTAGACACTAGACACTAGCACACACTAGAACGAGAGCGCAGTTGAGGTTACATGGATCTGCTATCCTACATATATACATCTATATAAGTAATATGTATATAATAGAAAATGTTGCTAGGCGGAAAAGCGTCTGCGAAAAACTAACGTCGGCTAACTGTATTGTGAGACTGACTACTGAGCAGCGCGTTACTAAAGGCGTCGACAGAGCCAAAGCGGCGTCAATTTAACGAGAGAGAGGCACAACGACCCTCTTAGCACAGCAAGAGAGCGAGAGAGAGAGAGCCCTTCGGCTAAACCAGATGGGACAGATGCGAGTGCGGGTTGTTTTCGTAACTGCGTCTCAGCTACTTTTCGCCTGGTGGTTGCTTCGGTCAGGCGCTGAGTTGAAACTTGCAACTGCAACTGCAACTGCAATAGCAATGGCAATTGCATTGCAGAACAGCTGCTGTAGCTGTAGCTGCTACCATTATAGCCAAGTCAACAACAAAAGCAACTGCAACTGCAGTTCGTTGACAAACTCTCTCAGCTAATAGCGCGATTGTCAGCTAAATAGTTTTATGTTTTCATTAAAATCATTAAAGCTGAATACGAGCCCCATTAACAACAATTGCCGAGCGCAACTGAGAGTCAAATTATAGCTGCTTTTGTTGTTGTTACTTTTTACGTTGGGAGCAACCCAAAGAGAGTGTGCGAGGCAGAGAGAATGCGCTTGCTTAAGGGTGGCTGTGGATGCCGTCGCACAGAATACGTCAAGCATGAGCGAAACGAATCCGGAATGTTGTGGGCTGGCATCAGGAAAACAGCTTTCGAGTACCAATGTGCTCTAAGATGCTGCCACACACATACACACACACACACACACACACAGACACATGAAAGGACAAGACTTCTTTAGGGCAATTTATGGCTCACCCTTATTTGCCAAAAATTGGGGTGAACTGAGAGCCAAGCGAGCGCCACACAGAGCGAGCCTGAGAGAGAATGCGAGTGTACAGCATTGCCAGCCCAAAATGTTGGCAAATACACTTAGAGAAACCAACTGGCAGTATCCAATGAGCATATTTGTCTATATAGTAATATATAGTAATGTCTTTTTCTATACGGCTACAGGGGAAAGTGAGGATAAGTAACTGAATATTGTTGAAAAATTCACTCTGGAACTCCGGAAAATGGGCAAATATGAAAAAAATATTCATATGTTTTCTAGTTGCTAGTGGAAAATAACAGTTAAATGTTGCATGAGAAAAATATCCAATTATAACTCATTTTATTAATTAAACAAAAATGCTAAGATTTTGACTTCAGCTAGGAAAGTACTTAGATCTAGCGTTTTATGTATTTCAAGAGAGTCATCAAGTATTAACGACTCAGCTGAATATAATTAAATACATATGGAAAGAGAATAGTTATTAAATAAATTGCAAATTTCGTAGCACGAGATCACAGGTCTATAAATTAAATTGAATAGTCTCTACAAATTTTACAATATAAAAGAACGACAATTTGGTCCGAATCGATCTTTGGAGAATTGTTAGAATAATTTCTTCATGCTCAAGGGTTGCGAAAATCTGATAGTGCATTAAGCTTTAAGTTTCCATTTTGTAAAACAAACAACAAAAAAGTTTTTGCTAACTTTCGCCCAACCTTCTAAAAGTTTCTTTGAATATTATATGATAAGTCAGTCAACATTTTGTGAGATTTTCGTTGGTCCATTTAATATTCAATAGACATCATTCCCAGGCATCATAGAGCTGCAACTGCGAGAGGGCAGGCAATGTGAGCCCCAGAAAAGCGACGAATTGAATTGAATTCTTTGAGAACTCCTTTCTCTGGGCTGTGCGTGCTCGAGTGTCTGCGAGCCGGCAGGGATGGGGGTCTGTCTGCACTTTCTATGGCCCCGTTGCATGCATGCGCCCGCAACAACAATAAATAACAACAACAACAGCAATCATTTGACGAGGTTATCCCCAACGCGCGTTCCACATTGACTTAGCCTTCGACTTCAATTCTTGTGCGCGCTGTGCTCGAGTAAACAGACAGCAATAAGTATTTAATAATCATGAACAACAATAGCAATAACAACAAGAAGTGAGCGTCAAATAATTGGCAACAGAAAAATGCAACTGTGAGACGACACTGCAACACCAGCGGCTTGCCTCTTGACAGCCCCTTGCCTACCTCTGCCACGTAGGTTGGTGCATTTTATTATGTGAAAAAATAATAATAAAGAAAAGAAGTTCATACTTTGAATGCGCTTCTCATGAATTCATTTTTGTTCAAGACAAGTGGATAAGTTACATTGAGCTGGGGGAAGGCGGCAGTGTGGGGTGTGGAGTGTGGGAGCAACATGCACTGGATGCCCAACCCCCCCTTGAAATGGGTCAAACACATTAGCCGCACGACAACGCAACGAAGAGCGCATCAAAAATGCAACTTGCAGCCAACTTTGAACTAGATAAAAAGTTGAGCTGTGACTCTATTCGTCCCCTGCTAACCCCGCACCCACGTCTCCCCCTGCGCAGCAAGAGAAGACAAACAAACAAATAAACAAGGAAAAACAAACTCTAAGAACGCTCAAGTGTAAACAAAAGCGCAGCAGATGAACTGAAGAAAAAACACATAAGATTATAAACTTAGATTGGACTGACGACGCAGATACCTTGTAGACATTAACGAATTAACGAATTTACGACATGATTGACTTTTTAACTTGAAACATTTACAAAATTAGCAATGCTCAAAAACTGATATTTCTGAAGAGTTTTTAATTTTAAAATGACATTCTAAAGGCACTCGCTTCAGCAGGTAATTCAACACTAAAGCAAATGATTTACTTTTGTATTATAGTGTTCAATTTATAGACGTCAACAACGCAGATATATTAAAAAATTAATTATTGAAAAATTAATTATTTGATTCCTTAAGTTTCCAAGAAAGCTACAATACTCCTTGCCAACTCCCAAATTAATGAGTATAACAACCAAATGCTCAACGCATCTCAAAGAACTCCCATCGAAATGAACTCAAAATGGAAATGGAAGCAATCAGACAAAGAGACAGCGACACAGAGGAAGAAGGCGACCAACTTGAAGTAGGCAAATGCCAGAGCTGAATTATGGATTATCAGAACAAAAGAAATTCCGTTTCCATTTCCATATCCATATTCGTAGAAAGATGACAAGCTCTTTGCTAGCCGAGTGAAATAGACTCTAGCCAAGAGGAAGCCCAGAGTATTCCTTATTCGAACAGCCAGCTAATTAAGTAAGAGTAATAATCAAAACTGTTGCAGGCAGTCGCAGTTGCAGTGGCAGCCAGATCTGTCAGTCAATTGTACAAATTGTGGAAGTGGAGCAGCTGCCGTCCCAGCAAATCCATCCTGGGCATGCTGTGCCTCTTTTGTCATCCATGTAAAGTCAGCAAACGCTAAAGAGCACACTACAACTGGGAGCGTGGACGAGAGGTGAAAAGTGGGAAGCGGGAAGCTGTGTGGCGGACTGCAACAACGCGGAGAGTACTTCATGTTACAGAACATGCTGAAGAACATGTTGGGGCGGAGACGCCTTAAAACACGCTCTTTGACACATTATAAAACAAACCAAAAGACTTTATGGGCTGCTGAATACCCTTTGCTAAATGATAATTACGAGTTGCCGAATGCTTTATACAATTCAAAAAGCAATTCCATATAAAGAATATATATATAAATAGACTAACAATATTTTTGGGGTTCTATTTTCATTTTAAAACTTTAAATTTATATCAAGGGGTAAATTTGAGTTAAGTTTGAGTCACGAGTATCTCTATTGTCCACAAATCTTATCAGTCTTGTTCAAATAACAAGCCGATAATAAAAAGCCAATAATAGAAGGGACTAATCAGGATGGAGATTAGTGAGACAGAACACAAACTAATCAGACAAAAGACTTTTTTGAAGTATTGAAAAAGACGTGAAGTTAAAAGGCTTATACATATTACTAAATAATATATTTACATTCAGAGATATATCATTACGATAATCTAAAATAATACAAACAATTCGAAACGCTATGAGAAATAAATGAAATTCGTGGAATTTATTTACTATAGTATTTCTAGGATCATATTTAGCTTAAGCTAAAATTAGAATACAATTTGGCTAACACTTGCAACTAGCCCATTTCCCAAAGCTTTTAAGCCCACACAACGGCGTAGTGTAGCATGGGTAAAAGATGCACAAAAAAGTGCTCATACGCCCGAGTGCTGTGCCACTGGGAAATATATATAGTCGCATGCTCCGCCCGCTCCTGTCGGTCAGGGACCCTCTAATGGGAGCTGCTGCTGCTGCGGCTGCTGCTGCTGTGCAGTCACTCAGCTGGAGCTTCAGCTGGCATAAGGTAAGGCGGGCACCACGGGATGGGTGGGAGCACAGGACGATGACGTTTCGCATAGGCATAGCAAAAGTGTGCTGAGATTTTGATGCATAATGCACAATGCGAGCTGAGAGATTGAGAGATGGTAAATGGGGACAACGCACACTCAGACTGCAGTTGCAGGCGACGTTTCGGTTGCAACAGCGTCATCCCCAATATGTCAATGTGTGTGTGTGTGTGTGTGAGTGAGTGTTTTTGGGTGCGCTGCTGTTGGCTGCTAGCTGCTGACTGCTGGCTGCTGGTTGCCGTCTCTTTGTATGTGGTGGAATACTTTTACAGTTTGTTAAACTCTATTTTTAGAGCGTGTGCGACGTGGCGGCCACAAGGAAAATTTGCTTTGCCTTGATGTTGTTTTTGTTACACACGTATGTATATACATGTATTTACATCTCTATTCATGTGTGCGTGTCTGTGTGTGTGTGTATGTGTATGTGGGGGCGCTTGTTGGCTTAGTTATTGAGTCTGTTAATACGACGAACACGAATGGAGACTTTAAAGCTAGTCAAAAACATTTGGGAATGCAGCTTGGAGCTCCAATTTGTCACGTCGAGTGGCAACAGCATCCAGACCGACGAAGCAGCAGCGGGGGAGCCGTGTTAATTGGGTGGCGTAATTAAAATGCAGAGAAAGGTAGAGAGCCGGCTGAGAGCTTTGGGTCGGTGTTAGCCATCGAGAGTGTGGCAGACGAGAGATGCTACGCAATTAAAGTTAAACTGATTTTCATGAAAGTGCCAATGAATGCCGCATGCAATAACTATAAAAGAGTACTATGCACATATATACATATACACATATATAAATATGTATGTGTGTGTGTGTGTGTGTGTGTATGCCACATGGGTGTGGGTGATACCTGGAGAGCGGTTTGAATCGATTCGAGAGTTTGTTTGCCTTCCCACGGCCACACGACGAGCTCGATAATGACGTTAATGATAATAATGATGACGACGTTGATGATATTAATGACGTTAATGATTTCTAGCCACAAAACCGAGTCCACAGGTCTGTAACATAATCACAAGTCCGGCAGGCAAAGCAACTCTCTAAACAGCCACGCTGCAAAGAGAGTCATAATACGAGCAACTAAGTAGAAACAACATTTGCAACTGCATCAACAAAGCCAGCAATAACAACAATAACTAAAGGAAAAAACAGTAACAAGTAATCAAAACAACTAGTTCCACGAAACGAACTGTAAATGCACTTCAAATTAACGACAGAGTATTGGTTTTCCAAATTCCCATTTCGAAGTTGAAATTGTGATTGGTGAACAGGTAGCAGCAATATGTAGACGTTATGCAATTCGAGTAGTAAATAATAGTTCAATAAGGTTTAAGTTTAAGGCATATTCTACAATATACCTGGTAAACAGTCATAGACTATATAGTATAGTAAAGAATAGAGCTAGCAGATACAGACATAGAGATCGAGAGAGGTATAAATGTTTATAGACTAAAATATGTATATATAAAAATAACATTTAACTCTCCCTAAAAAATGAATATTTTCTATTTTACCAAGACTACTACTATACTACTATACTTATATTAGAGACATAGCATGAACTTGGATGCTTTTCAACATTCCAATTATTGAAAATACAAATATGTCAGCTGTCATAGTAAGCAAATACTGAAATATGACCAAGAATCCTTTTTTAACTCTTTTTGAGATATTTTTTTTTCCACAATATTCTAATATATTATCGCTAAGATATATAATTTCAATTATATTTTATTCTCTCTTTTTACTTTTTATTCATTTTATTCGTATTTAAGATCGGTGTTATCTCCTTCTCTCTTTGGCTGCATCAACTGTGAGCATCTTTCCGCTGTATACCAACCAGTTGTTAGGGTATATTAACAACTAGTTGCCAGCGTTGGGCAGCAGCTACACGAGCAGAGCGACGGACAGATGAGTGGACAGACGACTGGTGGTCAACGGCGGTAAACGGGCTATATACTTGTACTATGACGACGTCGCTGACAATCGATTAATGGGCCACATAAATGGCTATCTTCTGGTTGGTTGGCCGATTCGTTAGCTTTACATTGTTGTTGCTGTTGTTGTTGTTGTTGGTTGACCAAGTTGGCGCTCGTCTAAAAATTGAATTCGCTTTCAATTTGCATGTTTTCGTTTTTCGTTTTACGCTTGCGGTTATGGTTTTCGCTTTTTAATTTTCGTATGAATGAAATAAGTATAATATATATATATGAATTTCAATATACACATAACATATACATATGTGTATGCATATACACATATGTGTATATGTATGTGTATATTCATATTTGTATTTATTGTGGGCGTTATTTGAATGCGTTCAGCGGCGCCGCAGCGACGACGTTTTTTGGAGTTGCCGCTGCCGCCGCTGGTCACCAATCACTTGTCGACTGCGCTCAATGGAAATGGAAAAGACAAAGGCGAAGGCGAGAGGGATGGTGATGGCGATGGGGTCGGTGCTGGCTGCGTGCATTGACGTTGGCCAGTGGACAGCAGCGACAACAAGTTGATGCTGCAGCAGCTGTTGTTAGCTGTGCGTTGGGAGCTAAGGTCAAGCCCCAGGCGCCTCGAGCGATGACTGATGAGCAGCAACAGCGACAAGGCAAACATTGTTGTTGTTGTTGTCTCTGTTCGCATATGACATAAAGCCCAAATATTGAAAGTGACAAGAAAACCTAAAAATATAAATCGCAAAGCATTTGTTGTTGATGCGCCTACACACACACATACATACACATACATACATATATACACTCATACACACATGCGGACATTAAAATTTACGTGCTTTTAATTTTCGAAAAATTAAATTTGAATATGCGGGGGAAATGATGGTTGGGGGGCTGGAAGCTGCGCCCGCCACGATGTCGCTGCACTCTTAAGACCGATAAAGTGTCGAACGGACGCGGGGAGTCAAATGTGTATGCGTGTGTGTGTGTGTGTGTGTGAGTGCGTGTGGAAATTAAGCAACGACGCATTTTCTTGGCACCAGCTGCAGCAATTGGGGCGTGCTGCTGAGTGTGGGCCGGGCGGGCGGTCAGGGGGAGTGGGGCATGTTCGCATATAGTGGCTAGGGTCAGCAGAAGGAAGTACCAGACACTCGTCCAACAGATACGCAACGAGGGGAGGCATTGAATTTGGGTCAATGTACAACGCTCGATCGCAGCCGACCAAAAAAATCTTTTTCACGTTCTGCTCTTCTGTTCCGTTAATGTTTTTATAATTTTTTATGAATATTTGAGGCTTTCATCTGCATGTTCCGCCGAAGAAACGAAAGGAAAAGCAACATAAAGTCAATACATCTTATTAATTGCTGTTTTGAAACACATTTTCGCTTGGCTTCCCCTCCAAAGCGCCGTTAATTGATTGACGGCTTGGGTGGAGCCACACGCGCCCCAACAAATGACCCCAAGAGCAAAAATAAAAAAGTGCCACAAAGTCAATGCAGCTGCCGAAGGCGAGAGTGCAACTGGAATTGCAAAAGCCACAGAACGGAAGTGTCTGTCACTTGACAGCCACGTTTTAGAATATCCACACGCAGCATAGTCGCGATAAGATATATGAGGCACTGCTCATCCATGTTCAGTCTTCAAGCTATATAGAATTAGTTAGGCAAACACTGTGTAGGTTTTCATATTTCAGATTAGAGAGTTTATCTTATCTTCAGATGGGTATAAAACCTAAGAGCAGCCCATAAAAGAGGGATGATGCAAATGTTGAACAATGCTTAACTTGATCCCCATTCATAAAACTATAAAATTAACTTTCGTTTTCTTTACTCAAATGAACTCGATATAAAAATAAGAAATATACATACATATATTCATTTTCTATCTTATCTCTTGATAGATGGAAAGCTAGCGTAGTTCTAAAGAAATGTTCATATTATTTATTTTATTATCTTTTTATATTTATGCTAATTAATATTTTATTATTTTGGTTATGTTTTTAATCCCATTTCTTACGTGATGAAATGTCTATCAGAGCTTTTGAGTCTTTCTATAAAGGGAGCACCGCTGCCTTCAAAGTTGGTCTTATGACCATAAGAGTGGGGCTTTGGGCATCATCTTCACCTTATAAACAGAACGAATGTTTGCTATCAATTGCGACCGACTGTATAATACTCGCTCAAGATCCAACTGTCGATACGTTTAAATTGATATATC
Organism: Drosophila mercatorum; assembly: GCA_961210405.1. Taxonomy (NCBI): domain Eukaryota; kingdom Metazoa; phylum Arthropoda; class Insecta; order Diptera; family Drosophilidae; genus Drosophila; species Drosophila mercatorum. Next base: position 23,609,363 of record CAUIUS010000004.1, on the reverse strand, counting down.
GATTCGGTTATAGGTTTATTTCTATCTAGCAGTGATTAACATGAAAAACACAGATTCTGGCTCTTAAACTATTATCCATTATTCACGCTCCCCAGAGACGAAAGCACATATAGATAGATGCCGTCAAATTAAATTATAAATTTTACAAGCCCAGTATACTCTTATCACTTAACGTGAACAGGTACAAAATCAAATAAAAAAAAAAACAAATCCCACATTATGTCTTCTTTTATTCTTTTAGCCGAAAAGGAAACTGAACTAGACTCTTTGCCATTTTTGGGTCACGCATAGAAAACTATTGGAAGCGGGGACTCGGGCTGCTCAGCTCGTAAAAACAGCTTAAAGGCTGACACGTTATGGACAAGCTGCCTGTGACAATCCAATGCGGCACGAGTCGGAAGTTTGTAACGACGATAACGAGATACTTTTTTACACAATAACAGTAACAGTAACAGTAACAGTTACAGTTACACTTACAGTTAGTACAGTTCAATTTACATGGCCATCAATCATCGTCAAAGCCGCTCGAGCTCAACACGCCAAAAAATTGAAAGAAAAAAAAATAATGCCAAATTGATTACAGTGCGCGCCGAGCTTTGTGTAGTCCGAAAACTAATCCGTTAAGACTGAGGACTTAAGCTGGCGGTTGGCAAAGCGCTTTTTGCCATGTGAAATTCGCAAATGAATAGCAACAAGAACAACAACAACAACAATTTTAACAACCCCAGACGCCAATGGCATTGTTTATTAAACATTTCAGAAATGATATAGCCAAGTGATTTTAATTATTATTCTTTGCTGCTTTGCTGCCGCCCGATGGATGATCTCATTTTTCAATTGAAAACTTTGGGCAGCTCATGTGAAAAGTTTTTGTTTATCGCATGCGTAATAAATTGCATATGTATATGTGCTTTATAATCTAGTCCAAAGAGCTGGCGGGCTCTGGCTGTCTCTAACCAGGGCTCCCACAGACTCCCCTTGTGCTGCACGCTTAGATCAGCCCGCCGCACGCCTTCCCCACCCCCGCCATATGCCAGCCACGCACTGCATGTCCATTTAGCATAACTTCTAATTAAAAGCAAAAAAGCATTTGCTGCACGCACGTCTCGAAATTAGGAGCCACTGTCCAGCTCCCAGCTTAACACAGACAGCAAATGTTGCATGCAAATGAAGAGAATAGAGGAGCCCCTCAAATGGCCAAGAGATCTAGATATGACGTACCCGCAATACACTTTTGTTTCGTTTTAAATGCTCAAAAAGGTCTCAAATGATAATTAAAGTAAATGACAGAGCCGAATCAGCCATTTTAGCTCCCAAATAAACAGTTGCTAACTGATGAAATACGTATAGTGTGTCTATATACTATATCATATTACATATTAAAAACAATTTAATTCATAATAGTTCTCATATGTATGCGAAAGCATTCAGTTACGTAAGTATATTGTCCATAGCACATGGCCAGAATATAAATGAAGGTGCTCGAAGATAAGAATAAATGTTATGAATTCCCTTCAACTGAATACCCAACCCCCCCCCCACACACACACACACATACACATAGATCTGATCACTTTATATATATATATATATATATATATATATATATATATATATATATATATATATATATATATATATATATATACATTCGTGCTCAATATGAAGTTGATTTCCCCATTGTGTTCGCAGTGCAAACTACTGATATAACAGTTTAATTCTGCTCAAATAACTCCCGTTATTTGACATAGTTGTTGAACCCTGCGCTAAGCTCTGGCTTCGGCTTTAGGTTTGGCTACTTAACAGCTGCTGGCCCCAGTGCAAACAGCTATTAAATAGTCAACAAAAACCCGCTGTTTATCCCTTTATTTTGCTGCGAATTATCGCCCATTCTCAATCTCTCCCACTATTCCGCCCCCTGTCCTCTCCTCCCATCTGGCCTGTTAGAAGGGGCGTATGAAATTAATAGACTCTCCAACTCGCTTAATTATCGCACTCAGCAGACATTTTAAAATGGGCAAATGTGTTTTTTCTTCAGTGTGTGTCTGTTTCTGTCTCCTATTTGTTGTTGTCGTTGTTGTTATTGTTGCTTTATGCAGCCATTTCCCTGCTTCGAGTTATAGTTGTAGTTGTAATTGTAATGTGGTGTGCGTGCGTCTGTGTTGCTGTTGCTGTTTGCTTTATTAGATGATGATAACTTGGCTAATGAGTTGCTGGACTGACAGCGGGGCTGAGCGAAAAGCCAACGACATTGTGTTTTGTGTTGGCTGACCAAAAAGACCAACAGGCCAACAGACCAACAAGCAAATACAGTCACAACAACAACAAGAACATCAACATCATTTGAGCTGCCCGCGCATTTTCAACGTTTTCATCTTGAGAATTTTGTTGTTTTTGTTTGTGCTTTTTTGTTTTGTTTAACGCTTTTGTGAAGGTGAGCAACGCAAAAATTTCAAAAAGAGCCACAAAAAAGAACATTTCGTGAAGATCTGCTTAAGGTTAAGCGGGCAGCCAGAAAAACAACAGTTAGAGAGCAGCGATAAGTGAACTGCGCCGATCCGAGCCGCGCTTCAGCAGCACCCGAAACACTTGCGCTTATTTGAATTGTGAATAAACGGGTTCACCACGAACCATTAACCCAAGCTATGGTAGTTAGTTCTTCTACATATCTGTGTCTGCATCTGTATCTGTATCTGTATCTATGTCTCAATGCCAATATGTGTCGTTTTATCGTTCGAGTACTTTGCGTGTTGGCCATTGCATTAGGTGCGGGCAGGTTTTGACTTAATTATGTTGTCTTCACTTGCCGGCGGACGCTTGTGGGCGTGTACTTTTAACTGTATTTTTGAATATCAATGATATCCAGACAAAGGCTTGACCCCGAAAATATATTTAATTACTTTTGAATGAACTTTCTTCAGTTTTTCTTCTCAAATAAGACAATTATTTACAATAAAAGCAAAAAGTTGCGCCTATACTCAATTCGGATTTGAACTACATCATTATAATTCTTCTGCAAACATTCAATAGGCTTTCAAATGGGCCTAAGAGTGAATTCTACTGATTGTGTGTGTAAACTGGAAATCATATTTGTGCCTCGCGCTACTTTAGGATCTTTTAGGCCAAGGCAACCCGCGTTAAGGCCTTATTGGGTTGGCCTCTGCTCATCTCGAAGCAACTGCTGCTACCCCAAACTTGATATTGAATTTCCGCTGTTGCATTCCAAGTTGGAAGTTTTTTTTTTTCATTTTGGACTACTTATCGACTATTGTTAGTTTGCCTCTAGCCCAAGCGATACGCTTATCAGCAAGGCGAGTGCGATAGATAAGGTGGGAATTACGCACACACACACACACGCACATGGGCCGAAAGAGCAAAGCAAACAAATGGGAAAGCGAATCGATAAGCCTAAAAGGTAAGCTAAAAACATAACGAACACAACAACAGCAACAAGAACTCAGCTGCGGTTGAGTCAGAGTTGCAAAAAAAAATTGAATAAAATATGATCGGCGGCGCAGTAGGTGCAATATTTTGGCCATGACTGTGAAGCGCACACAGGTAGCAGAAAGCAGAGGGAATTGCACATGAAATGGGGTTGCAAAAACCAGAAGGAAGCAGAGCACTATAGCCCTGCGGCCTGCTTGTGCAGCTGGGCAGGACGTGACACAGCGGCGCTGACTCAGAGTCTCAGGGCCCTGCCCCCCACTCCACCCCAGACTTCCCAGAAGGAAACAAGTTAAGTTGCTTGTGACAGTACTCACCCTTCGTCCAGTTCGAGTGGCAGGCGCTTTAGCTCAGCCATGTCCAGCTCCAGGCGCAGATTGGCGACCACGCAGAGCAGGCGATCACGCTCGATGCTCAGCTCCTTGAGCTTTGATTGGAGAACCTTGTTCTCGTGCAGCAAGTCCTCGACATTGAACTTGACTTGTGGACCGGGACAGAGCATGGAGCTGGCCATGAGCAGTGACTGCGTTGTCTGGTGCAGCAGCAGCTGCTGCTGTTGCTGCTGCTGCTGCTTCTGCTGGTGATCCTCCAAAGCGTCAGGCTCGCTGCACTTTGGGGACAAGGTTTTGTGCTCAGCCTCCGACATTGTCTAAGTTAAATGGATTGAAACAAACTCGACTGCACTTCATGGACTGAGACAGAACATCGCGCCACGCAAACGCACTCGCGGCCAAGAGTGAAAAAGAGAGAATAAGTACGGAACACAGTAAAAAAAATAAAAGAAAAACAAAAACGACTTTGAATATCAAGAGACGAATGAAGGAATAACACGACGCAAAGCGACGCCGCCGCAGTGTGCTTTGATTTGAATTTCACTTAGTTCGCACTCGCGCTCTCCTCTTGGCGCACACGCACAAAACTGATGCTTTTTAATTTATATTCAAATTACATATATATCGCTGCACTTGTGGGGTCGTGTGCTGTTAGACAACTCTTTGAATTTTTGATTTTCATAACATGCGCGAGCGACGTGCTACTTGTTCTTCGGACATCAAAGCGAATACACGAATACGGCCAGCAGCGTGACCAAAACCGCATTCTTCAAATATACAGATTCTTATACGAAAAATACCAGCTATAATACTGTCTTTTCTCATTGTACTCACCAGCTATGTTATGCCTATCGCCGAGCTGCCATCTCTAATTCATTTGATTGGCGCTATAGCTTTGTCATTCAAATTATAATATTTTCTACTTTATTAATGAAGGAGAGTAAGTCAGAGTACTGATAAATGCAAGCATATTAGAAAATCATAATTTAAATTGTAATTAATTTAATCAATTAAATTGAATTTGATAAAATATTATTATCAACAGCAAAGAACACAGTTCACAATTACAAAAGCTGTTGTACTCAAAATGGAACTGTTAACTGATCATTGTAAAGCAGTTCCAATTCCGTCCGCAAACTATGCATTGTCAAGGGAACTAGTTCTCAAAGTGAATTAATTCATCTAAACATCACTAACATAAATATCTATGACAAAAACTTCTTGGCTTTCTTTAATTTTATTTGGAACTTTTGTTGGGTGCTGCTACGCTTCTGTGGAAAGATGTACTGCAGGCGGGGGCATTGTCATAGAGGTTTGCTGTTGCGATTCGCTTTTGCGCGTGGAGCGCTTGCGCGCCCGCTTCGTCTCCTTTGCCCAATCCATTTCGTTGTACGACTGCTCCGTGGCGCGCCAATGCAGCTCCTGTCGTTGAACTAGTTCCACATGCTTCTGCTCAAACTCCTTGTCCGGCGGCAGGAGAAGTTCCCATCGTTTCGTGGAATTGACACGTGCCACAGTGCTGAGCACATCCAAGGTCTCAGCGGGAGGCAACTGGGTGGCGGTCATCACTTGGTTTCGATACAGGCACTGAGTACGCGAGAACCTGTAGAGCTGTCCAGCGAAATATAAAATAATGAATATAAACTCTGGGCACATGTGTTGGGTAACATACAATGTAATCCCGGGCACGAATCATTTGCTCCGCGGAGACTCCGTTGGCATGTGACAGCATCTTTTCGGGATAGACCACCTCGGACTTGGGCACCCAGTTGCCGTGCAACAATATTCCAACCTGAGGTAACAGTGCTAGCACTTTGTCAGGGCTCACGTGCGGATCGATGTGCTCCATGAGGAATTGCAGCACGTCAGGGAACGAGAGTATTTTGGCATCCTTGAGCAGAACGCGCAGCTGATCCAGCAGCGGCAGAGTCTTAAGCATTGCCTTGTTGTAGACGGGAAACATACTGGCCGTGTCCACCTGCTGGACGTGCTCGTCGTGCGGCAGCAGCTTGCACAGATATTCGCTGGGCGGGAGCGACAGCGACTGGTTGGTCTGGTGGTTGGCGCTGTAGAGCTTCTGCCGCTCGAGTTCGGCAGTGGGCGTGTTCCGCGCATGCCAGTAGCTCTCGCACCAGGGCTCGTCCACGATGCGCTGAACGAATTTGTCGTAGCTGCCGCGTTGCTCCTTGGTCTTCTTTGCGGCGGCGCCAGCGCCAGTGCCCCGTGCAAACTTCACCGTCACCTGCTGCGCCACCTCCTCGTCATCAAGATCCTCCGACTGCGCCTTTTGTTCCGCCTTGCGTCGCTTATCCTCTTTGTCGAAGTAGTTGAGCGAGGGCCGCAGCTGCACTATGCTAGCCAGCGGTGACAAGTGTACCTCCTTGTCTGTGTAAATACCCACCACGTACTTTGAGATGTCTGTCAAGGAGCGCGTGCTGGTGAACGCCTGCTTGTCCATGAGGCCCCGCTTGTAGGTGGGTCTTTCGGCGCCCTTGGGTGTGGCGGCGCCGTAGGTGTTCTTGCCATCGGCGGCCACCGCGAACTGCTCGCCTTTGAAGCGATCGAAGTGCTTCGACTCGATGTTCAGACCGAAATCCACTTTGACTTCCTGGGTAAACGGTTTCACACAGCAGTTGACAACGACGGCATCGTCGTGATTTGGCAGGTCGCTCTTTGTGGGGTATTGAAATAGGTATAGGTTATCTTGCAGGTTTTTTGACAGAAAGACGGGTATCTCCTCCACAATGGGATCCTCCTCAGCTTCCATTCCAGTTAGGATTTAATACTTCAAATTGTTTAACGCTGCCTGCAGGGCAGAAATCATGCGGCGTTGTTGGCAGAATGGCCAAGTATCGGAACAACGAAAATACTTATTTCTATTGCAAATATGCTTTAAATATACCAGTTTATATACTGAGCCTTGCACCCTGCTTACGATGGTCCTATCGATATTTGTAACATGTGAGTCACTTAACACAACTGTTCGATTGTTCGATTAACCAACAACTGTACGTGCCCGCGAAATTTGAATACTTCAAACAGGGTTAACCAGGGCGAAGCTTATGTGCCTGTCGCTTTTAGGCATTAAAAGCCAGACGAAGTCACACTTCACAAGTAATTGAATTAAATTGAAGCTGATTTAAATTTACATGTGTATGCATGCGACCTTGGGACTCTCTTGGGGCACGCTGATCCGATACAGCAGTGGACTCGTTTAACGTGCTTAACCCGTCAGCCAGCGAACATCATATCGTAAACATAATTTATTTGCATACATATATGGCAACTGATGTGCAAATATTTTCCATTTCAATGAGTCGTACGTTGACGGTGGCGACGGCCCGCTTATCAATTCAATTGAAATAATATTAATAACAATAGCTGGCTTTATATTAAGTCTGTTGCATCAAGACAGACTTGTGGAACGGAATCGAAGCACGCCCCTCGATGACTAATCGCAATCGGAGCTCGAGTTTCCAGCCGCTATCTGGTTGGAAACAGCTCTACATGAATACGTATACACAGTACAGTACAGTGTACGATCATTAAAAACATACAAAATAATTTATTTGCTTATTAATTTGTTTAATAAATATACAATATATAAAATTTCTGGTTAGTTTGCAAGGCCACTCGAACAGCGTTTCCACGAAAAAAGCCACACACACAAAAAACTAGTACAAAATCTGATTAGCTGGTAGACAGGCGAATTATCTTTCGACATACTTTTAACACCGCTCAAAATACACTGATAACGAGGTACATTAACACGCCTTCCGCTTGGTACTCGCATGGGGCACGGACTTGACTTGGACATCTCGGTAAAAACTGAAGGCACAACGGGCACTTTGTTAAACAGATATTACATATTAGTCTAGGTATTAACGTTGGACAATAGCGCCCAATGGACAATAGCGATCCATTGGGCAGATAACATATACACATGAACGTACACACACACACATACACAAACACACACACATACACAAGTTAGTTAAAATAGATTTAAGCATGCAAAATTTGTGCTTGGCACGTGTAAGGCGGACACGCCAGGTGGACGGTGGACTTTGTTTGGCTTATGACCAGCCACCTGTCAGCTTGTGGAACATTTCCTCGTTAAGCGTCTGATTGTTCTCTTTGGAGCGCATAGACATGAAGATGTAGCCGCCAATGAACTCGTGCACCACCTTGCAGTCGGCGGACAGGCAAGAGAAGACAACGTTCTCGTTGTGGAATTGAATCATCATGCACTTGATGCCCCAGTTGACGTTCCAAGCTTTCATTGTGTTGTAGCGCCAGGTCTGCAGATGATCACCCGTATTCAGGTCCATGCGCATGATGCGGTTGTGCGCCACACCCAGCAGCTCTTCTTTTCTTTGGCCATCGAATTTGATGATGAAGAGCGTGACGCCAAAGCCTGGCAGCGATTGCCAGGCCTGTATGTACTTCAGCTTGGCGTCCATCAACTGGAGCTGGCGCACATTGGCATGCGCCTCCAGAATTCGCTGGACTGCCTTGCCAGACAGCTTACGCAGCATTTTGGGAGACAGATAGTCGTTGGCGTCCACTGCGCGCGGATTGATGTTCAACGGCGCCGCTTGCGCCTGTGGTTTCTGCATTTGAAGCAGCGAGCGTATGCTGCTCACCTCGCTCTCATAGCTGCTGTCCGCCAGCGAACGTCCCTTGGCTGCAAGGCGGCAGGCGGCCATCCACTTCGCATATTGCTCCTCGTTCTCGCACCGCACCCAGTATTCAATGTTGGGACCCTTGCTCTCTGGCGACACCTCCAGCCGTATGCCAAACTTGCCTTGGGCCAAATGCACGTCGGGCGTCACCTCGCAGCCTCGCAGATTGATTGTGATGCTCGGTGCTCCGCGGCGGGTGTCCTCTTGCGATTTGTAGAGGTGCAGGTGCAGGTCGCGATACGTAAAGAAGTACCGCTTGTAGCCCCTCAGCGTGAACATCTGTGGCTTCAGGAAGCGCAAGTAGTCGGACAGCTCAGGGATTCGTGTTATATTGCCAGAGTCGCTACCCGAATTTGGACCCTCCAGCGTGATCTGCAGTTCATTCAGAGCCGAGTCAATGTCGTCATCAGCGCCGTTCTCTTGGCTGGACGAATCAATACCGGAATCAACGCCGGGTGGATGCAAGTCCGTTTGATGATTGACTTGAAATTGCAGCGCAGCAAACATCAATGTTTCCTCCTCGGTACAGTCCAACTCCTCGTTGAGAATGGACCACTTGGCCTGCTCGTACAGCTGATTGATGCGCACCTGATCGTACTTCGGATTCAGGTCGAAGAACGTATAGTACTTGAATCGCAGATAGAGCGTGTCAAACTCGCGCACACCCTGCTCCATGATGGACAGCGAAGAGTCCAACCAGCCGACGTTCATGCGGGCCTTCTGCACCAATGTCTTGGGCCGCACCAGGCGAGCGCGCACATCTGGACTGGGCGAGCGTGGAGAGACTGAGAGATTCTCCTGCAACTCACCAAAGATAGAGCCTGAGTCGTAGGTGACATAGCCATTGTGGCTGTTGTTGTGCCTCCAGGTGCCAGTCGGCGAGCTAATGGGCGTGCCCGGTGCTGTGGTCGCACGTCGGGGCGTTGTTGCGTATGGCGAAGTTGGAGCACATAGAAGATTTCCGTTGCCGTGTGACCTGTCCAAACTTCCATTGCTTCCATTATATGCATTCGAGATGGGCACAAATGAGTTTGTGTCCGCCGCAGGTTGCAGATAAGCGGTGCCATTGGCCTCTGCAACGGGTATCATCTTTTGCGGAAGTTTGGAGAAGTTCTTCTTTAAATGCTCCTGCTCGACAGGCTTACATAGCGATAGCTCCTCCGGATAGCGTATGTCAAGCTCCTTGCAGAGATTCACCACAGCGCCAAATGTTTTAATTGAGAAGTTGACACGATAGTCCAGATAGCGCAAGTCAGGCATCTGGACACGCAGCGTCTTGTGCATGGGCGTGAAGTGCAAAAATGAGTCGGATTGAACGCCTGCCTGGTCGAGGGTGGAGCGCGTGCGCGTCAGCCAAACATTTTTAGCTGGCCACCAGAGCGCATGATCAGACCAATCCTTGGGCATCTCTGGATCGACCAGCTGCAGCATGACGCCGCCAATGTGCTGGTCACCGCGCACACGTAACGTTTTCTCCACCTGCAGATCTGTGATAAATATCCGCAGGTTCCAGGTGTTCTCGCCCACATGAATCATCGTGCCACTGTTTTCCTATTTTAGGCGTATTGCCAACACACATAAACGAGGCACAAGCACTAGCACTTGAGCGACTGGGCCAAAAGCTAGAAATGAATAGAAACCAAATCACTTGATTTTATAAAAATCGCTCTATCGATGACGTAATCGACATACATACGTTCTTTCTCTGCTTTTCTATCCAATATACGAGCTGCTTTTGCAATATATGAGCGAACGCGAATGGTTTCGCTGCTGGCGCCCTTATCTCGCCCAGATGTTTGCTTTGGCTCGCACAGACAGCTCCAGCGCCAGTTCAGCTACAGCTCCACTTCTAATGGAAGCTCTCACTCAACGGGGCTCAATCGTCGTCGTCGTTGTTGTTCCCCTTTGCCTCGTCGCAATAAGCGCTCAAGGTTATCGTTAGCGTTCTTTCCGAGGAGGTGGAGACGTCGTTGTCGTCCCACGGCACAACAAATACTAATGAATGCTGCAAAATTCCACACACATACGAGCGACTGCGACGGCGAAAGCAACAGCGACGACAACAGCAACAGAAACAGCGACGAGCGAATCGTGAACAAAGCCAAAACGCCAGTAGCTCTAAGCGAGATAGAGAGAGAAATTAATTCATAAATAAATCAGCACGAAACAGCGACGACGCGACGTGTTTTAGGTTGATTTCGCTTACAACTTGTTTCTGCCAATGTGTATGTTATTCTTTGGCTTGTTTATTTGACTATATACAAATTATATTTGGCTATTCGTATTTGCCCAGCTTCTATAATGCGACGTTTATTAACGTTAATTTATTTTTAGAATATTTTTCACGTTCGTCATCAGCCTTCGTCTGTTGCTAGAGTCGAGCAATTATTTGTTATCGATTGTACGGTTATTGGTGATCATTACGATATTTTAGTACGATTTGTTCAAATCAATTTATATTGAATTAAGTATAAATCATTATGCTAATTTTAAATGTGCTGAGCAAAGTTGAAATTATGTGTAAAGTAATTAACTGAATATCGAAAAATAATTCAAATAATATTGTTGTTGTAAATTATACAAAAAGTTCGAATAGATATGGTCAACCCGTTTTCGTGCATCGATATATCGATAGTATTCAACAACCCTGCGCGAACTTAGTTGCAAAAAAACATATAACAATCTAAATAAAAGGTATTCTTGAGTTAGGTGTGGAATATCATTTAAAGACCCTACTGAATATTTTCGAATTTACCCTTAAAGGAGTACATTCATACAGATGTTAAGGTCCGTAGCAACGTCTGCCATTGACACTGCCGAGCACGCACACATGCCAACGTGCTCTGCCTTTCACATAGAATTCGTAAACAAACACAATGAAAGCTCCCGTTGAGTCCCAAAGCGCCAGTCGTTGCGGCGCTGTCTCTTCGAGCGCACGTACTGCGGAAATCATCTCTCAGCAAGCCGAGCGCCGACTTTAGTACGCGCCCGTACGCCATCTCGCTCACACAGACGTTCCCAGTCTATACGAATACCTGTAACCGAGCGCGCCATTGCATGGGCGAGAGTGTGTATGTGTACTTGTGCGCCAGTGTATGTGAGCAGCCAAGGAAAATTGTGTATGAAAAATCCGAAAAATCTTTCTTAAAACAACGTGAAAACACAAGCCATGAATCAAAGATAGCGTTTACTGCCCAATCAATTAACAAATCTCAGTCGTAGCACATACAACTGAAGCATCAGAATTGTATAGAGTTTTCCATATTTATTTCGACTTCGTATTGTGTATTCATTTCCAGACGAAAAATCGATCCAAGCGATGCGAAACAACACAAAATTATAAGTCTTTGTCTGAAAAACGCAGTGCAAAATATCTTCAAATATTATTTAAGTGTAAATATTGATGGATAAGTGTATGCCTATAAAACGAGACGGCTAATTTCATTAGTAAAAGTTGGGCAAACTGAAAATAGAGAGCGGGAGAGAAAGAGAGATAGAAATGAAGTGAACAACTAACAAAGTGAATTACGTTAATAGTTAAAAAGCGCGCAACAGACGCTGCAATACGATAAAACAACAAAAAAAAAAAAACAAGCATAGAAATAACAACAGCAACAGCGCTTAGTCATCCGTGTGAGTTACGCCAGCGCAGTTCCAGCTTTCTGGTGGTAGTGCACGGTGCACGGTGTACGGTGGCTACAGCTACTGTTGGTAGCTGGTAGCTGCCCCAGCTGTAAACGCTTCTGACTGACTATTTGATGGTAGCGATTGCAGTGCACTACGCCTACGCGTACGCCACGCTGTTGATTCCAATAACAACAGTTATCGCAGTAACCTGTTGTGCGCACTTGCAGTTCACCTTTCGTTGTCAAACAGAACAACACAACAACAAAAGAAAAATAAAAACAAAAACAAAGACAAATACTAAGCGGATCAAATACCCACTCACGTACAGGCACCTAGAAAAAGCTTACACATTAAAATAGAGACCGGGACACACCTGTTAACTGCATCCATTGTGCCAAACTAATTGTTACATATATGTATATATATATATCGTTTCCTATTTAGTGCCCAAACATAGTTGAACTGGTAAAATGTCGCGATTAACGGAGGAAATGGTGATTGCCCGTGCCAAGCAATCGGACCTCGGTCTTATTAAAAAACTCAATTGCTGGTAAGTTAAACGAACTATTTGAAACCCATTTGCTGTTGACTTCGCAGCAGTGAAAGCCTAGCCCAGTGATCTCTGGCGAGATCTCCGCCAGATATCTGCCCACTTACCGCTTTCACTACACCACTCGCAGTCAGTCAGTTAGCCTGACTGACCCAAATCCCTCAATAGCCAGCAGCAACCAGTTTAACCCAAGTCGGTCCGCTTGCTCGCCTGCCTGGCTGCCCATCTATTCCAGAGCAGGGCAAACGAAAGAGTCCAAGAGCTTTGCCGCCTTTTCCTGCTGCAGCTAGGAGAGCACTTCAACTCTTTGGCTCCCATGAGCAGCAGTCATTCGAAAGAACTATCTCAGCAAGTGCGTCTTTGAGTTTGTCTAAGCGCTTAAATAGGTCAACTTTGCATATTCATAGGCTTAAGAAAGCTAAGAGCTTTGCGACTCAAAATTGAAATTAATTAATTCAATGATAATATTTTTATGGCAAGAGCAACAGTTAAACTACTTATATATTTGCATATTATTCTCAGTAAATTCAATTTTTTACCCTACACATATCAATTGAAACAGTCTATAGAAAGAATCTGTCAAAAGTTGTATATACATACATATGTAATTCGAAATCTTTGTTATCAAAACCTCGTATCTGGGAAATGGTAGTCTCCCTGATTATCTTGCACTACATACTATATACACTGCATATAATATAATAATATATATGGCTAGGGTTTTATAAAAAAAACATTAAATAATAATTATTTTTGCTTCTTTCTAAGCTTTTGTCATATTCCTATAGACATATATATATATATATATATATATATATACATTTTGTTTCTTGTCTTTTTAGGGGCAGTGATCTCAGCGATGTCAATATAATCAAGCGAATGCACGGTGTTGAAGTCTTGGCGCTTAGGTGAGTCAAAAGTTTCTTGAAATTGTATCCAATTGGGCTCTGGTATAGATTAGAGGAGCGTTACGCTCATTTCCTGCCCAGCACTGTGATGGGTTTTCAAATTCAATTAGACGCTTGCCATTTTAGACAAATCTTCGCATTGTGGGTGGAATACAGAGAGAGAGAGAGAGAGAGAATGAGAGAGAGATAGAGGTAGAGAGAAAGCTAATCTGGGCATAAGTTTCTAGTATCTGTCAGATACTTGTACTCAAATGATGTCATTCGCACAGCGAGAGGCAACGGCATCATCAACAGCCGCAAGCAAGCGAAAAAAACGTTGGCACGCTCAAGCGCGTAATTAATGCACAAAGCAACACCAACAACCACACCAACAACAACAACCAACCAACAACCACACCAACAACAACAACATGAAACATAACAAAAGTCGTGGGAGCACCAAACTTGGCAACATCAACTTGAAGTTTGTTGGTCCAGTTAAGACCCAACACATTCGCTTGTGCTAAGTGCGTGGGGGCAAGGGCACTACTTGCTTCTACAAATACATGCGAGAAATGAGCTGCGAGCTATGAGATACAATAAGCTCGCATACAGATACTGCGGCACTTAACACCGATACTTGTGCTCGCATGTAGGTGATGATTATGCCAAGTATCTTGAAGTTTTCCTCCATTGCTGCTGCCTCGTAGATTGCGGCCTTTTAAGGCAAACATCATTGTTTTTGATTGCCAAGGTCGTTTCGATCGATTTGCAAGCCAAGCTGCTTGTCATATGGACAACATATTGTTGCACAAGCACAACAACACAACACAACACGTATCTGAAGTCTCATAATGTATTTATTATCGGCGCTTTGCCTTATAAGAACTTGGCCAGGCAAGGCTTCGCAATAAACTTGTGGTGAACAGATGGCGTTTTAGAGTGTCTGTGGGCAGGACACGCCCTGAGGGAGAAGAACTTTCATGCACACCTCCCTAGTGCACTTTGCCCTTATCAGAGCAATGCCCAAACCACATTTTAGAGCTACACATTGTTTTTCCATTAATTATAATATCGGTGCCATCTCTCCTGCCTTTATAATATCGCATCGGATTTTTTTTTGTAATATGTAGCAGTCTTTAAAAGCTTTTTGTAGTAACCTACATCGTCTTATCAACGAACAGTTACGACGTTGACACACTCGATGGCGCACCGTGTATAAGGAAATGAGTCAATAGATATGAGAATTCTTGGCACACGCCACAACGACGACCCTGGGCCAATAAATAACGAGAGTCCAATTGTGTCTGAATGGGCTTTGGTTGCATTTAAGTGGAAACCCTTTTAGTTTCATGTCGCTGAGCAAAGGCTTAACATATTTTTTCTTATGCCCACTTTGTTTGCCATTTATGGAGTCGAAATTTGTTGTGGATTGTTGAGCTAGGCAATGGCAATAGAATGGTTGTGGGCCGTCGCCAGCTTTTAGCTGTAGTCGGCTCTGAATCCATAAATCAGCTCATTTGCCCCCACATGGGGATTCGGTGGGACTATTACTCATACTTTTGCTGTAAGAACAAGTAAGAAAACTCTAATCGGGAGTATCCGACTAACGAGATACGTTGAAGAACGCAAAACAGCTATCGATTATTATAAAACTTGATTTGAGCGTGCTATAATGGGGTCTGTCATGCCTCCTTCCGTCTGTTACATATATTTGAACAAGAATAGCAATCCCGGGCTATCATGGGGTACGGGTACAGGGTATTAAAACGTGAACGCAAAACAAATGTATTGATGTGCATTGCGTGCTATGGGCACTTGGCTGGATTCCGTTAATAGTTTTCCCCGCTCCTCTTGAACTCGAAGTGCCAACCTTGAACGAAATTGATAACTCTCTCTCTTATGTGGCACTAACTTTGCATATTAGTGAGCGGTTCGTTTCCTCCGCCTGTGGTGTGCCACTTTTAGGCTCTATTAATAGTCAGCTGAAGTTACAGAGACTCCAAAATATGTCTTGCCATGCCAATGCACCCGTGTGCCATTTACGATCGGCATAGGTATCGGATCTAAGTTTAGAGGCGTCTGCTGCGGTTTTATTTATATATTCGAATACATTTCACG
The DNA here is from genome assembly GCA_961210405.1 of Drosophila mercatorum. NCBI lineage: Eukaryota > Metazoa > Arthropoda > Insecta > Diptera > Drosophilidae > Drosophila > Drosophila mercatorum. The sequence goes on along the minus strand of CAUIUS010000004.1, from coordinate 23,593,717 downwards.
TGCTGTCGCACCCATTGCTCCCTATCTAATCTGAGGGAAAAAAGAAGAAGACAGCCATTTGCCCAATCGACAATATGGTAGTAATTAACATTGAAAGAGCTTAGAAAGCGCTCTCACAAGGCAAACTTACAGACTGACCCAGACGCCGGCTACCTAGCCAAGATAGACGACGACTGTAACGCTATCAATGACGTCGCGGCGTCGCTTCTTGTTGCCTCGTGGCCAGCCGTGCCGAATATGATATGTTCTCTGAACAGCCTACAGTTAGGTAGTATTAGGAATGCGCCGTAGAAAGTTGAATTTGTAAAGTTAATGACCTCGTGAAGCAGCCGCTGGGGTACCAAATCTTCAGTATCTTTTGTGTAGTCGCCGTCTTTGCATAACTTTGAAATGACTCATGGCACTTAACTGCAGCTTCCTTTGTCCCTCAATGTGGTACACTGAAACAAAAGAGGTCGGTATAGTATGAGTGAGGCTTTAATTGAAGAAGCTTAAATAATACTAATACAAGATTTAACAAGTTCTATACTCTCGAACTTTACTTGAAGGGGCCTTGGGGATATACAGTCCCGATGTCAGTTGAAAACTTTACAAATTAATAGACAGATCTAGAGATTACATGTTGCTTTAGAAATGTATTCGAATTTGGTATTACATAAAGCATTTGTGCTAAATACTTACATATAGACTGATTTAGACTAAGTCGTTTATTATATTTATATTCTATGGTGTTCAAATAATAACTCTCAGCACTCACGATTATTTCAGCGTCAACAAAATTACCACCTTGGCACCCTTTGAAGACTGCACAAAACTACAGGAGCTATATTTACGTAAAAACAATATTCAAAATATCAATGAAATTGGTTATCTACAAAACTTACCAGCGCTGAAATATCTGTGGCTGGAGGAGAATCCATGTTGCGAGCGAGCGGGGCCCAAGTAAGAATTACTATTATATATACACATCTGTATATTTATATACTCATGATTGATCGTTCTGTTTTTAGCTATCGAGCGATTGTGCTACGTGCTTTGCCCAACCTCAAGAAACTAGATAATGTGGAGGTTACTCAGGAGGAGCTAGAAGCAGCCATACGCAACAGCGGTTCTCAACCGGCTGAGGAGGATGTCTATGAGGACGCATATGAGCCAAAACAGCAGCAGCAGCACCACCAGCAACAGCAACAACAACAGCAGCGCGCATCCCCACAGCAAATACAACAACAACAGCAGCAGCAACAGAACTATCCGCAGCACTCTCCGCGACAGCAGCAATCTTCGCCACAGCAGCCACCACAACTAACGCAAAGGGGCAGTTCGAGTCCCTCGAAGGAGGTAACTTACATTCTATTCGCGCTTTTTATCTCGCCCTCTCTCTTTCTATATCTGTATCTCTCTGTCTCTAATACATCCACGTCCCCCAATTAGGAATATAATTGCCGCCTGTCATTTAACAAAGCACATTTTTTTATCCTAATTATTAACAAGCCGCCACAATTAGCAAGTCCAGTCGCTACTAACTCCGATGGAACGAATAACGTAGCGAATAATGTCAGCGACTTATATAGCCATCAATTGCAAAACTCAATGCCCCCAACACCCACAAAGGTAAATGAACGCAATGTGTTAGTTCGACCTGCTTATGACTCGCCCTAATTGAATGTCACAGCTGAGAGGGTGGGAACTTAATCAGCGGAGTGTTCAAGGGAATGACCTATAACAGTATGTGTATTAGAATCTAGTTACCTGAATATGAGCAGGCAATTCAAGAAAATATTAATTTTGTATTTACATTTGAGTTGCGTACCAATCATACAGCAAGAGATATAGTTGCGTATGAACTTAAAACTAAACCGAATATCAGGCAAGCTTACTGAAAGGGAAACTAACTTTATGATGTACAATCCGATAGCTAGAGAACAGAAAATAAACATGACAATAATATATGTTTAGTTTAGTTTATAATTTATACATATATTATTATGTTTCATTATACATATGTATGTATAATTGTATACCAACTGATTTATAAGAGTGTATTTATGTGTTTTCAGTCCACGTGGAGACAACTAATACTAACAAATGTGTGGCTTTACATATTCTTTACTATTTCCCAGGAGCCCGCACACCCGCCATCGCCCAAATATAACACCATTACTAAAGAGCAACGCACTTCCTTTCATCAATATGATGTAAGATCCTCATACTACCAAGCAGCCAAGCAAATCAGCCAACCGTTTTAGCATTTATTTAATGAGAAATGATGAGCTTGTTGTTGCCGGGCCTAGTCAATGTAGAGCTAGTTGGGTTCTTTTCAGATTTTTTTTGTGTGTTTTTGGGCGTGGACACGTCACACTTGAGCCTCCAGCCGTCGCACGTCGCACGTCGCACATCGCCCATTGCCCTATTGGGCGGCGTGTTACGCGTGAACGAGTCACGCGATGTGGCAGTGGCATGGTTAAGGTTCTTCAGCTATCCGACTAGTGGGACCCATTGTTAGGAGGGGGCTTGGGCTTGGGTTTCTGGGTTAAGTCGTGGCACAACAGCAACATTTGACTTTGAGCGAACGACGAACGTCGAACGTCGAACGTTGAACGTCGAGCTGTAGAGGGAAACTGAAACCGAGACGAAACATAATTACCACAGAAGCAGCAAACCCAAAAGCTAACTGATGAAAATAGGTCATTTTGTATTCAACAAGAAATGTTAGAAGAGCTGAAAAAAGGGGTTAGCCACCGTCCAGTGGGTCTATCCACTCGGCACTTTTTTGGAGATCTGATGTTTCTGTAGTGTCAGCAGCGGGAACAGTGGGAAAAGTGGAAACAGCAACAAGCTCAGCATTTCGAGATGTAAAATGGAGTGGTATTGAAAAGGCAGACAACACAACTAACGACTTCTCTGTGCTCCTCTCCCATAACTAAAAACAAACGCACCGCAACACTAACCAACACCACAACGATTAGCATTCACCGGGTTCTGATCAGGAGAGTCCGCATGTTGGCTACAGAGAGACGCGCCCAGCGCCCCTGCCGCCAAGCATGTCAACGCACTCGATGAAGGTAACAATCGCTACTAAAACACAGCTGAATGGTTCGCGATCGCTGAAGTTAGGGAATGGAATGCTAATGCAAATTTATTGTGGTATTCTTTGCTTCTGATACAGGAATACTATCAGTCGGATAGGCCCAGCTATCCAGCCCACTATCGGCACAGTCAAACGGATCTGACGGAATGGGAGGAACATCAACAGGCACCACAGGTGCATCATAATCAATACGGTAGCCAATTGCAGCTGCATTATCCGCAGCGACGCAGCGCCGGCCCAGAAACGGGTGGAGACCGTTACACTTATAGGAATGGAAGTGCGCGAGAGAATGGAGGCGAATGGGAGGTCGACGAACGTTCGAGACCTAGGTAAGGCAGCTGATAACATAATCCGAGTCGATCGATTGAAAACAACAATTTGTATTACGCAGGCGACCTGAGGGTCGTTACAGTGATTCGGTGAGCACCGTTTCTGCCACCGTAATGAATCATTTTGGGGGCTGTCATCGAAGGCCTGTTAATCGAGTGAGTAACCTCTTGCGAAAGAGCGCTGAGATAGTCGTGTACCAAAAGACTGTTCATTTGCTTTAACAGAACTCGAATCTACTATCCGCCACATTGTGCCTGGTCAAGGAGCTGGATTACGGCAGCTTGGAGGTATTGGAGCACGCCGTGCGCTGTCGCATTGATGAACTGGCAGGTGAATGATGAAGACGTGTGTCTAATCGCATGTCGATTAGCTAATATACTTAAGGATCTTCAAGATCCGCAACAGAAAAAATAGTTCGTAAAATTTATTTTAAAGACCAGACAAAAAGACACTTGATAGTAACACGACTCGAAATTTTGTATCTTAACAATCTAACATATTACAACAAATATTAAAACTGTACTTGCCAATTGTAATTGTAATAATTGTTTTATAAGCATCGATAAGTAAAAATTTTCTAACTGACTTATTTGAAATACGTGCGCTTGTAACGTACGTAGACTATGCATATGATAATTATTACGAATTGTATAAACTAACCCAAGAATTTATACGCTCTCAACGTTCTATGTGTACAACTAATTTGATCGTTACTCTAGTGTATTTAAGTTCACATCTTGTTTTTGTTTTTTACAAAGTAAGAGAAGAAGCACGGAAATTGGGATAGAATTAATGCACTAGCCACACTAGCCTTATTTTGTACTTAACAAGAAAACATGTAACGTCTAAGGCGTCGAGCACAATACAATACATCTTCCTTGTTTTTATTAATTAGTTAATATATTTAACTCATGATAATTGTGGGCCGGACTTTTGAAGCTTGCCAAACCTTTGTTGTTGAATAATTGTACACAACAATTGAACACTAATTCTCACACACTCGTCCACTTTAAGTCTACTTTCTTTTTTAAAATGCGTATGATATTAATAAATAATTATATTAACAAGCAAAGTAAATATAATTTGTTTTATTCCAATGTTCGATTGAACCGCTTGTTTTGTGGTGTGAAACAAGCAGTTGCACATGACTAATGGAATGTACCAATTTACACTGTTTTGGGTTTTATTCCAAGCAGTTCAATATCGTAAAGAGTGTGTGTCTGGGCTAAGCACTGCTTTTTTAGTTCAGCATGAAAACGATAAAGTGTAATATAAATGAAAAGCGTACTAAAAATATTGTTTAAAATGCCGCTTATTCAATTCATCAACCCTAAGAACTGAAGCCTTGATTATAGCCTAACTGATCTAAATTTCAAAGATTTGCTATATGTATGACGGAGTTTTAGCTCCCGTACCACATGTAGATTCAGTTATGTAGATGCCAGAACTGACTCCCATGACTTTAACTGCAAATAAAACACATGTTTTTTGAGGGGCTTTACAACATATAACACATAATATATTTATATTTGACTTTTATGTAGGGTTGTCCAGTAGTACTCGGTTATATAGGTATTGGGTTCGTCTTGTAAGTTTTTCGTTACGCTAGTTTTGACTAGCCTATGTACGTTGATGCGTGTTATGGGTATTATTTAGTATTTGTTTGCTAAGTATTTGTTTAATTAGTTTGTTATATCTGCTGTTGCTGATGTTACGCTCTGACAACAATTCTATGCCAATTACAAGAAACTTAACTTTTCGAATATTTATTATTTTGTAATTGATGATGATGTTGTTTTTTTTTTTTTTTTATCTGTATTATTATTAAAAGTTTTTGTTTATTATTATTTTGAGTTAACTTGTAACTCACATTGTGATTTCATTGGCCGCTGTATTCATGGCAGAAATGCAACGCCTAACACATATACATATACATAAAAGTTAAGTACAATGCAATATACTATAATATATTGAATATTTTAATATTAACTTGCTACACATTGATATTTTGAAGCCGCAGTAAATCTTAAACAAATGTGCTCTGAAAAATTGAAATTTCTGCTTTTTTTTTAGCTAATTGTGCAATTACAAACATTTAGGAGGTGCCAGATTATGAATACAGAATTTCTAACATTTATAATTATATATATATATTTAATTAGTGTAGCCAATGTTGTTTTCGAAAACTTTACACACTTAAAACATTCACATTATTATATATATTTAATTATTGTCTGTCACAGCGTCGCGTTCGACACAACAACGTGTGTTAGCTTTAAATATAAATAAATTATGGATGTTATTCGTTTTGGTAATCTATGCTTAAGCTCTTAAGAAACTAATTGCAAGAGATGTTGTTGTTGCAATTGACGCATGTCTTCCAAAATGCTTGTTGTTGTTTGCTGAAATTGTCTTCTATTCCAAACGATGCGAAAAAATGTCTTCCAAACACTTTTTAGCATATACATCTATGGTATATATGTATATAGAATATTTGTATGATATATTTATATAAATATATATATGTTATATATATGTTATGCACATCGAGATATTTGCAGTAAATACACTTATTTAATTAATGTCTTCCTCTTGTTCGGATAACGGTTCTTGCGAACGCTTTCCTCAATAAATGAGCCTTTGATTTGCAATCGCAACTCATTTTGTGTGTAGACCAATATATATATATATATATATATATATATATATATATATATATATATATATATATATATATATATATATATCATATGGGTTGTTCAATAACCAACACTAAACTCTTGGTTAACATTTATAATTGATGTTGATATTCTGATATTTGTAGCCGAAATTATTATAATTATAAAGATGTAATCAACTTTTCCTTCTGCCTTTGTAAAATTGATATGCTGATTCCATTAATGAAATAAAATTGGTATTATAATAGGTTTCATTTGTCATATGTAAATAATTGGTTTACGACGATATGTTGTGTACTTTTGATATTAATTGGTTGTGATTTCTACGTTTTCTGCTCTTCTTCTGCATTCGCCCTTATGACGAACAACTAATCCTTAGGTTTGTGTTTGCGCAGACATCGGCGTCTGACAGCTATATCCCAGCCTTATAGCCGTGGACACATATGTAGATACCGCTGCCGCACTGGAAGCCCTTTTGTGATTTGTTGCTGTTGCTCTCCTACGAGCTGAGAACTTTAATTTTCAAATGTTTGTTTTCTCTTCTATTATTATAATTATTATTATAATTATTATTTAGCTTACTATGTTGCATAGTACTTTTGTGTTTTTTTAATTGAAATTAATTACAAATTAATTGATTCGCATAGGGAATTTTGTTTTTTCGTTTTTTCTTTGTTTTGTTTTTGCTCGAGGCGGCCTACTCTACCGCACTTATAATTATATGTATATAGATTTGCCTTTGTGTTCACTTTTTTACAATTCAACTAAGAACAACAGTGAGTTTATGTATAGAGACAACACTAGCGTAAACACAAGTGGAACGACACCAAATCAAAGTGTATATATTTTAGTGTACAACGAAAATAACAACAGAAATATTATATAGTTGCATATATAATTGGTTGTGATTTATGTACCTTCAGCAAAGCCGCGAGGGCTCAGGTGAAAAACGGCGATAAATCACAGTTGCACAAAGACCCGCCATCGCCAGTTTTACAGAGAGTCTTGCACACTTCGTCCCAGTCCGGTGTGCCATCGTCTCCAGTGGTGGCCAACATAGTTGCCTGGCCGGCAGCACGTGCACGAGCACCTGCACCTGCACCTGCACCTGCACCGGAACCATGTGTAGTCACACTCTGCTCTGTACTGGCCCCATCCAAAGCATCCAGCAACTGGCAAGGACTGCAACCGCTGAGCGCGCGTTGTCGTTGATGGCAAAAACTCCTGCACAGGCGACTGCCAAAGGCTTCAACGGCTTCAACTGTGTTGGATAGAAACAAGAATGTATGGGGAAAATACGTCAGCGAGATTTCATGGGTGATTGCAGGCGATTTGTGGACAGATAAAATTTAAAATAATATAAAGACAATAGTTTTAAAAATTTTATAATTGCTTAGATTTCTTACCCTAATAAATTGAATATAAAATGTAGTATTTTTTTGTTTCACTTATTTCTGAGTATTTAAAAATACATTTTTTGAAGACTAGCCACTAAGACTATTTGGAATAACTAAACTAAATATTATTAATAAAATGAACTTGATGAATTTGAAACTTGATATTCTTAGTATAGGAGTCTCTGACTAACATTATATTTTTATTTCGTCTATTTTCTGAGATTGAATAATGAATACAGGCAGACAGACAGAATCAACTGCAATAAGCAATATATAACGCCTCTTTCAGCGTGCTAGTTTCATTTTATAAAAAAATATATAACAAAAATCAATTTAAAGTAGCCTTGGATATCATATATATTATTTTATGGGGAATTGATTTTAATTTTAAATTTGTTATTGATGCTATTAGATTTTGTACAAAGTTTTTACACATATATTTGTATTATATATTACATAAATTTCAAAATTAATCTCTAATTTTTTTGTGTTATATCCGAGATTGTAGATGTGTTTTATTATATGATATGAAAAATAGTATTGACGAATATACACATAACTTAGTTAGTATATTCTAATTACATGGAATCGAACAACAAAAAATAAGTAAGTACGTCAAATCAATTGGTGTTCAAGATCCTAGCAAAACATTTCAAAAAATCTTAAATATATTAACTCTCAACAATATATTTGAAGTATGGGACATTTTATATTATTGAAGATGAAGATCTTTGCTGTTTAAATTATAGTCTTCACAATGAAAAGAACTTATTCACAAATACTTTGCACGCATTTCGCCTACCTGATTGTGATCCCTGCAGTTGCTTGCCTTTAGCCAAATCAAAATCTTCGCTCAGGATCGCGATCATCTTGAGGCCAGACGTCGCGCAGTGGTCCGCACATGGCGCAACGCCGAGGCCAGCCCTGAAAATGTCATTAAAAACGCAAAAAAGTCAAACGGTTAGCACTTCAAAATGAAACTGATATAGGCCAAGTATGTGAGTTATTTCCCAACAGCTACAACACAAAGGTCTATTTGCTATTATTATCTGGAATTGATCGGCACTCAAAGTGCCAATGCATATCACTAGCGAGTTTCACATATTTCACTCGTCTGCAAACGTCGAGTTTTATTGAAATAGATTTCACTAATTTGTCACACAGTCTGACAGCTTTTCAACTTTTCGAGGATGATTATCGAATGTGAAGAACACGGGACGTAGTGACATATAGATAAGATTTCACTTGCACTGAACTGTTTTAGGTCTGGCCTGGCCTGGCCTGGCCTGGCCTGGCTTGGCATGGCCTGGCTGTAGGCGCAATTCTAATACGAACTCTTGACTTACCCGCAGAGCTCTTTACACACCAAACTCCAATCCTGAACTACGCTGACGGACGTCAGAGCTGGCGACGGTGGCTGCTGTCCCAGTGCTTCTTCAAGGCTTTTCTGTGCTGCTTGCAGCGCTTTTGTAGCATCCCCCAAAGCCTGCAGCAGTTGTGGGTGTTGTGACGTCACGCCGTGAGACTGCGCACAGCACACGACAGTAGCAACCAATAGCAGTCGAATCATGCTGAGGACCCAGGCTGAAAAGAGACAGAGCGAGAGCGAGACACAGCAAGTGTGGGCATCAAAGCACATAGCAGGAAAATAGTCATGGCCGCGCCGCACGTCGTATACTTGATATTCGTTCTGTGCGTGTGTGTGCCAGATGGAGGTGTAGCTGGTTAGGTACTGGCTGTCTGCACAATGGAAGCAATTGCGCTCGAAATGCAATTATCGCGCGCCTGAAACTAGGCAACAACGCGCCGTTGCATGGACGCCGCCATTGTTGGCGCCCCATTGCAATTGAAATTTAATGCGCTTGATTTGCCCGATTCAAAGAATTTCTATCCAGTCCTTTGTTATGATATCGCTCAGGCCTAGATTTAGCTTCTGGAATATCCGGATGTCTTCATTATCGATTTCCTCCAACAATATCACGTGAGCTGCAAGCTTTTTTTTCACGCGTATTGCCGTGGCTCGTGTTGTTGTCAAAAACTCCGCCTGGCACTCGTCCAGGCCACCGGCCGACAGTTGGCAGTTGCCAGCGAAAGCAGGCGCGTCAGTAAATGGAACAGATACCTCTGGGCTACACACACACGCACGCACACGGCCACACACACATGTTCGGGACTTACTCTGCCTTTTAATTAACTTTCGAAGTTTCTCTTTGAATCTATCGTCCCACTTTTTCGACATTGAGAGAAAAAATAAAAAACGATTTAAATATTTTGGCCTACGTGGGTTATAGAGCCTATCTGCGCTACGTGCAAGCACAGCCAGGTAAATATTGAGCGTGATTCATTATACCCTGAACCCATTGAAAATGGGAAATCAGGGTATAATGGTTTTGTGAAAATGTATGTAACAGGCAGAAGGAGGCGTGAGAGAAGCCGAGTCGATTAAGCCCTGTCCGTCTGTCTGTCTATTCGTCTGTCCGTATGTTTGAACGTATCGATCTCAGAAGATATAAGAGCTAGAGATTTCAATTTATTTTTCACGATTCGATCGAGTTTGTTTCAAATAATCGATAACTATCATCGTTTTAATGTTATCGATTAAAACCGATATCTTCATTTAGTTATAAAATTCAAATTTGAATTTAGTGTTATTTGAGCCTTACGCAATTTCGGTTTTTGTTAAATTTTGGATGCCACGCCCTTAAATTGCCCCATCGCCTCAAATTTCTAAATCACGTATTTCAAGTACTAGAGACTTGTGCTTTGGCACATATACACACATGAATGACATGATCATAACAAATATAACAAATTTGATCAGAATCGTTCGTCTAGAAAAAAAGTTATTAAACATTTAATATCTCATACATTACATATGTACATATAAAAGTAACGGAGAATGTTGGCGGTTCTTAGGAATCGCGGCTCTTCGGGGTTCAGGGGATTTCTTAGTCGAGGAGTCTCGACCAGATCACTCCTTCTTGTTTTATGTTTGGTGTTGTTGGCAGAAAAGGGGAAACTAGAAATCAACTTCGAGTTATGTTTACTAAAAATATTCATATTCCGACATAAACTTGAAAAGTTGCAGCGCAATAAGCCTACAGAAACTCTCTAAATAATGCTTAAGTTCTCCTCAAAGCTAACAACAGTGATCATTTATTTATCACATTCTCAGAATTGGATTTTTTACATATCCCATATATAGTCCACTCGCAAAGTGGAAAAATGATAAAAGTTTTATGCATACCATCTAATCTGTCTCTAGGAACGACGTTCTTTAGGTCATGCTATAAATTGTACTTTGCTAGAATATGTTGATTCGCTGCACACGAAGTGGCTGGCTAATCATACATACAACTGAGGTAAGTATATTTTGGGAGGGATGGCAACAAATAGGTTAAACACTTATCCATTGACAAATTTGGACATATTTACATGAATTGTCCGTGTTCGGAGAGTTGCTTTCAATTGACTTAATATTGACCTATGCATACATTCTTATGATCTATGGAGTTTTCACTTAATAAATTTCGCTGGTAGTCCGTTCAATGATTCTCCATTCGATTTTAAACTTACTTGAATACGCTGTATTAGTTGTTCTAAAGTACTTACTTCTCACTCAAATAACATTAAGAGTTAACTTATTATTTCCAATTTAGTTTCAATTGAATTGAAATTAAATATTTTCACGAATTCATTCGCAATGTTGCGCGCGATTCGAATCACAATTCAAGTTTGGGCTCCGTTCGAAGCACGCTCATGTTTTAAATGGCTGAACCTACTGAAATGAGGGCCAACAACAGTGCGAATATCACACTCGCCGCAGTGAAAGCTTTTTGTTATTAATATTTATATATACACATATATGAGCGTTATCAGGAATGTTCAGGTGAATTCGTAGGGTGGTGGCCTGGAATGCTCCGTGTGTCAATTTTTTGCACCTGTTTGTGGAGTTGACACTTTGGCTTCATTGCTTTTGATCGCAGATAGGCTGAGTCAGGAGCACTTAATTATTATTGGCAGCATTTGCCTTTTGAGTGCGCTTTTACCTGATAAGGCTACTCAGGCAGTCGGTTATTACAGTAGATAACTATTATTGGGAGAAAAATGAATAATAACCGCGCAATACATCAAAATAAATGCCTGGTGTTCACGCTTAATATTCGTTTATAAGCCGAACATTATGGAAAAGAAGAGCCGGCTAAATTTCGCGAAGCTTATCAGAGTCACTTAAACATTGGTCACAGGATGAACACTGAAATAAAACCTAATCAAAATCATAATCAACTGGGTTGACATTTATTGGTGATTGATTGATTGGCGGTTGTGTTTGGGGCGGTACCTGGCTAGATCTTACGATAACTTATTGTGCTAATTGACTTAATGTTGGTCTACGATGTACGAGGAGAACTGAAAGCTTTACAAACTGAGCTTATTCGATAGAAACCAAAGTAGATTAGCATGCTGAAAAAATGTATTTAGATTTTATATTTTCAAAATAGTAAACATATAAAATATATGTTTTTCAATGAGATACTTTGCTACAATTATTATGCCCATATCTATAAATATAATTATATACATAATTATTACTACTAACATCCTGTTCATTACTCAATGTGGTGTGAAAAGTGTGAGCTTTTTAATAATAAGAGTTTTTTTATCAAATTCAATTTATTGCCGCTTGTTGTCACAGACTCTATAGCGCATTTATCACTTAATTTACCACAACCTATTTTTGGGCAAGTACGCCTGTACGTGTTATTCTAGTTAGTCTATATTAAATACAATTTTACAAAATTTGAATTCCACGACGATCGAGGGGATGCCGTCTCTTTAGTCTTCTCCTGCCTTGGTTGTTGGCCAGATTAGATGCGAGCTGCTTTGTCCGCATACCTGAGGTCTGCTATTGTCCGCATCTTGTTAATAAGAGTAGAATATAAATTTTAGGGTAATATATGATTTTTAAAAAATTATTATCATGTAACAGAAATTGCCCATTCTTGAAGTTAGTATACAAGTGCCATTGGTAGACTTGATGAAACAATTCAGGTTTCATCTTGTCCACTCAGAATTAATGTACTCCGAATTTAAGAGACTTGAAGAACAAATCACGAAGTGTATGCGTTGGAGAATACAAAGCAAGGTAATGCTTTTAAAAGCTTAGCAAAGTTTTGTAGGGCAAACGCTATGATTGAAATGTCGCCTGCATGTCCTAAGATAAGAGAACTAAGTTGAAAAATATTTTTTGTCGGCCTCTGTTTGCGTTGGCAACTTGGTCAACAGAATAGTCTTGGTAGTAGCTTTGAGTCGTTTTACCTTGTTTTTTCACATTGTGCTGAGCTGGCACGCTCGAGTGAATGCCAAGCAACATTCAGTGTGTTACATAAGTTGCGTTATGTACCCCTTGAAGTATGCTATGAAAAATCATTGAGATGCAAGTAATGCAATTGAGCCGTGTGGGCGGGACCCAGGGCCAACGTTCGGTACTGTTGCGAGCTCAGTTTGTATCTGTGTATGCGAATATTCGTAAAGGTATTGGCGATTGCTTTACCAACTCCTGCTTTGACCCAAATAACAGCGCGCAACGAGAAATCCATAAGTTTCCATAAGCTCACACACATATGTACTGATATACATATGTATACAGTAAATACTTTTTTCGTTGGTATAAAGCAATTCCATAAAAACAACTGAATTTTTTTTCGGTTTTCATATATGTTTGCACAAATTGCGCTTTTCTTTTTGCCAAATGGCAATAAAAAACTTTGGCATTGTAAATGTCAAAAACAGTTGGAAAATTAGTTTGTTAATTAGCTTTTCATTCTGCCACATCACATAGCAAAAACAGACAAAGTGCCCCGAGGACAAAAAAATAGAATTTATCGCAAGCAACAACAACACCAGGCACTTAAAATGTTAAAAAAATAAATAAAAAAGCAGTCTGGGGGCCAGCTGAGAAGGGAGACGAGGGTAAGTCCTTGTAGCGCGAGGCGTGCGCAGTGCCAACAGCTGCGGTAGCAGCTCGTGTATGTATCTGTTGGATACGTAAAAAGGCTACCGCCCATCAAAGTGGCTCCGCCCACAGAGTGCCAAGATGGTTTCCGAATGGATTCGTGACGTCATAGCCTGCCTGCGCAGTTTGGCGCCCAAAAACTAGCATAAATGTATTTGCATATATACGACGTGTCCATACATAGGAGCTGGCCATGTCTTTGCTGTTGTGAAGGTTATGTAACACACAGCTCGACATATGCTATATAAAGGCGTGTGTATGTGTGTGTGTATGTGTGTGTGTGTGTGTGTTTAGGTGGGCAGCCATTTTGTGCGTGGCATCGCAAGCTTCGTAGGCATCCCAGGCGGATGCTGCTGTTCATAGCTCCGGAGATCGTCAGCGAGTGTAGCTGCTTTTTGTAAGCATCCAAAACTTTCGAAAGTAGCTCGTAACAGTTGGTACTGAGGCTCCGTCCCGTTCGGTTCAGTTAACAAAGTTCCCAGTTCACGCGAGTGTTGTGCAACCGAGTTGTGTAAGTTGTAGCCGTAGCGCAATTCAGTAGTTGCACCTGCCACAAATTCAATTGCATTTTAGGTCATCTCGATAGCTAGCTAACTCAACTATCTTAGTCAAGCGCTCATTTCGCACTCGCTCGATCGCAAACGTCATTTGTTCTTTGTTATTGTTCTTGTTGTTCCCTCAATCGCACATTTTCGTTCTTCACACGTAATTGCCAGTAAAGCAGCCAAAGTGAATTATCTAAAGCAATACATCGACGATATCCGCAGGATAATCGGTAAGATATCCTATACTCCACACCCACCCACACCCACAGCCACACACACACATGCACACATAAAAAGTGTCCTTCTTTTGTAAACACACAACATATTCTTTATCTGTGTCTGTTACATAAGTTAAGGTCCAGGTTTAAGGTTTTTCGCATTGATTACAGCTGTCGTATTCAGTCTGTATCCTATATATAAATAGTCTCTATATACATTCCCACACACACACGCACACACACCCACACCCATGCAGAAAATGATGTTAAAACTCACTGCGCAATAGCAGATGCTGCTTTACAGCTCTGTATTGTATATGTACATACATCGAATCCAGCCCAGGCCCAGTCTCCTATCAAATCTGTGTACATGCATTGCTGGCGTTATATAGGAGGATGTACATGAGACTGTGCCACCCACACTCACTCACCAACTTTGTCCTTCAGTTGTCCTTATAGCCACACATTTGCCTACTCCTTTTTCATTTCTGTTTATTTACTTAGCCAGTGCATTTTCACGGTTTTCATGGCGCTGGTTATGTAATTGGAGAAGTCTATTTATCGTTTGGATATTGTGTAACGCCTCACTCCCATTTGCCGTTTGCATATGTTTTCATCTCAATTCAGGGTTATATAACAACCAGAACATTTGTTCACTGAGCAGCGAGACGTTTTCATATAGATTTGAGTTTAATAATATCTTTATTTTTGTACACTTTTATTGCAGAGGAGAAAATGTCGCTCAATCCGAACGGGTATAAGCTCTCCGAAAGGACGGGCAAACTAACAGCTTATGGTAAGTATAGCTATAAGATAATGTATAAATTGGAATAATTAACCATATACAATAATACAAGTCGAGTATGGTACAACACTTCAATTGCAAAGTATTCCGAATACAATCTTAGCTGCGCATTGAGAAACTAAGTAATAAATTATTAAAATAAAAATAACAATAGCAGAATAAAATATATTACTATGTAAATGATATATAATTAATAAAATATAAATTTATACACAAAAAAATGTGCAAGTGTATTTAAAATAATATTTTTTTTGAAGTTTTGTTGTTCTGCTTTATTTGTTCAAGTATCATATATGTAGATATATTATATTTATGCTGAGTAGCATTTGACATTGGCTGTTTGATATTTAAATTTTCTTTAAGTTAGGGCTGTAACCTCACAGTTATATCTGATCTGTTCATTCAGCTTAGTTTATACGAATTTGCTCTATTATAAATATTACAAGTTAAATATATATATTTTTGATCGAAATTTGATATACAATTTGACCCGATATCTGAATATGAATATATTCAGTATATCCGAAACCGGAATATTATGCGATCTAAATACTGTTGTCAATAGTATTAGATATCCTATCCTACATAGTAGGATGAGCAATGCTACACAGAAATCTGTTTGCTAATGTAATAATAAATGAGAGGTGTTAAACTGACGTGCACAAACAAAACGAGCGAAAAGGACGACCATAAGGCCGTACTCGAGCTACACACACACTCTTGATAAAAACATTGGTCTGCTGTCGAGGACACTCGCTGCCAGTTACATTCCTTGCAAGGGACCTTGATAAATTGCTGCGTCGCTTGACTTCGCTGATGCGTGAAACTGGCGAATGCCTTGTAACAGATTTTGGCCAGCAGACAAACAAACAAACGGAAAAACAGTCATATAAGCAAAGAGAGAGAGAGAGAGAGCCAAGCGCCAAAAGTCAAAGGCAACCAACCACCACCAAGCTGGATACAGACTCAGAATAAGGCACAGAAAGGTGCCTGCAAGACGCGTGCCAAAAATTGAAAGCACAACAAACATAAACCGTTTAGTCACAGGATATTATGTGAGAGCGGGACGGAGCATCAGACATACGCCAAACATACGTATCGAGATCTGTTGCAGGGGTTCAGGGCCTGAGAGTCCTGGTCACGGCTGTGTCTGACATTAAGCGCACGCGGACAAGTTTTCGCTTATGTGGGCACAGCACATTAAATTTTATTTAACTTTGCCGTAAACTTGAGGAATTTCGAAATTGCTACAATTTGTCTGCTGGTGGTATCCCGGTGGTCCTGGGGTTGATCTGCTGCTTATTTGAATTGAAAATTGCTAGGCTTCATGAAATGTGCTTTTAATGGCAATTATGCGCAACGTTAACTTTCCAATTGAAGAAGACTACAGACTATAGTCCCTCGTATTAATATCTCAGCGCGCAACACTAATTTCATTATGAAGGCAGGCAATTAATAGCACAAGCTGCTGTTAAGCTAGACACCAAAGCCACGCGCTGTCCACGAAATTGGCCATCCCCAAAGCCTAAACTTGGGGCAGCATGTGGCTGGAAGCCATTCAAACACATCGTCCTGCAGTTTTGCACAATTAAGGCGTATACAAATAAATACATATATTCTTGGGGAAAAGAACAGCTTGAAAATATCATGTTAATATAACCGCGTTAAATTACATATTTTATCTATATTATATTGTATATTATTTTATAAATCTATATTTTTTGATGTATTATTAATAAGATGAAAATAAATTGAAATGGCTAAATTTGTATTTCGAAAAACTCCTCTTGAAATTGAGTTGAAACTCGAAATCCAACGAAAAAGATACTGTCGAAATACTCTTTTGATTGACCAAACATTATATGCCTCTTGGGAGATTGGTAAAACTATATCATGTACTGTGGGTCAGTTAAGTTACAGTAGACTTCTTCCTACCTTACAAATAACGATTAAACTTATTTTGGAACGTGAATGTGTATTTTTCCGTCAGTAGCGCTCTATATATATTCTTCCCTGTCGGAGCTTACTGACTGCAGAATACTTATGCATGGTATGGCCGGCAGCTCCAAAAAATTCCACGATATAGATTTTCTGATTTGCCGCGCCCCATTCATAAAATTTGTAATACTACAATAGGGAAGTTTAAGTCTAAAAAATGTGTGCAAAACTATAGAAACTTGAATTTTGTCTTATTTGATACGCAGCCAGTGAGCATAGACATATAATATTTCATGAACTTGTTAAAACTAATAATATATGTACACTTCTACACTGGACGATCTTCAATCAAGAAGACTTATTTTAGACACTACCTAAGATTGCAATAAGAACACCTCTCTCTATGATTTCAAATGCAAAACTGAAACTTACAAAGATAATTGATTAAACTCAGGACATTACATTTCTATACATAAATAAAATTATTTATATATACAATATTGTTTTTATATTAAAATCATTTTCATTTGCGAAAAGTAGATATTTATGATCTGTATATAATCAGTGCGAATCAAAGTTTTATATTAAATAACACATACTTTGGTTTCAAATGAGTGAAAGACAGGCGCAAATACATTTTTTACTATCTTCAGCACAAGTATAAGGCATAAATGTGAAATCTGTTTTTTATGGCTCAACCGCTTGAATTTCAATTTAAGCCTGCCCACAAATCATCATCACAATAATAATCATATATCATAACAAGGCACTGCGGCTAGATAAGGCTAAAAGTCATTTTCGCTGTCAGCAGCAGCGCACGCGCCACCTTTTTTATGCCTAACGATAAGCAATGCAGATAGCAAGTTGAGAGAGAAATAGACAGAGAGGAAGAGAAGTGCTTGAATGCCACAGAGAATAAGGATTATTTCTTCTTTTTATCCAGATCTTATGCCCACGACAGTCACCGCTGGAGCAGAGACTCGTGAGTTTCTGTTGAAAGTCATTGATGTGCTCTTGGACTTTGTGAAGGCAACCAATGACCGAAATGAGAAGGTGCTGGACTTTCATCATCCGGAGGATATGAAGCGTCTGCTCGACTTGGATGTGCCGGATCGGGCGCTGCCGCTGCAGCAGCTGATCGAGGACTGTGCCACAACGCTCAAGTATCAAGTGAAGACAGGTAAGTGCGCCGCCGGCCGGGCATGGATGGGATTGACTTAGCCTTTCCCAGGGGTAGCTTATCATATGTTTGCACAGTCAGCCAGTCGGCGTTAATCAAATTTGTCTCTGCATAAATTTGCATGTGCTGCAAACACAAAGCATATGCTTGCGTGGCAGTAGCATACTTTGCAGGGCGCGTGCCCGAACAACTTGCGGTCGCATTAGGACACAAAGTGTGCAGCCTTGTAGATAAGCACATTAGCTTCGAGGACATCGCAACAGAACAGACAATGCCATTTTATGGCCCATTGAGCTGTGCTCGTCCCCGCGACAATAACAACGACCGCTGCTCTTGTTTACACCTTTCAGAAACACTCGCCTCACAACCCCGCGCCCGACCCCATTCAAAATGGACTTAAATCTGCAAAACTTGCCATCAATCATAAATCAGCCGAAAGGGTTCTAAATGCGGCTTTAGCAGCCAAAAGTCATTCGCACGTTTCACTTTATGTTGGTTTTCATATGCGATACCCGTTGAAAACTGCAGAAAGAGGTATATTGGTATCCACATTGTATATCCTTCTGATCATATATTAGTGTATCATTACTAAAAAATCAGAGAATTATATAAATCCATGAGGTATTTTCCATTTCTTCGTCTGGGTTTGGTGCATGGTTGTATGGAATAAAAGTTGCATGCTTTACAACTTTATAGTGTGCACAGGGTGTTTGCCAGTCGGGAGGCCTCGAAAGTTATTTCTAATTTGAACGTGAATACTCGCCTGATTTCATTGAAAATTAATGCAAGGGGAGGCCAGGAGTGCGCACGTGACCGCAATTCTGTTTGGAGTATCGATAATAAGCGCTGCCCAACCCCGGATGCTGCGGCCTTGTCTAGGAACTGCGTGAGCTTCCGTGCGGGTGTACCCCGCCCAGTTTGTGATAGCAGGAAATTACACTGGCTTGTTGGAAAGGAAGGAATGTCATATAGGTTTTTGGCTTCTGCTGTTCTCAAAATTGAATTAAAAGTAAACTTAAATAACAATGTAATCAGGGAGTAGCTGCATAAGCAGAGTTTTGATTAGATATGAATACTTTTGAAAGAGAATGATTTACGAACAGATTGTGGTGAACGAAATTAACAGAGAATCGAGAAATGTCATTCTGTTTCTGTTATATGGTGTGATACAACAAATACGGAAGGTTAACATTGCATACATTTTTCTAGCCCAAGTCCAAGCTAATTTTGTGAATATTAAATTTACATATATTCCCTTTCATTATCACTTCTCGAACTGAAACACAGATTGAGTGTGTTAAAATTTCACATATTTTCGCATTTTTCATTGACGGAATTTCCCTTTTGCTAAAACTAGAATGATATAAATCCCATTTATGATCCATAATCTTACATAATGCACACCCTGCCACAGGGGAAACATGATATGCCGGGCACGAGTGCCAGGAGGCCTTCTGTCTGCCTCGCGTGGACGACTCTATAAAAAGGGGAGCTTTAATCAAAATCCGTTGTTATTTTCTGACTCGCTGCATTCCTGATCCTTTGATGCGAATGAATGACTGACTGCCTGACGGTCTGCCTGGCAGTCCTAAGCTCGTGTCTAGGTCGAGGGTGATTCAAGTCCTGTGACTCGAAGAGTCCTCCTTCCTGGCAGCAACTGAGGCCACATCCGCAAATTGAAATGTTTGGATGCCGACGCTTTTATACACTATGTATGTGTGTGTGTGCTTGTTTGTGAGGCTGTGCGGATAGATTTAGCCTTGTGGCGAATGGGATTTTAATCACACGACTTATGGCACTCAAGATGTGAACTGACAGACGCTCGGAGCGAAGCACACGAAGGGTTCGCAGGACATTTAGCAAGGGGGCTTTCGACAGCTTCCTGATGCTCGTGCCCTCTGTTTGTACTGAAAGCATTTTGTGATTTTTCGTGGGATCTCAGTGGAGTCGCAGCAAGTCGCAATTAGCTGCAATAAATGAACAATTTAAGACACACGTACATACACACACAAACATACACAAGCAAAGATGACTGTTAGACTAACAATGGAGAAGCGCAAGGCGAGCGCTTTAAGATCTGCGCCCTATTGATTTTTCTGACCCCGAGCAGGCCGTGCACAATGTCTGCGTGGCTCGCCTGCCCTTGAACACATGCACATCCGGCCTTGTATTGAACGCCAGCCAGCCATGCTAGGTTGGGTCGCCAGCAGGCTGTTGCTTTGTTTCAGCCGAAATATTTTTAATAAAACAAAAAATTGTAGCATGAAAGATGGCAACACAGCTGCCAGGCACATCTGCTGTCAGCTTAACCAGCTCCAGTTGACAGACAGCCATGGCGAAGTGCGAAAGGCGGTAGAAGAAAGACGGACGACTGAAGCGGAAGGCATTTTCAGCTACATTAAACAAGCAACTTAAACTTCTGCTCCACAGGACATCCCCACTTCTTCAATCAGTTGTCGAACGGCTTGGATCTGATCTCCATGGCTGGCGAATGGCTGACCGCCACTGCCAACACCAACATGTTCACATACGAGATAGCCCCGGTATTTATACTCATGGAGAACGTGGTCCTCACCAAAATGCGTGAAATAATAGGCTGGTCTGGCGGCGACTCGATTTTGGCACCCGGTGGCTCCATTTCGAATTTGTACGCCTTCTTGGCCGCTCGCCACAAGATGTTCCCCAACTACAAGGAGCACGGTTCAGTTGGCTTGCCCGGCACCTTGGTCATGTTCACATCGGATCAGTGCCACTATTCGATCAAATCTTGCGCTGCTGTCTGCGGCCTCGGCACTGACCACTGCATCGTGGTGCCGTCCGATGAGCACGGCAAGATGATTACCTCCGAGTTGGAGCGTTTGATACTCGAGCGCAAAGCCAAGGGCGACATTCCATTCTTTGTCAACGCCACGGCTGGCACAACCGTGCTAGGCGCATTCGATGACATCAATTCTATTGCGGACATCTGCCAGAAGTACAACTGCTGGATGCACATCGATGTGAGTAGCCATTGGATTCCGGAGGGACGATGGAAGTTAATGGAGTTAATCGAACCTATATCTATTCCATTTTTTCAACAGGCTGCTTGGGGCGGTGGATTGATGATGTCGCGCAAGCATCGTCATCCCAGATTCACAGGCGTAGAACGGTGAGTACACTCATAGAACTGACTTAATCTCACAGATCCAAATTAAGACAATTAAGAACGGTGCAGTCAGACGCAACCGACAGCGAAATACTTTTCACGTCTCATAGGGGCATCTATCACATTATATTTTTTTAAAATTAGCCGCCGATTAAAAATTTTCATTGGAGGTTGCCAAACAGTTTCAATTTGGATAGAAGCTTAGAACCCTTACCTTAGCAAAAAACACGCACCTAAATCGAGAGAGATGGCATCTCTCGAAATGAGAGAGATGGCAACTCTGAACATGAAATATAAGTTTGTGGGCGAACGTAGAGGTGTGGGCACGAACCCCAGTGCGGTCATGTTGATATTCTTATTATATTTTTTTGTTTAGTTATTTTGTATTAATAAAATATTCTTTTCAAACATATATATATATATATATATATATATATATATATATATATATATATATATATATATATATATATATATATATATATATATATATATATATATATATATATATATACACACATATATATATTTATATATTTATAATTACAGGTTATTTTTCTGTGAGTCACGCCCCTTTTGGGGCGTTACAATAATTTTTGGGGAATCGGTAGATGAGGCCCCCCCTTAGCATCCAATTTTGAAGCTTCCAGCACTAAAAATGTGAGAGATATAAGCTGATATTAGTTGCCACGCCCCCTGAGGGCGTAGATATATCCGCCATAGCTTTTCGATTGTGGAATGTTAACCGGAGTATATATAACAAGTCTCAAGTCTCTAGCATCGATAGTGCTCAAAATATAAAAGAATTAGTAAAATCAATATATATTCAGATCCGATTTTCCACACCCCTAGTAGACGGGGCAATTAAATTTTATGGGCGATCTTTATATGATCGTAACAGTCCCCCACGTGCCAAATTTGGGCATTCTAGCTTTAAAACTGTAGAAGATACAGTTTGACACGATTTGTCACGCCCGCAATGAGCGTAGATATATCCGCCATAGCTTTTTGATTTTGGTATGTCGACGTGAGTGTTCAGTTAAAATCTCAACTCTCTAGCCCTTCTAGAAGTAGTGTTTCTGAGATACAGGAAAATGCATTTTCGGGAAAAGCTTGACACTTTATCTGACGAGGGTATACACGAGTATATATTTCAAATTTCAAATTTCTCTAGCTTCAATAGCGTGGAAATGGTTTGCGTTCATAAGGACAGACGGACAGACGGGCGGACAGCATGACGGACATTGTACAAAACCAATATACTTTTTACACTTCGTGAAAAAGTCTAAAAATGATTATTAAGAAGGCTATGGCAAAGTGAATGTAATAGAGAAAAATAGAGCTTGAATTAGGTTTCTAAATAAATATAGGTCTTCTTGGGTGTCAATACCCAAATCGTACTCAATAATATCAAAGTGAATATTATAAATTATTTATTTATATTATATATGTATAATTATTGTTATATTATCAAATTAGGATCTTTCATCTTTCTTGTTAACTTTAATTATTTATTTTAAATGAACCTCAAGACTACGCCAACGTGTTCATCGAGTCTTTATGTCACAGACAATACGTTGGCTCATTTATCATCTGCCCTCATATTCTCGCAGTCAAAACAAGAATTGAAATCTCTTGTTGTGCAAATTTAAATCTAAATGCTCCCAAATGGCCCGCATCGTTCAAAGTCCAAAGTACTTACAGGGCGAGCCTTCAGCGACATGTGGTAAAAATCTCAATTTGCCATTTAGTGCTTCCATCAGGTGTTCAGAGCTTAAAGGGATTACAAGGCCCAAAGCCGAGTGCATTTTCGTCTGCGTAAAAGACAAACAAATGAACAAAGTGGATATTCAACCCGCGCCTCCTTGCAACACTCACTCAATTGCCACCCTTCCGCCTGGCCCTGATGCAGGATGGATGGATTGTTAGGTATATGGTTGGGTGGTTGGGTAGCTGGGTGACTGGGTGGTGGGCATTACTTACACAACAATTACGTCAAACAATGACTGGAGGACAGATGAAGCGGCTGCTGCCCTTAGATTATTGTGCAAGGAATTTTTAATTTTAAAGTTAAAATTGGAGTTGGTAAGTGCACTTGGCGATACTCCCGCCCACTGCAAATGCCGCACAGCTTAGGCAAATGTCGCCACTGCAGCTGTCGTATTGACAGTTTTGCGGTCAAGGGAGAAGTGTCCCATAAACACTTTCAAATTGATGGGCCCCATCCATCAAGCGGCTATTCAATTCATTTGGCCCCAAATCCTGGTTGGCATGCAAATGGCGGTCCCTAATTGAATGGCTCTCTATAAAATGTATAAATTAATCATTAGCTGCGCGTGCAGCTGACATCTTGTGGCCATTGGCGGCTAAGCCCGAGTTGATTAATAGCATTCGGTTCCAGCTGCTAGAAGAAGCTCTTAAATCTGCTTAGCTTGCGGGAAATGCCTAAAACAATGCAAACTTTTCGATACAGCTTGGAGCTGCACAAGAACGGAGAACTTGTGGCATGCGCCACATGCCGCCACTCAAGCTGAAGCACGCTTACACTGGCACTCCATGAGCATCATGTTTATAGACACTCACACACCCGGAACTGTAAATAGCTGCCCCAGGGGGATGTTTAGCTGAGGCGTCTGTCGACCCTCAGGCTTTGGGGTTGCGCTCGCTTTGAATTCAATTAAAGGTCTGCGGCTTCAAATTGCCACAATTTATGGCACTTGCCTGCAAGGAAGCTTCTGTCCTTGTCGCTGTCCTTGTCCCAGCGGGGTGGCTGTGAGCGAGGGTGGGCACTGGATCCATACAGACCACATAGCGCGGCAGCTTAGTGTTAATTGTTTGTAATTTGTAATTGAATGTCATTTAATATATTGTTGCTCGTCCTGATTTGACTTTTGCAGCGCGGACTCTGTCACCTGGAATCCACACAAGCTCATGGGAGCCCTGCTCCAGTGCTCGACTATTCATTTCAAGGAAGATGTAAGTAACGATGTTGTCAGAATAGTAATAGTATATAATTGTGCAAATAGTACTCCAATGTTATATACAAAACATGCAATTCAAGCGCGAACAAGGAATTTACAACCCCATCCAACGTCAAACCGATCGATTGTAGTGAAATACTTAAAACACCAGTTACTCCTGCTAAATTTCACAACGCGGGAAACGATGGCATTAGTTATTATTAAATAAGAGTTTTGAAAACAAGTAACGAAATGTTAGACATGAATCGCTGTAGTTCACATATCAGAATTTAGCAAAGATTCTTGTAGTATAAGCATCGAGTTCAGGGTATATCGCTGTAGCTTACTCATCAGAGTGCAGTTAACTCAGCTCAGTGCAGCAGAATCCACTTTTACTAATCAATATAGTTTGAATGATAATATTGGTCAAGACCCAATCGTGCTTAACCGACTTCACATTGTGTTTTGCATTTTGTCTGTAGATAATCATAGCTTGCTATAACCATTGACCGTTTTATACTCTGATCTCTTATATCGAAAATTACCTGTGAAAATAATGAATAATATAATATGGGTTGCAAGCCGAGCTCGATCGTTTAAAGTCCGATACAATCGGCTGCTCCTTAAGTTTTTTCTTAAAGCATGTAAGTGTATCGCGAAACGCTCAACTGTAAGATACCACTATTTGCTGATTAGATTGCAAATAAATATTAAACGTAAAACTCTGGTATCTTACCTCAATTGTGCTCTCAACTTAAAATTGAGTTCGTAAGGACTTCACATAATTATCTAATATTCATATGTTCTCTTTGAGTATGTGAATAAATATCTCAATAGATATTGGAATGAAGCTTATTTTAAATGGACGCTAGGGCATGAAAATGGAGGTCTAATAAATATGGAAGACGTGGCATAGTTATCAAACCTGTTAAGATAGACTTGCATCGAACTATAAACTTGCACACAAATAGTTGTTGCTGGACTTCCACCCAAAACTCTCAGAATTTAGTTTATTCTTGATAACTAAAGGTAAAGTTTAGATTTCATTTCAAGCGTGTTTTGTCTGGAAAGACAACTATCTCCCCATTTTAGCTTACACACATTTGGAGCTTACTCATCCATCGTTTTAAGCCTTATTTTCTCAACATTCTTTTGCATATCACAATGCGTGTTGTTTGCCTAAAGAATTCCAATTGTGTTTCGAACAATTCCTTGTTATTTTTCATGCCAAACAACAGGCAGTCAGACAGTCAGACGGGGGTTGTCGCAGCCCGACAACCCTGCTGCCGCTGCTACTACGGCCGCTGCTGCTGTTACTCCTGTTTAGTTTGGCAAGAGCGACCCCTCGACTGGGTTTGCTTTTTTATATTCTGTGCAATATGTTGCCATCGGTCACAGTTGCGTCTTTTGGCAGCCGGAATTTTAATTAAAATTTGAACTTGACTTATGAGCAAAAAAAGGAGAAAGCGGAAAATGATAACGAAAGTCCATCTGTTTGCAGGGCCTACTCATCAGCTGCAACCAAATGTCTGCCGAGTATCTGTTCATGACCGACAAACAGTACGACATCAGCTACGACACTGGCGACAAGGTGATCCAGTGTGGACGTCATAAT
Organism: Drosophila mercatorum; assembly: GCA_961210405.1. Classification (NCBI taxonomy): domain Eukaryota; kingdom Metazoa; phylum Arthropoda; class Insecta; order Diptera; family Drosophilidae; genus Drosophila; species Drosophila mercatorum. The sequence continues at coordinate 23,567,802 of CAUIUS010000004.1, read as the reverse complement.
GACATTTTCAAGCTCTGGCTGCAGTGGCGCGCCAAGGGCACCGAGGGCTTCGAGCATCAGCAGGATCGCTTAATGGAATTGGTTCAGTATCAGCTAAAGCGCATTAGGCAGCAATCCGATCGCTTCCATTTGATTTTGGAGCCGGAATGCGTCAATGTATCGTTCTGGTATGTGCCCAAGCGCTTGCGAGGTGTGCCACATGACAGCAAGAAGGAGGTGGAATTGGGCAAGGTAAGATAGCTTTTACTCTGTCTAGCTAGTATAACTAAATGACACCTACCTCCTTCGGATGCCTTCGCAGATCTGTCCCATCATCAAGGGTCGTATGATGCAAAAGGGGACTCTTATGGTTGGCTACCAGCCAGATGATCGACGACCCAACTTCTTCCGTTCGATCATCTCTTCGGCTGCTGTGACCGAGCAGGATGTGGACTTCATGCTTGATGAGATACACCGATTGGGCGATGACTTGTAAGCGATTTCAGCTAAGGCCCTATATTGTCTCCCAAAGATAAATCTAGCTACTGTTGTGTAGTTGATGCAACCAAGAAGTATCTTTAAGGTAAAAAGCATATCATAAGATCGCAAAGAGAACAACGCTCAACTAATCAAAGTTATATGTTAATGTACATTCGACTCAACCGTGTTACCGACTGTTATGTTCGAATTCGTTTTCAGTTGTTCGATTCTAAGATCCCCAGCCAGTGTTGGAAAACTATTAAATATGTACTTATATACTTATAATCAAAGTGTTGCCAATTTAAATGTTATTTTATGTTTCACTATCACAAGGAAGTTTCAAGAGTTTATTACGAGTGTTGCACATACCAAATATATCAAGTTAATAACTATCGTAAAGTACTCTATAAAATATCTCTGTGTACATTTAAAACACAATTCAAGCACAAAAACCACCCGCCACACTCACCACCAATCCAAAAATCAAATCAATTAAAAAATCAAAGTTGGAATATTTGAAACAATTATAAAAACAAATAATATTAAACTTAAGATCTTAAGTGTTGTAAACTGATATGATATCTTAACATATCATTGAAGAAAAATCAAACATTCAAAGCTAATAGTACGTTGAATTCGAATCAAATTGTTTGCGACTCTTAAATTATATAATTCTGTTGCTGCTATATAAAAAAGTATATCTAAAGTTGATCGATGGCAAAGTTTATGCTTCAGGCAATTCAATTGTATGTACCTTTACAGCATATATCAAAAGAGACCTGCGCTTGTCACATTGTACACATTAGAAACAGTTCAAAAACGAAAGCTTCAAGATCGATAGAAAGAAGCCAAAAAGCTTCAAGTAAGAATGAATGGCTCTTGAGCCAAAACTTGTCCAAGTATCGAACTGTGCTATATACGTAACTACGTATAAACGAATTATTTAGTTGGATTTCAGTTATTCGATCGTGCTTATCATCATATATGTACGTCTGATATATATATTGGAACTATATTCGGTGTCAATTAAATGCAATTAAACAAAGTGTTAAGAAAAAGGTGTTGGAAAATGACGTGAAAACTATAAATAATACAAAGCTTAGGTTCAATTTTTGTTAAGTTTGGTTAGAAATACATACATATACGCGCTGTGCGTACATAATCTTTACCCGTATAAATATATTCACAAATATATAAATAAAAAAATATACATTTATGTATTGTAGCTTAATGTGCTGTTAACTATGTTGAGTTAAAGACAAATTACATACATATATATTATGTGTATATCGGAAAAATTAAAGTTAATACAAAATTCAAAAGTCAAGTCTTATAATTTGTATTTCGTGTATAAATTGATGTATATGTCTTTGAGAATTCCAATAAAAACAATTATTCCAGCATCTTAAAAAATATATATACATACATATATAAAATATAAATAAATGAGTAAAGAGCAAGAAAGAGAATTTTTATTTGACTCTCTGCACTCGGCACCGAGTTGAGGGGCTTGTTTTGCGAAGAGCTCATGATAACCGGCCCAACCGGCTTAAGAGCGACCAGATGGGCCTATCTACGATATATAAAGACTAATTTGTGAGCAGCTACTCAGTTGTCATTGTCACTCTGGCGCTGAGCATACCTTCCGTAGCGGGTGTCATTTTAATCTGTTCATTAAGCACATATCTTTTCATAAGTTGTAAATTCTTCAGTTATATATCTAATACTAGTATAAAATTGAATAAAATGTCAGTTAGCTTTGTGCCTGTGCCAGTCGGTAGCGATTTTCCCTTGGAAAATTTACCATATGCTGTCTTCTCCACTCAGTCGAATGTAAGTACATAATTCAAATTGAAGGAAACTTAAGCTATATATAATTTTAAAACATTTTGCATATTTGGGAGTTTCCATATTCCATGTGATATATATATATATATATATATATATATATATATATATATATATATATATATATATATATATATATATATATATATATTAAAATCCGTAATAATGATTGTCACATGGAATATTATTAAAGATTTTGCAAACGAAGTTTCACATGTTTTCGTTCTATCAATTTAGAACAAAGACCGCTTTAGTGTATGTCATTTGCATACTAAATCATATATAAAACTAGTTTGTTTACGAAAACAATCTGTGATTTCCATAGTTAGAACAGCTACAGCTATGTATAACAAACACCTGCTTATCTTGGAATATCGTAGCTGAATACCGTATAATTTCTTTTGATCGTATTCTTGTTGCTTTACAGCCCACCCATCGGCTGTGCGTCGCAATTGGTGAGCATGTGTTGGATCTAAAAGCTGTGTCGCATTTGTTTGCATCCCCGCTGCAGGTATGTATATATTTTGCACTGCTTGCTGAACTGCTTATTTAATCTGCTTTATTTTCTACTGCCATTTTTATAGGCTGCTCTGCAGGCAGAGACGTTGAACTTGCTAATGAGCTTGGGCCACGAGGCGTGGGATGCAGTCAGGACTCAAACCCAAAAACTGTTGTCCAAGGGCTCTGAAGTAGAGCAGAATGTGGACTTAAGGAGAGTGTAGGTTGACTACAATACATCATAAGATTCGATTTACTAATTTGGTTCTTTTTTCCGTGCTTCTGCTAGGGCTTTGGTAGCACAGTCGGAGATTTCGCTGCATTTGCCAGCACAGATTGGTGACTACACGGACTTCTACTCCTCCATTCATCATGCTACCAATGTGGGTATCATGTTCCGGGGTGCGGATAATGCCCTGATGCCCAATTGGCGGCATTTACCAGTGGGCTACCATGGACGCGCCAGCTCTGTTGTTGTGTCTGGCACGCCCATTCGCCGCCCCTTGGGACAGACGCTCCCCGAGGGCGCTGACAAACCGATCTTCGGACCATGTAAGCTTTTGGACTTTGAGCTGGAAATGGCGTTCTTTATTGGCGGCCCCGGCAACAAGTTGGGCGAATCCGTCAAGGTGGACGATGCCTGGCAGAATGTCTTTGGATTCACGTTGATGAATGATTGGAGTGCTCGTGATATACAGAAATGGGAGTACGTGCCACTGGGCCCATTCACTGCCAAGAATTTGGGCACCACCATATCTCCTTGGGTGGTAACGACGGCAGCGCTGAAGCCTTTTCTGCTCGACAACTTTCCCCAGGAACCGGAAGTGCTGCCATATTTAAGGCAGAGTATTCCCTTTAACTTCGACATAAATCTGGAAGTTTCCCTAAAACGTAAGATACGAATAGTGGTTAACTGTTTTAGGTGTAGCTAAACATATTTTGGACTTTACAGCTGCCAATGATAATGAGTCGCTGATTAGCAAGTCCAACTTCAAGCATTTGTACTGGACACCTCTGCAGCAGATCGCCCACCACACTGTCACTGGGTGCAATTTGCGTCCAGGTGATTTAATGGCATCTGGCACGATAAGCGGCGAAACTCCAGACTCGTATGGCTCGCTGTTGGAGCTGTGCTGGCGCGGCACTAAAACAGTGGAGCTTCAAGGTGGCAAAACGCGTAAATTCCTGCAGGACTACGATGAGGTCATCATTCGTGGACACTGCGAGAAAAATGGCTTGCGCATTGGTTTTGGCAGTTGCGCTGGTCAAGTGCTGCCTGCTCACCCAGTGGAGCAATGAACACATTTACATACATATATAAATTTATATATATACATACATATATTAATCAATAAAGAAATCTGAATCCATATGTACGCTCTGTGTCTGTTAGACCACACTGCTTGCAATCAACAAGTGATTCAAGCTCTTTGCCTCTGCTCTGACAACTGCTCTCTTAAGTCTGGCGCTCTCTGGGAGCGCCAAGCGCTGTCTGCGCCTTTGCACGCTGCTTCGTAAATATGCGCATGCTGCCGGCGTCGCCGCCGTCGTCGACGACACTGCTGGCGCCTAAGTCGCAGTCAGTCAGTCAGTCAGTGCTCAGCGAGCGACGGCGAAGGCAAAAGTAATTTGAAAACGTCGCGCGCAACAAACAAATTTGTAATATTCAATGAAGAGAGGAGAAATTAAATAAAATAAAAAGCAAAATAAGATAATACAAAAATGATACAAAAGCCGATGGCGCCGTTCGCAATCTAAATGTCCGCATTTCTAGATTTGTTTTAACAAACAAACAAAAATATTCAAACAAGGAAAATATATCAAACTTGTGTCGACGCAGTGCGGGTATGCTTTGAAAAACCGTTAAAAGTGTAAGAAAAATTGGAAATTATTTAATAGTTATTTGTTATTTGAAAGATCGCTGCGAGCCGGACAAGTGTAGCCAGTTTTGTTCAACTTAAAGTGAATATTTTTTCGATTTTCGTGAGCGGCAACAACCCGCAATGACTTGGAAAAATCAATTTTGTAGCAGGTCTGCGCACGCACTCACACACACTCACGCACATATACAAAACACTCAAGCACACACATGCACAAACAAACACAGAACGGCACACACAGACATGGGACCGTCTGAGCTTGGCGCCCACCCACCCTGGTGCACTCAAAACCAGACTCAGGACCCTTTAAAATACCGAACAATCCACTGCGATGTCGTTTGCCTGGGCTGTTATGCTTGCGCGCTTGCATTGATTTTCTGCATACACACATTTCGTCCACGAATCTGCGGCAGATGCACAGAGACATACCCACACACACACACACACACACACATGGACATACATGCATATGCACACTCAGCATGCAAAAAGTTAATCAGCAAACTGCACAGTCCCCCAGCTACAGCAACAACAGCAACAGCAACGAGTAAAAAGATACGCAACAGCAAATGGCTATAAAAAAAAAGTTTGCAATTAACTGGCGCCGTCGGCTGTCATGCTGGAACAGACGCTCGCCCTCGCCCTCACCCCTACGGCGCCCCCACTCACCTTAGGGAACCTGTTTTGGCGCGCCAGTTGCGCTTCTCGTTTGCCTATGCCCATGCATCATGCGCATGTGCCCGGGAGAGTGCCCGAGTACCATGTCTAGACTGTGAAGTGCTTTGCTCTCTCTCTCTCTCTCTCTCTCTTCGCTCTGCTGCCCGTGCTCATTGGACGCACGCGCCGGCTTCGGCATCCACTCTCATTGACGATAACATGCGAAAACAAAGCATAAAGCAAAAAGCTGCACAATAAACTTCCATGTTTATATTTACTATATCTAGAGGCCGTTGTGACGGCATCGGGTATCGTCAGAGATGGGGAGTACAGATCTTAATACAAACGGTTTACATGCATGCAGTGCAATTACTATATATGGAGTCCAATTCCTCTTATCTAATCGATGTATACCTGAGGTGGAATCAAACAATTTCATAGATGATTTTGTGCCATCGTGAAACGACTCGCCTCCGACTTCCCATCGCTATTTGCTGACTGATTCTTATCAGCAGTAGTCATAAATTGAGGGACAATGCTTTCTATTTCGTGCGTTAAGCTCCGACGGCGACAATGATAGTCCAATATACATACATATATACCAAAGAGTTGAATACATACTTTGGTATGTATATGCGTATCACATTCCATATTATTTATTTCAAAGTTTGTTCTAAATTACTACCGAATATCAGGTCTATTTCGCTAACATCTGAAAGGCAATTAACCCAATTTCCGCCACCGAGGAATATAATTCATAAACCTAATTATACAAAAATGTGTATGTGTGTTTGTGCCTCGATAAGGGGAGCCACGCAGGCAACGTGTATCAGTTCACGTAAAATGCCAAGACATTTTAATACAGTTCAGTCAAGCGCCTAATGAAAGCCAAAAGCAAAATTTCCAATTACCGTCTCAGAAGGCACTTCAATGGGCAAGGCTTCTAGACTACATCTGTATGCTGTGTGTATGTGTACAGAGAGAAAAATTACACATTAATTTCAATATCTTAAAAATATTCAGTACTTTAAATTCGATGAAATTTAGAATGAAAAGGCTGAAAATTAAATGATGTTACAAATATTCTCCATTCCACATTATGTATATTTTATAAACAAAAGCCCAAAAAAGTAAATGTCAAATACTAAGTATTTAGACTGAGAGTAGCTTAAACCAAAGTAATTTTCCAAATCAATAATAGTCTTCGATCAATTATCTTAAATTTTACGTAAAAAACCAATTATATTAACAAAATAGAGAGTAAAGGGCATAGGCACAATTCGTGTCCAAAATAAAACTAATCTAACTAAACTACGGACAGACTATTTTTATGCTAGTGCTCCATTATATAGAGCTTATATATTGAAAAAATATATATAAATATATAACGACTCCAGAGGAAGAATAAAGTATTTAAAGAATGTAGAATTTCTAGATGAATTCACTTTATATCGTTTAAAAATAAAAACTGAAATATGTGCCAAGCATTTTATTATTCTCGACGTATTCAGGCTAATTATTGCGTACATGCGATTTTTGCTGAGTGTCTTTTATTTTCTTGGCGGAATGCGGCACCAGATGACTCCAAAGTACACTGATGTCGACAGAACGCCCCCGTTGTAGCGCCAGCTCCACTTTCAGAAAGTGGGTGGGTGACTGACTGACTGATTGACAAACAGACTGATAAAGAAGCGCCAAGCGCAGCAACAACTGAACGCAGCAGCGTTGTTGCTATCACTACTGCTTGTGATCGGTTGTTGCTGCTGCTCTGGACAGTTGATTGAGTGTTTCTGTATGTGGGTCTCGGGTTTATCGTCGTCAATAAAAACTGCAGCGTTAGCTCGATTTACAGTGCGCCCATAGAATACAGAATAGAATGGAAGCTGAAGCTGAAGCTGAAGCCGAAGCCACAGCTACAGCCAAACTACGAAAGTGCTTTGGAGTCCAATGGCAACAGTCCAGACTTGTCATTGCGTTACAGTTTGCTTATAAATATATACAGATATGCCGCAAAGAAGACAAACGACACTATATAGATATGTGTATGTTGTTTTGTTAGTAATTAAATGCTTATTTCAGCACCATTTATTGTTGATCAGTCAAAATGCCATAAACAATAATCGTCGAGGAGTTGAGAGCTGATAAGATCAACAAAAAGCCGAGCGAAACACTCTTCAAACCAAAAGTAGTCTAAAATTCGCAACATGACTGGGCGAATGAGGAGTTTGCAGTGCGGGACGCTGCTCGTCATGCTCATGATTACTTCAACTCTGGCTTGTGAGTGCACAAAATATATTAATTTGAATGATAAATATATAATGATTCGACTACTTCTTTGTCCATAGCACCTGCGCCTAGTCGACAGTACAGCTGCATGAGCTACAAGGAGAATGACAATTCACAGCACGACGATGACTATGAGCAGGAGAGTAGCGAAGGCATCAGTGTGGAGCAACAGCAGCAGTATCTGGAGGCTGGTGGCGCGCCCAGTGAGCCACACAAGCGCAGCTGCACGGAAGGCTACACGTTCTGCTTTACCCTGTGGAATCAGACCTCGAATGGCACGCGATTCGTCAAGCAGGGTTAGCTCAAAATACCTCGAGGATACCTCTAATTATGTATAATTATTACGATTTGCACTCTCTCTGTAGGCTGCTGGAAGGACAACACAGATCGCAATTCCATTTGTAGTCACACCAAGTGCACCAGCTCAGCGCCCACGTCCCGCAACAACAGCCTCTACTATTGCTGTTGCTCCGGCGAACTGTGCAATGCGGAAGTGGCTATTGTAGAGCCGGCGCCTCAGGAGTTGGCGAACAATGTGCAGCTGGTGATTTACAATAGAGCCGCATCGCAACAGCATAACTCATTCAGAGCCACCACGATGCTCAGCTGTGTGGGCCTGCTGACAGTTATCATAATTGGCATTCTGTTGGCGGTGCAGTACTGTCGCGGTGTTAAGGAGAACAGCGAGCCAGAGGAATCGCCACTAGCTCCTTCTGGACCCGGCTACAGCTCCAATTTGCGAAATGTCGATAATATGAACCTGATTTGCATGCTGGGAAGTGGTAAGTATGGGACTGTGATGAAGGGCATGCTCCACGAGCAGGAAGTGGCAGTCAAGATCTACCCAGAGGCTCATCATCAATACTACGTGAACGAGAGAAACATTTACGCATTGCCACTAATGGATTGCCCAGCTCTGCTCAGCTACTTTGGTGAGCACGCAGCGAGCTGCAAATATCAGCACCATCTAATTGTTTATCCTTTCTCACTTAGGCTACGACGAACGCCGCACCATGGATGGCCGCATGGAGTACCAGTTGGTTTTATCCCTCGCACCACTGGGCTGCCTGCAGGACTGGCTAATCGCCAATAGCACGGACTTTGCCCAGTGCTGCGGCATGTTGCGCTCCATTACGCGTGGCCTGTCACACTTGCACACCGAGCTGCGGTTGGGAGAGTTGCACAAGCCCTGCGTGGCCCATCGGGATCTCAATTCGCGCAATATTCTGGTGCAGGCGGATCTCAGCTGCTGCATAGCGGACTTTGGGTTTGCATTGAAGGTGTTCGGCTCGAAGTACGAGTACAAGGGCGAGGTGGCCATGGCCGAGACCAAGAGCATCAATGAGGTGGGCACGCTGCGCTACATGGCTCCAGAGTTGCTCGAAGGCGCCGTCAATTTGCGAGACTGTGAGACATCGCTGAAGCAAATGGATGTTTACGCACTGGGCCTGGTGCTGTGGGAGGTGGCAACCCGTTGCTCTGATTTCTATGCTCCCGGCCAGATGACGCCGCCCTACAAGGCACCTTACGAACAGGAAGTTGGTCCGCATCCCAGCTTCGACCAGATGCAGGCCTTAGTGGTGCGCCATAAGGCACGCCCGCTTTTCCCGGCGGGCTGGGGCGGCGGTGCTGCTGCCAAGCTTGTGCGTGATACGTGCGAAGATTGCTGGGATCACGATGCGGATGCCCGGCTGACATCGCTTTGTGCCGAGGAGCGCATGCAGGAGATGTCTAGCTTGCGTCCACGACTCCAAACGCAGCCTGCCAGTCCGCTGCTCAATACCAACAACCTGGCCTTGCCGACGGCTCAGTTGCTTGTTAGCACGATCAGCAACACGACGACAACTGCGGCAGCAGTGCATCAAGCGCAATCACAGATGACATCTGCTGACGGTGGTTTGCTGCAGCCGCCGCCTAACCAGCAGTTTCCTACAGAAAAGAATCACTTAAGCTATGCTCAGCCTCAGTTGCAGCCCCATCTGCAGGGGCGGAATCCTTGCCAGGAGCGGAATTTAGCACCCCAGTCTCTGCGTACGCCGCCTGTGCTAGTGGAGCGAAGTAAGAAGCACAGCTTCCAGCCGCATCAGGAGCAGAGCCTGTCCTGCTTGGAGCACGATGTGAGCGTAGAAGAGCTCATTGCCAGCCGTCAACAGAAGCAGAACTCGAGTCTGGGCCAGGGCTTCCCCAAACAGCAAAACACAGATCACAAGCTACGAGGATGGCATGGTGTGCGCGCCTTGATCCACAAGAAACTCTTTCGCAAGGAGCACGCCGAGGAGCTTTGCAGGCAGCTGCAACTGGGCGAGGAAAAGTCGAATCTCGTGGCGGCTCTGAAAAGCATGGACAATAGGCATTTGGCCAGTGGTCTGAGGCGACCCAACAATCTAGACTTGAGTCCGCTGCAGCCATTGGATAGGGCCAATCTGCTACAGCTTCGCAGTGCGGAACAGCGTACCGGGACACCTGCTCATATAGTGCCACGTTCGCTGTCCAGCAGTCTCATCAAGCACATCAACTGCAATGGGAACAGCAACCACAACCACAACAACAACAACGAGAACGAGCTGCACATGCTGACCGCTTCCCGGGCGCCAAAGCGACGACCTGGACACCTGCGCACAAATTCGCTCCTCGTAACCAGCAACAGCGGCAATATGCCGTCGCCAACGGAGCAGCAAATGCGTCGCCAACACAGTCTGGAAGTCTTCCGCGAGGTATTTAGTGGGCATGGTAGCAGCGAACGGCTGCGCGATCCCAGCGAGCGGGTCAAGACCCCCGGCGATGTGCCACCCTCTGTGCGAAAAGCGCGTGCCTCGAAGACCCTGAGTCTCTACGACGATCGCATGATGGACTCTTCGCTGCTAAATATACTCTAGCATGAGGAAGTTCTGCTGTTGGAGCTCTAAAACTATCATCGGCAGCAGAACTGTATAGTTGACTCATATCTTAAGTTTCATCAAACACACATATTCAACGATAGCCATACCGTGAGCTAGGCCTCTCGACCTGATACTAAAATTCGATATTGAGAATATCTTTTATATATATATATATGATGATATATATATATATATATATATATATATATATATATATATATATATATATATATATATATAGTGCATTTTTCAAAAGCATGATCTAAAAGTTCTCCCTTAGAAGAGATAGATCCAGAGAAATCTAGAAGTATATGTATTTTTCCACCAATCATCGTAGCGTTTAGTGCGGTAAATAACCAAAGTCCTTATAGGCTAGAGCAGGATACAACAGCATAGTACGAGGAACTAGAGCGTAAAGAGCAGGTAAATCAGTATAGGCGAGATATTTTTGACTTGAACTTGACGTTAAGCAGTCTGATTATAGTGAAACGATAGTGGTTTAGTGGTTAAGTTCTCAATAGAATTGAGCTTACAGGTCGTAACTGTACCTCGGTTAGGTTTACAGTCGGTATAAGATCAAAGCGGAATGGGGCTTTAAGTGGGCCAACAGGTTAGGAAAAACTTTTTTAAAACTATATACACATAATTTAAAGCATATATAACTAAAAAATCATTTAGACCTATAATACCATTATACCACTAACCATATAACACATAGATATAACACGCAGAGCACTGAAATTAAGCGAATTCCCACATTGACAAGACAGCCCCAGGCGAATTCACCGAATTCGCTTTACTTTTTGCTGCGAGCAGCGGGTACTCTGTGACAAGAAAATCAGTGCTCTGCGTGTTATATCTATGTGTTATATGGTTAGTGATTATACATAAGCTGGCGACTGGGGCTGGTACTGCAGCAGTCAGAAAAGAAACAATAGTGCGCAGCCCTGGGTTCAGAGCACACACAGAAATCTATTTTTCCAAGTATTATACGAACCCATTCTAAAGCAACTTGAATACCATATAAAGAATTTCGAGCGTATGCCTTTCTATTGTATTCGAACTTAGAGATCGATCAGATTAGTTTCGTTTATCATTTATGTAGTTCATGTAGACCAAGACACCCGCAGCCTTTTAATGAAAAATAATATATATATATATATAAACAAACACTAGTCATATGATTTACATTAACTATAAATATATTTAATGAACGTTCATTTAACTTCATTTATTAAGGAAAATAAACAATGAACTCTAAGTGTAGCCACCCACTTAGTCTCGTCATTTTGAATTGCAAATTACGCTGGCCGCCGTCTCAGTTCGATCAGCACCGGAGCATTGGGTTTGTTGATGAGAAGAGTTTCTATATCCAGCTCGACATCCGTTCGGCCCCGCCAGATGAGCTCATAGTTGCGCAGCAGCTGTGTCGAATAGAATTTGAATTTTAGATTTGTTGGTTGTTGTAGTAGACGATGCTGGAGATTACCCTTAAGAGCAAGACGTGCATATTCTGCTCGGCCAGGCGGCGGGCAATACAGGCGCGCATGCCGTGCCCAAAAGGCAGGACGAGATACGGATTCAGAGCACTTCGTTGCTGCAGCCAACGATCGGGCTGAAAACTTAGAGGATTTGGAAAATGCTCAGGCTGGCGGCAAGCAACCATATTCTGGGTTACAACGGTGGTCTACACAAAGCAAAGAGTATAATTTACATTTGTGTTGGAATTCTCACTTTCACTTACTCCCTTGGGCACAAAGTAACCACTGAGCACTGTATCCTGATTGAGGACACGGCCAAAGCCAATGGAAATGGGATTTAGGCGAAGCGACTCCTTGAGCACTGCCCGCGTGTATGTAATCCCCGTGCGCAGCGCTTCCGCGCTGAGCGACTCTTCAGGACTGGACAGCACTTTGACCGCCTCCGCGTGGACTCTCGACTGCACTTCAGAATGTCGAGCAACGTGGTACAGCAGAAAAGCGGAAGCATATGACGTAGTGTCAATGCCGGCCAACAGCAAATCAGCCGCTGTGCCCACAACATCAAATCGATCGAGCTGAGGATTCTGAGCATAACTAGCAATCAGTGAGGATCCGAAAGAGCTTCCTTGCGCATTCTGCTCCAACAGCTGTAGGGCGACGCTTTCCATGTACGCCTGAGCGCGACGCAGCTTGCGGTAGCTCGGCGTTTCTATAAAACGCCACAGCTGTAAGCCCTGGTCGGTGGGTAGAATGCAGCTGTTTGTGGTCTCGGCAGCATGCATCAGTTGCGAGGAACGGGAGTCGGCATGCTGCTCCTCAAGCGAAAATGATTGAATGCGTGCTCCGAAGGTCAGTAGGCAGGTAACTAACGATTGCGGGTAATGGATTTAGTTTTGAGATCAGTAAAAAACAAAAGTACACTTGGCTCACGTTCCAAATTGAGTCTGGTTAGCTTGGGCAGCATATCGATGACTACGCCACTTCCAGCTGACTGATCCAGATATGCTAAGAACTCTTGGGTGACTCCGTCCACCTCGCCCACAAAGTTGCGCACACTTCTCGGTGCACTCAGCTCCTTTTGCAGCTGCGATCGAAGTCGCCACCAATCGGGTCCATTTGTTGGCAGCAGACCGGTGGTCTTGTAGAGATGCGGACGCTGCTTGCGGTACTGGGCCAGAGCCAGGTGACTGCGTCGCTGCGGACAGTCACGTTCGTTGAGCAGTGTCGCGATGTCTTTGGGATCGTACAGCCAAACAATATCCTGCCCTGGCACCATTGTCTCCCTCACAATAGGTCCGTACTTTTCGTACTTATCCTGCCCTGCCTTGTGCAGCTGCAGCCAGGAGTATGCACCAATGCCAGGCATGTAGTTATACAGATTACCCAATCCAAACGGACCTCGTGGTCCCGGCATCGCCTCAAATGGTTTGGCGAACGTGCATTGCCGCGAGTTGCAGCAGATTTTTAATAGCTTCGTCAACATTCTGGTCCGCTTAGTTGCGTTCTTTGCCGGTTCTCGATAAGTACTGAGGCAAAGGTTTACGATGTTCAGGCATTAGGGTTTTTTATTTGTTGCGCCTTCTTTTGTTTCACTTGTCACTGAAAAGGCAACAGAACAAGCTGCTCGTGTCCGAATCTTATTTACCTGTGATGCAGACTTAAAACCATTCGTTTACCTGATGACAGAGAGAGAGAGAGAGAGAGAGAGAGAGAGATCGAGAGAGTCCCAGCTGTGCTCTTAATACCGCTTCGCAGTTTTGCATTAATCGAAAAGAAGTGCTGCATACGTTTAGGTGCTGCCAATAACGGACTGCTGGCATAGTTTTATTTGCTAACTTTGAATGAATGCATAAGTATGAATGCAGTGCTGCTTTAAGTATTCCCCGAATTATAACGTCCTTAGTAGGATTATCAGTATATGTTTAAATTTTTTAAGTAATAAAAAACGTTAAAAGCGTTTTTAAAATATTGAGATTTAAAAGTAGAAAATAATTTTTAAAGACAAAAACAATTTTTTGTATTTATTGTATTAATATATTTTAATACTTTTGTCATTTTTCCATATCACTTGATGGCTTATCCCGATGTTAAATCACCTCTAATTTTATTCCCTAAGCCAAATCTAATCTTCTTTGTTATCCGCCTGCTGTTTGGTTTTCCCCTTCTTTTCTTTGATGCGCTTCACCTTTTTCTTTTTAAGTAGGCTTTGCCAAATCAGAAGGGCAAAATTACCGAAAAAGAAGAGAATGAAGAGTAGAGGTAGAATCAAAACCTCCATAGATTTTCTAATGAGGTAAAACTTTCCAGAAGACTTGGGGACCGACAAATGCTTGAAGAGACTAGGCTGACTAATCAGTTGTTCCGCATACCAAACGGCTACATCCACAGGCTTTCCTTGGCGTGTGCGGAAACTGAGCTGTGCTTGCTGCAATGCATCCAAATAAGAATCCTCGCGAATCAATTGCTTCAGAGCTGCGGAGAAGCTATTCACTTCAAAGTTGCTTGGTGAGACTTGAACTCCCAAAAGGCGTTCTTCCAAGCGTCGCGCGTTCTATGATGAAGTGAGAGAATTCGATTAACTATATATACATACATGTATCTCTGCTATAGCCTAAGCTTACATTGATCTGATCCATGAGCAGTGGCAACACAATAATTGGAACTGCATTGTAGATAGCTTCCTGGATACTGAAACTATCACCATGGGTGAGAAATACTTTTACATTAGACTGAGCTGCAATCGAAAATGAGAATTGAGACAAGATGCGAGTTGAAAGAGGCTTTCAGAGTACCTAAAATATTTTGTTGCATATTTTCCACTACATTGATGGCTCTCAAGTTGTAGAAGTTCTCCGACAACTGTAAGTCCTTCACATTGTTCACGTTCCAAAGAAACCCAAACTGGCTATAGTCCCTGATCATGGCTTCAATCGCCTTTATGCCCAAGCCGTACATTAGCTCAATATGAGGCAGATTAATGTAGATGATACCCTCGGAAAAGCGATCTATGAATTCCTGCGTGCCGAAAGGCAACGGTTCGGACTCGGCCCGAATATGCAATCCACCCACCTCCACCACGTTCGGTGGCATGTTCTGCACATAATCCAGAATTGGATGCGTGTTAAGCAGCACCACCTGCACCTCGGGATTATAGTACCCACTGCCGAGCATGCCGCTTAGCACGGGTTGAACCACAGACCATTGAATGCTGTGAAGAAATATGATTGAATTGAGTCGACGACATTCCACAGAAGTCTTTTAGCTTTATACAATTACTTACAATTGCTCGGCCAGATACATGGCATGGTTCTGTAGGCGGTGCCAGTATTTCATGTCAAAGGGCAGGCGACTGGTGAAATGTGGAATCGTTGCTGCACTGATTGTGTTCTCTGCTTCCACTAACTGAGCCAAGTCTGTCGTCAGCTTACCTCCACTGAGAGCCAGTACGGGAACAGATCGGAGCTGTGCCAGCTTCGTAACTAGACATTCCATAGAATAAGTGGCATCATAGATAATCAAGTCAAACTCTCCCTCCGGTACGACAAAGTCTTTGAATAAATGTGTCTCAACCGTGAAGCGACAGGTGCCGAGTAACGCCTCATACCAAATGAGCAGTTGCTTAATATCCCAATAGCTCCGGTAGTGACCCACAGCGTCTGCATAGTGCTTCTTCACCACGTCGTATTCGTTATTCAGTGCAACGCTCTGCATACCCGGTATGTCTGCATCGAATGGTGGGCCAACGACGGTTAGCTTGTGGCCGCGTCCAGCGAGTGTTTGAAAGAAGGGCAGCACCCAGCCAGGATTATTATGCACCGGTGTGCCAACAAAGCACAAAATTCGAGCAGCATTCGACTGCTGCCAATTATTGCAAGTGAACAGCAGCAGAAGCAGCGGCAAAAATGCCGCTAATGTTTTCATGTTACTAAACCGTTGCACCACCGCCCGGCGACTGATTCACCACTGGCTCCGTCGGCACTGATAAGATTACGGTAACCTAGACAACGTAATCCAACGATAAAAGTTTTGTTTGTTAATATTTTTTCGCCTGGAGAGAGCTGTGAGCTCTCAAAATAAATACACAATATTGAATAGCACACACATATAGAGGGAGTGTAACTGGCTTGGCAAAGCCACCTATATACAACAAAGTGATCAGCCTCAAACTCCCTCTCTCTCTCTCTCTCTCTCTCTCTCTCTCTCTCTCTTTCTCACACTATTAAACTGTCAAAGCATATCTGTATTAATGCGATTATTAGGTAAAAATAAATTTAGCTGTGCTCAAAGCAAAATTTAGATCGCGAAATACAAACACACAAATTTAATAAAAATAGACAGACACAAGGAAGAGTAAGATTCTATATAGATAATTCTACGCTTACATAAGCATGCAGTCCGATAACTTGAGCTGTTGTTTAGGGATTATTCAAAATATTTGTTTATGTACCCTGAACCCTTTGAAAATGGGAAATCAGAGAATAAAGGCTTAGGTAAAATGTATGTGACAGGCACAAGTAGGAGTGACAGACCCCATAAAAAAACAGAAGTAGTAAGAACGTTGCAGTCGGACGCAACCGACAGCGAAATACTTTTTCACGTCCCAGCAGCCCACAGGGGCATCTATCACATTATATATTTTTATACCCTAAACCCATTGAAAATGGGAATTCAGGGTATAATGTTTTTGTTGAAATGTGAATGTATGTAACAGGCAGAAGGAGGCGTGGCAGACCCCATAAAGTATATATATTCTTGATCAGGAAGAGAAGCCGAGCCGATTTAGCCCTGTCCGTCTGTCCGTCCGTCCGTCTGTCCGTCTGTCCGTATGTATGAACGCGTCGATCTCAGAACTTACAATAGCTAGAGGCTTCAAATTCCTGTATAGGACGCGCATATCGAGTTTGTTTCAGAAATTCGATAACTGTTATCGTTTTATTGTTATCGATTAAAAACGAAAATCTAAATTCAGCTATAAAATTCTATCTAATTCATCTTTCTAACTAGAGTCTTCAAATTTTGCATTTAGTGTTATGTAAACCTTACGCAATTTCGGTTTTTGTTAAATTTTGGGTGACACGCCCCCTTCGCCTCAAATTTGTAACTCCCGTATATCAAATACTAGAGACTTGTGCTTTGGCACATACATACATATGGATGACATGATCACGCCCAACAAGTTTAATCAAAATCGTTCGTCTAGAAAAGTTATTAAACATTTGATTTACCATAGCATTGCCATGCAAAGCAGCCAAACAATAGCTGACGCACCGACTTGCGCTTGAGTGTGCGTGCGCCTGTGTGTGTATATTTTGCTTGTAATGAACGTACATATGCATGTGTATATAAAAGAAACGAAGAATTGCTTGGAATAGCGTTTCTTCGCAGGGTTCAGGGTATACCCTAGTCGAGCGGTGTCGACTAGAGTTTTCTTACTTGTTATACCCTGAACCCATTGAAAATGGGAAATCAGGGTATAATGGTTTTGTCAAAATGTATGTAACAGGCAGAAGGAGGCGTGGCAGACCCCATAAAGTATATATATTCTTGATCACGTATTTCAAGTACTAGAGACTTGTTCTTTGGCACATACACACATAGGAATGTCATGATCACGCCCAAATTTGATCAAAACCGTTGGTCTAGAAAAAAAGTTATTAAACATTTAATATCTCATATTCTAGAGCAATGATTTTGATTAAACTTGTTGGGCGTAATCATGTCATCCATATGTATGTTTGTGCCAAATCACAAGTCTCTAGTATTTGATATACGGGATTTACAAATTTGAGGCGAAGAGGGCGCGGCATCCAAAAATTTTTGTAAAATTGTATAAGGCTCACATAACACTAAATGCAAAATTTGGAGACTCTAGCTATAAAGATGAATTATATAGAATTATATAACTGAGCATCGATTTCGTTTTTAATCGATAACATTTCAAGTCTCTAGCTCTTATAGGTTCTGCGAACGACGTGTTCATACATACGGACAGACGGACGGACAGACGGACATGGCTATATCAACTCGGCTTGTCACCCTGATCAAGAATATATATACTTTATGGGGTCTGCCACGCCTCTTTCTGCCTGTTACATACATTTCAACAAAAACATTATACCCTGATTTCCCATTTTCAATGGGCTCAGGGTATAAAAATAATCTAAAATTTAACTCTAAATTCATCAATTGCTTGCACAGTATCTATGCGGAGGGGTCTTATATTTATGTAGACATGAGGCTGATTGGGTATAATCATGGTCGACCCCAAACATTTGCTTAGATTATGATGAGCACAAAGAATTTTTTTTTGTAAATAAAACAATTTCTTATCAGTTCTCAAATGGAAGTGCTATAAGAGCAGAAAGCTAACTTGAGAACCGCTTAGTCGTTGACCAGATGTACTGTGAAAATTATCTCGGAGTGCGCGTGGCTATTGCCTTACAGCTGTTCGGATGGGCAATGAGCGCAAATATATTGGCACTGATGGGGATGACGTCCCACAGTCACCATATATGGCAAGTAGTTGGAGTGGCTATAGAGTGTAGAATACAGAGTAACGAAGGATTCTCGCTTACAGGAATAGCGTATTGTTGTATGAGCTAGCTGAGCGGGGTCACAATTTAACCATATTGTCTGTGGACTTGCCACGGCCTCACGACAAGGTCCCAGCCAATGTCAGCTACATCCACCTGGAACGTGCCTACGACTTTTATGATGCGGGAAGCGCCGACAAATTTGACATAAACTCGTTCATTGGCATTGGCGACTATGTGACCATCCCCATTCATTATACTTTCGGCTTGAAATCAGCTAAAAATATAGCTATGTCGCAGGGTTTTCAGCAGCTGCTAAACTATCCAGACGACTTCAAGTTCGATGTGATAATCAATGATTATACGATGGGACCATATTTGCTGGGATTTGCGCACAAGTTTCGTTATCCGCCCATTATTGGCGTGACAGCCTTTCACAACGCGCCCATAACCCTGGACTTCATGTCGAATCATTACTTTCCCGCTCTAGTACCCTACTTCTCAACTTTGTACAACGCGAACATGAGCTTCTTCCAGCGGCTAGATAATACGCTTATATTTGCCGCGGACACAATGTGAGTAAAAGATTTCAATTTCGTATATTGTTTAACTTATGTACCAAATGTTCGTATTCAGCTACCGCCGATGGTATTACAATCCCAAACTGGATGAAATAATGCGACCCCATTTTGCCCCTGAGATGCCGCCTCTTTCAGAGCTGGCAAAACTCACAAAGGTTTCTCTGGTAAATTCGCATCCAGCCACCAGCTATGTGGAGGCCCTGCCACCCAATGTTATTGAGGTGGGCGGCATGCAAGGCAAACCAGGTAAGCCTCTGCCCAAGGAATTGGATGAGTTTATGAGAAGTGGCAAGCGCGGAGCGATATTATTTTCGCTGGGCACCAATATGCTCCCTCACAATGTGGACAGGGAGACTAAATTGAAAATCGTGGAGGCTTTCAGGCAATTGCCCGACTATAATTTCATATGGAAGTTCGATGAGAAGTATTTAAAGGATGTTCAGATGCCGCCCAACGTTCTGGTCAAGGACTTCCTGCCCCAAACTGATATCTTGAGTGAGTCTTAAAAGCTTTACGAGATGATCTGAGATGCGACTTAATATGTTCCATGAGAATTTGTAGGTCATAAATCTTTGGTTTTGTTTATTTCACACTGCGGAGGACTAAGCACCCAGGAAGCAACTTGGCACGGCGTGCCCATCGTGGGCCTTCCTTTATTCCTCGATCAATATCGGGTAAGTTTATTTCATATACGACAGTGTGTCTTAAGTCCCCGCAACAATGTCTTCTTCGCATAGAATCTCATTCAAACGATCGCAGCCGGTGCTGGTGTTGAGGTCAAATATTTGGATATGACCACCGCTCAGCTGGTTTCGGCCATTCGCGAGGTCGCCGAGAACAAGAGCTACGCGCATGCCATGAAGATACGCTCTGAGCGCTTACGTGATAATCCTGTGCCGCCCTTAGAGCTGGCCGTGTGGTGGGTGGAGTATCTGCTACGTCATCCCGATCCAGTCCACCTGCACTCGACAGCCAAGGAACTGAACTACTTTCAATCGCATTCGCTAGATGTGATAGCTTTTCTGGCACTGATTCCCTTGCTGCTGATTTATGTCCTGCAGCACCTATGTCCGAGCAGGAGGGTACCCAGATCGGGTAAACGGCACCAAAAGCACGATTAACTCTTTGCATAATGAAATACTTTATTTACTTTCATAAAACTAAATGTTACACATGAAGTTGTTGTTATTGCTATAATTTCTATGCAACGGGTGCTCATTATTTCTAAAAAATAAAATCGAAATTCAAACACAAATAAGAGACATATATATGTATTTTTATACTTTTGGTTTTGAGATTTGCATAATGAACAACTATTGGCAAAGAAATTACTCATTAATTCTAAGTCTATACGTGTGTGTGTGCGGGTTGAGGTGTGTTGTTTAGCTTGTTTTGTGTTGTTAATATGGCAAGATTAATACATGAAACTATTTTCACTTACTGCACCGACGGCGAGTGCCCCTAATGAAGCTTTAGTCTAACTAGATCTAGGCGCGAATTGCACATTGGATTATTCATAAATTAAGTTAAATATATAAGTATTAAATTAATTAACACAGATATTCGTTTTACTTGTTAGGTTGTTCGTGTGTTTGAGAGCAGAGCTAAAGCGTGGTTATGTACAGATTAACAAGCGATGGGTATTCACTGCAAAGTTTACGAAGCACTTTAAAATGCTCTCCTTGTGAGTGGGTGAGTACCCTTCGTGTGAAGCGCGACTTCTTGTTCCTAAACTTGAGGCTGTTCGGTTAGTTTTGGTGCTTTGTGAGGGAGCGCGGAGAGTTTGTGGATTGGTATTGATTAGTTACTACGACAAGGACTCTCGTGACGTTGTTCACTTATTCACCAGCTGCGCTGGACCGGGATCATCGTAGGGCGCTCCATTCGCACCCACAAACTGATTGTTGTTGCGATGCACGAAGCCACGTCCTGGCGATGCATTGTAGTAGACGACGCGGCGTATGCCGAACGGATCCACGTAGCCATAGCTGCCCGCCTGCTTGCCGTCCACCTGGGCTTCCTCGTGATACTGCTTGGGCAGCACATAGCGGAATCCGTTTCGCGTAACGCTGACGCCATCGTAGTCCGTGGTATCCAGATTGTTGCTGTGCAGCGGGCGCAGTCTGCGGCGGTAAGCCCGATTCGGCAATGGTGGCAACAGAGCCGAATCCAATGCATTCACGTCCAGGGGCAAATTGGACGAGTATAGACCATATGAACTGCGCGGTGGGGTGGCTGCGGGCGCGTAATGATAGCCAGCATCAGCAATGGAAGGCGGCGCAGCGAAAGGCGCGGGCGTTGAGTAAATAAATTGATCCTGCACCGCTATGGGCGCAGGAGTCGTGGACACAATGCCAATGGCTGTTGGGCGTGGTCGAACTCTTCTGCGCTGTGAGCTCAGAGGCGGTAGCATGGATAGCTCCGGGGTCAAGAGTTCTTGCGAAGGTGCAGGCACAAGAAGAGGGGGGCGGGCCGTCGTTGAGCCAATCACGGCGGCGAAGCGACCCGGTGCAAACCCATGATTAGCTTCCTCGTCGTACACGTTGATAGCGTTAATGTCATCTATGGGGTCTGCATTGGGTTGAATGTGCACGTTGCCGCCCAACAGTTGATCACGAGCTCTGGGCAGCTCATCCGGATAATGGTCAAATCCAAGCTGCGTCTGTGGCTCTATCTTGGCTGCCTGCTCGGGCGGCAGATAGTTCAGTTTACCCACTCCTGAATCCAGATTTGCGGTGGCCAAGCTCGGTGGGTTATACAATGGAGGTGGGGACGCTGTCGTTGATGTGGTGCTGCTGAACCCATAGCCATGCTTGCGATAGCCGCCAGCTACGCTATTGCCACCTAAATTGCCATCTACCAGAACACCGGATTGAGCTGGCGCTGCTTTCGTGGACTTGATTGCCTCCTGCAAAAGGCCAATATATAGAAGCTACTGGCTGGTGGATACTCTATGCCCTTTAATAGTTACCTCAATGCCCCTGTTTTGACCCACAAAGATGGTCTTGGACTTTAGTATGCGATATCCTTCCTTGTCGGCGATGTAATCCTTCTGCCGCAAAAAGCCAGCAGCATCGATCCAGGCTTCTGTGCCTGCAAAGTAATGTAGAGCAAGTTTGTGGATTCTCTTGTGTGAATAACTTTCTTGGAATAATGTTACACTGCTCTACAAAAGTGCATAGCTTTTAATTAATTTCTATTTAATAGTGTTTTTTTGTGAGTGAGTTAAGTTAAGTTGAGCTTGAGTATGGCTTCCTTGTTGGACAAATGTTGATTTAACTAATGAACAACTAGTCGTTAATAAGAGTTTTCCAATTTGAACTTACCGATGACTGTGCCGTCCTGCAGCCGTTTCTCCTTGCGGAACTGTCCGTTGTCGGTCTGAAAGCGGAAGTACCTCTCTGGTCCCTCATCCGTTTGAATGTGGTACTGACTCTGACTCGCGTCGCCCCACGAGGCTGCTGCCAACGCTACCAATGCCAGCTGCAATGAAATTTGTCGACAAGGGGTCAGTAACATGCCACATACCACTTGCTGTTTGCCACTTGCTACTTGTATTTTGACTAATGGCTTATGGCAATTGCCGCATATCCGCTGGTAACAGCAGCTAGAAATGCATGTGGACCTGGCCAAACGTGGCCGACTGCAACGACTGTTAGATAGATGCCGACAGGCAGCGATCGGCGATGCCCAACTTGGCCGAAAACGTGCAGTCATCGGCGCACTTCAATTTCAGAGTCAAGGTGACATGATGAGATGCAACCGCAACGGTTGCAAAACGCGATGCAACGCAGCAACAAGCTGCGAACGGAAATGTGGCATGTGAAAGTACTCAGTTGGCCATGGCTCCAACCGCACCGAGTGGCAGCCGAGTCGAACCGGTTGCAGCGCACACGTTGCGTATACGCCTTGTGGCTCAGAAATATAATGCTTGTAATTCAGGGACAAGGTTGTCGTTCTGTTGCCATTTTGCGCGATTGGCCATTGGCGCATTGAGATTCTTTTGCCAATTATTCTAATGCCGCCACCCGCACGTAAACACGTTAACGCTTCAATTACCCAAGCATGCAGTCATAAGCTACTCACAACTGCCACTTGATGGGGGCAGCGACCGGGTGCGTCGCCACGGCGGCTGTGTAGGCGTCTGCCACTGCGAATTGTGGTTTGTGCGCTTCAATTAAGCTAATGCTTTCGTACCTGACATTTTTATTATAATTTTGTGCTTGTTACCCGATGTATACATGTATTGTGCTTTAATTAATTATTATTTTTTCAAATTTATATTTTTAAGGTGTCGCCTTATGACAGGCTTCGTTTTTTCTTTATGCTTATTTTTGGATTGTGGGCTGTAAATACTATAATAAATCTTAAAAAAAACAACAAATTGGAGTTCAAATTTATTTGGGTATTTTAGGAATTACTGAACTCAAGCCGAACTGAGGTTAATATTTGGTTTCGCATTCTCTAACTAATTATTTGTTTATTATTTCCATGGCTTTGTGACATAATTCATAAATATTTGCAATTCGTTTCTTTTTAGTAGAGCTTTGCTTAATTAAATCTGTGACTAACAGCTCATGCCATATGAATACAAATGCAGCCATCAATCAAGCATGTAGAGAAGGATTACATCAGATGCCCCTCAGCGAGTGAGTGCTACGAAATGTGAGCACTTTTCGAAGATCGAAATAAAAGTCCCCATTCCCATTCAATTACAATCAATTTAAATATTTGCGCACAAGCGTCAGAGTCAATCAACAGCGATTTACACAGCTAGAAATTTATTTCATTCGCTAACGCAACGTAATAAATTGTGCAAAAATTATTATGGCCATTTCCGTTATGGGGCTAAAGCGGCCGACGGTAGACGGTAGACGGAGGCGCTACGGCTGTGGCTGTAGCAACAACGAGAGTAAAAGTGGCAGCAACCAGCCACAAACCACTTCAGCTGAGAGAGCAAAGATCTGGATGAAATTTTAGTCCAAATCGGCAGCGCAGTTACTCAACCGGTTGGCGTTGGTGTTTGCTCCAGCCACGGCCTGGCAACATGTGTTTAAGCTGTTGTTATTGTTGTTGCGTTGTTAGTGGTGGTAACATCAGTTGCCGGCCGCCTGCCGCCTGCCGCTTGTTGTTGGCACTGGTTACGTGAGAATCGCAAGAGACAAGCGACTCCTTTTGGGCGCGAGCGCGCCTTAAAAATGAAAAGCCAAAACAGAAACCCAAAAAATCAAAAGTGGAAAATCACGTTTTTCTTGGCGCGAGATTTAAGTGCCGCTTTTTGTTTACGTTATTGTTATTGCTGCTGGTCGAAATGGTAACAAAGCCCGTTAACTGTTGCACAACATTTTTTTCTTCTTTTTTTTCAGTTTTTTTTTTTTTTTTTGGCATAATTTACGCAGCACAAGCATCAGCCAACAACAGAAACCGTTCGCCCAATTGACTGCCTGGCCCCAAAAATTCTACAAAACGAGCAAGCTGCAATTTTTGAGAGCCTCAGCGACCAAATAGCTGAGCAACTATCTCTTTATATCTGAATGCCCTCGGCCCTCGGGTGTTGCCTTGCCCCAAACTGACCTTCGGTGCGGTAGTTTTTTAATTAAAAATCGCTTCAATTGTACTTATGCGAACGCTCTAAATTTATTAAATTAAAAATAAAACTAAAAATAAATTAAAAA
This sequence comes from Drosophila mercatorum, assembly GCA_961210405.1. Taxonomy (NCBI): domain Eukaryota; kingdom Metazoa; phylum Arthropoda; class Insecta; order Diptera; family Drosophilidae; genus Drosophila; species Drosophila mercatorum. Next base: position 23,543,025 of record CAUIUS010000004.1, on the reverse strand, counting down.
AAAAAAACAAATAAAACAGTGATAAATGATCGGAGAATGTCCATATAGCGCAGCTTGCCATTTTGTGTGTATCGTACATTCTACCAGCAAACATTTTTCAATCTATTAAAGCAAAGCTCTAATGAATAAGCACACCCAGAGCGCTGACGGCGAGCCTTTCATATTGATCCAAGCTGCGTGTTGGCCTTTCGCTGAATATGTGTGGAGAAAAACCTATAAGCCTCATATACAAACATACATGTATGTGTGAGTGTGTGCGTGTATGTGTATGTATGTAGACAACCTACACTGTCTGCGGGAATTGACTGATAAACATATGTATAATCATGTTAATCACAATTTGTTGCCGCTTCCGTCTTGAAATATGCCAAAACACTGGAATCACAGCTAAGCAAATGGGTAAGTGTAGCGCATGAAAAAAAGAAAAAAACCAAAAACAAAAGACTTAAGACACAAACCTGTAACATAGCATGCAAAACTACTATTGCTACAGTTGTTGTCGGTGCTTGATTTTGTGGTTTTTGTAGGTTTGTAGGCGTATGGGAATGAGTTGGTTTGCCTGTGGCTTAGTCACACACTGATTAAGGCAACCATATGTTTATCTTCAAACTTGTGGGATTTTCTCTCAGTTACAACGGCTTTCCACTGGCATTTGAGCATTGGCACTGACAAACATATCGACGAACCAATCAAGCAAATAATAATTTTTAATTGCTCAAATTCCAAATTCCTCAAAAACAATGTCCCGAACAACATGACGAACATGAAATTCTATATTAATATGCGGCGATTAATGAAACATTTCATTGGACGCAATCGATTCCGAGAATGTGCGCCATAGACACACAGCAAAACGGAACGACTGAGTGAGGGACTCGGGTTTCGACGAGACACCCACACCCAAACACAGCAGAGGGTCTCTGAGTATGTGAGTTTATGAGCAGCTACTGACAGACCGCCGTCAAATTTCGAGCATAGCCCAAATTATTGTGGGAGCAACAGCAACAGCAAAAAAAAAAAAAAAAAAAACAGCCGCTTTAAAATTGTATTAAATTTCGTTAGTTGATTGACTTTTCGTAACTGAAAAAAATTGATTGCCTTTTTTGGTCAACGCTTTTGGTGCTGCCATTTCCTGTTTCTTGAGGCATGAGCAACTGAGCGCTGCTAAATAATTTGCTAGAATTTCAATTGAAAATATGATTTACCAAATAAAATAAAATAGTTTCGGGCAATGTGTGTTGGTGTCTGATTTGTTGGCACATGTTTACAAAACAGGCAATGCACACCACGCGCTGTTCGGCCAGCGTCCGCCCGTCTTGTTAGTACAGATTATTCAAAACTAACCTGCATCGCAGTAGCTGCTGCATTGGAGCCCCCATTCGAGGTAACCCAGTTTTCGACATTTGCATTTGGCAGCTGTTGCTACTCGGCTACACATTTGCTAATTTCTATAAATAAAATCACATCCGACGCACTCAGCTGCAGCACCCAAATAGTTTGTTAGCTCTGGCTAATACTCAAATACTCTATAAGCTGGGGGCTTTATTTATTCAGAAAGGTCTTAACATCTCTTAGGGAGTATTTGTCTTTCGAATAATATGTATTACAAATATTCAAAGCACAAGACAAACTTAGTTCCATTAGACTCTATCTATCTGCACCTAGTTTATCTTGAGTCCTCAATGCAGAGTCTCTTGTAAGGGCATACAGGTGTCGTCATGCGTTAAGTGACTGTTTTCTTTGAGAGTAGTTTTCGCTGTAGTCGTTTGTTACTGCGCGACTGCCATAGATCATTTAACAAATTACGAACAAAACTGCATTCAGACAGTTTGACATGCATTGCCGCTGTCGCTGGCGGCATTGCATCATATCTGAGCCATTTTTGCGGGACTTGCCAAATGCGTAATACTTGTGGCATGCACGAGGTGTGAAATGGCGCTTACCTGTAATACTCGGCAAATACGATGAGTGAAATGTGATTGTTCCACTCTGAATGCGAATACTCACATCGCACATCCACCCACAATGCAGCCTCGACGCGCGTGTCAGTCACGCAACTATCTGTTCGAGCAACAGAATAGAATATGGCACTTGTGTAGAATGATTATGCAATTGGCATGCAAACATGCCAGTCGGCTGTTAAACAATTGTACACGCATCATAAATAATAAGCCATAAACAATGTTATGACTTTTATGCGTTTTCGTCACGGCGACAAGGTCAGCTACGTCGCTCATAAGAATCAATTGGGCAGCTCACGTAGGCGCTTAAGTTTTTCACGCGCTTCCGAAACTTTTCACTTTTTTGTTTTTGTGCGCTTAATGGCTTTGCTTTTTGTTTAGATTATGAATATTGTTGAGTGGCCGTTTAATGGGGTTGCATAATGCTGGTAGAATTGTGGGTGGCGCGCCCAAAATGTTTCGAGCCGTGAAATGTTATGTAATCTCTGGGTGCCCACCATAAAGTCAGCTGCCTTTAGCCCGCTGCCTGCTGTCAGCTGCAAGTCGCATGAAGGCCGTTTGTAATTAGGCAGCCAGCTATGAAGTCGAATCTTAGCAAGCGCCCAAAAGGCATAAAAATTGCTCAGCGCTGCACTGACTCATCACAAAAGCCTATGAACAATTTGAAGGCCGAAAAAATGTGGCATTGACTGACTGGATATTAGCAAGGGAAAACCGACTAGAAAATATATTGCCATAAATCACAAACAACGTTCACCAAATGTGCAGCAAAGGCTGTCAATAGTGACACGTGCACGCACGAACACCTCGTCCGCCTTGGTCTGACTAGTTTGTGTCCTAAGTCTTTTGTTTAGTGCGTGCCGATTCTTTAAAGCTGCAACGCATCAGTGCTTTATCGCTGCTTGGCGTTTTAGGCCGGCAACTCGCAAATTTGCATTTTGCAAAGTTTCCGCATTTTGGGCGCTGCACTTGGCTGCTCCAATTTGTGACTGTTCCAAGTGGGTTACAGTCCAAGTCCAAGCAGTTTGTGGCCAAAGAAACCTAAGCGCGCTCGTGACATTCGGCCCCACAAGAGAGTGAAAGTTGCACGAAGGAAGACAACAACAATAACAACGGCAACAATATATTCAGCTCAGCTTCGACATGGCCCAATGCAACTTGGCATAGCCGCAGTTGCCGTTGTTGTAGTTTAGTTGTTGTTGTTGTTGTTGTTGTTTTTGGCCATGTTCGATGTGCGATCGTGTTTTAATTTCGTGTTGTATAAAGCTTTTTTCATTGTCAGCGGCGTGCGGGCATGCAACTTGCATTGTTTGCCCAAGTTGGATGCTTCTTTTGGTGCCTGGCTAAAATGCTAAAACGTATTTCATAATTGCTGCGGGTTACTTAGTGGCGTCAATGTACATCGTAAGCTATGCAATGGTGTTTTTTTCACTTATTTAGGTTTCTGCTTTTGCCCACTAAACACACAGCAAAACAACAATCAAAATCAAAATCAAAAAGAAGCAGCCAAATTAATCAAAGTAATTGGCCAGATCAGGGGGAGGAGGCGCGGGAGCGGTTGAGGTGGGGGCGTGGGCCGCATTTGCCACTTGGTGTATGAGCTGCGTGTAAATGAACTTCATATGCATGCACGTATGAGTATCTCACAGATAAGAGTATGTGGGAAAAGCATTTTGGCAGCGCTTACGAGCTGCTGTTGCCGTTGCTGTTGCTTTGGGCTGGGCGCCGAGCCGTGAACTGTGTCAGCAATGTTGCATTTTATGCAAAATGGCGCTGCGTCAAATACCAAAGTCACTGATTAAAACGCCAAACTATTCGCCAGCCAAATGCAGTGTGTGATAATGCAGGTTTCATTTGACTTTCCAAAGGGCCAACGACAGCGTGACTTTGGCATACTTTTAATAGCTGTTCAGTTCATCATGATCGTTTGTGTTTGTCAGGCACCACAAAGAGCCTCATTTGTGGATGCGTGGGCTATACCTTGGATATAAGTTTTTGATAAACCAAACCAACAACGACTATCTGGCGACACTGGGTTACTGTGGAGCCGTGCAGCTGTGTGTGGGCACAGGGACACATCATCGCGTGGTTGTCTTGTTTGCACTCTAACAACTTCCAGTTGGCGCTGTGAGTTGTTCTCGCTGAAAGATTTGAGACAGAGCTGTGACAAGGCGTGCGTCGAAGTCGTAGACAGAGGCATACTAATGGAAAATTGTGACAGCAGAAAAATGTAAGAAATCTAAAACCAAAGTACAAAGTGCACCCATATCTCTTTATGCTCCAAGTAAACAGGGCACAAAATGATAAAAGGCGTAATGAGGAAACTTGGCAAAGCTATCAATATTTTTTTAGAAATGTAAGGTAATTCATATAAATTTCCCAGATGTAGAGGTAGAATTGAAAACATAATTAATAAAGCGACTTAAAGATGTTTCTTTTATGGTAATGGATGTTATGTCGTTTAAATTTCTATATATCAGCAATGGCTTTGTGAAGAGAGTATTGAATCGTCTGCTACAATCAGTTGGAGAATTCTCTCTTGCTTTAGATGCTTAAGCAGTTTACACCTACTCAGAAGTTGAATGAGAACAGAATATGGTGTTCAGGTAAACAGGTAAATTATCCATTTATTACACACGTATTGCTTTTTTACGCTTTAAACTCAGTCTCAATAAGTAAGTCGGGTCGGGGTTCTTGAGGGTAGAGGCATATACTGCATACATGATTTTAGTACCGACTTATTTATGCCCGCCTATTTCTGTTTGTTTTATATACATATACGCAATATAGTAAACCAATACGAATCGACTCTAAAAATCTCCTATACGAGAACCTCGCTCTTTTATTACACTTTATTGTTTTATTTTTTATTAGCCAGCTCTTCAAACATTGAGTGATCTCAAATAATTCAGGTAGCAGAAAAATAATATAATTGCTCTACAAATTAGCCAAAAATGTCTTCCCACATTACTCAGGCGGACACTGCTTGACCCGTAATTCATAAATTTGAACGTGGCCATAAACGCTCAAACAGCAGCTGGGGCTAACTTGTTTGGGGCACCATTAAAATTTTGCAAATTGGCTACAAATATTGTGCAGCTAATTGCCTTAAGTGAGAAATTCCATTTATAACTCAGGCGTGTGAACCAACTAATTAGAATTCAATCTTTTTTTCAGCTTGGCATTTCCGAAAAATTCCTTTGCGTCTTTTACTTTAGCCGCACTTTAGGCAATTGGGTCAGCCAATAAAACAAAAATTGCAGCATCATTGTTGAAGAGAAAAGAAACAAAAATAAATAAAGTTGCTGTTATTTTGGTGGGCCTTATTTTTGACTATTCACGAAATGCGATTTTAATCAAGGTTCATTATGGGGCGTTCACAAATTTATGGGTAAATAATTTATGCGTAAAATGCAAAACAAAATGCCAGCGAAATTTCATTGATTCCAGCGCCCCGAGCTGCTTCGGCGGCATGTTACATTTCAAATGATATTTAATAATATGTAATTGCGAAATGCAGAAATGAGAAATGAGCGAATTAAATATAGTCTGGCATCCATAAGCTCAGTGTTGGGGCAGTTGCATAATTGCTGGGCAGAAACGGCAAATCTGTTCAGCTTATTGCTGTCACTCAATCGGATAACTTGTCCGTCTACTATTCCCATCTCGCTCAATCTTTCTCTCTCTCTCTCTCTCTCTCTCTCTGTCAAGGTCAGGCCACTAATACGCACACATAATCAACTGCTACAGTTGTTAATTAATTCAGTTACGCTAATTTCGCTGCCCTATTTCAAATATATACATATATAAAAACTGTTTCTTGGCTCTGCTTTGCTGTGGCTTTTACAGCTGCTCATTTGCATTTTTAATGCTTGTCTTGGACCAGTCTTGGACTTGTCTCGAACGCGTTACCAATTTGCGCAATTGCTGCTGCAATTTGTTTGATTTGTTGCCTTTCAAGGGAAAGGTTTGCCCTGCCCACGTGCTGCTCTCTGCCCACCATAGAGCACATCTTGAAATACACATCGTCAGACACCGGCACGTACTCATCATCAGCAGCAGCATCATTATCACTATTGTATCTTCGCTATCTTTTCGGTTAGACGATGCCAGTGACCTTTGCCACGCTGCTTTTCATATCAATTTTTCGTTTTTCCACTCTCTGTCTACTCTGAGCTGTGCAGCGCCGAGATCAATATCGGGGAAGCCCGAAGCAGCTGCTGTCTCATCGTTAGAAAATCGTACTACACGATTTTTGTTGAAATTTTCATGTTTTTTTTTTTTTTTTTGAAGATTGATTGAAGTCCGATGCCCACTGCTAACTGTTAAGAAATAACGTTTTGCCTATTCACTGAATTCTTTTTATATTCAAATTTAACTAGCCAACTCTAATATGGGTCAAAAACTACAGGTTTGTCTATGACGAAAAAAACATATGAATATATATGTATGTTAATCGTTTATTTTGTTTTATTTTTGTGTTCTTTTACACTCTTGCATATTTGCCATATGGGTAGAACGCTCAATATGCATAGATTATTCAAAAGCTTTTTATTAGCACAAACACAGTCGGAACGGCCGAGGCGTGTGAGACAAAAACGAGTAGCACTTCAGCGTGTAATTGCAATATATTGGCACATATGTAACACAGCTTGCAAACATATTCTACAGTGATGACTTGACACTGATCCAACAAGATTTAATAGTTGTTTTAAGTTAAGGCAACACTTAATTCCCTTGCCAGTGCACCCAGTCAACGAATTTGTTGCCTAAGTCTTTCGGCAAAATAATTAAATTCATAATTGCCAACTCACAATTTGATCTTAATTTTTTGTAATGGCTTAATTAAGCGAAAAGAGAAACACAACAATAACAGAAACTCGTTTATGTTAGCAATTCAACAATTTTTGAGTTTCGCAATTATCGAGATAGAGATAAATAAATAAATAAATCAACGTAAGTGCAGCGTTTCTCTTAAATCTTGTCTCTAAGTGCGGCTGGAAACAAACGACTTTGAAATTTTTGCTTAGCTGTTGAAGCGCTGATAGATTTAGTGCTACAGCTTAAATAGAAAATAAAATTGTGGGAACCATTTAAGAGTGTCATAAAATTAGCATTTTAAGTGCCTAAAACGGCAGCTGCTGAGTCTAGAAGAAAACACATGCGATGCTCGGAAATGAGTAAGCTTCGCATATGATTTTCGTTTTCCGTCAATTTCAAAGTGACAACTGTATTGCCAGAGACGACTGTATGACTGAGTAGGCTGTGCAAATTCATAATTCAGGCTAATCGAAATGGCTGTGCATTAGTTTCACAGCCTTTGAAACGGACACACCCGAAGTTGTCGTCGACACAAAAACAAAATAAATGTAAAAAGTAAAACATATATTCAAATTGTATATAGTATTATTGGTGAGCGATCTCTGGCTACGTTTGATTTTATTTATTTATTCGTTCATTTCAGATTAGAAGTCATCATGTCCGAAGATACAACCATCAAGTCCTCACTCAAGGGTATGGCGGCCACAGCCATTACCGATATGCAGAATCCGTTGCCTATTTGCCGGAAACCCCGGACGGATGTCAACTCGCTGACAGTGCGCCAGTATTTGGATCAGACGGTCGCGCCCATTTTACTGCACGGACTGCAGGCCCTGGCTCGTGAGCGACCCACAGATCCCGTCAGCTACTTGGCTACTTATTTGTTAAAGAACAAGAACCGCTGCGACGAGCTCAACGTGGATGCTGTGTGAATTTCGCGTTGTTTATTTATTAAGTTGGATACACATTAGGCTTAGTTTAGTTAATTGTTTGCTGACAATCGCTGCTATTCGCTGATTTTCATCTTTACACACACTCTGGAGCGTCCCCTTACTCACCACTAACAGCTGTATACTCTCCAGAAACATGGTTCACGTCTTTTCCTCCTTGTTGCACAATATTTACAATGTAATCACGCACACTTGATGTTGGAATTGAATATATACTAATTTGTCACTAGGTTCTACACCGTTGCTGCCCCACAATATTTTCATTTACTCTGAACGAATTGGCAACGGGAATGCACAATATTTGGCAACTTTTGCTGCTGCTGCTGCCAACGACATCACGCCCGAGCGCGTTGAAGTCGAACGGAAAATTGCGCCAAAAGATGCACCGTTAATAGACAAATCTGTATTTTGTTTCTTTTTCTTTTTTTTTTTTTTTGCTTTAGCGAGTTTAATTAGTTCCGCCGACTGCTGATGCTCCCGCCTGCACTTCCGATGTTCGTGGCTGTTAACTGAATGATGACTGATGATGGCTATCGTTCGACTGATCTCTCTCGCACGTCCGTTTGGTTAGCTGGCTCGACTGCCACTAAAATCGTAGCGCTTTTAGTTGACGACTTAAAAAACTTCAAATTCAAAACGCCAAACGGTTCGGCGCTTCGTTTCGCACTTCGGCTGGTATCGGCTAGTATCGGCTCGACGCCACCGTCGGCGACCCGAAGCATAGGCTCTTACCTACGACATGGGGCAGCTGCCCGACCAGAGGTTGACTCTGTCTGGGGCGTCACGCTGTAAAGCCGATGGTTGTCATGGCTGTTAGAAGTAATCTACTTTATGAGCACTCTTCGAACACTTTCGGACACCATAAGCCGATTTCATTCTGACCACCCACAACAGTCACGCGCCAAATCGATTGTGTCTAAGCTCACAATATATATAAATATATATCTGTCTGTACTATATATAGATTCTCTCAAGCAGTGATGCAATTAAAGTAAGTTGCGAATCTTTGCCGCATTCTAAAGCTCAAAATTCAGATCGACTGTTGCTTTTATAATTTATGCTATTATTGACTGATGCTATAATTTTAAGTGCAAGACTTGAGACATCGAATGCTTCAGTTTTTAGAAAGGGTTTTTTCTTGGTTTCATGTTTGCCTTGATGTTTAAATTTTGGAAATCTCTTGATGCATTTCAACTCAAAATATTTTCAACCAGAGACGGTAAAGGTAACACGTAAGCCTTCTCTCTGGATTGGCAAGCAGATCTAGTTTTTAACAGCTAGTTATTACATTATGTATGGTAATGTCTGTCAATCAGTAATTGTATATATATGTAATTATATTTGCACTTTATTGAGGAAAAATGAGCCAAAAATTATAAAATATATTTAAAAATATGTGTACAATTTTTTTTTTAAATTACATTCATGTTTATTTTAAGCTTAGAGTAAATATAATAACATTTCTAACGTATATTAAAAATGAAAGTTACAGTTATTATTATTTTTAGCTATTATTATTAATGAAAATTGTGATATAAATATTCTTTAAATATTTAAACTTAATAAATATTTTTAAAATATATTGAACATAGTATTGAGAGAAAATGTTATACAAGTTATAAAACATATAATTTTAAAATATTAACAATTATATATATATATATATATATATATATATATATATATGTATATATCTAAAGTTTAGTGTTAAGGGAAAATGTGATTTAAAACATATAAATTTAAAAGTGATTAATATAAAGCCAATTAATAAACAAATCGCATTTGAATCAGCGAATTTGTTTTCCCATCCAAATATATGTATATGTGATTTTATGATACAAATAAGCCATAAAGGAATGACGAACCCACACAGTGTCATAAAGCTAAGACATATATGATATATATTTGTATATACTTATTCATGCCCACAATCAGACATTGCCTTGTGACTTAATTTAATTAAGAAATAGCAAAATCGTTGTAATCGCTTGTCTGCGAAAGATCTTGGATCATATAACAACTTGAGGTCTTAGGCTCCAAAGTGGAGTTTGCAAATTGAGCGTAGTTGATTTTGGCGCCAGTATGCTGGTTGTTGGAATTGTTATTGTTGTTTATGGTTGCTGTTGTGGTTGTTGCTGTTGTTGGCCGTTGAGTGCGTGGGTGAGTGACAGGCGAAGCCGCTGTCTATTGGAGCGACGCATTTCAAGGCTGTCCATTGATTCAACTTGTTGCCGCCGGCTGGCGCTTGAGTCGCCACCAATCTGCAAAAAACAACAACAACAACAGCAAGCAAATCAATTCGTAGATAGCTGCGCCCATATAACGCTTGCACTGTTTGTGGGCGCTGCTGTGACGTCACAGCTCGCCAGCTTTGCCATGATATCATTTTCCTCACACTAAATCACACGAAAAACTAAACATTTCATAAATCTAAGGCTGAGTACAGTCCGAAATAGATTTGCAACGCGCTTCAATAAACAAACTATGAGTCGCGGCAATTAGTATGCAGCGCACAGAGGCGCGACCCACTGTGCGTATGAGCAACCGAAATAAAAGGCAACACGGAACAGACTCGAGTGCTTGGATTGCTTATGCGTTACAAGCGAAACAGAATTTAAATATCTAACATGACGCATACGACATGCTGTCCAAAAGTGTCACTCAGTTGGTTACGCCCCCTCAACCCCAACCATTGCCCCCATAACATTGTTGTGCGTTTGACAATTGAAATGAAATTGATCGAAACGCGATTAGCAAAATTAATACCAAGCAACGACAACAACCACAACAACGGCAACTGACCAACTATGAAGTATTATAAATGTTATCGATTTGCACATTGTATAATCCATGTGCGTGCACTTATGGCGCGCACTGTAAGCCGCCAGCGGCTAAATTGTTCATTGTAAAACATTGGAGTGACAGCGTTTTCATTCGGATGACGATCATGATGGACAGAGGAGGAGCTGAATTTCGCATATCGATTCGGCAAATCGTTCAGTGTCAATTTGGAATCTATTTATAAGAAAGCAATGAATACTCTAGTCGGTTGTTATAGTGTGCAGATACAATCGAAATGTTAAATCACACACCAATTCGGACTCACAGCAGTAGCAGACCAACATGAAATTATTAATGTAAGCGATCTCAGCATGAACTAGCCGTAGATAAGCTGTGTTCACAGAACTTTTGCTTACCAATCGTGAATAGTGATTAAAGACCTGCCGATAGTATCTTAGACTAATTTGTAGAAAATAAAGTAGACATATTATTGAAATCTTAAAGGAAAAGATCTTGGCTGGATCAATTATAATTATTAAAATAGTGTTATTGAAAATAGTTTATTTTAAAATAATTATAAATAAAATTGAGCCCGAAATTACCTGTTCCAGATAATTTTTTAAATTTCTTTCTCAATAATCAGTCAATAAGTAAATCATTTACTCATAATATCAGCTAATATTACATTATATATTTTTGAAAGGGCATTTTAACTTCAGTATTACTTTAAAGTTAGCTTTCTATTGTTTTTTTACATTTTATTTCATAGATATTATTCACATGTATATTTTTCGCAATTATTACTGCAAAGTCACGAACTGTTCACGCGATCTGACTTTGACAGTTTTGTTTTCTTTTTATGTAAGCTGCGTGGTTGGCTGCATGAGATATTCATCGAGTTATATCGACTGAGGGGCGCAGACAGACTAAATCAAATCCAGGGCACTCAAATGACCTCATGCAGCTAATCCAATGAATTGGGTTGTGAAAGTCGTGGCCCCAAAGAATTAAAGACAAAGAGCCAAAATCTACATCACCCACACATGGAAATGGAATAGGAGTCATAGCGAACGTTAAGAAATAGCCATCGCTCCACATTTGGATGCAGAGCTGAGCGGGCCTAGCACGCTGGCAGTCAAAAGAAATTTGCAAAAATACAGATAAAATAAAAAATTAACAATAAAATAAAAAAAAAAACAGCATGACCTACGCTAATAGAGAAAAAATCGTAAAGAAACAATAATTTAGAGAATTCAGACTAATTTTAGCTGTTGCGACATCAGCGAAACATCGCAGCATTTCGAACAACAAGCAACAACAAAAGTTCGCTGAACTGCACAAAGGCAGCCGAAGATATAATATGTAATAACAAAACTACAAAAAAAAAAAACATAAAAAGAAATATAGCAACAACAATGCGAGAATGAAGACAAAGCCAAACTTCATTAGTTGGCTCTCGCATCATCAGCTAACTTGGCCAAAAAGAAAGCAGCAGATGATTCTGGCCACAAAAAATGCACACAAATCAACGTTCGAATTGTTGTTGAACCACAGCAGAAGAGATCTGGAAAGCAGATGAAGAAGAAGCGTAGCGAAATTCCAAAGTCAAAAGTTCGATCTATCGAAAACAAATTGACTTTTTATAGACAGTGACAACAATTAATTATATTTTAATATGCCTGCAATGTGCCCAGCGACGTGTGGCCCACAGATTAAAGCCCCAGACCAGGCCAGGCCAGGCCAGACCCTCGACTCGAGCTCCGTCTGCGACTGCGTCTCAAATGCCGCTTAGCATGGCCGACAGCTTATTAGTTTATAGTGTCAACAACGCGGATTAAAGAACGCTGGAGAGGCGAGCGAGGAGACAGCGGAGAAGAAAGGTCGTCGCAGCTGCCGTAAGTCATCGAACTTTCTCCACAGGTTCCCTTTGTCTCGGCTAATTTCTATATTATGTTACAGGTGTTGTCAGCCACACATTAATTAATTATGCTTTGGCAGGCGCCTCAAACGGGTCAGCCAAACTCTGCTGCAGTTGCCGATCGTCAGCATCGAGAGGCGTCAATTTGTAACCATCAGTCGCACAGTTTGACTTTATGTCAACTACCACCAAAAGGGGCAACTTTTGCAGAAAATGTATATCATTTATCATTTATCGTCTAAGATATTGTTGATCAACATTCTTATATATACATATATCATTTCAGCTATCTGTATTGGAACTATCTGCCTATGATCAAAGGGCCGTCAAGATTTTCAGACTTGATTCTTGATTTACAATAATCTCTGCAGACATATCAAGAACTGACTCACAGCTCTATGGATAGAACCCATTGACAATATGAATTGTGAATAGTTGACTGTTGTTAGAATGAATTTATAGTCTGTTACATAAGAAGTAGATAATTGTAGGCTTGCTTAGAATTTATAGTCAATTGGTCAAACCAATGTTTATCTGTCTTTGGGTCTGTACTGCTCTCTCCTTGCTTTCTAATCAATAAATCTCTCCAGTTTGGATACTCCCAACTAGAATTTAATTGTTTATCAATATATGATCTATTTTTCATATTTGACAAAACTAATTTGTAAGCTATACTACGACAGACTGATGTATGTCTACAAGGCTATCTATTGTATAAACAAATGCCTTCGTGCTTAGTTATGCGTTTTATTTAGAACAATGAGAATCGCTTAGGGAACACTAAAATACATATCTTAGCAAGTACAATTGTGTAATTTTGACAAAAGACTTTATTCAAATTTAAATTTGTCTTTCTAATTACATATGGGAAATAATTTAAACAATCGCGTGTCTCACTTTTAATCAGAAATTCCCAAAAGCAAAGATTAGTTTCTTTCATGATTTTTTTTTCTTTTTGTGTGTTTGTTTATGCCGACCGATTCGAATAGAATGGTTTTTCGCAGATACTTTCAAAAGCTATGTAGTAATTAATACCTGCTTACGACTGCTCGCAAATTAGCCACATGACATAGCGCCCCAAGAACTCAATTTTCTGCTGCTTCTGGCCTCCGCTTGCGTAGGATGTTTCAATTCAAATCGCGCCAGTGGCGTGGGCTCAACAGCACTAACCGCTTTAAGAACGAAATCCTGTTACAATTTGTGTCAAAGCGGTAAGACAACCGCGGAGTGTGCTCTAGAGAGAAGTACAATATAAGATTATAGCTCAAACTTGAAAACCTTTTCAAGTCCGTTTCTATCTATGCATTAGAGTTCTTTGCAGTCAACCCTACGTTTTCACGAAATTTCTATGTACAAAGTAAATTTAGAACCATACAGGGCTATCCCAATGGATAATGTTTCATTTGGGTTTTCCAATCATTATCACGTATACTACATTTCATCTAATCCCAATGAGTAGACGGTACAATAAGCACAAATGAAGCCAGCGCTATACTCTTCGAATCTGCATCTAATACAGATTGATATCAGAGTGCTCCGCTAGAGAAATAGAAGAGTAAGCCTACATAAGCCTAGCGTTGGATATGTATAACGAAACGACTATTTATATAGTCCCAATATAAAATATAAACTTCATAGCATAGTGTTCATTGAATTCATTCATTTGCGAATTTGTTGCTTGCTTCCGTTCGATCGAAGGCGTGAGCACATTGACTTTGCCAGTCAAGTGGGCGTTAGGTACTCGCTTGTGGTATTTTTGATGTCGTATATTTTCATAACTTGTTTCTTACTGACGGTTAAGACATAGAAATTCATTACAGCGATCTTAACGTGCACCGCTGAGACTATTATAAGTATTCACTAGCCTAGACTTAATTTAAAGGATTCGATGTTTTGGCGCTCTCCTGGCGTATGGCATTGATGAGCTCATAGTTAACCAGGAATGTGAAGCGCAGTCCGGAGATTTCCACAGTACAATTGTGGGCCAATCGCGTCTTGTTCCCATTCAGCAGAGGAGTGCCGTCGATGAAGATGGCGCGCTTGCCCTCGTTGGCTATGAAGAAGTCGCCATTGCTGCGCATTTTGATTGTGCCCTGGCGACGCGAAATCTTTGCAGCGGGTCCCTCCAGAGAGAGATCGACATCAACGCCACATTCCTTGGCCTCGCGACCAAATGTTATCTCCTTGGAACGCATCAAATAGCGCACAAGACGTCCGCACAAACAGGCAAGAGTTTGATTATCAAATTCACTGGCTGCTGTGGGTCCGAGCACTGAGTCAACCAGCACGCCCCAGCGTGAGAGCTCGTTCTCTAGCAGTCGGATATCGCGTTTGTTGCGCCGGTCAGCCAGAGTTAGTTCAATTTCCAATGCCTCATCGCGCGGCTCTTGCAAGTCTTGATCGAATAGCTGATCCTCAGCATCTGAAAAGCTCAGCGGTTGATCGGCGCCCTGCAGCGGCTTTACCGATTGATCCGGCAGCAGACAGTATTGCTTGAGCAACAGCCAGTGATTGTGCAGGGATTTAGCAGTGCGTGCGCAATAGAATGTGGCTGCATTCTTGTCCAGCAGCTCCTGGAACTGCTCCAGCTTGGGGGTCTCCGACTGTTTGGGAAATAACATTAGATTAGTTCCAGCAAAAGCAAACTGAGAAAACTGCTTACGCTCTTAATAGTGCCTAGAAGGTCCTCCTCCTGCACGCTATACAGCGCCTTGCGCTGTACAGACTCCACCATCTCAGGATGCAGATTGCGCATGGCAGACACGGCAATCCGCGATACAGATGGCTCATACAGCAGGGCATACCAGCGCTGTTGCAGCTCCTGCAGAGTAAACTTACAGGAGAATTTTACACCACGATGTATCATGCGGAGGTCGTTGGTTTGCTGTATCCCAATGACGAGTGCGAGGTCATCAATTGGCTTCCAGCGACCCAAATCTTTGGTGGCCATCTGTGCGAGAGGACGGCCATTGCGCCGAGGCTTTTTATTGCTCGCCGGACGAGAAGGACGCGGACGCCGCTCAGGGGCAATCGAACGATCCATTACTGGCTTTATCTTAGGCTGCGGTTGCTGCACTGGAGTATGTACTGTTGGCAACGGCAATGTCGGCGTGACTGGCGTTAAGGGCGTTGCAGGCGTTGACGCAGTAACTACGCTCGGAGTACCGGGTAGCGTGTCCACTGTTGCTCCAGGTGTGTGAGGCGTTTCAGGTGCAACAGCAGCAGCAATTGCAATTGGACCGGGCGATTGCTGTAACGCTGGTGTCGTAACAATTCCAGAATAATTCTGAGATGTAGTCCGCGGTCGATTTGAACGGTTCGCATCGGCACCGCTACGGTTCGTTGGTATTGTTAAATTGTATTCTACAATTTCGTCGTCAAAACGTTTTCGTTTTATAGTGCGAGAGGAGCTGACAGGCAATTGAAGTAAGTGACAGTTCACAATTAGTTTAAATTGTCAAACTCACCTTCGACGTTTTGCTGCGTCGTTTTGTAGCAACTCTATCGGTAAATTGTGAATTGGAGTTTTACTCAAAAGAGTTGTTGTTGTCGATACTGTTGGTGTTGTTGCTGGGGCTGCGCAAGTGTTGACAGATGTCGATGACACACTGACAGTGGCAGGGACGTCTATTGCATGCGATGCAGCAGCGGGCGCCATTGTGGTATTTACACTTGCACACGCTTTTGTACTGGATGTTGTTATGGGCAATTGCGAGTTTTCCATTGCTATTTTGAGCAATATTAATTGTTTTTCTTTTACGACGCACAAAGTACTGGTAACGCTGTGACAAATCGATATATACTATCTATTCGATAAATTCACTTTCATCGTGTCACGAAATTCTGCTTAGTGGCAACACTACATGACATTTTTAAATTACATATTACAGAAGTACTCGTTAGTTAAAGAAATTTTTATAAGATTGATGTCGGATACACAATCAAGTGTGCATAGAATATATCCTATATCGTATGAACAAATGCTTATTTTCAAATATTTTAATATTAAATTTGAACTGAAGAACTTAATTAGCTAACACCCCATATCTGCTGGTTACTGCATAACTATCGATATGTATCTGCACGAGAATAAAAAGTGTGCCCGAACTATACAAAGTTAGTGGTGCAGCCCTAAGTTTGCTAACAAAGTAGTGATGTGAAACTTTATAATAAGATAATAATGTGATGTCTATTCTTAAGAATGCGCTGCGTTAATAAGTGCATTAAAGCATTTCCGTATTGCTAACAATTCGCAAAAGCTTTGCCAAGCGCCACAAAACAATGAGGTAAGAGCGCAATGTAATTACAATGACGAATGTGATGACTAATCGATTGTGCCTGTAGTTGTCACTACGCGGAGTCGGAATCATCACAATCCGAGAGCAAAATGGACATCTCGGAGACGCCTACGGACTCCACAGGAGTTTCGCCGCTGGCCGACGAGCGTGCCAATGCCACGATGCCAAACAAATCGAATATCGAAGATGAGCGGGAGAATAACGAGAACAAAAACACGTCAATGTTAGACAACCGAATAATACGACCAGAGTTGCTGCTGCCAGTCGAAACGATGCCACAACGACAAATAACGGAACGCACCCTGACATTGGCAAACAGCCACCCGCTGATGTCGCCTACAAACACCGACTCTGATTCTGAGCCCTTTCAAGGCAAGTGCAAGAACTTTCCCGACGTAGTACCGCGCACAGAGCAGTCTGCAACGGAAGCTGTACGAAATACGTTGAATCAACAAAACAATATGCGGGTTAAGCCACAAGACGCGAAAGTCAGTCTGCTGCGGGCAAACAGCCCGGACCTGCTTAGCAGTGAGTCAGATGTCGACGTGTCGCAGTATTTGGCTGCTGTTGAGTCGAATTTTCAATCGGTTTCGTTGCTGCCCAATGCGAATAACAAAGCGTCTCGAAGAGCAAAACGTTCGACTGCAGCTGGTGGTGAGGACATCTCCAGCCTTGATTCCATATCAAATCACAGTTTCGACGATGACGAAGACATCGAGCACAATTTGGCCTCACTGAGCCCATCCAGCTCCCTGATTGATGGCCTGGATGGTGAGGACGATGATGATGACGAATGCGAAGGCCCCGAATTGCTGCCCGACAACGATGACGATCTGGATGATTTTGGCATGGCAACGACTCCTACACCACATGCCTCCGCAACTGTAGCTGTATCAGCAGATGCAGGTGCAGTCTCTTCAGAGTTACCGCAATATACGGCGGATGAGGAGCGACGCGACTCACGCAATTGGCAAAAGATCACGCTGCCAGATGGACGTACCCGCGAGATCGACATGCGCGTCATTGAACCCTACAAGCGTGTGCTATCCCACGGTGGTTACTTGAAGGCTGGTGGGCAGAATGCTATCGTTATATTCTGCGCTTGTCATTTGCCGGACAGGTCCCGTGCCGACTATAGCTACGTCATGGACAATCTTTTTTTGTATGTAGTGAAGACGCTGGAACAGCTAGTCACAGATGACTATGTGCTCATCTATCTGCACGGCGGATCCAGTCGACGTAACGTGCCGCCATTTCCATGGCTCAAACGGTGAGCTCTCCAGATAGTTTTCCTTTGATAAGTATTTGATTATGGCTTGCTTTGTAGTTGCTATCAACTGCTCGATCGTCGCCTGCGGAAAAGTCTGAAGCACATGTACTTGGTGCATCCCACTTTTTGGATCAAATCTTTAGTGTGGATGGCGCGGCCGTTTGTCAGGTGAGTAACCTTGTCTCCAGATTGTATCTCACTTACTATAAATTGAGAATATTTTTGCAACAGCACAAAATTTTGGCGTAAGCTCATTTATGTTAAATCTTTGGAGGAACTGGGCCTGCACGTGGTTGTGGAAAAAGCAGCCATACCGGAGAAAGTTAAGCAATACGATGCCAAGCGACATTGAGCTGCACACTCGTACCACTCAAATTATTGAATAACTGCTAGCTCAGGCTTGATTCACTCGCAACGCAACATTTACATACGCTCGCATTTGTGTTTTCGCATTCCTCGATAGACCTATTTTATATAATGTTTGCTCTCAATCTTGTATTTATTTGAACTCTTGCTATGCTCTAATTTAAGATCTCAATCTATGTGATACTTTTGATTTTGCTTTCTCAACCCATGTACTCTAACTCGCTATGTGCTATGTAATTTAACTCGCGGCGTTCAGCAAACATCGAACAAGTTTTTGATTGCTTTTACCAGCAGCAGTAAAACTCACATATGTAGGAACTAGGACTAACCCCACACATATATACATACCACAATCGCATAGTTATAATTAATCATGTAGCTTCCGCTTTAGTTTCATATATTCATGCATATACACGTAACCAATCGTACAATCTACAACACATATACATATATACTTAAAGCCTGGTTTTTAAATAATGTTAACAGGAAAATAAGCAACTGAAAACCACCAGACTTCCGTACATGTTACCTACTTTGTCGTAGCAAAATACTATTATAAATTATAACGAATGTAATGAACCCAAACTGAACGGAATTTATTATTAAGCGAGTTTCTAATTGAAAATGTTTAGCTGAATTTTGTGTGTGAAGCTTTTACATCGATTGCATTGTATACCCAAATCGTTATCAACCAAAAGCACCAAACTCACCGATCCGAAAGCAGATCCCCCATGCCAGTCACTACTCGCCCCACCCCTCATAGTAGATTCTTAGAACGTAAGTGATCTAGTGACCATTGTATTAAAGAAAAAAAAACAATATTTGATATTTAACAATCTACAATCTCACACTCACATACATGAACATAAGGACGTAGTCGTGTAATTAGTTAAGCATGTAACAGATTGATATTAAGGAGCGATCTTTTGTTGGTTTCCTTATTGCTTCAACGATAATAAAAATGCAAAACACACTTTTCCAATCAAATTCCATTAGGCAGCTATGAATAGCTGCTCTGGTCGCAGTCCCACAAATCCTGATCCTCGTGGAACTGAATAAGCACCAGCTCATACGTGACGATTGTGCCAGCCACCTGTCGAAACACATTTAAACATATATCAAATATTAACTTTATGATTATTGTCAGACACTAACGCTGAGCACCAGTTTGCGGGTCAGGTTGAAAAACTTCATCCCACTGAGGGCCACCATGTCGCTGGTAATCTCTTCGGCGAATCGCATGGCATCCGGACACCAGGAATCCTTCGGCACGCAGCGCAAATAGCGCAGCGGACGGCGCGACTCGTCGTGCACGCTAGCCGCGTATAAGGATACAGCCAACGTGCGTCCAATGAGAAAGAAGAGCGAGAAGTAAAAGTAAACCGAATGAGCTATCGAAGGCATCGTGCTACGGAGAAAGTTAAAAGCTTGGATAATATTTACTTTGTATGTTGAGTACACAACAACAAGCTCCTGGTCAGTGCTTCTGACTTCGTTATTCTCGCTAGACTTACTTGAGACTACGCAGCAGTTGGACACATATAAAGTACAGGTTGTTGGAGAAGGATATCATAGTTATGAAGGATATTGCACTGTCCATGGTGCTGCATAGCGTGCAGATGTTTCGATACTGTATGCGCCGCTCAGACCAGTAAGCTGCAGCCATGTGCTAAGCAAATATATATTCACATATATAGATCTGATAGAAGTGTGGAAATGACTGACTTACCAAGCCCTTAAACTTCAGCAAATTGTCGTTGAGTTGCCGGAACTTGGATGCCAAGCCGATGCTTACTATCATCACCAGTATGTCCATGTAGTTCCATATAAAGGTCGCGTAGACATTCTGCAATTTGCCCCAGAGGGCGAGCGGCGTGGAGTAGTTCAAGACATAGAAAATCTCATCGTTGGTCATCTCAAAGAAGTTTCGTATGGGATCATCAGTTCGATTGCAAAACGCAGCATAGTTGATGGCTGAAATGATGCTCAGCAAATGCTCCGCTGGTAAAGTAAATGACATTAGTTGGACGTGGATTTGAGCTAAGCTGACATCCTACCAAAGGACAACATCATGCCCACGATCATGACCATTTTGATGGTCTGCGCCATGCGCCTCTTCTCGAATTGAGTCTGATACTGTGGCAGATCCTGCTCGATCTCGTACCACTTCATCATTAGATCGGGCCACTGACGCGCCAAGCTCAGAGCCTTGCCACACACCAAGAAGATGCAGCTCTTGAAGATCAGTGGGCGGACATTGTTGAACGTTATCGATCCATTCAGCACTTTGTAAACGGACAAGCCAAGGTTTACCAGCATAGACGCCATGAACAGCAGGCAGCAGCAGGTGCGCACATAACGCCACGAGAACCTCAAGCTGCTCGGGTGCTTGGCCGTAACCCCTCGAACTGGCATCAAGGCAAAGCACTGAGCGGTCAACAGGACCGAGCCAACTGCCTCGTGGAAACTTCCGTCGTACATAAATTGTTGGCGTGTCTTGTAGCTCAGCTCTAAATGTGGATACAAGTCAATAAGGATATATCATATATGTATATAGTAGTGGTAAACAGTGAAGTATGCCATGGACGGCAGAAAGAGAGAGAGAGAGAGAGAGTTGTGTCCGCTGAATGAGGTTTCACTGAGTATATGCAGATAGTATAGAGAGTATACCGTGTTTGATGTCGTTGCCATGCTCCCTTTGTGCCCGCTGTGCATTGTCCTCTTGAACATGTCCTTTGTGCGCACTGAATAACATTTAGAGCTTAGTCAATGATTGAATATCTCGCCTTGAGATGTCTACCTTTTGAAGAGTATATCTAGCTTACGTAACAGCGGCGACTTCTTTGCCTTCTTCCAGCGTCGGAGCTTACGCTCCAACTTAGGCAGAAACCTCATGTTGTCGCCGCAGCCAAGGGACAAATGTGCGAATGTGCATCGGCAAGTCAGTTTATTCGGTGCATGTCCTGTCATTAAAAACACCTGTTGTTTTGCACTAATCTATAATTGATAGCTAAACGTGGCATACACAAATAAAATCACGAATTGTGTGGGGCTGCTTGCGCTTAGTGCTCGTGGCAGTCGTTAACTTTGTCCTCCTTGTTGAACTGCAGCAATATCAACTCGTAGGTCACTATCGTGCCAGCCACCTAGTCATGGGGAATTTATAAATGGATTTCGCAGCTTTATAAACTAGAACTCATACCGCTATGACAACGCCGCGTGTCAGTCGAAAGAGCTTCATGCCCGTTAAGGCCACCTGGTCCATGTGAACTTCCTCGGAAAAGCGCTTCAGCTGTAAGCCCAATATGATGAGAGAGAACTCTTGCAGTAATATAGTATTTACCTCGAGGGACCAGTAGGGTCTTGGCACCAGTTGAAAGATAGCCAAAGGTCGCTTCGACTCATCGTTGACACTGGCGCTGTAGAGCGAAAGTATTAAAGTGCGACTCAGCAAATAGCCCAACGAGAACCAAAAGTACGCAGTGTGCGATGCAGAAGGTTTCTTCCTACAGCAAAATAAAATTACAAATTTGTTGATTGCTCATTATAGGCGCGACTCACTGCAGGCTCTTTAGAATTTTGCCACAGATAAAATAGAGATTGTTGCTGAAGCAGAGAAGTGTTATAGCCGATATAGCGTCGTCCACGACGGTGCACAGCTTGCACAGATTGCGGAAACTGATGCGATTTTGTATCCAGAAATCAACGCTAGTGGGCTGGAAGACGGCACAATTCGGGATTAGAAATATTCAAATTTGTTTAAGAATTCGTACCAATCGGGCTTCTCGGAGCATGTGGTCGTTTAGCTGCCTGAATCGTGCCGCTAGAGAAACGCTGACGGCCATCACGAATATGTCGTTGAAGCTCCAGGCGAAGGTTGCCAGGACATTTATCGCTTTTCCCAGTATGCCCAAGAGAGGAGAGTACTCGACAAAGTGGAAAACCATGGAAAAGTTTATTTTCAAGTAGCTGTTGATGGGCTGATTGGGCAGGGCGGGGCACGCATTCACGTAGTACAAGCTGGACAGCATGCTCAACAGATGCTCCACTGCAACGGGGAAGATGTTGAGGATGTAACTGAGTAGACAGCAACTACGTACCCAACGAGCAGCCTATGGCTATCATTATGATCATTCGGATGTGCAAGGCCAATGCAGAGCGCTCTCGTTCAGTGCGCAGCATTGGCAACTGGGACTCGACCGTTTGCCACTCCGAGACAACCGCTGGCCATTTCATGGCCATCTGAAAGAAGCTCACCGAAATGGCAAAAATTGAGCCATAGAAGATGAGCGTCTCCACCGAATCGAAATCAAAGTTGACGCGGATGACAAACAACGCCATAAACCCAGACGTAATGCCAAAGCACACGATTGCAATCAGCGAATAGCAGGAGCGAAAACTCTTCCAACGGAAGCTCAAATCCTCTGCATGCTTAGACGCAATGCCTCTCACTGGCATAAGGGCAAAGACTTGAGCAATTACCAACACTGTAAAGCAGGGTTGAAAAAGGTTGTAAGTATTGGATTAAGGATTACAGATTACATGCCTACATATTGTTAACAATCCTTGGACATTTCATAGGACCCATCCTATATTTAACCTAAGCTGCTAACATTGCCTGTGGAGTCAACACTAATCGAGCTCTAGGAGTTTCTTTTTCATAAACAAGGATTTGTGTAGTTTGCCCTTTCGATATTCATCTAAGTCTATAGATAAATATAGTCTTTTAAGTTTCAGAATCAGTCACGAATATTATAGTCATCATATCAACACTGTATAGTATTGCCGCCATAGGAGATGTCAGTTAATAGATTATATAGATTAGCTTGCCTTAAAACGATGCGCGACTTCTCTCGACAAGGAGTCTGCGCTCAGTTTATTTGATAGTTACCTGGCTTAATGGCCTCCAGAAATGAGCCACTGTGCATATAGTTTTCTCTATCAGCGCGCTGCACGATTCGTTTGACCTTGTGTGGAAAGAACTTTTCGGCATTTTGTCTACGCCTCTTTTTATTAAGAGCTGCATTAGGTTGGCCGCTATTCATATTGGAGCTATAGACAATTCTTGAGCCAAACGATTTGATTAGACTTCAGACTTACTCGCAGTCAACGCGCACCCCACGCCAGAAGTTGATAAGGCTCATGCTTTTGCGACGCCGCGTCGCATCACCTATGGTCCTGGCCATGCTCAGAAATGACCACCTGCACCGACCACCACCTGCAGGTTGCGAGTAGTCAAAGTCAACAACTGAAAGGTGGGTTTCTCTTTACTGCCAGCCCGGGCAATTGAATATCTGCTTTGCCTATCTGTTTACAATCTTTGTGCAAATTGCGGTTGCAAATTGCTGTCCGCGACAGCTTTATAATTTATGAATTGCAATTTAGTGCGCAACTATGAATAGAATATGCTTTTGGAGCCGCCAGCGTCGCGGTTGCAAATGCTCGTCTGGACCTCGGAGCCATTCATTTGATTGATTAGCACCAGTTCGTAGACCATCAGAGTGGCAGCCATCTGCGAGGAAGGTAGGGTAAATGGTGGCCAAACACATTAGAAGAGCTCACCGAAAAAATGAGGCGCCTGGTCAAAAAGAAATACCCTTTTCCACTCAGGGCGAAGCGGCTTGTCAATATGATCTCCTGTATCCTCCCCAGCTCGAGGCACCAATATTCTGTTGGTATTTCGAAGAGGGTGTATGATATTTGCCGGGCTTCTTGCGGAATGGAAGAGGCAGCGAACATCATGTTGGAAACGCGCGCTATTACGTAAATCAGGCAGAACCAGAAGTACAACTCATCCATGAAGCTGCCCCTAGCCCTGCACAGAGTAGCGAACTGCGATTATGCCGCACTCGAAAGTAAATAAATAACTGAGCATTTACTTAAAGCTATGGTAGATCTGTACGCAGACAAAGTACATGTTGTGTGAGCAGGCCAGAATCACCATTCCCGAGAGCTCCTTGTCGTAGAGCTTTAACAAGTCGCATAGATCCAACAGATCGTAGCGCAGCTGCTCCCAAAACTCGCTGGGCATCTGCTGCGCGGAATGCCGGCGTATGCGCCAGTGCATCTGCTGGAAGCGGAACTGCAGACCGCGACAGATCAGCGTCAGAAATATGTCCACGAAATTCCAAACGAACGTCATGGCTAGAGTCGTCCACTCAATGAAAAGCGCCTGGGGTACGTTGAAATTGAACACCGAGAAGAGCTCCTGCCGCTCCCGCTGAAAGTAGTTCAGCCAGAAGTCCACATCCAGGTTGCACTCGTGTATCTGCTGATAGTTCCCATACAGAGCACTTCCCACATAGGTGAAGTGCTCACAGAGCGCGGCCACCAGCATTCCCACGCCCCAAAGGCGCAACCGGCGTCCGTATTGTCGACCCAATGGGCAGTCGTACTCGGGCTGCAAGAAGACCAGCTCACAGTGCGCTGTCCGCCGGATGAGATGCGGCCATCGATGCGACAGGGACAGGAAAACGCTCAAGCAGGCAATACAAATTACGCTAAAGCTGAGCGAACCTAACGCGAGTCAAAATAGTAAGCAGAGCAGCGTTCACTTATAGGAGGACTTTACCTCTTACCTATAGTGTAGATTTTGAGTCCGTGATCAATTACCACTTTGGAAGAGAGTCCGAGATCCATGATAGCAAAGACCAATATGATGACACTCAGCAGAAGGGACGGCGAAAACCAGCGAAAGCGAACATTCTCAGCTGGAGAGCAGGGCCAGACACCGGACACGGGAAACACGCCAAGAAATTGCGACATGACCAGAACTATGAAAGGTAATTGGAGAATACCCAGAGTATTTTATTTAATTTGTTCAACTTAATTATTTTTCAAACTTTATTATGTATTATTGAGAAAAGAAGATATAATTGTTTTTATCAGTAATTCGAGTATAAGAAGCTGTTGTTTGCCAGCGAAACAAATTCCTATTTAGTAATTTGATGGTATATTATTCGAGGTGTAAACCATTGATTAAACACTTGGCATAAGCTTTATATTATCTGTAAATTGTGGCTCCACTAAACGCTACTTACAGGGGCCAATTGCGTGGTGGAGCGTGTTTTTATTACACCTCTGTCGGCGTTGCTCCATTTCTTGACTGTTCGCTGGCGAATGGACATGCGAAAAAGGTTCGTTCAGCTCTGTAGCGATTGCAATCGTCAATGTGTGCGAATGTGCGCAACGGGGCGTATGACGGATGTTTATTAATGTACTTGCAGTTAAGATCTGAATGGACATGCATGACATTTCAAACTGCTTCCGAGTGTTGCCTAGCTTATCAATAATAAAAATCTCATGGTGCATTTTCTCAGTGGGAACGTGTGGGTCTTGATATGCACTTCATCATCATTCAGCAGTAGACGGTCCTTTGCCTTATCGTTGCCTGGTTAATCACATCCGATATCATGAGCTCATAGGTGATTATTGTTGTGGCCATCTGCAAAGGAAGAAGTCTGTAGAGCTCCTGTTAGTTGAATGACTTTTGCATCACTCACAGACAACAAGAGTTGCCGGGTGACATAGAAGAATCCACTGCCAGATATCGCGGTCATGTCATTGCCAAGCTGCTCGCTGAAGCGTTGTACCTGTCCGACACAGAAACTGTCAAAAGAAACCCTTCGAAATTGGATGTTCTGATTACCTCAGTGGTCCACGCTTTTGCGGGCACGTCACGAAGGGCTGTAATAATCTTGCGCTCGAAGTCGTTTATCGATGACGCGACAAGTATGGTCAGGGCAGTGCGTATAATAGCGAAGATCAACGAGTACCAGAAGGCTAGCATGACAATGAGATCCACGCCGATATTTCTGTTGGCAATCAAATCGGACCTTTAGCTGAAAAAGAACCTTAAACAAGATGTGAACTCACTTGAAAGTGTTGAACAACTGAAAGCATATGAAGGACATGTTGTTGCCAAAGGCCAACAGCACGAGTGGAGCTACAGCTGCGTCCAGCAGGCGCACTAGACGCTTCAAGGCCAAATAATGCTGTCGCACCTCCGTCCAAAATATTGCTGGCATCACCTTGCGGTGCACGGCGGCTATGCGGCGATGCAGCTGATGGAATCGTGCTGCCAGCCCGATGCCAATGCACATGAGGAAACAATCGGTGAAGGAGCGAGGATAGGCAATGGTCTCATTGACCCACTGCAAGCAAATCGATCGATATATCATAATCATTCATCACGACTCGAGAGAATCACCTCAAGCAAGGGTAGCATCCAGACGTGAAAGGGTAGTATATTATAGAGATGTGGACGCTCCCATTTGTAGATGCTTTCCAGGTAGCTGACGTTGATGTTGCATTGGGTGCGCTCGAGATTGCTCAAGTGACACGAGTTGGCTAGGAGGAGGCAATGCTCCACTGAAACAGCGAATATATGTACTCATTCACAACCCTTCAAAGCCACGATCACGAGTCTCACCGAAGGCAGAGGACATTACAAAGGCCACGACAATATTGATGCGTCGCTTCATGTTGTAGTCGTCGTAGAAGCGATAGGGCACGCTGAGGAAGAGCTGCTCCACTCGGTTCCAGTGGCGCATGATGCTGTGCCAATTGAACGCCAATCTCCAGAAGAACAGGTGCTCCAGCAAGCAAACGATGTAGAGAGCGAGCGAGCTGGACGTGTGGAAGGTGACGCCAACGCTGATAACATGATTCAGAACGGCACCAAATTCGCATAGGTTAAGTATGAAGATGATTGCGGAGTAAAACACGCGCGGGCTTTGCCATTTGAAACGGATTTGGTCTACGTCGGCGGAGCGTACGTTACTCACGGGCAGCAAGGCATAGGCCTGTGATATGAAGAGCACTGCAAGCAGGAAAATGGAGGACAATCAAATAGCGAATCTCTGGCCACGTCGGAGCTCGTGGCGCGTACCTTGGGAGACAGCGCGGTAGAATGTTTCACCCTGAGGCATGGCCTTTCACTGACTGTACATTTTTCGCGGAAGGTCTACGTGCAGGCAATAAGTGGGGGGGGGGGGGGGTGTCGGGCTTAGTTTTTTTTTACAATTTAGCAGCTAGTATTTACAATAATCTAAAGATAAGTGTGGCCGACTGCCAGCCGGCATGACAAGGAATAATTATTGTTGCCATTTCCGTTCAGGCGCACAAGGGCAACAAGCCTTTGCGGCGGTTTGGTTCGTCGAATTGCAACAACACCAGCTCGTAGGTGACTATAGTGCCAGCCATCTGGGGAGAAGGGTTCAGGTGAGAAGTTTATTCACTTGTTGGAGCACTTGCGCCATACGCACCCCGAAGAGTAGTCTGCGTGTTAGGAAATAGAATTTCTTGCCGGACAGCGCAACGGTTTGCGTGGACATTTGGAAAATGAGGCGCTCGACCTCCACGCACCAGTTCTTGCTGGAGACACGACGCAGCACGCTCAGTGCGCTCTTCGACTCATCGTTGATGGTGGCCGCCGTGAGGAACACGCAGGCTGTGCGGCCCACCAGGTAGAGCATAGAGTACCAGAAGTACACGTAATTGATGGGCCAGCGGAGTTTACTATATGAATAATGAAGGGAAATTTTATGTCTAGTTTTGGTGGTCGGCATTGATCGCTCACTTGAATATGTTGAGCAGCTGGCAGCACACGAAGTACAGATTGTTTGCGCAGGACAGTAGAATGATGCTGGACAGGACGTTGTCCACGCGCTCGAGTAGCTCGCACATGCGCACATAGTGCTCACGGATCTCCATAAACGTTGACTCCGGCACCAGATCCTCATGCTCCAGTCGACGAATGCGCTTCGAGATTTGCTCGAAGCGATAGGCCAGACCCTTGCTGACCATCATGATAAACAGGTCCATGTAGTTCCATATGAAAGTGCAGGTGCCATTTACCAGCTACAGAGAGTCGGGCCAATAGATGTCTATAGAGTATATACTCAATATCCTGCTCAAGTCTTACCAGCACATAGACGCCCGCAACGCGGGTGTAGGGCAGCACCAGGAACACATAGTCGTAGTTCAATTTAACGTAATTATCAAAGGACACGCCCATTGTTGAATTGTAGTTTTGGGTGCAGTATTTGACACGCTGCTGATAGCTGACGATGGCGGAGGCGAGATACAAGCTGTGCTCTACTGAAATGTGGAAAGCCGCACATTATGAAATTATAACAACGGCTTATCGGCTTTATCGACATCTCACCCATCGACAGGGCTATTATAATCAGCGCAGGTTGTCGCACGCGCTGTGACAGGTTTCTCTTGAGCACCTCGTAGGGTGGCTTCGTGAAGACCAGCTCCAGGCGCGTCCAATAGCGAATCAGAGGCGGCCAACGGCGCGCTAAATCGATGAATAAAATGCAGGCGCACTGCACACAGGTGAAGAACACCTGACCCACTAAGCAATTTTAAAATTGATGAGTTTCAGATTTAGTCCTCTCCTCCTTGGCTAATACCTACCGAAGTTCTTTGCTGTGACGCCTATGTTGAGCAGAAACTTCAGCATACTCAGTGTCAGCACCGAGCTGGCCATCATGAAAATCAGCGTCACGATCATCGGCACAGACTTGAATCGGAAGTGCACGTGCCGTGGACTTGTACGCCTGATGCCAGTCAGTGGCATTATAGCAAAGAACTGACCCAGGAACATGACTATGAAAACAAGTAAAAAACAAGTAAGACCGTTATAGTCGGGCAATACCGACTGCATAATACTCATTTATGGTGAAAAAACAGTTTCAGTTACAGTCTACAGTGACTAAAATCTTCCACTTTGGAGCTCCAGTTCGAAAACATTTAAAGATATCTATGTTTTTCCCGATGTACCACTCCCCCAAAAGGCACATATAAATCATTTCTGGATTGATGATTTCTATAGATCTACTAAAGCTATGAGGATGATACCCTGTTTGTACCCTGTTATTGTTGATTAGCTATGGATTGTAGTATCAATAAAGCTGAAGACCTTAACTGTTGCCATTGCACTTAGCACATCTCCTGTTCATTCATCTTAAATGAATATAGAATGCTTGAAAAAACATTGCACAGGACCGTCCGTCAGTATGTGCGTGTGTGTATATACCACATACATATATCAAGTTTTAAATACTTTTTACTTACTTGGAGAAGCAGCCCGATGAAACAAGTCTAGTTTAGCATAATCCGTAATTGCCTCACTTTTTATGACACGAAAGTCGAGATTTCCCTCATCCGATTTCTTACTTTGGGGGTTTTTGGTCAACTTTTCTGGGCTTTGACTGAATATGTGCCGCAGTTTCCAGCTATCCTGTCCGTCCATGTCGCTGGTCATTTGAGCACTGTCCCGTAGCGCCTGCGTCTGTGCAGGGCACAATCGGAAAATGTGTTTTCAGTGTTGCTGGTCACACCGCCGAAAGGAAATTACAGTTTAAAAGTGCAGTT
This sequence comes from Drosophila mercatorum, assembly GCA_961210405.1. Lineage (NCBI taxonomy): Eukaryota > Metazoa > Arthropoda > Insecta > Diptera > Drosophilidae > Drosophila > Drosophila mercatorum. The sequence continues at coordinate 23,513,275 of CAUIUS010000004.1, read as the reverse complement.
AGCACACGCTGTGTGGGAGTTGGTTGTTGTAAACAATAATTAGAAGCTAATGAGAAAGGAGCTGGCGCGGCTCATTGTGCGGCAGCAACAACTTAGTCAACATGCGGCACTCTGTGGTTAAACACCCATTCGAGTGGGATCGAAACATTTTGAGGCTGTTAAAGGCGAAGCGCAGACTACAACGCGCTACGATTGAGAAGAAGTGGCGCTGTGCTGGCAATGCTGACGACTTGGAGCAACTGGATACATTTCATCGCGCCATACGGCCATGTGGGTAGATTTGATGTGCTCAACGAACTTCTGGGCTCACTCTGCCAATTTTACAGACTTGTGCCTGGCCCAGGTGTTTGGCATGATGCCGCTGGCAAATGTGCTGAGTCGTGATCCTCACCTGGTTAAATTTCAGCTTCGTTCATATGGCACCTGCTTCTCGGTGATATTTTTTCTACTAGGTGGGGTTAAAACTATGCGCCTGGCAACGAAACTCGTCGAGGGCGGCCTGAATGCCAAGAGTATTGGTAAGTCAGGAAATCTCTGAAGAGGGATGCAGGCAAGAGAAATGAATCTCCATACCTACATATAGTAAGTGCACAAAGAAGGACAGCTCTATCTTAATAACCTCTATCCAAAGAGCGTGCGAGTTCACTGAGAAGCTTTAAAGTCCAATTGAATACATTTATTTATTTTTCTTCACAGTGACCGTCGTCTTCTTCACGAGCGGAATCGTAATCTGTGTGAATTTTATTTCTTTGGCGCGTGGCTGGTCTCGTCTAATAGTGCCCTGGAGCGGCATAGACATTATAATGCTCTTTCCGCCATATACAACTTTGAAATACAGTCTCCGCCGTAAGCTACTGATCACTGGATGCTCTTTGGGATGCTTGACAGTGGGTAAGCTTCAAAGCAGCACAGCATTTTGGAAACTCCTTTAAGATTCTCATATTTTTGCAGTTGAGCATTGGCTGTATTATGCAGCAAGCTATTCCAATTTCCGAATAAACACGATGCGATGTCAACCGAACGTAACTCAGATACCCTTCAAGGAGTATATGATGAAGGAATTCGCGGACATTTTTGAAATAGTGCCCTACAACTCCGTCTTTATAATTTATGCCTTCGTAAGCGGGACTCGGATTGGGCTACTCAGATGAAACTAATGAAACATTTTGATTTTTCGCAGTTTCTGAATGGCACCTTCACCTTCATTTGCAACTTCATGGATATGTTTATAATTTTGATAAGCGTCGGCTTATCCCAGCGGTTTCAGCAGATGGCCACGCGCGTCACAAATGCCGTCAAGCGAGTAAGGCCTATGCCATATATATTTGTCTGAGTCCCTGAACCCATTCAATAATAGAACGGAGTATATAATTTTTTAAAGAAGAAGTAGGTATTGCAGAACTCATAAAGTATATACATATATTCTTGATCAGGACGAGAGTCAATACAGCCTGACTGTCCTGTCCGCAAAAGCAAAAGACTTCAAATTTAGATGTTTATTTATTCCCATAAACCATACGCAGTACAAGGTTAATATTTTGTTTCGATTTCCCGATTTCTGTATAATGGATAAAAACTGAGCAATTTCTTTCATTTTTGAACCATGCCTTAAATAGCGTAGAAGCTGGAGACCCCAAATTTACAATGTAAGATGTAAGAGAGATTAAATTTCTTTTGCGTTATCTTCCTTTTAGCACGTACCTGACGCTGAGTGGCATGAAATGCGCATGCATCACATACTCCTATGTGAGCTCATGGATTTGGTTGAGGCCAACATGTCGAACATTGTTTTGGTCTCCTGCTTGAGCAACATTTACTTCATATGCAATAAGCTACTGACCATTTTTACGTAAGTGCTTTAGTCATATGAACTGTCAAAAGTATTTATATTTGTATTTATTTATTGCGTTGACAGGAAGCTTCATTATCCTATCAACTACGCATATTACTGGTATAGTTTGCTCTACTTGCTGAGCCGCACCTGCGCCGTTTTCATTTGTGCCTCCAAAATTCACGAAGCCTCATTATTACCACTGAGGGCCCTTTCTATGGTGTCCAGCGATTACTGGACCCAGGAGGTGCAGCGCTTCAACCATCAACTAGGCAGTCAGTATATAGGACTCTCCGGCCTGGGTCTGTTTCATCTGACACGCAGGAGTTTCTTTGGAGTAAGCTTTGCACTTGATTTCATTGACAAATATTAAAGCAACCAAATATTGTCGATTGCAGATGATAACGACGTTGATATACTATGAGTTTATGCTATTGCAATTAGATGCCAAGAGGAACAAGGACGATCTTGCCAATCCGTGTGTGTGAATACTATGACGAGTTATAACATCTAAATGAAATCATAATAAAAGTGACTTAGTTCTTTGATATATCGCAAAAAAAGGTTGCTTAAAGACTTCGCTTTTCTTGACAGATTATTTATATTTCTTAAAATACTTATGTTTCCCGCGTAATAACTTACTATGAGATCATTCGTCCTGTTGAGCCTTGGCAGGAACAGAGAAGGGGTCAATAATTAAAGGAGAGACAGGTACGCTTTCACCTAAGTAGCTGTTAAAAGCTATCAATGCATACTCACAGAGTATGTACACAAGAAGGTTAGCAAGAGTAACAAGGCGAAGTCAGATAGAGAAGTCGCATGATTACATATCCGAGAGTTTTAATGTACAGATACATGCAGACAACCTTGTATAACCAAATCCAGTATTGACGTTCCTGGTAGGGCTTATTGTGAAGGATTCGAGACTCGAGAACAGTTGTCAGTCTGATTTTACATTTAGAGCGCTTCTTCATTTCCAAAATACCTAAATATGTCGGAGATATAATTAGTACTGCGATAGTGCCCTATCGATGAGTATTCTAGTGCTAACAAGTAAGAAAACTCTAGTCGGGGGTCCCGACTAGGAGATACCCTAAACCCTGCGCTATCTTCGTTTTTTTAAATATTTCATAATTAGCATTTTGTATAAACGCACAGAAAACTAAATTCAATTCATTCAATTGTTTCGATTTATTGAACATCTGATAATTAGCAAATCATGGCGCCATCTATTGGAAATATGTACACTAAAACTTGCGGGTTTGAGAATTTTCTAGATGCACGCAGCTCAATGTGTATGTGTGTATGTGTGTATGTGTGCACATGTATAGGAAAACAATTTGTTTTGCGTTGCTGGTCACGTGTTTGGCCGATTGGCCAAATGTTTTGTTTAATAACTTCTGCGCGAATTAATGGATTTGAATGAAATTTTCAGCTTATGTTCATCATATTTTATTACAATTTTTCCAATTTTTAAAAATGTAAACCCATTCATTTACTGGCTTTGAGTGCAACTAACCTCAATTTAAATATTTGGGGCAATTTAGAGTCGGTATCCAAAATTTAACAAAAATCAAAATTAGATAAAATAAATATATAACTTACAAAAAAAATTGGGGACTATAGCTATAAAGACGTGGGAGATATAATTTTATAACGAACATTCGATAATGTTTTTAATCGATAACATTAAAACTAAAATAGTTATCGACTTTTTTTTAACAAACTCGATCTTTTCGTGCTGTTCACGGACCTACATAAAAAATTTCAGGTCTCTAGCTCTTATAGGTTCTGAGAACGACGCGTTCATACATACGGACAGACGGACGGACGGACAGACGGACATGGCTATATCAACTCGTCTTGTCTCCCTGATCAAGAATATATATTCTTTATGGGGTCTGCCACGCCTCCTTCTGCCTGTTACATACATTTCAACAAAAACATTATACCCTGATTTCCCATTTTCAATGGGTTCAGGGTATAAAATAAAAACAGTGTTGTATAGTTGTGTGTACGGATGTGAGCGCCATAGTGACTTGGCAAATAAACTCAACGCGTTGTCGACCAGAAAAACGAGCAGACCTGAAGAGGCTCACTGCGCTCACAGCAAATATAAGTTAATTTAATAATATTAAAAGCGCCGATAAATATAAGCGCTAATAAATACATATATATTTAATTTATTATTATATTTTTAAAAGCTGCCAAATATATCTGACTTGAAACTGAATCTTGATTAGCCAAAGTTAAGTCACTTTTATTTGATACCTTTCAATATTCTAAAATTATATTTTCTGTTATTATTGTAGAACTGCTCAATGTCTCAACTGTAATGAGTGTACTTCCATGGGTTAAGAAAAATAATATAAAACTGAGAGCGATCGTTATGAAATATAATAGCCTTCTCTTTTTAAGTGATCCAGGTTGTATAAATATAGTTTTCTATATAGCTATCTATTCAAGTTTTGTTTCAGTTGAAAGCGCGTGATAGACATGGTAAGGGTCGAAGTGCTGAAGTTATCGGCGTGACTATTCGTATGTGCTTGTTCGAGTATAGCCATATATGGGCATATTAGGTCTCATATATTGTGTGAAAGCACCGACTCCGCAATATTCATTCACGGCTGCACACCTCCAGCCCACTGTAATGCTGTAGACATACCTTTTTTCCCAGAATATTGTCTACAGTTTCAATAGCGTCGAAATGGTTTGTGTTCATCTGGACAGCCAGGCGGACATTACACAAACCAATATACTCACATCACATCGTGATTGAGTATAAAAATTATAAATAGCGCTCTTCATAAAGATACTTCTTCATTATAGTTAAAGACACCGCTCAGTTCGGTATTAAAAGTTCATATATATCTATCTATCTATACGTATCTGTGTGTGTTAACATTTAAATTTGGAATAAATATTATGAACTAAGCAAAAGGTGAAATGGTGGATAACAATAAGAAACAATGGTCCAATTGGCGTCTTGTGTCATGAAAACTGCGAAATAATCGACAGTCATTAATTAAACATTTCTAGTTCCAAAACTATGTGTTCTTTAGGCCTTCCTGATTTGGTCGAGTTTGCAAATTAAAGTTTTCAATCTAAATCCATCTCGAGGATATAGACTTTCTGTATGATATAATACGCATTTCAGGTTGTATCTATAGAAATGCAGAAGATATAGAGTTTACCGATTCGCCTTGAACCGAATCGGCATGAACTCCATTGATATTTATATTTAAATCGAAACTAAGTAGTAGTAGTAATTTTGGACTTGATAATGAGCCCATCTTTCGGATATACCGGATGCCTAGCCCATGTAGAGAGCAGATCTGAATCTAACTTTTATTTTTTGTGCTCCAAAACTTCCGAGCTAAGTGGCATGTAAAATAGTATTTCATTTTTGGGCTTTGCTGGCAAGTGCGACCGTTCCCATAGGACGGGAATCCACAAATTGGGGGTAACCGAAGTCGCTTGCCATTAGTTTCAATTATATGAATGGACAAATGTAAATCTGACAACTGTACAGCTATTGTTACGCCAACTCAACGACCTGTCATAGCAAAGGAGACAGAGAGAGAGAGAGAGAGAGAGAGAGAGAGAGAGAGAGAGAGCGCTTAGACGGCGTGCCGTGGTCTGCCTCGAGGAACAATAATGGAAGCGTCAGGACTCTCTGCTTAGAGTTCCAAATGGTTTTTCAATTCTCGATTTACTTTGACACTGACACTGACATTGACGCTTTGCCAATTAACACTTTCCTGGTTACCTGCAATTGTTTACAGCCTCGGCGCGGCCCCCAGCGGAGCAATGCCCCTTCGAAGGGGCAATTATCTTGTCAAAAACTTTATGCAGCCATACGTGAGTGTATGTGTGTAAGGCAACCGAAGTTGGTAGCAAAACAAAAGGCCAACAAAAACAAAAGCGGGTGGCTACATAGTCGGCGGCACTGCCGTTTCCGTTGCAGCACGTGAGTCAGTTAACAACCCCCAGCCCAGGACCAGAGCTAAAGCTAGAGCCGAAGCTGAGCCAGAGCCAGAGCTGGTGTGTTTTGACCGACTTGTCATGGCAACGACTGAGCCCAAGCAAATAAAAGTTGGAAAACGAAAAGCGAGCTCTTTGAGCACTTGCAATTCGAACAATTTTCTTTCGCTCAGAACGCAACGAACTGCCAAATCGCACGCAAGCCGAACGGGACACTACCTGAATTTGGGCATGAGCCAGCATGGAGATCCCAGATACTGTATCCGTGCGAAGGTTTCGCGAGTTCACCCCGCGGCAAAAGCATGAGCTGTATGAGACGCTACTGGAGCTGGTCGACACGATAGAGGAGCTGCCCAAGAAGTCGCTGCGCAAAACCTTGGAGCTGACACTGGCCGTGATGGAGTACAAGGGACAGCTAGCGCAGAGGTTCGATAAGAGCGGGGAGCGCCGGGTGCAGGATGAGAACGAGAAACTGAAGCGCATGGTGCAGAAGCTGGAGAACGAGCGTGATGGACTTAAGCACAAGACTAAGGAGGTAAGCTATCATTCTTCAGCTGACGAGCTGACGAGTTAATCGGTAATAAATCGGTTCTCTTGCCAGTTGGGTGCGGAGATCAAGCAGCAGCAGGAGCAACTGCGGCAGGCAGCACATCAGGCCGACGCTAGCGACAAGGACTCATCGGACCCACTCTCTGAGCTGGACAAGCAGGAGCATCTGCTGCACAACATCGAGACGAAGAACAAGCATATTAAGCGACTTTTGCGGGAGATCGATGTACGATAGACACTCCCATTAGCTTCAGTTAAAGCATTTTCAATAATCAACTTCTCTCCTGCTGCTATAGACACTTCAAAATCAAAACATCGCCCAGTCGAAGACCATAGTGCTGCACGAGCAGGAGCTGCAGCAGATTAGGGCCAATCTGCAGCAGCTCTCGCAGGACATAGCGAAGGCGGAGCAGGAGCGCAAGTCGCTACTGCAGCGGGAACAGCAGCAGAGCGTTGAGATTGCACGTCTGGAGGGAAACGTCACTTTCCTTGAGGACGAGCGCGAGAAGCAGGATGTGGAAATGCGTCAATTTCTGGACAAATATGAAAGTCAGGTGATCAACTGGAGGCAGCTGCTAGACCAAAAGGACAAAGAATTGGAGCAGTCCCGTAAGAGGATAGACCAGACCCCATCAGGCCAGAGCACACTGGAGTCCACAGCCAGCAGTAAGCAGAGCCCTCGGTCAGACGAGGAAACTAACCTGCGACACGTGAGTGCCCAAGTTTTCCGCTTTCAGCTAAAACTCGGCTTAAATCTGAATTTACCAGCTTCTTGAATTACGTGAAAGGCGGATTGAAGTCCTAGAGGAGAAGCTGAAATCGATGTCGGATGAAATGGTCAGCTCCACGAAGGTCATGAATCAGCTGTGCGTGCGCCAGGAGAGCAAGAGGAATCCTCAACAGCCAAACGCCTGCTGCAAGCTGATCGAGGAGCGCCTGCACGCTGCCACTGCCAGGGCGCAGCAGCTCTCTGAGCTGCTCGACAGCACCGAGCAGGACAATGTGCTCAAGGCCAAGCAGGCGCTGCACGCTCTGAACGCTCTGGAAGCATACAAGCGTGGCGAGGACGGCCTCGTGCCGGCGTTACGGCGCTGCTCGGGGCTCGAACAGAAGCTTGCGGAGCGAGACAAGAAGCTGCGCGACTACACGCAGGAGCTAAATGCCATGCACGAGCTGGAGCAGGAGAACTCTGTGCTGCGCCGACGCCTCAATATCCCCGATGACGTCGTAGTCCTCTCAAAGCACGTGCGAGCCAAACAGCGCAACAAGGACAAGCAAATCGAGAGGCTGACACTGAAGCTGCGCACCTCTGAGGAGCTGCGGCTGCAGCTAAAGCTGGACAAATGCGAGCTGAGGTGAGTATGCAGATATCAGCGGGTCGTAGTCCATTTGTCCATTTGCTCACGCCAGCCATTCACAGGCGCACGCTGCTCGAGCTGCAGAACAGTCAGTCCCAGAGATTGGAGGAGTCCTTGCAGCAGCCCAGTGAAGTGGGCGAGCTGCCTCCGAGTGCGCCGCTAGAAAGTTCGCCACGGCGTGGGCAAGGCGACGGCGCTGCCAGCTCCGAGCTGCAGACCAAGTACGAGGATGTGCTCGCCGAGAACGAAACCCTGCGCATGGGCATGTACGAAATCCTGGAGAAGTTGCGGGAATACGATGGTGGGTCGTACACAGTCAGACTAAGTATTGTCTTCCTCCTCTAAACAGCCGTCACTCTCTCTTGTAGCCACCTCAGAGCACATCACCATAGACTCGGAGCTACTGCGGCGTCTCATAGAGGCGCTGCCAAGCGGTGCCGGCGTTCCGCTTCTGCATGGCCAGCTGCAAGCGCTGAAGGCTCGGGAGGAGGCGCTCTGCCAGCTGCTGCGTCGTAATGCTAGCGATTCAGAGACTGGCGAGCTGTCCTCCGTGCAGAGCATACGGGATCTATCTGAAATGCACGAGGAGCATACGAGTATCGCGGTCATTGATTCAGCCACTCGACCGACCACGCCGACTGAGATAATCGGAGGATTGGAGTTGCCCGTCATCACGGAATTGGAGGCGGAGCCAGAGCCAGATCCAGAGGCAGAGACAGAGGCAGAACCGGAGCTAGAACAGCCCAGGCCCTGTACAGCAGATCTAGTGGAGCTGACAATTCTCCGCAAGCACTATGATGAGCTGCGTTTGCACATGTCAGCGGACGGCAACGATCTGGTACGATACACTCAAGAGCTCCACGAGCAGCTAATGAACATGGAGAAGCAGCTGCAGGAGCAGAAGAGCTCATATGCCTACATGCGCGAGGACTACGACCAACTGCTGTCCGCGCAGAGGAAACAGGAGCTGCGCCACATTGAGGGCACGGCGAGTCTGCAAAATCAATTGGAGCAGCTCAAGGCGGAGCTGGCCGCCAAGTGCGACGAGCTCGTCACAGTGCGGCGCATACATCTCTGCACGGCGGAGGAACGACTGCAATTGGAGCAGCGGAACGCGGCACTTGGCATGCAGCTGGCGCAGGCTGTGGATCGGTTGATGGGCGAACTGAAGATACCGGACATCTGCGCGGACTATGGCATCATTGGCGACAATTACCAGTTGGACTATGTGACAGCTGGGGAGTTCGAGAAGCAGCGACAGACGCTGGACACCTGGTTGAGCCAGCAGGCGGAGCTGCAGCGCCAGAACAAGCAGCTGGAGGGTCTGCTGCAGGTGGCCAACATCCAGATTCAGTCGCAGCAGAAGCTGCTCAACGAAATTACAGATAATCACATCAGCCTGCGCCACCTGGTGGCGGACCTGCAGAGCAGCTCCAGCGACAAGCTGCTGCTGGCCAAGATGCAGCGCGATTTGGACAAAGGTGGGTCAAGCTTGGCATCAATTGAGGCCGCTCACATTATACCATTATGTCCACAGCCAAGGCGGAAACTGCGCGCGTAGAACAGGAGCGCAAGCGGTTGCAGCTGGACGTTGATAACCTAAGTACCCAGCTGCAGGCAGCGGAACGTCTGGCGAGTCAGATGCAACAGGACTTCCAGCTGGAGCGAAGCACCAGCGACCTGAAGCAGAAGTAAGTTCATTTGGTTAGGCCCAGCCTAGTAGATACCTTCGCCTATGACTCGATGTCCTGCACATATGTGCAGAGGAGCATAAAATATAAAAGGCTGCCCTAATTCCGTTACTTCTTGCTAACAGATTTCTGCAGCGCTCGTTATTCACGCTCAAGGAGAAATACGCCAAATTCACGCCCCTGATCTTCCTTAGCAACTTTGTGTTCTCTTACCAAAAGCTGAACCAGCGCATGATAGAGCAGCAGCAAGGGGAGCAGTCCGGTGGCAATGCTGCGCTTGTGGAGCACGTGGTGCAAATGGTGCATGCGAAGCTCTCCCCCAGCGAGGAGAGCTCGCAGCAATTGATCAAGCTCATCAAATCGGAGACACAGTCGCGCCTGCTCGAGCAGCGGTGCGAGAGTCTGCAAGCCAGGCACTCGGAGCTGCAGCAGGAGTTGGGTGAGCTGCGTCTGCAGCACGCTGCGGAGTCGGAGCATTGGCAAACGATCCAGGCGCTCTTTGCGGAGCCGAATGGAGACCGTAAAGCATCCACTCTCGTTGACGTCTCCACCAACACGGAGGCGGCAGCACCAGTGCCTGCGATGCGGCGCGCGGCCCAGCTGATTGACAGGCAGTCGTCGCCCATCGGGTCGCCGAAGAGGCGCCTCTCCAACCACGACACCACAACTCAAACGGATAACACGCCGAAACAGGTTCTGGAAACAGCTGTTCAGACGAACGGCAGCAAGTCGCAGCGGCAGAGGCAGCACCAGCACCAGCACCAAGAAGTGCAAACGGCGCAGGACGACGAGCTGCTGCACGTGCGGACAGAGTAAGTAAACAGAGGACACATTTCATGTGGAAGATTTGATTGCTAGCCTGATACTTACCCCTTGCCGCAGGCTGCTAGCGGCGAACAAGCGGGTGGAGGAGCTGGCCAAGCAGCTAGAGACGAGCAGTGCCCGCAGTGAGGCCGATAGCCAGCACAGCGGCGTGGTGGAGAAGACCATATTATCATTCCACACACTGCTGCTGGAGAAAGATCAGTCTATTCAGAAGTACCAGGATCTACTGCAGACGGAAAGGGAACAAGCTCAGCAGCAGGCTTCGAAGCTGACAGCCGAGAACGAGTCCCTCAAGGCCACGGTTAACAACTTGAACTTCAACATCAAGACCAAGGATCTGGAAATCCTGGAGCTGAAAGAAAAGTTGGAGCTGCATAAGCTACCCGTCGGCGTCAACGCCCGCACCACTGAGACCTCCCTCAACGAGCTGACGGATGAGAGGATCGAGGAAATGTTCGAGCGCAGCTCCGCGGATAGAAGTACTCAGCAACAGGAGCAATCGGAGGAGGATGCGGATGCTGTGGTTGCGGACGAGCAGGAGAAACAGGACACCGAAGAGCTCAAGGAGGTGCCCACACTGCACAAGCAAATCAAGGAACTCAAGGACAAGCTGAGCTACTGCGAGCACAGCCTGGTGACGCGCGAAGAAGAGGTCGAAATACTGAGGGAAAAGTAAGCTAACTCAAAGGAATTGCACGTATTCCAAAATGATGAATAATTAATGATTCTAGGTTGAAGCTCTGCCAGGATCGGGAGAAGTGCATGGACAGCAGCGGCAGTCCCGAGCTTGAGCAGCTGCGCGTCTTCCTGGAGGAAAAGGACAAGCACATTCGGGATCTCATGGACACACTCAAGAACTTCCACGTCTGTATTGAGTTGAATATTTCCCGGTCGGGGATTTCCTTAACGCATTTATCCCCCGCTTTTAACAGGACGATCAGCAGCGGTACATAAACGACACTTCCAACTACTCGGCTGACCAGATAGCCAAGCTGGCCGCCGATCTGAACCGCACCGAAGCCACCAACAAGATCTATCACACCCAAATGGAGGCACTGCGTCGCCAGCTGGCCAATGTGACGCAGCGCGAGAAGCAGGCACGGGATCTGAGCCAGTCGCTGCGCCAGCAGCTGCTCAAGCGTCCGGTGGTGTCCATCAAGACGGAACTGAATTCTCGCGTGAAGAACGAGAATCTGCAGAAGCGCATTCAGCAGCTGGAGCTGGACCTCGACGAGTCGCGGGCGCAGCTGCAGCGCCAGCAGACGCTCCTGGAGGCCAAGCGAACGCGCAGCGCCAACGAGGTGGGTCTCTGGGAGAAGCAGAAGCGATGGCAGCAGCAGGCCGACAAGTTCAAGGCCAAGCTGGACGAGACGGAGATGGCGCTGGACAAGACGCGCACGCTGCTTCAGGCGGCGCGCACCACAATCGCTCGACTCGAGAAGGACAAGCATTTGCTCGAGTCGAAGGTAGGCAAGGTAGGAGCAGGCGGAGGCACTGCGGGGACTGCGACATCGAATGTAGGTGCCCATAACACGTTGAAGTGCTGTCGTGCTCCGTCCTGCCCCAATTTGCAGCACGTGGGGGCCTCCAAGTTCACGCCCTCGCCGTCGGAGAGTCCGGAAACGTATACGGGGCCAAGCAGCGAGTGCAGCTCTCCGGCTCACAATCAGTCCCAGCCGAACTCCACGCACCACAGTTTCTATGAGCAAGGGCAGTCGGAACTGATCGAGGCTCTCAAGGCACGTATCGAGATGCAGCAGCGCAAGATCATCGCCATGGAGCTGGAGGGGCGTGGCAGTAACGCCTTGACCACCGAGCTGGAGAAGCTGCAGGAGCGCTTCCAAGCGGTGGAGGCCCAGAACATACGCCTTGAGGCGCAAAACTTGCAATTACAGTTGGACTCGGATCTCCTGCGACAGGGCGACAGAAGCGATCGCTTCCAAAAGCGCATCAAGCATCTGGAGGAGTAAGTGACGCATCTCACCCATCTGAATGGCTGAATCGCTTTGACTACGGAATTCCCTCTGTTTCAGCTACATCCTTGCTCTCAAGGAGGAAATGGCGCGCACTGAGTCCCGGCGAGAGCTGTGCAAATGCAGTGGCCTGAAGGTAAACACGAATCAAGGCCAGCCCGCGGAGCACACAATCCTTTCGTTGCGAAACTTGGTGGAAAAGCTGCGTTCAGAGAACAAGTTCCTCAAAGATGGCCGCAACTCCATGGACTCACGCGGCTCCACTGACTCACTGTCTGCATCTGGGGAGCTGGCCCGACTCCAGCAGCTCCATGCTGAAGCATTGGAGAAGATCGCTGCCCTGCAGCAGGAAGTTAGAGAGCGCAGCAGTAATGGAAAGGTAGTGTATTAGTCACATGTGAAAATAATATCGATTTACATATACCCACATATTCAGGATGAGGAACTGACGTTCATCAAGGAGCAGCTCTCGAAGAAGACACAGCTATTGCAGAAGGCGAAAGTTCTGCTGACCCGCGCTGCTGCTAAGGAAAAGGTGCTGAGAGAGCAGATCTCTGCTTGGAAACGCAAATGCTCAGAGCTGCAGAATGTACCCGTCATTGATGAGATTAGCGAGTAGATCTAGTGTTAAGTCAAATTTTGTACAAAACAAAACAAAAGCGCGCTAAAGGCTAAATAACATTTTAAATTCAAACAGTTGTTTTTGGTGGAGTTGCCGTACTGAAAAATTACGTTTCGAGGCTAAACTGTGACGTCAGAGAATCACAGTGGTTAAATTAGCCAATCGATTAACATAAGCCGGTACACGTTATAAAATTCATCTGGCAGAGTTGCCGGACCGTGAAATTGTAACAATTTGACGTAAGTCGACGCACTTTTGCTCTTGGGCTAAACATCATTCAATTAATCTTACCTAGTTCACCCTTGTGTTCCTTTGTAACTGGACGCGGTACAAAAGACCAAAGATTAAATTGATTAATTTGGACTTCGCTCCATCGGCGACTCACGTGTTGTAGAGCACAAAGGAAAATACTGAGATGCAAAAGGTACTCGAATGTCGCACAATCATTCAAATATTAAAGCTTATTAAATTTACATGCTAGAGCTGATTTCTGCACTGAAAAATATTACCATAAACACTAACTGAAATGCGATATGAAGACTATAAGCTTTTGCTTGTCCACAAAGAGGGCAAGATCCTGGTCATACAATTCAATAATCCCCGCAAGAAGAATTGCATCAATAACACTGGCTACAAGGAGCTCACCCATGTCCTGGGTGCTGCCAACCAGGACGAAGGCGTCTCAATCGTCGTGATAACCGGAGTGGGGAACTACTTTACGGCTGGCAACGACTTGTCCCAGAACATCGAAATAAGTGATATGGACGCTTACCGTAAGGAACTCAACGATACGTTTAAAGCTATGGTTGGTAGCATCCTCAATTGCACCAAGCTCATTATCTCTCTGGTGAATGGTCCGGCTATTGGTATCGGCTGCACCATCGCGGGACTTAGCGACGTGGCTTGGTGCGCCGAAGAGGTAAGCAACATGTAGTTGAAATACAGAGAACGACACAACTTCTCTCTCTTCTGCAGGCCTACTTCTCAACGCCCTTTAGTAAACTAGGTCTGGTGCCAGAGGCGTGCTCCAGCTTTACCTTTCCATTAATAATGGGTCGCTCGAAAGCCACGGAGATGCTGGTGCTTAACGAGAAAATGAGTGCTCAGGAAGCATACCATTTTCATTTCGTGTCCCGAATCTTTAAGTTAAATGAATTGGATGCTGTGGTGTGGCCAAAGATTCGCGAATATGCCGAGCTGCCTCCCAACTCAATGCGGGAATGCAAGCGCTTGATGCAGCTGTCCATGCGGGAAGGTCTCATTCGTGCCAATGATGTGGAATGCGATGCACTTCTACAACGGTTCTACGACGAGGAATGCATTCAGGCCATCGTTGATTTCGCCATGCGGAAGTCAAAGCTTTAACTAAGAGTTGTAATTTAATTGTTATTGGGTATTTCCCGCAATCAAAATATGGTTTAGACCTGAAAGCAATTTGCATTTATTTAGAAAACAATGCATTATGATTACAGCAGCTTTTATACTCAGATTGCCGTAAATTTGCCAATAATATATAGATACGGTCACATTGAACGGTTTTTAAAATTTGGTCAGGTTCATAAAACGAATATTTTAGAGAATTATGATATAATCAAAAAAATATTAATTTAAGCTATGTAAATTATTTATCATGTAAGTTTTTAATTACAATATTGCAAGATGTGATATCGATAGGTTCTAGATACTAAAGCGAATACTTCGTGTTTCTGTTATGCCACTGTTATTAATTCTCCATCTTTGTATAACAGCCGTATAAAGCCAACTGGCTTATAATCGTTTTAAATTTTATATCATTTCAAAGGATAATAAAAAACTTAATTTAAATATTTTCAAAATTTATTTCAAAAGTTTGATGGTGTTAAGTCGTGATCAATTATTGGTGATTGTAATGTTAGTAATGCCAGCGCCAGTTATTCTCTGTTAGCTAACAGCTTTGGCAAATGTTAATGCTCCTTCCCTGTAAAGATTGCTGTTGCTTAACAGGTCACACTGTCACCACGAGTAAAAGAAACGAAATAAAAGAATTTTTTTGTTGCACATGCAAATATAATAATTAAGACTTTGTGCAAGTGGTAACAAATTGTGTACTTCATACTTTAATAATTGTGCGTGTGCGGGTGGCGCATGCAGAGAGTTACAGTGTGAATTAGACCAGTAGCCGATGCGACAGGAAAGCGTAGTGGAAAAGTTGCTTGCAGAAATCGTCGTGTCATTTGGAAAAAGAGTGCCGCGGCAAGTGAATCCGGAACACGAATCATTCATTGGCAGCAGCCACCCGCCACACTGTCGAGGGGCCGCCCGCACGCAGAAAACATGAAAGATTTGCCACAAAATTGAATTACCATTGGCGATCCATTAAAGGTAAGTCACCGCAACGCAACGCAACGCACTTTTCTTGCCCGCCTGCCCGGTTTGCCCCCAACCCGTCTCTGCGGCACATTCCGCCGCGCTCTCTTTGGCCGTCAACGTGGTGTTCTCTGCTGGGTCGGTCGCTGACGCCGCCATTGGACATTGGAATGCGTGCATTTACATGCTTAAGTAACGCAGTCTGTTCGAATTAGTTAGAATTTCGAGACTAATTGAAAGCATTCTCTGCAGATTGAACTTAAATTGTATATATTTTTTTTGTCCAGTTGAGTGACGTAGTGCGCCGCCTGATTTACAGGTGCGTGCGTGTGTGTATATATGTATATGTATATGTATATGTATATGTGTATGTTTACGTGCATGTGTCATTCGTTCCTGATTGTTTGCGTGTGTGAGTGTGTTTCAAATGATCGGAATCAATTTTGTTTTCGCCAGCCGGCATTAAGCATGGACATGCAAAATCATACTGTTTTGCATTATATATTTTTGACACCTGAACGCCACTTGTGGACATAGGGGAGGGGCTAGTGGGGCTGTCACCCCACCCGGTACAGTATGGCCACACTCTCTTTCTCGCTCTCACTTGCACTTGCTCTCTCTGTTTATTTGCCTTTTTGTATTTTTTTCTTCTTGCTTTTGAGGTCCACAGCTGTGCGGTGTTGCCAGATGTTTTGCGACTATCTCAATTTAACCTCAAATTTTGGCGCTTCGTTTATGCTAACTTTTGGTTTCTTTCTTTTTGTTGTTTAGCAGTAAAAACTTCAATGTTTGGCGTTTGTCGTGTTCATGTGCTGTGCATATCCTGAGATACGTTCAGAAACGCCAAACAAAATCCGATTGCATCGACAGCCATCATCATTGTCAACTGCGTTGCCTGTGTAGCGCAGTCGTTTCAATTATGGCGCAGCAAACCCAGCAGCCGGTTGCGCAGCAGCAGCAACCGCCATCAGCGGCGACGCCTGTGTCCACACCAACGACGCCACAGCCGCCGCCCATTAGCAATAACAACAACAGCATTGTGCCGTCATCGAACAATAGCAATAACAACAGCAATGGAAATGCATTGAACGCTGTGCCTGCAATCTACAATCCGCAGCCGCAAACTCTGTACATGTCCACTGCTCATGGAGCAGCGCATCATCCGCATATGTCGCAAGGTGCACACGGTCCTCTGTTCCACCCCCCTGCAATGTTGCCGACGCCGTTGTCCAGCAACGTTTTTGTGAACAATGTGACCGCCAACGTGAATCTCCATAACTGGCCGCAGACCGCCTACATGTCAGGGGGCGGCACTCCGACCCATTATGTGAGTGGACATGGCGAATTGCCGCAGGAGCAGGTGAGTTTGAATTTCATTTGTTAGGTCATCTGGCCAAACAAATACCATTGCAAAGGAGTTTTATTTAAATTCCACTTTCTTACAGGGCAATCCGTTACTGCAACAGCTAGCGCCAATGCCGCACCATCAGGGCAATCCGAATGGCCACATTACGTCTGGTATGGGAGGACGCGGTCGTGGACGTGGCCGTGGACGCGGTGGTGGTGGTGGTGGCCAACGTCGCAACGACTACCATGTATCGCGCCACATCCAGCAGCAACTGCAGTTGCCGCCGCAGCAGCAACAGCAACTTCAGCCGGATGGCGCTAGCCCAGCACCAAACGCCATGCAGTTGCAACCGGACCAGATGGTGCCACAGCAGCCGCCAGAGGCACAGTTGCAGCCAGTTTCCTACTACGCTCCACATCCGTACGCTGCATATGGCGGTTATCAGGGCACCTACTTTGCGCCGCATCATGGCCCAATACAAGCGCCGCCAAATGGAGGAGCCACTCCACATCCGGCCGCTGGTACACCTGTGTATATATCTCCAATATCACTGTACAATGGCGCACCCATGTACAACTACATGGGTAGCTACTTCTACCAGCAAGTGTTGCCCCCATCTGAATATCAATACTTACCCGACGATAGTGGTCAACCGCAAGGCGGTGTAGTAGATGATCGGCAGGTGCAAATGTGGCATCCAACGCACATGTATGCCGAAGATTACCAGGAGATAGCGCATGCCAATGGCGATGAGCTCAACCATAATAGTTCCACTCTGACCTCACCCGAAGCGTCTAGCATGTTGAGTCCCAACTATCCCATCTACGACACTCAGCAAATACATGAGATGCAACAACAAATGGGCGTTATGCAGATCTATGATGATGGACAGTTGGCTCCTCTTCAGGCTATGCATCCCATAGCCGCTCCAGTGCCACAGGTGAGCGTTCCTACAGGTTATCATATAGTTCTTTTTTTCAATCATTCTTTCCACCACCGTGTCAGTATGATGATGAACTTTCGGAATGTGGTGCTGCGTCAGTCGGTGGCATGACCGCTGCTTGGACACTGCCAGCAGATGCTCCGCCTCAGCCCATGCTGGTTCAGGCCATTCCCTCACATCATATCATTCAGCCACAGCCTCAGGCTACAATTTGCATCGAACAGCAACAACAACAGCAATTGCCTGTCCAATCTCCGCAAACGGAGGCGCCCTCCTCACAAGCCCCACAGGAAGCGCTGGGTAAGTGCCACAAATTGATTGCTTTAGCTGATAAACAGCCCTTTTTACTTGGGAATCGTTCCGATAGTGTCGGATAACAGTTAATGCGTTTCTCTATTTGTACTTTGATATTTTCATCAATGATGAACGATTTGCGATAGCGTCTGTTAGGTATTTTGTTGTATGTCAATTGTCAATTAATTCAGGTATGTTTCGACACTAAACTACACAGAACTTGCTTTCAATAAAATATGTACATGTTAATTTGTGCCTCTGTTGCCTCTGTTGCAACGATGAAATTTAGGTCAATATATTTGTTATTGATAAATATTCTCCTTAAAGTGGACTCGAGTCTCGAGTTAATTTTCTTTAATTATCAAATTTTAAAGGAATGAAACTAATTATTGAATGTAACTTGATTTCCACTATTCTATACATATGTATTCATTCATACATATGTATTCATTCTATTCTATATATTTTTTATTCTATTCTATATAAATATGTATATTCCACTATATTCGAGAAAAATCTATTAGTTGAAATAAATTGAACTTAACCCATAACATTTTTTCGAATAATTGATTATAGATTTGGATTCATTTAGTATGAAGGAATTTTCATTGATTTCATTTATTTACCGTAAGCTCATTATTTATCGACGAACATAATGCCTTTTGTGGCTTTTCAAGTGAAGTTATTTAAAGTCAAGTTTTTTAAGTTTTTCATAAAAATATTCGATCTTGATCTTTCGTTGTGTTTATTTTATGTGCTGACGCTTGGGGACTGTTCTCCGTTTACGGTTGAATTTGTTTTGGGTTTCATTTGTGTTAGTGTCAGGTGTACCCGAAATATCACATGATCCGTGTATGGGACGTCGTAGCGACGCCTTCCACTCTTCTTTTTTTCGTTCTTTGAGATACCCTTTAAGAGCGTACTACACTTTTGACACGAAATGTGTAACAAATGGAGGGGACACGATTGTATAATATTCGTACACATCGCTGAGCATTAGACATATGAATTTTTGTTGCGGGCGATATAAATCAAATCCAAATATATCTATCGATAGGTAATAATCAATGCCAACAAGAAGATGAATTGTATATAGTTTGAAGAATATTATTATTTACTATCTATCGATCGAATATAATGCTATAGTCATATCCTTTCGAATCCACATATCAACAAGTAGGGTATATTATCGTCGTCATGCAGTGACAAGAAATTCCTCTGTTCTTTCCATTTATTGTTTCGCTTAATTGCTGGGGCAGCTCTTTCTGACTGAGCTACTCGCATTGTTGCTAGGCGCTTATTCTGCTGCGATCCGTTTGATTTATTTCTGAGTGCTTATAACGCCTGCTCCAGTTGGTTATGAGGGGCTGCACTTGGGGGCGAAACCTCTCAACAGGTGTTTGATTTGTTGTCTAGACACCGCTTTCATATACTCTATGCACTGCAATAGCTCCTTAGCCTATTTAACTTTGTTCCTACTCGTCTTTGCCACTAATCAGCTGTGTGAGAGGACGATATCTGTCGCTGTGTTGTTGCTTTACATTCTTTATGCTTATCAATCGAGAGTCTATGTATATACAGTTTATTGTAATAATACGTCAGAGTAATGATCCACTTACTGTCGCATTTGTGCAGTGCCACAGACTGGAACCGGGTATATTGATTAATTGAAGTTTTCAGACTTGCTTTTAGATCGTTTATCTATAATGCCTTTAGTGTCAAGAGATTGGATCAATAATGTTGTCATTATATACTATGATTTTAGATAAATAAGAGACTTTATAGTTCTAATGAGTATTTCTTAGGTTCATATATTCTTTGAGCTTATTTTAGCTTTGCCTTTGGTTTGCACCCTGGCTCACTTGTATGATGCATGGCGTCCGGTTTAGTGTTGCCTTCCGCCTTATCAAACACACAGTCAATGACATTTTTGTTGGCCACTGGCCATTACGGCAAAGCCAAGCAAAGCAAAGTAAAGCAAAGCAAAGCGAATCGATATGGATCACTTCACGCGTACACGGCTCACATGTATATTATGCACCCGGCCCAAAGCAAAAAATTGATAGCTGGACGTCCATTTCCGAATGAGTATGAATGTGTGTGCGCGTGTGTGTGCTCGTATGTGTGCGAGTGTTTACCCTGTTAAATTGCTGAAATGTCTCAGTGGGCATTTTATTGTTATTTTCGCAGCACTTGGCTGAGAAACTTTGTCAATACTTTGATATCACGAGGAGTGGCGTATGCCCAGCTAGATTGATATGTGACATAAACTGTGTTTGCAACTGTTTTTCGCAATATCAGCAATTGGAACAGCTCATTTAACCGCCATTTATTGATTTGGCTAATCTATCTGGCGAGCTTATAATCGGTCCGCGATTTGTGAGTTCTGATCAAGTGGCGCACGTCCACTCCACACTCATAGCCCACACATAATTGCCATTTAGAGTTCTCGTCGTTTGAGTACAAGGTAATGCGATAAGGTGCCAACTGAATTATAATTATCTGAACTTTGATCGATGATTTTTAGAGCCCTAAACCGATTCGCCGCAAATGACTGTGAATTTATGTTGCCATCTATCCACTCACTTACCAGACGTATAACAGATTTTCAAAATGTACAAGTTTATTGAAAAATGATTTTATTTGAATTCTTTGATTGTTTTTCATCTAACATTTTTATTGTTCAGCTTTGCTTAGTGCTGCGAAATTAGTTTCTTTTCTTTACTAGCATAGCTTAGCGATCTCTTTATTTTTATTTTTATATTTGTTGCGTATAACAGTTTAGATTTGGTTTTCGTTTAGTTAGGAGCATGTGTAAGTGTATGTGTGTGTGTAAATGGCGTAAAACTGCATTTTATTGCTCTTTATGTGTGTGTGTGGCACACACACTATACATTTGGTTAGTTTTAAAATATAAATATATATGTATGTATAACACAATCTATATATGTATGTATATATTTTGTTAATAGTTTTTCTTGTGTATTACAAAACACGCACAAGCCTTTAAAAATTTGTTTTGTCATGGACTTGTCGGAAATATTTGCACGATGCTTTCATCCCGCTGATTTACAAAATATGAGCCATAAAATTGCCATTTTGTTATTGTACATATACATTATTAGTTAAAAAATTGAAAACAATTTCTGTTGATTTTTGTTTAAGGTTCCTTTCACATAATATTTTAATATAAAATTTATTAGTTTAGCGTTGCTTTTGTAATAGTTGTTGCTCCTCTCCTCGTCTCTGCTCACGAGCTAATCGCTGTGCCATCTTTATACATGCACATAAAAGTAACTAACTATTAGTACGGTTTACACTCGTTTTGTTTTGTTTTTGTAATTTGTATTTTGAATTTTACTATTTGCTATTCGCTATTGGGTGTTGTTCCTTTCTTTCTACTATGTATAACTAGACCGTATGACACATTTAAACAATTGCCGTATAACAACGAATGCACAACAACAGTTATAGACTGTGTGTAGCAGTTATAATATAGATCGAGAGTTACTATAATACATGAACAGATACAAATACAATAGCAATAATGGTAATAGTAGTATAATAATAATAATAATAATAATCGTACGTAATGGTATATTAAAAATCATAAAATTTAACAAACAAATAATAAAAATATTTTACAATCTAGGTATTTTTTGCTTTCGCTATTGTTGTATAATAACATTTGAAACTATAATCAATCAGAATTTATCAGAGTTTGTAGCTTTTGTTGTTGTTTTATGAGCGTGTTATATATTAATATATTTATATAGCTAATTATATATGGCGGCAGAGCTCTGCTACAATCTTATCGAAGCTAAGCCAAGTTCTCTTGAATTTCTTAATTTGCCATCAAGCAAATCTCTAATTTGTTGTATGTGTATATTGAATAGTTGCTTAGGCATAGTTTCGGTATTTGTATCTTTTTATATATAACATATAATATATATATATATATATATATATATATATATATATATAGTTTTTGTGTGTGCTCTCTTTACAATACTTTCGCTCTGCCTGGACCTGGGCCTGCCCCTGCCTAAACTGCGCGTTTTTGCTTTTCTCTGCTGTCTTCGATCTTTGCTCCACCGTCTTCCGTTGTCCTCCTCCCTCGAACGGGCTCTTTCTCTTTGTATAAGTTGCTAAAAAAATATCGCACTCTACTTAGTTCATACACTATCATTCATTCTTACGTTCCTGTTCGCTCTCTTCACTTTATTTATATTATTTGTTTGTGTGCTAAATTCTTGTTGCTTAGAGCTTTGATTCCGTTGTTGTTGCTGCTGGTTTCTGTTGCGTGGTGGGGAATGGTTGCAGTGGCTCCTCCTGCTGTGGACTGGGCAGAGTTTTGATTATCTTGGGCACTATGGTGATTGGCTGATCCTCGTCCTCGTCCTCGGCATCCTCGCCCTGCTCCTCGTCAATGGGCGTCAGTGTCTCAGCATGCACTGGCGTCTCATCTGAGCCACTGAAGCGCTTCATACAGGGCGCCAAAAAACTAGTGACGGTTGACACGGCAAACAATGCACCCGCCATGTAAAAGGGCAGATCATAGGTGTGGGTTAAATCATAGATGAAGCCCGCCAGCGGTGTTCCAAGCAATGCAGCGAATCCTCTGAACAGAATGAGCAGGCCGAAGGCGTTCGTGAGCTTGTCCAGGCCCAGTAGATCGACCAGAATAATTGACGTTAGCGAAATGTAGCCAGAAATGGCAATTCCAAAGGCGATTGACATAGCTATATAGGCGCTATAGCTGTAACAGAGTGGAGTCAGTGTGACGGCCACTGTGGAGATCAACAGGCAGATGTTGTTGAGCAGAAGTGAATTGACTTGTGGCAGATCCGCCACCCAGCCACAGACGACACGTCCCACGGTGTTTGTGATGCCAATGATGGAGAGCAGCATTGCGGCGTCGTTCTTGGCAATGCCATGCTCCTTTGCGGCATCCACCAGGTAGACGAACGGAACATACAAGCCGGCCATGCCGAATATGTTGGATACACCCATTAGCATAAAGACGGGATCCTTGAGCAGGCTCACATCCAGCATGGTGTTCACCACAGATTTAACCGAATCGGGTATGCTTAGGCATGGGCATAGATCATACTCGTCTCGATGCTTATCCGCCTCGGCCAGGGGATCCAAGCGCATGCTCTGCATGCTCTTCTCGTATTTGGTGAGGGACAGCACCGAGTTCCGGTAATTTGTTAGCGACTTTTGCGACTGATATTGGGGCAGATTCGTGACGGAGCCGGAGTAGAAGATGTCCTTGCGCGACATGGGTCGAACCATGCGTCCGCCGCTGCCGCTGGAACTGCCTTGACGCTGGGAGAGCGACAACTTTGAGGTACTGAAGTCACCGCCAGTGCCCGCTTCTATGTCGCCGCGAGAGGAGGCGCGTATGGCCGCCAGCGAGGGCTGATAGCGTTCACTGCCGGATGTTTTGCGCACGCGGCTGAAAGAGGGCACCGAACCGTTCTTGGGAAGACTCTGATGATCGCCAGCAAGGAAGGCGGGCTGGGAGGCGTTGCGGATCATCGCATCCTGCGACTGGTACGGACTGTGCTCACTCTCCGAGTTGCGCTGCGAACGACGACCCACTCGCGCGGACAGCTGTCCATTGCTGTCAGCATTGCCATTATTTGGAGGGGATTGAGCGTTCACTTCGACCACTTTGGACTCGGTGATGGTGGGCAAAGTGGATACGGGATGCAATCCGCCAGACTGCTGGGCCAACAGCTCAAGATTGAGGCTGGAATGCACACCTGGATCGGCATTCAGGGGCATCTTCAACTTGCGTTCCATGGTGCCATCAGGCAGTTGGACCATAAAATGTGAGCCAGCAAACGAGCCGCGTTCCAGTTGCATCTGTTTCTCCTCGTACATCCGCTGCATCAGTGGCTTAACCTTCTTCTTTTTGGGATAGGTTAGTGGACGCATCATGGCGCCGAAGATGGCACAGTTCAGGATTAAGCCAGCGAAAATGAGCAGCGCATTCTTCCAGCCGTACTCCTCCAGCAAATAGGTGGCCAGCGGAGCAAAGGCGAATGTACCAAAGCCGGAGCCACACACAGCTATGCCTGTGGCCAGGGAGCGCTTTGTTTCGAAATAGTAGCCCACGGCCACGACAGCGGGTAAATAGATCATGCCGAATCCAAAACCACCCATGAAGCCATAGGTGGCCATAAGCATGCTCACAGATCCGCTGAACGTACTCAGGACGAAGGCAATGCAGGCAATGATGCTGCCAGCTATGCACACGGCGCGGCAACCATATTTATTGGCCAGGGCGGAGACGATGGGACCGGCGCTGAGATAGACGCCGGATAGCAAACTGCCCACCCAGGCGACGGTGCCCTTGCCCTCGTGAAAATAGGCCACAAACTCCTCCAGAAATATGCCGAAAGTGTAGGCGATGCCATCAACGATCATGTTGCACATGAAGCTGGCGAAGCATATGACCCAGCCATAGCCTCCGTCAGGGGGCGGCGGCAGTTCGCCGTAGACGCTGACCTCGTCCTCGTCATCTCCGTCGTCGTCCTCTTCCTCGTCGTCCTCGGGACTGTTGTCATTCTGTTCTGCGGTCAGCCGTGCCGCCTCCTCGCAGGCCAGTTCGCTGTCCGTGCGCTCGAATTTGCGCAGGCGCGCCGCCGAGTTGCCCACGGCAGCTGCCGCTGACCCCGTATTGCTGTTGGTGTCAACCATAATTGTGTTTTACTGTTGATTTGTAGTTAGTTGCTTGCGTTAAGCCGTTAGTTCGTCTTCCCAAGCGCACACACTTTGCTTTTGCTTTTGCCTCTTCCTTTGCTTTCGACGTGACAGAATTTTAAGCAAATGTTCTTTTTTGTTGTTTTATTTCAATTTTTATTTCGCTTTTTCACTTGCACGCCCGCTCGCTCGCTCGACTCCGTTAGCAGTCGTAGGCGGGAGGGAGTCGCAATTGTCGATTTGTCTGTTATGCGTTGCCGAAGTGTCGCGCTCGGCGCCGTTGCGAGTTATGCGAGCCTTAGAACAGTCGCTGTCGACGTCGCCGCTGCTGCTACTGTTTTTATCTTTGCGCGCGCTCAGCATTTAACGCGCTCTCTGCTATTCCCCAATGCTCTGCAATGCCTACGGCGTTGCCACTCTTAAGTTCTGCTCTCACGGAGTTAACAGCGAAGCTTTGGATGCCGTTATATTGGATGTGTGCGTGCGTGTGTTGTTATTGTTAAATTGTTACTACTTGAAGTTCCTCTGCATTATCGACAGGAAAAGAGAGTGGGAGAAATAGACCGCATACATACATACATGCATAGTTTTATAATTTATTAAATAATGCTTTTTTTTATGGGCTTTTGCTGTTTGTCACGTTGTGCTGTGGTTGTGCTTGAATTTGTTTTGTTTTTATTTATTTTTTAATAATTTTGTTTACTCGTAAAATTTTCGTATCGCTTGCAGTTGTCTGGCCAAACTAAAATTGTATTTTTGTTATTGTTTTGTCGTTGCAACTTTTGGCTGAACTTTGCTTTTGTCTTTGACTTTGCACTTTTGCGTTTGATTTGCTTTACTTTGGGTTTGCTTTTGTATTTTCCGCCTCTGGGGCTAGTAGTACATGCTGCTGCTTTTATGTATGGCACATTTTTGCATTGCTGCCCGCCGACGTCGCCGCCGCCGTCGCTGTCGCCACTTCTGCTTTTTGGGGGTGCTGTACGTATTCGGCGTTGCTTTTGTTGCTCTTGCTGCTGCTTCTGCTGCTGTTGCTGTTGCTGTCGCTGTCGATAATGGCAATGCAATTGTATAATTTGTTGAGCATTGAAATTAAATTGTCAAATGTGTATTAAATACAAAATTCCTGGCGTCAGCAGAAAACGGCAGAGTTTAGCAGTCGACGGACGGCCCCGCAACGTGTGATCGATAAAATGTGAATTGAACGAAACAAACAGGCCGAACAGTAGCAGTAGCAATAACTACAACAACAGCAACTACAACGAAAACAAATCCAACAGCAACAACAATAACACAGCGCACACGGAACTTGGCTTACGTGTTTCACACTTTCACGTACGGCAATTGACGCTTGCAGCGAGCTGCAGTTTGAACTAAGGGCTTGGAACTTAAGTCTGGTGACTAGCTGTGGTAGATTAGTTCATATATATGCGTATGTACATGGATATATTGTTAAATATATTCTTTGGGTGTATACAACTTTTATTTTTTCTTTGTGCGCCGCGAGAGATACCAACAAAAAGCACCGCACACAGACTGTTCCGTCGTCACTGCTGCGCTGTTCGATATAAAATGAAAATTCGTCGTAACCAACAGACGACTGAAACCGACTGACGGGGCTGCTAGAACTGTTATACTGCGATACACAAAACAGCCAGCTACAAAGGCACCAAATGCGAGCGCAAATGCAAAATGCAAAAGCAACAACTATATTACAACCTCATACAATAAACGCAATTTCAATTACAAACAACAACAAATGAGCCAAAGAAAAGGCAAAAAACAACAGCGAAGTATTCTCGCCATGCGGTTGCTGACATTGCGATTGACTCGCCGCCGATGTCTATTTTTCATGCAACGCATTTGAAGTTCAAGCGCGCAAGCTCTCTCCTCTATCTCTCTCTCTTTTTCTCTGTTGGCATCAGCGCTCTCTTTGGCTTTGCTAAGTGCGCTCTCTTTGGACTTGCGAAGCTCTCTCGCGTTGGTTTACAGGTATGCGGCGCAGGGGTTGCGCTTGGCAGAAACAGCTGATGTGCAGATTGCCAAAGGCAGCGGCAACAGCAACGGCAATAACAACGATGTCAACGGCAAGAGGAATGTTGGCCGCTGTTACGTTTCACACAGATTTCAGACAATCAACTTCACATAGTTGCCCAGCCATCCGCATAGCAACCCAACCCCCCTGGTAAACTACCCTCATCAATGACGCACTTTCTTAAGGGTTGTCTTCCTTTTCCGAAATGTCTGTTACCTTTTGTTGCTTAGCTTTGGCTGTAACTGTGGCTGTGGCTTTGGCAGGCCAACAAAAACCGGCACACGTATAACAGTTTTAACCGCGTATAAAAGACGCAGCGAAAGAGCGTAAACTGTTGCTCTTAGTTTTGATTTAGGTTAAAGGTTAACTTGTGACTTTCAAACTTTTACTTTTTCACTCTGCGTCTGTATGCGTGCGTTGTCCTGTGTTCTACAAATTTTTTGGCGTGCCGCCTTCTGGGCGCCGCCATCAGGCTGAACTAACTGGGAGACTTTCGAAAGTTCCCCCAGCAGTTGCTAAAGCTGGGCATTATCTTAACAGGTTTTTTGTTAGCTATGATACGTAGCTCAATATTTAAAAAAAATGTTTTTTTTTTTAAAGATAAGCACAGCGTGCTAATTTCACCGTTTTTATAGGCCAATAAATGGATTATTTTTAGTCTTGAACTAATACGAACGTGTGTTTTATAACAGTTTTTTATGTCGGTTAAGGTAAATTGCCGTTTAGCTCGAACTTAAGGGAATTTCGATCGGAGTTTCTCTTAAGTGTGCATATCTCTCTTAACAGGATGTGCTTTTCCGACTAACGGTTTAATCACTGTGCGGTGGCTGTTCAATGTCATTCATAAAAATTGTAACACACACACACACACACATGCTCACACGTGCAAGCACACAGTCACACACAGCCATGGGACTTGTGGGTCAATGCCAGAGGGCAGCAGCTCTTGACGTTTTCCTTTTC
This sequence comes from Drosophila mercatorum, assembly GCA_961210405.1. Lineage (NCBI taxonomy): Eukaryota > Metazoa > Arthropoda > Insecta > Diptera > Drosophilidae > Drosophila > Drosophila mercatorum. The sequence continues at coordinate 23,485,802 of CAUIUS010000004.1, read as the reverse complement.
TGCCATCGCAAATTGATTTGCTCTGATATTAGCGCATTAGCCGACCCCTGCGAGCCCACCTCCTACTTAATGTGAAAGTAGTTGTTATTTCGAGGAAATTGCACAATTGGTTTGCTCACATCGTGTAATTTTTGAAAGCGAAATATAATATCCGCTCCAAGACTAAACTGTTATACCACAAGTGAAACACACAATGTGCGTGTGTGCATGTTCTCATTAGAAATGCATAAAGTTCTCGACTTGATATGCGAGCCAGGCTGCTGATTTCGACACGTGGCACTAGGCCAAATGTGGGCGGCATGAGAATTGAGTGGGTTGCAGTGGCCTGCACGCCCATCTAACCACAAACGCTTTGTACATGCAGCAGGTGTTTGAATTACCTGCACAATTTCATCTACTCGTACCGAACGAGGAGAGCAGCTGCTGCAGACCCGCCAACTGAAATGGGTAAATTTCCTGGGCCCAAGCCAGAAAAACGTTAGAGGGACGAGAGCTGTATTTTCAATAAAAATTAAATCTTAAACAGTATCCAATTTGTGTACAAAACGAATTCATATTTTTAAAAATCTTTACAATTTAATAAAAGATCTCAGCTCTTATTTAAGTGTTGTCCCTCACTCTCGAAGGATGTTTATGGCACAACAAAATTTTCTTTCTGCTGTCCATTTACTCTCTCCCATTAGCTTTTTCCTTTATTTTGCGAAAGAGTTGAATGCGCTTTTATAGATACGTTTGTGCATCGAAGACACCAATGTCATCGCCTCTTGGCCGGTTCAAGAATTTCTTAACAACCTTCTTCTCATTCGCGTAGCTGCACATTGTTTGTTGTCTTTCTTTCTCTTTTTATTTATTATTCTTATTTCTTTTTGTTGTTGTACGGTTCGTCTAGGGGGAAATGAAATTGAAATTGCGCATACGCCACATTGCGCCGCAGCCGGGCAGCTTGTGTGCTTTTGTTTAAAGGTGTATTTTTTACGCCGTGAGGAACAGTTTTCCCCGTTGTCACAGTATATAATATATTTATATGTCAATATGCTATATGCACACTGCACATATATATACATACATATATACGTAAATACATGCATATGTATATATGTATATATATATATATATATATATATATATATATATATATATATATATACAAAATGACGCAGTTTTCTCTTTGGCTACTTTTATCTTTTTATTCTTCGTTTAAATTTTGTTCGTGTTTTACTTGTTGCTTTTCGTGCGCATCGTTTGTTGTCTATTTCCGTTCTTGCCGTTGTCCTCTGTGGTACCTGTTAGATGCCTGATAGAAGGCATCACTCAATGATATCCACGCGCCAACTGTTATACACATTTATATGTTAATGCCAGCTGCTCACATATACGGCCCCATTTACATTTGCATTTACATTACAAGCTGAGCAGGTGAAGCTTGTGTCCTTGTCGTGCTCCTGTAACGGCTGTTGCCACTTTACCATTTATCCTGTCATCACACTGTCGCTGTCCTTCCAGTCATCCTATCCTGTTGGCCAACTGTCGCCTGCCTATCGATACCTGCAACGACAATTCTTGCGAACAACAAGCAAGTCTGGTCGATCCTTCGTGAGAGTACCCTGTTGAAACAATATATAAATGCTTATATATACATATATATATTGATTTCATTATCTTATATTGTCGATTTATATAGGATAATCTACAAGATCTTTAATAGATACTTACATACATACCTACCTACATATATAAATATATACATACATACACACACACATACATACATACATATATACAGGGAGACAGACAGAGAAAAGGATATTTCAAGATCGACTCGGCTCTTCGATCTGAGTAAGACTGTACTTGTTCTTGTTGTGGCTTGGAAATAGAAAAACTCGTATACTCTGCTCTCCGGCGCACTTTCCATAACAACAACATCGTATCAACGGCAAAAGAACGAGATGGGTTAATATAACCGCCGCCACTTTATGGCGAACAACTTGATTGTCGTCGTAGTCGTCGTCGTCGTCGTCGCCGCCAACGGACTCGTAAATAATTTGTTGGCTTGTGCTTTCATTGATAAGAAACCGTTTTACAGTTCTTAGCCGCTTGTTTGCTTTTTGTGTGTGCCGCTGACAGCTGGTGCGTTGGCGGCAAGTGTGGTGCAGTGGGGCAGGTAATTCGTTTTGTTATAGACGAAGGTCGCGTGCCGCCGTTTGTCGTCTTAGGGAATTATGCAATTTGTTTGGCTTATTGTTTACTGCTGCCACAGCTCTTGGGCTATTATTTATTGTAAATTGACACAAATGAATTCAATTGCATTGCAACAGTAACAGTAACAGCAACAGCTACAACAGGGTGCCCCCCTAAACAGGGTGTACTCCGTTGTTGCCAGGCAATCAAATGTGTATTTAACTGTTGCTTTTGGCGTTGCTGTTTGTCATCGAATCCGAGCGGTCATAATGCTACGGCATTGTTGGCCCGATTCGTTATCAATTGCTATACAGGAACAACAGCAACAAAAACAATAATAATAACAATAATATGAACAGCAACAACACTAAATGAGTACCACGTGTGGCAATATAGTTATATCATGCTTTATTTGTTTACTGCATTATGCTTTCAAGTTTTTTTTCCCCACTTACTGATAAACAGTAAATTATTTGTGATTGAAAATGCATACGAGCAACTATATTTACTAGCTTTAATCAATTTGTTTAATAACAAGCAAAGTTGTGCCATTTCTGTGTACTTCTAGTGTGCCGATGCACTCAATTATATAAGGAACTTATATATATTCACTAAGAATTTTATTCACATTTGTGGCTTGACTTTGCACTTTGCATCGTTTCTTGTAGGTTGACGTTGTTGTTGTCTTTGTTGTTGTAATATTCTGTGAGTCAAATCAGAAGTGACTAAGCCTAGTTTATTTTGTTGTAGTGATAAGCAGTGGACAACATGCAATGAATAATTGTTTATGAATAAGCAAAAAATGTTTGTTGAATTTCAGAAATGCTTTTTCCCTCTAATTATTCATTCCATAAATAGCGATATATTTCGTTATGCTACATTTCAATTAATTTATAATACTGAATGAATCGTTTCCTATTTGTATTCTTTATCTTCAACGATTGATATGCTCAATTTTATATGGTTTGCCTTCTATATTTATTTATTTATTTTCATTCTCATCAATTTGGAACTTTCAGTATTTGAGTCATCCGAAGAATTTTGTGAATTTGTTTTATTTTGACTCTCTTTGCCACTCGCTTCGTTATCAATTAAATGGGTTTATAAATTGTAAGTCAAATGCAAAATACTTAAATGTGGCAATTGTTATTTTTATTTTCCGCTGCTGCTGCTGCTGTTGTTGTTGTTGTTGTTGTTGTTGTTGTTGTTGTTGTTGTTGTTGTTGCTGCTGCTGTTGCTAATAAAAATTGAATAAAATCGCGCGTTCAATAACAGCAGTCGCGCATGGCCTACCAGCGAGAGGAGTGCGATGAGGGAGGGACGGGTGAGCTACGGCAGAGGAAAGCCGATAGAACCAGACGGCGGCAGCCCCGCTTTTGGGGGCTGCTCTCCGGCTGATGATGACCCCGTTTTGAGTCGCTTTGCTTGGAAAGAAAAATCAATTAAATATCAAATGGAAAGCAACTACAAATCGAACTGGCAACAAATCTCGATTGTTCATATATAGCGACTTAGTGTAACAAGAGAAACGCGAATTCATTTGCGTAATGTATAACTGTCATACGATATGTGCATGACATATGTCTATATATGTATGTGTGCGTTTATGTGTGTATATGTTTATATGTATGTAGTATACGTCTGTAGTACAGTTTTTATAGTGAAATCGAAAGCGAAATTGTCCAGTCAAGTGAAGGAGACGTCACAACCGTTCTAATGCTGTTCACTCTTCCTCTTCCACTTCCACTTCCATTGCTGAACACTCCGCCCCACCTGCTCCCCCCAACTGACGCCCTGATGTGTAAAAGTGAAGTACAGTCGCGTTTGTTGTCGCTTTTGTTCGTGTCGTTGTTGATTTCCTTGTTTGCATTGTTGCATTCAGCTTTTTGTTGCTGTCTTCTATTATTAGCTGAACATGTTTAACTGTTGCTGTTGTTGTGACTGATTTCCATAGTTGTTGTTATTTGTAATTTGTAATTTACCTGTGCGCTCATGTCTGTAATTATCAAGCTAACCTTGTCACACTGCAGCTCTCTCAGCTCATCGTCGCACCCAATTGTGACACAGATTTTTTTTTATTATTTTTATATTGATATTATTATTATTATAGTCTCTAGGTTCTTTATATGTACATATATGATTTGTATTCGATTCGCATTTGAGTGAATGCTCAATTTGTATTCCTCCAATTGCTGCTGAGTCCCAAAGTTGCTCCATAAATTTTCATTTCATTTTAAGAGTTCTGTTCCCGTTCTTTATATCTTGTAGTTTTATCTATGGTTGGGTGTATTTATTGACTGGCTCGCTCGTTAGACGTTAATTGAAATTAATTAACACATTGAGTTCGAAATTCTGGGTGCTCTACTATTGCTGGAAATCCGATTCGAGCTGGGCTCCCCGCTGCTATTTCTGCTCTTTGTCATATGATGCTATGGGGTAAATAATATTTAGCACCGCCTTTTAATTGTAGACTGAAAGCATTCGTTATGATACAGGCGCTAATAAAATTTTAAATAGCTCTCACAGATACTCCGCACATGTATATTTAATATTATCGTAATTGTAATCGTTTGTCTGGTCCACACGGGTCCGGGGTACGCTGCCATGTGACAACTGCCAACGGACGGGTGGCCTGCTCCTCCTTGCAGCTATAGGACTAGATATCTTTAAATATTGCAATCTATTCCCAAAGAGATCAGTGTGTAGTTGAAACGGATGTCAGTTTCGTTATGTTTATTGAGTACTTTCCTTTATTGTTTTAAGAAATTTTGTTTGCTAATACAAATTTTGTGTCCTCAAGTGTATCGAGCTGGAATTCTATAATATCTTATGTGTATGTATTGTCAATTTCGCTACTATTGAACTAGAATTTGTAAATATTATGTGCCTGATAGTTCGAGTACTTCATGACTTCATTGGATTGTGAAAAGATTTATTAGCGAGTTTTATCAGCTCTGCAAACTTGACTTTCTCACAGTTTCAATCGCGGACCAATGCCACGCGATATTGTCCCGTTTGCCTTTGCCTCTGCCTGGGCTCTTATCAGGTGTTAATATTTACAGCGCGTAATTGTTAGTACTTGGGGCGAGACCCACTGCAGCTCCCACAGTCCCTATCAGTGAGAATTATTAATTAGGCATTTATTAATGGCAAATGAGTGAGAGGAGCATTGCATCGCTGACTTCTACGCGTCACGTGCGCATTGTTTTTGCTCTCTTTATTTCAGAACTGCTCTAGTTGAGTGCCGTTGCCTTATCGTCAGACATACATGTATTTCGAATTGGTTTATCGTACGATCCATATCAGAGTACGGCCCAAAGTTCAACTATATAAATAAGTTCACAGTATGAGGCACCGATTGTGATTTACTCATAATAATGTTGTTTGTCCACACGACATTTATGGTAGCTGTCTCTATCTCTGTTTTGGGGGAGGCACATATCACACTTGCAATGGACATGGATTAACTGCTTTGCCATACGTTTCGCAGTGGGCAGCAATATGCGGCATGTGGCATGCCTTATCGGCCAGTTGCTGTGCCGATTTGTCCACCATTATCTCTGTAGTCGTGCTGCTTTTGTTGTCATCGTCGCTGTTGGACAAGAGAAGCGCTTGATTAAAGTGCAGTAAAGCCGACTGCGATTGCTGATCGACGGAATGTCTATTGTCTTTGTTGATGTTCGTGTGAACTAATTCGATATTGACTCTTTAATAGTGTGATCAGCTGCTATATATGTATACCACACATTCTCCGATTCGTAGATGCCTGCCTTCCGTAGAGAGACAACACAAATCAATTAAAAGACATCCAAATTTGGGAACATCAACAACATCCGATCCAAATAAAAATATCTCATTTGACATCAATTGGTACCAATTATGTAGGCATTGTAAATTATTTTGTATACTCACAGCAAATTGGCATATTATGGGCCGCGTTACAGACTCGCATGCCGCCAGAGATTGGGGGTATATCTATAAAGGGGGCCTCTTGCTTGTGTGAACACTGAATACTCATTAATTGAAATTCTCTTTTACAGTTAATAAAACGCTTCTCATCAACAACAGTAATAACAACAACAACAACAAGAGCAACAACGGGGTGGCTCTAGATGACACACTGATTGGCAGCAACGAGAAGCAGCAGAAACCTGAGCTGGACTATCAACAGCAAAAAGTTGATAAACATCAACAGGCAGCCAACCTGGTTGTATCCATTGCCACCGTAGCGCCGCAACAGCAGCAGCCCCACCAGCCGCAGCAGCAGCAGCAACAACAGCAAGCTGCAGCGCCACCCCAGCAACATCAACAGCAACAAACTTCGCCAGTTGTGTCTCAGCCGCATCAGCAACAACAACAAACCCAGCCTCAGCCCACCCCAGTGTTTAATGAGCCACATGGACACCCCCAGCATGGACAACAGCAAGTTACCCATCATCAACAGCCAATACATCAGCAGCGTAAACCACCTCAGCAGCAATACAATAACAGCTCACAGCAGCAAGTGCGTCGCAAATACTCCTCCGAGTACAACCATCAGCAGCAGCAAAATCATCACCATCATCAGGGTAGCAGCGACACTGCTATACAAACCACCAAGACAATGTCGTGGACAAATTCCGCCCAACACAAGAAGTCCACGCAGTCGGTGGCGGTTACTGCTTCTCCGAATACAGTAAACAATGGCGCAAATGTTCCTGGAGCTGCTGCTGCGACGAGTGGAGCAACTGCACCGTCAAGTGGCGGTGGCGCTGGCGGCGGCGGCTTTAATAAGCAGCCTAGCACCGTTAGCGGCGGTATCTACAGTCATCCCACCAAGACCTTTACTAATCAGCAGCACTACCAGCAACAGCAGCAGCACTATCAGACCAACTACAACAACGGCAACAATAGCAGCAGCACTAACAACAACAATCAGCCTCAGGTGCGCACATATGGCACGATGAAGGTGCCGTCATCGCCTGTTGCAAGCTCAGCGCCACCGCTGGAGCGCAAGATTAGTGGTCAGCAACAGCATCAGCTGAGCAACAGTAATTCGACAACAACAGCAACTACCTCAACGGCTAGCATAACTGCAACGCCGCATCAATTTCAACAACAGACGTCCACTGAAAGTCAGTCCAATAGCACAAACAATGCAACAGTGCTGCCCCAGGAACAACAGCAGCAACAACAGCAGCAACAACAGCAGCAACAACAGCAGCAACAGCAGCAGCAACAACAGCAACAACAACAGCAACAACATAGCCAATTTGCTCCCGCTGCCAAAGCCGTTTCAACCTATGGACCCAAACCCAGAAGCAGCAACCAGAATTTGAGTGCAGATTCTTCCTTTAGCACAACTGCAGCTTCTGTACAGCCTGCGTTGAATTTGGCGCCACCCGCACCACCTGTGTCGCAGAGCACTAGCAGCGCAGACAGCGGACAACCTTCTTGGGCTAGTCTGTTTTCTAACAAAAAGCCCGTGGCCAAAGTGGCTCCCTACGATGGGAACAAGCCTCAGCAGCAGCCGCAACAGCAGTCACCTCAGATACATTTGGTGCCACCACAGTCACAGCCACAGCAATTGCCTGCGCAACAAACACAACAGCAATTGGCATTTACGTCGCCAACCCAGAACCTGCCAAACGTTCATCATCAGTTACAATCACCAACGCCGGTGCCAGCGCCAACTGGCCCGATTATCACACCTGGTGCACTCTCCTATTCAGCGGCGTCGGCACAGGCTGTGCCGGCCTCCGTAGTACCACCCGCTTCAGCAGCTGTGAAGCCGCTCAAAGCGGAGCCACTACGTGCTGCTCAGCTCGATGAGTGGACCAACAAATATGCCGATTTTTTGATACGTTACAAAACCAATCTGACGCCCATCAGCCTGCGGCCACGCGGTCTGACTAATCGCTCTAATTATTGCTATATCAACTCCATACTGCAGGCGTTGCTTGGCTGTTCGCCGTTCTATAATCTACTGCGATCCATACCCAAGCAGGCAGCGGTGATGAGCGAGGTCAAGACACCCACTGTAAATGCCATGTAAGTAGCGAATGCCCTGTGACCTAGTTGCCACCCAATCCGAATCCACAGACAAGTCAACAGACGCCTCATCGCCAAAATCAGCTAGCGTCTGTGTTACGTCTATGGCATAGCAATTGTCGTTAGCCTGGGACATGCGCTGTATTCCTCCGTTTTGGATGTAATCTTCGCTTAACGTCAAGGTCAACGCAAGTGCATTGTGTATACACATGATTGGCTCATCGATGGCTTCATGGACACTGCTTGCACGTACATTAATATTTCGCACATAATGATTTTGAGCACTAAACACCCTTACTAAATTATATTATTCATTATCTATCCCAGGATGTCGTACATGAGCAACTTTTCGTCGCTACCGAGCGGCACTCGCTTGCGTTTAAACAACAAAGCTGCTCAGATCAAGGGCAAGGATGAATTTGCCGGCGTTGATCTGCAGTGCGATTTGGCATTTGAGCCCACTGAAATATACAAATTGTGGAACGACAGTCGCGAGGAGCACGTTGAGGGCAGACAAGAGGACGCTGAAGAGTTCTTGGGTTACGTTCTCAATAAGCTGAACGATGAGATGCTCGAGGTAATGTTTCCTCATCCGTTAACATATAAATGGAGATAAACTAAGATTGTTTTTTTTTTTTTTTTTAAGTAGATTATTAAGTTGATTGCCAAGCCAAATGCCCAGCAAAATGGCGTGGAGCAAGAACAGGAGATCGAGGATGGAGGTGACGATTGGCAGGTATATAGCTCTTTAGCTCGTGTTGTGGCTCATATTTTAACTGCTCCGGGACACTGATGCTTAGAAATTCAATTATATATTTTTGTATTTAGATGATCTGCAACAATCGCAATAAGGGCAGCATTACAAGACAAACCGATTTCGGACGCACTCCGCTCAGCGATATATTCCGCGGTGAACTACGTTCGCGGCTCCAGCGTGAAGGCGAACACTCCACGGATGTCATACAGCCTTTCTTTACTCTGCAATTGAATATTGAGGTAAGTGAAATTATACAAGAACACATTGGATATAAGTATATGAATCTAATGAGTGAATTGCAGAAAGCTGTGTCGGTGAAGGAGGCTCTGGAGATACTCGTTGGTCGTGATCAGCTAGAGGGCGTTACTGGCAGCAAGAGCAAACAAGAGGTGGTCGCCTGGCAGCAAATGACGGTGGAGAAGTTGCCCATCGTTTTGATATTGCATTTAAAATACTTTGACTATAGATCTGATGGGTGCACAAAAATACTGAAGAAGGTTGAGTTTCCTGTGGAGCTAAAAATCGATGCCAGTAAGTTAATATGTGAAACTTAAAAGAGATAAACTCAAGTTGTATATTTTTTCGCAGAGATACTTGGCTCGAAGAAGACCTCACAGAAGCAGCGCACCTATCGTTTGTTTGCGGTGGTATATCACGACGGCAAAGAGGCTTCAAAGGGTCATTATATAACGGATGTGTTTCATACCGGCTATAACAACTGGCTGCGCTACGATGACAGCTCGGTGAAACCGATCGGTGAGAAGCAAGTGCTGCAGCCGCACACACCGCGTGTGCCTTATCTACTCTACTATCGCCGCTTCGATACCCTGCCACAGGTGCAGGCTAGCAATGGCGGGGGTGCTGGCAGTACAGTAGGTGCCACCAATTCCCATACCCATGCCCATGCCTCGGTCAGCCCCGCGTCCACCACAGCAGCTGCAAACTCAGCGAATAATAAATGAAACTAAGTTGTCAAAATAATGGCATACTCGGCTTAAGGGCTTGCCAGAGTTTGGTTTTTTATGCATATAAAAACAATGAATGGTTATATTATATTTGAATGCCTAGGTTTAAGCCCAAAGTCCAAAGCGCATGTATGTGTGAATGGTAGTTGTATTTGTGTGGTGAATGCGTGTGTGTTTAATAAATAAACAAAACTCTTAGTTGGTAAGCTTTAGCCGTAATCCTAAGTTGATAACAGTTTAGTTGTGCAACAAAGCAAAACAAACCAACAACAAGTCGTTGTAACGAAATCTTTGTACAAAAAAATTATCGCTTGGGATGGCTAAACTAAACAGCGAGCAAATTATATACATATAAACTATATAGTAAGTTTCTTATGTTCGAACCAGCCAATATCTGTAAATCCTGTGTGCCCCTCAATCCTATATAAATGGCACAAAAAATCAGAAACGTGCATAATATATAGGTGTAGACCTCTTCAATATGACAAACATTTAGAGCTCTATATGTACATAGATACGTAGTATACATATATGATATGATATATTATATAACAAATAATTGTAGAATTTACTTGCAGTAATTGTTTATAGCATGCAGCATGCATTTAGGCGACAGAGAAAACAATCAGCCGTGCATCAAGTTAAAAACAATAATCTATATTGAAATGCTTTGAATATGCTTTAAAACAAACACACAAAAAACACATCTATTGTATACAATACAAGACATGGAAATACATGAATACATAGCATTATTTTGTGTGTAAGTGTAAGAAATAAGTGAATACAAAATCAAAAAAAAAAAAATCCTAAAAAGGAGCAAAAAAAAGTTTTAAAAAATTTATATTTATGGCGATTATTTTGATAATTAGTATAGTTTGTTACTTAGTTAGATCCCCTATTCATTTTAAAACTACACATATTACTTTTATTAGATCTGCTTGCATCCATTATGATATTTTAGTAACTGTTGGAAAAATTGGCTCATACATTATATATAAATATTTTTTTGTAAGAAATCGTTTAATGTTTCGTTCACAATTACAATCAATCCAGATTTCTAGTTGCATATGGACATAATATAAAATACTAGGCATAGACATATATATGGATGCATATTTTATTTTTTATTTCATATACTATATTTACATTTACTATAAATAACGTGCCAATGTTAAAATTCGACAAAATTACAAAAAAAAAATTAAATTGAATATCCAAAAGAATAACTTTTTGATACTTGTGTAGTCAGTGACTTATCAAAGGAATATTGTTAAACTTTTTTACAATTAGTTGCAAACTTTTGTTGAAATAGGTTTTATATTTAATAATCGATGTACACATATATTAACTGAAATATACATATAAAACTAATGCAAATGCGCTGACTTAGAATTGTTAGATGAAAATCCTAAAGTAATGAAGTTTGCAAGTTACAGTCTCTTTATAAACAAATTGATTGAGAATTTTTTTTTTTTTATTTAAAAATAGAATCCAAAATTATGCAAATGACGCAAAAACTTTTCTTTAGAACATCTCGATACTTAAGTAAATATCAGCGCAATGCCATTGTAAAAACAGAAATAGCTCTTGAAATAATTAAGAACAATGTAATACAATGCATATATACATTTACATATTGTATGTGCTTTAATATATATATTGTACTATATATGTCAATATATTTTGATGTTACACATATTAATTAATTGTAAGCCAAATTATAGTAACATTTTTTTCTATAGAAATTTTACAGCGTCTGTGCTTTGCTAGTTACAAATAGGTTCCTAAAAATACGTGGAAATTATAAAAATATATAATGCAACTAAAAACTAAAATAAGAAGCATAGTGAAGTAACGGTAAACAGAAGCAAAAACAATAATATTAGGAATTGTAGGTTAAAGCCAAGCTAACAACATAAACAAAATTATACATAACATTTACATATATAAATAAAATTTATACTAAAAAGGAAACTAAAAAAGCTGAGGGAAAATATGATGAATTTTCACTTTTGTATAAGTACAGAAACATATTTATATTTTTTCAAGCGAAATTAATATGTTCAACATACATCGCATATGATATATATATATATATATATATATATATATATATATATATATATATATATATATATATATATATATATATATATATATATATATATATATATATATATATATATATATATATATATATATATATAAAACAAAAGCTACCGAAACTAAAGACGTAATAGATATAAATTTTTGTGAAAAATTTTATTTTATTTTTTGTTTAATATTAATCAATACCCCTGAAGCCAGGCCCCACATAAAATAAATTTTTTTTAACCATTTCAAAATATACATTTATTCAATTATTTTTTTAAAATTGTTTATATTTTGGCAATTGTTTGCTTCTCTTTTAATATGGCTCTTGGCACTACATCAGGTTTTCAGAGCTCCCATATATGTTTTATGTTTAAGTAGTTTCTAAGGCTGTGTAACTAACTAAATACAAGTTAATAAGTGTTTAAGTCGAAAAATCATAAAAATCATTGTGTTGAAACATTGCCTGACAATTTTTGTTTACCTCTGTTTTCCCCTTTTTTGAGATAATTGTTGTGACCCTAGAAGGATTGAAAATAAAATAAACGAAAATTGGCAAGTGCACTTACTAAACGTATAGTCGAGAATACGATAAACAAATAAGTATACATGAAATAATTGATAAAACTCTTAAGTAAACTGAAACAATTATAAAAGTATACAAGAGCAAAGAAACCTAAAGTTAAAGTTAAGGTTAAATGTTTTGTAATAATTTTCTAATACGGAAGAGAAAGTCGGAAGGGAGAGACGCAGAAAGAGAAGCAAATTTGAATATATACATATATTGCAAGAGAAACCAAGAAGAGAAGAAGAAAACGGAATGAATATTTAGACATTCAAAGACGTTTTGCGGAACAAAATTAATTAATATGGAACGAACTCGTAATAATATTAGCCCACATTTAGTGTAAACAGAAACAAACGAATTGAAAAAGTTGTACTAACTAAAGATTAAACATACCTATATAAATTGTAATATGATACATCAAGTGAAACTAAAATGCAAATTAATCTAGCAATAAAATAAATAATACCATTACGAAGATCATTTTTTTTTATATATGTACATACATATGGGTGTGTACATATGGAGTGCACTAAAGGGCGGTGGAGGACAGAAAGTGAAAGGAGACAAACTAAGAGAGTCGCTAATAGATTCAGATGTGTAGGTCAAAAACAACACGACACGAAGACGCTCAAAACCGGTTCTCTAAATAAGCAAGCGGGTTGTAGTCTCTTGACTAGTCGAAACTTGAATACGCTTTCAAAATCTTTAATATGCCGAGTATACGAAAACGTTTTTATACGTACAAATAATACATACTGCTGAAAAAAAGAATTAAATTCTTGAATTATTTTAGCTCTAGTTCGAGGAGAACTAATTTTATAATACATAAAGACTGAGCGTGTTGCCATTTTGCACATTTAATTAGAATTTATGCCTATTTATATCAATTTTATATGAAAGAGTATTCAATGCTCGACATGCTTGAGGTACAGGTTCGTTGCGGTAATTTAGGTTTTACAGATATTTGTCATAGTTATGTTTGATGCATTTTGCTGCATATTGCGCAACTCGAACTTGGCGATGTTTTCTACATTCTTTGAGTTGGAAAGGGAATTAAGCAAAGAACTAAGTCCTCAGTTGGAGAACGTCTTTGGAGCTTTGTAATTCATTTGTTATGCGATTCACAAGCCAAAACAAATCAAAACTCGTTTTTAGCCCACGGCTGTGCAAGACTCACTTATTTGGAGACCGTTTTCGAGCTGAGTAAACAGTCGCGAGGCACCTGAATACAGAGGCACTTCGCTCAGCGTGGAAGATTTCAGACGGTTAAGAGTTGAACGTTTCGGCAAATGTGCGGGCTGGTCGAACGGCATGTTTCGGAATGTGCTGTGTCTGGCGCTGGGCCTGATTGTAGGCATGCAGCTGACCGAGTTGTGGGACTATCTGACGCTTACGGGTGAAGAATACGAGAGCACAGCGATTGCGGCCGACACAGCCGGCCCTATGAACACGCCCCTCACCAAGGCATCGCTGAGGGACTGGCTTTACCACGAGACACGCGTGCTGTGCCTGGTGCTGACCATGCCAGCTCACCACAAGACGAAAGCGGAAAAGGTGATGTCCACATGGGGCGCACGCTGCAATAAGCTGATATTTATGAGCAGCGAAGATGACGACGCGCTGGGCGCTGTGAATTTAAATGTGTCGGAAAGCCGTGACAACCTGTACACCAAGGTGCGCGCAGGGTTCGCCTATGCTTATGAGCATTACTTGGAGGATTATGACTGGTTTCTCAAAGCGGACGACGACACGTAAGTGGCACATAACCCAAGGCACTTGATTGCTCTCATCAGACTATATTTCTCTCAGCTATGTGATAATGGAGAATCTGAGACGGTTTCTCCATCCCTTCGACCCGGAGGCGCCTGTCTTCTTCGGCCATCGACTTAAAACTTCATATCCGCATGGCTACATGTCGGGCGGCGCTGGCTATGTGCTCAGCCGCGATGCACTACGTCGTCTGAACCTTTTCGCCCTGAACAATACAAAGTTCTGTCCACTCAATACACGGTCAGAGGATAGACAAATCGGCTATTGCTTGCTCAATGTGGGCGTAACGGCTGGAGACTCTAGGGATGAGCAAGGCCGTTACAGATTTCTGCCACTTCATCCCAGGCACGTGATACCTATTATACCAAGCAGCAATTGGATGGCTACCTACTCTTATTTCCCGCAAAACGTAAGCTCCCTCCGCTCACAGTCACTATCAGCTAATACAAGTTCATTTGATGTTCACAGCTGAGCGATTGCTGCTCCGGTTCGGCCATTAGTTTCCATTACACCAAAATGCATAACTATGATTGGTACGAATTCTTCTTGTATCACCTCCAAGTCGGTGGTCTGCCGGAAAATCTCAGTGTCCTACCAGCGCGCCTAACGTATGAGCAAATGCAGGAAAAGATCGACTTCTGGAATCAACAATTACCGGGGCAAACTACACCATTAAGTTGATAGCAATATTGGACTCGCTTGTTGACTCAAGAATTTGAATAATTTTGCATATATACTCAATGTGCGGACTGCTGATGGTGCAAAAATAACTACAAAGAATGTTGCGGTCGGACGCGGCCGACTGCATAATACGCGCTCACTGTTCATCCATATTTTACGACTTTCCACACCGATTTATCTGTCGAGCATGCGATTCACCTTGGCAATTGTCGTTCCAAACTCAGAGATAAGCTCACAGTAGGACCGCAAATATAATATCATGAAGGATCCGTAGTAAATAGTCGTTCTTTGGCCATAAGACTCTTAAAGATATAACTTATTTCCGCTTTTCAAGACGAATATTGAGCAAAACCCATATAACTTTTAATGTTCTGAACGAGTATAGAAACTTGGCCTGGTCAAGGTCAGGCACACACACACACACACACACACACACACACACACACACACACACACACACACACACACACACAACACACACACACAATATATATATATATATATATATATATATATATATATATATATATATATATATATATATATATATATATATATATATATATATATATATATATATATATATATATATATATATATATATATATATAGTATTTGATATATTCATAGATCGAAATTACTTATCCATTGCACAAAGGTATGCATATAAAACTGCATAAGTGGCATGCGTATGTATAGATATGAATGAATGTATGAATATATTAATATATCTTAAGAAATACGTTTGAAGCTATGTATATACATACATATGTATGCATGCATATATATATATATATATATATATATATATATATATATATACGTATTCAGATCTTTGTATGTTGAAATAGGTACTTATATATAAATGAATTGAATATTGTTAAGTACATTATACACCTAAATGGATAGTTTTATACTATTTCACATAGTGATATAGTATATTGGTTTTGTGCAATGTCCGTCATGCTGTCCGCCTGTTTGTCCGTTTGTCCGTATGAACGCAAACCATTTCCACGCTATTGAAGCTAGAGACTTGAAATTTGAAATATATACTCGTGTATACCCTCGTCTGATAAAGTGTCAAGATTTTCCCTATACGCCCACTAGGGGCGTGGCAAATCGGAAAATGCATTTTTCTGTATCTCAGAAACACTATTTCTAGAAGACCTAGAGAGTTGAGATTTAACTGAACACTCATGTCGACATCCCAAAATCAAAAAGCTATGGCGGATATATCTACGCCCATTGGGGGCGTGGCAAACTGTATACTCTACAGTTTTAAAGCTAGAACGCCCAAATTTGCCAAATTTGGCACGTGAGTTACTGTTACAATCCTATAAAGATTGCCCAAAAAATTTTATTGCCACGCCTACTAGGGGCGTGGCAAATCAGCTCTGAATATATAGTGATTTTGCTAGTTTCGTTATATTTCTAGCACTATTGAGGCTAGAGACTTGAGACTTGGTATATATACTCGGGTTAACATCCCACAATCGAAAAGCTATGGCGGATATATCTACGCCCTCAGGGGCGTGGCAACTAATATCAGCTTATATCTCCCACAGTTTTAGTGCTAGAAGCTTCAAAATTGTTGTTATTTGTCTACGGCCACTGGGGGCGTGGCAAATCAAAAGTGAAACTTCTGCAGCTTTTGAGCCAATAACGCGCCACATAATGACTTTGTGACCTTTGACTTTGTCTTTTGACTTGTTAAATTACATATATATATATATATATATATATATATATATATATATATATATATATATATATATATATATATATATATATATATATATATATATATATATAAATAACTAAATAAAGAAAATATAACAAAAATATCAACATGACCGCACTGGGGTTCGAGCCCACACCTCTACACTCGCCAACGAACTTAAATCACATTTTCAGAGTTGCCACCTCTCTCATTTTGAGAGATGCCATCTCTCTCGATTTAGGTGCGTGTTTTTGCTAAGGTAAGAGTTCTAAGCTTCGATCATAATTGAAACTGTCTGGCCACCTCCAATGAAAGGTTTTAATCGGCAGCTAATTTGAGCGGCGACAGTGGAGATTGAAGGTTAAATTTAAAAAAATATAATGTGATAGATGCCCCTGTGTGCTGCTGGGACGTGAAATAGTATTTCGCTGTCGGTTGCGTCCGACTACACCGTTCTTACTTGTTAGATATGCATCTGTGAAGGTATGTATATATGAATGCATGTACAGATCTATAAGTATTCGGAAATCTATGTGAATATGCAGAAACATCTGTAAGCCGTGGATATCTATCTACAATCAATATAAATGTAGGATTGACTGAAGTATATAAATATTTGTCTATTGTACACTTCATGCAAGTAATATCGAACAATAAACTCTGTGTGTATCTGCAGACTTTGATAAATGATATAGGCGTATCAGTGAACTTAATGTAATTGGCCGACTTTGTAAATAAAACAAGAGACTCGCAGCCGGAACTAAGATTTATTTGACAATGTAGCAAACAATTGCATGTTGCCATGTGGAGACGGGAGACACGAGACGAAGAGAGAGATATATAGAGGGAGACACGGAGACCTAAAGTTTAGCTGTCCATTGGCACAGCTTTGGCCATTTGTCAATGGAGTCGGGAGGATTCGGCAGTAGACCCCTGCTTTAAAGCCCAATTTATCACAAAGGGGACGGGCGCGTGCCGCGTGCGCCGTCTGCCTCTAAGGATTAGAAGGCAGAGGAACAAATGCCGAACGGGAATCGAGAACCGGAAAATCGAGTGAAACGTGCCAAACACGTGAAAAATACCTGGGGATCTCAGTTGCTTTTATTATTCGAGTTTCTGTTGCATCCGCGTCGCCATTGTAGTTATTTATGAGCATCGAAATGAGCTGAAACTGCAGTACAAATGCCTCGATATGCCGCAATGGGGTGTGCTGTAAGGGGCTGGCGTCACGCGAGGCTCGGCTCGCCTCGTTTCGACGGTGGACCGCGCCTTGGATAAGGATAAACATGTTTTTGGCAAAGCCAAAGCCAGCGCCGGCAGCTGCCACACAGACAAAAACGAGACGCAGCCGAGCCGTAAATGTTATGTAAAATGTGTAACACACTTACGAGTCGACGCTGCTCGCGTGTGTGTGTGTGTCTGTGTGTGCTGTTATCTAACTGAGGGTTGCCTTTGGAACGTGTCATGGATCGTGCCGTGCGTCCCTAACTATGCCACTGCATGTGGCCATGGCTCCGGCTCTGGTTTAGCCTGTTGTAGGGCTTGCGCCTGCGTCTGCGCAGCGCCCGCCACGCTTAATTTCCATATTTGCATAAATAAATAAAAGTATAAAATGTTTTTACATAGAACTTTGTTGATTGGAACAGTTGGTGCCGAGCTTTATCTACTCGCTCTCCCGCCTCATGCAAATAGACCCGAGTCCGTGTAGAATTGAACACGTGTGCTGCCCAACAAGCCGTGAACATGCAAATGACTGCGTACCTGGAATTGGTCGTAGACATGAACCCAACAGCATGACAGATTTCTATGTTGGATTGTTATCAGCGGTATGCCACGCGGCACCAATTGAAATGCCGCCTCACCGAGCTAAGCGATACAAGTTCAGCAATTGCTATGGAAAGATAGCGGCGAGATGCCTCACAAAGCTCATGATTTCATAATGATATCTCTATTTGATTGATTCATTTGAACATTACATTCGAATCAACCTCTATCTAAACTTCATACTCCGATTAAAGACTAAAGACTCTTCGGATAGTAACAAACATTATCTTCATATAAAATAATTCTCTTAAAGAGTGGTTAAAGCTCAGTAATTGCGCCCATTCAGCTGGCAGCTAGCAATTTGTAGAAAGGACCTCCCTCTCCAATAGTCAAATGTCGTCCTTCCTCAAGAAGCTCGGCCCGCCCTCCACTTTAGCTCTTACTATTTCCATTATTGCCATTGATAAACCCTTAAGTTACCGCTTACTGCGCACATTGCAGGAATCATTCGCTGCTTAAAAGCCAAGTCACAATCCGAATACGAGTCCCTCCTCGACAGGCTCCGTAACGCCCATGTAATTAGTAGCATTCCTTAGCTGACAAAGCGGGAGAGAGAGCGAGAGAGAGAGAGAGAGAGAGAGAGACATTACATGCTCAAGGCTCTGGCTCCGGCGACAAGCTGTCTGACATTGTGTTTACACATTTCGAAGACTTTTTATAGTCAATTTAATGGCTTCCCTGGTGCAGAGCAAGCATAAAAAGGAACTACACTCAAGGTGAAGACGCCGAAGACAATGGGAGAGCAAAAAGGCACATGAATAAAAAACCAACGCAAGGGACTTTCTGTGGGCATTTCAATTTGTAGCTGCCTAAAGTGAAACCTACAATTGCCACTTTCCAGCCAAAGGAATTGCCCCTTTTTCCTTTTCGTTCTCCGCATTCCCTTTTATTATTATTTTTTTCTTGCGGCGCCGCAACTCAATTAAGTGACGAAAGTTGAATGAAAACCCAAAAGGGCAAGCCAAGCACCTCACAAAGGCGGGCACCTTGCAGTTCCGATAAGAAAGGCGGCTCCGAAACTGAAACTGAAACTGAGAAGGGTCGGCAGCGAAGCACATAAATGCCGCCGCAAAAAGGGGCTGCGGTGACTCAACAATGTCTTGAACGTGTTGCTTCGCTTCCTTCGGAATGTTTCTTATAAGGATTTCCACTGCTTTGCAACTAGCAACCCCTAAACAAAAAGCAGCCAAGACAGCCAAGGGTTTCTTTCAGCTATGACGTGTGCCAAGGCAGCTACTCGAACAGGGAATGAGCAACAGACTGAGACATAGACAGAGATGGAGACAGAGACGGAGGCATGGACTGAGACTCTGACTGAGTGAGAGGTGTACCTGTACCTGTAGCAGGATCAGGACTTGCGCTGACAAGGCGTAGCGCTGACGTTCATTGCGCCGTCCTCTGTCTGTCGTCAACGTCGTCGCCTCGTAGTTCCGTCGTTTAAATTTCTGTAACGACCATCAGGAGTTCCGCGTCCTGTGAGTCATTGGCGTGTCGTAAAGCGGAAGCGATTGTCAAAGCGGGGACTGCATTTTCCTTCTCTTCGTTTTTATACACAAAATATTGAAAATTACTATAAGTAAACAAGTAAGAAAACTCTAGTCGAGACCGCTCGAAGATCCGCTATTCCAAGCATTCTTCATTTCTTTTATATACACATGCATATGTACGTTCATTACAAGCAAAACATACACACACACATACACAGGCGCACGCATACACAAGCGCAAGTCGTTGCGTCAGCTGTTCTTTGGCTGCTTTGCATGGCAATGCTATGGGAAATTAAATGTTTAATAACTTTTTTTCTAGACCAACGATTTTGATAAAACTTGTTGGGCGTAATCATGTCCTCCATATGTATGTATGTGCCAAAGCACAAGTCTCTAGTATTTGATATACGGGAGTTACAAATTTGAGGCGAAGGGGGCGTGTCACTCAAAATTTAACAAAAACCGAAATTGCGTAAGGCTTACATAATACTAAATGCAAAATTTGAAGACTCTAGCTAGAAAGATGATTTAGATAGAATTTTATAGCTTAATTTAGATTTTCGTTTTTAATCGATAACAATAAAACGATAACAGTTATCGAATTTCTGAAACAAACTCGATCTTTTCGTGCTATACAGGAACCTACATAAAAAATTTCAAGTCTCTAGCTCTTGTAGGTTCTGAGAACGACGCGTTCATACATACGGACAGACGGACAGACGGACAGACGGACGGACAGACGGACAGACGGACGGACGGACAGACGGACAGACGGACAGACGGACATGGCTATATCAACTCGGCTTGTCATCCTGATCAAGAATATATATACTTTATGGGGTCTGCCACGCCTCCTTCTGCCTGTTACATACATTTCAACAAAAACATTATACCCTGATTTCCCATTTTTAATGGGTTCAGGGTATAAAAACGGGCAATTACGGGACACGTGCACATATGCAAAAAGGACTCGCGCAGCAAAGGAAGTGGCAGCCAAGCGTTAAATTGAAGCATGCCAAATCAATTAAAAATTTGTAGTCGCTTGTTTTCCTTCCAGTTTGCATGGCAACAGATACTTATATATTCTCTCTTCGTCACCATTCGTTGCCTAATTTCTGATTTTCAAATGTTCGGCGTGGACTTTCCATCTGAAGCTGTGCGGCCCGCATTGGCAGCTGCTGCAATTCGCTTATCGCATCTGGGTAAAAAATCAAAATGCCTTCACACATGATTTATCCAAGCACTGCATGTGTGCGAGCGCTTGAGTATTGCAGCTGCCGTTGGTTGTCGCTGCCCCCTTTAGCATTTTAGGGCTGCGATCGCCCTTGGCCGAAAAATGCTTATGCTATAACCCGGGAGTCCAAAATCAACCCCCTGTTGGTCGGCCCAAAACAACATTTGGGGTGGCTTCTCATCTATGCGTATGCATACCAGTGTAACGCACGGCTGCGAGCTTGTGTGCGTGTATGCGTGAGTTTGTTTGTTATACAATTTAGAACAGCTCTCAGTTATTTAGTTGTTGTTATTTTATGCACATAAATTGCATGAAATCGAATGTTCGTCCGACTACACCAAAAATCTGACCATTCGAGTTGTTACTGTTGCAATTGCAGATCCCATTGAGACACCCCGTTTCCAGTTCCCTAATTATCCATCCATCTGTTTGCGGACGGCGACCAGGCGTTGTGGTTACCAGCCGTATGCAATGGGCTCGCCTCGCATGTTCACTGCTAGCTAGATTTTGAATGGGTGAGCGCAATGAACTCTTTGCCGGTAAGTCCCTTCGACTGGAACTAATGAATATTACTCTAGGTGCTCGGTGCGACCGAATAGGATGCAGTCTCACTTACATTACCGTAAACACAATATTTGAATAGAGCGTATTGGGATATGACTCTTTAATGCAAGTAGTTGTGTAATTTGACTAGTCTATACATTACTGCCAACTTTCGAGGAACAGTTTATTCTTTTTCGGTCAAGAAGTCAGGAAGTAGTAAATTGCGAAGTCCTCAGTTGATCAATAACTGTTTTCGATAATGAGTGTAATGACTGAATGTAAAACAGAACATTTATTATTATCTAAAGGGGTTATATATTCTCGGATTCCTAGAAAATTACCAAGAGCTCCTACACATGCAGAGTTTTCTCTGCATCAAACAATCTCTATTAATTGAGAGACTTGAGAACTGCTAGACACTTCACACTTTTAATTTCGCTTGAATCCGGATTGCTTCTTTTGGCTGGTAACATGAATAGCGCACAGCTGCTTATAGCAGATGACTAAGCCCGTAAATTTATTTATCTTGGCACCGGATGACAAGCAAATAGACTTTGTCTATTCCAACTACATTCATGTGGTCCGAAGCTTTGGCAAAGCAAACTCTTAATGCTGATAAAGTCTGATAAGGGAGTCATGTAAATCAAATTTCTTACAACAAATATGCACAATCAGCCAAATCAAAACAAGACATTAAATTCACCAGATAAGCGTCTGGCTATATAAAGCCCTTCGGTCTGCGCTATACAGCATAAGGTATTCATTCGCACGTATAATAGGATGCAGTGGGGTAAAATAGCTCTAATCGCGATCTGTTGCCTTGGCACAGCACTATCGGCGCTCGCATCAGCTCCGGCAAACCCTGCAGCAGCAGCCAGTCCCGTTGCGTCCGTGAGCAATTTCTATTTGGAGCTAAGGAGCGTATTGCGGAATGTGCCTCATAAGCAGATCGAGCATCTCGTTCAGGCCTATCTGCTGAACGATGCCGAATTTCAAGCAGTCATACGGGAGATCAATTCCCTCACCACATTCCGGCTGCGCATGCAGCTCCTTAATCAGCCGGAGTTGCGTCAGTTTCTCCAATGGCTGTCCCAGCAGCTGATCCTGTCAGGCGGCTCACTCAAAGTGTTCGACGATCTGGAGCTGGAGATCAAGCTGCTCAACAAGTACCCCCACTGGGCGCAGTCAGTGAATGGCATCGGCGGCTTTGAGCAGGAGTTCGCTTACATCTATCCATTGACATCGATCCGCAATCTCATCGAGACGAGTGCCCAACAGAGTGCCGTCTTCGGTGAGTTCTGGCAGCGTGTGGTCGCCTTTAAGCCGGTCTACGAACGCTTTTTGGCCACAGCACAGGCAACTGCCTTTGCCAACCGATTGCGGGCCTTGGGCGTTGACGTCAAAGGCTTGGACACATTTGTGCGCTACCAATTGGGCTGGACCAACGAAACACTGACCAACAGCTATGATTACGATTACAACTATGGATTCTATTGAAGCATGTATATCAGCAAGGAAAGCAATTACATATATTTACCTGTCAGTATTTCTATATATATAACATTCAATATGAATAAATATTAACATACGTGAGCAAATTGAACTCTAAATAATTAAATAGGGAAATAATTAAGAATGAACTGTGTTTATACAATATATCACTGTAATATCCGAGAATGACAATCGCGAGTCAATGAGAAAGCTATTACTAGTCTGAGACGAGCATACAAAGGTAGACTTCTGATATTCTTTTGATACTTTTTAGATATTACTTTTCTTGTTGCTAGACTTTGGTTTGACTGCTTATCTGGATGGGAATTGTGATAGACTTATGTAGATATTCTGTATCTTTAAAGTGGTAAACCAAAGGAGCATCCCATCAATCGCATATGAAGTAAGGGGTCATCAGTTGCAAGCATATCCTTGAAGCTGCATAAATAGAGAGCGGAATTAGAGAGAGAGTGCAGGCAAACCCTCAAAAGCAGCTACGAGGTATCCATGGCAATGCCATGATTAAGTAACAGATGAGCCATGAGCCCTGTGCCAAGCAATGTACTGCCTGCACTGCCTGTCCTGGCACTGCTTGTGGGTCGCACATGCGATTTAATTGAAACAAACCAAACAGGAAGCGGCGCAGCAGCACAGGCCAACGCAAATGGGGTGCTTTTGTAATGAAGTTCAGTTCACTGTTGGCCGTTGTCACTTCCCAGTTGCCAGTTGCCAGTTCCCAGTGCCCACTTCCCAGCTCTAGTATACAGTTACTCATTAAAAGTGGCGGCCGTGTCGCGATGAGGCGGCGGCAGCGGTAGCGACGGTGGTTGCGGGATTGAAATTGCAGCGGAAACTAGTTAATGTGAGGCTATTGTCAAAAGCAGAAGCGCAACTTGTGCAATTTTCACACAGCAGCGACGTCGACGTTGGCGCCGACGCGTCGGCTACCTTAATGCCGATGCTTCTGTCAACGTCGAAAGCAAATCTTGCACAGGATCTTTGCTTGCTAGACAGTGGCGGCACAGCCATAATATTTAAAAAAAACGACAAAGAATAATTTAGTATACTGAATATTCTATACTCTTAGTATAGAAACCCATAAAGGATTTTTAGCCAAACGATTTATATCAAATCGGTGTCTTATAGGAGCCTTGCAACTACCTCTAGTTTATAAGTTAACTACACTGTTTTATACTATATATACTATACTGTGCTCTTCTATAGTATAATACACTAGACTATAATATAGTAGACTCTATACTGCCCTAATATATTATATTATACTTTGATATATTATACAATAATACTACAAATGGCACTATTCTAATACACTATAATAATAAGCTATGCCATTATAGAATTCTACCACTTAAAGATACGAATAATGTTCTGATCTGGTCGATTGGCATAGGAAAAGTGGATAAGCATTCGCTTTCAAAGTGAGAGATAATCTTTATTCAGCACGAGATTCAGAGTTGAGTATGAGCTCAGCTGCTGAAGCTGATCGACAATATATCGGCTATATGGAATCTCAACTGGCTTTTGCCGTGTGTTACACATTTCGTAACTAAATAATTATGCCTTGTGTGAGCGCATAACAATGCAATAAATATGAAAAGGTTCGCCCCTTTTTTTGCGGTGTACGCGTCCAATTGGAATTTTATATAGTAGACAATGGTGCGGGGTAAAAATGAAATATATTTTTTATATGCATACATATATATGTATATGTATATATGATCCCTGCAATGCCTGAACCCCAGTTCGAACCCTTCAGCCCAGTGTGCACTGTGACTGACATGCGGATATACGAGTCTGGAATATACGCGGCTGCAGTTTTGAGCCACCCCTAAAGAGCGAAAGGCGCCCTAAAACATTTTTAAAGCGCTTTCGAAATCAGCAACAGCCTCAGAAACGAACGCGGAATCGGAATCGGAATCGCGCTACGCTAGAGCTCTGGTTTATATTTTGTTCCATAGCAGGGGATCGACTGCGCTGGTCTTCCACATCCCCTCGGCTAATGTCCTTCGTTGGTTGAGGGCATGCGTTTGGTTTTGGCTCGTGGGCACCCTACGACATTTTGGTTAGTGCTTGCAAATGCACCTGGCTACATTTTTTTGGGCTTCGATTCCGTTCGACTTTTGTGCGTATCTGTGTTTGTGTGTGTGTATGTTTGTATGTGCGCTTCGGTGGTTGTAGCCCTGCTTGGTGTGCCTTGCATTGTGATTTCCATGGCGCACATGCCAATGAGTGTGCCTATGTGGAAAATGACCCTTTGTAGCATTGACGCTATGCACCAGCAACTATGCGACTGAGACTGCGACTGCGTCTGTGCACAGCAAGGACATTAGCAACAACAACAACAGCAGCGACAACATTAAAGCAACGTCGGTTGCTGGTCGCGTGCCCGAAGCACTTCGACACCCAACAGAATTGTGATTGTTTTCCTTTTTCTTTGCGCCGCTTTTCCTTTTCGCATTTTGCGCGCTCATGCAAAACGCTTTGACGAGTTATGAACGCGTGTGGATGTGTGTGTGCGAGTGTCCTGCGGCGCATAAATAAATGAATGCATGCCTTTCGCCTTGACTCGCACACAATTCAATGAGTGAATAGGAATAGCGCACATCTAGTATACAATTATGGTTATTGCTCATGGGCTGCTCCCGCTTTCCTCTGCTCAGTTGGCCAATTTGCCGTGCGCTGTTCAAATGGGGGTTAGTCATGCGGCTTTTGTTTGTATTCGGCGTGGATTAGAGTGCAAATTCCTTAATCCTATCCCGACTTAAATTTTGACATACCAATGCTGCGTCGTTCATAATTAAACGCTCTTCGCTGTCCAAATGGAACTCTGATTTAATTGAATATAAAGGGACGTATTTGCAATTGGATCAGAAAACTTTTATGCAAATCGACTGCTCTCGAGCTGTGTTCAAATTTGTTAATTCTTCATTTTTATTTTTATTATTGAGTTCCGCTTAACACACAAATTCAGCAAATTATGTATTTTGACTGGATATATTTAAACCATTAAGCCATTCAACACTAGTTGAAAAGTTTACACAGAATAAAAAAGTTTTTAAAAATATTTTCAGCTGCTGGCAGCTAGTCATCAGGTAGATGCGAAACCACGAACGAACAAATCCCTACAACAATCGCGAGCTCCACTGAAATCGCTGCTAATTGGAGTGACGCAAATTGCCACCAGTTTTGATCCTGTTCTAATCGGCGCCATATGGTACTCGAAAAAACGTAGAATCAACTGAAAAACAATTAAGAACAATTCACACTGAATCTAGAAAGGAAGTAAAAGTGAGTGAGGCAGGTCTTTACCGCAGCTAACTTCGACAGTGGTTGATTCAAATTGTTTAATACTCAAAGAGAGTACTAAATTTTATACTCGACAGGATTATGCCATAACGAAGGTAAATTATCATTTTCTGATTACGGATTTATGAGGTATGGAAGTCTCAAAGTAGAGGAGTTTCAAATTTACGTTAGAGTATGGGAATGTGATTAGAATAGTAGTAGTAGTGGCAGTAATACTAGAAGTAGTATTATAAGTAGAAGTTATTTTTTTTTTTTTTTTTTTTTGACGCATTTGTGAATTTATTTGCTGCTTGTTGTCAAAAACTCTATAGCGCATTTATCTTTTACCCTTAACATTTGTTTTTTGGCAGGTACGCCTGTAGTAGTAGTAGAATTAGTAGTAGTACTAATAGAAGTAGTAGAAGTAGAATTAGTAGTAGTAGAACATGTAGTACTAGTAGTAGTAAAAGTAGTAGTAGTAGAAGAAGTGTTACTAGTAGTAGAAGAAGTAGTAGAAGTAGAATTAGTTGTACTAGTAGTAGTAGATGAAGTAGCAGTCGAATTAGTAGTAGTAGTAGAATTAGTAGTGGTAGTATATAGAAAAATTCAAATATCATCAATTCGGCATTAAGAGATCGAGTTTGTTTAAAAATATCGATAACTTTCTTAGTTTTAATGTTATCGATTAAAACCAGAAATCGTTATTTAGCTATAAAATTCTACCCAATTCATTTTTATAGCTAGAATCTTCAAACTTTGCATTTAGTTTTATGTGTGTTGTATTCAATTTTGATTTTAGTTACATTTTGGATGCCACGTCCCCTTTTGCCCTAAATTTACAAATCACGTATTTCAAATACTAGAGACTTGTGCTTCCCCAAATACACACATGTGAATGTCATAATTACGCTCTGCAAGTTTGATTAAAAACGCTTCTACAAAAAAGTTATTAAACATTTAATTTATCATATTATAGGCGGCAGCCTATAATTCAACTTAGCAGTGAGTGTGTTCGTGCCTGCGTGTGTGTATGTGTTGCTTGCTACAAACATAGGTAACGGAGAATGTTAGCGGTTCTTAGGAATCGCAGGGCTCAGGGGATCTCCTAGTCGAGCAGTCTCGACTAGAGAACTCTTACTTGTCTTTTTATTACATTTTGGAAGCGCTCATATACCCTTTTATTACCCAATTTAAATGTGTATAAGGTATGCAACCAAGTCTCAGCCAGTTTCCTTTAATTTTTTGCTTGCCGCACACAAAAATTGCATCAAATTACGGAGGCAAAAATTTAATTACATCTCAAGCGGGCTCCCACCCTATAAAAAAGGGAAAAGCGAAGGATCAGCTTGGAGCAGTTCGGTTTGTGCCTGAGGCAATGGCAACATGTGCTACAGTGGAGCATCCTTGAGGAGCTGCACAAGCAAAAGTACATTGCGGCTGAAAAGCCTTTTGAGACACACAGATGCAAATGCATTATGCCACATAAACGATGCATTTTCGAACATTAATTATTGCCAAGCAGGCAGGATAACAGACTCATCGGCGTTGGGGCTGGGCCTGCACTTGAAATTACCATAAAAAGATGCACTTAAGGGTTAGCTATGAGCAAGCAACAAACAACAAACAAAATGCGTAGCCCATTCGACCCAGTGGAGGGGGAGTGCGATGCAAAAAAAGGGGGGGGGGGGGGCACTGTCATCTCGGGTCGCCATGGGTGTTGTTGAGTGCAAATTTGAGCTAAGCGCGCCTTGGAGCGCAGAAATCCGAGCAGTCAAAGAAATATGCCGAATCGAGGTGCGAGTGCGAGGACGACTCTAGCTGGAAATAACGCGGCATTTGTAGCTGACAGGCTGACTGAGTGATGAGCGATTTGGGTTTGGGATTGCAAACAGGGTTGGAATTTTCATCTTTGCGACGCTGGGCGGCTGCTGCTCGCGTGGCTGGCGCACTTCTGTCCGAATTGTTTTTCGCTCAGCTTTCGGCTTTCAGTTTTCAGCTCTCAGGTCTCGTCTCTCCGCTCTTTGGGCCGTTCGGTGCGTGTGCTATTAATTCTAAGCTGCATGGCAAACACAGATTCCACACTACGAAGGGGTCACCACCCCGCAAACGATCGACAAAAGCAAATGCTGCAGCGGCAACGCTGTCGCTCTGGGAATACTTTAAACCCGATTGGGGTGGTGACAGCGTCGTTGCTATTGCCTCGCACGTGCCTACCGTAATACAACAACAGCAGCAACAGCAGCAGCTACAGCTACAGCTACATCTACAGCTATAGCTACAGCAACAGCAACAATGGCGTCATATTGAACATAATATACCATATTTGTGTTTGGTGCGAGCGGTACGACCAAAAGCCCTTCACTGGGAATCGAAAGTGCATTCCCTTTCATGGTAACCATGAGGACAGCGCCGGCAACGGCGTCGCATTTCGATTATATTAATGCAAAGCACACACACACACATACACACATACACAAGCCCACGTACACACTCCAAGCACTCTGACAATCGCTTTGTGGTGGCTGAGCAGACCAAGCTGTGTGTGTGTGCGCGAGTGTGCTACGTGCCTACCCCACCAAAAGCAAACTTGACAAGCTTACAACAGGGCTGTGTCTGTGTCGTAGTGAGTACGAAGCAGGGAGCAGGAGCTGAAGTCGTCGACACAGCCCGAGCTGTGGCTCTGCCAGAGCCAAATGAAAACCTGAAAATGCACCAAAGACCAAAAAGTACACGCAAAGAAATTACGCATTATTTAATAATAAAAATAAATTAAAGGGTCCTTTTCCATATTTTTCCTCATATTTGCTATTACCATTCTGCTCATATTGAAAAACATTCTATTAAAATTAAAAATATAATGTAGAAATTATAAACAAATATATTCCCATTAATTAAATATCTTTGATATAGACTCATTTCTGCTTTATATTGGGAAAAGTTGAACAAAAATAAAAAATTTTATTAAATTATTTGTTGAAGAATAAATAAAATAAATAAATAAATAAATAATAATAAATAAATAAAAAACAAAATAAAAAATTAAACATGAGGAATATATTTCTTTAAAAATATATTGTCTACAAACATATAGTGTAATGATATTTATGTAAGATTTACGTCAATCAAGTTACGCCAATCAAGCTTCGCATCGACTTTAAATTCTGACTGCTCAATGCGAACACACTCACTTAATATCTTATATCTGTTTCAGTTGACTTAAGGCTACAAAAAAATAAATATCATTTGCTCAACCAGCATCGGTATATGTTCGATTCTAATAGTTCTTCAATATATTCGTCTTACACGTTAGTTAGTGCCTGCTGAGCATATAAATGATTCCAATCGACGCAGATGTTTCAGAGTCCTGCATTACTAGGCAATACAATGTGGCATCTACTTCAGGTCATTCTGGCCCATTGAGTTCCTGGCTGTGCGCACATTTCGAATTTCATTCTGGTTACACGCACAATTAACGGTTGCATGGCTATCAGCTGTTTGCCAGGACCTACAGAAAGGATCCAAAAGGATGTAAGGCCACATTGAGATCTTTTGTGATTTGCCAAATTTCCGTGAATTAGAGAATTTGCAAGCGAGACCCGAACATGTGTTCCAGTTCCTGTCGCGTGGCCTCTCTAGGTGCGTGCCAACTGGGAACCTCAGTCCCAGCTGCAGCATAGAATAGCTACACAATGATTTCTCCAAGTGCAGACAGGGCACAGTGCAAAGGACTTTCACTGCCAACTGCTGCTGCTCCCCCCGCCTCGGTGATTGTATGTATGTGAGTGTCTGGCTGGCTGTATGGAAAAAAGGGTGACTAATGTGTGTGATTGCTAACAAAAGATTCCGGCTTTGCGGCGGCGTCGCTGCCAGCGCCAACGTCGTGCGTCGACAGCGGCAGCGGTGGCGAGGGCTAAAAGGACAACGACTCGAATTGGGGGATGAAATTTCCAAGAGCGACGCCGTCACAACACACAAACAATGATTTTAATTTCGCTTTCCTTTGGCACACATAAATAGAGGCGGCAGGATATGCTGTTAGTCATTCGCAGCAAATACGTCGAGCCGACAGGAAGCAGCCAAAGGAGCGCTCAACGTTGCCAACGTTTCAATTTGTTGTTAAGTTTTGCTTAGTTCTTCAACTCTTTGTTCCTCCCGTTCACCGTTCACAATTTACCATTCACCGTTCTCCGTTCATCATTCACTGTTCACTGTTCACCGTTCATCGTTCACCATCCACCGTTTACCGATCCCCGTTTCCGTTTATCGTTTCATCCAAGTTCTTAAACCGCGTTTAAGTCTCAGTTTATCATCATTTCGTTGATACGCGGAACAGTGCAATGGCCAGTGTTGCCAACCATCAGCCAACAGGAGCCAGCCACAGCCACAGCCACGGCCACCACCCACACACACACAGCATACAGCTGCTGCACAATGCAACGGCAGGCGGACTGCCCCACGGGCTCGGCCTGCTGACCACAGTGGCCTCGCTGCCGCCCAAGTATCGCAGCCGTTACCTGAACATTAAAACCAAGTGTGAAATTCCGCTGGATCTGTCTGTGAAACCGCCATCGCCAGTGCCAAGCAGTGATGTGCCAATGGCGACCGCATTCACTGAGGTTCCCAGCGATCCAACCGATGAGCTGCCACAGGAGGTGGAGCTCACCCAGGAGGTGGCGCAGGAGGTGGTCGTCACAACAGAGAAGGCCATAACGCCGCCACAAAGTCCAGTTCCAGTTGAAATGGCAGTGGCTTCGCTCAAGCGCAAATTGAGCGAACAAAGCGAGTGCCCGCCCGCTGTCAAATTGGCCAAATCAGAGCTGAGTCCCGCCGCACCCGTTGATGCCACCCCTGCCAAGCCCATCAAGGTATCGGACACGGCGCCGCGAACCACTAAAGCTTCAACCTTAAGTGGCAAATCGACGCGCAATAAGGCAACGCGCAAATTAAAGTTCGACGAGGAGACAAGCTCTCCCGTCTCAGGCACCATAATCAGGCCACTCGAGGACATCACCGATGGCACGATGCAGTACAGCAATGGCGACATTGATCCCAAGTACAATATTGTCGAGATTACCGAGGAAACCAAGGCGGAGCTGGCGGCCATTAAGAATGTAATTGGCGACTATGTGTGTCGGCTGTGCCGCATCAAGTTTGACGATGCCTTCGGCCTGGCTCGTCATCGCTGTGCCTGCATTGTGCTGCTTGAGTATCGTTGCCCCGAGTGTGGCAAGCAGTTCAATTGTCCCGCCAATCTGGCTTCGCATCGACGCTGGCACAAGCCCAAGAAGGAGGCGGCCTCTGCCAAGAAGGAAAATCGCAACACCAGCAACCAAGAGGAGCAGCCGACGCAGGCCACCGCCAAGAAGTCAGCCGAGGAGCTTGCCTTTGATTGCGCCGAGTGCGGCAAAAAGTTTAAGCGGGCTGCCTATTTGCGCAAGCATCAGCTGACGCACGCTAAGAAGGCACAGGGTGTGGCGCGGGTGGCTGAGCCGGACTCTGAGCCGGAGAGACAGTCGCAGCCAGCCACTACGATAACTGGCAGCTTCCAGACGACGGTCTACAAATCCAACAGCTCCAGCTCGGCCAGCAGTAGCTCACATTCCTACACGGGCACCCACGAAGATGAGGGCGTCTATGTGGCTGGCGCGGCGAGTAGCAGCCACTACGACTATGAGGGCGACTACATGTCCGACTGCAGCTCCTCTGCCTCATCCGCAGGTTACGGTCGACTCCAGATAGTCGAGCACGGCCTGACCGAGGAGGAGAGCATTGCGGCTGCTGCGCTGACAAATCTGCGTAATTGCGCCTCCGTCATTCAGCACACGACGATGGCGCACTGAGTAAGTGAGTAAGAGAGTGAGAGAGAGAGAGAGAGAGAGAGAGAGAGACCTGGGCCGATTTGCAACTGTATAATTTGTTTATAGTCCCTTATTGTTAATTTTAGTGTTAAATTCGTCTCTTGCTTCGAGAGAACTGCAGCTGAAACAGACCAAAGAAATTAGTTTTTATACCTCGAATTCGACTCTGATTGAATTTAAGCTATCTATATGTATATTTAGTTTCTAAAAGTTGTATCTCTCAGTTTCTAGTCATTTAGTTTTTATCAATTTTTATCAATTCTAGTCAACTCCACACTTCGGACAGCATTCCACTGTTGTATTTAGTCATTCGAACCAAAGACGGCAATCTGTCTAGTCATCTTAGTTTTTAATTTACTTCTTTTAAGTAGATATTAGTATTTATTTGTAGTCAGTCCAACAAGTCAATTGGCACTAGTCAGTCAGCTTCAATAGGATCTCATCAGAAAAGCTCAGGCCTGACGGTTGTCGGACCAAGGCGAACCAGCTTTCATCTAGTCAGTAAATTGGTAGTCATTTAGAAAGAGTCTAGTCAGACCTTAGTTAACAAATGGCAATAAACTAAACCAAAGTATCTTGATTTACTGGAAATTCAAAAGTCAATGCTAAGCGTACCATAGAACTAAGTAATTCCAGCCCCCTACTGTCTTTAATATCAGCTATCTCTCTTTCCAAATATTATAGCTGAACTTTAATTTCCATTATCTGTCACTGAAGTCGAACAGTTTACAGCATTGCTTCACCTTCGTCACTTTATCTTGAACTTTCTGTCATTATCTTCAGACTCTTGCAATTCCTTTACCTTCACAACATTCATACTACACTTGCTAGTCATTAATTTAGGCACTAACTACTCTAGTCAACTTAGGAGCTATTCAACTATTCTGGCATTTCATTAGTTTATTCGATTTCGTATGCAGTCTTGCTTTAACTTTAGGAAAAACCCATTTATTTAAATTTATTTTCAATGATTTTCTTTTACAAATTTCAAAACCAAAACAATCGAAATTCAGGCGAAATTGTGCAGTACTAGTCTTAAGTCAATGCAAACCAAAACCAAATAAATACCAAAAATCTAAGCTAAGCAACGAAATCCAGTCTCGAAGCTGGTAACCAAAGTCGAGTGTGAACTCTAGTCATTTTGTAGGACACTAAGTTTTGAGGCAATAACTCAACATCAGTTTAATTTAGTTTAGTTTAGTTTAGTTCGCTTAACTTAGCTAGTTAGTTCTTTTCGTTAGGCTAGTTCTCACAAAAAAAAACAAAAAAAAAAAAAACGGACATTGAACCAGCGTTTCACTACCAGTAAAAGTATTTAAAGAGTACAACTTAAGCTATAGACATGAAAAACATGTATATAAAACACGTCTACTTGGCCAGAGGCAACAACAGAACCCGCGGTTGTGTACTTAAAAGTCAACTCTTAGTTCGTAAGCAACACGAAACACAATTCGAGCAATATCACAGCGCTATTGTTCCTTAGTCTGTATAATGCAATGTAATTGGTTGTAACCGCAGAGTACAACGAAAATGGGAAAAATTCGCTCAATCTACAATATAGATCACATACATATATTTATATATACTAGAGATACGTAATATATCACTGATAAGCATATCTAACTATTAAGTGAGATCTTGTGATACTAAAATGTTAAGCCTAAAGTTTACAACGACTTGTGCTCGACGTTTTTGTCTGCGCACAGTGCATTTACAATAACAAAATGAATTCGATTTTGTACCCCAAATCTAAAGATTAATATTATATATATATAACTATTTTTGTACGTAATATTTGTATTTTTATAAACTATTTTGACAAATTGTACATTTTGGAATTAAAAAAAAAAGAAACATTTGAAATAAAATTGAAAAAAATGGAAGTTTTGAGAAAATTCGGGAACTATATGATATTCAAGTTAATGCGAAGTTTATGTTGTAATAAAATTGAATGTGGATTTCCAAGGAAACCTGCCTTCTATGAGGGCAACAACAACTGGTGGGTAATCACTTTATAATTGTGGCTATAGTAAACACTTCCTATGTGAAGTCCTCACAACCACATATACAGCTCATGCACATGCCTGACAATGGGCTCTCCTTTCGACAGAGGGTTGAATCGCGACCCCCATAGTAACTGAAACTGGAATTGGTTTTCTGTCTATTCATGATGATGAAGAAGGCGTTTCACTATCTTCGTGTCTTGGCAATTTTCTCATCATGTTCAATGAGCATTTTGATGGCTCGTAAAGTAACTGCAACTGATGGGTAAACAAACCCGTAGCGGCAGAGGCCGAGGCAGCGGAAGGAACAACGCTGCAGATGTAATACAATGCTACTAAAGGACATTGACATGGGCCATCGATCTCCACAAGGCAGAACTTAAAGCAGCTAAAACAAATATCCAAACAAATACACACACACACATGCATGAAACTTGAATAGCGGAAGTGGACAGATGCAACGTGCGCCTAAGCACACAACAACAGCGACATCAACTGCGAGAAGGAACTACCGCATCAAGGGGTGCGTATTGAGCGGGGTTTGGCTGGGCTGGGCTGTGGGGTCGGGGGCGGTGCGTTGCTGGACCAAAACGCGTTGAACACGCCAACTAATGATGCCCCGAACGGAAGTGCGTAAAAAATGTTTAATCAAACACAAATGCATGACAGCACGAGAACTGCAGTCGAGGGTGCGCGACTAGGGGATATCCTGGCAAACTCATAGAGTAACTTACGGTTATATTTACATGAGAGAAGAGAGAATCCATCATAAAATTGATAAAGGCTACCATTCTAAGTAATCACATTATTAGGAAGAAAATGTTGTTTAGGTAATTCAGATTAACTCTTCTACTTCAATTAAACAACATTTCAGGTATTTAGATATGTGTAAAGCATCATATTACTCCTTCATATGCTATAATATATTACAGGGTATTATTGTAGCACTGGGAAAAGCCCAACAGCCAGCGAAGAGCGGAGGGTGGGGCAGCAGCACATCATGTGCGTGCTCGGTGCGAATCAATTTAAAGCGTCAAAAGAGCCATATACTATTTAGTAGATGTCCTGCACGGAGCGAAAGTTCAGTGCGCGCAGCGAGCGAAGGGTGAAGGAATTATGCAAAATCATGCCGAAACAAAAAACCTACCCTTACCCTATATCAGCGGACTGACGGGGGTGCAGCATCATCCATCGCTCGGTTATTGAATACTGCAACGCGGGTGTGTCCACAAAAAGTCAGGCAGGGCAGGCGGAGTCATAAAAATGTGATGCGATTGGGTTTCAGAAATAATAAAAACGCGGCATGTAAACTGATATCGGTGTGCGTGAAGCTTGCATTTGCACCTTGGCACAGCACGAGGCACAGGGCGCAGGACTCGAGTGTGCACATGGACATACCTTTGCTGGCAAGCCCGCATCTGATGCACGATCAGCCGCATAGCAGCACTTCGATGTGCTACACTTTCTGCGGGCTGTGCCCGCGGCAGCTGCTATTGATGACTAGCCGGTGATATCTAATTATGAGTTTAGGACTCGACTTGCGGCGGTAATTTGGCCACCTTGAGAGGCTGCTTGAACATTTGTCGCACTTGAGGTCCTTGCGGCATGCAGGCCCTCTGTTCGGCCCTAAGTGGCAGTATGTTCGTTTCCTATGCAAAGAGTTGACAGATTGATGAGGCTGATTGGCTTGCACGATGAGTGGACACTTGAGCAGCCTGTATGATTACCATCATCGTTATCCTTATGCCGGCTTAGCCGCCGCTGTTGCCGTTGCCGTTGCCGTTACTTTTGCCAGCGAAAGCTCGTTCGGCTTATGCGCAGTGTAAGTTTGGGCGTTTGCAACTCTGCATGGTTACAGGCAGCTGCCATCAAGCAACCCTGCGAACAGCGAGTTGGCAGGGCTGGTCGACGAAATAATAACGGTTAAAGGGAATTTTTCTCAGCCGAGCACTCGCAATGTCTCTCTCGTTGAGCACCTACGCTCGGGCTGGCGTCGGATTTGGCCAGCCAAGGAGCAGACAAAATGGAGCCGGAATCCACGCACACCTGACATTCGTGTTGTGGCGACGCTGAAAGTCAGACGTGTTGAGCGCAAGGCAGCAAAATATAAATCCAAACCGAGTGCAAAGTTGAGAACAGTTTTAAAAGTTGCCCGCTGGCTAAGTCGCGTTAAAACGGTAAAATGATCTGTGAAGCTTCGCAAAGCAAAGCCGCCATCAGAGTAGACCCAGCGTTGTTTACATTTCGATTCGCTGCTGCCAACTCGATAATTGCCTTAAAAGCCCAAAGTCCAAAAACATGACGTGCTGGCAGCATGTGCTGCCTGTGGCGACGACGCTAGCATGTGGATGAGAATGGGGGCGGATGGCGGAGGGTGGCGGACGACGCCGTCGATGACGCCTGGAGGGGGGCTGCTGTGCGCGCTTTCGCTCTCTCGTTCCACTGTATCTCTCTCTCTCTCTCTCGCTCGCTCGCTTGCTCGCTCGATGGCGGTCGGCGAAAGCTTCGAAAGTCTGCGTACTTATTGATTGCGTGTCCTTTTATGCTCTCAGTCTCTCTCCGGCTGTGTCTCTGTGTGCGTGCGACTCTCACTTGTTGTTGGCTATAAAGAAATGTAATAACGGTACTTTTCTGAGATTTCCAAAGCTTCTGCCTTTGCGCTTTGCCTTTGACTTTCGCCTGGCATGCGTTTGCGTGCTTTGGATAAATTTTTCACAAATTTTCATTTTCAGTTTTTCTCCCGACTGTTTTAGGGCGGTTCCGCAAGGCAGAGGCTAGCTACTCAGCCAGC
This sequence comes from Drosophila mercatorum, assembly GCA_961210405.1. Taxonomy (NCBI): domain Eukaryota; kingdom Metazoa; phylum Arthropoda; class Insecta; order Diptera; family Drosophilidae; genus Drosophila; species Drosophila mercatorum. The sequence goes on along the minus strand of CAUIUS010000004.1, from coordinate 23,448,502 downwards.
ATAGAACACAGCTTGGACGCGTCTCCTGACACACTCTTTACGTATGTGTCTCTACGAGTGTGTGTGCGTAGGCATGAGCCTGTGTGTGTGTGTGTGTGTCTGTGTGGATTTGTGTTTGTGCGCGCTTGTGGGTCTGTGTAGGAAAATTTGTTGCAAATCAAAAACAAATTCACAAAATACTTAACAACAATAAGAACAAAGCGCCAGCGAATTCCGAGACTGCTTACCCAAAGAGGAAACAAGCCAAAAAGGCAACAGTAAATTTAGACGTGAGCGCGTGCAACTCTAAGGCGAGCACATGAAAATATTATGACAAAAAAATGTTGTTATTGTGTCGGAGCACATGTTTGTGTGTGTAAATAAGAATGTGAATGTGAATGTGAGTGTGTGCTGGTGCTGGTGCTGGTGCTAGTGTGTGCGAATCTGTTACACACACCGAAAGCACACACACATACACGCATATTGCCATCCTCATGTAAATGACAGGACACACTGACACACAAACCGTAGAAGGCAGCGCCTTTTTGGTGTGCGCGTAGTTTTGATTTTCTCTGTGGCTCTGTGGCTTATTTTACTCACTGATTTTCGCAGCGCCTTTAACTTGACTCTGTGTTGGTGCTCTGTGTGTGTGTGCGTGCGTGAGTGTGTGTCCTTCTGCTGCTTACGTACGCAGACTGACTGACTCGATGCGGCTGCCCCGAATGCCAGTCAGGTCCCTCGCACAGTCTTGTGCCTTTCACTGTCCTGGGCCCATGAAATGAATGCGTATTCAATGAGCAATGAAATCCGTGACACATTCGCGCTTCAGTCTCTTGTCCTGTCCGTCTTCGGTGATTGTCGCCTTTGCTTTTCCCTTCCTCTCCTTTCCCGTTCCCGTTCCCGTCCGCTTTCCCTTTCGCATTTTCCATTTAATTTATTTTTTATTACGTTGCTAGCCTTTGTTCTCGGTGCTGTGGTCCGATATCCGCTTTGAATAAAGGCGACATTAACACCATAACCTTTGGCATTTATCTCGAATCGTTTTGTCTTCTCGCAACGTTAAATGCTTTTCAAGTGCAAACACAAACACACACACACACATAGGCATGCCACATGTGCGGTTGTACTCTCACATTCATGCAAACCTGTCTCTGTGTGTGTGTGTGTGTGTGTGTGTGTGTTTGTGTTTGCATATATCCCTGTATTTTATGAAAGTATTTCATACATTTTGATTTTGTCGCTCGGCTTTGTTTCAGTTCTTGGCATTCGCATTGGCATTTCTGTCATGCACTTTAGCAGTTTTGCAGTGTTCTGCAACCGGAAGAGGACAAATGCCAGCAGCGCCCTTCTACCCACTTAATGTGATACAAATTGTTTGCGTTTCGCTTTAATTTTTCAGCAGGTTTTCAATAATTGGCAGCCGTGTGCTAAATTCCATTGTGTAAACGTGCAAAGTGCTCGCGTGCGCGGCTCAGACAACGAATATCGCAATATTATCATAACATTACCAAGCAGTAACAGTCAAGAGTAAAGGACCTATCACAACACTAATAACTTTGCCAGCTAGTATGCAGTAGCATGCAGTGTGCCTTTTCACAAGTTGAAATTAATAAACAGAATTGCCGAGACTAACTAAAATAGCTTGTTGACTTATCAAACTCTCAATATTAAGAGGTATTCGATTAATATCCTGTGTGTTTGATGAAAGGTAAGTTCAGATTTGACTTATATATAGACATTTTAGTCATAGTGAAGATGTCCAAGACTAACTCATTTAAGACTTAGTGTCCTGGTTCTTAGTATTTACTCACTATCAAATTTATTTGTGTTGAACATAATTTAAGGCTTAAGATAGTTTCCTGATCTTCCAATTAGTTATGTTAATAATATCAAGGGGGAAAATTACAATGAATGGAAATGTTTATACAGTATCAAGCAGAGTTTTCACAGTTTTCCTACTGTGCTATCATAACTGTTTCAACAATATTAAAAGCAATACGTTATAATCTTAATACATGAAAATATATTTAAAAAATACAATTCATTGGAAAACTTTGAAAAAGGAATTGCTATATTGAATATGAAGCTTTTCCTATTGTGATCAATTGATTTAACAGTTATAATTTGTTTGTGTTTACTTTGCTTATAAATATAATATGCCAGCTGGCAAAACATCTTATAGAACAAATGTTTTTTTGGTGAGTCAGGCTGCTCCTAAACTTTGAATTAAAGGCACAATTATCGAAATATACATATATATATATATGTACATATATATATATATATATATATATATATATATATATATATATATATATATATATATATATATATATATATATATATATACATCCAGGTTCATTCTACACCAATGGCCATAAAAATGTTTTGCTATTCAAAGCAAAAAAGATAAGCGAAACTCGATTTTTTTTCAATTTATTTCTTATGTTGTTGCGTGGGCGTCATAACAACATATCCATTTACGGATTAAACATACACGAAATTTCATAGCGAGTTATCCTTTCTAAACAGCCGCTGGACGCACCGATACACACATACACACACGGATAGATGGGCACGAACTCTCTTGATTGAGAAGTATAACATAATTTGAGGTGCTCACTCGCCGTCGGACGGTTGTCGAGCAAAATATGGTTTGGCATTTTACAAAAAGTCTATTAATAAAAATAAGCAAAAATCAGTGCCCAACCCAAAAGAATTTACCCAGCTCAGCATTGAAAGTGCCGAATGCCGAAAAATAAGGAAGCAAAACAAGAAAAAATACAAAGTAAAAAGCAAACGATATAAAAAGAAAAATATGAAGCCAAAAATGTTAAGCAACTAAAGTTCAAGGCATTGGCTCGTCGCGGCTTGCCCCGAGTGCGTTTACTTTAGCAATCAACCCGACCTCAAATTCACATAGCCACACACACACACATACGCATACGCCCAGAAGGATATATATATATATATATATATATATATATATATATATATTGACGGATTCTCGTTATTTGTATTATAAAAACAACAACTAAAGAGGCCGCAAAGTAAAATAAAGAAAAACCCTTTTCTTTTTCCTCTGCTCTGTTTGCCGTCAAAACGAATTTGGCACAGAAAAAAGCAGTGCATCGGGTGCTCGGTATGTGTGTGTGTGCGGTAGACAAATAAAACATTTGGCTTGTTTGCCGTTGGTGTTTTCAATGCTTAGTTTTTCAATTTTGCGAAACGAAATCAAATCCACAAAACATTTACACGCATGCACAACAAAAGACGTGCAAATTTTCACGTCAACAGGCAAGACACACACGCATCATCTACATACACAAACACAGATATACATTGACAGCTGCAGATACACACAGATACATACACTCACACACACACACACACACACACACTATCTATCACGTACTTAGGCAGCTGCCAAAATGTGTAGCGCACATTTTGGGGCGCTTTCAGCATTATTTGCACCTTGCTATTCCCTTTTCGGTGGACTTTTTGTTGTTTAGCATTCCTCGCTTTCTTTATGTGCTTCTCTCTCACTTACTCTTTCTCGCTTTTGGGCTGTTTTGTGTGCTCCGTTTTGGGAGCAGCTTCTCTGTCGCCATGCTGCAACTTCAAAGCTTTGACTCCTTGTTGTTATTTAGTGCCTTAGCGTTGCTTTTTATGCGTTGTCCTGCCACACAAATTTTCTTTCGTATCTCACGGCTGGCGATTGTATCTGCTATCTGTTGTCTCTGAGCTCGCGCGCTTGTATATATATTTGTTGTGTATCTTTTGCTGACTACGTGTGCCTGCTTGCTGCAGTCTTGAGGCTCTTTTATGATGTGCGCATAAAATATTTGTTATTCTCTAAAATCTGCCATCAGCACAGTATTGAATTCTGTGGACCGACCGACCGACCGACTGACTGACTGACTAAACGACACGCTGACTGAGTATGTTCAATGCGACATACTGTGGCCTTCATTAATGTGCTGCTCGCAATCCTTTTTTTTGTTGGGGCCACGCCCCAGCTTGCATAACAAACGTATCTATGGCTCCATTTTAAGATATCCATGTATTTGTTTATAAATATTTGTGTGTGTGTGCGTCTAGATAGATGGATAAATATAAGTATATATATATTTGTATGTTTTGCATGCTCTGCGGCGCCTAACGAACTGTGTCACTTACACTTTTGACTTTATTGTCAAGTCGCGTCGGCTTTCAATCTCGACTCAATTCGACTCAGCTCGACTCTTCGTTCTTCATCCTCTCGCCTACTGCTGATCCTTCCGTGTCAATGTGAAAATATTTGCCTCAATCCGCTTGACTGCATGCACGTTTTGACGTTGACTGCAGGGCAGCCTCAGCTCAGCCATTGCCCCACTCCCTTGCTGCTTCGCCCATCTCTGGGCTGCCGCCGCGTCGCGTCGCTTTGTTGACTTTTGCCCGGGACGCTTTGACGTCGATTACGCAAAGCCAATAATGAAATGACTTTGGGGTTTGATTGGCAAAACATTGCGGGCTACAAATGCGAACAGCACATTGCCACTGCCACGCCCACTACCCACAGCATCGCGCCTCCCGGTATGCCTGCGCTAAAATTCACGCTCTATTAATGGCGCTGTATGTGTATGTGTGGGTATGCTTGTGTGTGTGTGTGTGTGTGTGACTGAAGGCGCATTGTCTCCATTGTACACTGTCAACATTGGCGCTTGGAGCAACCGCTTTGATTTGCCATTTTAATTAGCAATCAAACAACTAAAAATGCGCGTGCTCCATAAGCCCATTTTCCTCTTTATTTTTGTGTGCTTTTTGGTATTTATATATATTTATTCGAATATATATTTCGTTTGGCATTTTCTTTTTCCTTTTTTTTGTGTGTGACTATTACTTCAGGCCCCGCAGATCGAGAACGAGAACGAGGCCCATAAATAAACATTCGAGCACATCGCGTTTTTCTGACAATGTCTTTTTTATTTATGTGCGCGTTTATTTTGCCATAGGTATTGCTGTATGTTTGTATTTGCTTACATATGCCACACTCACACACATACACATACACACACATACATACTCTCTCTCACACACACACACATGGACCACCATATAGACGGTCACAAACAATACACACACACACACATGCTCACAGAACTCGGTACGCAGAGCCACATATCGAGCAGCACATTTGGTATTGTCTTGCCGGGGGGTATTCCACTCGCAGCTTTACTATGAACAACGATTGATTCCATTTTCCTATGAGATATACATTTTTTTGCTGTTCTTTCATTTCAATTTATTTTAAAGGGAAGCTCTGTAGCGGGCTTAAAGGTGGACACTTTTCATCGACATTTTCACGTTTTGCCAACAATTACTTATTGCACTTGGCGCAGGTTTGATCTCATTTCAAAATAAATAAACATTTTTTGTGCCACTCGTGCAGAACATTTGGATTTTAATTAAAAATGCGGAACATTCATATTTTGTGACCGACCTTATAGATTGTCATAAATGTAAATGTGTTACAGAGAAATGTGTTTTTCTTTTGATTTACTTCTGCGGCTTTTCGGCAAACCGATAAAAACATGAATAAGCCAAACTGAGTTTTTTTACATCAATAATTTTAGCACTGGAAATAGGTGGACACACGAATTGATATCGAAACAAATTGTGAATGCAATAAAATGATTTTTAAATGATCGATTTTGGTATTCAGTATGCAAATAGCAATCGTCTGCAATTTTATTTATATTAATAGTCTGAAATGACATTTTAAATTCGATTGAAGAGAGATCTCAAAATGCATTATTCAAATGTAGTATATTTTGTGTGTTTTAAATATTCTAAATTTGAAAAGCTTGTTTATTTTGAAATTATTGTGAAACTTATAATTTTCCCATTATTATAATTATTATTATTATCATATTTAATTTTACTTTAATAATATTTATTATTAATTACCCAAAATATTTTTCAAATGTTTTTGAAATTGATTGATGGAAAGAATTAATAGATGCTCGTGATTTATTTTAGATGCCGAGATAATATTTTCCATTTTCATTGATTTATTCCTCCACATCTTATGCTATGTATGCTCATAAGTAAACTGTTCTTTTAGTCTCAGACATGTCTGACGGAATAGAACAATTATAATTTTATCTATAAAAAAACTACCGTGGCAACGATCGATTACAACCACAATATACTTATTGAGCAAATATGTTTCTTTTCAAGATATTTATAGAATTTTTGACATTCTCAATATATATGTATTTACGACTTTTTTCTAAGATCAATATATAATCTTGATTCCTCTATAATATTGTAATTGGCACTTGAATTTTAAAGAAAGAACTAAAGCTGTGGCTAAATTTCAAGTCAATTATGCCAAGCTAACCTTATTTTGATATTTTCAGTCGGTTAACAGATATCGCAGTCGCTTGTACGCAGTAATGGCGCCTGTCTGCGTCTCCAACACGTTGGCCATTTGTGGGTTATGCTTCTGCTTTAGTTGGCAGTGTGATGCGATTTCGATATCGAATGTTTACATAACGCCCTGACACAAAATCCAATTGCTGAGTGGCTCAGTACGACGCTCAGTATGTGTGTGTGTTTGTCTGTTTGCCAGCCGGTCTGTATGTGTGTCTGTTTATCGGTGTGCCATATTTAGTTACCTATATGATTTCGTATCGTATGAATTTTATATGAATAAATCGCAATTGACTTGCACACAACTCGCTACGAGTCGCAGAGAAGGGAAAAACTCGCGCACTTGCAATTTTTGCTCTCTGCCCTATATGTCCTTTTTTCTATATAAATAACATTTATTTGGCTCATTTGGTGGTTTATGGCCAACAAGGCGTCGCTCGCGCTAGCACCCTTCGCCCGACTCACTCCTCTTTCTCTTTTCGAACTCGCTCAACCCATAGATTCGTGTTTATTTTCAAAGGCTTTGGCGCTTGTCCGTTTATCGTAATTACAATCTCATGTGAAGCGCTTTCGCGATGCTGTTGCACAACTTTGGGGCCATATAAATATAAAAGGGAGCCGGGGTAGGGTATATAAAATATATGTAATGTGTTCAAATATGTAAAGCGTACAATGCTCATTCTGGGGCTCATATAACTATGGCCATTCATTCCACAATGCAGGCATCCAAATAAGACATCATTTGAATGCGGTCCACTATCCAGTTTTTTGGGGTAAGTCATTGGTCAAACGCTTGGGGAATAATAAATAAGTGTGCTCAGGCCACTGAGCATGTGTTGTGTGTGTGAGTGAGTGTGCTGGCCAAAATATGCATGTTGTCCCGGCCATTTCATAGTTCATTTGTATAGAGAGGTCTATGGCCAGTCAGTGACCAGAGACCGGCAGCCAGTCAACCAAGCGTGGCACAGTTTCAGTTACGGTTTCAGGTTTTTGGGGCCCAGCTTGTTAGGCCTTAGTGCTTTTGTCGATGAAGTGTGACGTTTATTAAACTCAATTTAAAAGAATGGCGACTCATTTATTTTATTACTGCCTGTCAGTTTTGCCGGGCCGGCTAAAGTTACCAAGAGACGAACCAATCACAATCCCTCCCGGAAAAGAGAGCAGGAGGAAACACAAATGTTAATAGTGTGGCACACTTGCCTGCCCTGCGTGTCTGTGTGTTTGAGTGAGGCATAACAACAACCAATTTGTTATTGATATTGACAGTTGCAAATAAATGAGCTATTTGCTGGGCCTCTTCTTTTCCATGGTCTTTGTGCTAAATTTAGCCGCCGCCAGCACTGGTCAAGTAAATGAATACTATAGTTCGTAGTTCGTATGTCTGAATACTAGAATGCGGGGCTAAAAGTGCATTGGAAACTGAGCTTCCGACAAAAATTAGTTCACTAAGCTCGGCAATGGCTTGTGCCTTTCCCGTCCAAAGCTCACTCTTGTTGGCAGTGTCTATATGTGCCACAAGTCGGCCTAGAAGTTGGGCAAGGGCTATATTGCTATATTCCTTTATATTATACTGCAATCGACTTTGTTATTGATTTCTAATATTTGGATGACTTCAGTGAGCAAACTATTAATATCAAGTCGAGCAGAGCGCACGGCTTTGTCCAACTTTAATTATTTCAAATTCGTTTCATTTGCTCTAATAATTCGCTCAGCACTAAAGCAGCTTTACTTTTAGCTTCCCTAATTCCATGTGATGCTAAGCGGCAAGGCTTTCAATATGAGCTACTAATATTAATGGTTCTTAAGTTGTCAAGCAACCGCTATACACACATTCGCTCCATTTGTTTGGCCTGCTAAACGAGCTGCCCGCATAAGCGAGCTATAATTTTTTGTTTGCTTCTCTTTCGCTCTTGACTTGCTTTTTTTTGGACAACATCTCGAATTGACAAATGCGCATAAGTAAGCAACACTTTTTTCCGCTGCTCAGTTAAGCAGCCAACACTTTTTCCCTCGTCGTCATTACAGCCCGGCAAAGTATGCTGCACTCTTTTTGCAGCTCGCGTAATTTGATAGATGAGCCATGGTGGCCATTATGCAACTGTGTAGCTAAGAGCGTATATGTGTGTGGCTGTGCGAGTGTCTGTTTGTGTGCGAGTCTGTTTATGTGTGTGTGTGTTCTTGGTGCTTGACATAACTCACATTGCAGTTTATTTACCAAATGTAAAAAACAGTGCAGCAACAAAAGCAAACACGCAGCAAAGCAGCATCAACAAACAGCAAACGTAGAAGGAGACGTTGGAGTGCGTCTGGCAGTGACAGCATCAGCGTGTGTAACAATTTTTCAACAGTGCTACACATAAGTCTGTCTACCAGCTGCTATAATGTGTTTCCTGTTTGTGCTCAACGCTCAAAAAGCGGATATGAGCGCCCCTTTCCCCATCGGAAATGTGATTCAATGCGCGTTCACTTGCTTTCTATTCTTTCTCCCTCACTTCGCCCACTTCCCCAACTCTCTTTACTTGTATTCTGCCAGCTTTCTTTTTTAGTAACTATTTGAAGAGGTTGCACCGCTGTTCCACGTATTTACACGCACACACACTCACTCACATACACATATATATGGCTAGCATATGGACCTGACCAGGCCCTGTGCACTCCCGTTTCCCGTTATCTTTGCGGGCAGCCAAGAAATAAATTTCCAGCCACACTGCATGATCGAGCATTAGGAGAAAAAGGGACTGCACAGAGCACTGGCTGTTTTTTAATTTTTGCTGCCAAGCATATTGCTATGGTGTGGCCGTGTCATTGCCAGCGAAAGAGACCCCCTCCACGTATGCGCCTCTCCAGTGCAGCGCCCATTGCACAAAAATTGAAAAATACGCGCGATAAAACGCTTGACATGCCACGTAATGCGTTGCAAATATATTGCCAAAGTTTTTACTGCTCCATTGTTGTTGCTGTTGTTGTTTTTATTGTGGTTGTTGTTGTTGTTGTTTTTATTGCTGTTGCTGCTGTTGTGACAGCTCAGCGTGCAACGCAGAAAGCGTAGCGCCAGAGACAGCAAGTGGGTTTTTGCAGCTGGAGGCGGGAGGAGCAAAGTTTTTAACTCGGCCCCGTTATTATTCATTATTGAACTGCCAGTTGGGGCTGACATACGCCAAATGCCATCGAAAACCGGTCGAACAAGAACAGCCACAGTCACAGCCACAGCAACTACAACAACCACGGCTAACAAATGGCTATAACGGCAGTGCATTGATTTTGAGCTCATTTAATTTTTAAACGCAAGGCTAAAACTAATTTCATATCATTTGGCATTGAGCGGGGGCCATCGAGTGGTCAGGAACTTTGGCCCGCTGTGGCTTCTGCAACTTGGTTGTTAGACAAATGAATGTCCTTAACAGAACGACGTCTGGGTTATTCAGAGTGTATAACAGAACAGCTCGACGATTAGTCACAAATCGATAAGTATATTTTATAAACTCGTAGCATGTATATCAATGGCGGCAGTTTATCAATCTAATGCTCATCAATTTGTCACTATTCAAAATAATTTCCATCAATATCTTTCGAACAACAAAATAATAGCTGAAATAAAACTAATTAATTACGCAACGTGGCTGGCAACAACTGATAAACTTGTATTCCAAATTTATTTATACAAAAATGATTGGACTGCATTATTATTATTCTTTTTATTATACCCTGAACCCATTAAAAATGGGAAATCAGGCAATAATGGTTTTTTTTTAACGGGCAGAAAGAGGCGTGGCGGACCCCATAAATTATATATATTTTTGATCACCTCAACGAACTGAGTTGATATAGCCATGTCCGTCTGTTCGTCCGTCCGTCTGTCCGTCTATCCGTCTATGTGAAAACGTCGATCTCGGAACCTGTAAGAGCTAAAGACTTGAAATTTTTTCTGTAAGTTCCTGTATAGCACGAAAAGGTCGAGTTTGCTTAATAAAAATTTAAAAATGTTCCCGTTCTATTGTTATTGATTAAAAACGTTATCGAAATTTAGTTCTTGTATTACATCACCCATGTCCTTGAAGCTGGAATCAACAAATTTTTATACTTTTGTGTGATTAGCAGTGCTAGGCATACAGTTTTTTAATACGTGTGCACACACACATTAAACTGCGTGGATTTTGCAAATTCTGTGAACCGTAAGTTTTGGTGCAGATTTGTTCACTAGATGGCGCTGTGGTTTGCGAATTATCAGCTGCTCTATCGAATCGAAACATTGATGGAGCAATTGCAAAAATTTTTAAATTGAATTTAATAAAGTTTTATGTGCATTTTTTGTTATTATTATTATTATTATTATTATTATTATTATTTGTATTACTATTATTATTACTATTATTATTTGTAAATATATTAACTATTTGCACAAATTGGGCTTATCTTAATCTTTTTTAATATAAATTGAAAATCTGGTGTTTCTCCCATTAGATCGACAGTTAATTTAGTTTTATGCCATTTGATTTATTATTTTGTGTAAGCTCAGTTGAAGTGTTTCTAATGTATACTTCATATATATAATACACATAAATTGTATTTAAAATATAAAGTAAATATATTCTATATACAGTTTAAATATTGACGATATATAGATATATTTACAATAGATATATTTACAGCTCTGCTTAAACCTTGTATATTCTGTATTACAAATATATTTAAATATTTAGGAGTGCGTTGATTTATTTCAAATTAATATTTAAATACATGTATACGTATGTATGTATATAGAAATTATTTAAATTAAACATTGTATATTTATCGAACTAAAAGTACATATTTATGGGATGATACTGCTTCTCACTCTCTTTTGGTGTAGAACACCATAAGTAAACCCTTTTTTGGCGGAAGCTCTCTAACTTTGAGTTTATGAAATCAATTTATTTGATGACTTTACTGAATCAACTTTTAAAACTTGTTAAGCATTTAACTTTGTTGTCGTTTAGCAGGGCATGAGATAGTTTTTCAGATATTGTGGATTCATAAGAGCTTAACAGTTTGTTAACGTAAATGGATTGAAAGTGCGAATTAGTACCGGACTCAGAAATAGTGAAAGCGAGAGAGATAGAGAAAAAGAGCTTCGAAATGAAAGACTTCATTGCCAGTTGATTGGTTAACTAATTCGCAGCATTCGTTGCAGTTGTGCAGTGCACCGAGGTGGCCATAAATATGCGAGTTGTGGCATTTGAAATTTTTGTGTGTGTGGCCTTCCCCCGATGGGCTTGCTTCTGGCTTAGCCCACATTCAGAGGGGCTTTGGCTTTGGCTGCTTTATCGTTTTATGGTTTTATCGCTTTTAGCGTTGGCTTTGACGTCACCTTAATTAATGGGTTAATGCGACGCTGGCAGCGCAGTTGGCAGCACTGGTAATTAAGCGACTTTGTCGTTGGCCTTCTGTGGCAAATAAATTATGCGTCTGCTGGGTGCGACAACAACTAACAACTGCTGTAGCGAAACTAATTTGGATGCGGCATTGATTTAATATTTGCTTTTTAATTACAATTTTGTAATGCTTGTGACTGAAACGTGCTGGAAGTGTGCAATGCAATGAGGATGTCTCCGCCATTAATTATATATTGAAAAACAGTGTGCGTGTGCTAAATGTATGCTCAATTAGACACATTCGCTTGAAAAGCGTCAAACGTTGCGTATACGCAATGTGGCAGCGCCTTGATGACGGCGTGAGATACGACAGCACCAGCAACAGCAACAGCAACAGCGACAGCGACAAGCGACAGCAATGGCAACAAACGACAGTGAACAAGGACAGCAGCAGCAGCAGTGGCCGCATAATAAGCGGAACGATGACAATGGAGATAGCAATGAAGATGGATACGGGGGATGCAGATGGGTGCTGGCTTGTGTCTCTTCATTTACGTAATGTAAGCAATTTGTGAAAATTGCTGGCTTGGCCGGCAATTTTACAGATTCAACTGCACCAAAGTGCAATTGGGCGCAAATTTGTGTGCGGTTCTGCAGCAAAGTTTGCGCTTAAAAAGGAGTAGATTAAGATAATGAAGCTGCAGTTTAGAGCCGCCTGAATGCTTGAGTGCGAAACTATGGCTGACTGGCTGACTGGTTGGCTGGCTGGATGGCTGGCTGAATGGCTCGATGGCAGCCACTCCATCACTTGCAAATTAAAATTAAGATGAATTATGAAACGTCTCAAGATGCTGTCACAGGCCAGGAGACAGACTATCAACTCCCAGTTGAGCTGCGAATTGCTGCGAGCGTAAATTCAAAATTGATGTGAATTCCATAAATCAGTATCAGGCAGCGCAATGATCAATGACTTTGGCTGGATTGAAGGCACGTATCGACTCACATTCTGATGCTTTATGACGTCAACGTGCAAGAGTCAGACACAAAGTGTTAAGCCAACAGCCAACAGCCAACAGGCAACAGCCAACAACTTCATCATTGTGCCGAGTAAAGGGCAGAGGGGTGGGAGACAGTGTCAGGGTTCTGAATGGGTTACGTTGCGTCGGAATGAAGCTATGAGCTGCCTCTTCGTGGAACTTGCGGCATGGCAAGCATTACAAACAATGTGAAAAGACGGAGGAAAAAATTATGCCACGCCCCGCTAAGAAGGGTCATCAATGCTCCAAAGTAGCCGTTTTAAGCTTTAAGCATTGATTTATAAGACTCTGCGAGCAGACAATCCGTAATCCGTTCTTGGCAAGCCAACTCGTGCAACTTGGCACAAACTATTCCCAGCTAAGAAGTGCAATAAAAATGTGAGCCCATGACAAAAAGAAGGAGGAGAAGAGGACAGCACAGTAAACCAAAAGGGGCAGATACAGTCAATGTTGCCGCTGCACAGTGGTCGTCAGGCAGCCAAACTGGCTGACTGGCTGGCTGTTTAGCTGGCGAGCGAGAGGGCGGGTGGTAACGCGGGCTGTCGGCTAAACGGGGCCGACCATTTGCCCGACATTGCACACTATTAGTTGCAGCTGCCAAAAGTGATGAATGTGTGAAATGTAAACTTTGTTACGGAGAAATAACAGCGCCAAAAGCTGAGCGCCAATTGCAAAGAAAAGCCAGAGAAAAAAAACTGGACAAAAAAGGCAGCTAAAGCTCGGCCAAAGACGGGTAAAGTAACGTAAAATGAAACCAAGCGACAGCCGCCTGTCGAAAATTGCAATTCTCGTTTTTTTTCTTCTTCAGTTTTTTTTTTTATATTTCTGTTGCGGCCGCAGCAGCGAAAATCCAATTAAAGCTGCTGTCATTGTGTGGGCGGGGCAGCGCGGCAGATGGGCCAAAGGCAATGGTATGGGCGGGCGGGCACTCGCAGTGGGTGTAAGTTGGCGCTGATTGAATGTCAGACAAGGCGACGTACACATGTGTCATAAAGCGGAGATTGTTTAGCGCACCACTCCGGACATCTCTTCTCTTCTGTGCACTTTGCACGCATCTTCTGCTCGCTGAATACGTCGTAAGACTGTGGATTTTCGCTTTAAACCATTGCGATTTCACCAGAAATGTTATATTGAAAAAATATATATAAATATATATATATATGAGACATGTGAATATCAGAGCTTCATATCTCAGCACTGCTCCAATAGAGATGGATTCAAAAAGAGATGGAGCGCCAACAACATAAAATATATATTTAGCTAATAAAATAAAGTTTTTAATACTTTGAAAACTTCTGTTTGATTTATGCCTGATAGTTTTAACGCTGAAGCAAAATCATGCTGGCCTAATTAGTTGTTAGGCTTGGGAACATCGATTGGTGGAGCACATGTACAGCCGATTGGCCCAGTTAGTTTTCGGCTCATTAACTTTTTCATTAAAAGTAAATTAAAGTTGCAAGTTAATTAGGTCTAAGCGTATTTATCATTTTTAGCGCAAGTTTTACATTTCTTGCTTTGACAGGCAACCAACGAAGCCACCAACCCACTAAGCCACCAACCCAGCGAGCTGGCAACCATTGAACAGTGATCCAACAAACTAACGGTATGCCAAAAACTTTTGCGTGCCATGCCCGTGAAGCCCTACCAAGCCCGGCGCCGCCCAGACAGCCCAGCCTGCCCGGGTAGCCCCAGTGCAGCGCCGCCCGATTCGCTGTCGTCTTGCGCAGCAAAGTGTCATTAGTCTGGCAAGCATTTTGGCATAAATTAGTTGAGCGCGCGGAAAGGGGGCCTGAACATTTTTGTGGCATCGCCTTTAGCCTTTCAGCATGTAATTATTGATGAATGATCTGCCTGCTGTTTAATGCTGGCGCGTGCCTTCAACTGCAGCGCCTCATACCGGGAGAGGAGCCGCAGCCTTTGATGTTTGGCCACCCAGCAGTGCAAACAATGGCGGCAAAGCCAAGCATAGCCAAACAACCATCAAGTCAAGTTGATAGAGCGCCAACGGAGGCCTCTGAGCCAACAACAAAAGCTCAGCTAATATTGTAATAATAAACAATGGGCCAAGTGCTTTAATCGCTTTTGCTGATTATATTGCAGGCTAAGTGCTTGAAGAGCTCTGCTCAAAGAGCAAGCCACACGATAGCCACACTGAAAGCAGCAGCAGCCGTAGCAGCAACAGCACCAGCGGAAGGGAATCTGAACAGAAGGCTTAATCTGATAAGCAATACTTACGTATAGCCCGTGACTAAGCAGAAAGGTGCACAGCTGTGTGTGTGGGGCACTTCAACTATCGTGATGGGACAAACTGCTCGCTGAGTAAAATGAGGTGAAAAATGTTTTATTTAGCGTACAGCAGAGCTGCAAAGCCAGAGTTATTCGCTGAGATGTACGATATATATAGGTTGGCTGAGCAGGAGATTGCAAGCGTGAGATACAAGAGTTTCCGTCATGTAAATAATCGATAATGATGAGCGTAATATGGAGAAAAGCTGATCAGAAACTGCATATAAAAGAGTATATTTAACTATTTGACTGGGATGTTGTTTGGATGGCAATATGCATACTTGAAGGACATCATTCTGATCATAGTTCTGATTGAGTATTTCAGTCCATGTTTAGTAAAGTTATTTACTAAGGTCGAAACATGACTTGAAATATAGTGTTTGGAAGCAGATACCTTCCACTCACCACCGCTAACATCCTTGACAATTCATCAAATGTTTGCATGAAAAATTCGAATTTGAAGTTTCACCTTAAATTACAATGCTGTCTGGGTATAGTGGACTAATTATTGCACGGCCTGGTCTCTAATATCGAGGTTATGTACTTTATCCAGACTCAAATATGTTTGCTCAAAAACTGGTTTTATTTCTTTAAACAGCAAAAAATCATTAACATTGTTGTGAAAGTTTGATAGGAAACCTTAGTCTACGAAAAAAGTTAAGCATTTAATTTCTCATAACATAGGCAGCCTTGCAGCCTGAGCGCAGTTGCTGAGTCAACTGCGCAGTTAGCAGTGTGTGTGCTTGTGCCTGCCTCTGTGCAGAGTATTCTTATTTGTTGCCTGTAACACTCATATAAAACATTAAGAATAAACTCTTAGTTTCTCATGTTCAATGAATGAATAGGAGATACGAATTTTGAGTTGAAAATGATTTGGCTTACAATCGATCGAAGAAGTTTATATATATATATATATATATATATATATATATATATATATATGTTTTAGTAGAACTCTTATGAATAAGTGTATTCATAACTTCAACTCAGACTCTTTGTCAAGAATCTGAACAGTTTTGCCAGCAACCGCATGATCCTATAAGTGTATTTAAGCTTGCTGTTCTGTGATGCAATATAATCCTGCTCAGCCTTCAGATTTTATTCAACTGTTCACATCCAATAATAGTTGGCGCAGCACTGCCTGATGCTTTTTTCATGCTCGGTCCGGCTTTAAAGCTTTCAATTCATAAATGTGAAATCGCACAAAAAAGAAATTGCCTGCTTATGAGCGTCATAAAATGACACTCGCAAAGCAATGGCAGCAGCAACAGCAACAGCAGGAGCAGGAGCAGCAGCCACATCAGCAAAAGCAGAAGCAGCAGCAACAGCAGCAACAACGATAGCAGCTGCTGTTGTCGCTTTCTACAAGCAACGATGACGCCATTGAAAAGCTTAAACGCTCATTACACTGGCAGGCATTAAATTAATTGGAAGCTGCGCAGTTCTAACTGCAAACTATGTACCCAAAAGAGGCAGCGAGCTGCACAGTTGGCCATAGCAAGCGGTCGGGGGTGCGGTGGCGGGGGATAGTTACTGTGAGGGTTGCTTGCGCTAAGGCAGCTACAGCAAAAACGTTACAAAAGGCCAAAAGTTTGATGGCAACTTTTGTAACTCGGGCCAAAAGCACTCGAGTTGCATTCATTGCTAATTTGGCTTTAATTGCATAAATGTTGCGCTTTTTGTACACGAATTTTTTATGAAAAGGGCGAGTGTAAGAAGGCCAACAACAGCAACAACAAAATGAACAGCAACAACAATGCGAACCCAAACAAACGTTGAGCCAAAATAGCCATAAATTTAGTTGGCCAAATTCATAAAACTTACCGAGCAATGCTCGTACAATTTATATACGAAGATAGGTAGATGTTTTATAAAATTGTTAGCCAAGTGCACTTTAAATTGCAATTTTGCCGTGAGGTGCAGGTATAGGGACAGGTAGAGCAGCATGCTGGTCAGATAAGGGAGCGTCCGAAAAGGCAGAAAACCAGATGCAAATTTTTGGGCCAACAAACAAGCTTGTTTGCTTCTTATCAAGCAGCCCACCTGAATGACGCAGACAGACTGATGGGCAAACTGATGTACTGAATCATGGACTGGCTGACTGACTCACTGACTGGCTGACTGGCAAACAGTTCGAAAGAGCCGGGGAGCAGCCCATGGGCTAGTTGAAGTATTGCACAAATATTTGAAAATGCACAAAAATTTCCTACTTAAATAAGTGAAAAAGTTGATCCATCATGAAAGCAGCTGGCAAACTGAATTTAATGAATGTTGGCTACAAAATTTGCATATTTAAAAAAATGAAATAAAAAAGTCCGTTTTGGTAAAAGATGAAAAAATTGCCACTTTTCAGTTTGCCTTTCATGTGTCCCTCATTGCCGCTGTTGCTACCGCTGCTGCTGCCGTTTCTGCTGCTGCTCCTGCTGCTGCTCCTACTGGTATAAATTTATGAATTGCGCAGGGTTGCCAGCCAACTACATACATAAATGGATTGCCTGCATGCTGTGCAAGTTTACAAAGCTCCAAGCCCTCTTTTCATATAATTTATATGCTCTCGTATATAGAAATTAAATTGTTTTATTCTACATTTTCCTTCTTCTTGTTCTTGTTTTTTTTTTTTGTTTTTTTTTTTTTTTGCTAGTTTTATGCTTAAATCATAAAAGTTTTTATTTGCTGGGGTAGCTCTTAGGCATTAAGTGCAACAACTTTTAATACTCTATAAGGATAAAAGTACATAAGTGCTGCGAAGGAGGAGCACATAAGAATATATCGTGGATATATGAAAGAATATGATTGAACGTTCTCTATTATTTGGGACAAATTAATATTTGCTTAAAATTAAGGAGAGGTGTTGGAGGGAATCGACTAGTCAACTTGTATATTGGAATATTGTTTTAGATTGGCAATCATTAAGAAAGATCGGAAACGGAAACGTGGGATTCTGATTCTAGCTAAATTTTGCTCTTCCTTTGGCTTAGGCTATTTCTTAATAGAGATCTGTACGATTGCAATAGTTTTATAGTAAAATAATCTATGTATATACAGTCACAGCTATAATCATTATTTACTAAATATTTAAAAAATGTTCAGTATACTCAAAAAAAAAAAAAAAAATGAATTGAGGCCATTATTTAAACGGACTTTAGCAATAATTATTCATCGTTATCCAAAGGATACGTTTGAGTCGAATACACTTGGTATATTTCAAATCCGCTCATTTTATTTGCTTTTCACTTTTTTTGCTCAAGGTACGTTGAAAAACTTATTGACATAACTGTCATTACTTGTCCAAGAAGAAGAACAACAACAACAGTGTTGCCAAAGGTAGAATGCGCACTTAAACTTGCATTGGACCAGGCAAGGTAGGGGTGCTCATCGGCGTAGAGATTTAAGTTAAGCGGCCAACGAAAAGTGTATTCAAATATGCACAGCAGCGACAACAGCAGCATCAGCAGCATCAGCAACATCAGTAGCAGCAGTAGCAGCAACAGCAACAGCAACAACA
The DNA here is from genome assembly GCA_961210405.1 of Drosophila mercatorum. Classification (NCBI taxonomy): domain Eukaryota; kingdom Metazoa; phylum Arthropoda; class Insecta; order Diptera; family Drosophilidae; genus Drosophila; species Drosophila mercatorum. Next base: position 23,429,927 of record CAUIUS010000004.1, on the reverse strand, counting down.
ATAGCAATAAAAACAACTTGAAACAGGTGTACATGAAACGACATCATTGTCTCCATCCCAATCCATGCGCCCCACCAATCTCTGGTCCAATCCCTAGTCCTTGCCTGGCTGAGTTTTTGGCACGCTTTTTGTTGGTGTTTTTGCACGAAAAATGTTTGCAAGTGGCAAAGAAATTTTTAATGCGATAAAACTTTAATAAAGGCTCACTCTATATGTTGGAATGTGCCACCTTCAGTATCCGTGTGTGTGTGGGTGTGGCCTAAAGTAGTTATGAATACAACAACAGTTAGGCAAGGCAAAGTCGCAGGCACGAACGCACTTAAAAATGTATGTAATTGTGCAAAAGTGTTGCAGAGAAAGGCTCGAATGGGAGGAGGGTGGTCGGAAAAGCAAAGGGTGTGCAAATGTAAATGGTAGCTAAAGTTGCGTATATTGTAGCTGTGGAGAGATGAGGTGGTGAGGAGGTGGTGTTGGTGGTGGTGGTGCGCAGTTAACTCGTAAGTAACAAAAGTAGTTATAGAAATGACTGACATCCACGCTGCAGCAACTGCAGCTGCTCCTGGAGCAACCAGAAACAACATCAAGGAGCGCACAGAGCACATCACAGACACATTCATACAAATGTTCACTTACGCACACAGCCAACGACATAGATAAAGACGTAGACAACGATGTGTCTCTGCGTTGACAAGCTGTGGATGAAGACGCTTGCTTGCTTGGCTCACTGCGGTGACCAAGACGAAGGTTTTGTAATGAAGTTGGAGACGGACGCGAAGGTGTGCTAACGAGCAGGCTACGCCACTTAAATGACAGCTGGGAGAGTACAGATTTCGCTTTGGAAATAGAGCCCAAGTCGGAGTCGGAGTCGGAGTCGGAGTTAGAGTCGGAGACGGAGTCAGAGACTGCCTGACTGACTGTTTGACAGACAGATACGCAGCTGCCTGGCCACGTAAATCGTTTTGAAATGCAAGGTGAGGATTAGAGAAATGTGCTGAAGAAATTACAGAGAAATTAAAGTTTGCGAATAATGTGTACGGTGTACATGGTGAGGGAAGAGGAAATTGATGCATCTGATTACATATATGTAGTATGCGAGCTGAGCTATTAGAAAATCCATTTGGGACAGCAAATGTAAAACAGATGCTGGGCGATTATACACAGTGAAAAACCTCTTAGACTGCTCAAGTGAGAGCATATATTATATAATAAATACATATACTCATCAGCTGAAAAATATAAACAGATTAATAAATCAAATTGTCTCGTATAGAGATGATTCTATTTGTGAGGCGATTTGAGAGCAATATAAATATATAATAATAATTGAAAAGTAGAAAAATCTGAAGATGGTCTCTGAATATTTTATTTTTATTTTGACTACAGGTATAGACATTGTAGTCCGACGAGATGTTAAGTCGATAGGTTTTATTATGATTATATCTGATTATGATTATATCTGACTCTAGTCAGATACAAGTATATAAGCTGCTTCAAAACTGCCTTTTTTGTGGCATAAATAAGTGTGAATTTCTTAATAAGCATCTCTGGTGGCATCGACCACAGTCCCACTATCTCTTCTTATTTAACTTATTGGCTTATCCATAAATATTTTTTGATTCAATATTCTTTTTGTTTTTACTGTATATCTAATTAATTTTGCCACATTAACATTTACTGGGCTCGCTGCAAATTTATGTCCGTGGGCTAATTATGCCGAGGGCTGTACCGCTGAACGCACATGAACACGCACACACAGGCATACACGCATGCATTGTTGCCTTCAGCATTTCCGTTTCATTTAAATTGAAAGCCTATTTAAATGTTAAATGCAAAAAAAGTGGCTTTTAATTTCATATTAAATTGTATAAGCAATTACCCAACGTAAATGCAATAAACATGGTGAATTTATTTTAATTTTCATACAGGCGGGCAGCACGGCCAGCCAAACGGCGCCAGTGGGCCCAGTCAAAAGCGACAACAGCAACAGCAACAGCAACAGCAATAGCAACAACAAGAGCAGGGAAGCTGTCAGTATGTTCGGTGCCGGTATACTTAATGCTCAAAGCCTTTTACAAAATTAAAGTCTGAATTGGATGGGGTGGATGGGCCAGCTAGGTGGTCGGGTGTCAGTTGCAACTGCAACGCAGCCTGCAATTGGCAATGGACTGCAAGTGTTTGCTATCAAATTAATTGGCACTAAAATTAGCACGAACTTCTGCTGATGTTAGTGTTAGTGCTGTTGGCAACGGTTGCTGCTTTGCCTGATTTAGTTGCCACTTTTCTGCCCACTTTTACCCACTTGGATCCAAGTGTCGGCCGCCTGCTGCGTTTTTCCATTTGCACTAAGTACACGGATTTTGCATTAATGCAACAGCAGCAGCAGCAGCAGCAACAACAGCAGCAGCAGCAGTCGGCTAAAGGAGACAGTGCGCACTCACATGAATCATTCATTGATTTAATTACAATGATTGCCGAGTGCAGCGAATCGGGCAGGTGCTCGGCAGTCGCTGCTGCCAGTTGCCACCTCTGTCAAGTGTTTAATTAAAAGTGCTAATGCAAAATAAATAAGCGGAATAGCTGACAGGAAAAATCAATTTGTGCTAATAAGCGCAGCGCCTCCTCTACTCTGAAGAGTTTCAAATTTGTGCTGAACTCGACATAAGCAATTGAATTTTTTATTTTCTTTCCTCTTTTACTCAAAAGTTTAATTAAACTAAGTGTGCACCACACAAATTGAAAGAGTTCTGTAAGAACTGTATTCATTGTATTGTCAGATTCATTTTGTTCCCTATCTATCTGTTTATGTATTTGAATCAAAAGAGCTCGTCTGTTCTATTATGTATCCCCATTCCGAGATAAATTTGTTTAGCAGTTTAAATGTAAATACTTTGGTTATAATAAGTAATGAAAAAAGTAATAAGCACTTAAAAGCCAAAAAGATATTAAGCCTGGACCTATTGAAAGTAGGAAACTCGGATCTGTAGAGTTCAGCGACTCGCAATATGATGATTCGACTAAACCACTTGAATTATTGAAAACTATTCTAGTTAAAGTGTTATGGACTAAGAACGTTATCAACTTTACAATGAAGCACTATGTCGGTGTTACAGAGATGATAGATAAATCTACATAAATTGAGTCTCTTTATAAATGCTCAGTCAATGCTATCTCTTAGGCAAGTACACCTGAAGAGAGCTTTCTTACTTGTTAATAATATATTTATATTTATATCAGCCTCCAGCTTTTATTATCGGCAATTATGCTTCATGCTCAAGCCTAAAGTGTTATCATGACTTTTTTAACATTTCTGTTAACGAATATTGCTTTCATCTGCACAGTTAAATCAATCGTTTTGAACTCGAATTCAAAAAAGTTTCTATATAAATCTTCAGTGGTATCGTACCATATCGCTCATCTTAATAATCGTTGCTCATTGAATTCAACTCCATTCACGAATGGCAATCGTGGGGCAGCGTTCATCGGTGAGCTCACATTCCCAGCAGTCGAAATGCTTGCTGATCATCCGAGTGCTTAAAAGTCCATGCATAGCAACAGCAGCCGCCTATACAAACAGAAATTGAATCTCAATCCGACCCTGCAGCCCGGCACCCAGCAATGGCATTTGCTTTTCGCACACAGTGCCGACACCTTTGCGAATCGTAACCACTCAATGCAATGCATACAATAATATTTTTTTCTAATTTCGTGCAGTTCAACTTTGTGTGTCTGGCCCTTTTTTTTGCCTGGCCAGGTGTCTGTGGCTGTGTGTGTCTGTATGAGTGTGTTTGTCTAGCTGTGTGTAATGCTCTTTAATAGCATTAGTCGTGTTGCAAAAGGTTTAAGCCATTGCCCATGCGCTTCTTTTTGCACATTTGCTTGTTTTTCGGTGTCTTCGTTGCGCTTTCATGCCACTTTGATTTTACTTTGTGCATTTTCCACGGACGTTTAATAGCTGAAAGGTAAATTGCACACTGTTTTCCTTCTTGCCATAGCAACAGCAATAGCAACAGTCATTGCAACAACAGCGACTGCTGCAACAGCAGTAACCATTGCTATAAGGAAAGCAGCAACACTTCCGCTGCCACACCGTTGCTCTGCTTTCGACAAAGTTGTTGTTGAGCTTGTTGTTGTTATTGTTGTCGGGTAGCTCGGAAATCATTTGATTTGCAATGTTCGTGCACCGTAAGGCGATCAAAGCATTTTGCCAAAGCTGCGACCCAGACAGCCAAGGAGGCTTTCGACAGGGGCCAGCAACTAAAATGAAAACAAAATATCAAAAATACATTTGCTGCCACTTTAGATGGTTTGTCAACTGCGAAAAGTCCTAAATTTTCTAAAGATAATTTTTGATTTTCGCATTTCGATTGCAATCGTTAATTATTTATGATTTGTGTAATTATAATTAATTGAGTATTTTTTCAGTCTGAGAAATTGATTAAATTTCATCTGTGTAAATAATGCCCCGAAGAAACAAAGATAAGCAAACTCTTAAATATTTTAATGGTTAATTTAAAGATGACTTTTTTCTTATTCTTTGAATAGATTTCCATTCGTATGGTGTTTGATAAGATGACAATAGGTTAATTGAGAAGCGCTGAAAACAAAGGAGACTGAGCTTTTGCACCCTCGCTGGTGAGACTTTAACTAACTTTACTAGTTAACATTTTATTTTTATCTGGTAATATTTATTTTCTCGCATTTTATCAAAACTTGTGGGTATTTAACGCTGATGAAAACTCAGTATCAAATATATAAAAACTTTTTCCTGATTTATTTTAATTTTGTTCCTCAAATTCATTGCGGCACCGCCCGAATGAGGTCTCCTTTCAGGCTTTTTCTCCTTTTAAAAATATATATATTGGCAGCTTAAGCTTTTGGTCTCACAGTTCAAATCTGTCGATTTCCGAGGGCCAATTTGGCGGCGAAATCGTTTATCAGCATTATCGGTGCGTGCATTTGGCATTCGAGCAACTTTTTGCAGAGTAAACGCGTATATAAATTAAACTGCAATGACAGTTGAATGGCAAAGCTAAAATGATTGGCTTGGCTATAATTCAAATTAATGGCAGATTATGCCACTCAAACTCTTTTAAATGGCCAAAAAGTCAGCCGAGCAGTAGACGCAAGAGAGATGCCAAGTGGCTGGCTGCTCAGCGTCCCACAAGCCACAAGCTGTGCACAGCATATTTGCAATAAAAAAAATCGGATATGCTGTACTGAATGTGCATGGCTATAGGATTTGGTCTAACCGGCGGATAAGCCTTCCTTGTAAGCTGCACTGAGACAAGAGCATCAACAAACACACGGAAATCAGAGACAAACTTAGGTTTCTGCTCAAATATAAATATATGCCCGAAGAAGCGAAAAAGATGATCGTTATAGCCTTCTTTAATTATTTACAGGGTATTAAAAAACAGCACTATATTTTCAAGAGCTGGCAGACGCATAAAACGTATGATTTTATAAATTTCCAACCAGCTGCAGGATTAAGGGATCGACTGTGATTGTATGTGTATATATATATATATATATATATATATATATATATATATATATATATATATATATATATATATATATATATATATATATATATATATATATATATATATATATACAAATGTGTGTGTATGTAAGTGGATGTGTGGTGCGTGCGATGTTTACTGCTGGCTGCGTTCAACCCGACGTATGCGTAATCTGCGCTTAGCATGCGAAAAGTCAGTCATAAAAAAGCCATCAGCTTAAACTGTTGCGGCCATAAAGGTTAACGCTGGCAACAAAGCAAATCGCAAACAGAAAACAAAAAGAAAAACAAGGAACTACAACATCAAATGGCTAAACTGCTTAAATTTTAACGAAACAATGAGCTGAAACGGTTTGTTTCGAAAGAGGAGAGATCGAGTGAAGGCTAGGTGCGGGCAGCGAGACGAGCACATTCCGATGCGGGGCACACGCAAGTGACGGCCATGAAAGCGTAAAAATGTAAAATTAACACGCAGCTTCTGGTTTTAGTTTTGTGGCAAACGGCAACTGCAGCTACAACAACAGCAACAACAACTATTTTTCACAAAACAACAACTGCAGCGGGGAAACCGCAGCCATAAAAACCACACAAAAGCAAGAATGAAGTTGTTGCCGCTGCTCACTGCTAGCCGCAAAAGCGCTTGAAAAATATGTTAACCACAGTTAAAACAGCGCCAGGTCAAGCGTGCAGCGTGCACAATTACACACACACACACACACACACACACACAGAGAAATACACACAAGTACAGTAAGTGCCAGCAAGGAAGAGACACGTGCGGCAGCCTTAAACGCTTGGCATGTTGACAAATGTTGCAGTCGACGCCAAATGAGCAGCATCAGCCTGACGCTGACGCTGACCTCGACGTCGCAGTCGACGTTGACGTCTCTGTCGCAGTCGCTATTGCTGGTAGTTTTAGTTGCGCCTGAAAGCATGCTGCACTTTTTAATGCCCCTACTCTGGACTGGTGAGTGATAAGCTCCGCCAACGCCACCGACTGACATTTGTTTTAATGCAAACGTCATCGTGTGGCAGCTCTTGGCTTGCCTTCCCACTGCTGAGCTCCGCTTTTTGGCAAGTGTTAAAATTTTAACACACCCATGACATTATCAAACTGAAGGTGTGACGAGTTGCATCATTTCGCCAGCTTCGCTGTGATATCTGAAAATATGATGATGAGGCTGAATAAAAAATATCATCGGCTTAGTATTATTAGATTCTGAATATGAATAACACTATTGATATGAAAAATTCCGCCTGCGTGTTAGTCTTTATAATCTTTATATCCAAAGTTGACCTTCATTTCTCCATATCTACGACAAACACATTTGGCCATAAAACTTGACTAATTAGGCGCTCCGTGAGAAACCCTAATTGTAAAATGAACTATTAATTTTATTACTGGATTACATTCTGTTATTACTGTTGCCATTTCCTTATGTATATTATTACCCTAAGAGATCATCCTGTTGAAAGAAGCATTAATAAGAATTCATTTGAACTCTCTACTTTGAGTTGTTCCAGTCCTATTCTCTTCATCCGCTTTAACTTGCAACTATTTGAAAATGACCGAAGCTCAGTTGGTTCAGCAACGTATTCCTGTCGCTTCCTTTGTTGATCCGTCTGCTGGATTACGTTTCTGTCATGCCACGACTCCCGAAGGGGTATGTGCTGGAGACTTATGTTGGAATTACAAAGCGAACAGAAAATTTAGCCAACGTTGATTATTTGTGCGATGCGTTCTCATTTAGTTACTCGGATCCTACCTGTGCGCCTTGCACACGCTCCGTGCCTTCACAATTCATTAGATAACGTATTGCATTTCAATTCACATTAGATGCACTCATTTGGCATTCAACAAACGTTTGCATTCAACTTCAATTGTGCTGTGCAGTCGATTTTTATTGATGTTTTTAATCAGCAGCAGTTGCAGTTCTCAGATATCAGCCAGAAAGCAATTTTACTTGAGTTGAGCTCATTCAAGTTTTATTGCATTGCTCCCACATCCCACAGATACACCGACGCACACATACACACGCACAGCCACACTCTCGCATACACACGTACTCACACACCTATTAACAAAGTTTCATTTGTGATGATATATGCCTTTTGCTGCCTTTGAGATGCCTGTGCGCTCCTTTCTGCGTGTCTGCTGCCACGCCCACACACCCTACACTCTGCATGTGTGGAGCATCTAGCGGCGTCTGTGTGAATCCAATTTGATTGACGTTACGAGTTTCTGCTACTGATTCCAATTGCAATCAATTTACTTTTGTGCTCTTCGTATCCGAGTTGAAAACTTCATTAGAAATTTTCCTTTTTTGCCAGCCTCGACTGCCATTTTATTTTGCCTTTTCTCTGTGTGTGGGTGTGTGTGAGTCTGTGTGCGTGAGTATCAGAGTATGTGCGTGTGTGTATTTTTCTCATTTTATACCCTGAACCCGGAAAACCGGGTATAATGGTTTTATTAAAATGTGGGTATCAGGCAGAAGGTGGCGAGACAGACCCCATCAAGTATACATATATTCCTGATCAGCTCGACGAGTTGAGTTTATATAGTCATGTCCGCCTGTCTCTATACCTACAAGAGCTAGAGTCTTGAAACTTTTTATTAAATTATATCTCCCAAGCCTTTATAGCTAGAGTCCCCAAATTTTGTTTGTTCGTCATATGTCTATCTTATGATTTTTGTTAAAGTTCGGATACCAGCTCAAAGTTTCTCCAAATATTTAAATTGAATAAATCCAAAAAATGAATGATATAGCATTCTTTCAAATTGAAAAAAAAAAATTAATAAAATATGTAGATCATGTGCTGAAAATTTCGTTAAATTCCCTTATGTCGCACAGAAGTTTTTAATCAAATGTTTGGCCAATCGGCAAATACGTGTGACCAGCAGTGTTAATCATACAGTTTTTCTATACGTGTGCACACATACACACACACGCACATTGAACTGCGTACATATAGCAAATTTTAAGAAACGCAAATAATAGTGGTCCACTAGATGGCGCTATGGCTTTCGAATTGCTCTATAAAATCGAAACATGGATTGCGCTGTTGGCCAAAAATTAAAAATTGAATAGAATTTAATTTTGTATGTGTTTAATCTAAATGCAGTATTTAAAAAAACGGAGATCGCACGGGATTCAATGTATCTCCTAGTCAGGACACCCGATTAGAGTTTTCTTACTTATCTTATTTCAATTTCATCATTTGGCTTTTTCTGCTCTCGTCACGTTTGTTTGTTGCTTGGCAGTTTTCTGCTGCAGCTGCAGATGCAGTTAAGTAGCAAAACTCACAGACCAAGGAAACTGCGAGAGAGAGGCAAAACCAAAAAGAAAACTTGGCGTCATATGTGAAAAGTTTGTCTGCGGTTTGGGGCTTTTTCGATACGGGTAATGATTATAGGCGAAAGTTTGCTTAATATACAGCAGCATTTTTTGGCTCGGCTATCTGGAAGAGTCAGATTGCTCCGTTCTACGGACAGCATAACACTGCAGCTGTGCTACAATCATGCTACTGGAGCCAACTATTCACTCACACTACTAATATTCCACTATAATTTGATCATTTCGATTGATGGAGTAACTAGATATAATAAGACTTCTGTCATCAATAATCTCCTCGTAGGACATTATTGAGACTTTAGTGCAGACAATTTATCCTTCGTGCAGAAAATTAATCCTTCGAGCCTGCATAAGCTATTTAGTTAGTGTCGTATATATAGGAAATCGGATATTGATTGGCCCTCTCACACCCTCTCTCTCTTTTTTCTCAGAGCGAAAGTCTGAGATCCTTGGTTAGAAGATTGTAATTTTTCTCCAGTTAGAGCTTGCTGTGGTTTGGAACTTAAATGTTCAAAGGGAGCTGGACTCTTGGTATTTGGATATTTGTTTCTTGCTAATGTTCAGAAGTAGAGTACAATTGATTATATAACTTATATCTAAACATAACTAGCTTAACTTTCATATCGGTTTCAGCAAAAATATAATTATAATTTTGAATTTAAACTCTATAATTCATATTTTATTTTAAGTCATTTATATGATATAATATATAATATATATGTCGTTAATATTTAAAATTAAAAAGCTTCATTATTTTCACATCGGCACTGGCTCGAAAATTGAACAATTAAGAGTTTTTCAATTTAAAGAGTTAAATTCATGTTTATAGCAAACAATTGCATTTTGTGTTTCTCAGATGAAATATGACGAAATATTTTGCCAGCGAATTGCCAGCTCTGCTGTCGCATGATTTTTCATGCTGGTTAACTTCATAACAGTGTCACATAAGGCACGCCACTAGCCAGTTAAGTTTTTCGAGCCGTATTTGCAACAGAGAATGAAATACTCCATCGCTTGTATATTTTTATTATTTCAAATTAAACAACATGTGTTGGATTTTAATTTGCAACGCAAATAAACTGTGGCCAGCATGTAAAACATTTTCCAGTTTCCAGTTGATGTTGCTCGTGTTATGTTGAGGTTGTTGCTGTTGTTGTTGTCTTTTTCCTGCCGCTTGGTCAGGTGTCGCATCAAATTGAACATAGTGCGCGCGCGTTTTGTTTTTAGTTTTTTTGTTTCGCAGCAAAATGGCAGCACAAAAGTGGCTCTAATATGTATAAACTGCAATAACAGCATGGGCTGCAAGAGCGGGCTGGTGGGTGACGGTTAAGCCGGCCGAGAGTAGATACAACAAACGGTCAAGCAATTGACATGCCTATGAACCATCAATCACTTCAAACTGACCCGCCCGCCGCCGCCTGATGCGCCCTTGCAGTTGTCAGTGCAATCAGCGGACATGGACAGCGGGAAAGTAGAATTCGCTGCCAGTTGATTTACTGCCCTACTGACTCAAAGAGTATATAAGCTGTGTCGTTTACATTGTAGTAAAGACTATAATCGATGTCTTTCATGGATTATTTACTTGATCATTGTATCTCCCCTTCCCATAATTGAAAATAAAATGTTTTTTTTTTTATTTTTTATTTTAGTTTCCATAGACATACACAGAATATCTAATAGAATTTAGTGAAATTATGAATTATAAACTATATTTCATTTACTTTTATTTTATATAGCCAAATGAATAAACGACACGTTATGCATCGCACCGAGTAACACCGAAAATAACTAAAAATATTGTTCTTTTTTTCATGGAATGCGTAACTAAGTTGAAGTATTTTAATACGGCCAGTCTTGTAAAATAGCCTTCATTTAAATGTATTTCTATAAACGTAAACACTCTAACATACAGGAGTCGAGCCCCAAACGGACTTTCATACTTGATTAGGCAGTTATTCTTATGGACACATTCATAGTTGCTTTTTGCCTGCTCATGCGTGTGAAGTTCTCGACCAATAACTGGCGTTTCAAGTGTAAACCAGCCTCGACTTTTCAAATATTGTTACTCTTTCCACTTGACTGGATAGCCGTCGGGGCTGCCACCGCAAACAATGTAAATTATAAAACCAAAACGAAGGCAGTTGACCAACGTTTATTGTTTTTTCCTTCTATTTTTTGTATTTTTTGCGAGTTGTGTTGAATTTGAAGTGCCGACAGGCAGCCTCGTTACCCTTTTCGCACTGCTTTCAGCTTTTTTTTTACCAGCTATCTGTGCTTTTTTTCGGGTCAGCAGCAATCATGCCATTCTGCTGTCAATAAATGCTTGCCCACTGCTGCCACGTCGACTGTCAACATTTTGCAGTTATTTTATCTCAGTGCCCAGTGACAATGTCATAAAAGTGCAGCTCAGGTGCAGGACAAACATTTTCGATTGTCTCTCTTTTTTTTTGTATTCTTTTAATGTCGTACCCCTCACTTTGTGTTTGCTTCTGTGTCTGTGCGTCTGTGTGTGTGTGTGTGTATGTGCTCAGTGACTTTTTGTTACATTGCATACACGCACAGTTGCATTTTAATTAAGGCCAATAGATTCAGCGCTAAAAACACACAAAAACCAATTAAACCAAAATAACGACAACAGCAACAGCAAAAACAACAACAATTGCGACTGCCAAATAAAATGCAATTAGAGCTCCGAATCAAGGGACTAAATTAATAGCTAGCTGCACTGGTCCATGGCGAGCTTAGTGTCAATGCGGCGTATGCGTAACGTAAAACATTATGGGCGCAGCTGAGTTGTGCTCGGCGGTCGGCAGCCGCAACAAAGCGGACAATTTGCAACGTTAATGTTCATCCTCATGTCTGGCAAATGAATGCTGGGACATGCTGGCAGACCAAAGGCAGCCAGCCACACAGTCTGACTCCAACAGCCATTGCGACTGCGAGTACTTCCAAGTAATTACAATTGACGATGGGCGAGTATCGCAGGCCATTCATAAATGCATTTAACGTGTCGCTGCGGCTGCATCTGTGGCACTGTGGCAGGTTAGGTGAACGTGCCGCAAATGCAACTAACAAGGAAACAATTACGCGTTGCAGCTGTCGCTGATGCTGTCTGCCTGCTGATGGAGGTTGTGCTGGCGATGTCAGTGCGGAAAATCCTATTAGAAATGTTGTTGGCGACGCGCGGGACTATCTAACTAATGAGCAAATGAAGTCGATTTAAGGGGTATACAAACTGCAAGTGCATGCGTGCGCGTGCCTGCGTCTCTGTGCGTGGCTTTCGCAGTTTTAAATATGAGAAATGTTGATTGCTGCCTTAGATAGTCAGAGTCTGGCAGAAAGCAGGGCGTATACGTAATATGCTGGGGAAATTGTCCATTGTGGTGGGGCCTCTGCCACGAGCAGAGCTCTACCATGGAAATGCATAATGTAGGACTCTAATCGCAGCTAAACTTGCCACGCAATGAGGGTAACTGCAAATTAAAGCGACCCGGGCAGCCAGTTGCTGTAAGAATTCACCATGTTATAGCGAAATTCATTAGTGCCTCGGATTATGGGCATACTTAGGAAATACCTTTCCGTATTAGCTTTAATGCAGTCCATGTCATGATGTGGAGCGGCAACACAATATAATTAATTTACGGCCTGCTGCAAGTGGTTTTCTCTTATCTTCGCCTGGCAGAAATGTTTTGTCAAGCATTAATTGCAACATTTTGCATACATAGACACACACACACATATACACAGTTTATCAAATCGCTGTAATTATTAAAGTAAGTGCAATTTAAGTTTAGTGCAGACGGGAGCTTACACTTTGATTGCTGTGTAGCCTAAAGCCTACTTATTTGATTAAATGCGCTTAAATCAAGCTACAGCTGCAAGCCACAACTCATTTAACTGTCATGCACTAAATAACGTTGCTGTAAATCTGCATGGCATAATCGCACGCACACACGCAGACAGGCCACACATACATATATGTATGTATATGAATATATGCATGTAGACCCATGCACACATATGAAGGTTATGGCTGTACATAATACATATATTTAGGTATTTGCCAGGCGGCCAAGCCTGGCTCTGCTGGATATAATGAGATCTCATGACATATAATGAGGTGCGCTGCTAACGTCGCTGCTTATTATAGCTCTATGTGTGTGTGTGTGTGTGTAAGTGTGAAAGTGTGTGTGCAGTTTGATAGGAGCGACTAATTGCACAGATGCCAACGATTCAAATTCAATTATTCAAGAAATTTCATTAATTTCAAATTAGTTGAGCGAGCCAATGGCAACACTTAAGCTAACATGCACACATACGACGGCACACACACACACATATTTCTCACGCCCATGGCCACGAAATGAGGCGAACGCAAGGCCGCAGCGTCGTGGCCAGCGCCGAAAAGCGGGCAACACTTTTCATAAATATTAAAGGCAAACGCCATATAAAATATAACGCATACCACATTCTGTCCGCAAGTGCAGCCAGGTGGAGTAGCACCAGCAGGAGCATCAGCAGCAGCATATGCAGCAGCAGCAGTAGCAGGAGTAGCAGCAGCAGCCCTGTCACCGCAGCAGCAACAATACTTGTTGGTTTTGTTGCTGTGGCCAGGCACTCTGCCACGACACTGAACACTGGATCCACCTAGCGCTTCGGCATGGGCATAAAGTTTGTTTTATGCAGAATTTTATTGTTTTAATACTCCAGAGACGGCACTCAAGGGCAAGTGGAGTCTACGAAATCGAAGATGTGTATGCGCAAGTGCGCGCACAAGGCGGCTAACCACCAAACGACCGTAGCTACAACAGCAGGAGCTCTCGCAGCAGAAGCAGCAGGTAATGCAGCAGTCAGCAACAACAGCAGCAGCCAGCGACAACTGCAAATTACAATGTGTGTAAATTCTCACAGCTGTGCCCTGCCCGGATATAAAGTCAGACCTGACAGACGACAGCCGACAGACGACCGACGTCAGACGGCGGCCATGGTGGTCATATTTAATGTGTGCCTGGTCAACGCCTGGTCAGCTGCGCCACTGTTCGGATAACTGGGGGTAAGCTGCGCCTAGGCAGCTGGGGTGGTGCAGTTTGCATTTTTTATGCGCCCACAGCTGACAGCCATGGCCCAATTTGCATATGTGTGTGTACTCACATATATATACACTTGCGTATGTGTGTGTGTGTGCGCTGCAGGTGTCAAGCCATGTACAATTTTTGTGGCTTTGATTGCCTTTTCTGCACCAGAGTTATGAATGAAGTTTAGTCGCAGTTGAGTTGTGGCCACATCATAAATACGTCGGGACTTGCACACACAATCAGGGTCTCAAGTAAGTTCCACGTGCTAAGCAGATGTGTGAAGGTGTGTGTGTGAGTATGTTTATGTTTGTTATATTTGCGTTCAAACTGCGGCAATGCAATGAAAACATACGAAAAATGTAAATAAATCGCAAGCTGTGCCATGTGTGTGTGTATTTATGTTTTGTGTGCTGGTATCGGTGTAGGAGTTAGTGAGTGCGTGATGTCTGTGTGTCTGTCTGTATGAGTATTGTGGCTACAAAGATACACACTGTAGCAGTAAAAACCAATGGCGGCAGCTACAAATAAAAGTGCACAAGCATAAGACTAAAGCAAGTAAAAGAAACTGCGCTATTTACTAAATTTTGGCACATAAAACAACAAATAATAATAAAAAAGACAAAATATAGAAAACAGAAAAGTGTAAATAAAATAAAAAGGTTGTCGAGCAAAAATATTTATAAGTATGCAATGAACAACAAATTCTGTGATGAACTTGAGGCCTTATTATATTAATAAAAACAATTAATTATATAGGAAAAATTGAAAAAAAAAAAACTAATTATCGCGGACAACGGTATCCGGATGATCATTTATTGTAGAATCTATCTCTTTAAAATGAAAATTAATTTTTTTTAATGATATCAAGCTTAAACTTCGACATTTAAATGAGCTTGCACAGGTAGTTTTGGCTCCACCGGCAACTCAGGAACGCGCTTATTAGACCTACATTTCATATTAGATGAACGACGAAGTTCGATAAGCGCAGAAAATTTAAATGCATTATTAGTTATTAAACTTAACAATAAGCTGTATAAGTTTAGTACTGTTAAATAAATTAAATAAATATTATTAAATAAAAAATATTGTTTTCCATCAAGGCGAATTAATGAAAAAGAGTGTTCAAACGACCTTTTGCATTGACTTTTTCGGTCATTTGCTCACTTACTGAGGCCCAACTCGCGGGTAAAAAATTTTTAGCTTGGAAGAAGATGCTCGCCAAAAGCGATCGACGCAAAAAATTAAAAAAAAACAAACCTCATGCGCGGTCAAGTGGAAATATGAACACTAAAATTGTGTGTGTGTATGTATGCACTCGTATAGGATTTAATACATTTAATTTAACAAAAACCAAAACTACATAAAGTAGATATTAAACTGAAAAAATGTTTGTGGACTCAAGCTCTGAACCTTGGGATATATAATTTAATAACTGAATTTCGATGACATTTTGTAAACGATAATATTAACACGGGAACAGTTATTGATTTTTTTTAACAAATTCAGAGCTTTTCGTACTCTAGCTCTAGCTCTTATAGGTTCAAAGATTGACGTGTTCATACATACCGACAGACAGATGGACATGGCTATATCAACTCGGCTTGTCTCTCTGATCAAGAGTATAAAGGCTTTATGGCTGATTTCCTTTTTTAATGGGTTCAGGGAATACAAAGGTTTATTACATTTCCTAAATTGTAAAGGATTGAGCTTTCTACACCTAAATAAATAATGGTATTCAATTTCGTTAAATTCTAACTTAATTTACTCTACTTGGAGAAAGTTTATGATGAAAGCGAAGATTTAATGGAAAAGATTACTATTATTATTATTATTACAAAAATTAAGTTATATTTTACTACCACAATTTGTTGTTTATATTTAATGAAACGAACTGGCACAAACAGTTGATTGCCATAAACTGAGAGGTGAACTGCTTCATGGTGTTAAACATTATTTTTCGCTTGTTGTAGCCAACTTTGTGTGAGTTTTCTTAAGCTAACTGTTCGGCAGGTTAGTCGGGGCATCTGCATCTGCACTAATGAACCACTGCAAGATCCCTTTAGCTTAGCAGTTGGCAAGGCAAATAAAATACATTCTATTTGCTGGTGAAAACAAGAAGTCCTGTAGCATTTTTTCCATAGCGCAAGGCGAACAATAAAAATTTACAACCAGCAAACCGAACCTGGAAACAAAAGCAGGAAGGACTTCTCCCATCCGATTCGCCTTCCCATAAACCAAAAACCACACGGAGCGGCAAATGAGAAGTTGGATGGGCAGAAGAGGCAAGGAGGGAGGAGTCACCCGAAAAAGAACTCAATAAATTGTCATGCAGTAAAATGTAGTTTTGTGTAGTGTAGTGCAAAAAAAGCTAAAGGGACGAAGCCAAGGGCGGTTGGGGCCAAGGCGGGAAGCGCGACATTGTTTCAGCGGAACAACGCGACAACAAAAACGAGGAGCTGCAACAAGAGTGCAACTGTGGCTAACATAAAGGGGCACACGTAAAATGCCAAGACAGCAGGAAAGTGCAGGAGGCTAACCAATGCACATGAATACAGACATACATACATATATATATATATATATATATATATAAATATATATACTTACAAGCATACATATAGTATATTCATGCACAGATGTGCGGCTGTGTGCCGTCTGACCGAAAATCACAAGTTTGGTTGTAAGGGAAGGATGTGATTCAAGTTGCAACAGCAACGACGACGCAAGCACCGCCTGTGACATTTTAGCATTTGCGCTGAGCAGCGCCAACTCCTGCTGCTTGGGCCCCAACCGCCTTCCAGTCCGGGGCCTGTCAACGTTGTCAGCGTTGCTGCTGTTGAATTTTTCATGCCCATTGCGCGACATAAACTTGGCCTGCCTCTAAATTAAGGCGGTTTCGCTTTATTGGCCAGCCAGCCTGCTGCCTCCTCTGCTCGTTTTGTTGTTGTAGTTTTGCTTGTTCTGCCGCTGCTGCTGGTGCGGCTTCATTTGGCTTTCACGTAAATGTGCGCTTAGCGTGGCCATGTAATTGAGAGCTCTCCGGTCGCCCGTCTGTGTCTGTGCTTGTGCCAGTGCCTGCGCCACTGCCTGTGCCTGTGCCTGTTAAGTGTATTAATCCTTTTTATATGCGCACAAAACCACAGACGCCGTCGAACTTGAGATGCCAAATACACACACACAACACAACAAAAAATACACCAAAATTAAGTATATGTGGTGTGTGTGTGTGTGTGTGTTCGCGTAATTCTCTTATTTGATGTCGGCAAAATGGTGGCTCGTTTATTTGGCTAAAATTGCATTAAAGTTGCATAAGTGCACATGGTTTTAATATTTAATTTGGCAAAGAGCTTTCCAAACAGCGCCAGAATTCTTCACTTCGTTCACACTTTGCTCTCTCGTTCTCCCTCTTCTCTCTCCTTCTCTGTCCCCCTTCGGGTGGTGCTCCACTCCTAGTCCGATTTTGTGTCCTGCCGCTATGCACTTAGCGCTTGCTTTTGTCCAACTCTGGGGCGATAACGTTGACATCCACGCTTAATAATATCCTTTTTGCCGTTTCCTAACGCCGAAAAAACAAAAGCGCAGCAGCCAGCACAGCAGCGCAGCGTCCGTCCTGCTGTCGTCCTGTTTTTCCAGGTCGTGATTTTCCCCAGCTAAGCTCCGAAAAAAGCGCAACGCGCAAATGGAGATAAAAATTTGCCATGCCAAGCTAAAGGAAACGACAAAAAATACAAAAACTAAAAACCAACAACAGCCAAAGTGCAGCAAAAGTATTTACAAAGCGTTATCGTGATGCGACCCAAACAGCCTGAACTCTGAACTATCCCAACCAACCTGCCCCACGACCGCGCCCCGCGACCTGCGTTCGCCTGTTTATTTATTTTTTTGCTGCTGGCATCTGCTTCTCTAATTTCTGTTGCTCTGCACTTTATAAAAGAGTTAAATAAAAACGCGATACACTCAGAGCAAGCGGTGCGCAAAGCAAGGTGGAAATATTGAAAGGATTTGTTATTTTATCCCACTACCCAAACGAAGAAGAAGAATTTCCAAGGCAGACTTAGCTTAAATGTAACAAACACTTCGAGTGAAAAGAATACATTTTCATAATTTTTTGTCAACAAAAATAAATCAATATATATCATATCCAAAATAAATTTAGTACTAGCTGCACGAATTGAAAAAGAATATTTTGTATTTGATAAAGAAACTAAATTTAAGCAGAGATAAATTAAATATATTTTGATTTGACATTGATCAAGGGAAGAAAAAGTTTGAGGATAAAACTCATTCATAATATATTTGATGTCATTAGGTCTTGTAGTGGTGGCGTCAGATTCTTCTCGGTTGTTTGGGTGAGAATATCTTTCCAGGCTTAAGGAATTGAAATATTGCTATGGAGCCTGCTTCAAGATTGCTATTCCTATTTCTATGGAAAGATTTTTGTTTTGATGTTGATCAAATATGTCCTTTCTTGAAGAACTTATGGTGAATTTAATACTTCCGTTTTTAAAGCAATAAAATTAACAGCTTTTTCAAATGCATTTTGAACTTGTCTCATCGCCTTTCAAAGCTCCTTTGAATACTCCTCCCAGCTTTCTGCAGCTGAGTGTTTGCAACCCAGTTGGCAGGGAGCGCCTCATTTTCTATTCCATTTTACAATTTACGAGGTGGCAGCCCTTAAGTTTAAAGCTCGTCAAGCGCTCGAGCATTAAATTTCGTTGTTCGCAAAATAGTTTCGCATTTTTACAACTCAATTAAGGCGCCAGCTCGGAGCCAATTAAAATGAGCAGACAGCCAGCTGATTAACCTTGTTACGGGCGTGCATACAGATATTCTGCAAATAGAGGCGTCTATTTGTCAGCCATAGGCAGTGCATGAGAGTATGCAATGGGCAGGCCTTAAACCTTAGAGCAAGTGACGGTCGCCAGGTCACGTTGTTGTTGTCCTCGTCGTTGGCGTCGTCGTCGTCCTCGTCGTCCTCGTCGTCGTGGACCTCGTGGCCGTAATGCTAGTTGTGCATGTGCGAGTGCAAAAATGACGTCATTCGCACAATGCCACGCCCACGCCATTCGCTATCGCCCAGCAAATGTTGGCACGGTAATTGTGTGCACTGCACCACGCTTCGGTTGGCAATATTGTTATGACCAAAAACCAGGTCACAAAGGACTTTAAACTACGCTCCGCCTACTCCTAGCCACGCTTTTTTCTTCCCTGTTGCTATTCGTTTTTCTTAGCCTCAGTTTTCAGCGCGAACGCGCGCGCATATTTTATTTGATTTATTTCAGAAAAAAAGGAAAGAAAACAGTGCATAATTTTTATGAATTTACTTACTTTAAGAATTCGCGCTCAAGAATCCTTTGTTTCCCTTTTTTTCAGTTTTCGTTTTTAGCATCTCAAGCCAGCCGCATCTCCAGAATCTCTAGCAACTGGAGCAACTGCTGGCTGCAGATTTCTCAGCTTTTCGCTATTTTGCATTTAATATTTATGCCGCATATCTGCACTCTGTTAACCCCCCTCTTCTGGTTTTTGTGTACTTTGCAGGCATGCATCAAGCTCCAAGCGCTCAACTGCTCAACTCGTTGCGACTTGGCGACTTGGCTCAATCCCTGACCAGACCAGGCCCGGCCATGGGCTGTTGAATAATTGATGCAGTTTTGGTAAGTGCATTTTGAAAGAGTTCTGTTCTGTAGCTCTTTAGTTCTTTAGTTTCGTGGCTTTAGCCTCAAATCGCTTGGCATTTCATTTAAATGCAAGCCGGGATCTCTCCCGTTAAGTCACAGCGTCTGACAAATGAAGTGTTCGGCGCGGACGAGGCGTACGAGGCGTGGCGCAATCCTCATGCATAAACCAATACGCGTTGCTTGGGCCAACGGCAGCATTTACGCGCCGGATGCGGAAATTGTACCACCAACAACAGCAACAATGAACAGCAAAATAGCATCGAGGCCAACGAAAAAATGGCGTTAACAGCACCTTCACAAAGCCACCCATACACACAGGTCACACACACACACACATACAGACAGAGGCGACCATACAAATGGGAGACAAGAACGCGCATTGCCACACATATTGTCCACTATTTTCACACATTTGAACGGCCATTTGAGGGCAGGGCGAGCGACTGGGGCTGTAAAGCGAAGATTGGTGTCCATTATTTTGGGTCAACCTACGGCTATCTCTCTCTCGAGCGTCTCGTTGCTATTGCCGTTTCGCTGCGCACAGGCTGCCGATGGCATCACCAGCTTTGCCATTGAGTTTGCCAGCCCAAAGTGTTCCTGATTATGCAAATGGCTATGCGAGTATATTAAAAATGGAATACTTCAGCTTGCCACATGGCAGTGATGGCAGATGCGGGTGTAATGGGCGTAGATCTATAGATCATTGGCCAGTTTAACTGTATATGAAACTAAAAGTCAAAGCAAAGTAAAGCAAGCAAAGTAAAAAATCCGTAGTCTACGTTTCTCTTATAGCTTTATATGGCTATGATTACAATGTTAACTTGGTCTCTCTAAGATATCCAAATGCGGACATAATGTTTCTATCAATCGATCTTCGCTCAGCCACTTTAGCAAGATGGTAACAATCAAAACTCGGTTTGTCCATAGCATCCTGAGGCTATATGGGCGCATGTCACGTATCTTTCGTAAGTGTATTGGAAGTTCGTGCAGTAAAGTTTCAAAGTACGTTGTTTATGTATGCATTTGCTAGCTTTATCTTAATGCTGTCTAGATACAAAATTTTCGTCTCTGTTGCCGTTCCGCAGTGGTCAGGGTCCTCAGCTTGTTGTTGTACAAGGTTTTTGCTGTTGTTGGCGCACTGCTTATCCTTATCCACAACATTGTCGTCTTTCGTTATAGTTGTTGCTGCTGTTGTGGTTGTTGTCGTTGTCGCTGTCATCGTCTTTGCCTTTCGCCTTTGCCATTGCCATGCCTTTCCGCTCGTCGTTTGTTTTGTCATTCAATTCAATGAGGCTAATGTCCGTTGAGTTTTGCACCGCACCTACAGTTGAAGATATAGCCAGCTCAGCGTGTTGTTGTTATTGTTGGTGTTGTTGTTGTTATCGCCCTGTCTGGTTTGCTCCGGTCTGGCTGTGCTCTTGTGCGTCCATTGCTTCCCATGTTGCTGTTGAAGTGCCATTAAGTTTAGTTGTCACTTAGCCTCTTTGCTTTTATATGCCCGTTGCTGTCTGCCGTCTGTCGTCTGCCGTCGGCCGTCGGCTGTCCTAGTGCCCGTGCGGCGCGTTGTTGTTATCCTTTTGGCTTCAACGTCTTAAGCGACTAATACCATGGCCATAAAAATGTCCAACTAATGCTTTAAAGTGTGCCAGCCAATGACAAAACCCAAGTCAAGTCAATTCGCCTCAGCCACGGCAAGAAAAGCCAAACCAAGACAGGCCAAGCCAAGCCAAGTCAACTCGAGCCGTGAGAAGACAAGACGAGACGAGACGAGATGAGATGAGTCCAGTTCAGTTAACACTAAGGCTCATCCCAATTCTGATTCCAAGCAGCTGCCGGTTTCTGTTATCGCACCGATTCGGGGTTTCATCGATCGTTTTGCGTGTTTCAGTCTGTTTGGCTTTCAGCTTGAAGCTTTTCGCAACTTAACTCGTTTTTCTTTTTATTTCGATTTCTGTTCTCTCACTTTTGTCCAGCCTACAATTGCGTGTTAATTTTCACACAAACACTGACGTACACATACACAGCCACATTTATAGCGCACACTGTTTGTGTTTTGTGGTTTTTATTTAAGCCTCTGCCTCAGCCACTGTTCCCAATTGCTGCTGCAGCTACTGCCGCTGCCACCGTTGCTTTTGTGAATCTCTTTTTGTCGTGTTTGGCTTGGCACTTGTTTAAATATTTGCATTTTTATTGTGGAGCAGGGCACATTGAGCCTTTTGGTTCATTAGCAGATAGTCGTGCCGCTGCTCTGGTTAACCCACATCCGATGGGGTCACGTTGCACACTGATCGACTGGCTCATGTGGCCGCTGTGCTAATTGTGCCAAAGTTTCGTCCAAATGGAGTACATGCCATTCAGCCAACTTTACTGCCGGAAAAGGCAACTTGCAGCGCAAATCCAAAAACATTCGCAAATTTTTCAAACAACTTGTCTCGTCCCGATTCTCGATAAACTTCCTTATGCTGCATATATTTTGGCAATCATGTAAACAAGCCGCGTCAATTTGTGTTTTTGTTACCTTAACTACATATAGTGTGCAGAGCCCCCCAGAGGAGAACAACAACATCGTTACTTAAAAACATGTCAAAATTTGCAAACAGCAGCTGAAACACTTTACACTTTAATGGGCAGCTCGTAAGGCTGCTTGACTGAATGGCTGACTGGCTGACTGGCTGCCTGGCTGAAGGGAAATGCATTAAAAATGCAGATACAGCTGCCGGTTGAAGGCAGCGAGCTACAGTCATGTGCAAATTTCAACTTGTCAATTTATGATTATGGCACCTCATGAACCGAAGCAAAATGTAAATTATACGCCACCGACGAAATAAAACTCAAGCGAATAACAAGTGAAATTACTGCCAAGTCAGTATCTGTGTGTGTGTGTGTGTGTGTATGTGTGTGTGTGTGTGTGTGTGTGAGTGGGTTGTGGGTGTGTGCTGTTGGGTGGGGGCTGCTAATTTAGTTTTTATTGTAGTTGCTTGAGGTAGTCGGTGGAATGACTTTTTACCTGTTCTGCCTGCCGACTTCCTGACTGGCATGTTACATTTAAAGGTTCTTAACGCTGAATTGACTAAACACACACCCACGCAAACACACACACAGACTCAGTTGTTTGGCTGTTTTGTAAAGTAGAATGTCGCTGCTTTAAAATGTTGCTCAGTCGGCAGAAGCCGTAGCGCAGGTGCACTATAATAATAGCTTAGTATGCTGCGAATACGACGTGTTCCATACACAAAAATCAAGGGTAACTCCGCTGGAGCGGCAATTCAATGTCAGATAAAAAATGTCAGGCCCGGTTAAGCTGTCAATTTAACAGAGGACAAATGCATTTTTGGTAGGTTTATGAATCTGAATTTAAATCCTTGTCAGAATGTGTTTAAGTCGATATTTATTTGTATTGTCACGAGTCATATATTCAGTCAACAACTGGTCCAGGATGTTCTGATGCAAAATTCTCCCAGCTCTGGTAGTTTGGCTAGAAGATCTTTGGGCTACTGCATCCAGGTGCAGCCTGGGGTTCTAGTCATCTAGTCTCTCGTGATATTTCATTAAATATCGAGTTGAAAACTTCATAATAATATTTTGGAATAAATTTGATTATCAATTTACGCTTTAAATCAATATAAAAAATGTTTCCAATTTCATTAAACTGTTGACTGCAATGCTGAAAATATCTGCTGAATTTTGGTGGAGTTTAGTGCCATTATAAAGCGCATTGAAACTGTTTTGTTCGATTTCACGTTCGCATTTTACATTGTTGCGGCTTTCAATTTAATAGTGAAGCCATCTAAAATTCCATTTCGGAATACACTTACTGCCACCTAAACCTTCAAAACAATGAAAATGAAGTTGTGAGCTGGTATTGCTGCTGTCGTTGGGCGGCGGAAATGTAAATGAATCAGATTGTGAGCTTCTGCGGGCGAATCGCATATAGTGCATGGCCTCACACATTCACCTGTATGCGAGGCATAAAATTTGATTGTGATTGAAAAGTGTAGCCTACTTTCGGGCGGCGCATATAAAATGCATGTAATCAAGCGAAATGGCAATGTAGTGCTATCGAGGGGCAATCGTGACGGTCGACATTTGGCGATCGACGGGTCACGGGTGACGGTCGGGACAATCAGGACACAATGCATTTGTGCACGTTGCCTACCCCTACCGCACGGGTCGCTGCTGATTGCCAGCTAGCCGCGCCCGCGCCACTTGGCCAGCACAATAATTGAAATTTGATTTGACTAGTTTGCATTTCGATTTTATGCAGGCTTCAGTTTCGTTTCGCTGCTATCTGTGTGTCGTTCATTGCAGAGTTGAAATGATATATTAATTTCATTTTTGCGTGCTTAATTACAGCGCCTTCGTCAAATCCCTTTATAATTGAGTTCCTTGTGAATCAAGCGGAATTTTCTGTCCCGTTTTTTTTTTTTTTATCATTTAACAATTAATGAAAGTCGCAAGGACGCCAATGTAATTGAACTATTTGGTTTCCATAATTGAAATTATACGCAGACAGTTCAATAATAATTACCTCGAGACACAGTGAGACAAGGCAGAAAGAGGGCCAGAGGGAGAGAGAGGGATATTCAAAGGGGGAGAAACCGCTCCGACGTGTCCTGCGCCTTCTGTGGCAGCACTCAGTGGTATGTAAAAAATTTAATTAAGTAACTTATTGTTATTATTTGCATTCCCTTTCGTTGCTGCTTTTGTGGTCTTTGGCCGGCCAGGGGCAAGATATTTCGCTGCATATTTCTGTCGATTTTCTTTTGTGTGACGCAATAATTAAATAAATATTTGCGCACAACAAAAACCGTACAGCAAATAAACAAAAATAAAAATAATAATGCATAGTACAACAAATAACATTTATGATATTGTCAATATTGAAAAAGAGCAGAAACGCAGCTCTTAATGGAATCGCTGCGGTGGGCGAGATGTGAATTAATGATGGTCGCCATATTGATAAACAGTAAATGGAAGATTGGAAAATGATGAAAAATGCGCTGCACTTTCCGCACCTTTTTGTGTGGCCAAGTGGAAAGAGGAAAGAGGAAGGAGGAAAAGCTGAAGAAGAAAGATGAAATCGCACAAAGATTGTCGAAGAATTTTCTTTTATATGAATTATGACATCAGTTCGTGGACACAGCTGGGGGCGAGAACAGGAACAGGGCGGAAAAGCCAGAGCTGTGAATTAAAATAAAGTAAAAAAGGGGATTGACTGTGAGAAAGAAAGGCGTGCCGCAAGCTGCGGCTAAGTAATAAATAGTTATTCAAATAGTTTAAGCTTCTTACGAAATTCATGTTGAACCACTTTTAAATCAAGCAAGAGACAACATTGAACATTGCCATCGACTGTATAGTGGATGGAAGACTTTCAAGTACTCAGCTTCAAATGCATAAACAAGCTTACAAATTATAAATTCTTAAATCTACAACAGTTAGGAAAGATAATAACGGTAACTTCTTAACGCAATCAATCAGATCTAACTTGGCGCACTTGAAGATAAATACTTCTTATGTAAATATGGGAGAGTGACATGCTCAGGCATAAAGTTTTAAACAACTTTGAAGCGCCATCGTATATTTTTTAAGTTATTCCAATTTCAGTTCCTCTGCTTTGCAACAATTTTCACTTTCCCTGGCATTTTACTTTGTGCTAGATATGCAAATTCCTAAGATACCACCAGCCGGCTCCCAGACTACATACGCACATCTCTCTCTCTCTCTCTCTCTCTCTCTCTCTTTTCCGCCCCGTAAGATATTCAACAATGCTTATTCTTTCCTAGGCATTTGTGTGCATAGATACTCTATCGAATAGCATTGTAGACTTATCGAGGCGCCATTAAAGAAAAATTAAGTCAAAAACTTCGATTTTTATTTGTAAATAAATTTCAGTATTTGACAAATTAATAAATATGTATTATATTTTGAATGAATAAATCTTAATTTCCTGAACTTTTCACATAGATATTTTCATAATAATCGTAATACATCATATTGTTATTAATCATGTAGCATTTGCTCTGCTAAGGGATATTAAAGCTTCGGTGCAGCTGCAAAATGTCCTTTCTGGGCTGCTTTCTTTACCGACAACATAATAATAAGTTTTGCCTTTTTCTCTTGCTCGGAAGGTCCAGTTGTTGTTATTGCTCTTCTTATTGTTGTTGTTGTTCTTTGCATTGCGGGAAACACTTTCAAAGGGCAACCTGCATCTGCCATTTGTTGTTGTCGTTGTTGCTCTTGTTGTTACTGTTGGTGCTGCTGCTTTTGCGGTATTGAGCGCAAAAGTTTACTGAACGCTGAAAAAAAAGGAAAAACATATTACGCACTTATACAGACGCACTCTGGCAATGGCCATAAGAACTTTCATGTGTGTATGTTTGCGTGTGTGAATGCGAGTTGTACTATTTACGCCGCCTTCGCTGTCGACTCCTTTGGCGCTTTATGGCGGCGACTGCGACCGTTTGCAGCGTGTCCTTATGCGCACTTTAAATTATTTATTTTTACACTTTGCTGTTACACATTTAAAGCTGTGTGCGTGCGCATACGATTGCGCTTGTGTGTACGTGTGTGTGTAGCTGTGCGTTTTTGCCATGTTTTTTAATACACTTGGCAGGCAGCGCTATGCAGGCATGGCCTGCTCCAACAACGTCCGAAGAAGACAAAGAACAGGGACCGCTCTTTATATTTGTACAATTTCGCTCTCGCTCTTTCGTTCTCTCATTTCCTCAGTTTGGGGATCTTTCTCTCTCACTCTCTCTCTCTCTCTCTCTCTCTGTCTCTCTCTCTCTCTCGCGTTTTGTTTCGCTCGCGCCGACTGGCTTTTCTTTTCAAAACTTGTAAATTATTTGCTTTTTGCCTTATTCCTTACACATACGCGCACAAATTGTCTTGAGTTTATGTGTTAAACTTTACATCTCATGTTTGGCCGTGGAAGGATTCGCTCTGGGTGCGGGTGGCGAGCCTCGTGTCCTGTTGGCCATTGTAGCATGCGACCATGTGGGCGTCATTGTATCTGTGGCCTGTGCGCCTGCATAGCATGTAAATGATATCGTTCCTTCTGGCCACGTCCATATCCACATCTACATCTCCATCCACATCCGCATCCACATCCACGTCCACATCTACATCCACGTCCTTGTCGTCCTTGCTCACGTCACCGACGGCGACGTTGCTTTTATTGCTCGCTTTTGTTGAAGCTGCCTGCTTGCTGCCGTTAAACAAATGAACAACATAAATAATTGCAAAGGCTCACACTTACACAAACGCATATGCACACGCACACACACACATTTTTATATATATAATCGCACACGTATGCAAAGTGGGGTAAATCGCAGCGTTTGCTGCATACTTAAAGGCGCTGCACGCGCCAACAAATCTGTTGAGCTTCAGCTTTGCCTGCCTCCATTTCGAAGCAAGATTAATGAGCGATGGACTGAAAGCTATTCAAAGTCAGCTGCCAATGCAAATTCCCATCTGCGGCATCCAAGCATTAGAAGCACCAGCACCAGGTGGCCCACCAGGAGATCCCTCGGAAGCAACTACAACAATTCGGATCTACACCTAATTACTTAGTTGATGCAATCCATAAACGTCGCTTATCAATGAGAATCACTCAACTAATTGCCGCAACACGCTCAACAGGCACTAAGCCGACTCAACAATCCGCTCTTCCATCTCGAGCAGTGGCTTCTGTTAATGCTGCCGCCGCTGTTACTTGTTGTTGCAGCTAACGTATCGGATAACAAGTTGCACACCGGGCCCATTTCCGTTGCGACGCTCTAATTGTGGCTACATGTTTGCGACTCAATGCGACTACAAATGCGATTACATTAAGGCCCTTGTCTATCGAAGAGGCCCAACTGATCGATAACCTAAGCGCATAAAAACCATTCAACACCTCAGAATTCAGCAATTTCAGACTGCATTCGCTCAGAATTTCAGTAATTCTTTCTTAAGCTATAGACTCACGTAGAAATCTGAATAGTCATTTTTATAGACCTGCTCTGAGTAGTAAGCAAAGCAAACTGTTTAGATAACTCATACGACAGCCTTAACGTGAATCTATTTATATATAGAAATTTCTGGGAAATGCTGTCTAGAACAGGTTTTCTCAATGATAAAACATACGACATTCAGCTCGCTTTTAGTTGTTGCCCTTACAGCATACCAAAAGCCTCCACTAGCACTCTCTCGTGCACAGATACATATATGCCATAAACTGATAGTTGTTTCAAAAGTGTACATATATTTATTTTTATTATCGTTGACTGTTTAGTTTGATTGTTTTTCAAATATTTAAGTGAGAATGATTTGAAGTTGTTACGTCCGCATGCTGCAATGAATTACCATTATTTCAATTTTGCTTTTTGGCTTTAGCTTTAGCTCATTTATGTTCATCGTTTCTGTTTTGCTTCTTCAATTTCGTACTTGTTCCCACAACAACAAAAAGAAGAAGAATAACAACAACAGCTTTAGCTCCGGTCCAGCAGGTTTTTCGTTACTTTGCTTTACTCGGCAATGCACTGGGCTGAGCTATCGTCAGCTCAACATTCACTTGTGCTTCTGTCGCTCGTTCTCTGTTTGGCTCTCTCACAGCTGCTCGGGTGCTCTCTCTCTCTCTCTCTGTGGCTGATCTGCCACGCTGACTTTCAGCGTCTGTCGCTCCGATAAGGCCGCCGCCGCAGTCTGATCGTGAACTTCACCGTATTCAGTCAGTTGTCGCGCGTTTCTGTGCGTTGCGTGTCTCTAGCGAAGAGTAGTGAAACCTAATTGTGAGTTGGCTGTATAATATCTTGGCGAAAAGTCGCTGATTGTGGATCGTTTTATGTTTGGTGTTATCAGCGTGTCTAAAAGCATTAACAGCCCCAATTTGGGGTCTCGAGTGTGTTATAAACAATAATTAACTACGTGCGTACGGTGCCTCATAGCCGCTCCGAGCTCGCAGTCGCGTACAACTCTGCCCATTTAAATCAATACGAAATTACCGCACTGGTTTCTTTATCGTCATCGGCTGGTTCGCTTTTGTTTTAAAAACATTAACAAATATAAATTCACGCAAGGTGGGACTTCATATTTCGATAACATTAATCTTGTTTTATTCCGTCTCATTCTTTTTCTGCCATTGCTCTGTTGTTTTTACTGCAGCCATTCGCTTTCTTCCCCTCACCTATGCTCCACGTCCAGGTACACGTCCCAAGACCGGGACAGCAACAGCGAAATACATGACATGATAAAGCAATAAAGCGAAAATTGCAACAAGTTTTCGTCGTTCCGTTACGTTTGACGGCTCTCGGCGCAGTTTGCACAGCTTGTCGTTTAAAAACAATTCGATTTAAAATTAATTTTAAACAAAATAAAATAAACATGCCGCGGATGCCAGCGCTACAAGCAACAGCAGCAGCAACCTCAACTCAATTAAAACGTTCGCCCAAAACAACATGCAAAAAATATTATATATATATATATATATATATATATATATATATATATATATATATATATATATATATATATATATATATATATATATATATATATATATATATGCTATAAACATGCACGAAGTCAAGCAGCAATAACAATACAAATGATGCTGCTTACCTCTCAATAAACATTTTCCACTTTTTTTATATGCACATGCATACATTTATCCACGACTCTCAATTTATTATTGTGATTATATTGTTATTTATTAACATCTGTTGTTGTTGGTGTTGCTGGCCTGGTTGTCGCCGGCATTTTTTCCCTTTTACTTATTTTTCTTGTATTTATGGAATTTTTTCATCTTTCTGCAATATTTGTTGCATTTATTGTTACTGCCAATTTGCTGTTTATGATTTTTATAGCACTTCCACGCGACTAAACAAATTCCATAAAATTTATATTACGTAAATCTATTATGAAGCAATTGCAATATGTTCAGCTTTGCCATTGCTCACTTTCCTCTATCAAATGACTGTGTGGCGAGTTCCAAAAACTTGACAGAAGAAGAGCACGTGAGGATGATTGACAGAATTGGGCTTGATTTATCTTTTTGAGAGTACAATTTCGAGTACAGACTGAGATCAAATATATTGTCACATATGTGGCAAAAAAATGTTAAATAAATATTCATCGTTGTAAAAAATTCTTTATTCAGATTTGCTTCGACCAAATATTGACTGGCATATGTTATAGGGATGTATACTTTTTGAAGGCCATGCTCTTTGCACTTGTGACTAAAAATGAAAATATCCAACTTTCATGCACAAATATGTTATATAACCAGTTAAAATGTTGCAGTCACGCACCACTGGCTGCATTATCCTCTGTAATCAACGGATAGATTTTAGCAGAAAGCAAGATGATTGTGTTGTAAGTTTATAACTGTTTTTGGGCGAGGGGTTAAGCTATCCTCCCGCGTTCGTTCCGTTTAATATATTCTGTAGTTCTGCTGGTTTCACGTTATATATCTGCAAGGGACTTAACCTGTTCCTTTTCAGACGAATATATATAGCGAACACTACTTCCTGAAATAGAAGCTGTGATAACTTAACCAAAAGTTCCTCGATCCAGACGGACAGGGCTAAATCGACTCGGCTTCTCTCCCTAATCAAGAATATACATACTTTATGGGGTCTGCCTCTTCCCCTTCTGCCGTTTACATACATTTCAAGAAAAACATTATGCCCTGATCTCCCATTTTCAATAGGTTCAGGGTATAATGATTAGATGAATATCATATAATACTCTGCTAATTCCTGGTGCAGAGGATATATGAAATGGAAATGGGCTCGAATGGCATTTGCGCTTTCCTTTATTTACAGTCTTCTATAATTTATTTCAGATGATATGCATACATATATTTATAATTGCAGATTAGCAAATTTCTTAATTACCAAACGTACAATACTACAATGTAATCATAAAGGAAAATAATTGAAAAGATATCCAGCTCATTTAAGCTGTTTATGATATGTGGTTAGCTGCGACATTTCAGTTTGAATACTTTTCACTTGTCACGCAATTTGAGACACATCAGTAACCATTCTCGGTAGTAAATCAACGTTAGGCAGCTGGAAAGCCCGTACATTAACGAAACCAGCACCACATTAACCAGGCTCTTAATTTATAGCTAATCATCATATACATTTACCTGTAAAGCCTGCCCAGGATGAAAACTTTAACCCGCAGTGTAACTAAGTCCCTTGAGCAGGGGGGAGCAGCAAGGGAGTTCGCGTCATCCGCTAAAAGTCAAATTAAATATCTATTTTTGGGCCACATGTATAAAAATGTAAATGGCTGGTGGATGGGGCCCAGGAGGTGCGAAGGAGCGAAGGGATTCTCGTTTCGGGTTGGCGTTGTTAATTATACCCATGAACTTGATAGTTTCCCATCAAAAGGTAGCAGAAGCGACTAATGAAAATTCAAATTAATATGAATATGCAAATGTGAAAACGAGAAAATTTCCCCAAAAATACGTGTGTGTGTGTGGGTGTGTGTCTGCGTATGGCTGTGTGTGCGTGCGTATTTCAGTGCTTTTAATTATTGCTGTTTGCATTTCAGTCGAAATGCCACAAATTAGTAATGTTGCCGGGTCGTATCAGCTCCGGGCTGCAGCGTGCCTCTAAATTTATTTTGCCACTGCTCAGGCTTACAGTTCGCAGTTACCAATTAGCATCCGGAACTGCTAACCGTACCTTGATGTACAAATTAAAACTAGTGATGGAAATGGATGTGGAAATGGAAATAGAAATGAAAATGGAAGTGGATTGGGTGATAAAACACATAACTAAGTGTCACTGCGATTGCTGTGGCAGCTACGAATGAGGCGCAAAATTGAATATGTTACTGAAACTGTTGCAACATTAGAGATGATGCAACATTCATAATGAAACATGCAGCAAGCAGCAAGCAGCAAGCAGCATGCAGCACTCAGCCAAGCACGCTTGTGCTTCCCGCCACCTGCAGGAGGGCAGGCAATCTGATGCCTCGAACTTGGCTCCGACGCTGGCAC
Organism: Drosophila mercatorum; assembly: GCA_961210405.1. Lineage (NCBI taxonomy): Eukaryota > Metazoa > Arthropoda > Insecta > Diptera > Drosophilidae > Drosophila > Drosophila mercatorum. The sequence continues at coordinate 23,398,299 of CAUIUS010000004.1, read as the reverse complement.
TGGCTAATGATGCGCATGATGTGCGCCATTGTCATTGTCATCATCTTGGCGTGTGCTGCATGTGGCAGCAGCAGCAACAGCAGGAGCAGCTGTCGCCAGAACGTCAACTTCGTCTTCATCAGTGGCGGCAGCCCGATGCGGGTGCGGGTGCGGGTGCTGCCTTGTCGACTTTGTTGCACATGCAGCGCGGCAAGTTGGACGGCCTCCAACGGAGCGCTGCACTGCATGAAATTAATATTAATCGCAGCAATGCATTTAAGCCGCATTTAGACGATTTGCCAGCCTTATCCCGGCGCTTTTTCATTTCACAGCCTTTGTGCGCGCTTTGTTTATTGTGTGATTTTTATTTATTGTTTTGCGGTCGCGCGGTTATTAAAATGCCGCTGGCAATTTGTAATCATTAGAGCCGCCCGTGGTGGATTACAGTGCCTCGGTGGTTACACCAAACCACTCTGCGCCATCTCCAGGCAATTTGGTGTCGCTTTGTTACTTTGACTACGACTACGACTGCGACTGCGACTGCGAATGTGATTGTGATTATGACTATGGTCGTGGCTGTGCCGATGCCTGTGGCTGTGGCTGACAAAAGTCGCTGACATTTTAGCCAACTAATATCCATGCAGTTATGCAAATCACACAAGCCCAGGCTAGAGGCGACTGCCATTTTCACTTCTACCGGCTGCTGCTACTGCAGCCATCAACGTCATCATCGCTTTTGTTTTCGTTCGTCGTGTTGTAGTTGTCGTGGTAAAATTTAAGTGGCCACTTGACTAAATTAATATGGCACTGCTGGAAGTGGCCTGCACTTGTCAATGCCAAGCCCCTCTTGCCCTCGACGACGCATCGCCTGCTGTGCTCTTCGCCTCTTATCGTCTTTTGGCCAACAATATGAATAATTATGACGTCAAACGTCAGTTGATTTGCATGCTCGACTCCTCTGGCTGGCTTCCAGTTGCCAAAGACTACCAAATACTGCCTGCCAATGGCTTGAACGCAGCATGTGTCCTTTGCGGGCGGGTGTATTTTCAAGGGAGCTTACTGAAAAAGCAACAATTCCAAATATTTTATTTGCAGATTTCCTTCAGATTTGCATACGCTTTCAAATCGTAAAATGCTCTTTCCTCTCCATTGATTCCGTATTGTAATTATACGACAGTCAATAGAGGGATGAGAAGTCAGAGTCAGATCCGATTTTGGCAGAAGTTCAAATTTCACATAGATTTATTAATATAATTTATCTTTCTGCTCTTCAGGTTTTTTATTTTCTGTATTTTTATGTACTTCGATATTCGTTTATGTTAATAATCATGGTAATAATAATTTAAGTATCACGTCAAGCTCTTAAAAATTCTCACCTTCAAATAATATTTCTCTAAAACAATTTCTCTAACTTATATTTGGATATGAGAGAAGCTCTTTCGCTTCATGGAACTGGTCTATTTCGCTGGTCTACATAAGAAAATAGCAAACTTTTTTCCACTTTACTCATTGATATAGGTTACAATTAAGTTCTATATAAAGCCAAAACATAATAATTAAAGTTAGATATTTGTATTTTAATTAAAACTTGATGTTACATTTTATTGAGCATAAATCTGAAATATCCGAGAGTATAGAATAGTAGAGAGTATTTATTATCCACATAAAGCAGAGTCCCTTAAATGTGTTCCTCTGTTTTATATACTTAAATATTGTAATATATATTTGTATCTAAAGAAAATTAGACATCCACTTCTCCAGTGTGTGTGTGCGCATCAGGGCACACGTAACCATATTTTATTTCCCAATGGCTGAGCCAGGTAATGCACACATGTTGGCATCTCTGATGGCAGCCTACAAGCGAGGCTATCACTGGCAAGTCAGAATCCAAACTGTTTGCAGCTTGTCGCCTGCTGGCTTTTTCTGCATTTTTTTTTTTTTTAGTTTGCTCGTTTTTTGCTGCAGCATATGTCTTGGCTCGCAGTTTGTGGTCAGGCCAGGGCTATGAAAATAACCATAAGGCAATTGCCCAGGCTGCTTGCAGCCTTCGTGCCAGCCTTCCACCCGCTTGTGCTGCTCTCTGCTCAGATCCCCAGACTCCACGCCCTGTGTTTGTGGCACTCATAAGCCTTGAATGCTAAATGTCAAAGTTACTCCTTGGCGTAACATTCGACACATTGGGGCGTTGAGGTGTTCATACGGGTGCGTCTGTGTATGTGTGCATGAATGTGTGTATGCGTATGAGTGTTCGTAATGGCTGCCTGACTGACTACAAACTGCCTCCCGTGCCCTACCTCCAGTCCACTGATTTCTGCCTCATCATCCTGTCCGCTGCCAGCCTGCCTGGTTGCTCTTGGATTACATTACACTAAGTTCTGTGCAAACACAGTTGGCGCAGTTCATTAACATGTTACATGGACATGCAGACCCTGCCTGGATTCGGAGTCGCAGTTGGAGTTGGAGATGGGGCTGGAGCTGGAGTTTGAGTCAGTGTGAGAGTTGAGTTTAGTTCGCTCTACTTTGAACAAGACTCTTTGGGGCTTGTTTGTTTGCGCAAATGTAGGCGTAAGCACAATATGCATGTGAGTCTCTCAATGCCTGCTTGTATCTGTATATGTATCTGTGTGTGTGTGAGTGTTTGTGTGTGTACTCGGGATGTATGCTGTATGCCATTTTCTACACACGTTCAACGCCCAAATCGCTCAACGCTGATGCGGAAGTGTTGCCTGGGCGCCCACTTCAAACAACTAGAACGACTCAAAGCTCAAAGCTTCAAATATGACCACCATATGAATATAAAAATGAATGTATATGAATACTTAACTGTTTAAGAGTCAGTGTATGTGTGTGTGTGGTTGAGGTTTATGCCTAAGCTGCGTATTAAATGTAAAATATAAATAATTAACAGCACACTGAGAGACCGGAACGAGGCTGTCGAACAAAAGAAGTCTGCGGTTAGCAGTCCTCGTCGCAATTGACGCCCGACGTGGGACAGTCTTCTCTAATTAGGCGCACTTTGAGTGCAGTCGTGTGGCTAATCAATGAGGACACTGGGAGTGGATTGGGGCTTTGGGTGGGTCGGACTGAAACCAATCTGCACAATGCTCCACTTAATTTACAGTTTTAATGCGTTTTGCGACGTGTTGTTGCTGGCGCAGCAAAGTAGATTTGGGCGAATTCAAGCCGCACTCGCCGCCCTAACAGCTAGCAAACAAACAGGCAAATAAGCAAAACATAAAGACAGATGGGCGGACGAGCGGAGAGATAGAGAGATTCAGTGGCAACAAGCGGAGGCTAATTCATTAGTTGGCTTCCGTGCACAAAACCAGCAGCCGTTGCATACTTTGCGGCGCAAACAAAACCAAGCCACCAGAGGCAACCACAGCCATTGCCACAATCGTAGTTGCACTCGCACTCGCACTCGCAGTCGAAGTCGCAGTCGCATTTGCCAGTGCAAGCAGCATCAGCAGCACTCCGCCTCCCATTCTGTGGTAAATGCAGCACTCGTATGCGGAGCCGCACGTCAATGAGTCCCCAAAACAAAAGCCAAAAAACTGCATATATAGACATATATAGTAGTCGTAGCAATACCCTGGTGAGCTCTACTCGGACTATTTGGCCTGGTTGGGCCTGACGCTGGCCAGAGGCAGGCCGGAGTCTGGCCGTAAAACTCAGAGCAATTCGTTTTAATGAATCCATCCACATGCTGACATGGGCGGCCGTCCAGCCCAGCCAGCTCGTCAGGGCAACTGATTGTATCAACTTCCTAAGTGGATTTTGCAGTCCAACTGGCATTACGCCTCTTGGCCGCAGGTAATTTCGTATGAATGAAAAGCAAGAGTCTGCACGGGCCACATCACAGCCATTCGCTTTCTCTCTCTCTCTCTCTCTCTCTCTGTCTCTGCCTCTGTTTCTTTCCCTGCTTCAATCTCTCACCCCCTATTTATTTGTCGCTTGCTGTCTACATTGTTGCAACTGAGGCAGGTTTGAGGTTACTTATTCATGTCATAGTCTATGCATATGAGCAGCTCTCAGCTCTGATTCTGTGACATTTTATGTGTATGCCTTTCGGTCGCGAGCTGCTGTGGGCCTGGTCCTAACGTTCTGTTTCAATACACATTCACCCAGTCCGCTGCAGCCTGTAGGGCAACCACACACAGTGATGCCAGCTTCGATTCCCAGGACCCGTCAGTTATGATTTTTGTTTTGCACCCGAATGTTGCAGAAACTTTTCCGACTTTCTTCGCAGCAGCTGCACATCATCCACCTGCAATCCCAATCCTTTGGCAGCTCAGCAGTGCACTCGTTGCAGCTTTTCACACTCATAAATTTTTAAGCGGTATTTTGCCGTTTTCAGTCTCTAACACCAACTTTTGGCCAAAGACTGCGACGTCCCGTTTCCAGTTATTTTCAGCAAGTCGAAATAGTTTTTTATGCAATTTTTATGATTTGACTTGGGAGTTGCATTGCCAAATTGCATTAGACGGAAAATTCGAGCTGCATTTCAAATGAGCAGCTCTGCGAAAATTGGCAGGTTTCCTCTCTAACAGATGCAAATTATTTGTGTTTATTATAATATTAAATTGAACATTTCAATGCGAGTACAGGCTATCTGAGAGAGTTGCCTGATCTGATATCTGAATGCAGCTGGGCGCAAATCTCATTCTTTGGGCCTAACAAACGATTGCCGCGCGGCAAGCCCGACAGCCAACTTTAAATTAGGGATTTCGACGAAACTGAATTTCAATTAGTTATTGCGAAATGCCGCATGTGAAATAAGTTGTAATGAATATAACTCGCTGCACACCTCCTGTCAGAGGACCTGCCCAGATGCTGCAGCAGTTGGCTAATGGAAGCTGGCTATTAGTTTATGAATTACGTAAGCCTTTTGCTGCAGGAGCCCTCTCTCCCTCACTCTCTCTCTCTCTCTCTCTATCTCTCTCTCTATCTCTCTCTCTGTCTCTCTCTCTCCTTTTTTGTAATTTAAAAACGCATTTATAGTGAGCACATTTCACTTAGTTTTTATGTATTACGTTAAACAGCTTCAACTGGGCTTGGGTTCCTTTACGAGCACACGTTCCGACTCTCTCTAACTACTTATCTTTCTCTTTTACTCTCGTTGCAGCTCTCTAGTGCACAGCAACGACAAACGGCAAAACTAATTTATGGCATTAAAAATGCATATTTTCTAGCAGTGCGTTGCCAGTTTTTATCATTTGCCAAGTGCGAAAGGCGTGAGCCAAGGCAGCAGCCGCTTTCAGTTGCGGCGCTCAAAGTGTGCAGCGCTCTCTGACAGCCTCTCCTTGTGTGTGTGTGCGCGTGAGTGTGTGCCTGCGTCTGCGAATGTGTGCAGTTTATGCGATCTACGAGCAGCTCATGCAACTGAAATTGGATTCGACTGGCACAAAGGAGCATTAGGGCAACTGAGCCTGAAACTATCCTCAACTCCCGCAACCCACGCCCGCTGCTTTAGCTGCTTCTTCGGAGTCGTCTTCATCAGCGTCATTATCATCATCTGCAGCAGCAGCAGCGTCGCATGATAATTCACTGCTTTGGCCCTGGACTGGCAACGAAATGGCTTTCCTATGTGCAACGGTGAGTAAAGCTGACAAAAGTTAAATAAAATAAGTACAAAACTATAAATCAAGAGTGCTCTTATGTGTAAGCCTTATAAATATGTTCAGTATTGAACGGATCGAAATGCTTACTGGACTTGAGTATCTGAGTGAGTGTGGTTTAATTTCAACTCAGGTCTGTTTCAGTTTTGATATGTGGATTATTATTATTAATATTCGTGTCTCATATTTCCACCTTATACGATGTGGTTATGGCCATAACGAAGCAGTTGTTGTTCTTGCTTTTTTTTTATCGTCAAACGTGCCGTACGGGTGAAATACATATTTCGCATTAAACACTCTGTCAATATTTGCTGGCACTTGCTGACGGGCACTCAAGTAATTTTAATAATGTGCAAAATGTCCGCTCATTCCGGCTAAAGTGTCAGATGAAGCGTTAAAGCGATGTTTTCAGCGTATTCTCGTGATAGGAGTGCTGCAGTGACTGGCGGCTGCGATTGCAGCTGCAGAGTTAACCACGTGCTGGCGAAAGCATAATATTAATCATACGCCGCATGTGCTGCAACTTAATGAATGTGATTTTTAAAATTCGTATACATATACAGACGTATGTGGGCAAATAAACAGCGCAGATAATACGTGTAAACTTTGCCCAAACGAAACGAAAACAACCAAGAGGGCTGCGGTGCCAAATCCATTACTGTGTGTGTGTGTATGTTTGCGTATGTATTAACAGCTGTCCGCACTTCCAATACGTGGCACCAAGAGAGAAAGATAAAAGAGAGAGAGAGAGAGACGGGGAGTGTAGAGAGAATAACAACAAGAAATTGCCTGCTAGGCCAGATCCAGATTCAGCGCCATCTGCAGAACCAATGCGATGACAATGACGGCGTCGATGTCGAAAACCAATTCACTTTTGCCAGCAGCCAGCAGGCAGCAGGCAGCAGGCAGCAGTCAGGCCACCTTCAGTGCTTTGCTGTGCTGTCTGGCTAGTCTCTGGCGCTGTATGTGTGTTTCCATCTGTTTTGATGCTGATTGTCAAGTGTCACCCACAGACACGTGCTTACAGTGCTGACTCCTCCTGGATCGTTTTTCTGGCACCCACTTGCAATTGATGTTTGCGCTAGCCAACGAGTTGAACTGCCAACGCAAACTCAAACTGTATTAAATTTGTACAGCATGCGTTCCCCGGCTTAAGCCAACGCAATAATATAGGATTTTGCGGTTTTGCTGACAATACGGCCGTAACAACAGCGACGCATTCAAGTGCATTTGAGCGGCAATCATTTTTGTGGTTAACAAATACAAAAGCCTATTAATGAACACACAGACAACAACAGCAACAAAAAGATGGTACACAGTAAATAGATCTGTGGTTGCATTCACTGCGGATGCACTGGTGCACAGGTGTGCGGGCGTCAGGCGTCAGGCGTGCAGGTGTGCGGATGCGATTGTGCACTTGTCTATGTGCGGCTTTTGTTTCACTTAATCAACCATATTTACTTGACAAACGCTCAAGGCGAAAGCTTCATGAGCTGTGCGACTTCCTGCAATTGATTACCCGAAAGCAACGTTCACAAGTGAACATTCAGCTCAGCGAATACAAATGCAAATTCAGTCCCAGGACAATACAAACTATAAACTATAACCAACTCCAAAGCCCCAGAAGCTCAACTTTCCATTGTAACTGGCTGTTGAAGTGCGTGAGTGTGGAAGGGTGTGTGTGGGTGTGTGCGGGTATGTGTTGGTGTGTGGCGAGCGCGAGCTAGAGCTGTGGCGTTAGTTAATTGAATTTTAAATTATTCTTATCTCAAAAAATGGTTAGTTGCGCTCATGAATAAATCAGTTTTCAATTTTACTTGCTAATTTGATTGGAGACTGCCAGCGAGAGAAAGAGCGCCCAGGTCGAAGGAGAAGGCGGAAGGAGAGACCGGAGAGATAACAAGCGCGAACTAGAGAACTGTGTGAGTGCATTGCTCAAGTTTTTAGACAAATCAAAAATTAAGCCAATAAAATGAACTGTCAGAAACTGCAGAAGTTAAGCAATGGCTTGCGAGAAAGTTAAAAACTTATTCATGTTAATTTGCAGAATGGGTTGGCATTCTATTTATGACAGCGTGATGAAAGCGTGAATATATAAATTTTGAATTGAAAAAAGTTGAAGTTTAAATGCTCGAGGCGAGTACAGTTTACTGGGAGATAACGATCTGTTGCTGGCGAGGCAGTGGGAGACGGAAGCTTGCTCCGTTTTCCTATGCATAAATGGTGAGAACATGGAATTGAGTTGGGTCAGGCACTCTGGTAAGCGATCTCAAATAAAATAATACATATCAGCAGAATGCAGTGCCTAAAAGTATGCAATAAAGTATGCGCCCAAGTCAACACAAGCACTCGGATTGATTGCATAATATTCAATTATTAAATGTTAACAGAGCGTCCACGAAGGGCGTAGCAGGTTCCCTTTCATAACTGCCTGGCCCAACCAAAGAGCACTTTTGTCAATGGCCAAGCCTCTAAGTCATCCACACACACTCGCACATAAATGACTTACTGCTCAATGCAGACACACGCCGACAGAGAGAAAGAGAGAGAGAGAGAGAGTGACAGAGAGGAGGTCGGGCGTGCAGCTTGCGTCATCAGCATCGTCAGATTTGAAGCTGCTTCTTCAGTGGAGGCCTTGGCATGCAGTCAAAACGCTGGCTCCCATTTTCCACAACTATTTTTCTGTGTCAGCTAGCCAGTATGTAAGATGACATATATTTGAGGGTGGCAGAGGAGTCGGATGGTGATTAGAAGCAGGGAGTCCAGTCAGGCATGCGGATGGATGCAACTGGGCAGACTGAAGCATAACCCATACCATTGAGTGTCTGTCGTCAAGTTTCTGCACTTGCAGCAGCAGCAGTGCTGCAAAAGCAAAATAAACAAAAAACTTAACCTCAGCACAAATTTAAGCAAATATTTGCATACCACATGTGGAGATTGAGGCAACTAACTCTTCACATCCGAGATGACAGTGACTCGGTCGGAGAGTTGACTTCTATTTGGCCTACATGGTCCGGTCTGGTCTGTCTCCATTCTCCGCTCATACAATTGAAGCCGGAAGCAGTTGCATGGTCAGCAAAGAACTTAACCAGGTGGCTGCATCCTGCCACAAGTCAGCTTCCCACTATGGCCACGCACAATGTCCAAGCACGGAGTGGCAGTTGAGCTATTGAAGAAATGTTGATGCATGCATGATTTTAATCTGTTAAATGCGAAAATGCTTAAATGCCATTGCGGACTTTTCAACCATTGGCAGTGACTGCAGCTAATGACGCGCAAAATGTTTACAAATCATTTTGTCAATAACGACAACTGGCAAGGGAAATACACGCCTGATCCTTCCATAATTTGCCCACATTTCTTACATTCATCGACAGACGGCCATGAAAAGGTCATTAGTGTGCGACTCTGTGCTCATGGCTACGCGTGTGTGTGTGTGTGTGTGTATGTGACTGTGGCACAAATGGCCATTCAATATGCCATAGAAAAACATACAGACACGCACACACAGACATATGATGCTTATAGCTAAAGCCAGCAGCCATAACAGCCACATGCTTTTTTCCACAACATTAACGCAAATTGCAAATAATAAAAATTCAAAATACCGTACGGATAGCAGCACGTGTTGCTGTTGTTGTTTGCGTGTGTGCGTGCGTGTGAGCGTGTGTGTATGCAGGCTCAAGTGTTGGCCTGCGAAATCCATAGCAAACCACAAAATGGAGCTGACTACGGGCACATTTATCGCAGGAAGCGAGGCATTTTTAAGCCCACCTACAACTCATGTAGTGTTGTTCCCAAACAAAAAAGGAATGCAAATTTTACTCTACATTGAGAAAGTGTATGCGAGCGCTGAGTCTCGTTTTGATACCTATATAATATAGCATAGTTATTATTATGTCACGTTTTTCATTGGTTAAGAAAGTCAGCTTACAAAGGGCGCAGGTAAGGTGCGACTAGTAAGGCTGACTTTCACCTTTGAAAATTCCGATTCGATTCTAATATGATATCTGACAAACTTGAAGTAACTCGAATTTTCCCGAATATATTATTTGAAATCAATGATTGATTTAGCCATTAAAGAATATGTAGGTATATATAGATACTTTATGTCCTTTCTTTTCCATATTCCCCATTTGACTGAAATGAAGATTTTTTCCTTTTCAAATGAGGCTTTCACGAGCAATGCTACTTGCTAGAGCATTCCAGTTGAGACATGGAATATATTTTTTTTAATCTTCAACAGTTTTTCTTGTGTTGCTGCTCAAGCGAATCAAAATGAAATCTATTTTATGCAAAGGCACGCAACGTGCCCGAGACTCAGACCCAGATCCGCACCCAGGCCGAGATGCAGATCCCCAACCTGTCCTAGAAGTAAGCCAAATCTAAGATGGAGCCACATATACGGCTGCCTACTTTACGGCTCACAATCCATTGCAGTATGTGTGTGTGTGTGTGTATAGGTATGTTTGCTCACCCAGGCGTTTTCTGGCTAAAAGCTTTACCTATGCATTCATGCATGCGTACCGTGCAGATGCCACTGGCTCTTGGACTCGCCATACAATTTATGTATGTGCGAAATATGGCGCCGCATCTTAATTTTACCTTTGGCGCTTTGCGGAGCCCTTTGTTGTGCGAGTGGGATTATGGGTGTGGGTGTATTTGTGGGCGTGGGCGTATTTTGGATTTTCCTTGCGTGGCCTCAAGTATTGAAATGCATGTCGTGTAACGCTTTTTACATCTTTGAAATCTCTTGCAGCTGGCCACAGTAATGAAATGGCGACCTGTGGTGACATATCGATGATCTCGCCGCCAACGTCTTCCATTTCGAACGATCAAGATCCGTTTGGACAGCTGCCTCCGTTACCACCGCCGTTGCGTTCCACTCAAGTGCTCCAGCCATTGAGCGTATTTCCAGGTGCACAAATAACCAGCCTCCCTCAATTTACCTGCTCTCTTTGATTGTCTGTTGTTTCTTGTTGTTTGCTCGCCTTTTTGTTGGTTTTCATTTCGATATTTGAATCTGACTCATAGTTTTTATTTCGCTGCACATTTGTAAAAGCATAAAAATATATTTGATTTGATCAAGTATTTTATTGCCACCTGAATTGATGTGTAGATTGAGCTTTTGATTTATTGCTTGCATAATTGCCGTTGTATTTTAGATTCTTTTTGTTTTAATTTCGACTCCATCACTGAAATACCTGCCATAGCATACGAGACTACATGTTTTGGCACACACACACACACGCTCCCAAATACCTAAATACGTACACACACATACACACACACACACACACACACACACTGACACACACTCGCACAGATGTACCAAACACGCCACAACGCGTTACAGTTACACACATTTTTGTTAACTTTGCTTAGCATTTTTCAGATGCGCCAGCCGCACCCATTCAGGCAATCAGTCAATCAATCAAATTCCATAAAAATTTAAATAATAAACTACCAACAGTCGCCCATTAATTAAATGTCGCTCTTTCTACGCCCTCTATCTATGCTTGCTCTTTGTACCTTCAACTTTTTGACTACATAAAAACAAAAAAATATATTTGTAACATTCCATAGAAAAAAAAAAACAAAACTAAAAACTTTTTCAAGTAGCTGTGGTCATCAGTATTGATGCTACTATGTGTTCTTCTTAAGTTGTTATTTTGGAAAATGTTTATTAGAAAAACAAATAAAAATATTCATATATCAACTGTAATTTGCAGCTGCTTTGTAAACATTTTTTGAACGTTTGCCAGCCGTTACTCTTTCCACTTCACTTACCTTAGTGCTGTCCCACAACTGTCAAATAAATAAGAAAACAAAACAAAACAAAAAAAAAACTGAAATGCTAACAAATTCTAACAATTTTGTGCTCTCTTCTTCTATTTTTATAACCCGGACAAAACAACAACAAATCTTGACAAACAATTTACAATTTATATTGAATAATATGCTTTTGCGTTCATTTGTAGAGTGAGTATTAAAGTGCAAATGCAACTGCAACAAGAACATAAGCCAAGTAGGATCAAGAACAGTCTACTTATAATATTATATATAAATATACATATATATATATATATATATATATATATATATATATATATATATATATATATATATATATATATATATATATATATATATATATATATATATATATATATATATATATATATATATATATATATATATATATATATATATATATATATATGTATATATATATATATATATATATATATATATATATATATATATATATATATATATATATATATATATATATATATATATATATATATTTTTTTTTTTTTTTATTTTTTTTAATGCTTTTTATATGTTTGTGCAAACTCTTTGCTCACCGCTGTTGCTCTGTTTTGGATTTATATTTTGGGTGACTTAGTTTTTATTTTGCTGGTTTCTCAAATCTGTGTTAAGCGTAATCATTAAGTGGTCTTGTTCCAACATAAATCCTTATGAGCCTGCTCGTTATTCTTCTTGTCGTGTATGCCTTGTTCAGTGTCCAATTTGAGCGAAGATTCTTACGATTATGTTTTTGGTGGTCGACGTAAGACTCCGCCCACAACAACGTCAACACAATTCAAGCTGACCTCGCCGCCAGTGCGCCTGCGACCCGAAGGTGCGTATAATGAATGTCCAACTGCCCTTCGACTCAACTAATTGAACTCATTCTAAACGTCGCCCACAGACGCCTATCGAGGTGATAATATAAACAACGGCCGGTTCTATCGTCATTCCTTCAGCTACGCCCCCAAGCGCCAGCGCCACTCGAGCCGTGATGATCGTGACCGCGAGTCAAGATTGAGATGTCATGGCGAGGATGAGGCAACACTGCGCCAATTGCTGCTCGAGTATGTAGAATGACAGCCAATCAACCCGGCAACTCCATTTGACCGCGCATGCAAATGAAATGAACACAGAATGAACATGGCGGGGCATTTGCATTCGCATTCGTATTGCAACCGCCGCATCTACACTTTTTTAGCGTGTCGCTTCATTATGCGTCATTTAATTTGCATGCCGCAAATTGTTCGCCGCAGAGTATTAGCATTTAGCTACAATAAACAGCAATTATTTAGCGATATGCATATTTAGTTTGCTCCTCATAAAGAATGTCCCAAGTTTTTAATTTATACATCTGAAAGCACGCACAAATAATCATTTATGTTTAATTTATGTATTCGGCTGCTCGCGTATTAGAGCCAATGTTTTATTTACAATCCGGCGAACATGCCGAGTTATTGTCAGTTTGTTTTGTCCTTTAATTGAATGCGCAAACAAAGTAATTTTCACAGATTTCGATTTCGAAATCAAACTATTATTTTCACTTCTTTTTATTGTATATTTAACGCGAACAATATTTATTCAATGTTTGTATTTTTGGTCATATTGATGTGCAAATATTTAACTATTCTAACTACTTTCCCCCACACAGATTAGCGCAAATTATGTTCGTTTAAGTGTCCAGCGCGTGTCCTTAAAATGTCAATTATTTATTGAGGGCATTTGTGTTGTGTTGTTTCTGTTGCACAGACTCCCACGTAAAAAAGTGTAAAACATAACAAACAACAAAAAGCCCCAAAAATCAAACAATATTAACAACAACTGCAAGCACATGCGACATTCACCAAAGCTCGGGTTAACAAAAAATTCTCAACAAAGCAAACAAAAGAAAACATGAAAAAATATTAATTAAGCCAAGCATTTTTTGATGCATTACTAAAAAAAAGTCAAGAGAGAAAGAGAGAGAGAGAGAGAGAGAGAGAGAGAGGAAGATTTAAATAAATTGTTAAATAAACGCCGGAGTGTGAACATAAAATAAAAGCCAACAAAATGATGGGCACAATGCCACCCAGGTACATATACAAAGCATTCCAAACTATTCAAATTAATTTTCATAATAATAATAACAAAGCATAGTCATAATTAACAACGCGAACATTACGCATACGCCATGTATTCCATTTTCCTTTTGTTTTTCTCTTTTGTTTTTCTTTTGATAAAATATTTTTTTTTTCACAGTGCAAATATTTTAAATTAATGCAAATTTATTACACAAAAACGCTCTTATTTTACCTTCTTGCTGTTCTCTGTAATTACTATTAAGAGTGTGACTGTGTGTGTGTGTGTGTGTGCAGGTGTGTATGCTGTTAATGGCTAGGAAAGTTCCTAGTAAATTGGCATATGCTTAATTAAAAATGTTTAATTCGCTTGAATCGTTTTGCTACTTTATTGCTTTGCTGTGCGCTGTGTAACAGATTGATATTGAGTTCATGGTGCAAACTGATAGCATTAATTAAATTCATAATGCTATATCAGTGTAAAGAGAGTTTTCTTTTCTGTACATATGTTGACTGTTTAAATACAATCGATTTTTATTTGCTGCAAGTACCAAGAAGTAACGCAATTCCGTTTCAAAATTTATAATTTTATATCGATAGCTGTTATTGCGTAACATAACTGTTTAACCAAACATTTCCATTTCAATACATTTCAATTGCCATCTACTTTCCCCTACAACAATAACAACAACAACAACTGCAACTATACCAACAACAACATATTACAGAAGCCACACCCAAAGTGGTTTGGTATTTACGCCACTCAATGAGTATGCAACTTCCATTTACATTCTAGTACAACCACAGCAATTATATAAATAAATAACTATCTATCCATTACTATACTCTACTTCTACTATATATACATTACTAAACATTATATACCTACTACATTTCTGCCATTCCAAGTACTAGTTATTTGTTTTCTGCTCGACCTTTTGCAATATGCACTTTCACACGGCACTTCATAGACAATTCATTTGATTTGTTAATTATTTCAAATATTTAGCCAGAAACTCGAAAATACATAACTCCTGCTCACAAAATTTTGCATGCCGGACAATTAAATTTCAATTAGTATGCCTAAATTTAATTTAGTTGTTGTAATGTAATTATCGCCGCTGGAGCCAATCGCATTTTTCAGTTGTCAAGCGTATGTGAGGCGGTTGACATTGTGGCTTGGTGCCACACTGGCCCTAGACACTTGATGCGCATTGTAGGGCACTTGAGAGCAGCCACAACAATCTGTGAACTGAAGCCTCTGTTGCTCTTATTGTGTGAAGTATGTATGTGTCTATATCTGTATGTGTGTGTGCGTGTGTGTATGAGTGCGTATGTGTTATGTTCTTTATGACATGCCGAAAAGTGTTCGAGTGCCATTAAGTCACTGTACACACTTAAATGCACACACCCACACACACCCACACACACCCATTCACACACTTGCACACTTCAATCGTCCCGTCCAGGCAGTCAGTTAATCAATATTCGACACTCAGCCCTACTCATTCAGCCATCGACCCCAACTTTGCATGCCAACAAAGTCATAATTATCATTCAACCGTCCCAACCTCTTAGCTCTCCCCGGCTCCGGCCCCGGCCCCTCATTGTATGTGATTTAGCTGCATAAGCAGAACAGCTCATCTCCTCATTCATCTCGCCCTTTACAATTCACTCAATATTTCAATAGTATTTGATTTAGCGTGACTATCATTACTTTAAAGCCGTTTTGTTAATTTAATTATATTATTACATATTTTTATATTTTTTCCAAACTGTTAACTAATTGGCGGATTGGTCCTCTCACCAGAAAAAAGACAAACGAAAAAAATAGATATATATGTGTAACCGATATATATTTATACAATTAAAGCTGCAGCAAATCGAAAAGCTCGTTCAATCAACTGTGAATCAGTTTCAATTTGTTGATTTATCCATTTCACTCCATTGCGAATGCCATACAAATTGGTGCATTATGTTTCCTATATCATGTGTTGTCTCATTTTAGCATAAAATACAAATCAAATTTGATATCTACAACCAAATGTTAATTCATGCAAATTATACAAAACAGAAAGCGACAAAGACAAATTTCAAAAAGTAAAAAATAATCACATCTAAAATGCAACAAATTCAACGTGAACTCAAATATAACAAAACAAAATATTTTCGTAATTTCAATTGTGTTTACCGCAAAAAAAAAACAACAATTAATAAAAAAAATAATATCGAATTACGAACATTTGGTGAATGTCCCATATGCCAATTGGTTTTAACAACTTTAATGTGTATGCTACAAATATGTATTATATTCCCCAATAATTTTGTTTTTTCTTCAAAGCTTGAATATAACTTTGATCAGTTGGGAGGTGAGCTCTAGAGTGCCAAAGAAGGGGGTTGTCTTATTAATGCTCTATTCAACTTTAGACTGTTGCCTCGGTAGCCCATATTAAGTAGCACTCCATCCAGTCGAACAGCTTAATACTATTTCATATGTACCTAAACACATGCGGCTGCATTCTCCACAAAGGACAACATTGTGAACGGCGTCGGGATAACGTATAAGTTCGCGAGCACCTTAAATGAATACAAAAGGTAACTGCAGCAGCAGAATCAGCAGCAGGAGCAGGAGAAGCAGCTGAAATTGGCACAAATGTTATTAAATGCTCACGTATACAAATCCGTTATACAAAACCGAAAATGCTTGCATCTGACAGACAGATACACATACACATGTATACACAAATATACATACATATGTATGCGTGATACGCATACAGATGCCCATATAGATTCGGCTATGGCCATACAGATATAGGATAAAGATATGCATGCCAATACATTTGCACAAGCCACAATTGTTTTCATGGAGAACAATAACTTACACAGGATGCCGCTCGTTCTGGTCCTGGTTCTGGTTCTGGCTGTGCTGTTCTGTTCTGTGCTGCTCGCTGCTCGTTGCGCTACAGCTCGTTTGCTGATGTATGCATAAAATAATCCTTTTATGCTCGGCACAACAATGTCCGTGAAATGCAAAACAATAACAATAATAACAACAGCAGCAGCAACAACAACAACAAGAGTAACAACAACGAAATGACAACATGTTGCGAATAACTCTCGCCTGCTGCCTGCTGCCTTCTGCCTGCTGCATCCTGCCAGCCGCATAGGCGCATTAACATAATGCGCAGCCAACTCAAGTGCATGGCTGTGCAGAAGACTGGCCGGGGGATGTGGTTGTAGCTGGTCGTGCGGCCTATGCGTCGTATGCGCATTGTGTGCGTCAGTTATCAACGCCCTGCCCCATGCCAACATGCCTCCACCTCCGCCTTCATGGAGCATGTGCAACTGTCGCCTATAACTTTTGCCACACTATGTCCTGTTTTGTTTGTTGTTGCTGTTTGATTTTGGGCGCCACTCGCGCGTTCTGTTTGCACAACCAACAAAAATCACTTCTCACTTTCAGTCATAGATACGTACTATGTACACATAATGCTTTTTGGCTAGCCCCAGCTCTGGCAAGGCAAATGCAAACACACACACACACCCACACACACAAACACACATATATACACTGGGATAGTGTGGGCGTTTATTTGTTTGGATGTCGCTGCATGTTGATGAAAATGTAAATTTTATGCATTCCGCAAAGACTAAAAGTCGAATCTAAGCCGGAAAACAGAAGTGATTACTTCACTTGGTATACACTAACACTAGCTGTGGTTAACATAACAAAGACAGTATTTATAGGTTTCTTTAAGAGATTCGACTGCGTGTGGAAATTCTCAACGTGCCAATTGAAATTGCTTTCAATTTCGATCAAATGAAAATAAATTTAAATGCTGTCTGCAAAAAGTCCTAGATTCCTGAATGGGATAGTTATTATTTACAGGTTTCCAAGACTCTTTCTGTATTCTGAATTTACAGTCAGCTCAGCTTTGTGTAGCCAAGAGTATATTGCACTCGGTGTTCCACGCAAATCATTTATCCTTTTAATTTTGAGACTTTAGTGCATAATTCTTGGCCTAACCTAAACGAAAAATGCCAACAATTTACTTTAACTTACTTTTTATGTACTCGGTGGTTTGGCTTTTAAGTTGGTGTTGTTGTTGTTGTTGCTCCTTTACTCTCTCAGTTGCCGCTGGCTCTGTGTCTGTCCCTCTGGAACCGCAACAACACACAAATCCTTTCATTTACTTAGAGCTCCGCCTGGGTTTGTTGCCTGCATTTTGTTTCTGCTTTCTGTGTTTCTGTTTCTATTTCTGTTTTGTATTTTGTAGTTTAAGTTTTAGTTGCAGCTCAAAGCCATAAAATTTATGTTGCTTCATTCCTCAATAATTGCATAGCTCGGTAAATTTTAATGCAAGCGGTCATAAATAATTTCGTTCTGTGCCTTCGCTTGCTTGACTTGCTCCACAAAATAAATTACGTTGATACACTAAATAACTACGTAGTCTGTAGCATAATAAAAGCCAGAAAGGCATTCGCCAGCTATCGTACAACTAAAGTGCATTTTTGCTTGATATTTTCTTTAACTGTAACAAACACAACTTCTACAACAACCGCAACAACAACAACAATTGCGACAAATGTTCAAATGAACAACAACAACAACGACGACGTAACGTCTTGGGGCACTTTACGTGACTTGGCGTCGGCACGTGACGTCACGCAACGCCATCAATTGAATTGTATGCATTGCACGCATATGACCCGCACTTGGCCACGGGCACGCCCACCGCGCCGTACTCACGTGTGGAACGGCCATTTTTGATGGGGCGAACGTAATTGCAACTGCAATGGGACCTGCATCACCGCATCGGAACAGTTTGCAAAAGCAAGTTAGCGTGATGAGCATGAATCTATCAGCGAAACTCGATGAGCTGCAGCGAGGCGATCGACACCTGGAGACGACAGTCGCCTTGTGCGAAATCCGCACACAGCTGCAAGAGCTGACCAAGTCCGTGGAGAGCTGCCAGAGTGAAGTATCGGAGGTAAGTAGAACAGGACAGATTAACACCAAATTCAATTGTCTTTAACTCAATTTGCCATTGTGGGTGTGTGTGTTGTATAGGTCAAACGTGACATGGTGGCAATCAAACACGAACTGGACACCGTGCAGCAGGTGAAGGAGGAGATTGAGGAGCTCCGCGAATATGTGGACAGACTGGAGGAGCACACGCACAGACGGAAGCTAAGACTTTTAGAACAAGTTTGTAGCTTAAATTATTTGCCATGTTGTGTAATTAAATACTTGAATTTCATTTCTATTCATGTACACCAAACCAAACCAAACCAAACCAAACCAAACCAAGCCACAACCGAACCAAAACCAAACACCTGAAACACTACAAAACAAAACGAACACAAACATCGAACAATACGACACTGCAAAGTTGTGCTCATGATACAATTTCTTGAAATTCCTTACTATTTCATTATTCTCTGATTATATATATATACAGATATAAATGGGCGCAACTTTCGAATACCCCACATATTTACACAGACGGCTTTCAAGTAAACACATTTAACATGTTTTTTTTCTTTTGTACATTCTTTCTCTTTTAATAAATTTTCGGAAATAAATATATATTAAAATTGTTTTTTATTTTTTGAAGTTTAATTTTATTAGTTTTTATTAATTCACAGAGCTACACAAAAGTCAAAATTCTTGGATTGGCTTACACAATTTTTGATATAGTTTTAATATTTTATTTGAAGTTGTAAACAAGTAGCAATTGGCCTCATCTCGATGAATATGTCGTAATATTTGATTTATAATGCACACTTGTATGCAAAGCGTTTAAGAAAACCCGCACATACCCTGCCAATCATCCCAGATCCCGTCCTTCAGTGCTTCACATCGTGCTTTGCTAATTGCGATCTGTTTTTGGGCAACCTCTTGCAGGGGCTGACCTTCTTCCTCACCTACTCCATATTCTCGGCGGTGCTGGGCATGTTGCAATTTGGCTACAATACTGGAGTCATCAATGCACCCGAGAAGAATATTGAGAACTTTATGAAGGATGTGTACAAGGATCGCTATGGCGAGGACATCAGCGAGGAGTTTATTCAGCAGCTATACTCGGTGGCTGTCTCCATATTTGCTATTGGCGGCATGCTCGGTGGTTTCAGTGGCGGCTGGATGGCCAACCGCTTTGGGAGGTTTGTAGCAAAACAACAACAACGTGCTGAAGGCTCCAATTAACACTCTGATTTACATTCTGGTTGCTTACAGGAAAGGCGGTCTATTGTTGAACAATGTGCTCGGTATATCGGGCGCTTGTTTGATGGGTTTTACCAAAGTTAGTCATTCCTATGAAATGTTATTCCTTGGCCGATTTATAATAGGTGTTAACTGCGGTAAGTGGCGCTTGGCCATTATATAGAACTCTTTATATGATACATATATCTGCCTCTACTTGCAGGTCTCAATACATCATTGGTACCAATGTACATCTCTGAAATAGCACCACTGAATCTGCGCGGTGGTTTAGGTACTGTTAATCAATTGGCTGTGACTGTAGGTTTACTATTATCCCAGGTGTTGGGCATTGAACAAATCTTAGGCACTAATGAGGGCTGGCCCATTCTGCTGGGCCTGGCCATATGTCCAGCAATATTGCAATTAATATTACTGCCAGTTTGTCCCGAATCCCCAAGATATTTGCTCATAACCAAACAATGGGAGGAGGAGGCGCGTAAAGGTAACAACTCCGCAATGAAATGGAGAAAAAGGAAAGCAAATAACTTAATTAATTTATTCATTCGACAGCACTGCGACGTCTTCGTGCCTCCGGCTCCGTGGATGAGGACATTGAGGAGATGCGTGCCGAGGAGCGCGCTCAACAGGCCGAGAGCCATATATCGACCATGGAGCTAATTTGCTCGTCTACGTTGCGTCCGCCTCTGATCATTGGCATTGTGATGCAGCTGAGCCAACAGTTTAGCGGCATCAACGCCGTCTTCTACTACTCCACGTCGCTCTTCATGAGCTCTGGACTGACCGAGGAGATCGCCAAGTTTGCCACTATAGGCATTGGAGCCATTATGGTAACGAGGCAGCAGTTTATCCAACTATGCAGTCCGCAACATAACATGAATCTCCGTTCGTAATACAGGTTGTCATGACTTTGGTGTCCATCCCGCTGATGGATCGCACTGGGCGCCGCACATTGCATTTGTATGGACTGGGCGGCATGTTCATCTTCTCCATATTCATAACAATTTCCTTTTTGATTAAGGCAAGTACAAGGGTTACCAATATCCTGCATAGCTACTGTTTAGAATTTGGTATTTTCGAGTACGGCAAGTATTTGCCTGAAACTCTAAAGTGTTTTATTTCTAGTATTAACATATTACATATTGCGTTTGATTTTGATAATTATTTTAAGACGCTGTCTAAATATTTAGCAACTAATGCTACACATTCTATACTTATTTGTGCGTTTTGATAAATATTTGAATATTGACATAGATATTTTATGCATGAAGTTGTGTAGACCCCCTTCCCCTTCCAACAAGCCCTAACCGAAAAAAAAAAACCAAAAATATGAAAAGGACGGGCATGACAGTTGTCCCGCGTGTATATCTATAAATTATTGATGTGAGATATGTATATTTGAATTTATAACAAGTTGAATTTATAGCTGCGCCTCTGCTGCTGCCAGCAATCAATTTGCCATGCCCCTATAGCCCTCTATCGCATTGCATTCACTACAATATACTTTGTGGAAATATGCTTAAATTAAAAAATATATATGATGTATATGTACATACTATGTTATTTATGGGCTACCACTAAGCCAGTGCAACTAGTAATTTTATATAAAATATATTTTAAAATACGTTTTTTTAATGTAGCACACACATGTCAAGCATGCAAAGCACCCAGCAGACACCTTTAAAGCGATTTCACTTTTTTACTTTAGTTTTACCTTATATATAAATAAATCTAGTTTAAGTCTTAAGACTCCATGAGCATAGACTTAGTACTTTAATGAATTTTTAATATATATTCAAAACAATTTTAATCTAATTTTGAGCATGTTGCGTGTTGCCTGTTTCGCACCTAAACTAAACTTTGTTGCTCGCTTCAGACAAAATATAGTTTTTCTTTGCAAAGTTTCCGTATTTTGTGTTGTGCCTAGGTTAAGTTGTTGCCTAAATGAGCTGTTGTCTTATTAGAGTATTTCTATCTGTATCCAGCATGCGAAAGAAGAAACGTGACCAGCAGTTGGAACTATGCTACGAAAGGCTCAGCTCTAACTGACCGAGTTCGATTGGACAGCTCATTTAGGCAATTGTCTCGCCCCTTATTTAAAAGCTATTCTCGACTTGGCAGGCTTTTGCCCCCACTCACACACAGACACCAACTTACTTTGAATTATTTTGTATTATTATTTTGAAATTGAAAAAGAAAGCAGACACAGTTTCAACTGCAAAGACAATTTACACGATTTGCAAAACAGTTTTTCTGGGCACTAAAATGCAAACAGTTCACAACACAGCCAACCGCAAGCCAGTGTTGGAAAATGTACAAAGCTGTCGCTAAATTGATTCTAGAGCAGCACACGCGCTGACAATCGCTTCAAAGGCCACTTTCAACACACAAACCTCACACTGTCACACCGTCAAATGTGTCAACACGCCGCTTAATTTATTTAAATAGACGAACTAAATCTTAATCTATATAATACTACTTATTTAAGATATACATACATACTAGTACTTTCCACTACTTGTACTTTAAGCGTTCTCCAAAGGTGTTACAGCAAAAGTATAAAAGCTCAAGTGACAGTTTGTGATGCGACGAGAACGATTTAACTCTTTGAGAACCAAGATAGCAACTACTTTTAAAGTATCTTAACTAAGTATATATTCCAATGATCTCTAAGCCCAACTCATGCATATACGCGTTCAGATTCATAAAACGGTAGAGGGTTTAATTTTACATTACTATAAATGATTACTCAAATGAAAGATGACTATATTCCTTGATTTATTTTGGTTTGTTATCAGCGAACAGTTCGATAAACTTGAAGAATGTATATATAAATATGTGTGAATATATATATATATATATATATATATATATATATATATATATATATATATATATATATATATATATATATATATATATATATATATATATATATATATATATATATATATATATATATATATATATATATATATATATATATATATACATGAGAACGAAACAAAAAGCCTACAAATCATCGAGAACGCGAGTACTACGCATTTTGTATAGGAGTTTTTTGGTTATGTGCAGGAAATGATCGACTGGATGTCATATTTATCTGTGGTGGCTACACTGGGCTTTGTTGTGTTCTTCGCCGTGGGGCCCGGCTCCATACCCTGGATGATAACAGCGGAGCTCTTCTCCCAAGGTCCACGGCCCAGCGCTATGGCCATTGCCGTGCTGGTCAATTGGATGGCAAACTTTGTGGTCGGCATTGGATTCCCCCGAATGAAGGCAAGCAAGCACCTGCGTTAGCAATAGTCAAAAAAACTATTCCTAATCGTTCTTCATTTGCACAGAACTCACTGGAGAACTACACATTCTTGCCATTCAGCGTTTTCTTAGCCATCTTTTGGATATTTACCTACAAAAAGGTTCCTGAGACCAAAAACAAAACCTTTGAGGAAATCTTGGCGCTCTTCCGTCATAATAACGGCAGGTACGTAGCAGCTTCCATTCATTCATTGACTTTGCACACAGCTCACTGCGATTTGATAACTATATAGCTCTGATTGTAAATAAACATAAAGAGAATAGATGCCTACAGTTCCTCTGAGCAGTTCAACCATATTTCCACTAATTTAACCAAAAGCTTTTCCTAAGCGAATCAAATATCTTTCCTTCAATCATGTACTTGGAAGTTTATTATGCGGTGTGCATATGACTTGTATCTCAATGTGATGTGTAGCCCACCAGCCACATGTCTAAGTTGTTATTTTGAAATTTTTATCTTGTTTATTTTGTAACACATTGTGTTTTGATGACTGTATTGAAAATAATACCAACCATGTCCATTCTATGTATGCCCGAAACTGAAGGACATTTCGAGATAGTAGACTGTACGGGTAAGTTGCATGAATTTAAGAGAAACTGAAAAAAAAAAAAAAACAAAACAAATCAAAACAAAACAAAAACTTAATAAACTCAAGATCAAAGCTTAAACAAAACTACAATCTGAAGCGTTTCGCTCTATTTAAACGTAGCTCGTTTGCTGTACTTTTTAGTTCACTCTAAAAGCAACTTTATTGTACATTTTAACTAATTAAAACAAAACAAATCAATGAAATTCTATGAAAACTTGCGCTCAAAGTTTCATACTTTTTCGGCATGTCTGCTTAACTTTGCCTGTTCTACTCGTTACTTTTGTTATTACAAATTACAACTTACAATAAAAATAAAAACAACTACAATCAATTAACGGCTGGCTACAGCCGATAAAATAATTAACCAATACAAGTTCATATTTAGCAATTTAAAAATAAAAACTACTCAAATATTTAATATGAATTTAAATACTCTGTATACCCTTCTACTATTTAAATGCCATGTTTCATTATCAACCGTTTTGTAACTCTCTATCTATTTCTCTCATGTCACCACCACCACCCTAAAAGAAAACTATACATATATATGAATATATTTATATGCATATATACATATATATATATATATATATATATATATACATATATATATATATATATATAATTCAATTCAATTTCTAATTCATGCAGCGCCCTTACATCTAAACAATCCCACTCCGAGTCTTTGTCCTGATTGCTCATTGTTCATTCTTAATAAATTGGTTAGTTTAAAGCACCACAAATTTTCAGTGTTTACAACAAAGCACAACAACAAATGACAAAACAAAAACACACACCTACACTACAAACTACACACACACAAGCTCACACACACACACACACACACACATATAAGTTAAAAACACATTTTGATTATGTTGCTTGTCCATTTAGTGAGGAGAGTGTCAACGGCAATGGCAACAGTAGCTCCACAGCGGACATTGAGATATCGCAACGTGACTCCAATGCGACGCGAACCAAAGTGCAGTAATGTAGGGCAACTGTTGTCCCCCGCACGCGCACAAGCCCAAGCCCACATCGACGCCCATGCCCATGCCCAAGCCCATGCCCATGCAATGTCCTTGCAAATTTAATTGGCATTTCAATGTGTGCACAAGGAAACAGTCGCAATCTCAACAGTCGGAAATCACTTTTTTCTCCATTTCGCTCGAGTTTCGAAGTGGAACTGAACGGAAAAGTTTTTTTTTCGACAGCTCTTGTGATTAGTCCTGTTTACTTTTAATTTATTTGATGCGTTTTATTACTAAGTTTATTTTTTGTATTGTTTTTCTATTATTTATCTTAATAAATATATAGTTTAAGTAATCTGATTTGTTTGATTTAATTTGATTTAGATTATTGTTTTGGTTTTAATTTTCATGTAGTAACCGCGCCTAATAACTTCCAAGCCAGGTCAAACATATGCTCTAAGTTCTTTCAGCTGAGGCTTACTCACATTTGTACACACAGGTGTATAGAGCACAAGGTCACGACTCGATCGCCCCACCTGATCCTCTCTGTAGGCGTACGTTTATTATGCCCAATGTCTCGTAATTGCTGTCCTTAGTTTGCAAAAATTAAATTTTAAATACGTTTACACTTAAAACATAATCGTAGAGTGTGCGAATTTCAGGAGTATGCTAAACTGCACAAATAGCTTGGAACCACAAAGTATGAATTCTGGCATCGAGCATGCCGCATTGATGGTATCTGAGGAGAAGACCCAACATGACTCACGTAAGAATTTTAAAAACGAATTACAAACTGCAAGCAAAATTCCAACTTACGTTCTTAATTTCAAACTATTATTTGTTGTGCAAATTGCTCGTTCAATCAAAAAAAAATACTAAAATCAGTTTAAAAAAAACACCAAATAAAAAACAATATACAATATTTACCTATCCATGTTGTACAAAAAAAAAAACAATAACACACATCCAACATTATGACCTCTAGGTAAACTGAATATATGTACATGTTTAGTTCGGCCATAAACTAACTTATACTTTAATCATGCACACTAACACATTCACACACACACATATATATATATATATATATATATATATATATATATATATATATATATATATATATATATATATATATATATATATATATATATATATATACATATATATATATATATATATATATATATATATATATATATATATATATATATACATATATATATATATATATATATATATATATATATCTATATATATGTGTGACTATATTAATACAGTACTTAAAAGTACCAACCTAATCAACATGCCGCAAAAATAGTTTTCAACAATGCGTATGCGCAATGTGTGTATAAAAGTACACATCCACACACCCACACACAGACACACAAGCAGCAACATGGTGAAACTTTCAAAAATATTACACTGAATTACGCATAAACACATATTTTAAATAATTAATTAGCAAACATTTCTCTCTGAATTTGAATTTGCATTATTATTTCAATTTAAGCATTATTTTAATTTCTTTCCACACATGTCAAGCCATTTTTATGTGTCTAACTCGATAAGCATGCAACATTGCATGACTTACATATATGTATATGTCCTATAATATTTATTCCCACAAACTTATTTTATTCGAAATGTATTTCAGAATTAGTTGCAATTGAAGTTTTGTAAGTCCTTTCAGTTTTCAAATATTTATGTATGATACATATATATTTAAAATTATTTAGTATGCCTGACTGACTAACGGACACTGAACAACGTGCAGCTGAAGTGTAACAATTTTTACAACTGTAACAACTGTAACATTTACATGCACATTATTATTGAAAATATGGGAAATTATTAAAAAAAAATACATAAAATTACGATCAGGTAACTCTCTGGGATACGAGCCTGCATCCCTAAGTTCCATAACTACTTGCACTATCCCAATGGGACAAGCAGAGGCGCCTTTCATCGCAAGCTGTATGAGTAAGCCTGAGTACTTGTCTTCGTGTTGAACTTAGGGCTATTCTATATTTTATTCTTTTTCCAATGAATTATTATTTTATACCGATTGCAAACTGAGAGAAATGCAGCATCATCACAAACTTTAAAAATATTAGTTGCTTTTAGCCCTTCTGTTGTGCACGCTTGCTTTGGTCAATTTGTTTTAGCAATTTAACGTTAGCTTTTAAATGTTTGACTTTTAGAATCTACAAGTGTTGAAAAGTTCGATATAATTTTAACTATGGCATATTTTTCGTTTTTATCACATTCATAATTATCTGGGAATATTTGAATCGTGCTGCCAAAATTGAAACAAAATAAATTCAAAATCAACGAATCAATGAACATATCGGAAACCAATTGAATAATCAACTGGATTTTTACACAACAACAACAACAATAACAACAACATCAATCATTCACAATATAAAATAACATGATAATCTACTGTATGTTACCGATTGGGAAATGTCACTGATATATATTGGCGACAATCTGAATAATGCATGAAAAAACAAAAACAATTCCAAAATCAATTTCTTGCATAATATATACTAAAGTCTTTGGTACGACTTCGTTCTCGTTGACGGTTGAAGGCATGGGTCCATATCCGTTAAGTGATAGCACCAACCTCTTGGGTCCAACGTCGACGAGTTATGCGAGCGGCGGTGTCGGTGGAGCCGGCTCCACGGCTTGCTATACAAACTACGGTACAAATATACAAACGCCAGTTCCTAATCGCAAATGCTACTACAATGAGTCTGACTATGGGCGAGATGATAGCTTTCGCAGGCACTCGGCGCATGGAAGAATGTCATGTAGGTGAACAGCAACCACACATCTCTAGCCTCTAAACCACATTCACAGACTCCCCAATCAACCAATTTATAAGACACCAGCTATTGGGCCACCAGCCACAAAGCATTTATATGAAAATGCCGCGCGTGCCGCTTGGACAAGACTTTAAACACACTCGCACCCAGCTCGTCAGTTACCTATCAATAACAATATCTGCTCGTATCACTACTCTCTAGGCTAAGCTGCAACGAACTGCAGATGGTTCACCCTAATGTTGAGAACCATGGTTGATCAACTGCTTTCAATATATATCGTTTTTATTTGTTTGTTTTCCTTTTTTACTATAGTACGCAAATGAACGTGAACTTGGGACCTACCAGACCAAAACCATGAGCAATAAGATTGAATTGGCTAAGTAAACAATATCTAAAAACAGCACCTTTACCACATAAGGGGTGCCAATAATGCGTCTGAAACTATTCTAAAAACAAAACTGAGCATAATTGAACTCGTGCGGATCATTTTATTCGAAATTGTCCGGAAAATATCTCTGAGAATTGCTTATACCAATCACATTTCGTTTCATTACCATAAGCGATTCAGTTGCCAATTACGTTTGTTAGGCTGCATGACATTCGCTCGAGACGTCATCATTTGTAAATTATAAATATAAACATACCTAAGCGCATGTGTATTATTGGCATGTACTTTTTGCATGCACTGTTAGCCCTAGCGACTACTACAACTAAATCCAGCCAGGAAGCTAATAAACTAGTTCAGATAAATAAGAGAATTAAATCGAAATTTAATAAAGTTTTGTTGGTAGCTCTATTAATTGGAAAACTCTTTTCGATTTTCGTTTTATTTTTATTTTTTTTTGGCACCTTTGCGCTTCTTGTAGCTGCATCCGAGCGATTTTTAGACGGCGGCCGAAGTACACACCAGGGCCGGAGCGCTGCCTCTGCGCCCCATCACCTTCGTCAGCAAGCACCTGCCTGCCAGAACAGCGGGCCTTGACTGAGGAACGGCTCACCTCCTGAAACTGCCAGTGTACATTCAACGAGTCGCGCTGAGGAGGAGCAGCAGCAGCAGCAGTCCTCCTCCTCCGCCGTCAATTCTACAGCTGCAGTCGCCACACAGCCCCAGCATCAGCATCAGCATCAGTCCTGTTACACTTCACACGATTACGTGCATTGTAGCTTTGATAAAGATATCGTATGTGATCAGGCGCCGCCGACACTATCGAACAACACCCAACACAAGCATGAGCCGCCCCATTCACAGGAGGCGGTTACCGCGATCCCACATTGTCATCAAACACAGCAGCCATCGCAGCGCAAGCACAGCCACAGCCACAGTCCGCATCACAGTCGCCATACATCCCCGCACAGTCATCACCTCCATTTGGGTCAAATGCAGAACCAGGGCCAGGGCCAGGGTCAGAGGCAGTCACAATCACACTCGCACCACCATCATCGACGTCGACGTCGGCAGCACAGCGTCGCTGCCGTTGGAGGCAGCGGGAGCAGCAGCTTGCCAGGCGCCCACACACATCACTCGTCCTCCAGCGGGGGGCAGAGCGCTTCGCGACATGTGTGCAGCAGTCGACGTCATCGCTCCGTCACAGATGTGTCCTGCAACTCGATTAACACTTGCCAGGATGTAGCGTGTGCCGACCGTGAGGTGCAGGAGATAATGGTGCGCAAATCCTGCTGCAGCTCATCCCGTACGGAGCTGGCTCAGTACTTTGCAGAAGACCTGTACGGCACATCGTCGCGTCGGCCCAGCTCCTGCTGCACCAGCTCCGACTACTGCTATCAGACGGACTCGACTAGCCTGTACGGCTCACGCTCTTCCTTGAGCCGCAACAACTCCATAAAATCCGCATCGGCCGCCATGCGCAAGCAGCGACTGCAGGCACGCCAGCCTAGTTATACATCGATATCCCTGCGTGGCCTGAACGCTAGTCGGCCAAACAGCCAACTCGGCTCGCTGACCTCCATATTCGATCGAGCCAAGCAAATTGCTGACGAGAGTGACCAGGTCGACCAGCATGATCAGCGTCTGGCAACTGTAACGCCCTCCCACAGCTCCACATTGGAACGACACAGCTCGAAGGGCGCGCTTAGCAATGAGCTGCCCGAGTATGCTTGCTCGCCATCGCCCATTCGCTGGAGTTTTCTGGCTGATGGCAAGTCGCCCACTGAGCTGGAGCTGGAGGGCGCCGTAGGTGGGACAACTGAGGCTACGGAGCCAACAGTGGAGGACAAAATGGAAGCTTGGCATGTGCCCCCGCCGGAAATGAAGCCGTGCCGTAAGTTGACCAGCAGCGCGGAAACTGGCAGTAACTGGAAGGGCTCTCTGTACGACGAGAGGCCCAGCACTTCAGCAGCGGCACGCAAGCGACGCGGCAGCAGCTATCACTGCGAGTTCGAGGAATCCACAACCATATTGTTTCACCAGGATCAGGAGGGCGAGCCATACAACAATTGCTGCAACAACTACGTACAATGCAACACCTATCTGGATCAGGATCTGCAGATAACCAGCGAGGACATACACCAGTATCTGTCCAAAGGCAATCCACTGGTAGGCGACGTGCTCAACAACTCCAAGAACTATCCATTTCAGCCCAGCAATGCGCTTGAGTTCCAGTACAAGAACAACTTTCAGCAGGGCAACAACACGAACAACAACACCAACACCACGAACACTGCCTCGAGCGACGCTGGAGAATGTTTCCAGCGCTATGAACGCAGCTACCACACCAGCTCCAGCAAGGAAACGAACTTGAACCAGAACTCAAGTGTTGCCCAAGCGCCCCCTGAGCCGCTGTCCCCCAGCAATATCAATCTCTCGAGCAGCAGCAACAACATCAACATCGTGTTTGGCAGCAGCGGCCAGGAACGCAACGCCAACGAGGTGAAATTCATCAACAATCGAGTGAGCGAACGAGACGTCGAGCCGTCGGTTAGTTCCGAAGCGCATCACGCCGGATATCTGGCCTACACGTATCCCAGCTACGATTACTCAAACATGTCCGGCAACTCAAACTTCGAGAAGCCGC
This sequence comes from Drosophila mercatorum, assembly GCA_961210405.1. Classification (NCBI taxonomy): domain Eukaryota; kingdom Metazoa; phylum Arthropoda; class Insecta; order Diptera; family Drosophilidae; genus Drosophila; species Drosophila mercatorum. The sequence goes on along the minus strand of CAUIUS010000004.1, from coordinate 23,367,860 downwards.
TGGCCATCGACGAGCTGCCCAAGGAGTATGCTGGCATGCATTTGGACGGCGGCGGCTCTACGACGAGCGAGCACTCGTCGTCGCTCCACTTTGACTCCTTCGATGCCGCCTCGGAGCAGAATTTGCTGTCGCAGCCCATGTCGCCTGGTTCACCAGCATCGGTGTCAATCAACCCTGCCGCCGATGGTTACATGCACCACGCCCACTGTGATCAGCATCAGCCGCATTACCCTGGCCAGTACACGCATCCGCATCACTTGCACTCACATATGCACAGCCACGCCCATGCCCATGCCTACGCCCATCACAACACCAGCACCAACACCCACACCAGCAACAGCACGCATCACTATGGCACCCGCGAGCTGGCCGAGGACCAGTTCCGGCTGGGCAGCGCCCTCAAGAAGGTGCGCAAGCGTGCACGCAAATACACAGACTTCCTGCGCAAGAAGTGAGCCGAGATCGTGAGCCAGACCTCTGCTGATTAGCCTTACTATTCCCGTCTCTAGATTCGCCCTACTTTGGCCGCAAGTATGTGGTCGTCTCGAAGTCGCAAGCACTGCAGCCGCGGCGCTCGCAGAGCTTGGATGAGGATTAGCTGTGGATGGACCATTCAAATGCATTTTCAGCTCACACATTTCAAAAAGCAATAATTAAACATTTTTCGTAGACACACATACAAATCGCGAAAATAATAATAACTTAAATTTGTACACTGCCAAATGATAAAGAAGATTCAAATAATGTTTATTTGTGGTAAGCTATATTGTATTGTGCGATATACAGACACAGGCACACACACACAAACACACACACACACACACACACACTGAAGCATATTAAGTCAGTCATTCAAATACGGCAGCCAGCTACGAAACAAGAAGAATTACAACCACAACAACGACTATTTTAAAAATATTTAAGCTAACAGTGCGTATACACGATAAGTATGAAAATTTGTATATTCAACTTAAAGATAAGAACAGGTTTTGAATTTGCATATTTAACTTAAAGATAACAAAAATCGAAGAGAAAAAAAAGAAAACAGAATCAGAAGCAAATGGAAATAATAATGCACAACTACCAAAGTATAGTTTTAAAACCAAAAAGAAACAAAACAAAAACAAAAGAGAAGAAGAATTAAACAAGTTTAAATAATTATTTATTAGAATTAAGAGATCGAAGGAGCGCTACGAGATATAGAGTTTCAGTAAATGCAGTAAGAATAACAACAGAATATTAACTATTTAACTACTACAAAGTTATTAACATATGCAAGCAAACAACCGTAGCAGACACATACAAATGCAAAGCTATTGGGCATTCCACTAAATCAGTAAGTTAATCTAAACATTGCATATAGGAAAGTGATTTTTGTTGTTGTTCTTCTTTTGGAATTATTTACAATTTTATATGCGAGTTTTTATGGTTGGAATTAAACATGTTTCTTCAGGGAACGCTTGCAAATTATGTATAAGCAATATGCCGTTTTGCTCAAAGGAAAATTAAATACTTTATTCAATCTTAAAATTACGAAGTTTCTTTTATCAATTGAATTAAATTAAGATCAATTTCGGTTACCCTAAAATTTGTCGTTTGTGTTTCGTTTTGCAAATTTATTAATTGCATGGATCCCAACAACTGTCTTCCAATTGTATTTGATAGAAATATTATAGTTTGAATTTCTTGAAGTATAAACAGTTTAAGTATATTGATTACTCACGGATATAATTTGGATAAATTATTAAATCGAACGTACCTTGCGTGACACAAATAAATAAGTAAATAAATACAAATACAAAATTAATAGCAAACAATGACTAAGAACTGTAAATATTTGCTGTTAGTTAATCAATTAACTAATTTACAGATAAATTACATAAATAAATAATTAATATAATTTGTAGTTGTTAGCTGTAATCATTAAACATAGGTAAACCGGAATAATAAATATAAATGCACTGCCAAAAAGGTTTTATAAAGGTTAAAACAAACAAACAAACAAACAACCACAAAATAGATCAAAGAGGAGAGTATCTAGGGAGATCATATGAAGGGGAGACGAAGATAAAACAATAACTGTTGTAAATATAAGAATAAATACATATAGAAAAGATCATAGACATTTTTTAATGGCACATTAAATAACGAGGAGCATACGACTTGCAGATTTTTTACATTATTTTAAAGAACTAAGTAAACCAACAATAAATGAGTTAAAACAAAATTCTTAAAACAAAAAAAAAAAAAACAAAAAAAAAACACAAACAAAAAAGCCGCGCGGCATCGATTTTGTAGCAAAATCAAAAGAGAAAATGTTAACATTGCATAAAATTTAAAATAAAAAATAAAAAAATAAATTATTGAAAGCCAAAAGAAAAGATGCGCTAGCACGATTAAGAAACGATGTTAACTGGTTGTGAGTTTGAATGGATAGACAGCTTAGGTACTCCCCCGATCGGAGGAGTGTCTCGGATGCATATCACTTGAGCCGAACTAGTCTAATGTTGTGTGCATTACTCCAATGCAGTGTAAATAATACAATTGGAACCCAACTTAGTTAATTAACGCCCAGTCAACTAAATATACACACGCAATGAATTAACTATGCAACTTAACGAGAAATTAGTTCATACAACAATAACAGAAACCAATTAACGGCGCATACAATTTTAATGTTCACTGAATACAAAAATGAAACACCGTGAAATTCGCGTAAACAAAAACAAAATTAAAAAAAAAAAAAACAAAGCAGAAACAAAACTAAAAATAAAGAGAGAAAAAAAGCAAAAACAAAACAATTTATGATAATCATACACAAAGTTGAATGCAAAAGAGAACAAAAATAAATATGAAAACATTTAAACAAAGATACAAAACCAAACTAACAGAAACCATTAGACAAAAGAATAAAATAAAATAAAATAAAATGTGAGAGCCGTTTGCAGAATACAGCACAAAAGTTATACCCTTTCGATTGATCTATATAGAAGTTGGTTCCCAGCTCAAGATGGTTTGATTTGCATTCTTTTCACAAGTGTTTTATATTCGTGTTATGATTTGAAGGCGGAACATAGATGATAGATGCTGTTACGTATGTATGTATGTTCATTTGTCATAACAATATATAGTTGTGTACATAACTATTTGAAATTGCGAATTACCATACCAGGACAGTTATCTTAAGTATAGAAATACATAATAAATACTTATAAAGGTGAATAATTAGGCACAACAATACATAGCCACATTGACACACACACACACAGAGACACAGACACACACACACACACACACACAGAATATTAGACAAATATGAGTTTGCGTTAGTCAAAGCAAAATGGGCAATGGAACATAATAGTTAATAACATAATGATATACAATAATAAACTTGAACTAGGTATGTAATTATGAATTTACATTATTTTTAGCAAAACCAAAAATTACAAATTTAAAAACCATAACAAAAGAAAAACGAAAAACAAAAAAACAAAACAAATAATGAAAATTCTAAAACCACTTAAATGCAAGAAAGAAAAACTTATTGAAATTAAATTGATGAATTAAGTAAATAATTGCTCAATTTAGCAAAGAGTATAAATAAAGAATTATACGTTAAGTAATAATTTCAAATAACACGGAATTTTCCTTAACGGAGGGAGACGGTAACATTTGGCATTTGAATGTGGATGAGGTTTGGGCTCAAATTACAATGCATGCCGAATGCAATCAGTCCATTCATGGTAGATAAAACTGGAACTGTCTATAGGAAGTCGGCTCACGCTCTGCAGCTCGAGCGCAACTTCAAATTTGATACTGCGAAATCATTGGCACTCAAAGAATGAATCTAGAAAGCCTTTTCTGAATCACACGTGTGTGAATGTAGTCAATGCGAATACCACTTAAATTATTAATAAAGAAAATTTACTAAAAAGCCCAGTGACAATTCAAAATTAAGGATGACAATCCTTGCTAATGCCAAATGAGTACTTATATCGTTATCGACTTGAATATTATGAATTTATCGCCACTCCCACAGCAACATATTGCAATATTTTGGCCATCAGGGTGCGATTGGCATCGCGCATGTGCAAAACTCGTCAAACTATTCGCGGATGACAGTTCCTGCATGCGCTTGGTGTATACATATACCTCGAGAGGGCACGTCAAGGAAAATCTGTCGCGAAGATGAAATTTTAATCCACAATAAAATATGTTGACTGCCTTGCGTCGCAAAATTCGCCTAGGAATGCAGCGCACGGTTCTCATTGCGGTCCTGTTGGCGGTGGGCGTCTTCAGCTATGCGTTCCTCAACTTGTCCTTTTGCTTTAAGCTGATGTCGCACAGGAGCCTCACGCACATGGTAAGTATATACAAAGGTAGAAATATATACCACTCATCTGCATATTGTATTTGGGTAATAGTGCCAGAAGTATGAGCATCATGAGTTCAGCGGATCCCTCTGCGAGGAGCTGTGCAGCAGTCAGACTGCCTTCGACAACTTCCAATGCCCGTTGAACGATATGAAGACGATTTTGTTCACTGCTGAAAAGAATGGCGACATGCTCGCCGTAAAGGTAGGTCAGTTTGGTATTAGCTCCTCAGTTGTCATGACTACACCATATACCGTTCCAACTCGCGCCGGCTCTTAGCTGGCCAAACACAACGACGACGACTTGAGTTGGACGAACAGCAAGGGCGAGGCTATTTATCCAAAGATCGAGGAGTTCCACGAGATAGTCAAGCTGCACATCATACTGGCCTACAATGTGACATTGGATGATAACATGGTGAGCACATTAAGCTCTCGTACGACTCATGGCTGACTTTGACCATTTTAATTCACAGATACGCGCCCTGGTCAACCAGGAGATCGCGGATAACAACTCGCAGCAGATGGTTAGCTTCTGGCGACTGTTTAAAGACAACAATTATATGATGGGCAAACTTTTCGACGAGGACTCCGTGTTTCCTGCGGTGTTGGGCTCCTGTGGCCCCTACTACGCCACAGAGGGCTTGGAGATTGTGCAATCCAATCCCAGCATCATTCAGTATCTGTGAGTAACTGAGAAACCTTTTTGATTCGCTTCTGGCCAAACTTAATGTGTACCTGGCAGCTCATCCAATCGACAGCAGCGCCTGAAGCATGCACTCAGCATCATGGAGTACATATTTCGATTGGAGGAGATGAAGCCGGAGCCGCTGCGCATGTGCAAAATGCAGGTGAATCGCTTTGGACTCACACCCGACAGGCGCCTCAAGTACCAAAGCGCGGAGCACGTCTATGTCGAGAGTTATCTGGACAAACGTATATCAAACGGCGCCAAGTGCCGCACCAACCTGGACTGCAGCTATCACTCCTGTCGTGGCCTGTGCGACGGAGAGCGCCAGACCTGTACACATATCCAGCAGAACAACAACTTTCAGATATTCTGCGAGCATGTCCTCTTGGGCAGCGGAACATTCCAGCCAGGTCTACTGAGTGGCATTCGCTTGCCGCGCTCGCTGCAGAAGCTTGTGAAGATGTGCGTGCAACCGCCGAAGGAGCACCAGGTGCCAGAACGCCGCCAGGCGCCCAGTCTTCAGCTGGCTCTTAGGCTCTACAATGAGCTGAAGCAGCTGTTGCAGGCGGTAATCACGGCTTCCGGATCGAACTCCGACGTGGAGGGACAGAGCTCACGACTCGGGCAGCAAGGAGGCGCTTAGATGGCCAGGATGCGTATGAAGTAGAATTGGTAACCCATCCTGATGGCTTGCTCAAAAATTGGTAGCATTTTTACTGCAATTAGTTTTAGTTCATTGCCATATGTAGAATTAACAGCAATAAAAGTTTTATAATATACATACATGATAATGCAGCTCACTTTTTTTTGGTTTTGTGTTTTTATTTTCGTTTTAAATTGTCATAAATTATTGTTAAACTGAAACAATTCGTTTCTCTATTGATAAGCTTGCCAATGAATATTGTTTTTCTGTAACTTATTTCGAGTTCACATTGAAAATCAATTGGCCTCGCGGGCGCTTCAAACATGCAGTTAAAATTTCGTCTTTGAAAGTGCTCAAAAGTGTATTCCAAAAAGAGCTACATAAAAGTGTTGATTAGTTTTTTATCACAATGACATTTTATGTTTTCAATTTTATATGTATTGGTTTTTTATTTACTTTGCCTTGTATTTTTGAAAAGTACAGCGTGCATATGCCTTATTGTTAAAATGTAGTTTGATTAGTTATCCGTCTAAATGTTTACAAGGTTCACCAATATCTTGTTTTTATATTTTACAATAAGTTAACTTTTTTAAATTTTCCGGCATAGCTTTGCTTTAAATTTGTTGCTTGCGTTGTTATACTTTTTGCATAGGCATCTTTAGTCAATTAGTTTAGTTCTCTAAGGATTCTACCTGTAACAGATTTTATACAGAGGTTCTTCAATTGTTGAATTGTGGCAGATATCGAACGAAATAGTTTCGTGTTTCTTTTCCCTTTTTAGTTTGTATATAATTTATATTTGTTATATGATTTAGGGCGCTTAGCATAACTAATTAATTTTAGCGCTTTAAAGCCATTTCCAATGGTTCATTACAATAATCAAGATGCTTCAAGTAAATTATAAAAGAGTAGAAAAATCTAATAGATATCGTAATTTGTTGTTAGTACACGTATTTCGTTTTGCAAAAAGTGCCCTATGCGCTCAAAAATTATTATATTTTTGTTGTAGATATTATTCTCATTTGTTAATTTAGTTTTTGTTTGTTTTCTCCATGAATTCTCTTATTTAAAGTACATACATTTTTTTCTCAATACAATTTCTAAAAACATAAATGTAGCGTTCGACTTAAACTAAACTCGAAAAGGATGCGGACTGCTTAGTCAATTGTAATGGGGAGCGGGTGTTGGGTTAATGATTTAAACGTATTGAAAATATAAACTGCCTGTCTAATTGTAAATTTTCAAAATGTCAAAATGTGGGCGTGCATATAATGTGTGTGTGTGTGTGTTTATGGTGTGTACCGCTTCATGTGTCTGTGTGTATGCGTATGTTGGTGCATATTCATTCTGCATTTGTCTTTATGCCGTTGTTGCCGACGCCGCTGCGGATGCAGAGTTTGCCAATATGGGCGGATTGGTAGCGTTCACTACGCGACCCGGCGTGTGAGCATTCTCCAACGTCTTCGAGAGCTGCAGCTGCATCAGATAGTGCTGCTGGGTGGGCTTGTGCAGTGCCAGCTGGGACAATGCATCGTCAATGGTAAACCACTGACGCTTGCGTCCAATGCTTCGCGAATCTTCCCATTCGTCGAGCTCCTGAGTCACGTTCATTACGAACACCTCGGTACGATGCATGTGATCGTTGTTCTACAAAACATCAAAAATATACATAAACTTGCAACTTGAATTAATTATTGCATTGCTCGATACCTCAAAGACACCCAAGCAACGACCCAGGCTGCCAACAACGCCAGCCTCCTCCAGCACTTCACGCACGGCGGTGACCGAGGGCTCTTCTTCTGGCTCGACCCCGCCGCCAGGCACAATCCACAGTTCTGGACGGCGCGAAGAGGTCACCAGCAAAACCTGCAATACGTTTAGAGCTTTATTATGCTGTTCTCCATTTCATGTCCGATTGTTTTTCAAGTCAATTCTTACTGTGGCTGATCAACAGATCTCACCAAATTACCGAAACTCACCTCCTCTTCGCTCTCGGCTCGCACGCAAATGCACGCTGCTCGCCGTCTGAAGCCGTCCTTATCATAGATGCGCGTCGAGTTGGGCTTCTCCTTGACCATCTGCAAATACATAGATACGGTTAGCAGAGCGACCAATTGGTGAATACTCTCTACGGTTGGCGTAATAACTCCTTCTCCTTCTCTTTATCATTTAATTTCGGTCGCGTTTAATTTGAATGTGCGCGCACATGCGAATCGTGATTTCGTCTTATCAGACATTCGATTGAGAGGCCGCCAGTAACTGCAGCGCCGGCTTATCAACGGTTTATTTATGAACGCTGCGTGCGAGAGTGTGCGCGCTGGGTACCGTTTGCCGCTTGTGAATTAGCCGTGTCATGAATGATGATTGAAATACATTCGCGAACATCTGGGTGCTTACCTTGGCGTTTTATATGTGCGGCTGCTGATAGCTGACTGCTTAGGCACTTAATGAAGAGACAGCCGCCTTGACGTCCCTTTTCTCTCTCCCTATCTCCCTAGCTCACTCGCTCACTTGCTCACTCACTCTCCGTCTCTTCCTTTTGCTGCGTTTGCAACAAGTGTGTTTATGTATGTGTGTGTGTGTTGTTGCTTTTTTCGCTATGACAGCTGCACCGGGAGCCGGTCGCTGGTCTCGTGCCGTTTTTGCAGGTGCTTTTTGTTGGCTGCTGCGTCACAGCACAGCAAATAAACTGTTGTATGTCGGACTGTTCGTGTGAGAGCCGTACGTGTCACTGTATGTGTGTGTGTGTTTTGTATTTTGCTGTAGTTGTTGTTGTGTAGTAACGAAAAAAGAACTGCGCGTCGGATGGTTTGAAAGAGATGTGGGGAAAGCGAGAACAGAAAACTTGTTGAAATTAAAACGAGTACAAGAATGAAGAGGAAATAAAGCGCAGACAGGGCAGAATTATTTAACTACTTTGCAGTGGGTGCATGTTGTTGTTGTTTGTTGTTGTTTTTTTTTTTTATTTGTAGGTGTGTGTATTTTGGTTGGTGCTTGCGTTCGAATTAGGATTTGTAGTGTGTCTTCGTGCTGTGCTGTTGTTGTTGCAGTTGTTGTTTCTGTCACTGCCTTTGTCCTGCTTTTCAGCTGATGTTTGGGTAGTCGCAGCTGCTGAGTTGCGTTGCTCGATTGTGAGCCTAGCCGGAAATTTTTCGCAATTTGTTGAATTTGAGCGAGACCGACGCACAGCTGGGCCTTATCTGAGCACGAAACATGCGTTTTCCATTTTCTCGCTCCAAACACGTCCCGAAATTGTGATGAATAGCCGCGATCGGCAGACAAACACACGTGTCACGCCTTGGGCACCGCTTTTTACTTGCACGGTTACGGTATGTAGCTGCAAGCCACAGTCAAAAGTTAACAATTTTAACAATTTCACGAATGTTGCATCGGCGAACAGCTCGACAAAGAGGAGGATGCAATAAACAGTGTTACCTCTCATCGCAAAGTGAAACTGCCACAAAGCATCAGTTGGCAGCCCCACGCAGCAGTTGGCAACGCAATGCAGAATGGTTGGCAGCGCGCTTTGGGTTACAAACAAAAGACAACAGATGGCGGTAGCTCAACCGCTAGATGGACTAATAAATTAAGATTTATAAAAAATGACTTATTTCTGTTTTTTATTTCTAAAATACAATAAGCAATGCATATGAAAATGTAATTTCAATTAATTTTTTTATATTAATCTAAATAATAATAATAATAATATTTCAAAACTGAGCATGTTCGGCATCTGTCCCATTAGTGGTTTTAATATATATATGATCAAAAAATTTCTTTTTAATTTAATTTATCAAATTGATTGCTTTTATGGTATAAAATTAAAAACATTTGCTTGAACAGACGTTCAAATATACAATTAAGCTTGTGATTTTTATTTCACAGGGAGCGCAATACCATGGTATGCTGCTTGCTCGCTAGGTTAGTGATCATATCCTTAGCTAGTCAGCATTCGATAAGCGATAGGCAGCTATTAGTCGAGTTGCTGAATTCCTCCTTCTTCCATCTTCTTCTATATATATATATATATATATATATATATATATATATATATATATATATATATATATATATATATATATATATATATATATATATATATATATATTTTTTATATATATATATACAGTACTGTCTGGGTATAGTGACTACCCCATATGGGGGACACCCCTAAATAGTGACCACCCAAAAATTTAACATGGAGTACTATAAGTAGTGGAAAAACGAAAACCTCTAAATAATGAACCGAACGAAAAAGCAGCCAAAATCAGAAAATGAAATTAAAACCCTTTTCCCCAATTTCAATGGGTTCAGGGTATAACAAATAAGAATACTCTGCACAGAGGCAGGCACAAGCACACACACTGCCAACTGCGCGGTTGATTCAGCAACTGCGCTCAGGCTGCAAGTCGCCTATGTTATAAGAAATTAATGCTTAGTAACGTTTTTCGTAGACTAACATTTCTGATAAAACTTTTAGAACATATATATTATTTTGTTTACTAGTGTTAATGTTTTTTGCTGTTTAAACAAATAAAACGAGTTTTTGAGCAAACAAATTTGAGTGCATAACCTCGAGTGCATAACCTCTCTAGACCAGGCCGTACAATGCTTAGTCCACTATACCCAAACAGCACTGTATATATATATACATTTATATATAGATATCAATCTGTACTTATATTCAAATGTGATCAAACATCGATATTTATCGATTAGGATGCTGCGTACTAATCAATCATATTCAATCATAGTAACAGTCCCTACTTAATCGTTTACTATCAATATTGATCTATCTGCTAGTATATATTATTTAAATCGATATTTTATCTCAAACAGGCATCGATATTTAACGATTAGGATGCTACATACTAATCAATTCCATCTGTCAACCTCTCATTCATCTATTGGTGTAAATAATTACCAATCTGATGAGATATATCTAACATACGTTTGGCAGACCATAATAAGCTTCGCTCAAACCGGCATCGATATTTATCGAATCGCATTCATCGAGTATTCATATCGCATTAATTTCAGCTTTAAGGCCGTCATCTCGCTGGGATGGTAAAGAAATGATTTACTGCCGTAACGGACGACGTTACTTGAGCGCCTGCCAAAAACCCAAATGGCAGCGGCAGAGGCGCAAAAAAGAGGGCGTGGCAAATTTTATGGGTTGGGGACTTGGAAAATTTGCTTTGCATTTGTTGCAGTTGCCGAGCTCTGGGCTTTGGATGTTCGCTTGTAAGCTTTTAATGCAACTACTTAGCGCAGGGTAGCTGAAGACCCCGTCGGAGGGGGTAGGAGGCAGGTCGGGAGGGGCTGGTCGTGGGCTGGTCGGGGGCTGGTCGGGGGCTGCGTGTCCTTGGCTGGCCTTTAACATTTACTGCCAGCTTTTGGGTTTGCATTACAGTCGCGACACATTGGCTGCGTGGCCCGTGTCCTGCGTCCTGGTCTTGTGTCTTCTGTTCCACGTTCCGCATCCTGCGTCCTGCGTCCTGTGTATGTTGCTCTGCCGCTTTTTGCTGCTCTTGCACAGCAAATTGCTTATTTCTTAATGCATTGCCATTTCCTTTTGGCTTTCTTAGACATTTTCAGATCTCTCTGCCTCCCTCTCTCTCTCTTTCTGCACCCACTCTCCCTCCCTCTCTCCCTTGCAATGAATTATGAGCTTCGTTTCTTTCTGTTTTTGGGGGCTTGGCTCGACGTGGCCATGCAGAAGTGTTAAACTGTTTAACACGCGTTTTTCTCGCTCTTTGACTTTTGATTGCGTTTAAATTTGGACATCGAAATCTTTATTTTTTTTCCAGCTTAATTAATTCAGTTGCAGATCAGTGAATTTCTGTCTCCTATAAACACTCTTCTTCTAGTTTCAGTTTCTGTCAGTCTGGCCTCCACCTGCCTCCGTCGGCCTCCGTCTGTGGCACGCTTTGCTGCGCTTCGATTCAAAGTCATAAATTTGCAATAGGCGTCCTTTTGGCTCGGAAACTTTTTCTGTTTGATGCGTCGCCGGCGACCACAATCAAATCAAGTGCGAAAAGTCAAAATTTGCCAGGGTTTGCATGGTTTCAGTGAGTCGACAACGGGCAACAGGGCTGCAGTAGCCAAAAGAAAATAAATTAATTAAAAATATTAAAATATTTATTAATTATTAAAAATTAAAAATTTTAATTTGATTCAAATAAATGAGTTATGCCTAGCCCCTTCAAAGACTCAACAACCAAACTGCTTGAATGAACTATTCAAACTAACATTTTGGCACTTTTCGGTCTTGTGAGTGAAATTTTCAACAGAATTTAGCACTCTTCGGCTAGAACATCTCGAACGTCTGACAGGACCAACAATCCGATTAGTTGTATTTGGGAAACAATTTGATGCATTAAACTTGATCAAATTTGTATACTTTAAACCCATCGAAAGTATTATGATTTTGGTAAAATGTATATAGCATGCGGTGTTAGCATTGAAAGGCCATAAGTCGGGCTGAGTCAATCTAGCCTTATCCGTCGGTCCGCCCGTATGAACGCAGCGATCTCATTGCCCTCAAAAAGTAGAGACATTCAATGTATAGCTCTGTACACCACAAGTAGTAGGAGCCTATCATTTCTGTAAGATAACTCATCCCATTTCCTTTTTATCGATAGCAATCGCTCATTTGATATCCTCTTGTATGTGCACCGCATACCTCAACAGGCAGAGGCACTCAGTTTTTTGTGGGAGTGTGTAATGAGTACAGAGATTTTATATATTTTAGATTTAGATTATATATATATATATAAAGTAAGCAGACCTTATACATATGTGTGAGTATGTACAGTTTGTTATAGAATATCAACTCTTCGTCAAGTGCAAGGTATTCGATAGTAGGGAAGCCCCGACTGGATCACTCTCACTGCTTTATATTGCAGACTCTTTTCATTCAGTTGCTGACTTATTCTTTCGATATTCAGAAGGACATGAGTTACTTACTTACACTTACCTATCAAAATTGGGTGTGTGCATCCCTTATTGAATAGCCTTATGAAAAGTATCTATTTCTAAGTTACTTCAGAGAGTTTATTAAATGATAAACTCTTCGCTCTTTTATTTCCTTATGAATTGAAACATCTGTATCCATGTCACTGCTTGCTCTTTGGCGCCTTCTTTCATGACTTCTCTGGCGTTACGTATGCGACCCGTTGTCCGTTGAAGTGTGAGCCATTCAGCGGAGCTGAGGTGCGGCATTGCGACACTTGCTGCTAATTGACTGGTAGCCGAAATTCAATCAGTCTGGACTCATTCAAAAGCAATTCAAAGCTGCTGACTGCAGTCCTGGCGCAGGTGTTGATCCTGTCATTAATTTGCTATCGCTGTCATCAGCAGCCGCAGCAGTTGTTGCGCACGTGCTCAAAATGCTCAATGCGGAGAGTTGGCGGCTCGCATCCTTGGCTATGCTGGCTGGCGGGCTAAAGGGCTACAGGGCTAGAGGGCTAGAGGGCTAGAGGGCAGGGCAACATATTGTTTCATTTTGGCTTTCTCTTTCGGGCTGCCCTCAAAACAAAGGTTCACCTACGAGCGCAATTTGGCAACAAATTCGCAAAACAGACAACAGCAACAAGCAACAAACAACAGCAACAACAATGAACAGAATTATACAATTTATGCGATTTACGAGCTCCGCCAGTTCCTTCAGTCCAGCTCCAGCTCCAGCTCCCGGTGCTGCTCCGACTACGGCTCTTCTTTCGCCCTTTTTGCCTCGACAGCCGCAAAACTATTTCTATTGCTGCGGCGCCGTCGCCTTTGCTTTTGCCTCTGCCTTGGCCTGTGGCTTCGCTACAGCCATTGTCCTTGCCCATGCCCCTGCCATCACCACTGAGCAAAGGATATGCCGTATTTCCGTTTACATAATAAATTTGCTAACCACGTTCTGTCGGCGTCGGGACCTGCGCCTGGCCAGCAGCGCCACCAGCGCCGCCAGCGTCGCTTGGCATCAAGTGCCTGCGGTTGGCATTTTTGTTTCACGTTTTTTTACTCTCTCAGTGTATTGTTGTTGTTTTTGTGTGTCGCCATCGTCCGGGCCACCTTGCACTAGTTGACAAAAGGCGGCACAAAAAAATTGGACAGCAGCCGCAGCCGCAGTCGCAGTCGCAGCCGACGTTTGAATTGAGTTCTGCGTTTGCCTTTGGTCGGTTCATAAACTTTAACTTGGACATCAGAGCAAAGCCAAGCCAAGCACAGCACATATTGTGTCGCTGGCAAGTGTCGCCTCCACCTGATGCCACCTCCCGCGCCGCGCCTGCCCCACTGCACCATTTCCTCGCCAGTTGATTGACGGAAGTCAGCGGCGGCAACAACTTTTGCTTAATCATTGGGCGGCGTTCGCCTCGCCTCTAATTAATCTATTAAATGCAAACCAGAGACAGCGCCTACAAAAAATGCGTCGTCGAGGAAGTCATCTCGCAGCCGCTCGTTGGCCAGGCCGCGCCGCAGCCAGTCAAACTAGCTGCTTCCGTTTTCCGCTGGAAGTGAAATCTGTCAGCGGACGTCATAAAAATGCCAAAAGGCGATCAACACAGCCAAACCTTACCGCAGCTGCCTGCCGCCCATTGTGCTGTCTGCCATCGCCCTTCAATAGTTAAATCAAATTGGCAATACGATAACTAAGAGCCTTAGGTACTCTATTCGAATCCTAAATCTGAGAGGGGCAAGACTTCAATCAATCTCTGCTCAGCTCATAGTTGATGCAAATTGATATTTGGATTATGTTTCGACCAGAATCAAGTACGTTTATTGCTTACAATAATCTTAAGCCTAGAGTCATACTTTTGTCCTCTAGCGACATAAATATGGCCAAAATGCTGAATTCATAATCTTTTGTGATGCTGTTCTTGGCTATTGATGAATTTCTATTTTATGTGGAATTATAAATATATTTTTATTTTATTTTTATATTTATAACTATTATTTATTATGATATGACGAATAAAGCTAATCATTTTATAAAGATATATCTATGTTATTTTTTAAAATATTATTTCATACAACTTGTCAAATATAAACAAATTATTTTGAATTTTTTGTTTTCTGAGTCATTTTATTTTTTTGCGTTTCAAACTTCTGTAATAAACTGTGGTAGTCCCAATAAGAAATTATATTAGAAGTCGATAGGACCTTCTTCAAAATACAGATTGTTCATTATATTCTAGTTTTACTGCTCAGCTTCTTGGGTCCAGAATATTTTCATACTAGGAAGAAAGAATTACAAATAAAAGTATTTCCTGACTAACTAACTTTCAATGATGTGTCAACTCTTCTGTTTACGATTCCAATTGGGCTAACTATATTCAGTATTGGAGTACCTTTCTTGCCAGTTAAACCTTTGTAAAGTTAGAATATGTTGGGTTAACTTGTGCATAACTAGTACAATACCCCTAACCACTTCTCCCTAGTCTACGTCTAGTCACTAAATACAAAAATGTAAAAGTCAATGGAAAGCTCGCATAATTTGTTGACTGACGCTAAGAAAAACATGTACAATCATATAATGCTTTTAATATTATAATTCAGTTCAGTCCTCCGTTCATATTGTCTTTGCAGTATGAATAATCAGCAACTGTAGCTAGACTCTGTAGAAAGCCTGCACTGAAAGAAGCGAAAAATAATGTTATCCTTGAAAATACTATATAATAGATTCGTAAAATGACCACCAGCCTTCGAAAACGAGGTGAAGTTGCTCAATTTATATTTATAGCTACAACGCTTACGATTTATTGTAGCTAATTCAGATAATTCAGCTCTTGTTTGTAATGAGGCGCCCTTCCATAGGGAGTGTGGGCTGAGGCTGCGCCCACGTGACGGTGCCACAGGTTCCTCGTCAGCTGTCGCCGTGGGGTAGGTTCAATAACCCGCGGCGGCTGAGTCTGCAACTCGCTGCTTGCCACCTCTGCTAGCTCGTCCCGCTGCTAATGGCTTGCCACACTTTACATTAGCGTCACAATTTATTGGCCGGCTGTTGATGCCAATGCTTCTGCTTCTGCTGGATTCGCTGCGCCGGCTGGTTGGCTGGTCGGCTGGTCGGCGAGTCGTGACGTGGTCGTGGGTTGACTGCCTCCCGGCCCACTTGGCTGTATGCTTTACGCATGCTTGGTAGCTAAAATGGTCATAATAATAATAAAAATTTTCTGCCTGATCAGAGTGGGGGCGAGGGCGCGGCAAGGCGTTTGAGCGCATGTTTGACGCATCAGATGACGGCAACAGGTTACGCAGTATCTGAGCAGCATCCCATGCTGATCTCGTTGCAAGTGCGTAAGCAGCGGCAGCAGCAGCAGCGACTGAGACCGGTTTATGGTTTATGTCAATGCATTGGCAGGTGTATGCTGCTCCATTTATGCCAGCTCCAGCTTCAGCTTCAGCTGCCCCGAAACTGGCTTCGATGCATGTATTTGAATTGATTTTGGGAGGCAAGCGCAATGTCAATATGGCCATGAATTTATGTTTAATAAATGCAGTCAACTGGCGACTCTTTAGGCTTTCCGCATTCCTCGCCCAGTAGTGGCTGTTAACACCCACAAGAAGACGCTTGCCAGGTCGACGGCAGCGGCAGCGGCAGCCATTGTGCAGCCAGAGCAAAAGCTGAAGCCAACAAATTCTCAAAGAGGCGGCGGTGGCGGCTCCTTTGTGCCTTTGGTCAGCGCGCTGCAGTTTTAGATTATTTGTTGCTGACAGCTTCATGAAATATTTATTATTATGGTATGAGTATGGGTATAGGTATAGGTATGGGTATGGGTCGGGGCTTTGGCATTGGCTTTGGCTTAGACTATGGCTTCAGTTTGGGCTTGGGCCTTGGGCCTGGGCCTGGGCCTGGGCCTGGGCCTGGGCCTGGACTGCGCTCTGGGCCCGCTATTCCATCTCTTTGTTCGCAGGTGTTGGGGGTGCAGCAGCAGCAACAGCAGCTGCTCCAGACAATTGCCTCGGCATAGGCAAAGCAGTTCGCGCTGGCTACCAAAATTGAGAATTGAGGTGTTTGCCGCTGCGCACCAAACTTGAAAGCCAAACGCCGAACACCATGCTCCGAACGCCGAGGATCAAAGACAGCTCCAGAGCCGGAACAATGCTGCGTTAAAGGTAATTGTTTGTCAATTACTTGACTCCCGGCCAAGCGCGTGGCCATTTTTGCACTGCCCGGAGAGAATGTAGCTCACAGACTGACTGCCTCGAGCCGCCTCTGTCTGCCAATGCATTTGTATCTGTATCTGCATCTGTATCTGTGTCGGGCAGAGCCAGGCCTGGCCTGGGCCAATTATAGCTGCTTGCTCGTTAGCATACACGAACTGTATCCGTATTGGCATCGCAATCGCTGCCGATAATCGCGCAGAGTGTAAAATTATTTAATTCCCGCTTATCGCTACTGCCGCCTGCCGCCTGCTGCCTGTTGCCTGCCCCCGTGAAGAGTGTGTGAAAATGTTGCAAGTTCAAGACTTTGTTATCTGCCATACATTATACATTGCAAAGGTATGACCTGATTTGCTACACTCTTTTGGAGTGATTTGTTGTCGACTGAATGGATTAGAACTCTCAGCTTCTTGTCGGTAGCAGTAAGGTATTCGCCCTCCTTCCAAATATGTTTTCTGTCAGCAATCGAACAACTTCCGTTCCATTTCGCACCTATAATGAGATAAGGATAGCAACAATTTGAATTCTATATTACATTATAAGTGCTTTGTGACCTATGCATGCATCAGCACTGGATAGTCTCTCTTTAATGCATCTTAAAAAGAGTGTTTTAAATTCGAACATTTATCTCCATCTAACTCCTTTGTGTTGTTGATATTGTTATTCGTTTTGTTTCGTTTTGTGCGAGAGTGTGTGCGCGCGCGTGTGTATGCGTATGTGTGTGTGTGTATGCGAGTGTGTGTGCCACAGTTACACAGAAAAGTAATTTCGAGCATGTTGCTGCAATCAGAGGATTCTGCCGCCGTTGCCGCTGACTGAGAGATGCTTTGATATGGCCCCGTTCTGTTGGCTGTGCCACATAAAGTTGCAGTTGAAGTTGAAGGTGTTGTCTGTGGCTTGGCCAGTGGCTGACGTAGCCGCTGCCTCTGCTGCTGCCGCTGCTGCTGCTTCTCTTAATTGCTTGCTATTTTCAAATGCTGGGCGCTTTCAATTTATCACACGTCTGTGACATCTGCAGTGACATTTTATTAGGCGATAACGATAAATTTACAAAGATTTATTAAGTGGCAGCGGGCAGTGGGAAAACTGCGCCAGCCTCGTCTGCGCTAATTCAAACAAATTAAATGAAAATCTCGAAAATTATTGATCGCATGCGGCAACTGGCAACTGGCAACTGTGGCCGGGTTTAACGAACGCGCTAATGAGCTGCTCAACTGCTCAACTGCTCAGTTGCAACGATCAATTTGTTGTCATTGTTTATGCAACAAAAGCATCGCGAGGGTAAAGGGGTATGCCAAGACGCACAGATTGCTCTATTGCCAGCATGTGGGCAGCGGCGGCTGGCAACGCCATGCGGGTGTTGGTAATTGACTTGGATGCACTCATAACTGACTCCGTTCAGCAAGTTTATTCAACGGGCGTTTGGCAACTGGCAACTGGCAACTGCCAGTCACCATTGAAGCGGGCGTGGGTGATCCTAGACGGGCAGAGAAACAATCCTTAACAGCAAATTATGCAAATTTCGCGACTGCCATGAGATCAGAGCAACAGCGGGCTGTCTGGCCAAGTCTGTCCGGAGTCCAGGCCTCCGGTCTAGTCAGCTCTGTCGTCTGCTCTTGTGGGTGGACAATGTGACAAGCGTCGTCGTGAAAAACAACAGTTTACTTGCCACAGAGTCTGCCACAGCAGACCCTGACATGAGCAGCGCGCTTGATGCTTGAAGCTGCCGCACTCGAGGCCTTCGGCCCAGACAGTTTTACTGTCTTAACTGAAAATTTATATTATTTCATGCAATTTGTCATCGTTTTGCCAGCAGAAGAAAGATGACTCTGTATGGGTCTCAGTGTTCAGCTTTCGGTTTTTAGTCTCTTTCTCAATGTCTCACATCATTTACTTTGTTGCACGATATGCGGTTGGCTAGCTGAACACGGAATACGACTCTACGTACGGATCAAGTGGGAATCGTCGAGGCTTATGACAATGCTGAAATGTGATCACGTTTTAGAATGTTTGTTAAATGACAAAACAATTAAAACGATATCAAGCTCGGATCACTAACGAGGCTCTGACTCACTGCGGAGCTCTTTACTCCACTGACTCGAGACCCAGCGAAGTTGTAACTGAATGCAACAGGCAACCTTCTGCAAAACTTAGTCTTTGAACTCGATTGCAAAGTCTTTTATTCCTATCTTGACAATATATCACGAATGTGTCTTGATACCTTTTAACACTGTGACCCTTCACATCCAATATATCTCAAATCAAACACAAAAAGGATTCACTTTCCCAGTCTTTTGTGCAATACTATTTGTATATCAAATGTGAGCCTAACTTCTGATTAGGGGAGATATACAATCGATCTTCAAGCGTTATCTCTCTGAAGTGCACATGATATTCGCAACTTGGCTCGCTTGGCGCTGTCTCCCACCGATTTCGTACCAATTTTCAAGTTAATTTTTATACCCTGAACCCATTGAAAATGGGAAATCAGGGTATAATGTTTTTGTTGAAATGTATGTAACAGGCAGAAGGAGGCGTGGCAGACCCCATAAAGTATATATATTCTTGATCAGGATGACAAGCCGAGTTGATATAGCCATGTCCGTCTGTCCGTCTGTCCGTCCGTCCGTCTGTCCGTCTGTCCGTATGTATGAACGCGTCGTTCTCAGAACCTACAAGAGCTAGAGACTTGAAATTTTTTATGTAGGTTCCTGTATAGCACGAAAAGATCGAGCTTGTTTCAGAAATTCGATAACTGTTATCGTTTTATTGTTATCGGTTAAAAACGAAAATCTAAATTAAGCTATAAAATTCTATCTAAATCATCTTTCTAGCTAGAGTCTTCAAATTTTGCATTTAGTGTTATGTGAGCCTTGCGCAATTTCGGTTTTTGTTAAATTTTGGGTGCCACGCCCCCTTCGCCTCAAATTTGTAACTCCCGTATATCAAATACTAGAGACTTGTGCTTTGGCACACACATACATATGGATGACATGATCACGCCCAACAAGTTTGATCAAAATCGTTGGTCTAGAAAAAAAGTTATTAAACATTTAATTTCCCATAGCATTGCCATGCAAATAGCAGCCAAACAACAGCTGACGCAACGACTTGCGCTTGTGTATGCGTGCGCCTGTGCTTGTAATGAACATACATATGCATGTGTATATAAAAGAAATGAAGAATGCTTGGAATAGCGGATCTTCGCAGGGTTCAGGGTATACCCTAGTCGAGCGGTCTCGACTAGAGTTTTCTTACCTGTTTTATTTTTGTAGAGGAGCCCGCAAAATGCGGCGTGCGACACTCACAAAATATGTGGCAGATTATTGTGTTTGCATATTTACATGCATTTAGAGAGTTATTAAATTGGAAGATTTATGAGGCGCGTGTGGGCGTTGCGACGACACGCGTCGTTAGTTGTCTTTGCGGGCATTGGGCGTGGGTGTGGGCGTGGGTGTGTCATTCGCTAAGAATTAGAAGATTGGAGAATGGTGCGACCTTTAGCGCTGTTGCTGTTAAAGTAAATTTTATGAGTTAGAAACTCCCCTCCGAAGCGTGGCTCAGTCTCCCTTTCTCTCTTTCTCTTCGTGTATCTCTATCTCTGTCGCTCTTGTTCTACAATGTCTTTCGGCTTTATAAAGCGAGGTTATTTGCAGGCTTGAAACCAAATTGATATTACACTAATTAAAATGCAATAAAATATCGCTGAAATTGCCATCCATAAATCATTACGACTGCTGCAGTTGAGGCGCGACGCAGCACATGGTCCGAGTTGAGAGTTGGAGTCGGCGCATAGGCTGGAGCTTGAGCTGGGAGTTTGGGGTTGGGAGCTGCGAAGTGGAGCGGGACTTTCAGCTATATACAATTGAAGATTGAGGTGTGAGCCGACAAAGGAAATAACGCTCCTGCAATTTGCTGGCAAAAAGCGATGCGCTCATCATCATTAGAGCTTGGGCTGGAGCTTTCGACTGGGCCCGAGTGCGCTATCGCATACGCTCATATAGTATTTGCTTTATGATTTTGTTAATTCAGCATAGATAGCCGCCAAGTGGCCGGCAGTTGTGGGAAAGTTGGCTGTGGCGCGAGAGCTTATTAAAATGGCGAGTTCTGCTCAAATATTTAACAAAAGCTGGCACATCTGGAAATTATATGCGTAATTTGCGAACAATGGCGTCGTCCTCATGTATTTGGCTACCTGGTACGTTAATCGGCAATCAATATGCGATACGGCTCCAACTGCTGGCGCAATCGGAGCCGCGGGCAGCTGCCACAGGCGCGCCCATTAAACATAAACAAAATTAAGTGACCATTAAAATGCCATAAACTGGCGACGGCGTAGCTGGATGGGCCTGGATTAACTGTGGCCAGTGCCGATCAGGCGGCATTTGAAAATCTGCACCAGGCACCAAGCACCAGACAGCAGGCACCAAACATCCAGCGTCCCCAGCGACAGCTTCCACATCCAATGGCTGTGCCCTGGATCAGCATGAAGGGGCACTTTCGTTTAATGCTGTTGCTCGTCGGCCCACATAAATTGTGTACTTGCAGCTTGTAGCTTTCAATTTGTGACTCGCCGCGGTCCAGATGGAGCTCAGGCCGAAGATGCATCCCTGGCCACGACTGCGATTTGCCAATGCTGAGTGAGTCCAGCAAAACGCTGCGTGGGCGCATCGCGCCACTTGAGTCGAGTCAAGTAAAGTGAGGGCCTGTCGCGTCATAGCAGCGTCCTCCCACCTCGTCTGACCGCTTACGCAAAATGTTTCAATTAAGCCAAACAGAGCGTCCCAGACGTGGCAGCAGCTGAAGTTGTAGTAGGAGCTATAGCTGGAGCTGGAGTCGCGTCGCGACACGTTGCGCCGGAAGTGGCCTGCGTTGGTCGATGCGCTGAGAAATGGCAGCGCGGCACGCAAATCATCAACCAAACTTGCTTCGAGTCCCAGTCCCAGTCGAGGCCGAGTCGAGGCCGGGATCCCACTCAGCCAGGTGCCAAGCCGCGGGTTGCCCGATATCTTTTCAGTGCTTGCTGCTCTGATTATGGGCGCTGTTCTAGTGATTGATTTATCGGCTCTGCTGCTCAGCTAATTGAGTTACATTAAGTCACTGCTCTCTTTTCTAGCCGCTCTCACACACTGTCAGGCAGTCTCCGTTTGACGTTGAGCCGCTGAGCCGCTAAGCTGGCGATGACGAGCCTCGACGAGGCCCGACTTATATGGCTAAAACGCGCCATTAATTGCAGCGCCACTTTAATATTTATTGTCAATTATTGTTAGTTTAATTGTCAATTATTAAAAATTGTTTCGAATCGCGTTGCTAACGACGTCGTTCACGTCTGTCGATGTCTATGGAAAATTGATGCACGCGGCGTATGCGCAATGCACTCCACGCTGCTCACGCTGCCAACTCAGTTTTCTGCCAGGTCTCAATCAATGCGTAGCTCAGGTGCCACGCTGGATTCCCAGGCATCGGTCAGCTGTCAAGGCTTTGTGGCAGCTTCACACGCTTTTTGGGCCGAACCGAGCTGAACCGAGTCGAGCCGAACCAGGTCGGATTGTGCCGGGTCGGGTCGGCATTGCACCTGGGAACGATCTGCATCGGAGCTGCGGTCAAATGTGAGTCTCTGCTTTCCGGTTTTTCGGTAGCCAAGGGAGCGCGTAATCAATTAACCCTGACAGACCAAGGCACCAGCTCAGCTGTCTGAGGCCCTCAGAGCCTTCTTATTTTTAGTTGCTTCACTGGCAGAAGCAATCCAATTGTGAGCCGACTCGAAGCTGTTATAAATGTACTTATTTTAATTGAGGTTCATTTGATCGTTAAAACAAATCTTGTTGAACATAAATGGGCATAAAATAATATGCCAATCATTTCGGTTTATCGTGATTTCTTTAGTCTTAAAGGGTATTTGTGTTTCGATGTGGCACACATTTGCATCGTTACCCATTTTATTGCTTAATGCAGGCGATGATGAGAGGACGTCTTCTCGATTGCAGGTGCTAACAGCTGAAGTAGCCGTTGACTCGATTTTTACAACCTGGCACCGTTTCATATTGATATATATCATGTGCAATCAACGTCAGCCGATTGCTATCGCTACTCTTTTCTCTCTCTTTCTCTCTCTCTCTCTCTCTTTCTCTCTCTCTCTCTCTCTCTGTATATTGACAAAAGCTGAGCGGCATGATCAAGGCTGAACGGCGGGGACAGCTGCATCTGATGGGCGCTGATGCATCGGGCTGCGTCTCGCTCCTCCGATTGTTACGTGGCGCTGATTCGCCTCATTATTTATTGTTTAGCTGCCCCCTTGGCCCCCTTGCGCAGCGAGCGGGCATTGATTTTGTGGGCAGCTGGCGGGCTTCTTGCGTAATTGCCCATGTGGCAAACAAATTGGAGTCCGCCAGCCAGACAGCCATCCAGCCAGTCACTGATACAGCATGCAGCGTCTTGCTGCAAGTGCGCCGGCGTTGCCAATTGCTGATTTAGTGGTACCTGGCAGCGTCTAATGCAGCGATTGATCGCACAATTAACGGGTTAAACATTTTGACAAACTACGAAATGCCAGACGATTTGTCTCAGCCAGGTGGTCCTCTATTCTGTAGTATGTGGTGTGGTGTGGTGGGTGGTGGGCGTTGGGCGTGCACAAGGAGTAAATTGCAATAAGCACGCGCGTAAATCAACAGGACATGCCACAAAAAGATGGGCGAACAAGCATCACTTGCCACCTGGTCGTTGCTTCTAATCAAGTCGACGAGGCGAACGACTACGTGGACGACGGATGCTGGGTTTTTGCATCCTGGCTGCCCGCCTCATAAAAACCAAATGAATGTCTGCCGCTGCAGGAGCTGCTGCCTCGCAAAAACTTTACGACAAGCCACACAAATTGGACGCCCTTGTTTTGGGGCAGGGACTCTCGACTCGTCCTCTACTACTGAGGGTATGTTAGCTTGGCTTACGGGAGAACAATTTTACTTATATATATATATATATATATATACAAAATATATATACAAAATATATATATACAAAAATAGACTGTCAATTATAATCAATAAAGACATTATTAATATTGTATAATAAACCATATACTATATATGTAGAAAAATCAATCATATATTTCAGCGTTTGATGTTGACTGTGTTTTCTTCGTGATGTTTCGTATAGCTGAAGCGTATCAGAAGGTCGCTCTTTTCGGTGCCTTTGGGTTTTATGGGTCACACGGCAGCCACTTGCACTCGCATCATGTTGACGCTGATCACCTGGGCAGGTGGCGAGGCGCTTGAAGAGTGCCCACATCTCGACACTGGCCGTTGGCCATTTGCATGCTCTGGGGCAGCCTATAACGTTTTCGGGGCACAAATGAAATGCAATTTTAGCTAAGCACAGGGCTCTTATCATTTGTGTCGCATCAGGGCAGAAATTAAATAAAATTCCTGTCAAAGAGCCAAACGGCAAAACTTGTAGGAGGAAGCCACCGACGCTGTCATCTGCCGATTCCAATCGTCTGCGCGGCTGCTGTGCTCCGTTTGGCAGCGCCAGGCGGGCGCTTGTGATTGGTATCGCCTATGCACCACCCGTTGCACCACCCGTTTCACCGACGAGTCGCACTAGCCGCCTGCTGCTGGTCGCAGGCTGCAGGGCAGCAGTTCTTAGTTTCCCACACTCACGCAGCCAATGCGACATTTTCTAAATCGAATAGATGCCAAAAAATAAAGAAAAACCACTCAAAGGCAAACCGCAAAAGACTATAAAGATTTTTAATATGCGAGCGTCAGATAACCGAGGTGCACCGAGACGCGCCCGACGCGACGCTGGCGCAGGGGCCGAGCAAAGCGCAGCTGCTGCTGCATTAATTACACCGCACTGCGCCTTGGGGCAGGTCGGCAACGGAGACATCAGAGGGAAACCAGCTTGGCCGGCTCCGCTCTCAGCTCTTAGCTGTTCCCTGTCTATTGGCTGTTGGCTGTTGCCTGTTGCTGCCCGCTGCTTGTTGGCCGTTAACTGGCCTAGCGAAAAGCACCCGCATATTGCTATTCAAGCTGCGATAGACTGCGCATAAAATTCATAGCTTTTTGAATGTCATTTGTCGTTAATGGACCACAAGTTTGTTTCGAATTGACTTGAGAACGACCAAACTGAGAGCCTGCTCCAATCGTTTGCAGCAACAAAATTGTTAGGTGACGACGTTGGTTCAGTTTTGTCACTGTTCAAATGTGATTGATTCTGGATTATGAACTAACTTCTTACTCTACTCGAATTGTCTCCATGGTGATACGCTTCATTGCCAATGACCATGACTAAAATGCTGTTATATACCTATTTTAATTCCCAATCAATTCACAATCGTTTTCTGCAGATCATTAGTAAGAAATTGTAAGTAGCAGATTACATCAGCCGTAAGCTCCATTTGCTTAAGGTGTTCCTTTTACGATCAATTGTAAGACAAGAGGGTGCTTGCCGCAATGGTTTAGACATCTACAGACCATATTCACTCCGACTATTCTAAAGAAAACTGTCACATTTATGAGGAGCTTAAGGGAGACGAGCTGTGTATAAATTATGCCTTGTAGAATGTATCTCATCGGCACCCGGTCCTATTACGTCCTCCCGTCCGTGGAATGGCATCACAGTCCATTTTCATTGCTCTCGGTGCTGGCAATTGCGATTACGCCGCCACGATAAGCATATTGGTCGCATGGAGCTGGCCTAAGATTCAGTCGCTGGCGCACCAAAGTGGCAACAGCAATTTGTAGTGGAGTGAACGTGTAGTGACCAAAACGGCAGCAAAGTTTTTGCTGCAACAGCAGCAACACTGCTGTTTAATTAATAGAGAGTTGTTCCATGCCCTCTCGGGTCTGGCGACTGCTGACCACTTGCATATGATCAATACGTGTTGATTAGTGCCTAGTATCGGGCTCGTATCTCGGCGCTCGGCTTTTATGGCTAGCTCTGCTGACAATTTTTTACCATATGAGCTACGGCCTTCACTGCAGCTTTTGTCACATAAATCAAGCTGCTGTGCACTGCAGCTGCAAGTCACAGCAAAGGAACCCAAAAAATTACTGAAAATGAATAGAATCAATTGCGGGTGTTGCCCGTTCCCAGGCAGTGGGGCAGCGACAACGGGTTTCTCTCTCTCTCTCTCTCTCTCTCTCTGTCTCTGTCTCTGTATCTTTCCTTGCTTTGAACGACCTTAGAAAATATGCAATTGTCTGGCATTAATTTATAGCCAGCTATGCATTTAAATTGCAGGCATAAGGCCATTGGAATCAATGAGCTGCTAAGGTCGTGTCTCGCATGTGGGTGTAGCAAGAATTTTCAATACCCAGACAGACTCTATAGAAACTGACACGACTGCACGGACTGCACCGGCTGCACCTGTTGCAGCTGCAGCTCCAACTTCAAATCCGACTCCAACTGCATTTCCGTCTGTCTGTCGACCGAGGCCCCAATGCGCATGCAAATTTGTGATTAAGGTCAGCTGGCATCATCAACTGTGGTCGCTGCGACCGCCTCGGGTTCATCTCCAGTTCGTCTGCGATTGCTAGTGGGTGCTCAGGGCAACGGCCGTTGCCAGCCAGACGCACAGCTAGCGGCGATGCGTGCTCGGCTCGACAGTTAATCTGCAGATGTGAATAGTGAGGGGTCTGTCTTAGTATTTACACTGACTTCTTCTTAGCTATGTGTTCATGCCTGAAGTGAAAATTTGGAAACGAGAGGAGCTTTTGATGTTAGATATCCAATTCAATGAACATGTATAACCCCACAGGTATATCTGCCTAAATCTCAAAGTCTACAATAATAAGAAATTTATTTTAATACTTCCAACTTAATTATAATCAATGAATTTGCCGATTTGCTTAAGAGACAATCTATGTAATCTCGTAAAAGCGAAAAAAATTAGATATTGTATTTATAGACTAAAACGGTTCCTTGACCCAAGTACTGTGGGACGTGCTGTGGGAAATCAGTAAGAAAGTAGCATTTGTCCACGACAAACTTTCATAATAAAGTCCAGATTTGTCACTTAATAATGACAACTATTGCTAGGAATGAATTTGGCCAATATGGATTGAGTTTAGTCTTATATAAAAGAGTGATGCGCTCTAACTGGCCTCGAAACTATATATCAATGTGAACCAGTACAATCGGAAAGCACAAAAAGTGAAACATGAGTAACAAAATTGAGGGTTTGTAAGATTATTCAGATCGATAATACCGAATCCATAAACTATCTATGTCGATTTGTTGAGCAGTGATCAGGGATTGTTAAGATCGAATATTGAACTGATTTCCTTTAAGTCAAGTTTGGTTTAAATAAGGTTTAATCTTCTTATATCTTATATCGTACCTCGGCACTTAAAATATGTCTGACCATTTTACGGCTGTTTTCGATCAAGATCACCATCAGTCGGAAGAACGGATTTTCAATTTACTATCATTAGTTTTTGTATATTTGCAAATATTTAATGAGCTCATTAAGATAATATTCATGAACTACATCGGTATGGATTACTGATATCGGAGAATGTGCGTCACATCGATGCGTTCTTATTGAATGCAAACGTGGAACATGTGAAGCGATCATGATCGGTTAAGCACTGTTGATTAAGAAATCTCGATCGGATTGCAGTATTTGTTCGTTAAATTAATTTAAGAAAAAGTGTACAAGCTAGCTAGCCTGTTAAGTTCTCTGATTAATGTCGTAGACTTAACTTAACAAAAAAGGAGTAGTTAATAGGCAATATCTCAGTTACCAGCTACAAGTCGGTTACCGCCGTCGACTTCATATTGTGGCCAAAGCCGAAAAAAGGCAGTTTCCGTTCCCAGACCGGTGTACAATCTTCCAGGTGGTAGTTAACACCACGGGGCACACTTCCGGCCTTAAAGTGTGTGTCATAAAAGCGTTCGCTCGGAAGCCTATTTATTAAATACGTTTCGGCCTTTGCTCATTTAATGGACTGCAAAAATAGTTTTACCTTTTACCAGCAGGCATATGCAACTCGTACTCTGTACTTAATAAAGAAACTATTGTTTTTGATCACTTTTCACTTTTTTTCCAAACGAAAAGTGCCAGACATTAAATTGTCCATTGAGCCTATGAATCACTTCTGGATTCGCTTAGATGTGACCAATGGCTTCTCCACTGATGGATCTGGTCATCTCGGAGAGAATGGTCATGTTCAAATAGGTCTACAAGATCCGCTTTCTTACTGATCGGGGAATTTCTTGATCAATAAACTACAGTTTTCTACTGTCTAATGCCAATAATACATTATGCAATAGATGAGTCAAATATTCCTATCTCTGGAGAATCAAAGTTGAATATAATTTTTAGCTCTCAACCAAATTATATTTATATCAAATCCAACAACGCAATTTCAGTTGTTTTTACTTATACAAGTTTTTTATATATATTCCCATTACTTAATTTAGAGAAAAGTTGTTGTCGAATAGGTCCAAGTGGCTGTGAAAGCATACTTCAAAGTCAGCCCGTAATTATTTTTGCCGCACAATTTACTGCGGCATTTGTGGGTGACGCAGCCTTCACACAATTTCAAGCTTAAGGCCGCGATTTATTAATGCTGTTTTTTAATAGCCGTCAAAAGGTAAAACTCGTTTTAGTCTTATTTAATTTGAGTGTAGAGACTTCGTGCTCGGACTTAGAGATGACTCGCTCTAAGGTGCTTATATAGTTGGCTGCCAGATTCGGACGCAAAAAGATCGACGACAGCATGTCTGCTAATTTGTGTGCATTGGTATGTATCTATTTTCGATCAAAGTTCGTAATCAAATGTTTTATTTTCTACACAGTTGCTTATTGTTTTGATTGTCCACTCGGCACCCGCGGCAATAGTACCGAGACTTCAAAACAACTTCGTTCAGCTGGAGCCTCTGAGTGACAACAAATATACGCTCAGGTAAGAGTATTTTTAACAAGTAAGAAAACTCTAGTCGGGGGTACCGACTAGGAGATACCCTAAACCCCGCGCCTTCTGCGTTTTTTTAAAATACTGCATAATTCGCATTTCGTATAAAGGCACAGAAAACTAAATTTAATTCATTTTCAATTGTTTGGCCAATAGCGCCATCTATGGTTCGATAGAAAGCGCCATCCCAGTTTCGATTTATTGAACAGCTGATAATTAGCAAATAATAGCGCCATCTATTGGAAATATGTACACTAAAGCTTGCGGGTTTGAGAATTTGCTAGATGCTAGATGTGTATGTGTGTATGTGTGCACATGTATAGGAAAACAATTTGTTTTGCGTTGCTGGTCACGTGTATGGCCGCTTGGCCAAATGTTTTGTTTAATAACTTCTGCGCAAATTAATGAATTTGAATGAAATTTTCAGCTTATGTTAATCATATTTTATTACATTTTTTCCAATTTTTAAAAATGTCAACCCATTCATTTACTGGCTTTGAGTGCAACTAACCTATTTGGGGAAATTTGGAGCCGGTATCCAAAATTTAACAAAAATCAAAATTAGATAAAATAAATACAAAACTTACAAAAAAAATTGGGGACTCTAGCTATAAAGACGTGGGAGATATAATTTTATAACGAACATTCGATAATGTTTTTAATCGATAACATTAAAACTAAAATAGTTATCGTCTTTTTTTTAACAAACTCGATCTTTTCGTGCTATTCACGGACCTACATAAAAAATTTCAAGTCTCTCGCTCTTGTAGGTTCTGAGAACGACGCGTTCATACATACGGACAGACGGAAAGACGGACGGACGGACAGACGGACATGGCTATATCAACTCGTCTTGTCTCCCTGATCAAGAATATATACACTTTATGGGGTCTGCCACGCCTCCTTCTGCCTGTTACATACATTTCAACAAAAACATTATACCCTGATTCCCATTTTCAATGGGTTCAGTGTATAAAAATTGCTTCTATTGTATATATTCTTGATACTCATTTACGAAGTGAAAAGAATGTATTGATTCAATCAAACTTCTCGACTAAAAATATATACAGTATGATAAGGTCTGACATAGTATGTACATTGTGCTTAGTAGAAATCCCATTAAATTCTAAATACATGCAGCTACGAATATAGATATATGTAAATATCTGTATCTATCACTCACTAGCAATCAAATATTTAGTTCTTTATTGATTTCTCTTGTTATTCCACATGTAGAATTAATGAAGATGGCGCTGTGCGTGAGGAGTCCGTGGAGCTGATTGAGCCTGGAGAACTGATAGTTAAGGGTCAGCTCAGCCAGCAGTATACATCACCGTCCGGAACTCTGATCGTTACCTACGAAGCTGGTCGCAATGGCTATGTGGCCAAGTACAGTTTCGTATCGACAAAAGGTCAAGAGCCACCACCACCACTTGGCCTCAGTCCAAGCTCTTTGAAGGCCGCTGCTGGCTAACAGACTAACGACTAATGTCTTCCACAGTCTAAAGCAATTAAAGCAGCTGGAAATATATAAATAAATAATAAATTGTCGTGTGCAATTGGTGAGGAGAGTTGGATTTATATTTGTATACAAATTAAATATAATTTCTTTTCTTTGCTGAAGTTGCTCATTTGACCAACACGTTCATTGCTATTTCCGAAGTTTGTCGGCGAGTTGGGCTTTGCACTTCACAATGCATCTGTGAAGAGTTGATGGCTGCGCCTCTGCAGCCTGACTGCAGGCTGCTTTTGGAGCACCCCAACTGTACTCTGCGCACGCAATCAAGCGGCAAATCAACAATTTTCCACGGCAGTGAAGCGAACGGTTTGGCTTTGTGCGGGTGATTGACGCTTGTTGCATGCAACTGCTGTGGCAACAACTGCAGGCAGTCGATTTTAAGTGGTCGCAACCGCAACGCGAAAATACTTAGTGAATAGCCCCTCGGGTCGAACTTTCAACAGCCAACGGGCCAAACAGCGGAGCAGGTGAAATGTTTGCTAAAAATCAACAGCTTGGCTAGGACTTTCTATCGCAGCTCGCCTTGCCCCGCTGCCCAGCTGCCCCAGCTCTCGCCACCTGGTCGCGCTTCTGTGCGTGTGTCAATATGCGTGCAACAAGTTTGCCTTGGCGTATTTTTGTGGGTGCTCCACACTCTAAATTTATTACAACTCGATTACTTGTACTTACCTCTTTTTTTTCAGATGTCAGATATCGATCAGGGCGCACCGTAGGCCGTGCCACAGGCCTCTGAGCTGCCGGCCTCGCTGCCGGTGCTTGTGCCTGTGCCCGTGCCAGTGACTGGCTCGCATGGCCATCGATCGCCCACAACAAGACTTCTTTCGGACTCTGGCACCGCATGTAAATTAGCATATCGTGCGCGTAATCTGGCCAACGGGAGGCTCCATTTCGCATCCTGCTGTTGCGGCATGTGAAGGCGTCATCGGAATCGGAATCGCCGTCACCGTCACAGTCACGCAACGCACAGCCTTTGGTATAGCCAGCGCCAAGCACTGACCGCTGTGTGGGCAGCTGAACTGCCTGAGCTCCAGCTCCAGCTTCAGCTGCCCTGGACTGGACTGTTTGTGCGTGCTGCATTCTGGCTTAATGACATTTTATCTCTTTCGATGGCTGCCAAAATTATACATACGCCGCGTTGCCTGTGCAAAGTGTTTGTTATGCAAGCATAAAACAGCTGCAAGTGCTTGTTTTGTTTTCAACTCAGAATTTTTATGCGATTGGCAGCGGAAATTGCTCTGCACATTGCTTTTTATGGCATTTTAATATGCAAAAGTTTTAGAACAAAACCAAATACCTTTCGTCCTGCCACTGGCTGCGGCGGCCGCTGCTTGTCTATGCATGCTGCCTGCCAAGTCTCATTTTTATTTTTTTTTAGCTCGTGCCCAATGACTGTCGACTGCCGACTAGCGACTGGCGACTGCTGGCTGGTCAAGGAACCCAGAGCGAGCATTAAGTCACACCATCAAAACGCATTTAATTCAGTTTTTATTAAGTTGACAAATCCAATTAGCAGCAAGTTTTGGCCATTTTAAAGACTAACTCAACGAGCAGCCGAAGCCAAACACTTTGCCCAGAGCCCAGAGTCCGATACACTTGAAGACACACTCACACACGGGCTGTATTCCCGGAGCGGCGTCGGCTCGCTTTAGCACTTGCCCGCAATATGCCATTAGAGCGCACGAACTTTAGCCCTGCTGCGGCTGCTGTGGCTTCATTCGCATCCGCATCGGCATCCGCACTCGCATCCGCACGGGCGACACGTTGAAGCCGCATTGTTAACTGTTGACTTTTCTTAAACTTTTGCCAGTGTCTCCGGCACTTGCAAGCGGGCGGGCAGCGCATAAAAAATTTATACCAAATCCCTGCACTGCAGCTGCAGCATTACGTGGTTAGCGAATTTATTATGCAGTGCCAGTGGCACTGCCTCAGCCAGAACCAGAGGCAATAGCAGTGGCAGTGGCAGTGGCAGTGGCAGTCACTGTGCGAGCAGACAGTCGGCAGCCACCGCCAACGCCACATTTGTGTGTGGGCTATTCCCAGCATCGAAATGGACCAAGAGACTAAGAAGCGACTGCTGCTCGCAGCCGCTCTTAGCTGTTTTATCAACTAATTGACTTTTAACAAACAAATCGTGCAAGAAATCATATTGAACTGGGCGCTATTCATTAGCTGTAAAACTCTGAGACGCTCAAGTGCACATGGAAATGTTCTTAAGGAGACTTCACCAACTCAAAACTGTTACTGACTATCCGATACCCTCTGTAGCTTTGGAAAAGCTGACATGTCTTAAATCAGATTTCTAAAATACAAGATGATTGAATTATATCTTGACCTAATATAAATACTTGAACTAGTCCTTTCCGACAATACTGTTTTCTAACTATCACATGAATGATAAGTCAACGAGCTGTAAACTGACTGAACTAGCTAACGTGATCCCATGGACTAAAGAGTGCTAAGGAAACAAAGACGAGAGAAAGCTTAAAGAAAGCGCATACATGGAACACGGACTTGGAATTGGTCCTGGACTGACTCGAACGCACTTGCTTAAAAATTCTATTTCTTAAACGTGCTCGCTGCCTAGTTGGCATCCGAGTGCCTCTGGATATGACTGCGGCTCCCGGCCGGCTGCACCACGACTACATCTATACATGTGTAGCAATATCTGTCTGTATATACATATATTCTCCGTATATATATACATATGCTTGTATGTAGGTACGTCCGTTGCAGTTGGCCCGGGTCTGGCTGTGTCTTGGCTGCCGCTGTGCAAATTTAAGTGTTTTGTACGTGCGCCAACAGCAATTGGCAAATTCAAAGGCGTGTTAGCATGCCATCAGCAGTCGAAGGGCGTAAGGCGGTCGCGCTGGGTCCCAGGGCGAGCTGCATGCCCAGGAGGGTGTTTGCGGGCGAATTATCCTTTCAATTTGACTTGGCATATGTATGTGGCTCCAGTTCCTTATATGCCACTGCGTGTGTCTACTTGTGTGTGAGTGTGTGAGTGTGCTCGGCGAAATCACATTTTAAATTTGAAATGTCTTGAGATTCTCTTTTGCCAATTCGCATGTCCTTTGCCATATTGACGTATGCCTTGCGCCCAGTTCCGTTTGCTGCTACTTTCGTATGCGCTGGGGCAAATATCGCAATTGATTTATATTGAAAAGTCTTGGTCCGTCTGTGTCCGGGACAGTGTCTTGGCCACTTCCTGAACTGTGCATTCTGAACTCTGGGCTCTGGGCTCCGGGCTGTAGGCTGTGGGTTATGTGTTGTGTGCTGTGTGCTGTGTGTTATGGTTGTGGCTTTTAACTTTGAGGCCTTCGAGTTTAGGCAGAGCGGAAGTCACATCAATTGGCCCGGCAGAGGCTGATATGGGTCGTATGCTGTGGATGCTGTGTAGGAGCTAACATGTCTGCAGCATCTGCTAATGCCACAAATTGCGGCAAACGAGTTCTGCGGCGAGGCAACCACAGCACTGGCTGCAACATTTAATGATGATTTCATGTAGGTGCCGCCAATAAACTCAATGCTTAAATATTGCATTATTAATGCTTCATCGGCGACAATTCTGCAGACGCTCGCCTATTTGATTCGTAATTAGTTGGCTGTGCCACAGCCTGTCTGCAGCCGACAACAGGTTGCAGCTGCGTTCGGCGCTATGTTGACACATCAGCCGGAGCCAGATTGACGACTGGCTAAACGTTTTATAGCCGCAAAGTACCGTTGCAAATGTGACTCCGACTCCGAACAAGCCCTGCAGGCTGCAACGCAACGCGACGCAACGTTACAACTTGGCAACTTTATGCAAAATACTATTTGGCTCTGATTGATGGCAAATGGAAACGAACCAACTGACAATGGTTCACAGCTCCCCAAAGGGTCTCAAATATCAAATGTCACTGAACTGGGTGTTCGTGACAGAGATGTACTTGCACTATTCTCAAATTGCTAAATAATAACCTAATTCGAGTACTTTTTAAACAGATTTATAAGAGTGATAGATGCTGATAGATAGATCACTTCAACAGAACGTTAATTTCGTGATCAAATCAGGGAAATTTTGAACGAATCCGCTCAAAGCTTATTTGTATGACAATTGCACTGATTTAAGGACAACATTTTCGACCCCCACTATGACTAAATATCTGCAATGTAGTCTCAACTCAATTTTATTTCACAAATATGATCCTGTTTTACATATTATTCAATCATTGAATTAAGAGTGAAAATCTTGACCTTCATGGTTTACTGTCCCGTAAATTGCTATCATGAGTTCACATTTGAGACTTCGATTTCTAGTTGTAGCATTCAGAAATGATTAATTAAAAATTAAAATCAAAACGATAAGAAACAAGTCAAAACGTTGGAATCGGACACAACCGACTGCGAAATACTTATTCATATTTATTTATTTTGTGTTAACACAAAGTCATTTTGTGGCGAGTTGATGGCTCAAGAGCTGCATATTTTTCCGTTTTATTTTTTGCCAAATGGGAGTAGATATATCCGCCATAGCTTTTTGATCTTGGGATGTCGACGTGAGTGTGCATTCCAAATCTTCTCTAGCCCTTCTAGAAGTTGTTTTTCTGAGATACAGGGAAATGCATTTTCCGATTTTCCACACACCTAGTGGGTGTATCGGGAAAATCTTGACACTTTATCTGACGCGGATATACACGAGTATATATTTCTCCACCTTTAATATCTTAGAAATGGTTTGCGTTCATACGGACACACAGACAGGCAGACAGACGGACGAACAGAATGACGGACATTGCACAAAACCAATACACTTCTCTCTCTTCGTGAATAAGTATAATAATTGAATTTCCGTATGTATGTTTTCTATAAAAGATAACAATATATTGTTATTAAAATGTTATCCTATGGCTTTTTAAATAACAATTAGTTCTGGCTTTAAAAATGTCTCTGTATGCTGATTTTCCAAGGATATCCCACAATTGAATATTGAAAAAAAAACACTCGATTAGTAAACATGTCGATATATTACGAAATTAGACCTTGATGTAGTTTGTCCGGTCTGCTGCCCAGTGCATTACACCATTAAATTCTGACCACAGTGATTATGAAATAAAATGCTAACCCAGCCCATTCGCCAACGCGGCAAATTAATACCTAAAACAAATGGACACGCAATTGCCATAGGCGAGCGACAGAGGGAAGTAGAGTGAAAGGCTGGGAAGTTGGGCCACCAGGAGAAACTGCTATTCATAATTTATGGCTGAGGTGGTGGTGGTGGTGGTATTTCATGTGGTGCTCAGCAAATGCATAGCTTACTGTAGTTATAGTAACTCCATGCTGCATGCAAATTTCCATAGAAACACCTTCACTCGGCGCACATTGGCTGCCACCACACGATGCCGTAAAAGGCGCGCTGTGAGTCGAGTAGACGATGCCAATGTATCGATGCGACATATTTTATTTTTGTTTAATTGAAACATTTTTAGCTGCGTCAAGGCGACGACGACGATTGAAGTGCCCGATGTCGATGCGATCGATTTGCATGCCACTGGCTGGGATCAGTGCTCCGGCCACAGCTTTGGATGCGACTGTGGCTTCGGGTTCCGTTGCTAACTCCATGTTGCGATGCTTGTCGCCTGTCACATTGACAGACGCTGACTTCCCCTTGCCACTCCTTGCTCCATCTCGGTCGCCTTCTTCATCTCCAACTGACTGACAAACTACAACGCAGACGCGTCTGCATCTTTGTTTTTCTTTAATTTTTTATTTAATTAAATTTGAATTTGTAATTTGCGCTGCGCTCAACTATTTTGCGCCGACGTCGAAGTCGACGCCTGCAAAATAAATCTGCAAGCCATATGAGCAATGTTGTGTCTGTTGTTTTTTGTTGTTGTTGCTGTTGCTGTTGCTGTTGTCGTTGCAGGCCATTGCCATGCTCTTGCCATGTTGTTTAGCATTGAAAATGATGTACAAGTTGCTGTTGCTGTTGTTGATGCGTTGGTGTGGCGACCAGACCAATGCCTGACCGAGCCTCGAGCCTCAGGGGCCCGTCTTCGCCTCTCGTCTTTCCAGGCCTTCGTCTGGCTGACTATCTGCCAGCCAGCCAGTCGCTTGCTCTGTCCGCCAGCCTGACTCTATCTGACTGCACACTTGCACTAAACACTCCCACCCAGAGGGGGCATGCCGCACTTGTAGTCAGCGCGCTATAAGATTTATCACATTGTTCCACAGATTGTCTGCAGATCTTATATATGCACATACTGCTACATAGCGAAGGATGCGGCTGCACTGCACCCGCGCCTTCCACAACATATTTTGCAATACCGAAACAGCCAGTGCGAGCTAAGTGACGAGGGTCGCTCGGCATATATGTCGAAGTGCTAGGTGCATTGCAACAAGCTGAGCAGCTCGTTATTTCCAGTCAGAATTTACCTTTGGCTCAGGCTAACTTCGTTACAAATGAATATGAATTCGAATTGCTGTGTTAAGACTGTGTTGACATGTCTGGGGCTTTCAATGTTTCATATAATGGTATATATTAATAAATATTAAATATTTTAAGTCCAGAACTTAAAGTTAATAAACTCCTCGAGTGCCCTTTTCTCGAACTATAAGTGCAGATAAGATCAGTGATCTGCAAGTCTGCTGAACTTCAGTGCAAATCGCATATGCGTGAACGGGTGAAACTATTTGGTTTGTTTTTCAGCCTGTCTACCAGAATCTGAGAATCTGGATTCACATTCGCCTATACGCACGCATACGCATACGCGGCTGCAATTGCCAATGTAATGGGCACGATATGCATTTTCCCAAATCACTCTAAACAGATGTCGCATGAAAGGAGCAGACGGTGTGGTTGTTGTCGCTAGTTTGTCGCCCTCGACGCCGCATTGGTCCAAGTCCAATTTTGCAGATGTTGGTTGTGTTTGTGGGGGAGTTTTGCAGCGACTCTGCCTCTCTCAGCCGGCTGCCCGCGAATGTGTCTGGGCGGCGACTTCCCTGTAGCCTGTCACATTGCATGATATTGGGTAGATTTCCAAGTAAAAACTTTGCTCTATGTATAAATAGATGCGACTGCTCATTCGAGTCTGACTGCTGGAGTCGTTTGCTAACCAAGCATAAAGTGTAACAAATTTGTATGTTTCAATCTGACAAATTGCTAGATTTCGTTCCTGGTAGACGCTCGGTCGGGCGCTCGGCCGGTCGGTGGGTAGATCGGCTCAGGTAGCTGGTTGGCTCGCCTGGTGGTCGGTCGATTGCCACATCAAATCAAATATTTTAATGTGCTGCCAATCGAATTGATTTGGTTTCAAACTCGATTCCCAGCCACACGCATGCAGCACAGTCACAAGCTGTAATAATAAAAATCATTTAATTTCAATAATTCGAAAGTTGCTTTCGAACTGTTGTCTTAATGAAAGGTTTTAGGCTAAGCTGCGTGGCTTATCGCTTGGCTGTGGCTCTAGCTGTGGCTGTGGGCCTATGTGGTGCCAACCAACTGGCACCCACTGTGCGCGCACCGTTCTTTATGCAGCTCACTGTCGGCCTCACCAATTCAAGTTAATTACTTTTCACTGCACTTGACTTTGGTCACACGCTCAATCTGCTACGGCCACGACGCCGACTACGCCAACGACGACAACGACATCACTAGCTGCCCGTGGCTTTTCTCACCAGGGAAATCTGCCAACCAGGAAACACACAGAGACACTGAGATATACACAGATCCGAGCTTGCTGAGTGGCAGCAGCAGCCGCTGCAGCCGCATGTTAATTTTCCGCATGCTAAACTTTTAGCACAGTAGCAAATGCAATGGCAGCGACGCGGGTGCCGCTCATGTGGATGTGGACGCAGATACGACTGGTCAGTGGTCAGTGGTTTGTAGGTTTGCTGGTTTGTTGGTTTGCTGGCTGGTTAGCTGGCCGGCTGACCATTGGACGTGCCTAAATTGCCGCTAAATTGTTATCTATGAGTGCGGCGTGTGCGCCGGCATTTGGCAATGCCTCCGCTTTGGCATCCACTCAGTCTCGTAATTAAAAACACATTCAATGTGCGCAAAATCACAGGCCAACGAGGCCATTCTGCTCGGCAGCAGATGCCTGCAATTTCCATTAGGGCTCTGGACAAGGCTCTCACACCCTGCTCCACCTCGCTCCGCGCAGCTGTCCGCCGAGCCCGACCGCGCCATTAACTCTCGTTGTTTGACACATAATTCCATAACTTGCTGCCAGATCGCGGCCAGCGGGCTGCTTGGTTTATCTGCTCAGCCCACCTCGTGCAATTATTCGCTTTTTGGCAGTGCAAACAATTTCGATTTATCGACGGAGCTCACGCGGCGCATGCGTACAGACCGTACAGAGTCGCAGCACCGAGCCCCAGCTCGAATCCAAGACCTGACCACGACCACAGCCGCCATGGTGGCCGCAGCCGCAGCCGCAGCCGCAGTCGCAGTCAAAGTCTGGGCAATGCTGTGTGTGGGTCGTGCGGTTTTGATTGTAATTGCATTGCATTACATATTTTTATTATGCCTCAAGGTCGTGTCGCCGTAACGGCATGCCGATCTATATGGAATATTGGACAATTTTTATGTAAAAATAATCAATTGCAGATTTGTTTTATTGACTTTATTGGCAGACCCGGGCCCAAGGCACCGCTCAATAGATGCATGCCACATGATATGCGCGTGGAGCTGACAACTCTGAGCGATAGATAGTTTCTATTATTCACTGGCTCTGTTTGGCAGCTTGGGTTAATATGATGCAAATAACTTGATCACAGGCAATGCGAAATGCAGAAACGACTTCTTGCTTTGAGGTGAAAGATTCAATTGTAGACGACGCAACGTTGATAGCCCTCGACTGTGGAATGCTAAAATTAGGCGACTTAAGGTTAAAGCCTAGCCGGTCTTTCTCAGATAATTAAACTCTTAATTTTCTTCAAATTGGGACTTAGAGGAACGAAAACAAGAACAACTCAACCGTCTATTGTTTGGTTTGTAGCTGAAAATTAAAGAAGATTCAATGCCTGTGAATGCATAGCTTTCGGTTAATTTGCAGGGAAGACATGCACTAACTTAACTTTCAAATTTTGTGGCTTATGCTGCATATACATATATTTTTGAGCTTATTTTATTTTGAGATTGAGCGAGTTCTCCAAAATTCAAGTATCTAGTTTTTATTTCAAGGCGTACACTAAACATAAATAATATTCTTCGCACCATGCTTCGATCCACTCAAATACACGAATACTTTGTCAGCAGATTCAATTTAATTGACCGTAAATTTAATTCAATTTTAGCTTTATTTAATTAATGCTTAGCTATTAATATTTAAAGCAGATGCGACTATTTCGTACACTCACAAGCCGCCTAATATCTGACAGCCATCGCATGACTATTTAGGAAAAAATTTCAGTTTTCTAATGAAATGCAGCGCACCCATCCCAGAGCAGAAAGCAGCACAAGCCCGTAATTGCCATAGCATTTTGCCAGGCACTGTCACTCAGTAACTGACAGTTTTCGCATTCGTTTTCTTTTTGGCAAACAACAGTCAGGAGTCAACAGCTTTCAGCAGAGCCGTCGGGTCGGAAACCTACGTGTTTTATGACATGTTTAACTACCATAATGCACATTATCCACTTTGCGCAAATTGCCGCCCCCTGCGACTAGCGCCAAATATATTAGCACACGAGGCCAGCAAGACAGAAATAAAAAAAAAAAAAAAACAAAAATAAAACTCCAGAACAAAAAAATTTTACAAAAATTAGTCTAGTTGAGTACAAAGAACGACAGCGGCATAAAAAATGTGGCAGCACATAAATAAAAATTTAATTTTCCGCTTTTTTTATTCATTTTATTTTGCTTTTTTGTATTCAGCGCAACACGCGATGACGCGACGGCTTCGGAAAACTCTCCAACTCATTTTGTTCCGGTCGCAATTATGTGGAGTGGAGAGTACGGAGGAAACAAGGATGAAAAAATTACCAAAATATATTTAAGAGCGTCGCATGGCATTTTATTTTATTTATATGACCAGCCAGCCCGACTGTGTTGAGCCATGCGGATTTGCATGGGGATTAGTGCAAATATGGTGGCATGCAGAAGGCCTGAAAACTTAGAGCGCAATTGCCGGGGCCTCGCGGCGTATGTGTAATCTGTGCTGCCCTCTTGACAGCCACCAATAGCTAACTTCATTAGGCACACAAATTAAGCGATAAAGCTGCAGAAATTCATTAAGCAAATTCTCACACCGACAACAACAGCAGAAGCCCCCCTACTTGGCGAAAGGTGTTTACTAAAATGGCTACAGAAAATGCTGGCTGGCATGGGCAAGTCGACTCGCAAATGCCACTCTGGGAGGTTGCTATACCTATCAATTCAGCTACTGCTAGAACTTGTCTACTTTCGGTAGGATTACATCATTTCGGAGCATCGATTTTGATAGCTATTTATTGCCTTTTATCGATTACAAGTTACAAATTAGTTGCAAATGTGAAAAGTCATTCTGACAATTTGGTGGAGTTAAGATTGGGAGTAGCGAGTATTGTTAATTGGATTATTATAAATGAATCTCATAGAAGAATCTAATTATTTGCAATGGAGCAAGGTGCTAAACCTTTCATCTCGGGCTCGAGCATCATGCGCTAGCTGCTCTTCCGCTAGCTTTAAAGCGAGCTCTCCAGCTTCAGATAAAAGTCGATGTGGACACGCGTCAGAAAAGGGTATACACAAAATGGAAAGGCATTGGTACAACCAATTGCCAAAAAGTTGCGCATGTGCAGGCGAGATTGAGATTCGATTCGATTGGAATTGGGGATTGTTGGACCATTCAACTGGTTGCTTGACTGCCTGACTGGCTGCTTGGCCGTGTGAACGGTCGCTTTGTATGTTAACTACACGCATGTAAAATGTACTTTCGATAGCGATCTCTCAGTCGCAGTCGACGTCTCAGTCGACGTCTCAGTCACAGTCACAGTGGCATTGCTGCTGCTGTTGCTCGCGACGGCTCTGTCAGCGGCATAGGCAAAGTCTTTTCGGGCTCTTTCATGGTTACCATTAATTAATTTAGCGTGCACTCACCTGGTTCGCTTCCTTGCCGCCTGCCGTCCCCCCATCCTAGTTCTGAGTGCTGGCTTGCGTTTGGCCTTTGTTTGCTTTGGCCAATCTGCAGCGCTGATCTCTTGAGGCGTTGCGGCTGCAGTGGCAGCTACTGAGCTCTAGGTGTTGCGGCATCAGCGTCTAATGCATTGTCGATTGGCCGTTAATCCATTTAATTATTATTTATATCAAGATTGTGGCATCGAGCAGCAGCAAAGAGTAGCTTCACCGCCTCGCTGCTAATTTTAGTTAATGTTGCAACGCCGCCGCATTGTCTGTTCTAGCTAACTGCGACGGCGGCGACGGTGGCTGCGACGGCAACAGCGACTGCGACGACGAAAGAAGTTGGGACTGCGGCTTTGGATGTGAGGCAAAAAGTGCGCCGAGAAATGCAATTAAAGTCATTTGCTGTTGTTGCTGGCGACATAAAATGCCGCTGCTGCGCTCCCCTGCCTCCAGCTGGTGCTGCGGCGTTGGCGGCGTCGCCACTTTTTGCATGCCACAAAGTTTTGCGCGCCTTTTTATGCCCATGGTGGCAATGCCGCCAAGAGAATGAACGGTGCGAATACGATTGGAACAGGATGCCAACTTGCCAGAGACAAAAAAGCGTCGGTCTCTCAGTCGGTCGGTGGTCGCTGGTGGCTGCTTGGTGGCTGGTCGTTCGGTGGCTGTTAAAAACCTCCTACTTTTCCTGCATTTCCGCTCATAATGATCATGATGATTGCATGCGTGGCTGATGGGATTTGAATGTTGCCCGTTGCCAGTTGCCGCTGCCTCTCACTACTCACAGCGCTTGTGCAAGCAAATACACACATGCAATATATGTGTGCATATATGAATATACATGTCTGTAATTTGCACCAACATCGTGGGAGCGCACCTTTCCTTCGTGATTTGAACTTTAAAAGTCTGTTTGACCGCAGGCTGCGGCTACCGAGCTGACCGATGCCAAACTCGAGTACAAAGCCAAGATCTAACAGTGGTCGGAGGCTGCACCTGTTACCCAGCTGGGGCCATAAGTTAGCCAGTTGATGCGGCTTGATAAGCGTGCAGCAACAGCTCGTAAACAGCAAAGTTTTGTCTAATAAATTCACCGCTTGCACTTAGTAAATTTTCGTGGCTTGCATTATTTTGAGCACTTCATCATCAAATGCAGCGCAAAGTTGGGTCTTTTTTATGCTCAATTTACTTTGGCCAAAGTCGCATAAATCGTGGCCAGTAACTGGGCGGACGAAGGGGCCAGCCAGCCTAAGAGTAGCTGCAGCTCCTCCAGCTGCTCCAGTGCCAGCATCCAACATTACAACATTCAAGGCAAAATGCTACCCACAATCCGCACACAAAACACTTAAGTGCCATAAAAGAGATTTTTATTATGTCTTGTGTGCTGAGCTGAACCCCCAAAGCACAGGTAATTCCTTTTTCTCTACACCGTTTTCCATTTTCTCTTTGTTTTCTCTTTGTTTCCCTCATATGCTCACGCCATAATGCTTTGGTCAAGAAGTTTGCAGGTTTCTATTCTTTTAATTAATTTTGTAAAAGAATACTAATTATTTAATCTAAGTTTAACTACTTTACTTGCTCAATATATATATATATATATATATATATATATATATATATATATATATATATATATATATATATATATATATATATATATATATATATATATATATATATATATGTATATATATATATATATATAGATATAGATATATATATATTATATATAGTGAGCTGCTGAGCTTAGCTAACTCATCATAAGTGTATATAATAATAATTGTATAATTCATAAGTGACATAAATGTAACAGAAAACATTTGTTATTACACTATTTAATAATTCACAAGTAAATAGTAAGACAAATTGTTAATAAAACAAACTAACAACAGGTGTAAGTGTATTGAAACTTCGACCTGGAGCGACCTTCACTCATCCGATCTACCTCTGGCTCTCTGTGTTTCCGTGCAGCACAACTGAAAAAGTGTGGCAGACTGAAGATGTTGCCTGACTCTGACTCCCGCAACCGCTGCGGGCTGCCATGACCTGGCTTACTTGTTGCTTGCTGTTGGCTCTCGGCTGGTTGCTGTCTGATGTCTGCTGTCTGCTTGAGCAGCTTATGCAAATTGTGTGCTTATTGCCCAGCCATGTGGGTGTCAGGCAGTCATCCAGCCAGTCAGCTAGCTATCTGAAACGATAGACTTGTTGCCTTTGTTGACATTTCGTCAGACTGAAAGCGACTGGGCTTGCCTGGCAGACAGTCCGAGTAGGCTTGGCATCTGTGATCAAGGCTGCTGAGCAGCAGCACAGTTTACAGCAAAATGCATCTTCAGATTGTGCTCGTCTACTCGTTTGTAGCACTTACCTCGTCCACCTACTATTTGCCGTATGACCAAGGTGCGAGCGCAGTGCCCAGCCACCATCCCTATGCCAAGTACATAGTGTCCATACAGACGAAGCTGCCCAGATCGCAATACTTTGGCACCAATCACGTCTGCGTGGGCACCATCGTGGCGCCCATCTATGTGCTGACTACCACACATTGCATTTTTGATCGACAGTAAGTACACTTAATTATATATTGTGGGAAACTGAAATGCTTTACCTTTTGCAGTCACCGCCTGATGCATCCCGACGAGTTGCTGATCATTGCTGGAGCACCTAATCGACGAAATCCCACAGAACACACTCGACTCCTGCACGTCCAGTCGGTGTACCCGAGCTCGCGCTCAGGCATCACTTATAATTCCGACTTGGCTTTGCTCCGACTTCAGGACCAGGACTCACTCGAGCTGAATCTCACATTCAATTTAGGCATCGCTATGCTTGCCACTCGTCAGCCTTACGCGCAGTTAAGGTGCACTCGACTTGGCTGGGGACAAGCGCAGATTAATGAGTCCTTTGCAGAGGTATTGAATCCATTGACTCTGCAGCTGCAGCCCCAAAACTTCTGTCACAGCTTATTCCCGGGCATCTTCAGAAAGCAACTGCTTTGTGCCACAGGTATGCCCGGTACTTCCCAGAGTGTGTGTGGAGGCGATCCAGGTGGGCCGCTCTTCTGTGGCAGACAACTAACGGGCATTTACATCCGTGATGCCATGTGCGCTAACCGGTATCCTGCTTTATTTGTGTCCATCGCCGCGCACTATGACTGGATACAGGACGCCTTTTCGGGAGCCGATAGAGCTTTACCTTTCGTGGCGTGGCTCAGCTTAAGAATTATTTGATCCGTTGTTAGGGACATTCCCTGGACATGCTTCCATTAAACTGTTTTTGAAGATTCAATAAGCTTTCTTATTAACCCATTGACAGATTCTATTGGACTCGACTGGTGCCTATTCATTAGAGTTCATTAGCTGCAATCAAAATAGCCAAATGGACAAGAAACAATTATCGCGTCTACGCCTGCCCGACGAAATGTTCGCCCGCTCAGCTGCACGGCTGCTCCCAGCAAAGCCCGCCACTGCAACCACTGCAACCACTGTAAGCATTTTAAGCAGCGGCTGCCATCGAGAGACACCAATAGACACCAGGCCGACAATCTGTTGACCTTCGACGGCTCTTGTGACGCCCGCCCATAGACAACCGCCAAGCCGAGACTCAGCTCCGAGTCGCGATCGCGGCAAAG
Organism: Drosophila mercatorum; assembly: GCA_961210405.1. Lineage (NCBI taxonomy): Eukaryota > Metazoa > Arthropoda > Insecta > Diptera > Drosophilidae > Drosophila > Drosophila mercatorum. The sequence continues at coordinate 23,322,864 of CAUIUS010000004.1, read as the reverse complement.
TCTCTTGGCCAACAATGTAACAAGTAACAAGCTGGCCAGGCCGGGCCGGGCTGGGCCCCTCTCTCTCTCTCTCTCTCTCTCTCTCTCTCTCTCTCTGTGTCCAAGTCTCTGTCTGCCCCTTGTCGGTGCCGTCCACGTCTCCAAGTCCATTGCAATCTTAGACTCAGTCTTGGACTGATCTCAGCTGCGCCTGCGTTGCTTTCAATGGCGTTATTTATGTTTATTACCTCTAAGGTCGTTCGTTTCTCGGTGCTGGCCGAGTTGTTGCTGTTGTTGCTTGTGGCTTGTAGCAGTTGTTGTTATTGGTGTTGTTGTTGTTGTTGTTGCTGTTGCTGTCGCCGCTGTTGATACTATTTTGTACGCAGATATCAGTAAATTTAGATTTAAAGTGAATGCGCGCGTTGAGTGTCAAATGCGCCAAGTGTCAAGCGACAAGTTGTTGCTGTAGTAATTGTTGTTGTAGCTTGCTGTTGCTGTTGCTACAGGACATGTTGCACGAGTGACGGCCCAAGCTGCGCCTGCACCTGCTCCTATTGCTCGCCACAGTCTGTCTGCACCAGTTACAGTTACAGTTATGAGGAGACGTCCGTCTGCGGGCCGTGTCCAGCCGTTGACCATATAAGTCGCGGGCATAAATTTCCAATTGTTACCGCCCGCTTATGAAGACATTCAATAAGCTCGCACGCATATACATTATTTACGAGTCTGTCCCGAATAGCCGAAACGCCAAGCACTGCGAAACGCACAGATTTTTGTGCTAATTTTATCACTTTGTGTGTCGCTCTGCCGTCACGACTTCTGACAGCACATAAATACTCATAATTTATTAATACGGTAAATGTTGCATGCAATAAGTTCATGGCGACAAAGGCAGCCCCGGCAACAAGTGGTTGCCACAGGTCGCAATTGAAGCTCGACTGTGTGGCACACTCTGCCAGAGCCAGCCAACAGCTAAATACCCTTCATCATAGATTGCCTGTTTTACATTAGGAATATAGACATATATCATCATCTTTCTATATGTTATAAAAATACTTTTGTAAAATTCCCTCAAATTAAACTGCTACTCCCTTGAGAATTTATCCTACTTAGTCCAATGCGACATAGACAATAAAACTACTTTGAGAGACAGTCCATCAACAGAGTTGAAAGTCAGCCAACCAGTTGAGAGCAACCAGAAATAAAGTTGAGAGCAGTATGGATAGGTATTTAGGGCATTTAGTTTCCAAAAGGCTCTTTTCGGGTAAGGGTATAAAAAGTGAATTTAACTTTAACTGGAGCACACGCAGTTCCAACGACTCTGCATAAATAATAATTTCATCATTGTACGGCTGCGATGATTTATTTTGCTGACTCTATAAGGATTGGCTTACGGTTTTGACCAGCTCCTTGTGCCCAGTTGCTGCCAGCTACGCCGTGTGGCACCGTTCCATGCTGCTCTCTTGCTATCTCTCTATCTCTCTAGATCTGTTTGTTGTCATAAGTGTGAGCGATTTATTGGCATTGTCCCTGGGACACTATGAACTGGCAACAATTGCACTTTACTTTTTCTCAATTCCTAATTCAATTTCGGTCCTGTCTTGGCAGTCTCTGTCACTTTGGGCTGTCACTTGTCGAAGTTGAATAAAGGAAAGGAAGCTGTTCGGTCGGCTTTTTGGATGCTGCAGCAACGCCTTCAAACTTTGGCCTCAGATTAGGGGGAAAATCTTTGGCGAAATATTTATAGCAATAATTTATTGTAGTTTGGAATTTATTGTCTACGACACGTTTCAATTGCTCGTCTGCTGTTAGAGAATTGAGAATTGTTGCGGCACTTAGCGAGCATGTTGCTGGCGGCGACGGCGGCAACGACGGCGACTGTTGCAGCATTTGACACTTGCGAGATTTATCGCTGCCTCTCAGATACATTTCTAAGATGCCTGAGTTGGCAGCTAATGGAATCTTAATTTAGCAGTGCCAAAATAAAGCCAGCCGCATCAGCACCAACGCCAGCATCCTTAGCTGCAGCGTCAGCGTCAGCAATAACAACAACACCAGCAACAGCAACGGCAACAACACATTCACAAATTCCATGCCAGTTGGCACCCTCAAAGCAATTGAAGCTGGCCGAACATTTCAGTCGACTTGTAAATTGAATTAAAATGATTCGCGACAGACGAAAGGGTCGGGAGCAGTCGTTCCACGGCAGGAGCATGTGGCCCGGTCCGGCAACTTTTGGCAGCTACTGTTTGTGCAGGTGCGTTCGCCGCGATGAAATTAACGCCGACTGCAGCATAATTACAATATAAATGGGCAGCCTGTGCCATATATGGCTAGCCTCAATGTCAAGTTGCGAGCACGTAATTGGCGATCGGCTCTGCAATTTGTGGCCATTTGCTGAGCAACAGCGGGAGCCACCCTCGTTGTTGGCCAATAGCCAGTATCAGCTGCATAATACATGCTGATTGAGCAACATTTTTGCGCAACCCACTGACAAAACAACGCGCCTATCGACAGACAATCAACAACGGCAGCAACTGCAACCACATCCTTTCCACCTCCGCGTCCGTTATGCAGCTCACTTCCTGTCCAGCAGCCGCACAATCTTTCATTCATGAAATTTGTTGCCGTTGTCATTGTTTGTGTTGCAAATCAAATGCCCGACGGCAGCAGCAACAGCAGCAGCAGCAACAGTTACTGTCTTGGTCGCATAAATTGCTGCTGTTACTACTGCTGCTGGCGGGGATTGTTGCCTCCGTTCACTGTTCCACTTTGCCAGCAGAAAATCTGTGGCTCTGCGGCTACGAGGCTGTGAGGCTGTGAGGCTGCGTTTTTGACGCAGTTATTTTAACGAATTTATTTGCAGCGCTTTCATGGTCAGCGCAACAATTTAATGTAATTTAAATGACGTGCCCAGTACACAAGCGCAAAGGACAGGTGCAGATTCTGAAGAGTTGGCTCAGTCTGCGCGCTCTGTTAAGTCTTCAGTCTGTAGTCTTCGGTCTGCGTCTGCTTCCTACGGTGGGAGTATGCAGTCTGTTCGCATTTTTCTGCTCGGCGGCGGCTCCTTTGTGGCGACATTGACGACAGCGTCGACGCACACAGCAGAGGACGAAGACAGCCAATGTCGCTATCAAGTTTTTGGGCGAGCGGACACATTTTAATGATGAGTCGGAAGACTCTGGAATTGGGCCTGTTTCTGTTTCTGTTGCTGTTGCTGTTGCTGATGCTGTTTCTCTCGCTGTTGCCGTCGATGCCATTGCAGTTGTTGGTGCTGTCTCAGCCGGCGACTGTTGCTGCTGATACAAGGGAAATGCTAATTTGCGTATGTCGCTTTTTGCAAGTGCCGATCGAGTTGTGGCTCTTAACGAGCCAACAAGAGTATTCCACGTGCGCCATTGAGCACACTCTAATGCATTTGCAATCGATTGATTAATGTCACACAATATTTATGTTATTAAATCACAGATCGATCAGAGCTAATAGTAATATAGTGAACCAGTTTCCCTAAGTTTCACTAAATGATTGAAATTAAGCAAAAAGTCATTTCACATCTGTTTATAAATTGTTTTAGATTTATTCAAATTATAATTTGAACAAAACATAACCATAGTGTATTGAGACTTCGATGCATCACATCATCCGCAATTCCTCGCCCTTGTCTTTCTCTTCGGCTTTAATCAGTCATTCAGTTGGCTAAATTGAGTCGCCATCCTCATCGTTGTCTTCGCTGCGGCCCGTCTTTCTCTTTCGGCGGCTATTCACTCTGCCTCAATTTAGAGCCTCGCTTTGGCTCATTTGCGTGGGTCGATTGTTCGACTGTCGGATTCGGTATTTAATTGCATATTAATAAGGCTTATTAGTCGACTAGCCGAGCAGGTGCAAAGGCAGTAAATTAGTTACGGACTTAGCTGGCAATCAGTGAAACATAGACAATCGTCGTGTGAGACTTGGATGGTGCCACCAACAAAATGGCCCAGCATTCGGACACAGTCAAGATGGAGACTCGGATATAAATATAGAAAACAGATCGAGTTTCGATTTCATTTTGAGCTTGAACGCTTGAATGCTGAAATCAGGCAAACGACTGTCACAAATTACGCGCAATCAATGTACAATCAATTAAAGCCACCAAATTTAAGCGCAGGCAACTCAAAATAAAAGCAAAAGGGTATCGAGAGTAACAATTGATTTCAATTTGCAATCAAATTGAAATGAAATCAATGACAAAACAAAAACGATAAAGGCGACAGCTTACACCCGCATAGAATACGAGTCGTCTTTCGTTTCGCTGTTCGTTTAATTGATGTTGCTGCTTTCGCTGTCGTTATCGTTGCTGTTGTCGTCGTTGTCGTTGTCGGTGTCGGTGTCGGTGGGTGTGCGAGGAGCAGCTTTTGCCTATTGCGTGACGCTGGCTGTTAGAACTGTGGTTGCCAGTTGCCGATTTATTTCAGTTGCGCGCCGGGCTGCTGGTCTCCATTCTGCTGCTGCATTGCCTTTGGGGAAACAATAAAATAAAGTGGCAAACAGTCAACAGCAGCCGCAGCAGCAGCAACGTCATCATCAACAGCATGATGATGGTGTGAAACTTTTTCAATTGACTCATGCGGCAATTGTGTCAATTTGTCAGGCATTGATTTCGATATCGGCTTTGATTTCTGCGATTCGAATTGAACAATGTGTGGGCAGCGATCATTAGAGTTTATGATGATATGCGGGCGGCCATCCCTCCGTCCAATCACTCAACAACAACAATAATAGCAACAACAGGAGGAACAGCAGCAACAAGAGCAACCCCTTGTCATGTCTTGACCACGCTCAATTTCCATTTTATGCGCTCTGTGTGCAATTAAGTGATTTATCATTTGCAGTTGGTGGTGATGGTGGAGCTGGAGCTGGGCTGGAGGTGAACTGCGACCAATAGCCAACTTAATTTTAGCGGCAATCAAGCAATAACAAGCTGCAACATGCCGTGTTGCACGATTGCCTTTAACTCGACTCCGTCCGTGGCTCGTTGCAGCAGCAACAACAAAAACAACAACAGCAACGGCAACATCAACTGATATCGATAGCTTTGCCTTTGACTCAACTGCTGATTGCATCTGTTGCAGCAACAAAATTACAAGCAACAACAACACCAGCTAAATTGAATTTGAGAAAAGCCTCGCAAAGGCGCATCAGCTGCAGCTTCAGCTGCCTCAACTTCAGCTTCAAGTGCGGACATTCATGCAGAGGAGAGAGCTGGTGGCGGCGGCGGCGGCGGCGGCGGCGGCAGCTACGTGCAGCAATCAGCAACACCTACAAAAATGCCAAATGATATCGCTGCGTGAGCATCAATTGCCAGCCCAGTCTCCAGCAGGAGTAGTGGCGGCGGCAGAAGTCCACCTACTCGAGCAGCTCCTCAGTCCTATGTTGGATCTCCACCTTTCGACAAGCTTTAGCACATGCATTAAATAATTTTACACTTTGTTTGCCATCTCGGCGAATGCAAATGCGATAATGGCCAAACGTTTGGCAGTGAACGAGACGCGACCGACGTGGCACTAGTGGCACTGGGTGTCAGTGGCGGTGATAAGGCTCCTTTTAGGGCATTGAGCGGGTAGCCTCGACATCGGCCTTTGTCACTAGCCTGCACCGCCGCAAATCTAAGATCTAAGCCAGGCACCACAGCTGCTGTTGCACTCGCGGCACGAGCAACAAATTGCCCATTTTGCTGGCCGCGTACGTGCTGCAATTTCAAATGACATTTTCATTAGCAATTCGTTTTGAAAATTGCATCAACTTCACAAGTCATCGCGATTCATGTGCATTGCCGGCGACTCCGCGCGGAGTCAATCGTTTTCAAAATTTGTTCATAATTTATGTGGGCATGCGAGCAGAGAAAATTCAACAACAAATCATTCCGGTGTCTAGATTGAGCAATGCAACAATTTATTGCACCACCAAAGATATTTCGCAAAATGCAGAACATGCATAACATCAGGCCTTCTGCTGATTGTATAGATTTTTAAATGTTCTTTGATTATTTTAAGTCTATATAGACCGTAAGACTTATGTATAATCGTCTAGTATTCACAGACCCGCTTCGCCCAAACCCGATTCAACCAAGACGTTGCCACAGTACTCTCACCGAGTTTATGTACATCTGCAGAATTTGTATCGCCCAAGGCGATAAAAAATTGGCAGACTGGGCATCCCAAATACGCCTCGCCATCGGACTGCGGACAGGCGACAACTGTTGGGGGCCGCCGACGCCGCCCGGTTTGTCTGGCTGTCTGGCGGCAACTGCAAGAGTTGCATGTGAACAGAGATTAATATGTCCAATTACTGTGACAAAATCGCAAAATGCCGTCTGCTTTCGGCTTGCCAAAAGCATACGCCACAAAAATGATATAATAAGTGGCGAAAAATCCGACGGGTGGCGATTCTTGCGACGGTGGCGCGTTCTAATTAGCGTCAGTTGGTGGCACAAAAAGTAAACTAATTTGTGGAAAAGCCGACGATACAACGATGCAACCCCAAGCCCGTGGAGCAACCCCCACTAAAAACAAAACTTATAGCAAAGTCATGTCAGTTCTTTCAGCGAGAGGACCGACTAGCTGATATCCTATAGCAAATAACTTAAATTTAGTGTGTTAAATCAATACTCACTCTCAAATATCACGGATATCCACTACCAGATTAAAAAATCTAAATAACTTGAGTCTAAAGACAAGGCAAATGGGATATTCCTCTTCGCTTCACTTGCTTAAGTTGCGTGAGTCGGTAACTCAAGTGGGTTACAAATTGTGTGTGAAAACCATAATGCCCAGAGACAATGGATTCGAATTTAAAGAAACGCGCAAATATTTTCCATGTCACGTTGAATTGTGCATTTTTTGTAGCTATCGTTTTTGTTTTTGTGCATGAAATTAATTTCTTGTCGCCTTTTGTTGCTCATGTGGGGCAACATGGTGACAACAACAGCAGCGGCAACAGCAACAGCAACAGCAGCAGCAACAACATCTCACCTAAATGGCAATAGAAAATGGCTGCCACCAGCGGCAAAGATTTTGTAACAGCTGCACGGCCCAAAAGCCAAAAAGCCAGAAAGCCAAAAAGCGTGCTCTCATTTTTATTATTTCTTGTCATTTGGTGCTGTTGCTACTGCTGCTGCTGCTGTCGTGCAAAATGTTTTGTTTGGCTTTTCTCATTTCTGAGTTTTTATTAGCAGTTGTTGTTGCTGCTGCTGCACTTGTTGTTGCTAATTTGAGCAAATTTCCCATACAGTGAATTCGTCGCCATTGGCGAAAGTAAACAAGAAACAACAGGCACAGACACCAGACACCAGACAACAGACAACAGGCAACGGGCAACAGGCAAGCGACAAGACACACGAGTCACATGTTTGCTAGTGTTTTTCATTTTGAATAAATATTTTTAATTAAAATTTGCTGAGAACCAAAAGGAAAACGTGACTTTAGGTAAATGACGAGGCGCAGGTAGCCCTCTCCTGAATCACATTTAACTTTTTAAATTCTTAATAAAGAAAGAGCTTCAAATCTGAAACTATTAAGACATGCTGCTCACAGTGGAATAATGTAAGTTTATACATTTGTTCTGTTTTAGAGAAAGACGAGAAAACTAAACTAAAATAGTCTAACTTTATTAACCTCGCTGATTTTAAATATGTATATCGGTATTGTCATAGGAACCCACATCGAAGAATTTAGCGTTGGACTGTGCTACGTTGCTTTTCAATTACTTCTAAGTTTTGTAGCTTTGTATATGTATATATATTGAATGATGTTCATGCTTCGACTCAATCTGTCTGCGACTCGATCTTCCTCTTATTCTCTTTCTTTGGGACAGAAGGGGCCATTTGCATTGCAGTTTTCCCTATTTTCCCACGCGTCAAACGGCCGAGGGAGAGCTGTGCCGGGTCCAGTAATTAGCGAATGCAGACAGCGCCAACCTAACGATGTCGCTTTATCAGCGGGTTTGTTTTTTGTGCAAGTTGTACCGCTAATATGGCCTACGCCTACTCCCAGATCCAAAGCCAGTCGCAGTCCGAGACGACGGCGACGACTTGAACACGGCAAATGCCAACCAATAAGCGAGATAAAAGCCAAACGCACTGCGTCTGGATCGTCTTCCTCATCCTCCGCCACCACCGTGGCTGCTTGCCTGCCTGACTGGCTGCCTGCCTGCCTGCATAAAGCGGAGCACTTTGCATTAGCGACATAATTTATCTCGCCAACGAGCAGGCAGCGGCAGCGGTGGCAGCCGTGGCAGCGGCGGCAGTGGAGGAGCGGCTGACGGAGCAGCCACAGAGGCGTTTACGGGGCTTAAGACAGGGTAGCAGGGGTTCGAGCCGGGCGAAGGAAATAGTGGCATGACCACGCAGACGCATCGGCTGCCCATCTCAGTTGCCGTTGCTCGTTGCGCGTTGCAGTTGCCCCATGCGTTCGTTGCACCTGCAGCCTTGCCGCGTCATCTTCGTTGCGTCGACATTGTCGTTGTCGTCTTCATCGTCGCCTTGCTGGACTTGCACTTGGATTGGTACAGGTACTAGGGGACTCTTCTCCGACTACAGCCGGCTTCCACTGTTCGTGTGGTGTATTTTTTCTTTCGACTTCTTTTTTTTTTGTTTTTCTTTTTACTAATTTATTTATTTTTTTTGGCGCAACAAGTGCAATTATTAAAAATTCCGGAATCCGACTGAGAGATCAGCAGGGTAGAAGGGGCAGACAGTTGCGTGGGGAGTTGTTTCCAGTTGCTGCTTCTGGCTGATGTTGCTGCTGTAGCGGCTGCACCTCTTCGCTGCCTTACGCATACGCATGCGCATGCGCCACAGCCGCTCAAGTGCGTTGGCTTTCGCATTAATTATGCGTTTCGACCCGGGCCAAAGAGATCCAAGCGATGCGAGCGATTCAAGCGATCCGTGAGTCGATGCTAACCAGAAATTGATGTGGTTGCTACTTCAGGTTGGCGATGTTCTCCTGCGCAAAAGCATTTAATAACAGCGCACAAATCGATATATCATTCGGCTCTGGGTTACTTTCTTTCGCTGACTCTTCGCCATGGGCTGAGCGGGGGGCCGCTGTCTTCCCACACTTTTGCTGAAAAATCAATTAAAATATCTTTCTCGTGTCTCTCGCTCTCTGTGTGCGCCGCGCAAATAAATTTGCCATAAAAATTCCACTAAATCATTATCGTGGACATGGCAGATATAACTTTGTCGCACGGACATTAACATTAACATACCTGACCGAATACGTCCAGAACTAAGATGCATAGAAACATCTATAACCGTTATTTGGATACATAGCAAAGGATAAACTTGATAAAGAATATTCGCTGGCTCTGGCTTATCCCAATATATTTTATGTGATCTGAGCAACGCACGTAAATTTCTTTAAAAGTAATATGGGTGAAATATATATATAATATATATATACTGTAAGTACATATATATATATATATATATATATATATATATATATATATATATATATATTTGTCAACTAAATGTGATAAATGGCAGCCCCATAAATTAATAGCCCGCAATAACAAGTACATAAGTATTACTACAACTACAACAACAACGATAACTACAACGACAACGACAACTACAACAATAACTAGGCGTATGCCTAGCCAAGCAGCTACTGAAGTTTTTGCTGCTGACTATCGGCACCGCCCCAGACAGTCCAGACAAGCGTAACAACAACTGCCCACAGCAACTCAAGTCAAGTTCAAGTGCAATCTGGGGGACAGCCAATAATGCAGCTTGATAAGCTGGCAAAGAACGCAAAATCATAACAGGCAAGACTGCTGCAATCGGGAGCTCATGGCTACGAGATACTCTCAACATTTTAATTTTAGATCCTTTTATATATGAAGAGGTGGATTTATCGATATAAAATTGCGAAAGACCACTTAAAATTACTAGACGGCAACGAGAAATTCACAAAATTAAATGTATTGTCTTATGCAACTAAATATCAGCAAATACTGTAAAACGAGGATACATATGAGGACGCAAATACCTTCAGATGAATGTTGAGCATGATTAACTTTAGTGTTGGGTATATAAGTAAATTTAGAACTAGCTTTCATTTCATCTTCTGGCAAAACTAATGTTCCCCTCTTTTGCTCTAGCTAATGGGTATATCAAAGAGGCGAGAGCAGTAGGAGCTGGACTTAGAGAAGTTGTTGGAGCAACAGCAACAGCAACAGCAAAAGCAACAGCCACAGCGTAGGCAATGTCGCCTACTGTCTAGCGCCTGTTCCATTCTGACATGCTGTTGACACAAGCACCGAGCCAAGCAAGCGCCTTGGACTGCCAACGGGCAAGTAGTGGCCAACATGTGCATCCTGCTGCCCACATCTTCTGGCAAGCCTCGGCCTATGGTGTCTGCTGCACAGCCACAATCAAAATGCAATCACCCACAATATTAAGGCAAATTTAAGGCGCATCAATTCCTTTGGCTGGCCTCTTGGGCAGACAGGCAGCAGCAGCGACAGCCAGAGAAGCTCACAAATGAAATGAAATCCTTGCCGCACACACATTAACAGCTCATTGGCACTACTGTAGGGGGTCTCTCGATATGGCACAGTCGGAATTACAGTCACAATCCCATTCGTTGGAATGATCCCAAAGTGGCGCCGCCGACGCTTCGCCTGCATTTAACTCTACCCTTGTCTCTAGCACTCTCTCTGCCACACTCTCGTCGTCTCTTTCTCGCACTGCTTGGGCCACGAAATAAGTTATAAATTTTGCAACCGTTGATGGCGCATATTATGATATCATTTTACAACTTGGGCAGAGCCCAAAGCCATGCCAAAGCGACCAACCTGCGCCGTACCCCTGGAGATGGGCACGTGAGTAATATATTATTTTGAAGCAGTAGATAAATTACCTCAGGCAATGAATGTTACAGTTTAATTCTTTTGTGGAAAGACTTTAAGTAAATTGATCTCAATAGAATATGGTAACACAATGAAGAGCCAATCCACCGCAAAAAGAACGAGAGAATTGAATTATGAAAGCTCTTAAGTTTTGGAATAACTTTCATTGGCATCTATCTGGTTTGTAGAGATATCTATAATAAGGGTTTCAAAATCATCGTTAAATAATATTCAATTGGTCGGAAATTCATTTCCATCTGCTTGAAGGCGGCATTTGCGTGATTCTCGTGAGTCACGTAATGTGTTCTTGGTGCCATCGCAAGGCCCTTATGCAAATTGTGGTGCTTTTGCCGTAGCTGCAAATTAATGTTGCTGTTGAGTTTAAGCGCTCGGTTCCTTGCCGCAGTCTGCCTGCTTCTGGCGTGGCTGCAGGCTCAGCCAGTGACCGGGTCTCTGCCTCCCTGGAGTCTCAGCTGCTGTTCTTGTGTTCTTCGCATGTTGACATTGTGCGCTGACCTTCCCCCACTTTAAGAATTATTGTTATTATATACGCTGCAGCGATAAAAATCACAGATGCCACACAATCGTCGTCGACATCGTTGGAGGACAAGCCATAAAATACGACGCACGCACCCAGAGACTTTGCTCTGGTGCTGGGCAGCAGGATCAGCAGCAGGTCATGCCATATGCCATATGTGTCTCAGTGTTTATATACGAGTATGTGTATTAAAAATAATTATAATTGCTCCCACGATTTTGTGTTCCAAGAATGCTGCTGCCAACGTTGCTGCTCCTGTGGTCAGCAATTGCTGTTGCAGCCCCTCATGTTGCTGCCGTGACGGCTCTGGATGCTGTTGTTGCTGTTGAGGCCATTTCATTTTAACGCATATTAATTTCAGGATTTTATACTCTGTTATTTTTATTGTGACATTTGATTAATTGACGACATTTAATTACAGCGCTCAGGCAGCTTTCGAGCGCAGACTGCGAATCCGCACGCTCCGAGCCCGAACCCGAGCCCCGTTTCATCCACACTGCCCACTCTCCCTGCAAAGTTCGAGTACTCATTTCTCGCTCTCTGTCTCTGTCTCTGTCTCTATCTGTCTCTTTACTCGTCGCTTATCGCAACTCATTTATCGCTGGAAAAATTATGACGCTGCTGATTGCCGACGCTTTTATCTGATCAGCGATGCACTCGCCTCGTCCAGTCGGTTCCAATCCCTCTGCTGCCTTCCGCTCAACCCATCGCAGCCTGCTCTCCCACTTGTGGGTGGGTGACTGTTGGACAGAAACTCATTGGCCTGTCTGCCCAAATTGGGTGCCAAAAATTGATGACTCATTTGTGCAACAAGTGCACAATTTGCTATTGAATCGAGCTGCGATTAGTGGGTACGCCGCAGCTGGCTGTCATCAATGATTAAATGTTACAAGACAATAAACGCTTTATCTTTATTGCGGGTGCTAAGCAAATTGCAAGCTGCCAAAAGGCAGATTATGGCCTGCCAGTGCGCCGCACTCCGATCACCCCGACCACAACGACCACACCGACATCATGACTAATTTGCCTGTGCCGACATGGCGTATGCGCATTGCCCAAGTCTGCGTCTTTGGAAAGTGCAACAGCAGCAATAATTGCATGTGCCCCAGCAGCATTCATCCATTCATTTGCAGTCACATTAAGATAATGCGGTGCATGTAAGCTCATTTTGAGAGCCGTCATCAAATGGAGCGCGATGCAAACTCGAATACGAGCGCGATCAACACCCGTTGATAAACGACAACAACGAATGCTGTTGCCAGTCATTGCAGCAACAGCAGCAAACAGCTGCAACTTGACAGACAAAATATTGGGCTTGTAGTGCGGCCAAATGTCCACTACGCGCTTTAGAACATATCATATGATAATCTTCATGCATCACTTTAACGTCAGCAGCCAGCAACAAAGTGAAGCTGTTGTTGCTGTGATTGTTGCTGCCGGTGCTCCGGAAGCATTTTATTACCACAGTTGTTGGCCTGTCTGCGATTCACTTGTGCTGATTATTCGAGGCATCGTAAATCCCCACTTTTGTGGGGGCACGCGCGTGCCTTAGGCTGATAGCAGCAGCTGCTGCTGCTGCTGCAGCAACAACAGCACCACCACCACCAGCAATATCAGCAATACCAACAACAACAGCAACGACAACAACAAGTGTTTGGCTTATAGGTAGCTGCAAGTCAAAGAGGTGCGAAATGGCAAAGCGCCCGCTGGCATTGAATTTCAGACAAAGTGTTTTCGCCTGGCATTAGATGATGTTGCCATCGCGTGGGTCAATGCTGCTGCTGCTGGTGCTGCTGCTTGTGCTGCAGCAGCCACAGCAGCAGCCTAAACGTGTTGCTGATACAATTTGCTTGATAGGCGCACATTTTACGCTTCAGCGCTCTACACTATCTGCGCGAAATCTAATACGTTTTGTTAGCGCGCACACTTTAGCCAATTCCAGAGCAATTGTTGCTGGTACAACAGCAACTGCAGCCATGACTGCTTGATTACCGAGCCGAGAAACGACGATCAAACAATGAGCGGACCCCAAACTTCTGACACAAGAAACAAAAGCTCCGCATTGCAGCGCTAGTCATGTACGTGGCTAGCAAATTTGTGTTGCCAAAAACTAGGCAGGCAGCAACATGAGTTTCACCAACACCGCCACCAACGGCCGTAATAGCAGTTCATGGGAGCACGCAGCAGGCGAAAGGCGAGAGAGCTGGCGCCAATTGTGTTTTTTGGTTAACCCTGTGCCAAGAAGCATTGCTGGTCTGCCACGTAAAGCGCATAAATTGCATAATTTTGACTGACTTTGGTTGCCGGCATTGCTGGCACTGCATTTTCTTGGCAGCCAGCAGCATGCCTGGACCGCTTGTAGGTGTCGTTCATTGCCTTCAGCTAGCTCGACCTCTGTTTGTTTCAGCTTTAAGCCATGAATTGAAAACTCATAGGTATAGCAGAGAACAACTGAACACATTTATAAGCTTAAAAGTGAATAAAGTCCCAAGCTTGACTTTTTGCAAACAAAAAATAATTAGTGCATTTCAGTTTATTTCCTTAACCCTTTGGGGCATCGTAAAAGAGTCAATGCTGTCCGCGTTCAAATCCGAACATGGCTTGCAACATTTCCGTTCATCTTTCGATTGGCTGTTCACCGGCCAGTTGTTGTGCCCGTTGCGCTTCCTGCATAGAAATTCTAAGCACGAGCAAACTCACTTTGACAGTTTTATGTGCTTTCAAACTGTTTTATGACACGCCACAACAGCAATAGCGACAACAACAACCAGAGCAGCGGTAACGCGAGCCGAGTGAGTGAGTGAGCGAGTTGAGGCGTGAAACATGCCTATAATGAGAATGAGACGCTGTTCACTCCGACTGAGACTGACAGGGGAACTCGCGCGTTGCTCATACGCCATGTGGCCCTGCGCCAATCAGACGCTTGTCCGCCCACACATTTCTCAGTTTGCTCTGGCGATATTTAGTTGCAAGAATAATGCGCCAAAATTGAAATGAAAATGATAAATGTGCCTCAGATACAGAGTACAACAGCAACAACAACAACCACTGCAGCAGCAATAGCTGCATGGAGCGACTCCAGCACGCACAGACGCTGTCTCAGTCTCAGCATCTGTCTCAGCCTCAGTCTCAGTTTGCATCTCGGCGCCTTCGCGCAGGCGTTTTTGACAGTTTTTTAATAATATCAGCCAGGCAACGGAGCCTGTTGCTGGGTAGACAGACCAGCCTACCTCAAATCCAATACTCTCATTCTGCTGCACTGCATATAACTCTTTTATTTTTTGATAAGTTTTATTTCGTTTTATTTGAGTTTTTTTATTACATATCTCATTGCTTTTTCGCATAAACGATGCAGACACGGGCGTAACAGCTCCCTCTCTGTCACCTCGTTCAGCTCCTTCTCTTTCAATGCCTTTGCATTGCATGCCGCACGACATTTTTCGCGCTGTGTGTGTGTGCCTGTGTGTGTGTGTGTGTGCGATAATGAAAATTTCTGACACTTTAACCAACACTTTTTGGCTTGCCAGCAGGCGTTACTGTCAGGTAGGCAGCAGCTCCAGCACCTACCAGCTAGCACCTAGCGCACGGCGTCCAGCGCCAGTTGATAAGTCAAAAAGTTGTTTCCTCATTATGTTTGATAAACGCCCAATGCCCGCCCGTAAATTGATTCATAGTTTGTGTGCTAAGTGTGACATGACCGGAGAGGGGCACAGGCGACTCTCCGCCTTGTGAAACGTCGGAATCGGATGCCAATTCCGGTCTGAGGTTGAATGGCGTGCTTTATTACTTATGAGGTTGTTATTGCCATTGTTGTTGCCGCTGCCTCGCTGCCTCGTTGCCTCGTTGCCATTGCCAGTGCTGTTGCTGTTGCGTTGCATTGTTCTGTGTAATGACATGTAATTAAGCGCATATTTACAGACAGCTGGCGAGGGGCGTGGCAGTTAAGCAGGCATTTAACAGACGCAGAGTGCCCGAAAATTGACAGCTTAAAGCGTTGCTGCTGCCCGAAGTGCAAATGGCAACAAATTTCGAGCTGCAGGTAAATTATTCCACTCAATTGACATTCAGAGCAATTGCACCTAAAGGAGTTCCTTCCTCTTGTTTAAAGTTGCAAAGCAGAAAGTGATCGCATCTTAAAGTTCTACACTCCAGTCTTTTATTACCTGAATCTGGTCCAGTAAACCGTGCATATGACGGCAATTTGGATTTCACTATATGTTTCATGCACGGTTCTTATCCATTAAAAAGAACTGAATTTGCGTAGGCGATACATCTTGAAATTGAAACCGAGCACAAGCCACAATCCGCAATCCACGAGCGAGAAACCACTCGACGACTTATTTGTTATTAGGTTTTAATTTATTTCGGAGTGTGTCTGCCGCGACCGCAATGAATTATTTGTAGCGGCATTGGGCGGACAGGCAGCGCGACCTATGGGGCGCCCGGGCGGACCGAACCGGAGCGAGGCTTGCCTAGGATCCACGCAGCGTCTACCCAGCGCCAGCTTTAACTGGTGTCGAGTGTCGGAGCTTGAGCGTTAGTATCGGTGTCGTTGTCGCTGTCTCTGTCTCTGTCGGCGTCGAGGCTTGCGTCGGCTTGGCTGGGTTGGTAGTAGACAGCTGGCAGCCAGGCGACAGGCGGCAATAAATCAAACGGCAAACGGCTTCAAGTGTAAACTAATTTCCATGTCGATTTATAATAACAACTTGTTAGCATTTTGTTACATTTCGAAAAAGTGAGCTGCACTTCATTAACGGGCGCCATAGCCACGACTGAGCAGTCCAACATTTCGATAATGTTTGCCAAGTTCGGCAGACAACTTGAGTTTTTTTGTTTATATTTGACGTACAACTGGTAAATGTGCAACGTGCAACGTGCAGCGTGCTGCGTACAGCGGGCATCGGGCACCGTGCAACGTGCAACTTGGCTAAGATAAATACCCTTCAATCTAAATGTAAATGGCTCCGCATGTAATTGCCACAAATTGCCACTGCAGTGACCAGTTTTTGCCACAGCCATTGGCCATGTCATGTCTATGGCTTCGTAGTTGATCTTGCTGCTGTTGCGTTGCTGTTGCTGTTGCTGTTCTTGCGCCTTTTTTAATTACCCGCAGGATGCGCGACAACAGCAAACAAATTGCCTCAATTTCAATGTTGTTGGCTGCCAGGCGAGTGCGTCGTGATTCATGTGATGGAGAACAGCGACAACATGCAACTGCGGCAGCATCAGCAACGGCAGCAGCATCAGGAGCAATAGGCATCTAACGGCTGCAACTCCCTCACACACCCGACCAACTGTAAATAACGCGTGAAGTGGCCAACATGCGTGGCGGCGGTGGCAAAACTAACGGTTTTCGGTCTAACAAAGTGGGCGGCGGCTATGCAACAGCAACAACAACATCAGCAGCAGCAGCAGCAACAGCAGCATCAGCAACAGCGCCAGGCAACAACATTTCGTGCTGGTGCGATAAACAAACGCTAAGTGTTGCTGCCAGACACCAAAGACTGCGGCGGCAGCAACATGTTGCCAGCTGACTGACAGCGTGATGTTGCGTAGACCATCCATAAGAGTGGGTCAGGTTGTAATGATAATGGAGATGATGATGGTGATCATGATGATGTTGTAATGATGTTGATGGAGCTGCAACATGTTCGAGATGCTCTAAATAATATTTATCCAACCTGCTGATAATTAATGGATTTCTTATGCGATTCCTAAGTCCAACAAGACCTCGCCACTCCACACCACTAACATTTTAAGTCGTTCGGGTTGGGCAAATTGTTGCCGGCACCTTTGAGCCCCAATTGCACTTGGTCGACCAACCAGCAACCACCTTCCTGGCAGCCCAGCAAGAGCGGCCAAAACAGCACTTGCTGCTTGGCAATTTGATTTATAGCGCGAATGGATTAAGTTAGCGTATCTGCCGCATGCTGCTTAATTAATTCGTATCTTTTGGCTAAATCGAATGCTTTCGATTTGCCATACTTCCTTCTCTTCCCCAGTCTCTGTCTGTCGTCTCTCAGTCTCTGTCACTCTCACCAGCTCTGTTGGTTTCTCTCTGTCTCTCTCTCTCACTTTTCTCTGTCTCTCTCTTTCCGTTTAGCTACAGTCGTTTAACATGTCAGCAATGCTTTTTTCTCATCCTCGTGGTCTGGCTGGCTGGTTCTTCCGCTGTGTGACGTCTGTGTCCTTGTGCCGCCATAAATTTAGTGCCCCGCCTGTCAGGCGCTACACATTTTGCGTATTTATTTATTTATTTATGTGTGTGCGGCGGCAATGCAAAAATGTCAAACGAATTTGCTGCTGCCGCTGCGGCTGCGGCTACTGCTGGCAGGAAATTGTTGCATTTAGCGGTGCAAATCTGTCCAGCATTGATTAGTCGAAAACATATGGCTCTGCTCTTCATTTTAAATCTTTTTCTCTCGCTTTTTATCAATGGACTTGACCATGTCTCAAAGACATGCAAGGCTTTTGTTAGACAGCACAGCGTACATCACGCAAGGCACAACTATTCAATTGGCAATCAATCAAACAGCTGCGCAGCGGTAACAGCAACAGCAACAGCAACAGCAGTGGAAGCAGCAACACTAACATCACCAATAGCAACAACACAACTTTGACATGCAGCAACTTCCAGGCGGCAGAAGCAACAGTTGCTGCCACCGCAAGCTGTGGCGTCTCGAACTGACAACAACACAATGCCGCCAACAACATATGCAGCCATTGTTGTTGTTGTTGTTGTTGTTATTGTTGTTATTGTGTACTGTTTGCCGTTGCATTTTTCATTGCCAGGCGGGAGACCCAGCATTCACAGTCTCTCAGTGGCTCGGTGGCTCTCTGGCTCCGTGGCTCTGTGGCTTTGGGCCACTTCAGAGCCTGTGGCTGCAAGGTGTTTTGTCCAGCGCGCACAATCAATCAAGCCGCCTGTAATTAATCAAATATTTCAAACATAATTAGATATGGAAAATCTAATGAGTCTGCTCTACACGCTCAATACTCTTTATCTTTAACCCTTTGTTGGCCCACCGTTGCGGGGGCAGCGTGTTAAATTATGAAAAATGAATGCGTAGAACGCGCTTTTAATTGTGCCAATGCTGCCAGACATCGGCTCCAAGGTCCCCAACAGGGTCTCATGTACCATCCGCGCCGCAGTTGGCGTCGTTGGCGGAGTGGGAATCGGACTCATCTGCTGCTACCTTGGTGTCCCGCTAATCCCAATTTGTAAGTTAATCGGAGACGCTGCTTGACTCAGACAAAAGAGCCGTCATGCCCTGCACTCTGCCGACAGTGTGAGGTATATCAGACGCGTAGCACAAACAGTTCAAAATGAGGATTCCTCAATTGGATTAGAGCATTTTGAATCGATCGATTCCCTTAGGAATACATTAGAGAATCACACGTAAAAATACTACAGTTTGAGTAACAGGGTATTCCTCAGCCTGTCACAGAATAAGCCTACCTTTATTGTCGCTGGCAAAAATATGAAAAGTCCATTGTGCGTTGCTTGATTGGGTTCGATCTATCTGGTGCTCGCCCTTCTCTCGCAGCCGAGCAGTGGCGTTTATAGTGGGCGCAACTTGTAATTAACTTGGCTGGCACACACAGCCCCCAACCAGGCCGCCGTTCGTACATAATTTTTCATAATTAATGTGGCAGCTCGGATATGTGGCGCGTCCACGTAAGCAGTGAAATCGGCTGCGAAAGTTGTTGCACCTTCTGCTTGCATATATTCTTTCTCTCTCTGTTTCTCTCGCTCTCTTTCTCTCTGTTTCTCTCTGTTTCTCTCGCTCTCTTTGTCTCTGTCTCTCACTATTTGCAATCGCCAAAGAGCAGACAATTTCAATGCCTGACGTAGGAACAACTCGAATTGAATTGTTATTTGAGTAGGCTTATTATTTTAATTAGGCGTCGATATCAAGGCCATCAGATTGGCATATGGCGATTGCAATTGGGATTGGAACTGCGACTGGGATTGGAAGATTGAGAGATCGTCACACACACACACACACAAGCGGCTATTTGGGCATTTGCATGCCAAAGCGACGTCGCATCGTCGATGAAATCGTCGCATTGTTGCTGACACCTGACAACGTCGAACCAACGTGGTCCAGTGTCGCCTATAGAATTGCGTGGCAAGTGCAATACGACTTGCAACTCCAACAGCAGCAACAGCGACTTGATCGACTGACAGTGAATTTCCGCCGGCTTTTGCCTTTGGCCAACTTAAAGCGCTTCCTTCACTGTGAGAGCTGAGCTAAAAATATCTGTGGAATCGGCTGCGGATCGTGTGTACGTGAGTCCCCCCAGGTTGTTGCCAAAATGTCTGGCAAGCTGCGCCGCTTGCGGCTGTTAGACAGCTTATATAAACTTTAAGTATTTTATTGTGGCGCGTTTTATTAAAAGCTCATAAACATTTATTTTATTTAATAAATTACAATTTCTAAAGACGAAGCGAGCACACAAATACACACGCATGTGTAAACTATATGGGCGAATTTGCATAAAAGCATATAAATTGTTCATCACGGTTTGATTGGTTTTTGGCCAGTCGCCGTATCTTTGTTTTCGATGTGTCTGAAAATTCATTTAGCCCTAACGGTAGTCAGAAGGCTGAACACAACAGATATACAGATGTACATACACATATACACATATACATACATATATACATATTTTAATTTAATTTAATATTATTAACAAAAGCCTCTGAAAACAAGCCTGGGAACAGAGCCATAAAGTCGCAGCTTACCTGCTGCCGTAAAAACGAACTGAAAAGAAACACTTGATTTAAATATGTGTAGATCGCCTATATATATGGGGCTCTACAAGAATAAGCCTATCTGAGATGTAGCCATATTTGTGGCTCATTATGCGGGAGGAGTGTCAGCATCTCTCCGATCATTAATTAATTTCGATTTAAATAGTCGCGACTTCCCAGGCGCACATTTCTCGATCGTTATACATAAGCAGCCAGAAACTCAGCTAACGGGTCGAAATGAATGAAATTTGATATGCACAACGAGATAGCCCCAAAAGAGCGTAGCACACTATACTATATACACCAATAATCGCTGCAGAGGCGTGACTAGGAGGGCTCCTAAAAACGGAAAAGCAAAAACAAAAGTAGAAAGTAATTTTGATACGAGACGCAGCACAAGTGAAAGGCTCAGTCAGAGAAGCTTCAAGTGAATGTTCAATAGAACTTAATAAAAGCTTATGATGTTAAGAGTGGACAATATGGGAAAAGGGAAGCTGCAATCCGTTGATGAAATAAATACTAATATATTATTCAGTGACATTCCGTTTTCGATCACTCCCTGTTGTGCCCCTTCTAAGGCGACGCCGCTGTCCGCCGCTAACAATGCAAATTTATTTACTAACAGACTTGGCAACTGCCAATGAGCTCGGCTTTTGATCGGCGTTTTAACATTTTTCTGGGCTCTTTCGAGATAAACTTATTTTTTTCGTTTTGTCACTTGCTTATCAGCAGGTGTCGTCCATTGAGCCGTAGACCGCCAGCCGCCTAATTGATTTTCAAATGTTTTGGCGCTATAAATCTGAAACAGTCGAAAACACAGGCCATCAAAACAATACGAATAAAACATAGCGAACAGCACACGAGCCAAAGTGCCAAGCATTTTTCAGCTTGTTTTACATAAATAGATACGAACTGCAGATATCTACACAAAGCTGGCAGCCCCGGCCAACACCATTGTTTCCGACTGGAGCCGAATCGGGCTCGTAGCAGGTCTAACCTCACATAGCTCAAGCTGATTGTGGGTGCATTTGCGTGCTCCACGCCAAGTCCCGGCCATGTGCTGGGGCTTCACATAATTATGGGCATGTGTGCATAAAAATTTGTGGCATCATTAGGCTGCACCCCCGGCCAAATACATACACAACATACAGATGTGTGCATACCAGAGAGAACAGACCCAAGAACAGACAAAACGGAATATGTTTTGGCTTAAAGGCTTTTCAAATGAATCCCTCGACTGGAGCTGAGACTCAGACCGAGTCTGACCCAACTAATGACCGGCTAATCATTATGGCCGGGCCTTAGCAAAGCTTAGCTCGGCTAAGCTAGATAACGACGGTCTTCTGGAGGGTGCAGGGAAATATTTTGACAGTTTCATGCGCAGCCCGCGAGTGCTATATGATACTTTAATTATAGGCTATGCTTTGATTTTTTAACAGAACAACGAAAGCTGCCCTGACAAACAAAAACAAAAAGACAGCAACAAAAACAGTATAATATATAATAAATAAGCCAAACAACGGACCGCAGCAACATTAACAAAAAAAAAAAAAAAAAAAAAAAATGCTCAAAAATTCTTTGTACAAGTTCAAGACGTCGACAGCGACGCCAACGTTAACGTCGCAGTCGAACTCGACGTCGGCATAAGCGTCGGCGGCAACGGTAACAAAAATCTTTCAATTAAAATTAGCATAATTGTGGCAGAGAGTTTTGCATGAATTATGTGACTACTTGGGCATTATTTAAACAAAAAAGTTGCTGCTCATAAAATAAATTTCAAAAATGACAAAGTTATAGTTTGGCTCTTACAACGAGTTTTCAAGGCATCATCATGACTTAAATTCAATGGAAAAAGAACTGGTTGTATATGGTACTCTCTATATACATTTATCCCACAGCACACACACATGCATGCACACATGTGTATGGATATGCATAACGTGAAACCGATTTAAAACATAAATATATGACTATGTCTTTATTATTGAAACCGCGCCAGCACCCGAGACATTGGACATGAGACACCCAACATAACTGGCCAGTTAGTGAGAGGCTGTAGCGTGTGTCTCAAATAAACACACAACTCAAAATGAAAAGTAAGCTCATAAGAATTTGGACTAGATGTATGTATATGTATGTATATGCGCATATCTGTATTGTGTGGATCTACTTAAGTGGTGTGCATTTAAGCCGCGCTTATCTCCCTAATTAGCAGCTGAATGGGCGCGTTTGAGCTGAAACATTGCGCATATAGGGCATAAAATACGATATCTCTCCGTGTCGTGCTTTCTAAAACTAATTTTGAAATAAATGTCAAAATTGCCGAGCTCTGCCATCATCGATGGGGGTACATTTTACGACGGCAAATGGAAATTTATGCCCATCAATCGCATATATCATTCGCTAGTTGGAGAGTGTCCAGCATATCATGTTACCCGAAACATAGTTATAAACCCGAAACAAACCTAAAGATTCAAAAGTAAACAATAAAATTAAAAATATAAAAGACTGGCTATTAAATTATGATTTCCCTCGCTAATTTCCTTGCTTGTTAATCAAAAAATATATATTGGAGTTCTCACTATCGATACTGTAAGCCAAGACGAAAACGACAACAACTGAAAGTTAATTTGTCTGTGGTTCGACGTTGCGGCGGGTGCTGCTGCTGCTGCTGTCGCCGCTGCTGCTGCTGTTGGTGGTCCACTTTATGGCTGGCTGCCAGATGCTGGTTGGTTGGTTGGCCGCGTGCTTGTTTAGCTGGTTGTCATTTAGGCAACCACACCCCGCAGTATGCTAATTGCGAGGGAGAGAGCGGCAGGTGTATGCCAGAGAGAGAGAGAAAGAGAGAGAGAGAGAGAGAGAGCGACTGTTTGAGAGGGTTAGAGCATATCGACGAGGGACCGGGCGATGGATGATGCATAAACAGCACATCAACAGCTTTTGGCTCGTTGTTGCTGTTGATAAAGTAATTTGTTTGATGTCCACACAAATGAGTCGTCCATGGTGCAAACGCACCATAGAGCAAAAGCGCACACACACATACATATACATATACTCTGTGCTAAAGAGACTGGCCAACTGACCATTAAAATATTGTATGAAATTGACCAAAAATGACAGACAAATTGGTATTTTATCGTTAGCAGTTGTTGTTGTTGCTATTATTGTTGTTGTTGTTGCTGTTGTTGTTATTGTTGGTGGTGGTAGTGTTGTGTGTTATTTTTGCACCATATTAGTGTTTGAATAATTTAACAATTTAAAGTGGAGCTAATGGTGTTAGTTGTCGTGTTTCATATGTCTATTTATTAAAACTGTTTTTGTTTAAATAAACGAACCAGTGTATGTGTGTGTGTGCTTATTATGATGTGGCATCGGCATATAACATAATGCGCTGAATCTCTGAATAGCCAAATGAGTTCAATCAGCATCCATTTCAGCGCACGGCGTTGATAAATTTCATATTTATGCAAATGCATTCATATCAAATATCCAAACGAAAAGCCACCCAGCGCTGTCCGCAGCGACCTGCGGATACCGAAAATTTAAAAACCCCCTCTACGTTTAGCAATACGATTTCTGGTTACCTGTGGAGTGCGACGGTTTGGGTGCCAATAAAGTGTTTAACTTATATATCCGGCGGTTTTTGGCTTTTGGGGTAATGCCACGCCACATGACCCGCTATCTCTATGGAGCATTAGGGAAGTTTAATGGCTAGCAGGTGTTATAAGTGAGATCTATAATAGATCGCTCCGATAAGCCAGCCGATGGCCAGACAAAAGGCTCAGATTAAAATCGACAATTGTCTTTGCTATCATTTAAATATTTATGATATACATATTTGATTGCTTATCTGTGAATCTCATCCGAATCGTTAGTATTCAGTATCAATATTTGCTGAAAAAAATTTTAAAAATAAGAGACGATATGATGATATATGTGTTAATCAGTTCCCAAACAATCCGCGCAGTCAATTGGCACTCCTCGTTTTTGTTACAAATGTAACGATTACACACGAGCTGCCCTGAGAGTCGATCTCCGGAGCTAGCATTGATATCTCAATCAAAAGTGGATTAATCGGCAGCATTCGCTGTTATCGTTATCTGAAGATTACCATATTTAATGGTTTACAACCTTGGCCAGGTTCGGGGTTCCGATTGCGCAGCTCCCATTCTGTCTAAATGGGTTCAGCATGTGCTTCCACCGGTGCTTTAAGCAAGCTTTTTGCAGTTGGATTTTGGGTTCGTGTGTTTAGATTCGGTTCATAAAATCTCATTAATAAAATGTTTATCACTTAGTAAGCAGAGCGCTCCTTTTCCGCATGCAACTTAATTATATCTTCCGATAAAAATCAGGGCTTCGAACATTTAATTAACGAATCTATGCAAATGCTGGCTGGCCCCTTAAAGCAACGAAACCCCACAATAAACGGATTGGGGTTGGGCTTTTTATTATAAGCGTTTTTTGTTGTTGTTTTTTTCTTTCATAAATTGTCATTTTTGTTATATTTTGTTTATGGTTTTTTGTTGTAGTTGGAGTTGTAGTTGTAGTAGCGGCGTTCGTACTACCAAATTGAGCAATAAAATCGGAAACTAAGATGCTTAATTAATCGTATTAGTATTCCATTTCGATCCACGGACGACCAACACCCAATTAGCCACAGTTTATTTATAATAATAAAAAAATCTGTTATGTTTTCAAGCTTTAATGGCAGTTGCTTCAAATGAGAACTGTTGTCCCAGGAAACCGTCTCTTCGAAGCTTATTCAAAACACACATATCCATCGTTATATCTGTTTTTTAAACAAAAAATTAATTACTGTTTATAATGCTTGTTTTATGACATGTTTCGACAACAGAGTGTGGGAAATTGTGGCACCCGGTGAACAGTTAATAAATATTCATTATCATCGATCATCAAAAGGTTAATCAAATCAATTTCAAAAGGATATTAGAGTCAAAATGTGAAGTGATCGAAAACACAACACACAGTCACACGCTCAAAACGAGATAGAGAGAGAGAGAGAGAGAGAGAGAGAGAGAGAGAGAAAGAAAGAGAGAGAGAGAGAGAGAGAGAGGAGAGAGAGGAGAGAGAGGAAGCTATGAGCGACAGTGTGTGTGTGTCAGTGTGAGGGAGGGTCGGAGGGCAGATACTTGAACCGACAGCGAGCCAACTTCAAAAACAGTTCCCACAATGAAGCGCGCTTGGCACTTGTGATTTCTACGAATGTTACAACAACAAGAAAGAGCCACGATTTGTTGCTGTTGTTATTGTTGTTGTGACATTGAGGGCGAATGCGTTTGGTAACTTTTTGTTCCGTCGCCGTCGACGACGCCGAAATCAGGTAAAAACAAAAGGTTAACATAAAAGAACAAACAACGAAAACAGCAACTACAACAACTGGAAGGCTGAGCTGGCCACAACTACTGAAAAGACAACAGCTCCAACTCGACTGAAGACCAGGCCCAAGCGCAGGGCCAGACCCAGACACAGGCCCAGGCCCGGAGATAGACTTAAACTGAAACTCCTCCACCGCCACCGCCACTGCCACTACCACTACCACTACCACCACCACCAGCGCCGTTGACGCGTGAATCGCCTCAAGTGCGTGGAGGAGCCATACCATCGCCATTGCCATCGCATTTGTAGCTCATGTGCGACATTAAGTGCTTTGGTTTGACGACGACTGAAAAACAAAAGGAAAACTGACCCGTAAGTCATCATAAATGCAAGTTTATGGCAACAATGAAATGATGACGAGCTCGATTCGAGGCTCAACTCCAACTACGACTCGGACTTGGCTTGACTGTAGGTCGTTTAGACCGCCACCGTAGCATGTTGGCCAATGGTATTGCCGTTGCTGTTGCTGTTGTACCTACCGCGCAACAGCAATACGCAATAGTCCATCAGCGGTCACTTCTACGAAATCACATCAAGAGCCGCGGCGTCGGCGTCGAAGTCGAACTCAGAGCTGGAGTCGTAATCGGAGTCGGAGTCAGAGTTGGACTCCGTCTCTCTATCCAAAGCAGGCGGGCGGGCGTAACTCTTTATAGACGCGCTTCATAGATGTATCTATTCCGCGGAAATCACAAAATGCTACAAATTTTCGTGTAATAAAAACAAATCCCAGCTAAGAACCTCGTTTTCAAGTGCCCACGCAACAACTCTAACATACGCACACACATTCACATTCACATACGAGCCGCATTTCGCCATGTAACGCATACTGATATTGCATAGATTACCTTCCGATATACCCATTCTGATTGCCTGTCAATCACCTTGCACATTTGCCATAAAAAGTCGCCTTATTTTCAACTGCACTCGCCGCGTTTTGAACGCTCGTTAAACAATTATATCGCTTAAGTAAGTAGATACACCGGTCAGCGCTCGTGCACAGTGGTGCCATTATCAGAGGCAAGAAATATTCATAAATTAAATCAGTTCGATCATCTTCTTCTATTAACAAAAATATTAAGTAGGTAGAGATCAGCAGAAATCCCAATTCGAGTTAACAAGAGGTATTCAATTGCTTTTCCTATGGAAGATAGAACTCAGAATAAAAACTAATTTGGTAATAAATTCCTTTAGTTTTATAGTGACATACATATATTTTAAATACTACTACGTACTGGATCTTTAGACTCCATACATCTTCAAGAGAAGTCATCAATTATACTTAATTATTATTAATATATAAAATAATTTGACTACTTAATGATACTGAGGTTTAACTATGTATTTAACATTGTTCTCAAGTATAGACCAGTCTAGCATGTTATATTATTAATAGTTTTATCCAATCTATTGAAAAGTAACTGGCCATTTCCAGCACATTATTAAACATGGCTTAAAAAATTCTTTCTTTTCTAATATATTTAGTTTTTGATGCACCCGATCAAAGCATTCGTGAAATATGTATTTAACGGCCTGCTATTGGACCCGAAACCACTGTAACCGCTAGCGGTAAAAATGATTTGGGCTTGTTAGTGTCCAGGCTGTAGCACGATGATGAATTGTGTGAATTTTGCGCATTAGTCGCGTCATGCAACAGGAGCGACCACAAGATGAAAACGACAACGAGGCTAGTAAGCAGTAAGCTGGACTGCCTGTCTCTGTCCGAGCAGCAAGATGTTGCAGCAAATCATATCAAACAAAGTGTACGTCCAGATGTCTGATCCATGTCTAGCCAGGGACGTACGGACGCACGGACGCACGGCGCACTTCCTGCGAGCACTGGCAAAAGTGGGCAGCTTCGCCTGCCTGCTAGATCGATAGGCACTGCCCGCTCAAGTCCATATCCAATTGAAAGTCATAGTCGAAGAGTCAAGTTGAAGGCAATGCATTCATTGTGCTTGTAATTGCAATTGATCTTGATTATTATTGTCTTGTAGACTTGTGGCTTGGCTTGTAGCAGTGATAATGTTCTTATTCAATTTGCAATGGGATTGGTCAGCTGGCACAGGGTATTATGGAGACTCAGGTACTGCTGCTGCGACTACCGGACACACGATCGTTCAATTGTGGTAATTGTTGCACTTGACATGGACATAAAGCTCGCATAGTTCTACGTGCCTCAATGTGACCGGCCAGCCTCAGCTAGTGGCAATAGGTACAGCTTCAGCCCCGACTAGAGCTACAGTTCCAGCTCATTGATCATCGTGTTGCCCACAAGTGGGCGTCACAAAAAGCCATTGCCGTAGCCACGATCCACGATCAGGTAGCTGCAACAAATGTCTGCCAGTTTAATTGATATACAGTGCTTGGCTTATTGACTTCAGCTAAATTCACACAAGAGTTCATTAGAGTTGACGCTTGCCTTAAAACTGACACACGTTACATTTTGTTCGACTCTGACTCTGACTCTGACTCCAACTCCAACTTCGACTTCAACTGCGACTTCGATTCCGACTATGACTCTGACTCTGACTCTCTGACGTTGTCGTGGCTTTTGCAAAATTGGGTCCCTAGTGCAATTTAGCGCGGCTAATAAGCGGCCAAGACGTCGCCAACTTCAACGACTGCGACATTTAAAAGTCAGGCTCAATCTGCCGATCGCTCGCGAATCAAACTAATCATTCAAAATTCAATACAGGCCAGCAACTGCCGTTGCCAGTGACTTCACTCGCCGGCACCCCTCAGCAATGGCCAGGGTCTTCGTGTTCTGCGACTACAGCTACAGCTACAGCTAGAGCTCAAATTGTCATCATTAGGAATAGGCAATCGCTACCACTCTCTGGCCCTGCGCACCCTGCTTCATCCCCTTCGCTGCTCTGTTCGGCCAGTCTCCCTGTACCGCTCGACTAAATTTGATTTCTTCCTGCTCGCTGGCCGCCTTTGTGCGCTTTATGCGCCGTCAAACGCCAGCGACAGTTTGTCAGATTATTATCAGATTGCACTGGCTCACTTTTGACTTTTTGAACGGTCGGGTAACATTAGCAGCGCGCATCTAGGAGCAGCTACTGTCTCCAACAGTGGCGTGGCCGCCAAGGGATATGCCTAAACAGCGCCTGGCGACCCAATTTAAGCTCCGACGCCACTGCTATGTCGTCGACGTCGCCGACGTCGCCGGCAACGTTGGCTCTGTCAACCGATTGTTTTGCTCCCGCGCATGCGCGCGGCGCTTCAAACGAAATCACATTGAATGTCGTCGCATGCGCGTGATCAACGTTGTTGATCTGTGCCTCTGTGGCTCTGCTTCTCCTTCTTCTTCATCTTCCTCAGCAACTGGGCCCATGTCGTTTTGGGTGCTCAGCGCACAGCTTTCATTTTAGGGCTTTTCAATACCGTTTTATGTATTCGAATGTAGCTTTTCAGTCAATACTCTGCACTTGGAGCATATTCGCTAACAAATAACGCCAAATCTTAACAATAATGCCACTTAACTGAGCAGTTGTGCAAGCAATTAGACCTCGAAGCCAGTATAATTACTACATAGGTGTTCCGAACACGTCACAGTTGTTAGCTCAGCCCCAGCCTTATAGAGGCTTTTCAGTCTCTTGATGATAGCGTATTACAAAGTCGTTCACTCGGCTGCGAGGTATTCTTATATGTTCTGCCTCACTCTTTGTTTTTTGGGGCTTTATGAGATTTTTTCAAGTGAATTTCAGCGCCTGAGACAATGGCGCAGCATTTGTTGTTTTATGTGGGTGGCTTCCTCCATGAGCATGGCTCACTGGCAGTTCCAGTTAACTCATCGGAAAGTCGACCAAAAACAGTCAAGCGCTGTTTCTGTTTCTGTTGTTGGTTTTTACCCTTTCGCTTTAAGTATGAGTTTGACAATCGTTAAATTAAATCGCCAGCGTTTATGAGGCTGCTTTTCCTTTTGGGCGCCTACCAAGCGAACTGGCCGACCTCTTTCGGGCCTTCAAATTTGTCAACGTGCAGCGTTTTTCGTATTTTCTTGCTGCCGCCTGTTGTTGCTGCTCATAAAATATGTTTTAAGAATTTTACGATGCCGCCACTCTTCGTCCCTCTGTTCCTATGTCCGCCTGGCCGTACTTTACCTCTTAGCGGCATTAAAATTATTGCCACCGGTTTTTCTTGTCCGTC
Source organism: Drosophila mercatorum (assembly GCA_961210405.1). Classification (NCBI taxonomy): domain Eukaryota; kingdom Metazoa; phylum Arthropoda; class Insecta; order Diptera; family Drosophilidae; genus Drosophila; species Drosophila mercatorum. Next base: position 23,293,147 of record CAUIUS010000004.1, on the reverse strand, counting down.
TCACTTTTATGCCTACACGTAACCAAGGCTGCTGCTGCTGCGGCTTTTGTAGGTCAGCTTCCGCTTGATTTTCCCTTTTTAATTAAAGTTTAATATAATGCCGCATTTAGCACTTGTCTAATAACAAGCCACAGCTACTTTCCAAGTGCTCGACCAGGCTCCTTTGGAGGCGTTTTTATTTGCTTGCCCGATCGGCGGCTGAGTCGCCTGCGTTTGCTCGGCTCCAACCGGTAAACAATGGCGGCAATTGGCCTTTGATCTTGCCCGATCGGTAGCCAGGCCAACGCCACCGCCATCAAGACTAAAATCCACAAAAGGTTTATTATTTATTGTTGCCAGGAGTAGTGTTCGGCTATGGCGCGCCTCGCCGTGGAGCCGGGACAAGTGCAGCTGCAGTTGCAGTGCACGCGACATGCCACTGGGCCAATGGCTACTGCAAATCTCGGCGTGCACTCGTACGTAACAGGCGACTGGGGGAACCTGCAAGCCGCAGCATGTACGGGAGCAGACAAAACGTTTTACAAAACGTTCGGCTTAGGACGTTAAAATAAATGCACTCAAAAATGCCAAAATGCCCGCAAACAAAATAAATAAAAATGTTATTGATATTTAGCGAGTGGCTGGCCCGGTGCGGTCCCCTTTCCACTCGCTTGCTGGCTTTCGGGGCCAATGCAGCTCCAACCCTGTGCCCGTTGTCCATCGTAGCGCGTGCTGCATCCTGTCCACGACACTTGCGGCCATTCAAGCGGCAAGCAGAAAGCAGCAAGCAGCAAGCAGCATGCGGCACACAGATCTTAGCATCTCTTTTATGGCGCCCGTTAAGCTAGCTCGCTTTTGTCTATGATTTGCTTTATAAACACGACTACCATGCAAACTCAGTTGCATTGCTCTCTGCTTCGCTGGCCGCTTTGTCGCTGGCTTTGTTATATGCACTTGCGGAATTCAGGTAGTAATTTCTGTTTTAATGCGCATGTGCTGGGGCATATTGTGCTTATATCAATTCCTGGCTCCCTCAAGGGCTGCACTACTCAGGCCAGCCTTAGCCAAATCGATAGTCGCGACTCTGCACAAGATTTATGCTCGGTATTTAATTGTAATTTGGCAGCAATCAGTGAAAAATTTACAGCTTCATTAAGATAAAAATCTGAATGATAAATGACTTTACAGCAGTCTATTGAAATGGTAATCAAAATGCAATTGTGCTGCTTACCAGACTTTCTTCGGGATGCTAAGTGGCTCCTTAAGATTCCAGCTCATTAGCCTGCCGATACAATGTGCTGGAAGTTCATATAAATTTAACTCCTCCTTGACACTCGAAGTGCTGGCCCAGTAAACATTGTAGTCATATGAAAAATCTCATTGACATTAGCTTAACGTATTAAAAAACTTAGCATGAAGAAGACGATTCTTAACAACTCTTGCCTCGAGGTCCAACGATCCGCTATAAATATAATGTAATTATACACACTTTTATTATTCATCGATCGATTCATAGACAGGAACTGGAGACGTGTCCTGCTCTAAAAGCCCTCGAAGGTTCTTACACTTTGCTTTCTCGTTCTTTATACTAAATATAGTACTCAACTTTAAGCATTTACTCTCAGAGCCGGTGCTGGAAGGGGCTGTATCTGCAGCTGATTGCCCTCTTGAGTTTCTATTGGGAACTTCTTTAAAATGCACAACATGCACCGTCAACAAATTTACACTGGCCACATCAGCGCCATCTGCCAGTTCCATCTACGGTGGGTGTTGCCGCCTCGTAAGCATCTATCATCTCATCTCATAGAAGAGCACACCGATCTATGGTAGCAGCAGCAGCAACCACAATGATGTTGCTGGCGATGCTGTTGCTGATGCTCTCAGTGCCGATGCTGGGGCTGCTGATGGGCCTTTTGTGTTCTTTAGCGCCCGCCTTAACTGTCAACGTCGATTAAATATACATTTGCATAAATTAGTTAAAGCCTTCAGCCAGCTTCGGTCAGCGCGGGCAAAAGGTGAAAATTAAAGAGCAGCAGCTTCTCTTCGAGGCCCCCAAAGGCAACTAAAGAAAAGAAATCAAATCGAATGGGTTGAAATGAAATGCGTTGAAATGAAATGCCGCAAGAAACGCTTGAAACCAGAGACAAGTAACTGAAACAGAGACTGACGGAGATGGAGATGAATACGGAGTTGCAGACGAGTTCTGAGACTCTTAACCTGGCTATCGACTAACGCATTGTTATTGTTATTGTTATTGTTGAACACCCGCTAGTCGGCAATAGCAACAACAACAACAACAACAACATCTGAAAACAATAACAATGACAGCCGCAACGACGCGACGGCAACGACGACGGCAGCAGCTGTCACATAATTCCGCTATAAATTCTTATAGAGTTTGGACTAGCTGTTGATTTCAACACCTTCATGGAGCCCACAGCTCTGCTTGATAAAGCCAAGACAGAAAAGCACCTGCATGGGCAGGGACAGGGGCAGGGGCAGGGGCAGAGACAGGGTAGGGGTCCGGCCTCCGCCTCCTACGCCTGCGCATATAAACTGCTTGTAATACGCGCCTATTAATTTAAAATTACAGTTTTACAAGATTTTGTGGCTGTTGCTGTTATTGTTGTTGTTGTTGTTGCTGTCGTTGTCGGTTGAGTGGAGTGGAGTGAAAGAGTCGAAATATCCGAAAGAAAAAAATTAATGGCATACGCACAGATTTACAAGCCTCGGCATCGATATGCATATATGCATGCAGTCGCAGCCGGGGCTGCCGGGACAGTCGGAGACCATAAAAGAGCCTCGGCGCACACTCCCCGCTTGCCCCTGTGCCGCTGCTGCCATACAAACGAACTACAAAGCCACTTAGATATTTTGGCTTTGATAAGAGGCGGCGGCGTCGTCGTCGTCGTCATCATCGTATCTCGAACAAAACACAGCAAAACATACGCTTAAAAATGCATTTACAGTTAAACTCATTCAGCTTCAATCGATTTCATTCACGACCTGCCTTCAGAGTGCAACTAATTTATGTGCCGACATAAAATGGTCGTTCGGTGTCGGTCGGGATGTGGCATTCGCACAGCGAAGCAGTCCCTATGCACATCCTTATCGCCGGCATTAAGAATCCTTCTGCTAAAGGTCACATTTTATGAGTTTCATGGTGGCAAGCGACTTCTCTCCGGCCGGCTACCTGTTACCACCTGTGCGTGGGAATCTCGATAAGGATAAGGAACGCCTGCCCAGTCTCTACAACTATCTGGCAGCTATGCCGTTCGGGTACTCGAAAATCGAACTTGACTTCGGTTCAGGCAATTAAACGCCGCTTTGTCAATGCGGATGCCAAAACGAGCCGCTATCCGTGCCCAAAGACACAGCCGATTGACCAATCGGCCTAATCGACTTGCCAATTACTCACAAGCTTACACTCTCTAACAAACTTGGTGTTGACTAGAGAGAGAGAAAGAGAGAGAGAGAGAGAGAGAGAGAGAGAGAGAGACAGATTGGAACATAGAATCGTTATAAATACTAGTTACTAGTATATTAGTTATTTACTAACAAATTTCAAAATATGCGATTTTCGAATTGGATCCAGACTCTCTGTGGATGCAAAGACGACGTAAATAAGTTTATTGAAAATTATGGATAATGTGCTTTTGTGAAATTAGATCATAATCAGCTCTTAAGTGTTTTTCTGGTTGTTCAGTGTAATTTAGAGTCAGTCTTAGCCACGCACTTTTCGATGGCATTGGCGGCGGCCTGTGATGATATTGGCCAGGCATTTTAATTGGCTGTTCTATGAAATTAGCACCTGTCCTATGGTCCATTTGAAATTCCGCAAAATCATTATGCCACATCATACGATCCGTTGCCCAAACACTAATAGAGCAATAGCTGCCATGGACTGCAATGGTCAATGATTCTCCTCCCCAAGATGATGCTGCTGCTGTTGCTGTTGCTTTGTTCGTGTGTAATAACTCCTTCAATCGATCCGCTGATCGGCAGATCAATTGCTGCCGCTATCGACGCCGCAGCGTGGCATGAAAATTGCATGCTTTCTATTTCAGATGAAATCAACTAACAATGGCCACAAGAACATCCAACAACAACAACAACAACAACAACAACAACAGCAGCAGCGGCAGCAGCAACAGCAACAGTACACTTGAACTGAGTTTGAGCCATTGTTCTGGTGCTGCTGCTGCTGTTGCTATTGCTGCAGTTGCTGCTGACGAACTTTCGCAAAGCTGCCTTTGTGCAATATTATTAACAACAGCAACAGCGGCGCAAACAACAACAACTGCAACTGCAACTTTGAGCTCTCAATCGAGCGTTACAATTTTCACAATCTTGCAGCGATTGGTCATGCAGCAGCAGCAGCTTATGCAACACCAGGCCCACAGCTACAGATGCAACAGATACACATGCGGAGGGTACACAGACGCAGATACACAACACGCGCCTCGCCATATGCATGATCGTATATGAAGATCTGAGTGCCAAACCTGGACTCGAACTGCTGCCAGAGTTTGCAAAATCACACGAGGAGTCGATGCGGCGCAGAGCGACGAAATGCTCTGCGTTGCAGTCTCAGCCTCTGGGTCTGATCTTTGCCGCCGTTCAAGGTGTCTGCCTGGCCCCGATCAGACTGCAGTCAATGTCTGTGTGTGTGTGTGTGTGTGTGTGCATTAAGACAATTTATAGCCGCTAATGTGCAAGGAAAACCCACCGCACAATTGGCCAACTGGTTGGCAGCTTCCGTTCCGTATCATTTGTCTATTTAGTTGCGGGGCCTTGCTTTTCCGATTAACTTTTTGCTGAACTTCATTACCTGGCGAAAATGCAATAATGCCAGACTGGATCTACGGCTACTGCTAAGCAATTTGTTTTCTGTTGGGGGAAGGCCAGTCGCATACGCGATCTCCTCTCTGTTCATCCTGTGCGCGCCCCGATCCGAACTCCCGAACTCCTGCACGCCGGACCTAATGATTAAAAATCGTGTGATGAGAAATCGAAAGCAATCTGAGCTGCAAATTGGAACAGTCGCCAAAAACCACCTGTGCCTTGAGCAGCTGAAGCTACCGTCGAAAACATCCCCAGATCGATTGCTGCCCAGGGGCCAATGGGTCGATCAATCCCAGAGACAGTGTAATGATTGTGAAATTAATATTATGATTGCGAGCTAATGATCTTTCGAGTGAGTTGCTTAAATATTATGCAACTCAGCACTATTATTCGGTGAAGCGCTACACAAAAATGAAACGCTCGGACCATTTGACTTGATTTGTGGTGACAGTCGACAAAACGAATATCAATTAACTTCGATAGCAATATAAAATATTCAATTGATGTAGCACACGTTTGAGCGGAGTCCAGCTGTAATGAATTCGAATTTAGAATATGTGTCGATTGTCTGGATGCAATCATTAATTCCCTATCAGGTTGCTATATCTTAAATTAAATGTTGTATATTTTACATTAATTACTTTAAATATTATATATTCTCAACATGTATGGTCACGCCTCCGTTTGCCTTTTTTAAAAACAAGTCTCAAATGTGAAATTCTTAAAAACTTATTCATTTGACGCTCTTCCATGCCATTTCAGCATTTGCTTCTAGCATATGCGGCTCTGCAGCCAAGAGCTATTAAGTGCAGCAGAGCCATTTATTCAGAAGCATAATACGTTTTACTTACAATATTAATTACCATCAAATATCTCATGCCGTTGATTTGTGGTCGACAAAATATGTGACGCACAATTATTTCAGCCTCATGTGCGGAGCTGCCCACAATGGACACCGCAGCACAAGAGCCGCAGGCATAAAATATGCACAAAGTGTTGCCCCGCCCGGCCGCCTTTCAAGCGCCCCCATCAATGGGATCATCCTCGTTGCTCCGTGCAGCAGTCCGCGGGCGGCAGGCGTTGCCGTTGACATGTTGCCGTCTCCGTTGTTGCTGCTGTTTGTTGTTATGGCTTTTGCTGTTGCCGTTGCCGCTGGCACTAAATTAGTTGTTGGCAGCGTCGCTAATACAGCTCACTCTCACCTTCTACCCACTTCCCTGCTTTTGCTGCCCCGCAAACGATGCACTCAATTACAAGCATGCACCACAGCCACCGCCACCACCAGCACCCGCACCACCAATGACTTTGCCGTCATTTTTGTGCAAATAAATTATAGATTTTTTTATTATTTTTATTTTTTTTTTTTTTGCCATACAGCTTTTTGTCTGTGTGGCAGTCTCCCTCTGCTGCTGCTGCTGTTGCTGCTGCTCGCCGGTGCTGCTTTATGTAAATTTTGTCTATGCTAGTCCAACAATAATTTGCATATTGAAATAAGTTGCCGTCAACGTTGTTGCTGCCCCGTCTAATTACAAATGCTGCACTGTCCGCCCCTTGAGATGTGAGCTGCGCGCTGCAAACGGCGATCGCAGTCCGCTGCATGCGACGAGATACTTTTGCGACTAATTGGCTGTTGGGGCAGGTGTAAGACACGCGGAGCGGCTGGCAAACAGACAGGCAGACAGGAACTGGCAATTCCAAAAGACCGCAAGTATAAGCGACAGCGCCAAGAATTGTCAAATTCGTACGCAAAATTCATTGGAACTGTTCAAGTATTTGTCAGGCGTACAAATTGCGTTTGCGCTTCTATCGAAACCAAAACAAATTCGCACTCAGATCTGTGGACAGGTCTACAACAAACGCGTCGCGTGGGCACCTGGCGGGCATTTTAAGTCGATCGCCGCTTTTCAAGTTCCACTTTGGGCCACATTGCACATGTGCAGCACGTACGCCTCTATGTAGTTTTCGGGGTGTTGACGCCGCCGCCCAAAACGATAGTTGCGATAGTTGCGCCCCTCCGTCTGCCGCCCAGCCGTCCAACGTCTACCGCCTCCACGGACTTACCACCTTGCATACAACGTTGCTCATTAGCAACGTGATCAAATTGACCAAATTATTATGTAATTAGCCATTGGCTGACCCACTTTGGATTCGACTTATCTTGGCCTGGCTTTGACTCTGTGGCTCAGCCAACTAACTGTTTTAAGTTTTTCATAATTTGTGGAACGTGTCTGCCGTCTAGACAGAAAATTCACTCCCCATGACGAAGGCACACAGGCTAGATATCTAGATATACCAAAATGTTATAAATTTAATATATATTTAATAACTAAAGATCCTTCAAATATAAATCTCTGTTGTGTACGATCTTTTGCATCAAATAAACTAGGCACGACAAAGCTTACACTAGGAGATAATACATAAAGCTTAAACAATTGTCCAAGTAGTTTTTACAGATATCTAAATAATATCTTATTAACATACTTTTAGTATGAAATAGAACAAAATTTGCTTCAATTAGAGTAAAAGTGTGGCATTTGTCTGAACGATATTAAAACTTTTTTTTTTGCCATTTTAAATTATATAATATATTTTTGTGGGTCCTAATATTTTTACAATTTTCGAGCTTGGACTTTATTGATCAATTTATTTGTAGTTTAATATACATACATATATGTATATATAATATTTCACAACGACTAGAGCTTAGATAAAGTTTGTATCAGAAATAAATTGTTTTGCCCAAAAATAACATTTAAAAGATTATATTATTGCTTACAAATTTATATATTATTTTAAATTACTAGTTCAATATTTGCTTTTTGATTCAGCAGCTCATATACATACATCAGCTTTGGTACTCTATTTTGTATGACTGTGCAATATCTGTCCAAATCGTCTCCGAATGTACAAAATGCTGCAATCCCAAAGACTTAACACTTTGGCTACTGACCTTAATTGAAAATTCCCAGCTCCACCTTTTATCTAGAAATGTATACATTTTCTCCCAATATTTTCACCCAGTTCAAAGATAAAGTGCTCAGCCATCAAGTTTTATACTGAGAGGTTTTTGTCGTTAATAGAATACGTATAAGTCCAGATGTCTAGAAGCGTATTTACTATTCGGTGCGGAGCAAACTGGCGTGCTTTTATTTTTATATCTAAACTGAGTTTTGTTTCCTCTATTGACAACTGCCAATTCACAGCTGGCAGGGCGCGAATATCGTGGAAGTCACGATTGATAACACCCACAAGTTGCTAGCATTATTTTTAACACTATTGTGCCAATGTAAACACAGAGATATTGGCAAGCCGTGAACATCGTATGTCGCCGACGAATTCCGCACGTAGACGCTATGAATTTTGTATGTCCAATGCAAATTGTGTGAATGGATTATTTTTGTCCATTATTAAAATGTTGAATGTTATGTTGGTCAGCTGAAGCTAGCGCTTTCACTGGCACCCAGGTTGGCCAAGTTGGTTGCAAAATGCGCCGCCAGTGGAAGCAATCGATGGCCTTGCCAACAGTTGCCCAGAATGGTGCAACCCCTGGCAAGGTGAGGTAGGCCTGTTGGGCCATCAAATTATGAGCGACGACGAGCCGACGGGTGTGTGCCAGCTGGAAATGGAAATGGTTTATTGACCACGCTGCGCTCTTTACATAATGAGGGAGACCATTTTAAAGATTGCTTGTGATGTGACGACAAAGCTCATTGAGCATTCCAGGCACGCCGGTCACTTGGCTGGCCCGGCACACATCACATCACATCACTTTCATTGCTTGGCCATTTTGATAACGTTGAATGGCTTGGACGACTGGCCATGCCAGCTGTTCGACCCGCCAGGCTGCACGTGATATTGGCTAATGATTGCTGCTCTTTTCGGTGCTATAAAACGCGTGGGCTCCAGCGGATTAGAGCACAGTTCAACGACAACAGCAGAGCAACACAAGTGTCTCAGGCGCACCGTCAATTTCAACTTTTGGATAAACTCAAATTAAGCGTGAAATCTCCATAATGAAGGTGGGTGGTGGTGCCAGGGGGAAGATTGCTTCTTCTAATGGCTGAAATTCTCTTTAGCTCTTCATCTGCACTTTGGCTTTGCTGGGCGTAGCTCAGGCGGGCCTGCTGCCGCATCTGGAGCACGATCTTCATCACGAGGAGCTGCCACACTTTGTGGACGGCGACGTTCATCACTCGGATGGCATCCATCTGGGCCATAGCTCCGCTATAGTGATCGATGGAACCGACCACCATGTGGACGCCGTGCCACATCCCGTTTACCATCACGACGGCTATGCTGCCCATTTGGATCACGATGTGCACCACGCCCATGTGGACCATGTGCATGCTCCGGCCAAGATTGTCAGCCACGAGCCCATCCATGAAGTGGCACCAGTGCACCATGTTCATAAGGTGGTGCATGATGAGCCACACCACTTCCTGCACTACAGAAACCCCGTGGTCGACCATCACATAATCCACAACGACCATGCCCACATCGGTGCGCACGCACATGCTCACGCCGACCTGCACCACTATGCCCACCATTCAGCTCCGTTGGTGCACCACCATCATTCGGCTCCGCTAGTGCACCACCACAGCCATGCCGCTGTGGTGCACAAGACCATCTATCCGGCCCACTTGGACGTCCACAGCCACGCCAATCTGCTGTCCTTTGCCAAGCACCATTTGCACGGTAAATACGGCAAAGTAAGGATTACCGAGACACATTACTGAGAGATTTCCCCCATCCACACCACTGTACACTGCATCACACACGCACCCACATATAAACACTTATCCAACTGCATGACGACGCTTTCATAGCTAATTTATTACGCACAACGTTTAGTTTGTAGTGCTCGAATAAACGGGTTGTTTTTTAAAGATCTTTGTGTGCACAACTCTCTCTCTCTCTCTCTCTCTCTCTTTCTCTCTTGAAGCCGTCCGGTCGTCTGCCATATTCCCACCACGGCCATTGCTCAGCTCATCAAATCACTCACTGGCCACTCAACAAGGCAGCATAATACATCAAGCTGCGCGAGCCAACGTAATTTACTTGCAATTTAAAGATAAACAGGCGCGATAATGTCTACAAAGCATAAACGTGAGTTGACGCCTACAATAGTAGGCAGCAGTCGAGCTTGGGGCAGTGGCATGAGCAGGGGCTGTGGCTGCGGCTGTTCCAGAAGTAGAGGCATAAACAGCGCAAGTTCAGGCCATACATCATCGCACTATCGCCTCAACCGCAGAGAGTGAAGGTGTTGCAGTTGTTGCCGCAGTTATTGCTGCTGCTGCTTCTGCCTCACGCCAAAGCGTCGCTTCGTGCAACGCTCCACTCGCAACTGCACAACGGAACGAGCTTCTGAACAATTGCAAAGTGCCGAGCACGAAGCGAACGCGCGATGCAGTCGACCCTGACAAACGCAAATGCTGTGGTTCAGGCCCGGGCTCAGGCTCAGGCTCAGGCTCAGGGCGTCGCGTCGTGTCCAACTGCATGTCTAGGGGCCAAAAGCGCATGCGCAACACGTGGCTGCAACACTCACACTCCTTTTCCATTCCCGTTCCCATTCCCATTCCCATCCCCATTCCCCTTTCCGTTACTATTCCCTTGCCGACGCGTCGAGCTCAGCCAAGCGAGCAGTTCCTCACCACTACAATTTCCTAGTCGTGCGGCAGCCTAGCGCGTGCCGCGCTCATTTTCATTTTCATTGGTCAACGACAATGGGAAAGGAAATTCGGATTAGCCCAGCACAGCTTCGATTTTGTCATAGCAAAAGGTAAGCAGATGCTTTAATTCCCTAAAAGGGATATTTCCACTTATCGGATATTAATTGTAAAAGTATGTTGGAAAGTCTAAGACATTCAGACTTGGAGACTTAATCCGACAATCACTAACTTCAATCATGTAGATTTTATTCTTGTTAAGACAATGTAACCTTATGGACAGATTTCAAGCCTCGATTTGTACTTGGACTTAAGGAAAAGTTCGAAGCATATTATCAGCTTATCGACATTTTTGTCAATATATTATGTAATATTAAATTTTATATACAATATTTCTATTCATTCCACATAGGTTTAAAAAGAACTTCGTAAGCCCTCGGGCGCATCTGAGAAAATAAATAAAGTCTAAATTTTCGCTTCCTCTGTTCTTTCTTTGGGACAGTTCAATTATTTCTAATCAATGTTGGAAAAGACTATTTCAATTTAAAAGTTCATATAAGGTAACTAACATAAATGCAAAAAGACGACTAAAACGAGGTTTTACGCTATTCTAAACTTCTATTTGAAATTACATAACTTTACGTCAAGAGTAACTTCCACAAGTCAAAGCTAATATAAAGTCGTTGCACTTTGCGTTAGTGTATAAATATGATTAGCAAATGGCCAACAAATTCGCAAATCGCGAACTCTGCTCTTTGTCAACAGTTCGCATTGAGAGCTGGCAGCGAGAACGTCGTCGTTGTTTGTGGCAACATTGTTAATGTGGCTAACGCCGGCAGAAATCGTGCCGTTCGAATCTAAGCCAAACGCATCACGACTTTTGCTTTTGCTTCTTCTGTGGCTAACGCTGATGGTGCGTTATATGTTTTTTGTTGCCTTGTCGTGCGTTATGGCTCAAATGGGGCAGCCACTGAGCGTCGAGTGTGCCACACGTTGCAATCGCTTTTGCAGTCATGGCCCAGGCAAGCGACTTCTGATGATCAGCGCTACTCAACACCTGCCAAAAATCGCATATACAATAAATCACAACAAAACGTTAACTTTTTTACTGCGCTGCGCCGAGAAGAAGCTGTCAAAAAACACTGATGCGTAAAACACCCGCAACCTGCCGCTTGCCGCCTGCCAGCCACCTCTTACCTCCTGTCTTTTCCTTCCACCTACCGCCTGTCTGAGCTGAGCTGCGCTGCGCTACGATTAAAGTCAGCGTAGTGTGGAAACGCTAATGGCCAAGGCATACAGAAGTTCGGGGGTCCGCGTGATGCTGTTGCCGATGCTGATGCCGATGGCACTTGCTCCGAACTGCTAGCTGCTGCTGAAGCTCTGACTGAGCTGGGGTTGGAGTCGGCTAGTCAGACTATGCCACAGTTTATATTGCAAGTGGCTGCGTTGTTGGCTCGGCCTGGTCATTAGCAGCAATGCAGCTGCAACTGACGCCGAGGCAGTGTAACTACAGTAGCTATTCGACGGGGCAAGCAACAGGCAGCAGCAGAAGCAGCACCAGCTCACAATTGCAGGCCCGGGACTGCTGGCTGCCGACTGCTGACTGCTGACTACTGACTACTGAGTACCGTCGGCTGCTTGGCAGCGTAATTGTGTTAAAAATTACTCAGGCATCTTAATCACTTTGGTAAATATTTTGCTTGCGAGGCAGCAGCGGAGTGAACGAGGTTAATGCGCTACAGCTGCAACAAGCGTCGCCAAGACTCATAATGTTGCCAGAAACAGCAACAGCAGCAGCAGCAGCAGCAACAGCAACAGCTCGCTCCTTACACACTTCAGTCGTCTGTGTGGGTGTGCGTGTTGTTTCAACATCCAAAAGGCCAAGACGGTCTGGGCCAAGTTTTCATTCATGAAATTGGCCATATTGATGGCCAGGGTGCAGAGGTACGGCGGGCGGAGGCTACTTGATTGCATGTTCGAGCTCAGTTCATTTTCAACAGCATCAAGGATCAAATGCATTTAATACGCGACGCTGCCAGCATCGGATGTTGCTCCAACAGCAAGCAAAAACTACCTTGTTGTTGCTGCTTTATCGGGCGTGCTCATCTGTGTGAGGCAGCCGGTTAAGTTGCAGGTACGGGTCCTCGACAAAGGCGGGTGGCACACCTGCGGCAAACTGCTTTGCAATTATTACGTTTTGCTAATCTTGTTGTTGTTGTTGCTAAAGTTGTTGCTCTTGCTACTTCTGCTGCTGCTGCTGCTGCTGTTGCGGCCCCAATGGCGATGCGAGTTATGCTAAATAAAGCCGCTAAGTCCCTTCGATGGCCGTGGCCTGATGATGTTGCAGTCAGCTTCTGTTGAACTGTGTCTGTGTGTGTGCTACACTTTCTCTGTTGAGCTCTGCACTCGCATCGGGGCATCATAATTTAGCTGCAATCATCATTATCGTTGCCGGCTGGTCTCCGGTCCGAGATTCTTGTGCAAAACGCCCGCACGTAGCAATTTTGGCATATTTTTTCTTACAGGCAACAGGGCAGCAACAAATTGCAATTGGAGCGAAACTGCACCACCATCACCAGCAGCAGCAGAGCAGCAGCAGCACCAACTGTCAGACAGTCAGTCATTTAGTCAACCTGAAAGTCTGAAAGTCAAGCAGCCAGTGAGTCTATCATTCAGTCAGTCACAGTCCGCAAAGTTGCCAGCAATTTGCTCAAATAAAAACGTAAAAACAAAATGCAGCCAGGAAGCTGTTGCTTCTGCTGCTGCGCATGCGTCTTTGGCAGCATATAATTGTCTTGGACGAGCGAGGATGCTTCGAGATCTGTTGCGTTGATGCAACACGGACACAGCTGTGCCACTGCCACTGCCACTGCCACTGCCATTTCCATTGCCGCTCTGGCTACTGCAGTCCATGTCCGGCGGCAATTGTAATTACCGCAGTTGCGCCTCCCGTCGTCCGTCTTGGCCAACGCCTTCGCCATCGCCATCGCCATCGCCCATCGACTGGACAAATGCGCAGTAGCCTGCCATTTCAGTTACGCCTGTATTTTGTTATTATGCGCATTATTTCTTCAACCCTTTACCCATCTTCCCCCTCTTCCACCGTCCCCCCTGCCAAACAGCCACCACATAATCTGCACTGATTGCATTCAAGCAAACACCGGCGGCCAAAGGCATTTGCATTATTTTCGCATTCCACAAACTTCAGCTGCATAATTTGATTTATTTTTATTTTTTTCTCTTTTTTCATTATTTATTTAAGAAGTTGCGGGTTGAAAGTCCTTGAAAAGTATCCTAGTTTCATTTAATTGTTCTTCAAGAAAACTAATTTTTACAATAGTTATTCATAATCTAAACTTTACGAAGTGGCATGCATTTAAATAATGAGTCTAGTTTAAATAGAGAGTCTCCTTTCCTATAAGTACTTAACTAATTTCTAGTAAGTGTTAATTAGTTTGATTCGTATGGCTGCTAAGGATTGTCGATGTAAACCACAACTACAGGTCGGCGAATTAACTTAATCTAGCTAAGCATTAGTTTATATAGCACCACAAAACATTTCGGGGAATGCAGTTCTTTGAGGAACAATGAACAAGCTAACTCTTCAAACTATAAGGCTCAGACCTGATCTGCAAATGATATGGAAGCAGCATGGAAGTAATTTGATTTTGTTGTCAACTAATATCACAATGTTGTTCACTGATTAATTTTGTTTTTGTTTTCTCTTTCCTTTCTGATGTCCTGTTGCATTGCTTAAACCAAACTGAATGTCCTTAAAGTTATTACAATGGTTTCGATTAATATTATCTTTTATTTGGTTTCTTTCTCGTTGCATAAATCTTTGATTCGCATTCTTATGTCTAGAAGGCAAATGTAAGCTAAGAGTTGGAAAAGTCTTTTGATTTATTTATCAATTAATTGTTGTCTAATTTACAAACTCTTTTCTATATTTTTTTTTTATTTGATTTCATTTTTCATTTTTTGAAGGTAAAATTCGAAAAGCACTATAAAAATATGTGTGGAAGCGATTCGAGTAAAATTTAATTTCATAAATTGTCCTTTTTTTGGGTTACCTTTATTTTTACATTTAAAAATTTTGTTTGTTATTTTATCTCGGAAATTGAGTTTTTCACTTTGAGTAAATGGATTTTGATAAAAAATACTTGACTTGTTCGTTTTTCGTTTTTAGTTTTGTTTTTATGCTTATAAAGCAGCATTGGATGCTTAGATCTTAAACTTCTTAGAAGCAGTTGAAAAAGTTTAGGCTTATATTATATTTAAAACATGGTACGTATGCTTGGTAAATAGTTATCTATGTAATTAGTAATAGTCAAAAAGTTGATTTCTTGCAAAAAATCGCATAATTTACAATGCTTGATAGATGTATTGTTTGTATATATATCTATATATGTATATGTACAATATCAATAACTCATTCGAGATTAATGCGTATCAAAAATTGGGTTTTTAAGGCACTTCCGTGTGACGGAAATATACTAAATTTACATATATATCAATATCTGTATATAATATCTGTCTGCAACATTTATTTATGGCCTGGCATTTGCGAAACTATGTTAGGAGCTGGAAATACCCAGCTTAGTGCCACCTTTTTTCGAGCACTAAATCTTTGGCTAACAATCATTTGGACTGGCTCCAAAGCGCAGTGCCAAAGAATTATGTTGATGAAAACAATAAACTTGGGTAGCAGAATGAACCGAACCGCACCGAACCACACTATGCTGAACCAACACACAACACAGAATACACACAACACACGCAGCTCACAACACACAAACTTCAAACTCAATTGACGGCGATAAATTTCGCGATGCCCAAAAAGACAAAGGAGTTGCTCTAACAGCTAGTTGGGATGCCCGTCCAACGTTCCTGTCCGCCAGACGGAAGTGATAATAAACGCACGACACGCTCGCTTGCTTAGAGATTTATGCGTGCAAAAATCCAGGCCGAACTGCAAATAATGTCAACCTCGCTGAGGCATCCGAATTGATGCACGGCCAGCTGAATGGGGAATGGGGTACGCAATGGATTATGCAATGCGGCATCGGCCATGTGCGCCTGATAATTCAGTGGCCGCCGGTTCGAATCTCTGGCTAACCATAAGTCACAACAGACTCCCTTGGGCCCATGCCCCAACACATCGCGCAACGTGCAACATGACTAGAGCTCGGCTACTTAGTCGACGGCCGTGATTTATGGGTCGCTGCAGTTGCGGCGTTTGCCCGATCCCGCAATGTCTTTCAATTACGTCGCTTTAAAGCTGCCACCAAAACTTTTGCCTTTGCTTAATTGCAAACAAGGCAAGTTAAGTCTGGGCAGGACAGGCGGGCGGGCGGGCGGCCGGTCGGTCTGGCAGACAGGCGGGCACAGGCAGGCAGGGGAGCTGCCACAATTAACCCAAAAGTTAAACTGTGCCATGACTGCAGTTCGTGTTTGTTTTGCGTGGCGACTCGCCTGCACCCCTGCACTTATTAAGAAATTAATTTAGTCATTGGAAAACAAGGTCAGACATTAGCCGCAAACTGCATTGCAGCAGTCGCAGGTGGACCCAGCTCTAGGCCAGCTCCCAGTCCCACCCACGCCCACGCCCACCTGGCTATCGGCTTCGTGTCGTGTGGCCATTAAGCCCAAAGAAATTTGCGCGTTGCCAAAGGGTCGGGGAAATTGGGCGCCCCCGCAGGTGGCAAAGCGCGGGAAAACTTGCCCAAAAAGTCTTGTAAGGGGCCATTTGGGGGCCGTTCGTCTGCTGCGTGCCAGACTGCTATTCCGTGACCAGCTGCGACTTCGTCATTTGCCATGTAGGCGCTTTCGATTGCCTAAAAGCTTGTAAGCCAGTTTCCGGGGCAAAAGGATTTTGGTAGCCCCTCCACCACGCGGCGATAAGAATTCAGCGGGCAAGATGTCGCTGGGATCGAATGCTTGAGCAGATATTCGGCCAAGGTAACCCAGATTTACCTATGATCTGTCTTTCGACAATCTTGATCCAATAATTTATGTTGTGTCGGCGGTCCCGCCTCAATTTCAAGTTGCTATAAACAAAATAAAAATTATAGCAGAGTGCCATAAAAAGAAAATAAATAAAGATTTATGTGTATTGTTTTTTTTTTTTTGTCTGTATTTGATAGTATTTTTTTGTTTTGTTTTGTCTTGTTTGTTTTATTTTTCAAAAACGTTTGAACTTTTGAAACTAATCATAACGAACTACAACATAAATTAATAATTTATTTAAACGGATAATTAAAATTAATAATCAATATTTCATGCGCTCAGAAAAATGGTAATAAATAACAAAAACTTCAACTTGAAACAGTTCTAAAAAGAATTTATAATATTGGCAAAACAGAAACTTGCCGTCATAATTCATAATCCATAATTTTTAATTTAAAATTTTTATTTTTAAATAATTTTTGCATTGCTTCGGATTAGTCAAAAATGTTTCTTCGAATATAAAATTGAACTAAAAAACAGAAAGTTTTTATTTCATTTCATGAAAAACAAAATTTTAAAATGATACAATATTTTTGTAAATTATAAAGAAGCTTTTTGTTAAACAAAAAAATTAAAAAATAAAGGAATAATCATAAATTTAGCTTTGCAATCGCCTCACGTACGTACGAAATTGAAATGTTTCAGCTTTTGTGCCCTAGGGAGAATTCTTTGTCTTTTTCTGTGTGTAAAATTGTAAAACTATAATTAAATTAATACAAATTGTTGTCTTTTAGGCGCTAAGACGATAATAGCTAAATGCGCAATGCTGCCGAGTAGAGTAGCCTAAAATAAATTAGCGTAAACTAATGTTAATCGTAATTAAATATAAATTATAAATAACCGTAAGAGCTAACGTTTTGTTTATGGTTTGTCCGCTTTGCTTTCAATTACTAAATACAAATACGTTAAGTCTATGGCAAGTGTAGCCTAGATGGGTTGCATGCCTAGCTTAATAATTTCAGTGTTGTTCAAAAATGCCCAGAGGCCAGGCTCTGACCTCTGACCCCTAACTAACTAACTAATATAATTAACCAACTAGCTTGCGCCAATATGTACTATGCATACACGTTTTCAGTATGACGTTAACTAACTGCTAAATTGTGGAACATGGAATTGCTAGCTGTATCTGAACGTTGTAAACAACATTATCCAAAAATACAATACTACGAAATACCAACTAAGCCTGTCTCCGTGCGACTCGTGCAGCTCTAGTTGCTCTACAACTAACTAAAACGCTAATACGTTGGGAGGTGGTCTGAGTTAACTCCGTCTGTATGTGTCTCTTGCGTCTGTGTGTGTGTGTGTGTGTTGGATGCTTAAGTAAAAATTAAAATAGATCATTAAGAGTTTAATTTATGTATACATATATACGCGCGCGCGCGCGCGTGTGTGTGTGTGTGTGTGTGTGTGTGTGTAAACCTAAGCCTTTAACAGTAGGTATTAATTAGGTTCTCAGTCTTCGCAGAGAGATTTTCAGAGTTGTGCGTAGCACGAAACTACAACTGATCTATGGGCTCAACTGGCACTAAGCTGGACAGCCACCTCGACTCTAGAGACGCTTCTCTAGAAGGTCATGAACTGCCTTGCCGCGGCCGCGTAGAGATACCGTTAGGCACTCTCCGTCTTCACCACAATGGGCATTGGGCCACCCAGGCCGAGGGGAGACTTCTGCCGCAGCTCCTCCTGCTGCAGCAACAGGGGCAGATTCATGTTCATTTTCATGTCGAGCAGCGGCATCGGCGATTTTGGCTGCTCGCCCCGGCCGCTACCACCACCGCCAGCTCCGCCCCCAGAGCCACGTGACTCGTAGCGCGTGTGGGTGCGCATGTGCCGAGTGATCATGTCGCGGCGGCAGGCGGCGTACGGACACTGCGGACACTTGTAGGGCTTCTCGCCCGTGTGGGTGCGCTGATGCGTGGACAAGTGGTCGGAGCGCGAGAAGACCTGGCCGCACACTTTGCAGGTGTACGGCTTGACGCCAGTGTGCAGCCGCATGTGCCGGGTCAGCATGTCGGAGCGGGCAAACGAGCGATGGCAGACGTCGCAGGAGTAGGCTTTGGTTATGTCATTGGCGGGGTTGCGCGACTTGTGGCGTGAGGCCATGTGCTTGGCCAGCCGATCGTGCAGCGAGAACATCTGCCCGCATGTCGGGCACACATAGGCCACATCCGAGCCAGGCGGCATCTCCTCCACCACCGGCGACACGTCCAGATTATAGCGCCAGGCCACCGTCTCCTTCGTGGTGGGCGAGGCCACATCGCCCTTGATCACCGGCACGCCCACTGTCGTTGTGGGCACATGTGAGTGCAGCGGGTGCATGGGCATCTCCATTTTGATCATGGCTGCTGCAGCCGCAGCTGCCGCCGCGTGTGCCGCTGCGGCAGTCATCGCGTACGGAGACATTGCAGCGGGGGGCGCCAGGGTCGACGTGGGCGTTGTGCTGGTCAGCGAGGTGCTCGAGTGCGTGCTCGACGCCGGCGAGAGCGCATTCATGCTCTCCAGGCTGCTCGCGGCGCTCATTGATGCGGGCGGAGGCGGCATCATGGCCCCAGTGGCGGCATGCAGAGGCGGCGAACCCGCCTTATACTTCTTCGGGTCGCCAAACAAATCGCTCCGCATGCACAAATCCAGTGGACGTTCCTGCGGCGGCGGCATGGGCTTCTGGCCAGACGATGCGGAGTTCTTCTTCTTGGCCGGCTTCGGGCTGGCACGTGAAGGCTGTGCCGTTGTAATCGAGGAATCGCTGCGCGGCGGCGACGGCAGCGAGGGTGGCGGCGAAGCATTCATCAGCACGCCGGGCAGCAACTGTTGCTGTTGGCTACCATTGACGTTGCTGTTGCTGTTGCTGTTCGGGATCTTGCCCTGGCTGGTGGGCGAGGTCTCCGTCTCGGAGGCTATCGAGGAGGGAGTGTGCTGCAGCGGAGAGGGGTACAGGTCATGTCGTCGTCGGAACACCTCGTTCAAGTACTTGGTGTGCAGATAGTAGCCAAACAGCGGCGACGGTATGGGAAAGTATCGGTCATACGGGCTTGGCATGTGCTCAGTCTTGATGTCCACGTGCAGCGGATTCTCCTTGGCATCTGTGGTAATGTCTGGCGCTGGCTTTGAAGCGGGCGTCGCAGCCACCTGCAGGGGACTCATGCTTATTCGCGGACTCTCCTGCTCATCCTGGTCGGAGTGCGATAGCTCCTCCGCGGAAAGATCAGCCTCAGCCTCGATGTGCTCCTCATCGCTGGCTGTTGTCAATGCGTCGCGCTGTTCCCTCTTAATGTAGTTAGCCTCGTGTTTCTGCATGGAATCATCCGCTGCATCTCCAGTGTCGTCATTCTCCTCGTCTGCCTCCATTTCCTCCATATCTCGCTCATCCATATCCATCGGCTCCGTTTTGCAGGCCACGCCATTATTGTTGTTATTTTTGTTACTGTTCTTACTATTATTATTATTATTGTTGTTGTTGTTATTGTTGTTGTTGTGATGAAGCTTATCGAGGACGGCGGAGAGACGCTTACGCTTGCGCTGCTTCCACGGCATAATGTTGTTGTTGTTGTTGGCCACCAACGGCTGATTGTTGTTGTGCTGCTCGGCGCTGGCAACAGCGGCGGCTACCGCTGCCGAAGCGGCTGCGGCCGCCGCCTGCTGATGGAGACTGAGGGCCAGTGGCAAGTGCTGGTGAGGCATGTGGTGCCGATACTGGAGCTGAGCGTAGGGCGCGTAGTGGGAGGCAGCAGCTGCTGCTGCTGCTGCCGCTGCGGACGCTGCCGGCGGCTGCTGGGCGGGCGCATAGTGCTGGCTGGGATGGTGGTACTGCGCCGGGTGGTGGTGCTGATGCGAGTGTGGATGTGGATGTGGATGGTGGTGATAATGGTGGGGATTGTGTGAGCCGGCGGCGTGATGATGATGCCCCATGGGGTCGGTGCCTTCTGCCATCGTCATTAGGTCAACTTTTTGTGGCGAGGGCGTCGTGCTAGCAACCTTCTGGCGACTATTGCGGGGCCTAACCTTGCGCGGCCAGGGATTCTTGCGGGCGTCCTGGCGCGACCGATTTGGCTGCAAGTAAAGAAGAGAACATCACATTGTAGATGTCATTTGAATATGTCTCTTAAGTGTGTAAATCAATTAAAATATCCCGATTCCCATATTTCTATCGCAATGCCTTACAACAGGCATACCGGCATGTTTACGACAGGCCCTTCTTTCATTCAAGCTCAGATGCAAGCTAATAAAATTGACAACTTTCGCCGAATTCTTTTTCATGTATATCCAGCAGGCTCATCAAGGATTGGTGCACTGAAGGTTTAATTTGAAACTGCGAAAAACTGCGTCGACAGCTTAAAGAAACTCTTTCTGTCTCGCTCTACGCTGCGCAATGTCAGAGCTGTCAGAGCGCAATAGATGCTTGCTGTCCTCCTCGCACAACGACACTTCAAACAGTCTGGCAACTTTGCGCTCGAAATGTTTTGGCTATGTTTTTAGTTGGGAAAAAGCTAACAAGCTGGAAACCAACTGAATTAATCTATTCTCATATTAGTAACAGTAACGGCAAACGATGAGATGCAGATTTAATTGAACGAGCAGCTCAGCTGCTTCTCCTACTCTCTCTGGAGACTCCTAATTTTTGAAAGCTAATCCTCTTTTAATTATTAATTTCTTAAGGCTGTCAACTCTGCATCCGCAGCAAGCGTTGATCTGATGGACTGGCTGGCAACGCCGGCGCTTCTCCAGTTGCAACTAGCAAGTTGCAACTGGCAGAGCCGTGGCGCCCCATAAACTGAGTCCAATCAGTCAAGCATCAAAATGCTGCACTTGCTCTTGGCTTTCGCTCAACAAATAAATAAGATAAATTTTCGCTGGCGCTGCCAAAACAGACAACGTCGCCGCCGTCGTTTACGCTGCGTTAGTTTTATGCGTTTGGCGTTTGTCGCTAAATCTGCTGCACCCTGGTCACGCCCTGGGCTTGGACTTAAACCTGGCACAACTGGCAGCAGCGACGGCGACGGCGACGCCAACAACTACATCACCATCTCCATCTCCCGCTGTGGCTTTTTTTATTGCACTGCCAGCAAATTTTATGGTGCTCAAGTTTATGACATTGCCTTGACCGCCGCCTGTCGTCGCATTCGTCGCTCGCCACTCGCCACTCTCCAGTCGTCGCTCGCCGCTAGTTGGTCACTCAAAGGCAAGTGGAAATCAATGAATGGTCGCTTGGTAACAGGGGCACACAGCATCCTAAGCCGACGTCTGGCGCCAACATTCGCAAATAATTAAAAGTTACACACATGAAGTTTAGTGGAACTCCCGTGCCCAGTGGTCAGTGCCAACTGGCTGCCGCCTGGATAGCATAGGACAGGACAGGACAGGACAGTGCAGGCTGGCAGGCAGGCCAGCAGCGACGGCACGTCTGGAAGGACGTTTGCTGCAATGCGCTTATCCTTGTGATATATGAATATTGTGCACACACGCACCCAGCCGGCAGAGAAAGGAGGCGCTGGGTGAACTACGAGTTCTTGTACGCTGCACGCTTCACTTGCCTTTTGGCTAGGACTGCAGGCTGGCAGGGTGGGCACGGGGCCAGGCTGAGTTGGCTTTGTATCTGACATAAGCTGGCAGTTTATGGTGGGTTGCCGTCGTTGCTGTTGTCCTTCTGTTTGCAATTTGCGCCTACAACAGAAGCCAGAGCCGGAGCTAGAGCCGGGTCCGGGACCGGGTGCGGGTCCGTGTCCGTGTGCGTGTCCTTAACGGTCACGTGTTTGTGTTACGTGTTGAGAAAATGAAAAGAGTCCAACGAGCGAGCGCGTCGCACGAGTTGTGGCAGGCACTTGCTCGGGTGTTGAAGTGCCAGCGACATGGACACCTGTGTCAGCCTCCCCCTCCCCTTCTCCTGCACCTTGTCCTCTCCCCACTGCCCACCACATACTGCACCAGTTAGTGGCTTGTTATTGTTGCTGTTGTCGCATATGTATGAATGTCTGGCGCACTCGCTTAATGGAGTGCGTGTGCCGGCCTTTGTCTGCTTAAAGTTGTTATTAACTTTTTCGATTTTACAACTTAAATGGAAATGCTAAAACTTTGCTCGTTATGCCCCGTATAATCATAACTCATGTTCTATTTTCTGCTCCGCAACAATAAGAGAAAAACCTTCCCCAAACGAGTGGAGAACGGCGAATGGCGAAGCGCAATTAATATTCTTAATTAGCGTAATTAAACAGCGCAGCGCTGACAACTATGCGAAAAACTTTGGCCCCGCCGCAAATGCTCCATGGCAATGCTACCCTTTTTTTCTGAGCCAACAAACATTGGGTTTTAGGTTTTGCATAAGTTAAAAAAAAACGGAGAACATAAATTTTGACGCCCGCTCAAGGCTCCAAGTGGGGTCGCCTTGTTAGCACGCGAGAAGGAACTGAGCGAAGATTTATGAGTTGAGGCAAAAGATTTTCATATTTATACGTATTCCGAAGGAAATGGCCCATAAAGCGGAGCTTGGAGCGGCAGTCGGCGTGAGTTTTTACTGAATGAAGTGTTAATTCGACTTTTAAGTGATGTAGACTCGATCACGAGCAGACTAAATATAAGAGCTTCATTTTGATTATCGCGCAGTTCCAGTCCCTCTCAGAAACAGCTAGAGCTAGACTATTTAGTGGCCATCGACAGTACACATATATACACATATATATGAACAACTTGATTAGCTTGAAGAACAAGCGTCGTACATGAATTTGGCAACCCTGGCGAATTAGCCAGAGCTAATAGCTGCTTGTTAATGCCTTGTGCAATTACCAAAAAACGAGAGAAAGACGAACATCAAACATTTTATGATCATCTTCGCGGCGAGCACATTTTATGGGCATTCATTTGCTGCTGGCTCAGCTGGCTCAGCTGGCTCAGCAGCCAACACGAAGTGAATTTCATTAATGAAGCCAGACGTCAAACTAAGAATCTAGCGAGTCAACTCATTGGGCAGCAGTTGGGCCCAAAAAAGCCAAACATGGCGCTACGCGCTCCGAAACAGCGAAACATGCTTGTAAGCAAATGTTTGGCAAAAACTGGAGCAGCGCCATGTCATTGCTGAGATACAGATACCCCGGCAGAAGTATCTGTGAGATACAAGCAAGGCAAGCAAAAAAGGTATGGTATACATATATGTATAAATATATATAAATATATATATATATATATATATATATATATATATATATATATATATATATATATATATATATATATATATATATATATATATATATATATATATATATATATATATATATATATATATATATATATATATATATATATATATATATATATATATATATATATATATATATGTGTGTGCTTTGATATGCTTAATTACATTATTAAACAATAAACGAGACGAGAAAGCATTATTAAATGGCGCTCAGTTGCTGCAGTTGGACACTTTTTGCTGGCGCTGCGCTGAGCGCGGTTCATTGTGGGCTTAAAATGAAAATGAAAAATGCAAATAGCTGTAAAATAAGAAAAGTGTGAAAACTGAAAATGTGCAATGCCAGTGGAAATATGATTCATTGACACTTTTTTTGTCGCTTTGTTTCAAGCTGCATAATTATGACAACCGTTTTAACACCAAATAAAACAATGCAAATAACAAAAGCGTGAACTACAAAAACCAAAAGGCAGCCAACAACAACAATTGCTTTATATTGAAGTATTAAATGCAACGTAGCTGCTTGCCAGAGCGAGTGAGAGATAGAGAGAGAGGGAGACGGAGAGTGGAAGCGCGCAGCAGTGAGTGAGTGTGAGGGGGAGTTGCTGCAATGGCGGTCACAATGGGCGCCAGCTCAGCTTGACATGTATCTCTCTGTGTGAGTGTGTGTGAATGTTTATTTAACTTTAGTCACGCTTACTACACACACACGCATACATACACTGATGAAGTTTTAAAGTGGCGCCCCCCTTCGGGAGGCAGCTATATCAACTCAGTTGTCACCGCAGCAGCGATAAGACCTTGTATGCCTATGGGCGTCCCTGCGGCGAGCCCTCGTAAAGTTAACTAAACAAAATTGCAGAAATTAAAATGTAAACAAATTGTGTGCACAGCCACGCCCTGCTCTGCGCCCACACACACACACATGCACACGGTGGCAGAGCGACCTGAAGTGGACTTCTTTATTAGCCATCTGTTTGTTATTTGCAGAAAATGTTGGCTTTCATTTTGGTTGCTGTCCCATGCAGCCTGTGTGTGTCTGTGTGTGTGTGTGTGTGTGTGTGTGTGTGTGTGTGTGTGTGTGTATTGGATTGGAGCCCAGCACATTAAACTAGCAAATGTCTTGCTGACGCCATTTAAGCACACTTCAATGACTTCAGCAGCAAGCGGACAGCAGCAACAACAACAACGTGATACGCATTGATAATGGGCAGCTTAGTGTTGCAGCAACAACATCAACAAGTACAACTACAACGACAGCAAGCAACAACATGAGTAAAGAGAAGCTAAAGCCTGTTGGATTGAGTTGTTCAGTCGAAGGCAAACAATGCATGACAGAGCACAAATATGGCCAATGAAATAAGACGCCATTTAAACAACGCTACGGCAACAACAGCAACAAAGTAAACGCAGATCGAAATGAAAGTGAACATGAAGTGCGCATCAAGTGAAAACAGAGAAGAAGAAGATAAAAAGTTTTTCATACGCCCACGCCCAGGCACGAACCAATGAGCAGGGCCCACTTGACGGCCTAGCCAACGACAACTTCACCAGCAACATAAGTTGAGCCAGCAACATGAGCTAAGCAACATGTTGCAATGCTCACAAAACACGCCCCATTCCGGCGCAAGCTCAAACATACTTAACAGGCGGGCAAAGCTTGTTAGAAAGCTCTTTTTAATTGATTTCAAATTTAAGCTCTCTCTCTCTCTCTCTCGCTCTCGCTCTGTTGTCTCTCTTTGACTCGCTCATTTGTAATTGAGAATTGAGCCGTTGTAGCTGGCTTCCAGTTTGAGAGGCCGCGCTCGTCTGGCGCACTGCAATTAAAATGATCACCGTAATTTGGAGTACGACTTCGAATTGGTTTTGCTGATCATTAAATGCCAGACCAAATTTGACGTCAATATGCGAGCTAACGATATGCTAATTGTTGTCGTTGCCGTTTGTTATTGTTGCTATTGTTCGGTGTCATTAATTAGGGGAGGATCATTGAAACCTCTGATCTCGGCCAGAGATTGACGGGCAGCCTACGCCGCCTGCACCGATTGCTGCTGCTACTGTTGCACAAGTGGATAATGCCAGATAATGGCAATTTCCTGCCACTTGGCCAATTGTTGCTGCCGTGCAGCAACACCCAGCAGCAACACACACATGCACGCCTGTGCCCCTGGCTGACCGCAGCTTAAATAAAATTATATTCAAATTCAATTGTAAATGCATTTTATCTGTTGGTTTTCAGTTGTTGCTGCCGGTGTTGCTTAGACTCTCCATCGCTGTAAACTGCAATCATGTTGCACATTTTTCTTTTGCAGAGCCCCGGCCATGGCTCCGTTCCTGTGCCAGTGTCTGTGCCTGTGTCCGAGTCGCCGGCCTAGATGCTGGCCTTTTACAATCAAATGTAATTATTTTTGCAATATACACCTTCAGCTGCTGCTGCTTCTGCTGCTGCTGCTAGAAGTTGCCGGCGTGGCAGCAACAAGTTGCTTAGCATACTTCCGTTTGCCACAAAGGCCGGGCGATCGCGTGATCAAAGTCAATTTAGTTACGATATACAGACACATTTGTTTTTTCTGCTGCTGTTGCTGTTGTTGCGGCTGCAGTTGCAGTTGAAGTTGCACGTGGGCTGGGCCCAACGATCCTGTCGTCATCTGCTGCCGTTGCATTTTTTGTTGCTGCCTTTTGATCGGCTGTTCAGCTAAATTAAACCATTGCCGCCTTATCGACGACGAGCCAGGCTGCAGCCAGAGCTAAAGCAACTGCGGCGCCTGCGGTCGTCCAAATGAGAATAAAATGGGCCAAAGGAACTGCAAGTGGTGGCTAGGGCCACAGCATGGACCAGGGCTAACTATGAACCGGTTTGCAGACACTCAACAGCCCCACGAACCACAAAGGGCCCTCTCTAGGAACTAGCCAGTTAAACGCCTCATAAATGTGGTAGCAGCCTCAAACATTTCGAAATTACAAAACATGATTCATAGACCTTAATCGCAGAGCACTGCTGGGCTCTGGGTTCAGCTCATCGTGATGAAAGTATTCTTATTAGCAGACTATATATCTACTTTATGGGTCAGTCATTCAAGTAATTAAGAACGAGGATCGAGACTAGATGCTCAGGCAAGGAAAAGGTTTAGTTTTGAACGCAACTGAATCTGATTGTTTCTATTTGTTAGTCTAAGATACATATACATATCTCAGCTGGTTAGAGCTCTTCAAATATTTGTTTAGTCTTCCGCTGGCATTTCATCCAATCTATTATCTTCCATTTCCTGTTGCCATTTTTTGTCTGCATTTGGCTACTCCTCCCTTTTCTTCTTCTTCGCCGTCTTCGTGAAATGTTTATCATAATTAGCCATACGATTTTCTGCTTAATTGCCAAAGCGCCAAAAAATTAACATAGACCACTGACGCGATCGCCAGAAGCGAAGCGGAGTCTTGAAATATTTAACTAAAATCTTCCAAATCCTACTCATTTCATGCTAATTACATGGCTAGGCAAATGAATGGATGAATGAATGGTGGCTGCGTTTGCTGCGGCGTTCCGCCCGCCATTTTGAGACTTGGAAGCAAGTTGAAAATTATTTAATTTTAACCTTTGGGGGCCGGCAATCATCATTAACTACGCGTTTCGTATTTGTTTAGCTGGGCTTTGTGTGCTGCCTCGTAAAGGTTTTGGGTCAGAGCCGAGAGGCATCTCAATCGCTGGCCAAGCCGTTTCACCCTGTCCAGCGCCCCACAGCTCCGCCAGCTCGTCGACTGCTGCTGCTCGTTTATCAACCAAAAGCGATCTTTGCAATTAGCCTTAAACGATTTTTGGCTCAACACTCACGCATTGCCATCTAGGTCAGATGAGGCGGCGGCTGCGGCTGCGGCTGCGACTGCGACTGGGTCTGGGGCTGGACATTCGCCCGCTGTCCGTCACATTATCAGAACGAAATTATCGTATATCATGCAGCGCGTCGGCAAAAGAATTGCACTCGTTTCGTGGCGGCGGCGGCGACGTCGACGTCGTTGCATATTTATTTTTAATCATCTTTGTGAAAGCAGGTGAAATTTTTGGCATTTATGAAAGTATGCAGCGTGACTGGCACTGGGCATTGGCACTGGCACAAGCAGGCAGCTCAGTCGCGGGCTATATAAAAATTAATATAGATTGCAGGGTACAGATACTCTTGGATACTACAGGTACATGCTCGCCGGATACGTTGGTACTTTAATACTCGGCACTTGGCACTCGGCTATCGCCTCTCGACTTGCGGCTGGCCATCGCCAACTTTAAGGATGAGTTCGCCAACTCCGGACTCCGCCAACAATTTGGGTTTGAAAGTTGCCTCAACGTTTTGTGTCGGTGCTGTAAATTTATTATGCCAAAGGCCGATCATTATCGGGTAGCCAAATTATATATGCGCGCGCGCACATGATGCGCATTAAAGGGTTGCTGCTGCTGCGGCTGCGGCTGCTGCTCCTGCAGCAGTTCCCACCAACCAACAGCAGCAATGGGCAACATGTTGCTGGCAACATTACGCGTTCGCTCGCTCGCTGGCTCGATCGATCGCAATGACCACAAGGCAAACCTATAAAATGTCGCAGACTATAAATCCACTTGGAGCAATAAATTTCTCAAAATGTCAGCACAGGCTCCCGCATTAATTACAGCCTCCACTCGATGTTGTTGCTCTCTGTTATTGGAGCCTTTCTGCGCCTGTCTGCAACACCCGCATCGAGGTCGCTGTTGCCGTTGCTGTTGCTGACTGTTGCCTGTTTGTTGTATTGGGTAATGTGAGACCCAGCGATTGGCAACTTGTAATCAATAGTTGTAACCACCAACAGGCACCAGCACCAGCACCACCACCACCACCACCGACACCACAAGCGTGCACTGGTGCTGTTGCTGCTGTTATTGCTAGTGTTGCTGTTGCTGTTGTTGGCTGTTCGTATTGGGTTTTGACCGCAAAGCAAGTGCAAAACTAAAGCTTTCAATTTGCTTGTCGGCGACTGCGTTCACCAAGCAGCAGGCAGCAGGCAGCCAGCAACAGGCAACAGGCGAAACAGCCAACAAGTTCTTTCAATTTGCGTTCGCAGCTGAGCCTGCCAGGTGGAAGGCGGCTGCAAGCAACCACCAGCAACCAGCAACCAGCAACAACCAACAGGAACAACACTCAACGCATATTCTCAACTATTGCGAGTTGCACATGTTTTATGCTGCATTTTGATTGCCTACAAGACGCTGTCGCTGTCACTTCGCCTTACGAGCCATGCCCGGACGCATCACATCGGACTTCCATTTAAACGAAACGATGTTATTTGTGAATAATGAGTTCCTTAACATATTTTTTCGATACGTTTTCCCCAATATAATAGAGAAATATGAAGACAATATAATGAAGATCGATAAATAGATGTCCGAAAGAACAGGTTTCGTTTTTCATGTTCGGTTATTATCGCGCAATTATGTTGTATTTGATATGCTAATTTCAATGTGTTTGTTTACTGATTTCCAATGCAAAGACCATAAAGATGCGAGATTTTAATTTATTCAACTCGTGGCTGCTCCTGCCGCTGCTGCTGCTGCTGCTGCGGTTGCTATTGTATCAAGCAGTCGCAGGTGTTAATTGATTATCATTGATTGGCCTGTTGTAATTTGTGTTGCTTTTACTGTTGCACGATTCGTTAACGAAATTCTCGAAGTCAACTCACTCGATTATGGGAAACAATATTATGACAAATTAGTGAACATAAATCTAAAAATACGCACTGAATATCACTTGTGACTCTGAATGGAGTGAATGCATGAATGGAACTGCGCTTCGCCAGCGAGCTGCTGCAGGTTTTCTTCAGATTTTTTGTTAATTAAGCTGTATTTCATTTCGAGATACATTTCATGAATAAAAGCGACCAAGCCACCTGAGATACAAAAAACTCAAACCCACACACACACGCACACACACACATACACACAAAAGCAAAAAACTGTTGCAAAAAAGGTTTTAAATTAAACGAACAAAAAAAACAACAAACTGAGGAGAAACAACAATTGTGATGACACCAAAAGCGCGTCGCTTTTGTTAGGGCGTGTCAAAAGAAATTTCAACAAATAAATTAAAAATTAGCTGGCGGGCAAAAAGAGCGAAGCCAGCTAGCCAGCCAGCCAGTAAGCCAACGGCGACTGAGATTAAGTTGTAGTTGCTGCGACGCGGCCTTAATCGCCCGACCAGCCAAAGGTCGCACTCTATGCTAAGCAATTGACAACGTTTCGCATTGACGTCATGTTAATTTTAGCCACAAAATGCCAATTTTTATGGCTCGAAGGGGCAGCTGCAACTGCTGCTGCTGCTGCTGCTGCTACAATTTGAACGTCGCCATCGTTTGCAAACTGTCGCAAGCAATTAATCTTCAAAAAGCAGCAACGACGAGTTTCAGCTGTTTCAGCTGCTGCTGCCGCTGCACCGAAGTTGCCGCGTTTTTATGACAAAACTTGGCAATCTGTCTAAAATGTTCAACTTCACTCATTTTCAATGGCAGTTGCAATTCCTTAGCGGCCGACTTAGAAGGTCGCCTGCCGTGCAACGCCCGCAACTAAAGCTGCCCCAGACGCAGACTCTGAGCGCAGACGACTGCCAGACTGAGAGGCTCGAGCGATCGGGCGAAGTGAGACGCTGCCCGATGCCGATGCCGATGCCGATGCCGTAGCCGTAGCCGATGCCAATGCGAAATTCATGCGAAACACAAGACGACACTTGAATGTTGCAGGCCGGACAGGCGCACATGATCGATCCGACTGAGAACTCCACCTGCCCGCCCTCGCCTCCGCCTCCTCAGCCGCCTCTTTTCTTGCCAGCTGCCCACTTTATACTCCTGCAGTGCACGCATTAAATTCAAAATGCGTTTCAGATATATCTTTTTATTTTATTTTATATTTGTTTTTGTGCTAGCGAAGGTTGGCAACGTTGTCTGTGCATGGCCAGGCCAGGGTTGCCATTGTCAGCCAAAAAGTCAAAAACAAATGCATAAAAAACAACAAAAAAGTAGCTGCTGCTGGAGCTTGGAGGCTTTTGATGTGTGCTTACCTCGTTGAGTTAGGATGTGTTGAGTGCTGCTGCTATAGCCTCGGGCATATTCTGAAAGGAAGAGTGGAAAAGCTAACTTTATTAACTCTGTTTCATTTACAACTGTAATTCGGCTGAACTATAAAAATGCTTACTCTAAAATCGTGGTAAAACTTTCTAGAAACTTTCGCATGGCTTTGACAGCGCGCTGCCCGCTTTATGGGCACTTTATGGGCCAGCTTCAGTTTTAATATATATGAACATATATTCATATGATCGTAAGTATGTTTATGTTTCTGTTTATGGTTATGCTTATGCTATGCTATAAAGACATGTGTGCCATGTGTAACATGAAATGTGTTAACGTTGCGCTGATGCTCATGACAAATCGTTAGAGCGGTCAAAACTCTATTGCATTTAGCTGCTAATTGCCGCAGTAATTAAAGCAGCTCGAAACAAATCAAACATCATTAATCAAGCTCAAAAATACTTATGACTGAATAGTTCTACGAAGCTGTATAAATATTTATGCCAGCCACTCACACACACACGTCGCACAAACAACTCGCAATAAGATTTGCAAATTTGTGACTTTTTAATGATGATTTTTCCTTCCTTCGTTTTTTTGAAGCTAAAGCGCAGACTGCGTGGCTTTGGCTTAGATTTTTGTGGCCGTTTACGGATTTTACATTTTAATCATATTTTTATTGATTAACAAACTTTCTGCATATATTTGCCAGCCATGTCGCTGGGCCAGGGCGATTGCAACATTGCCGCCGTTTTGGGCCACAAATTTGGCAACTGGACATTGATTGATGGAGCGTTTGGCAATAAATGCAAAATTAGTGGAGAACCGAAGCGTCGCCACCCACAAAACAAAAGAAAGAAAGAGGAAAGAAACTACTGCCAATATATTTAAACAGTTGCTAGTGGGCAATTAGTGGGGCGTGGCAGCAGCCCCCAAAACGGTGGCCGCACAGACAACAAAAGCCTGAAAACGCCGACCCAATGCCAAGCGCAAGCGCAAGCTTCGGCGTCATGTTCCACGGCTGATTAATGATCGTGGCCAGTTTGAAATAAATTATAATATTTAACTCATTAATTATTTGAGCTGCAGTAGCAACAAATCAAAGACCAATCAAATGCCAGAGCCAAGTGACAACATAAACTGCTAACTGCTTATTGCTTACCGCTTGCTGCTTGTTGTTGTTCTTCCCATTTTTGGTCAACAACAAACAACAAACAAACAATTAACAATTGTTTTAATATCTGCTATTATTTACTAATCATACAGCAGAATTGTCAACATGAGCTGTACTACATTTGCATTTCGCATTTCGTATTTGACAATTGACAATTGAGGATTGTTGCTGCTGCTAATTGGCTTGTTGCTGCACCCACTCTGCCCCCTCTGCAACCCCAACTGCAACTGCAAGAGCGACAGTGACAGCAACCCTTGTAACCGCAAGCAGTAACTGTATGTGTAAGTGCGGCTGCTGGCATTTGCCACCTGTTGCAATTAGGCATGCAATATGGCATGTTGTTGCGGTTGCTGCCAATGCGGGTGAGCAAATAGCCAAAAAAGCAAAAAGAAATATGCACAAGCCCATGTGCCACATGAACAGCAGCTATTTATGTGGAATGACTACCGCAGCAACAGTTGTTGCCAGCGCAGCTGTGCGACCTTAACAAATATGCCGCCCCGACAAACTTGTTTCTAAACATATATCTCAGCAATGTGGCAGGCAGTCAGCCAGACAGACAGACAGACAGCCAGATAGCCAGCCAGCAGCGCGCCGATTTCTGTCCGCTGCGACATGAATTTATTAGCACAACAATTTTCAATGTTCGGTATTTTTCAGTTTTCAGATTTTCAGCTTTTCAGTATTTGAATTTTCAGGCGCAGCTGTGCGCGGCGCGTTGATAAACTCTGGCTTCGACTCGCGTCTTATCGCGCACCCACAACAACAGCGGCAGCAGCAACAGCAACAGCAACAGCAACAGCAACAGCGGCAGCCGCCTCATCAGCGCACGCATTGAAACTGATGGCTCCCATGGCGTTATCTAGCCATTGAACTGGCCTGCCCTGCCCTGCCCTGAACCTTGGCCCTGCGCATCAGTATGTGCGTAAATTGGTACAAGGCAATGTTATGTAGCTCTGCTCTGGCTGTGGCCTGGCTGCTGCGGACAACGCCTACTCAAAAATAGAAATAGAAAAGCCAAACAGCAACGCATACTAAAGCGCTGCCGATAAACATCAATGAGCGTTATTGAAATTGGAATTTCAAATGAGCTGAGCGCAGAGGGAAAATCGGTTCACTTCTTCGTCTTCTGCTCTTCTGTGAGAATATGGCATTTGAGTCGGTTTAGGTGCTTGTGTTTTTATGCATATCTGAAAACCGTTTGACTTTTGCATTTAAACTTTCAAATGCAATTAGCTACAGGCATAAATTACACATGCACAACTTGCAACTGACCAGTAAACAGCAGCAGTAACAGCAAAAGCAGCAGCAACATCAATAGCGACCAGCAAGCAGAGACCAGCGACCACCGACCACCGACCAGCAACTGCTACGGCAACGGCAGCAATAGAAGCTGTTATTAACATGATTGCGCGGCTTCGGTCACCCTCCAAACTGGAGCAGCACTTGGAGCTGAGAGGAGCTATAATGACCATTGGCTAGCCTAAGCCAGGCTAGGCCATGCCGGGCCACCTACTACAATCAACAAGGCGTACATGCAACTTAGAAATTGCTGCCTGCCTCGCAGCAACAGCAGCACAAAATTAGCAGCGCGTGCTAAACAATTGGCCCAGTCAAAAGCAACAACAGCAACAACAACAACAGCAATAACAGTAACAACAATGGTCTGACGTACACACCCACACAGACACACACACACACACATACCATATTGTTTTACAGCTGCTCGGCAGCAACATGGCGGCAGCAGCGGCAACAGCGCACTCAACAACGCTAGCTTTGGTAATTGCAACAATTTAACGGTCTGTCGCTTTGCTTTTGCACTTAAGTGTACTTCGGTGCTCCGTGCCAAGTGTACACAATAAGCCAAAGACTGCCCTGCCATCTTTTTGGGGACTACAACTTAATCAAAAACTAATTGCATTTGCATACAAGCAACATAGATGATGTTGCTGCTGCTACTACTACAAGTTACTGCTGCTGCCCACCACGGATGTGGTTTTCAACGCTTGGCTGTGTCAACTTTCAATCAAAGTCAACAAAAAACAACTGAAAAACCCCTACTGTGGTTTACTGTACCACCACCAGCGCTTCCTGGCTGCAGCAGCAGCAGCAGCAGCAACCGCAAGCAGTCCCGCTGACCCGCTGCTAGCGGGTGGTGGTCAGCTCAACCGTGGGAGCAAGAAAATTACAAAAAACTGAGTGAATATATATATTTGAGAAAATAAAATACGAAAAGATACCCGAGAAATAACAACGCACATTCTAATTTATATGGCGGACGCCCGCGCAGGCCACGCATTTTTTCACGCAACGCCGGCAACACCAACAGCATGAGCAACAGCAGCAGCAACTGCAGCAGGCGCAATGGCGGGGCAAGGCACTCAACTGACATTCGCAAGTGCCTCAGTGCCACACAGCTGATGGATCACCGTAGATAAGCGAATCTTGCAGATAATCGCATCACTCACTGGCCATGCCAATGCTGCAAGTGTTTCGCCTTCTCAGTTTCTCGGCTTTGCATGCATGAGCCTGAATCTCAGACTCAGACTATAGACTGCGGACTGCAGACTGCAGACTGCAGACTGCAGGCTGCAGACTACAGACTGTGGACTGCAGACTGGACATGCAATAATTTTCAAATACAGAAACAGCAGCAGCAGCAGCAGCAACCGGCTCCAGTCCGGGCTGCAATGATGATGATGCATGACAGTGACAGTGCGTTGTAGTTGCTTATGGTTCCCGTTTGTTGTTGTTGCTGTTGTTGCTGTTCCCGCTGCATGACATTAAGCAGGTTGCAAACAGACGCTCACATGTCTGGACAGACCGTCCATCTGGCTGTCCATCTGTCTGGCTGTCAGTGTATCTGTGCGTGAGTGTGTTTGTCAGTCTCAGGCTGAGCTCTGTTCCCGTCTCAGTCTCTGCAGCGAATTGTGGGTGCCTTTTGCAGCATTCTTTGCAGATTACTGAAATTAGCCGCGATTCGCCTGCAGCTTCAGTTGCACAACATATCTGTGTGCGTATGTGTGTGTGTGTGTGTGTATGTGTGGAACAGGCAAAAGTTATTTTCATGCTTTATTTGAGCGCGAGCCTTTACAAGCGCAACGAAACAGAAAATGAAGTACAACTTTCAACTGTAGCTGGCGGTTGGTGTTGTTGCTGCTGTTGTTATTGTTGCAGTTGTTGTTGTTGCTGCTGTCTGGCAAAAATCAATTAAAATTCATAGCCAATTGATTTGCGCACACTTGAAAAACTGCAATTGAAAACGCATTTTACACACACACACACACAAACAGAGAGGCACACACATAGAAACGTTTTTAAAAGTTATCTTAAAACCTTTCGATTTTTGTTTTGGGCCAGTAGAATACATAAAAACTGGCGCCAGTTGGGCAAACACAAGGGCTCCAACTGATAAAAATCACGCCGCTTACATCAACAAACAACCAACAGCAGCAGCGTCAGCAGCAACAAGAACAACAACAACAACATTAATGGTTTTCTCTACCTGTGCTTTGGTGGGGCGAAAAGGGTTTTTATGTCTAGCCACCGACGCAGTTGCAGCCACCGCCGCCAACGTCAACGGCATCATCATTATCATCATTAAAATGTCAGTTAATAATTTTCTTCTTTTGCTGCTGCTGCTGCTGCTGCAGCCAGTGGCCGCTTCAAAACGTTGAGTGGATTTTCTGTTTGACGTTTACAACGTGGGCCAGCGGTGTCTGCCGCCGCTGGGGCTACCTGACAGGCGGTAGACTGCAGCTGTTTGCTGAGTGTGTTAAAGCTGCGGAGAGCTGAAAGATATCTGGGTGGCCATTTTATTGGTTGAGTAGCGCTGCGGCCAAAGTCGAATTCAAATTTTCGACCAGCCCTCGACCAATTGGAGTCGGAAGAACAGCCAGTTCGTTGCCTAAGTCTTTTGTTTTCGCAAGCGCTTCTAAAAGCGCAAAATGCTTAAATTGCACTGCACTATCAACAGCGAGCATTAAAGACGGCGGAGCTATGTTGCCGTTGCTTGTTGGCTGCTGCTGCACCTGCACCTGCACACAATTGCTAATAATTATTTATGTTGAGCGGCCGGACAGAGATGGGGAAAAGGCCAGTTGGAGAAGCTGCAGCCGCCGAGCGGCATTGGCTACTGTTTCTCGCTGCGGCAGTGGCTACGGCTCATCAACAGCTAATGACCAGGCAGCGTGGCCAAGCCGTCGTCGTCGTCGTCATCGCCATTGCAATCGCCACGTTGCCCACGTCATGACTCCATAATTATGCACAGGCTGCATTTTTGCGCATGCCTTTTGCTCGCTCGCCCGACTTGCGGCTGCGGCTGCCATCGGGTGGGTGGAGTTACGCCTCGATGTGGCCGCCTTCAAGGCACCAGCTTCAGCTGGTGGCTCAACTTTTAATTTAATAATATTTTTATAGGCCGGCGCGACAAGCTTGTTTACACGCGCTCAACATGCAACTTTAAAGATACTTTCAGCCTAGCATAATGCGGCAATCATTTCATCAGTATGTGTGTGTGTGTGTGTTTGTATGTGTAAGTGGGGGCTGCACTTTGCATTTTGCAAGTTGTGGCATTTTGCGCACTTCCTGTCGACTGTCAAGACATGCCAAGTTGTCCTCATTCAGCTTCTTCTGCTCGACTTCCTGGTAAAGCCAAGGCGAAGGCGGCAAAACTTTGCCTTTTGCTGTTTGCTGCCGTTAACTTTTTCCTTGCCACACGCACGCATTGCAGTTGTTTTGCATTTCAACTGCCCCCACTGTGGCAAGTGGCAAAGGCAAGTGGAGAGTGGCTGGCATTTCACTTTTTACTCAACACCCCCAACAGCAACTGCGGCGCCAAGTAATCCACACCAGGGACATAAGCGCGTAGTTGTTGTTGCTGCTGTTTGTTGCTCGCTGATTTTCTGCTCGCTTGCATGCGATAAGTTTGTAATTTGATTGCCGCGCGGTTGTAAGTTGTAAGTTGTTAGTCGCCCATTGCACGTTGCGCGCTGCTTGTCGCTAGTTAGCGCGGTATCTAACAGACACACATGCCAAGTAAGTTGTAAGCTCTGGCTGCAGAGTGCGCCCTGCACCATTTGCCATTTTCCATTTTCCTTTTGCCTTTCGCGTGTTCGCTAATTGAAACAAGTCAAATTTCAGCCTCAAGTGACACCAAAGTTGTCGAAAAGACTTTACCAAACCTGCGATCTCAACACGACAGCCCTAAATCTAATATCTTTAGTCGGCAATTATTCTATTCTATTCGCCTTTAAAGGGGCTTAGAGCTGAACTGAGTTGGCATTTTTGTTTGACTGCAATTGCTGCATTTCCTGCTTAGGCTCTGAACTGGGTAGAACTTAGTAGCGTCACGGCCACAGAGATCTTACATAATTAGCTCGCCATGACGCAAATTCTGCAGCATCATCTAATCAAATCGGGCTGAGATCTGCCAGCCATCGCCGAGGCGTAATAACTTCCGTTTTAGTTTCAATTAAAGCAATGCCCCGGCTAATCAGAGGCCCTAATGGGGCTCTGACTTGTATGAAAGGTGCGCTGCATATCCGTTTCGTTCCAGCCAAATCACTGGCCGGCTTCCTTGGCAAGTCATTATCCAAACGGCCGTTCATACCCCTGACTATGCTGTGCTCTGTTCTGCTCTTCCTTCCACATTTCTTTCAGCTCCTCCTGGCCGCAGCGAGACGGCTCAGCGTGTGCGTCGTGTGTATTGAGTGTGTGTGGACCAGTTTGACAGGTGTTTCTTGCGCCGACTGAAGCTCAATTCTGTACGACGTCTTCGTCTCTGTCTACTTATTCGTTTCTGATTCTGATTCTGTTTCTGTTTATTTGTTTTGTTTATCTGCTGGTCGTGTGGCGTCGGCGTTTGAATGCAGGTTGTTCTACTCGTATTTTAAATACGCTCTGACATCAGAACAGCATCCCAGCATCAGCAACTTCAACTTAGTGGTCTTCAGCTGCGGCTGCTTTAATTATAATTTATCTGCCTGGTGGCTCGACGGCGACGACGACGGCGACGACATCGACGCAAACGTATCTCAAGTTTTTGACTTTTATCTGCTGCTGAATTGATGAGTATATAATAAGACTTTATTGGTCAAAGCCAGAGCCAAAGCTACAGAGCCAAAGCCAAAGCCGAAGAGCCAAAAAGCCGATAAAAGCAAAGACCGAACGACAAATGCCCCTCGAGCTGAAGACATTCGATACCCTCTCTGTGCAAACATGTTTGTCTAGTGATTGCCGTGCTATTAACACCTGAGCAGCGTATCTCCGAGTCGCCTAAGCCCCAACTCCAGCATAACGTTAACGTGCTCTTCTTTCGAGCTGGGTCAGAAATTTATGCTATAAGCTGTCATGATAGCTGCGCTTCGGCATTCGGCTTTCTGGTGTGGGTGTGGGTGTTCGCTTGGACGAACTCTGCGTGTCCTCCGTCCTTTCGAGGCGAGCGTGAGAAGTGACTACGTCGCCGGCCTCAGCCTCTCGCATTGCTTAATTCAGCTCTTCTCGTGTTCGCTTGTCAATGTGTTTCGCTTGTTCTCTGCCACCTTGCCCCTTGCGCCATGCCCATGCCCATGCCCATGCCCATGCCAATGCAATGCATTTTTGTTGTTGCTACAAATTCTACAAGCAAATCAACAAAAACAAAAACAAAAACAAACAACGTGTATGCCTTGGAATTTAAAACTTTACTTGGCGCACCACATTTCGCTGTGGTTGTTGCTCTTGTTGTGGGTTCTTTTTCTTTTATTTCTTTCCTTTTTGTTGCTGTTTTGTTTTGTTGTGTTTTTTGCTGTATTTTGCTTTTTGTATAAATTGTCAACGGAAATCAGTTTGCCACTCAACAGGCTTCCCTTTTCCTGTGGCCAGCCGCGCAGATAGCGCTCTAGCTCTCCGCCTCAGATACATTTGGGGTGACGAAGTCGATGCGTCTTCGTTCACCGACTTCCAGTTGAGGCCCAAAATAAATATATGTATCCAAAAGAAAACAACAAAAAATACGAAAAAAAGGAAGAAAAAAGTGAAGTTTGTTTAATTTTTTACTTCTTCGTTTTTTCTTTTCTTTTTTTTTAATATTTATTTATGGGCAAGTTTAGGCACACGTGCCAGCATTTAAAAGTCGCTTTGGAAATAACAAATTCGACTCTTTCTTTCGACAATTAGCGCACAAAAGTGAAGAGAAGCACCGCACAGCATGGCATATGGCATATGGCATATGGAAATATGCATAAACATAAACATAATAATAACTGTAATTTGCATATTCATTTCGCATTCGTTTCCAATCATTTCTCGAGCCCATAAGTCAGCCGAGGGCAATGGATAGCTGAGCGGAATTGGGCTCTGCTCGGAGTCAGATACAGTGTCGGATGGTAAGCTGAGCGTATTGAAATATCACTGAAAGGCGGCTGCCAAACTGTAAAATAATCGCGCGACAAATTTATGATTAGTTATTGGCCAGTTGGCCAGTTGCTGGCCATTGTGTGGCCAAGGGGAGGCCCATCTTTTTGTTTGCTCTTTCACAGGCAGCAAATCAAAGAGAATAACGAAAATGGCTTAGTGATAGTTTCTCAGGTTTGTTGGGTTTTAGGCGCGTCTACAACAACAGCAACGACAACAACAACAATAAAGCGGCTTACATTTTGTTTACAATATTGCGTGGTATTTTACAGATTTCTTGTTGTTGTTGCTGGTGTTGCTGGAGTTGGCTGTTTTTTTGTTTTTTGTTCTGTTGGCTGCGTCAATATTGATAATAAATAACAGGCCAACAACAGCAACAGCACAGAAACAACAGCAGCAACAACACAAAACAAAGCAGCATTAGACAAAAGCAACAACAACAACAACAGCAACATCAACTAAAATAACGACAACGTCAGCAGCGGTCACGTCTCAAGTGAAAATGGTTTTTAAGTGCCCCATTGCCTAGTGAGAATTAAACTGTCCCTGGGCACGTCAGCCTCTGAGGCTGGACACAAGTCAGCGACAACTTCTTTAAAGCGGAGTCTCTTCGTTCTGCAGTCTGCAAGTCGCGAGCCCTTTCGAGCCATGCCGCCGCCGCCGAAGCCGCCACCAAAACCAAAAGTGTCAACTCTAATTGCCTTTTGCTTGGCTTGCCCGCCTCGAAACTCAAACAGCGATTTGGTCATGGACCACTCCAGCTCCAGCTCCAGCTACAGCTACAGCCGCTGAGCGTTGCGTCTTCAAAACCCTTTCCACCCCTCTCGATATATGCTGACTCGCCGCCTCGCTGGCTCTCTCTCTCTATCTCTGACTCTCCTGGTCGCCGCTGCTCGGCGAACATCTTATGGTCAGTCCCGCTGCCTGTTAAATATTTGCCTTAGCATTGCCTGCGCTTGCGCAAATACTAATAAAATTTCGGTTAATTTTTTTAACTTAACACACACACATTTACTTTTATTTATTTGCTTGGTATTTGTTTTTCGCTTTTTTTTTAGTTGGTGCTGTTGTTGCTGGTGCTGGCGTGCACTTGACTGTAATGGATTTGTTGGCATGAAGATATTTTTTGTTTTTGTCAGCCATTTGCGCGTACTAAAAACAAAACAACAACAACGAGAAAAGCAAGGCCGGGCTTTATTTATATTTTTTTTTTTTGGAGGCGGCAAAGGAAAGTCAAATATGTCAACAACAATGAGAATTACATAAATTAAGCGGCTGCAGTGTTTTGTTAAGAGATCAACAAACACCAACAACAACAACAACAAGCAAGTAACAGCAACAGCAACAACAATATAAATTTCAAGTCGCTGAAATCGCGAGGATTTATGTACTTAATTAGCAGCGAGGAAGTCAGTAAGTCGCAGACAGAGCGCAAATCAGATTGGAAGACCTTGCATTATAAACTAATTGACTCATCATAAATCACGCGCCTATGACATTAGCCGAGCCAACAAGCACAATGTGATTAATGCAACAATTGTGGCTAAGACTTTCCCCGACTTGAGTTGAGTATGTCATATTCCCAAGGAATGTTTCTTATGGATGCATTTCAGACTTTCATATTTATGTTCCGTCTGCCTAAGGAATATGTCTCATATGGAGATAAATACCTACTTCTAGGTGTACTTATATTGAAGCCTGTCTTCAGACCATCGCCTTAAGTTTTTTATTTATTTCATTTATTGGGTTATTTGGCTGTGTAATACACTAGTTTTGCTCATATCTTAATTTAGCGTTTGCTTTTACTTTTTACTGTCCAGTTGCATATTAAAAATGTTTATTACGGTACGAAGTTTGCATCTGGCGCATTGCCCATACGCCGTGTGGCGGAGAAAAAACAAAAAAAGAAAAAACTTGTTTAACATTTGCCGAGCACATAAACAAACATTACAAT
This sequence comes from Drosophila mercatorum, assembly GCA_961210405.1. NCBI lineage: Eukaryota > Metazoa > Arthropoda > Insecta > Diptera > Drosophilidae > Drosophila > Drosophila mercatorum. The sequence goes on along the minus strand of CAUIUS010000004.1, from coordinate 23,251,868 downwards.
TAATTTTTATGCGACAGGCATTTGTGCTTATAAAGTGCACTAAAATATTATGCGAAGCAGTCAGAAAATCCAAAAACAAAACAGCTAAGAAAACCTGAGAGATAAGCAACGGGCAGAGCAAACCGCTTAGCTTAAAGTGAGGGGCAGAGCGGGATGGGCACAGCATTCAAATCGGCGACTCCGAGCGCTAAGTGCAGACAGTTGCATGTGCTAAGCGACAAATAGACAGATGGACAGAGAGACCGAGAGACCGAGAGACAAAGAAACTGAAACTGAACTGAGTGACCAGCCGACTGGCCAACTGGGTGACCATTGCGTGTGAGCAACAGGTTTGAATGTTGGCCTAATGAAGCGCCGCTTGCCGCCTGCCACTTGCCACTTGCAGCCTGCCGCCTGCCGCTTACCACTCGAACATTATGAGTCAGTTATGGGCTTTATGCAATGCTCGCCTTGCGCAGTTTACGAGCTAATCGTAAATTTCTTAATTGGGCTGCTCGCTAGAGAGCCGCGACACTGTACGTCGTGCGATAAACCCAGAGACTAACCACCCTCACCTCGCCATCGACGAGTGGGTCACTTATCAGGCGCTTATCACCGCCACCACCTACACACGAACCAAAGAATTCAAGAAATTATTTGTTAAGTATAAATTGTTAAATTCATGAATTGCGCGCCGTTGTGACGTAAATCGACGTCTATCAACTGATAAAGCTGACCAAGTGCGAGTATTATTATATTTTTATTTATTTCTCATTATTATTTTTTATATATTTTTCATTCAATTTATTGTTGTTGTTGTTTGTTGTTTGGTGGGTGGTCGCAATCTCATGATCTTTTAATATAATTTTTAAATATTTTTATATTTCCTTTCCTATATACGTACATATATATACATATATATATATATATATATATATATATATATATATATATATATATATATATATATATATAAATATATATTTATTTGGTCTTAATGGTATTGCGAACGCGTCGCATAATCAACAATCTATGTAGTCCAATGACGTTAATTGAAACTACTTGAGATTAATAAAAATTGTTTTCAAATGCCGACGATGTTGCTCTCCTGCCGTTGCTGAAGTACCTCAGAGCTGTCCACCTCCAAGTTGTGGCACGTTTAGCTAGCTGAGGACCAACAACAACAACAACAACAACAACAGCACGAATCGCATGTGAATTATATTTTGTGAGCCAAACACACACACACACACACAGAGAGAGATCCGTTTATCAGTGCGGTTCAAGTACAATTTCTGCGTGTGGTTTCCCATTAAGAAAAATGAAAAGAAAACAGGAACACTAAACCACCGGGCAGGCCGCTTGAGAACATTCGCACCACACAAACCGCACTGGAAAAATGGCCGACAAAAGTCTGTTTTAGATTACATTTTGAAAGAGTTGCCGGGAATTCGCCGCTGGCTGCTAATTGAAGGGGTGTGATCTGAATTAGTCCGCGCGGCTGAGATCTGGCTGGCAACGCCTTGGAACTTGCCTACGGGCCACACACTAATGAAAAACAAAACGTTTATCAAATGCATGATAACAACGGATGCCGTAATGGCACCCAAATGGTCCAAAGCCAAACCAAATTCGAGTCGAGATCCGAAGACTAGGCCCAAGTCCCCAATCCGAGCTCGTATCGCATCGAGCCCTATCAAATGTCTGCCGCGCGTAAGGTGTTAATCTCTTCGCAACTGTCGCAGCGTCCCCCTCACTCAGCTCCACATCCAAGTCCCCATTGGGTCTTTCTTTGTTTTATTGTTTAACGCATTCTAATTAACAACTTTAGTTTTAGACATTGCCACAGATCGAGCGTCTCGGAGTCGAGTCTGTCCCGCTTTTTAACGCACACGTGATGATTAAATTTTAATTTTAGTCTTTATACGGCGGATCGCACTGTGTGCTTTAAGGTCTCGAACTCGACTTGTGAACCCCGCCAAGCAAGCACAACTAATCCAAATCAAATGGCTTCTCCAAATCAATTCGTTTTCAATCGTTTAAAGTTAATTAACGCGCCACAATTTTATTTCAACTTAGACATTCTTAAGTTCTTCAGTTTCTGTTTCTGTATTCGCTACGTTTCGTTACGATTTATTGTTGCTTTTGTTGCGTTTCTTGCTTTTGTTGTTTGCTCAGTTACACGCCTTTGTTTCGTTTCTAAATTTTCTTGTATATATTTAAGTGTTTCCATTTTGTGTATTGTGAGCATTTTTTTCGTTTTATTTATTTATTTATTTTTTTTTTTTTTTGCTTTACCCGACGTCTCAATTTCAAAGCGCGCTTTTGTTATTCCTATTTATTATATACGATATATATATATATATATATATATATATATATATATATATATATATATATTGTTTCTTCTTGTTAAAGGCATTAAAATTGTGAATTTAAGGCTTTGCGTTAAATAAATTAATGCACGAAACGGAGCTCCAGACCTTTTTATACCTTGTCCACGAAACGGGTCGAAACCTCTATAGGAATAAGAATAAAAAGCGCGATATTGTCTGATGGATGGAACAATATAACAAATTAGCTCCTGAGTTATTTATTATAAAACAATATTCTATTCCCGAAAGCCATAAATGAAATCAATTTAAATACTATTTGGCACGATTCTCTGAGAGATTTGAAAAGTCATTTTCCGCTATAATTCTCATAGTATTGTTGGCAGATACCTGATATGTATCAGTGATAAAGTTAAGATAAAGCTATGAATCAATAATACGAAATTCATAATCGGAAAAACAATGCTAGGAATCGTATAGAGAATGGACTGCAGATATCTTCATGGAGTGTATTCCACATTCGACACTTCGGATCAAAATGGTTTTCTTGGTCTCTTTGTGAATAATGTAAATGCAGAAATGCCAATGAAACGCACAGAGGGTGGCAGTGTATTAAATGCGGTTTCAATGGGGGCTTCGCCGGCGACTTTTAGCCACTTTAAAATGGCGTCGACTGTGGTGCGGGTGCTGTCGCTAGCTGCAGCTCTGGCTAGCCGCGCGCTGTCTGCTTTATATGCCAAACAGTCGCAGTGGTCGGTCGGACCGTCCGGCAGACGTCGTCATTGTCTTATAAGGTGCGGTGCGTATAAAGCCAGACATCGACATCGACGAGCCGGACAAAAAAAATAAATAAAACAGAGAAAAAATCACTTGGTACACTCGCGCGACATATTGAGAAATGTGCAATAGCTTAATGCCCATTTATGGCCTGCACTTTTCATGGCAAGTTGCATTTATCGAGCGATCAGCTCAAACGAGCGATCGATCAACTGTTTAGCCACCAAAAGTATCGTAAAATTCTGATCATTACTCATACGACCTGTGGCACGCACGCATGCTAATTGTGTTTGCCAAACAAAAGAGGCGAACAACAGCTAAAGGACCTAGGAAAACAGGCCGTTAATACATACATTGGAGCATCGCGACAGCAACATGTCCCAGCGAGAGAGTTGTTGCTCATGCTGTTGCTGTTGCTGTTGTTTGCCTTTAAATGGTATAAATTACCAATGAATGACATACAATTTAATTGCCCGCTCTAAGCAGCAGCAACTTCTGCCGCATACAGAGCAGCAGAGCATCAGAAATACTGTTGCAGCTTGCAGCGTGCAGCTTGCTGGTTGCTGCTTGTAGTTGTCGCTGGAATTAATTAATATTGCACTTTTGAAGCGCGTGCATACAAATTTGTCAGTTGGCCGTTGCCCATTTTTATGCCCAAGGTGTAGCCAATTGGCATAGTTCACATTCGCGCACCGACTGCTGCGCTCTTTCCTATGGCATTTGATGGCAATTAAAAGTCTTTCGCTTTAATTGTGAGTAAGATTCAAGGGCATGTTGCAGCTGCATCGAGAATTGTTACTCCTGCTGCACGCCAGCAACATGTCCGGTTTTCTCATCTGCCTATGTGCGTGCATTGTTGTTGTTGTTGCTGTTGTTATTGCTGATGCTGTTCTGTGCGTCAATTTGCTGGCCACACAATGTCGTTGTCAATAGCAGTGTTTGTTGCTGACGATTGACGTCAAACCAAATCTCAAGCAGTAGCAACGGGGGCAACAGCAAGAGCCATCTTTGGGGGCTGGTGTGTTGATAGCAGCAGCTATCAGTGAGGTCCCTGCATTGTTGTAGGTGTTGCAATTTAGACTAGCCTAACTCCTTTTGATTTATTTTCTGTTTCTTCAATCACACACACACACACCAACAACAACACCAGCAACAACAACACATTTGCTAGCTCTATATATCAACTTGGCTGGTGTTATCTGATATTGCGTTGTTTGCAGTTGCAGTTTGACTGTTAACTGATTCCACATCAGCAACAACAACAACAACAACAATATCCGCAATTGGCAATGTAATTAGATCTATAGCTTTTTGACACATTTTAAAAAACACTTTTGTGCTGAGGCAATCAGTGACTGGCCGGCCACTGTCAACTGGCGCCTGAGCCTAAAAGACGTTGCCGTCGGCAAAAAACCAAATATTCAACAACAACAAAACTGAGCCACAATTTATAGTAAAAAGTCAACAAGAAAGAGAAACATATTCATATAGTTAGATGTGGGACTTACCTCTTTTGTTTAGGGCGCTTTGGCAAGCATTATCCAAGCATTATCCAATGGCAGCTGCCCGTTTGTTGTGTTGTTGTTGCTGTTGTTGCTGGTGTTGCACATTTAACTTTATTGTTATTATGATTAGGCAAAATTCTCTTTAGTTATATGTTGTATACTTTAATTGCTAATATCATAAAAAATATCACAAACTTTTGCTTATATTTTATTATGTTGAATAATTGTATTGTTGCTTCTTCTGTTGTTGTTGTTGTTGTTGCTGCTGTTGTTATTTATTTGAAACTTGGCAAGCTCTGCATGTGTATAAATCTTCCTTATATCATACACATGCATACATATGTATGTATAGGTATTTATATATATGTACACACATATATATATATATATATATATATATATATATTTCTTTAAGACACTTCAATTGCGACTTTATGCACTATTTGATATTATTATGAGTATAAAATATTTTTGTTGTTTAATTATTTAGAAAAATTTGGCAAGTTTAGTTGAATGAGGAGAGAGCAAAAATTGATTAGATTAAAAATTGTTGTTATTTGCTTTTGTTGTGTTGTGAATCGCAGTTAGGTTGAGTTAAGAGCGGAGTTTTAGCGAGTGACTAAAAGATTGGAAACGCTATTAGTTTGAAGCGCTTTGAATATCAATAAATAGGTAATATTATGTTTGTTTGTTTTTGTGTTTCCTCTTGGTATTATTATTATTATTATTATTATTATTATTATTATTACTTTTATAACTGACGCGTGTTAACGATTAACGGTCGTTGTTGTTCTGGTTGTTGTTATTACTGTTGCTGTTGCTGTTGTTGTTAGTGTAGCCGCTGCACGCGTGTTCGTTTTACACTTCGTACGTACCGTGTACCGTTTCTTGTTGTCGACGCGTCAACGTGCAAATAACAAATAACGAAAACGTACGAAAAAATTTTCACTGCAACGCAAAGAGATTTTCCCGTCGTCGCGTCGTCGTCGTCGTCGTTGTGGGCATCGTCGTCGTCGTCGTTGGCTTCGGCTGCACCACCAACACGCACGCATACATCACCAATAAGGAGAGTGTGAGAGAGAGGGACAGCGTAGGAGAGAGCGAGAAAGAGAGGGAGGGAGGGAGGGAGAGAGCAAGAGCGAGAGCGAAAGAGTCTGTGTGCGACAGCGGCAAAAGCAGCTGAGAGGGCGTTGGAGGGAGTTAATGCAATTGCACGCACAATTTGGCCAACCAAAAAAAGTGAGGCAGCTATTCGCGAGGCTTTTGGTAACTTGCTTTCGAACCGGGCTTGAAACTTTATTAACTTTTCGCGGCACTTCGTCGACAGCGAACTCGTGCGGGGCTCTGATGTTGAACCTGAACCGACACTGCCCAGCAAGACACTGGCGCAGCCAGCGGCCTTTCTAAGTAGAATTGGCTGCCAACGACGACGCAGCTGCTCTTGCTGCCGACGCCACACACACTCACACACACGCACACACACACACACACACACACGCCTACAAGCGCTCACACACATTGACATGCTCACCAACGCGTATGAGCGTGCGTCTGTGTGTGTTTGTTGGCGTCTCATTCGCCGGATAAACTCGCCTGAGAGCGCGACTGAGCGCCAGTGCGAGAGACCGACCGAGTCTCAGCCCGACTGCAGCACGTGCAAAACAACATAAAAGCTGCCTGCTGATTTTTGTCATAGCTGTTTTTGCATTTTTATCTCTCCACTTCGCGACTGTCAGCTGATGTTGTTGGCGTTTGTGGCTGCAATTGCCGAGTCTCTGCTGCTGTTAGGACAGCAGCTGGTCATTGTTGGTGTTGGTGTTGGTGTTGGCGTTGCTCTTGCTGCTGTTGTGCTGTGCTGTTGTTGGTGCCCCCACGCTAGTCGCAAGTCGTTGTAGTTGTTGTTTATGGCTGCGTGGGTTTCTAATTGCTCAAACTTTATACCAATGAGGAGACTTCGTTGCATTTTCGCTTTTGCGAAAGCGAGCTCCGAATAGGCGCCTCCCACTTTTCCATTGTTGTTACTGCTTCGCCGTCTCGGAGCGTTTCGAGCGTTGGAGTTGGATTGGCTGGGGAACGGCTCGTAGATGCTCAACTGGGGATGGGGCCGTAGTAGAGTCTAGTGCAGATTACCTAATGAGAGCAGAAGCCAGCCAATCAATTTAGTACCACAAGCTCAAAGTCTTTTGCAGCTAATTTGCTTTTTACTTTCCTGGGAATTAAAAAGTGAAAATAAATTTAACAATTTTATTGCAGAAATATTTAATTGTTCAAAGTCCCCAAAGAAGGAGTTGTTTTTACTAATATATAATGGATATAAATATCATTATGTGGACGTCGAAAAGAGATACAGATATGTATTAGGTTTTTATCTCTATTTATTTAAATCATACAGACTATTATTAAATTCGCTAAATAAATCTTAAATAAACTCAAATTATTATTAATTATTAAATTATTATTGTTAAACCTTTTATTACTATTTATTTATATGGCGAATAATATTATTTTATATTAAAATTAAAGAAACAAAATTTAATCAAAAAGCAGCCAAAATGATGGAAAATAAAATTTGGAGTGAAAAATTAAATATTGGTTAAAATGAACTGTTAATTGAAAATTATATTTTTTATATATTTTGGCTAAAAAAAACAATATTGAAAGAATGAATAACATACAAAATATTGCTTTCTTAAATCACAATCGACAGCCGGATAAAAATTCAGCCGGATAAAACAAGACACGCTCGCACTCGCAGAGCAAAACGCTCTCGCAGTATTTCGCTCTTTAGCTCTTACAAACACACACATACACGCATAGACTGCTCATTGCTTGACTCTTCTCTTGCCTCTCTCTCTCTCACACATTCACACACACACACATAAAGAGCTCAGCCAAATGCCGGCAAACAACTTCAGCGGCAGCGTCGAGCGCCTGAACTTGAAATGCCGATGCAGCAGCGCCTGAGAGAGCTCAGCGCGTGCTCTCAGTTGCTCAGTGTGTGTGTGCTATAGCCTTGTGTGTGTGTGTGAGCACTACGCAGCTGCTGCATGCCGACGGCCTCTGCTGTGTTGTTGTGTTTGTACTTGTGAGTGTGTGAGCGGTGTGTTTACAAAACAAAGACCAAAATGAAACAGAGCCGAGCCAAAAGCATGCCAGCCACTCAACACACACACATGGACGCTAGCCACGTTTTGTGAATGAACGAATAGTAGCACACCAACACAGGAGCGCTCACTCACACACACAGCAATGCCAATGTGTTTGTGTGTGTGAATTGTGGGCAGGGAAAATAAACGAAACGCAAAAACGGGTTTACGCGATTCGTACAAAATTTTTTCGAGTGGCAACAACAACAACAGCAGCCCGTTTGTAGGTGTAGCTATGCAGATAGATCTGTGTGCGTGTTTGTTAGAGTGTGCGTGTGCGCGTGTGCGCGTGTGTGTGAGTTATTAGTGTTAGTTGATTGGTGTGAAACAACTACAACAATAAGTTATTGAAATGAGACGACAACGACAATATTTACGCTGACGAGGCCGCTAAACGCGAACCGCGAAATAAAACCAAAATGGTGTAGGCCCAGTTGGCCGACGCGAAGGTGGCGCAGTCACTGGCAGCCAATTCGCGCGACAGCAACGGCAACATCAGTATTAATACGAATCCGAATGCTGTTACTATTCGTATCTTACGCCTCCGTCGGCCGGTCGGTCTGGAGGCAGCCAACCAATCAACCAACACACAAACAACATTTCTTGGCGTTGGCGTTGGCGCGTCGCTGATTTGTTGATTTGCTGATTTTCTGATTTGCCGATTTCTTGATGAAGTTGTCGTCGCTGTGGCGCTGCCTGTTTTATGCATATTGATTGTCGACTTAAGTACATTTTAGTGTCGAAGTTGCCTACGCCGCCAAACACAGTGAGCGGTCTTGAACAGAACTGATTATTACCATTACTATTACTATCATTATTATTATTATTATTATTATTATTATTATTTCTTCTTCTTTTTTCTTTTTTTTTTGTTTTTGGCATCTTTTTGCGCAGCTGCATTGAAATGTATGTGAAATGCTATAGAAAATGCCTTCACAGTTTGTTTGCACTACGGCTTTTTGTGCTGGGAATCTTCCCACGGTTGGGCAGTCGTCACCCTCTCTGATTGAGCATTGTTGTTTCTGGCCCACCACTGCCACTGCCACTACCACCACCGGCACCACCCGAGCCAGCAACCCACCACCGCCGATCCTTGTCGTGCAACCCCCTAACTTTTGGCGGGAAACGACAATCTTGCAATCTCGGTTAACGTCTTTCAGGCTTTCCTTGAACAAAGGCAAGCCGCCCGCGGCCCGCCTGTCAAGGAGCGTATTCTAAGCCGCAGGCAAAGCAAAGCAAAGCAAATCCAAACCCAACCCAACCCAGCCCAGAGCAGACCAGAGAGCAGCTCGACCCAACCCATCCCAACACAACCCAATTCGATCGGCGAATTCTGCAGCCACCCCTGAATAACTTTACCTGAGGACCGCTTCGCATGTCATGCTGCTCCTTTTCCTTAATTTTAATGATGCTCATTCTTCCTCGATAGCGTCTCTCCTACCGGGCCTCCGCGCGACACGGCGGGAGGGCAACGGAAACTGCGCCGCGGCGTCTGCATTTGACTTTCCCAACACACACAATACACAAAACCGAAATAAAACTAAAAAAAAAAAAAAAACAAATAATTAAACCTTGGCTAGGAGGCTGCCTCAGAATTCTCAATTAAAAACGCCAACATTGCGACAACGTTAACCACAATTTGGCGCATTGATTTGCATAGATGCAGCAGCAGCAGCGGCAGCGGCAGCCACCTAGTGCAATAACTATAAAAGCTAATGGCATTGTGGCACCTCGATGACGCCAACGGCTCAACAGAGAGCTTTCCCATTGCCGCTCTTCGCGATATTCCCAGCCTGGAGGTCAATTGTAATACGAATGCTCAGCCTGGCACCGGCACCGCCATCGTCACCCTGCCCAGCTTCCAGCTACCGTCTCTCAGCGCTGTCGCCGCCTTTTATGCGCCAATTAAAAAATCTAATTTGCATGCGAATGCGCAGTCAAGATTTAGCTACAGACTCCGATTCTCACGGATAACCAGCGACTGACTGCACGGCATTTGGAGGTTTTAATGAAAACACGTGTGGCTTATGATTTATCATAAGCAGCTGTCGAGCCGCAGAGCACAGAGATCACAGATCACAGATCGCAGCTCGCAACTGAATTAAAACAGTTAAGAGCAACTATGAAGATGAGTTAATGGCCCGACACTCGCAGCAGCTGTAAATAAAAGTCAGTCTCAACTTTTGTTCAATTAAGTGTTACGACTTTTCTGACCCGTTGACACTTTATTTGAATATCGTCAAAGACTTATATGCAGAACTGATTGCTCTTAAACATATTTTAGCGATGTGACTCCATAAGTGTAATATGGATCTCTATTACACTGAAACATCAGCAGTTATTCAGGCAATCATTCGTATTGGGAGTCTCTATTGATTGCTTCAGCATTCATTTAATAATTTAAGCTTTTTAGTTCCAATACAATATTCATTTTGGAGACTTATATATAGTAACAGAACTCCATTCACTCAGCATCCCAACAATTATCATTACCAACGCTAAACGAAATCTTCTTTAGAATCAAGTTTGCTGCCTAAGTCTTTCGTTTTGCAGCTCGAGTCAAACACCAACGCCAATGCATAATTTAAGTTTATGCCCAGATCCCAGACAAAAAAGCAGCTTAATTTTGTTGTACAAGACGCATTAAAGTCTAAGGAGCCCAACAACTCCCACAAAGTATACGAAATTTAGTGAATGCTGCTTCCGAAATGCTGTCGACATTCTCTCTCCACCGATGCTGCTGTTGATGCCGCCTTTTGCCACTTTGGCATAAAATCGGCTGTTCATTCAAATACAAATTAAACTATTCGGCCCGTCGCTCAGTTTGTCTGTTTATCTCCCCTTGGAGGAAAGAAAAAAATGAGCTTAAGCTCATAAACGATTAACATACAAAACACACACGAAGGTCCGATCGGTCCAAGCTGAAGCATTTCAATATATAAGCCGTATAATAAAATATAACAATCATGCGATAAAACTCTTTCTCAATCACAATCCCATGAACACTCTCTCGCACACACACACACTCGCGCACACACACACACACATGCCTGGCGTTTGCCCATTCACCTGTAAAGTGTGGGAATGCATATGCCGAAAATCGAAAGAAAAAAAACGAGAAACCATCGAGATCGAGAGATGGTCAAGCTTTGGCCCCACAAATATCAATAGAAATCAAAGTGGAAGGTAAACCGAGGTCCGAGTAGAAATAGAAGTTGGAAGTCAAAGGCGAAGGCGATGGCGATGGCGATAGCGAAGGCGAGCTCGAAGCCGAGTCTGAAACGCGCCTAAAGAAAACGTTGAAAATTCAAATTAGCTTCAGACTCGTAAATAAAAGATATTATAGCCAATCGAGCAATAAAACCTGTTAATCTCTAAATGTGGCAAGCTCTGAGGAAGCTGCTCGCGACTGGAACTGGGACCAGCAACTCCATCAGCTCCAACCTCATCAGAGGTTCCATCAATGCGGCTGCAGATTGTCGGCCTATATCTGAGCTTTAACGACAAGCAACCTGCTAGGAAATCAACAGCAACAACAACAACGACAAATCAGTTAGCCCAGTCACGAAGCGTATTTCGGTTAGTATTCCCAACAATCAGCATCTCCATCTGCATCTTCATCTCCATGGCGGAGTCTATCTTCGAGTTTATTTCCATGGGCGGGTGTTGGCAGTGCCTGAAAGGCAATCAAATCAATTTTATGCGCTCAGCAGACGCAATTGCAGCAGTTTACGGCGTTTCTAACACAGCGAGAGACGCGAGGAGAGAAGACTCATTCATTAGCTGGCTACGTTGACCCATTGATGGGGTGTAGACCGCAGACCGGAAGCGGCCTGGCAGCCTGCGTGGGCATTCCAAGAGCCACTCAGTGAGAGGAGGGGAGCGATTACCAGCGCTTAAAGCTAAGCCACAAATGCATTCGGTTATTAAGCCATTTAAGCGACGTGAGAAAATGCTCAGCATTCAATTGCGTACGGCTTAGCGGATGTTGTAAGTTAGATAGTTAAAAGCAAAAAATGGCAAGCGACTGGGAGGAGAGCGACGAAGCGCGAGCTGGAGATGAAGTAAAGTGATCATCGCTTGCGGAAATTATTTATTAAACACTTTAGGCCAATCATAGCTGGCTGCCTACACAGCTTGCTGCCAACTCTACTAGCTCTGGCAGCTCGGTGCCCTGACTTCAAGCTAAAACACATTTCTTTAATGACTGTTTTCGAGAAACTAGCAACAAATTCAATTAATTTAACAAACACCGGTGGCACCACTGCCCGGCCGAAACAAGCTGCTTCAGCAAGAACAGCTTTGAGACAGCGAAACCTTTGACTTGGTTGGTGGCCTTCACTCACTTAGCAGACCAATTGCTGCTCAGTTCTCTTTCTCTTGCTCATTTTGGCCGATCTTTCATTAAGACAAAAGTTTTAGTGAATGAAACAAAGTAGAGGGCAGCCCCTCGCTGCCCTCCGTTTCCTTCCTTTCTATCCGCTCACTCGATCTTGGCCATCGCGTGCGCAGACTACGCTGTAGGTAAATCATTTGAAATTTGTTTTCCCCAAGATCTTGGCGAGATTGAGGCGTGCGCAAGATTTTAAGCTCATGTTGGTAGCGTCGTCGACACTGCCTCGGTGTCAGACTCGTCAGCGTTGGTGTTTTTCGGAATTTTGCTGTGTGTGGGATTCGCGCTGTTGCCGGAGAGGAAGTGCAAAGTGATCCGATAAGATCTTGGCTCACAAAAAATTAATTGCCAACGGGTGGCAAACAGCTTCTGACAAATAGGTTAACAAGTTGGGGGCAGTGTTCCAACTCCTCGAATGGATTTCCATTCGAGCTGGCTTAGATATTGTCGATTCTAGATAAGTCCGCAAAACTGATTCACGCCCAAATATAAGAAGGATATACGGACTTTTATAAAAGCTGTAAGACTTCGACTGAACAATTTCCTCCATAGTCCTTGAAGCCAATCTTCCAACCATAAATCTTTCAGCACCCTTCATTTTTCGAGTTGTAGTAAAATTAGTAAAGCAAATATACATAATATATTTACTAACTAAGCTACAACTAGCATATGTACATTTTTATCGTACTGAAATAAATATATTTTTCATCATTTAAAATAGAATCAAAGTCAACGGTAACTTTTTTATTTATTAAAATATTTCCATATCTTAGCTTCTGATTTTAGTTTTCAATTTGTCGATCAAAAAAAGTATTCAAACTTGTTAATATATTGCTAGTAGCTACTTTATTATTCAGAACAAAAGTATATTTAAATGCGAGTTTTCGAAATTGATGTTGACTCTATTAAAAAGCAATATAGCTAAGGATTTTACACAGGTTTAGATCATGTTTCGTTGTAGACAGTTTGATTTCGGAAGATCTCAGTGAAAATATGCATTATTCGTTGGTATGGAAAAGAAACTCAGAGATAGTATATAACTTCAAGGTATCCTTGGTCGAAGACACAATAAACACGTAATGATCTACAAATCACTACAAAATCTACGATCTTCCAGCCTTCTCTTCTCGATTTGGAATCAATGCGCTCTCTAGTGTATAAAGATGGGCTTTTGGTATGAGAAAATGGTTAAGTATAATTGCTATATACATTCTAGACTTAACCATAACAATATCACGGATTAACTCGTTTACGACCTTGTATGCTCCTTAATCTTTCGCTTAAGAATCACAAAGCACTGAGCGCTATTTGTACATAGCGCATGCAAGCTGCAAGGGTTTCATTAGTTTCACAGACAAAGCTCATCAAATTCCAACCAGCTGCGCTGCGCCGCTTGTTACCCTTCTGGTGGCCCGCGCTCGGAATCTTTTAAAGCTTTAGTGCGGGAAACAACTTTTTGCTGCCTTGACGTTTTCATTTTTCAGTTTTCAGGCAACCAACCAAAGGATGACACGGTCCCAGGCCAATTGCCAATGGCAACTGCGCAGAAGTTGCCTAATTTTTAATTTACATGCGCAGCTGCGTTATCTGCGCCGCGGCAAAAAAGAACATACACACACAAAAGCCTAAACAGCTTGAGGGTCGGTTGGAGGAGGAGGCTTCCTTGCTATTGCTGCCCGTTAAAGGAGCAGCCGGTTTGTCCTGCTCACGGGTTGGCGGTGGCGGAAGGCGAAGGCTGCTCGCTAAGATTGCGCTGCAAATGCGCAAAAGATTCCGGAAAAGGAAAATAAAAAGGGGTGGTGGGTCGTCGTCGCCGCCGCCCTACCTGGTGTCAAGAAACTCGTTTTTCCTTAATGGACAGGCAGCTGGCTGGCACACAGGCCTAAGCGAAATTTTGAGTTGCTTGCCAGCAACTTGAGCGTGACACATTGATAAATACGTCTAGATTTATAGTCGCATTTTGAGTATGGCACAATGAAGTTGCGAGGGGCACATAAATTGCGAGCTGCATGAGCACACATATGCGAACCACCCGCCACAGTACTTTGAAGACATAAACTTTGAGTTTGAGTTTGAGTTTGAATCGGGGTCCAAGTACGACCCCAAGTCGAATTCGCAGAGCAACTCCATTTGCCTCGTGTATATTTATGTCATTAAATTTAAGCATTTTCGTTTAGGCAACTCAACTGGCAACCCTGTGATTAACTTGGTTGCTGCTGCTGCTGCTGCTGCTGTTGCCTCTTGGCCAATTGCATGTCCGGCTAATAGTTGGGAGTCCGACTTCAACTCCGACTCTGGCTCCAGTCCACAAGAATTTCATATGAAATTATAAGCGCTTTAGTTTTATTATGCGTTGTCTGCTTTACCGAGATGTTGGCGTCGGCGGTGATTGTGCTGATGCTGCTGCTGGGGATGTTGCTGGTGGTGTTGACCACTGCCACGCAGTGATAAATGTTTCCTATGCCTTGGTATTTCACCCGCGGCACCAACGCAACAACAACAACAGCAACAGCAGCAGCAGCAGCTAAATTCATACAAATGCAAATTTAATTGTAGTCGCAGTGGCATTCACATTCACATCCACATCCACAGTCCGAGCCCCAAGTCTAAGTCCACATCAAGCTCGGGCTTAAATGAATGCTTTCAGCATAGCACGCAATTTAAGTGGGCGTGCCCGAGGCATAGAGACAGTCGGAGTTGAAAAAGGAGCACAAACAAATATGCCAATTCGGTTGAATTTCTTTAAATGCTTCTGCTTTATATTTTTTGTCCACCTTCTAATGCAAAACCTAAGAGTAGCTAACGGTATCATTCGCCTTTTTGCTAACCCCGTTAACGGTTTTGCAACAGTTGTTTCTTTTTGGTATTTACTGTCTGGCCACAGACACACGCAACGCGTCTGCGTCGGCGTCTCCGTCAGCTTCTGCGTCGGCGTCGTCCATATGTCATTCGAAGCAGCTACGTTTGCGGCACTTGTTCTGGCCAATCGATTGCTATAATAGCTGCCCCATGGCCAGGTTCTAATTGCAGTTGTAATTGCTAGCACATATGCTGCTCGCCGTTGCTACATATCTGACACCTTCTCGCATGCAACCGCAAAGGATCTGACTATAGTTTCACTTCCTTTAATTGTCGACCCGTGCGCTTCCTCTGACTAGTCACACCTTCTCAGCTGTTCCTCAGATTTGTTCGACAGTTTCTCCCATGGCTCGTTCGTAATTGCAATTGTGCGTGACTTCTGTGCGCGTCTTCCTCCTCTTCAATGTTGGCATGTGTGAGCGTGTGTTTGTAGGAGCGCGCCAGGACTTTTTTCCTGCCCTGAGCCTCGCAACAGCTGTTGATGCTGCTTCTGTTTGCTGCTGTTCATGGGCAAAGAGTGCCGCCCTTGCAATATCATTGTGCTGTTTGCTTGAGGTCAATAATCTCGGCAGGGGTGGCTTGCAATTAGGGGAATGTTTGCAGAATTCCTGCACTTAGAGAGACCCTTGCTTTCGGGCCTTACGATCTGCGCTATTGCCTTCAAAGCAACCAGAGTAACTTTTCTTAGACGCCTGGTTTAATGCATTTTCTTCCTTCTCAAATAAATTGGAATTATTTCTTAAGAAATACATAATACTAACTAATAACAAAACTGTATTATTTAATTAATTTTAATAGTGAACGATATAGTTTAGTCGAGCTCTAGCGAATATACCAAATCAATAAATAAATAGATATGTCCGCAATATATTTTTGATCTTGAATTGCCAATTCGAATGTATAATTTGAAATCTGTCACACTTTAGAGAGTTGCATTTTTGAGATACCGAAAAACACATTTTCCAGTCGAGGGTTTACACGAGTATATACTCAAAATTTCAAGCTTCAATAGTGGCGAAATGCTTTGCTCTCATACGATGCATAAAACTAAGATACTCACTTTCTGTTAATATATACAATTGACATTATACATATACAAACAATATACAAACAAGTTTCCAAGGAAAAGGGGTTTGCCAAAGAACACAACTAAAGAATATAAGAGTCAAAGATTTCATAACACAACATTGCAACAGCACAAGTCTTAAGAATGTGGCTTTCAAAGATTAAGTACAGCGAAGCACGCTAGGGTCCTCTACGAATATTGATTGAACTAGAAAAGAGTTTTCTGTAAGGATTGAAATGCAGTTCATTTTTTGTAGTAATTATATTTGTATGCACTTTGCACTTTGCAGGCTAACTTCTCCGTATCGAGTTGATAGGGTGTAGAGTTAGAATTTCAGTAAGGTATCGAATGCAGTTAACTCCACTAATACTTGTTTATCTCAATAGTATTTGCTGACTACGTTCTGTTCGTCTAGTTTTCACAGTGCAAATCAAAATGATGGAGTTTAATTTCTATGCTATCAGCTACGATAAGAGTGTGCTCTTTGTCGTTGCTAATGTCATTAGCGTGAATACAAATATGCTACATATGCTATGCTTAATGGATCATGCGGGTGTTTTCTTGCCTGCAGGAGCAGCGAGCAGCCGCAGCAAGAACAAATCAAAGTGAGTCTCAAGGAAGCTGATGCTGCCAAAAAGTAGGTAGCAGAAATTGGATGTTATTGTATAAGCGGAAGGGAAACACACCGGGCCGTAGATAATAACAATAATAATGATAATGCACAGGAGGGAACGCGCGCCAAGCAGCCGAGAGGAAGGAGAATCGAGGAACAGCTGAGAAGCCAGCAGTCAAAAGAAAGAAACCAAATATCGCCTTACGGCAGGGATTTCAGTTTCAGACTCAGGTGCGAGGGTGTGCATTTTTTGTCATGCAGCAGCAGCAGCAGCAGCAGCGGCGGTAGCAGGAAGAATATCCTCCTGCTTGCTCCCTGCTCTCTTGCCATAATAATTTGTAGCACGTGGCCTATTTGGCCATTGTGACCCGAGCAAAGTTGGCGCCTTTTTTGGGCACACGGCCATAAAAAGACGACGACGATGTCGACGTGATTGCGGGTGCCTCAATTATCTAACCATATGAGTGGATGCATCGATAAAGGGGAAGAAGACTGGTAGACGGTGCCTGGTATCTGGTTACAGAGCTGTGATACTTTGTTGCACTCTCAGTATCAGTTGTTGGTCATTCAACACCCACGCGAGGCGGATGCAGGAAGCGCTGCAGGGCTTCATGGCTCGCACAGGAACGCACAGGAACTATGTACATGTGATCTGCATAAGGCATAAGGCATAAGGCCTCGCCATTTAACCGCAACAACTCGCAACAATTGACCATGGCCAAAGAAGGTTATAATTGGCCCAAGGCAACGCCAATTCATCAACGCCGATTGCCATTTGTGTTGACAAGTAACAAACTGAACACTGGAACTTGGACACTGTGCTGGAACTGAATCCGAGTCGAAGCCGCTCCTGGTGTAGCTGATGTGGCTGTTGTGTCTGATGCAGCTGACAGACTGCACATAGTTGGCATGAAGCGTGTTCATTTCGCACTTTACAGCATGTACAACCAGCAATGGCAACTGACACAGCAACTACAAGTGCTACTCCTAATGCTAGTGCTACTGCCGGTGCTGGTGCAACGAGCTAACTATGAAATTATTTTATTTAATAACAAACTGCAAACATGAATATGGTCAGCAATTGTCGCTGTTGGCCAAAACGCGCTAATTGCGCACGAAAAACTCCACAGAATTTATTACATTTCAATTATGTATATGGGCAAATGTTGGCACAACCAATTCGCATCGCATAAATCTTAACAAGCGCTGCTCACCGTCCGAAGCATCATCAACATCATTCAACAGCTGCCTGCCTGTCACATTAGCCAGAAAATCAGTCAGCAACATTGCGCACTATGTAGCGACAGCTGCAGCCCAGCAACACCTTAGCAACATGTTGTCAGTGGTGCTCGCAACATGCATGCAGTAAGTCCAGTTGGCTGTACATTTATGTAGCTCCAATTGGCTTAAGATGGTCTCACTAAAAGACAAAATGCAGTTAAGAGTGCTTATTATTGGATGCTACATGGCCAATGTATCCATAATTATTGCATAAGCAACTAAATTAGTAGAGCTTGACATTTAAAAATAATTAGTTGAATAAAGCAAAAGCAACTGCAGCTCAATTAATATTTTGAACGTCAACTTAATTCGAATTAAAAATGAATCTGATCAATTTGAGCAAAATTAAAAGAAAATAACTCTTTTTACATCATTATATATATCATCATAATATATATACCATATATATATAACATAAATAATATATACATATATATTTATTCTGACTTAATTTATATATTATTATTAATATATTGTTATTACAAATTATATTCAATTAGTATCAACATAATTATTTTATACATTATTTATATTAGCTTTGGCAGTACTGCTCATTATACTATATATTTGCTCTATTCAGTTCTTTGTTGAGGCATAATTAATATTTATAATAATTTTGGTTCCGATAGTTTCTTGGGCCTCCAGATAGACGTGCGTCCCTTGACAAGGCAATTACGCATTCCTGCAGAGCTCAGTACTGCACTTCGGAGCTAAAGCTCTGCAACGTGTGTGGCCGCTTAAAAGGTTGCCAGCAACTGTTGCTCTTTGCTGGTGCTGCTGGCGTTGCCTTTTGCAGTTGCAACTCTTGTCGTTGTTCGTGCATAAATCGTGTGAAATATCGCATTTCGCGCAGTTTCGCATCGTGTTAACGAGTGTGACATACACACACATGCAGGAACACGCATTTATTTGTCTTAGCCTGGCATTGTTGCAGTTGTGGAAGTTGTTGCAGTTGTTGCTACTGCCCAACTCCTTAGCCGGCAAGTGATTGTCACTTGATTGCTTTGCATGCAGTTGTTCATGTTGTTGTTGTTGTTGGTGTTGTTCTGTTCACTGTGTGTATACTGCATATATTGACAGCGCTGTGTGATAATTCTGTTGACATTGATATAGCTCTGGAGCGAAGGCCCAACTATGGGCTATATTGTTACTATAGCTGCTGCCGCTGCTGCTGCAACGCCCACCAAACAATTGACAGTCAACATGCCAAAAACCTACAAAAAAATAAAACAAAAACAAAAAAGAATCAAATAAAAAAATGGACTGTTGCTCCGGCAACGTCAGCTTTTGGAACTGCGGCAATCTGATAAAGTTGCGGCCGTTGCACATGCGCATGTTGCACGCCTACAAAATCATGTTGCACGTCAATTGCAAAGCTCGCAAAATGTGTATGCGCTGTATGCGTTTTTCATAGCTGTTTTGTAGCTTTACTTGCCTGCTTATTTAAATTCTGCAATGATTTTTTCAAAGTACTCTTCGCTGCTCGGATTGCTTTTCAAGGCCGCCCGTGCGATGTGTGTGGCCATAACTTAGTCGAGGGAGAGGCGGCGGCAACATGTTGCTGACAGACGGCAGCCAGAAGGCGGGCAGTAAGAACAGCAACACCACCAGCAATAACAACAACAAAAGCAACTGCAACACCAACGCCAAAGCCACAACGACAATATCGAATTGCGACTTCTGCCGTTGTTGTTGTTGTAGCTGCTGATGCGGCTGTGGCTGCTGCTGCTGCTGCTGCTGTAGGGCGGCAATTGATTCTTAAAAAACGCTGACATCTTACATGTTGCAGCAACATGTTGCCGCATGCTTAACTGCTTACGAGCTGAGATTTGCCTACGTGGTCGCAGTCCAGGCAGCGTTGACAAATTGTTACATGTGCTCTGCAGACTTGAAGACCTTCGTATTACGCAAAGGGAACGAAGTTGCAACATGGCGAACGGAAATTGAAAATTACTTCAAATTCGCTGAGTAAAACGCCCACCAAATGGTTACGAGTAGGTAGCAGGGCGGTGTCAGTAGTACAATAATCCTTGCCGGCCAAAACTAAAAATCGCATAATACACGTTCAAAGCTAATGATTAACTTGCATCATTATCGCACAAGATCAGCTCAGCAGCAATTGCAGCTACAGCAACAGCAGCAAACAACCGAACGCGGACTCTAAGGGCTTTGAGCTGACCAGGGCTCAAGGCTTGGCTTGGTTTTTTGCTCCGATCTGAAATTAGCTGCTGCTGCTGTTGCTGCCGTATCTGCAGAAGCTGTTCCGATGGGCAGGACAACTGGGCATCCTGCACTTTTACTCGTTTCATTGAAGAAACGACGCGCGCTCTATGCCCGAGGCGATGCTTTAGCTGCAATCTGCTTTTATTTTATGCGCAGCGCGCTTAAAAATGCAGTCAACGTCTCAGAAGCTGGGCTCCAGACGACACAGACAGGAACCTGCCGCTTAGGCGAAGACCAAATGGCCCCAAAAAGGCAAACGGCTCGACAGCGACGGGCACCACAGCAACAGCAGCAGCAACACCAACAACAACTCAAAGCAAAAGCAACAAAGTAAACGGCAGCCGACGCTAAAAAATAAGTTTTGCCGAGGGAGAAAATTCACTGCATCCTCCCACTTTTTGTTGCTGCTACGTGGCCAAGGCAATTGGCTATTATGTTGCTGTTGTTTCTGATGTTGCTCTTGTATTAGCCGATCTTGCTGTTATTGCTCTGGAGCCAATCATTATATGCGTTTTTCATACTTTTTTATGCGGGAGTTGCTGGCGTGGCTGCTGCCGCTCTTCAGCTTCTACTGCTGCTGCTACAATTTTTGATTTATGCGCGGGCAAATGAGCTCGAGTTTTGCGAGAGAAAAAACATACGAAAGCCAAAAGCAGTAATAAAGAAAAAGAAAAATTTGAGTCCTGGCTGAAGAAGTGGGTACATCACAATGCGAGCACACCCACACTTCCGGCTGTAAATTGAATGTGGGCGTGACCTGTGCTGCGTACAAATGGGAAACGGGCAAATGGGCAAATGAGCTTATGGGCAAGAGACCAAAAGGAGTTTAGCTCCCATATTGCTGGCGGTCAAAATACACATATAAGTATGCAGCTGCTGTTGGTGTTGTTGTTACTTTTATGTACTTGAGCTTATCGTTTGGTAGCCAAACATCAAAGTATCCAGCTTGAAGCAAACGAAAAGCAAATAGCAAACCGTCAAGAAACCAACGACGAGCGACGAGCACTGAACGACAAATCGTCGAAAGTTACAGTTTAAGTTGCTGCTTAGCTTGACTCTCGGCAACAGTTGCTTGTAGTGATTGGCAGCAGCCAGCCAAACAGCCACCAGATAATCAGAATTCCAACATTTTCACCTGTTGCCGTTTGCTGCTGCCTGCAGTTTGACATGTGCCGCACATGCCGTTGCCATTTGTCTGCACTTTAATGACACACCACGTCCAGCCCCAGCCCCAGTCCCGGCTCTAGCTCTAGCTCCAGCTTCAGCCTCAGCTGTAGCTACAGTCACTGACTCCAATCCTCGCCTCGACGGCAGCAATCAGCTAAGCATCTTGGCGCGTTGACAATCTATGCGCATAGTTTAGCATTTACTGTTGGAATTATTGAACCACATGCGAAGTTCGACTTGCAGTCGCTGGCTGACCCACTTGCTTCAGCAGCTGATGTCCGCTCACGGCTGTCACGGACTACGACTCCAGCGAGCCGAGTCGCTTGGGCATGGCCCGGAGCCCGGAGCCCGGAGCCCAAACATCATCAATGGGCAGTGGGCACCACCCTTGGCCAGCCTCAAAGTGTCATTAGTATGTTAATTTCACTGAAAATTCATACGCAGCGTGGTACGCCTGCAATGCAATTGCCAATGCGCATATTTAAATGTCTGTTTAGTGCGACTGTTTCTTGTTGCGGCTACTGTACTCATACCCTCGACGCCTGCAAGCGAACCGGCTAGATCAGCTACATAGGTAGATCTATAATATATGTTCCCTCATCAAGTGTTGGGTAAACCAAGTGAAGTTTCATAGCTTTTAGCATCCGATTTCAGTTAAAGCTTCAAGTTGCTCATTTTGGGTGTAAGTAATTTCATGATTTTCATAAATACAATAATCGGGAGAAAGCTTAACTTAACACTTTGTGAAACACCTTTTTGTATACTTTGTATTTTGCGATTAATATCATTTAGTTATATTATAATGGTAGTTGTATTTCTGTAACCAACTGGTATCTACCACTTATCCACCAGCTTCGAATTGTCTTATTGTAGTGTACAAATTTCAAATCCCTGACCTCCCCCACACACACACGCGAGCACACGCGAACACACACATAACTATGATACTTTCAAGACGACATCAGGCACATCGAGGGGGAATAGTCTAAGCAACTGCAATCAAATGCGTAGTTGACCCCTGGCTTGGCCTCGGCGAAAACAAATAAACAACACAGCAAAAGACACTTGGTAAATGCAAAAAGGGGAACCAACAGAATTTGCATAGGAAAAACATCGTTTCCGCCAACACAAAGCGGCCAAGGGGCGGTTTACTTGCTCAAAGGGGATGGGGGAAGGAGGGGCTGAGGAGAGGGCGTGGGGGCAATTGTATATATTAAATGTGTACTCGCACTCGCACTAGCGCTCGCACACTTGTTATTTTGCACAACTACTATCTAGCCTCGTACTCCCAGCGGGAGGCCTTCCATGGGCCGCACACAATGGGGACTCAGATTTAACTAGAAACTGTACTCTCGTTTAATCGCCTTGAATGATGTGGTGCTGAGAGTTGCAGTGGTTTGGCCAATTTATGGCCAGTGCCATCGTCACTAGGCATTCGAGAAATGCGTGCAAAATGACAGAGCTGACCACACTAATTAGTTTGCCTTGCTGGCCTAGAGCGTGGCGAGCGGAACAAGGCGTGGCTACAGCTCCAATTGGATCATTGCCGACTCACCGACTCACCGCCTGGACGGTTCGATGCTCCGATGGCCAGCGGCTGCTGCATAATTTAGGTAGCAAAGAACAAATTCCAAGTCCTGTCAGACCGAGGTATTGGCCTGTTTTTATGGCCAGATCACTTTGCCAGGCTTTGAACGCCCACACAACAGACGCTGCTTCGCTACCTCTTGCTGCTGTGCTTAATTTCCTGGAATGAGTCCCTGCTCTGGGCCATGCTAATATATAAGTACTGAACGGAAAATCGTCTTCAGTGCACTGACCATGGAATACCCTACATATATAAAGCATAAAAACAAACACAAATAGCTTAGTAATTCTTATGCGGAGCTCGTCTCCATCAACTGAGTTAGATGCTCATTTTATATGATATATGTATAAATATAAATATATAAAGACTAGATATATGTAAACTAGTCTCCTTCGTATATCTATGCTCTATATACACCATTCTCCATTTACAAACATTTCAAAGGGGCATGCGAACTGTGAGGCTTTCCTCTTGCCTTTGACTTCTCTTCGCTTAGCTTTTTACATATGTAGTTTGCAACAAAGTTGGCCCTGAAATATATAGAAAAGCACATACAACTCAACATATATAGTCTTTTCGAAGAGATCAGTGCTACAACACCTATTTTATTTATATTATGAAATGTTACCAAGGATAAGTCCCGGCCGACGGCATTTGGTTTTGCGAATTAAAGAGGAAGCAGAAAACAATTTTGATTATACTCCGGGATTCTTCCATTTTCTTAGGGCGAGCTTGGGGTAAGTGTCGATGAGTCACTCTCTGTATTGTGCGCTTTGTATATATATTATTTAACCAGTTCAGATTTGTATCTTTCGCCTCAGCTTCGTCGCCTCCAACAAGCCGCTACTTCATCCCGATGCACAGAAACAGCTGAGGTAAGTTGCTTGCATTAATTATCCATTAGATCGTCGAAATGAATCCATTACATAGTGACACGGAGGCGTTTGTTAATTTGATCAAATGTACCTTTGGCACGGGTATTCTGGCAGTGCCCAGAGCCTACTACAATTCTGGCTGGCTGCTGGGCCTGGTAGGCTCAATTCTGATATCCACATTACTGCTATATGCTGTGCATGTGTTGGTAACGTTCGAATATATATATATTTATGATCCTGTAGTTTTGACATCCTCTTGTCGCAGCTCAATGACATCAATGTGACCTGCAAGCGCTACAATATGACAATACTCAGCTACAGCGAGGCCATGCACTTGGCTATTTTGAATGGACCCTCTTGGCTCAGGCCTCTGAGGAAATGTTTCGCGTAAGTTGCTCTTCCCCAAGATCGGTGTAGATCATCAAGGTGTGTATCTAACAGTCGACAAGTGGATGCTTTTCTCTGCATTTATCATTTTGGCGTGGATGTTGTGTACGTCGTGTTTATAGGCAAGAACGTCAAGGAATTGGGCGACGATTATTTTCCACCCATGGACACGCGCATTTATATAGCCCTTATGACGCTGCCCCTAATCTTAACCTTCCTTATACGTAACCTCAAATACCTGTTCCCACTGGCCATCATATCCAACATACTTATGCTCGTTGGTAGGTTTCGGGTATCAGGTTTAATAGAATGAGTGTTAAGTTAACTATGGACTACCCTTTAGGTATTGCTATTATAGTAACATATTTAATAATCGATTTGCCCAATCTGGCTGATCGACGACCTGTGCAGGATTTGTCCCAGTTTCCGCTGTTCTTTGGCACTATTATGTTCTCAGTTCAGGCGATTGGCGTGGTCAGTTCAATTAAGACATATTCTTGGAAGTGTCCACCTTATATTTTAACCTTATTCTTATCAGACACTCCAGCTGCAACTAAATATGAGGAAGCCTAACCATTTTTTGGGCACATGTGGCGTTCTAAATCGAGGAATGATTATTGTGATTGCGTTCAATACAGCTTTTGGTTTCTTGGGCTATTGGAAGTACGGTGATGACACTTCGACGTATATTCTTAAAAACCTACCCAATGAAACGTAGGTAAATGCGCAGTCTTCAGAATACGTAATAATTAAGCCTTCAACAGCCTCTCCAAATGTGGCACAGCCTTTTTCACTATCGCCATATTCTGCAACTATGCACTGCAGGGCTACGTAACCATTGAGATTATCTGGCGCAGTTACATGGCGCCTAAAGTAGTAGAGAGTGCCACACTGTTGATGGAGTATCTGGTGCGCATGGCCATGGTAGTTGGATCCGTTCTGTGCGCGATTGCCTATCCAGATTTTGGCCTACTACTTTCACTTGTGGGCTCGTTCTGTCTGTCCCAGCTGTGCCTAATTTATCCAGGAATAATCAATATATGCGTTTGCTATAGCGAAGGATATGGACCCCTGAAAATTCTACTTTGGCGATCCTTGTTTTTCATCGCTATAGGTTTCTGCGGAGGGATTGCTGGCACGATGGTCTCAGTGGCAGCCATCAAGGACAAGTACGACAATCGCATTTCATATTTTTTACGTTCTTTCAGCTAATGCATTTAAACTCTTGATTAACTGTAACATATTCTAATATATTTTATTACTTTAATAATCTTTCACGAAGCTGAGCTGTAGCGCAAGAGCGGCCAAACTTGGTATGGGGCTATAACTGTTCCTACTTCCGATTAAATTAAATTAAAAGTATTTCAAATACTAGAGGCTTGTTCTTTATTAAATGCACATATATGAATGATATAATCACACAGTGAAAGCTTGATTAAGCAAGTCGATCTACCAACAAAGTAATGAAACCTTTAATTTCGTATAGTAAATTCTATATCTATATCGAAGCCCAAGCGCAGGCGCTGGGTAAGCTGCGCAGTTAGCAGATCGCGTGCTTATGTGTGCGTGTATGTGGATCTCTTAGTCGAACAGCCTCTTCTACGGAGCATGCTGATAAGCTTTCTATTGACAGCAATGATTTCTTCGGGAGTTAAGGAATCGGGACTTGAAGGTTGATTTAAGCCGTTAGTGTTGTAGCTGACCTGACTGCAGCTTGGAGATTCAGTTGGCGGTGCTTGTTGCATAGACAATGGTAAGGCATTGTATTGTCCTTGAAATAGAAATGGGCTCATAATTATATAGTTCTTTGGAATTTTCAGAGCTGTTTAATATAAAACTTGAAATCAGCCGAGCGTCGTTCCATTGAAATTGACACACGCTTACAGCTACAGATTTCCAGCAGTCAACGTTGCCTAAATATCCAAAGAGTTGACAATTTTAGCACTGCTTCAATTTATTATGATTATTGGTTAAATATCTCCAACAAACTTTGGTACACAGCATTAGTTGATAACCTTCCGTTGTAGGCCTAGGATAATCTCCTTGATATCTTTTCTAAGCTATAGGTCTAGCCAAGAAAGTACAGATTCGTATGGAGTGCTGTTTCTAGTCTCAGAAAACAGAATACACAGTTGCTTTGCTTCAGTTTAATGAATGTTCATTAGTACCGCCAGATGTCAATGTATGACATTATAGGACTGTTGTTTCCTCTTAGCTTAGAAAGATAACTGATAGTAACGAAGTTTGCCAATGATTCGATATTAGTGACCGAGCACACATATATATATATATATATATATATATATATATATATATTGCATGATAATCGTAGTATGTCGGATGATACTTGTCAGTATTTGATATTTGTCCTTAGGAGTTTTCTATGTTTTTACTCAATTCAAACATTTATTTTTGTTCAGAAAGCAGCGTTGTTTATTTTAGTAAAAATTGATTTAAATGTGTAGTAATTGGAAATCTTGAATATACGTTTGGAAACAATTTAACTATCAATTCTAGATAAGTTCAAAATGGAGAGGTATGTCTTTAGCCCATTAAAACAATTTTTTTCCGAGGGCTAACAATAATCCACTTCTACAAATATTGAACGGGAATGGCTATGAAAGCAAGTTCGATCCATATGCGGCGCGAGAAATAGAAAAACCATTATCGTAAGTCTGTTTTATACATAAAAATATACTCCTGGCTATCAAGCAGCTCCACAGCAATTGTGATGCTTTATTATCGCTACTCAAATGTGTAGTTGGAACCGGTTGCTTGGCCATTCCGATTGCCTTCTACTATGCTGGCTATGTTGGTGGCATTATACTGACAATCTTAACCATTTTCCTCTTAATATATGGACTCCAACTACTGGTGAGCGAAATATTTGTAAAGCGATCGTGGTAAAAATGGCTCCTCTTCAGATAAGAAACATGGTAGAGGCTAGTCGGCGTAATATGGTTGGTTATATGACCTTTCCAGAGACCATGAAATTTGCAATTAGCGTGGGCCCAAAATGCAGTCAACGTACTGCGGCATTCGCTGGACATTTTGTGAACGGCATTTTAATTTTCTCCCACTACGGTGTTTGCGTAGTTTATCTCGTGTTTGTAGCCGTAAATGTGAAGCAAGTTATCGATCATAATTGCATGGTTCTAGACATCATGATTTATTGTACAATAGTAGGTGTTTTATCCATCCCACTATTTCTATTGCGCCACCTGAAATACTTGATGCCTACGAATATAATTGCAAATATTTTGATGTACTCGGGCTTCATCTGCATTCTGTACTATTTTTTCACAAACCTACCTCCATTGTCGAAGGTTGCGCTTTTTAACTTCCAGCTTCCCTTGTTTTTCGGCATTCTACTGTTCGCCACTTCGTCAGTGGGTGTGGTAAGTCGGAATCAGATGTAAATCGAACATCTTTAACTTTACATAACTTTCCGTGTTCTCGCAGATGCTTGCAATTGAGTCACAAATGGCAAAGCCAGCTGCTTATCTAGGCTGGTGTGGAGTTCTGACCCGCGGAGCTATATGTGTGGGCCTCACATATATAGTATTTGGTTTCATGGGCTATTGGCGCTACGGCAGTGAGGTGCACGCTAGTGTTACTTTAAATATGCCCACTCATGAAGTGTAAGTACTCTTTAAAAGGCTTTAGTGTTTGTTTTAATGTAATCTATTCATTTACAACAGGCTTGCGCAGGTCATCAAACTATTCATTGCAATCTCCGTGTTCCTCACCTTCCCTTTGAGCGGCTACGTTGTTGTCGATATTGTGTGCCTTCGATATATCGCCAATAATCACCATCCCAAACATCCGCACATGATTGAGTACATATTTCGCACGTGCTTCGTGATCCTTTGTACAATTAATGCAATTGCCTTTCCCAATTTGGGTCCACTATTAGCTTTAGTTGGTGCCTTTTCCATATCGCTACTGAATATCATTTTTCCTTGTTGGATTGATATCTGTCTCTTGTATAACGATGGTTATGGAAGGTTCAAATGGAAACTGATTAAAGATATAATCATGATTTTAATTGGAGCAGTTATTCTTGTTTACGGAACTTATGCAGCTATCGTCGAAATGATAAATGAGTATGGTAAATAGCTGCACAAATGAGCGCTGCCACTTCAGATGCTCCAATTGTTGATGCAGCTGAAGATAATGGTGAACGGATGATTCACCAATGCTGCATTCAATAATAATAAGAATATTAAAGTGAATTCAAAAATTAAAAGTAAACAAAAATAAGTAAGAAAATTCTAGTCGGGGGTCTCGACTAGGAGATACCCTGAACGCCGCAAGATCTCCGTGTGTTAATGTACTGCTCACTTGTAAGCATAAACTGTACAAAATTTAATAAATATTTTTAATTTTTAATAGCGCCATCTATCTTTTGCCTCCATAGAGCAACTGATAATTTGCCATCCGTAGCGCCATCTAGCAAGTCTACTGTCAACTAGCTTTGCTTGCCGCTGGCCACGTTCTTTTGCCGATTGGTCAACATCTTCTTCTGGGTGACTTACTGGACTTTAATCAAACTTTCAGCATATCATTATCATATTCTATTGAATATTTTACATTTTATTTATAAAGAATTCAAAACACGTTCATATATTCTTTTTTATTGACAACTAAATTTCAATTCGAAGAAGTTGGTAAAATTGATCACAACTCGAAATGTAATAAACCCATGAAAGTAAATGCAAAATTTTGAGACTCTAGCTCCGAAGGCATAGGAGATAAAATTCAATAACTGAATTTGGATTTTCGTTTTTAATCGATAACATTAAAACGGGAAGAGTTTTCGAAAAATTTCAAGTCTCTAGCCCTTATGGGTTCTGAGGTCGACGCGCTCATACATGCAGACGGACGGACACGGCCAAATCGACAGTTACTGTCTCCCTAATCAAGAACATATATACTTTATGGGGATAGTTCGATAGTTGGGATAGTTCTCGATTTATGAAAAAAACTTAATCTTCGTGCGCTATACAAGAGATTCCAAAAATTGGAGACTCCCTTCAAAGATGTAGATAGGAGATATAATTAATAGCTGTATTCAATAAGGTTTTTCTAGCGTTCAGACGAACGGCCAGACAGTACTAGATCGACAATATCGGCGGCCTAATCAGGTATATAGTAGAGATGTGTGTGACTCAAATATCAGTTCACTTATAGTTGATAGATCGACTGGAAGTCTGCTCATACAGCCGGATAGGACCAATGGTTACGTAGCCATTATCGATGGCGATGTCGGCAGTGGCATTGGCGCTGATTCCGTCATTAGGTGTCACACAGGGTAGCCTGACGGACTGTGGTTTGTGTCTTGTGGCATGTGGCATGTGGCATGCGGCATGCGGCAGGCAACCTGCTTGCAACTACAGCTACTCAGCAGCAGTGGCCGCAGCACAGCCTGTTTGTCTGGCAGTCGTCTTCAGGCCCACTTAACGATGCTCCGGAATTTATGCCGATATGGTAATGCATCTGCGCTGGGACCGCTGTTGCTGCTGCTGGGGCGGCCCGCTGCTTGCCTCATTATGCCATTGATGGACTGTAGTTGAGCGTTTGAATTGCGTAATTTATTGTTTGGGTCGTCGCTTGATAAACTGGTGTTGGATTCCAACATAACCTAAATGGTCAAACGGGCGACAGGCGACATCTGTTTGTAGTTGTTGCTCTTGTCCTCTATCTACTGCTATTGCTATTGTTGCACTTTTTGTTGGCTGACCGAACATTTTTTCCCAACGCCTGCATATCACTTTCCGTTCAATCCGCGGGGCTTTAAACAACTTTACCATGGCTCACATTGGGGGATTGAGCTGCACATGTATGCGTGTGTGAGTGTATTGCATTTATGGCTCTAATTAGCTACGCAAGCCGCATGCAAAGCAAAGCAAAAGTGAAGCCCGCGATTCAGCCGGCTGGGCAGGCAGCAGCTGTTGCTGATCCTTAGCTAATGATTTCCATTGAAATCTGCCACACGTGCAGCTCCACCCATGTGGCCAGTTCAAAAGGTTAAACAGCGCAAATGGCAAAAGTTCTGCGTATGCGACGATTGCAGCAAAGTGCAACAAATCATTTCGAGGACCCCCGACCCGCAACCCCCAGTCCCGACCGAACGCAGCCCCTGCCACGACTCGATCTGCAGTGCCAGAGCTAGCCAATTTGTGTTCCGTTGCTTTGCCGTTTGTATAAATCAATTGGCTGGGAGAGTCTGCACGCGCGGGCATCTCAGCTAGCAGTTCCTGTCCCATGTTGGAGTCTCAGTTACCGTCACAGTCGCTCTTCGATTTGACAACCCGCTGTGCGGTGTCTATTGCCACGGCCATCCTATAAATTGCCTGGCTCTCTGATCTCAACTGATGCATTATGTGTTTGGACTATGATTTTTCACTTGTTTTAGTGCGTGCGATCTGCGTCTGATTGGCCCATAAATTATGAAGTTTATTCCGCCCGATGCTACAGCCCAAGTATTGACCATATCCGCAGCCGTCGACCGCCCCCGACACTGATGGATTACAAACAGCGAAGCAGCCGTTATCTATCGCCCGACTTAATACAAATATTGTTTTATCAAAAATTCGTTCGACAAACTTGTGAGTTATTGGTTACATATTTATTTGGCAGGCGACTTCACTTTCGATTTCTGTACAAATATTTGCACAATTTAACGGTCAGCGGCATTCGCTTGTTGACTATAGAATAAACCCAAGTCGACTGTTAATTTGGCTGCCCCCAAGGCCTTGACCTGTGGGCTACAACAGCAATTGCCGATGTTGCTCTTGCTGGGGATTCACAATGCCGCCGAATGTCAAAAATGTATGCCAGCGACAAGTTTTGCAGGTAACGTGAGGCCAGTTGTAGGCGCCGAGACACAGAGGATGTTGACGACGCCGTCGCCCAAAGCACTCATTTCAGCCCAGCTACTTGGTTGTGAGGTATGTCAGTAACATGTTGTCTAGCAACAACTGACAATTGCCGACTGACTGACTAGCTGACTGGCTGAATGACTGAATGACTGTCTGGACAGAGAGTGCCTGTTAGCGGTACCTTTAATTAGCTGACTGCCCAAAATGCATGGACAAAATGTCAGCCTAAGTAGCAGCAGCAACAATTTCTGTCAACTGACAACTGTGTTGCAGCAACTGCTGTTACAGCAGCAAGCTACAACTTCTGCGCCAGCATTAATATTAATTAAATAAACGTTAATTCAGCGCATTAATGCGTAATAAATAATGCCACTTTGAGGCAAAAATTAATGCATAAACGCTACTTATCGCTGCCGACGCCACCGCCACGCACTTATCTGTGTCAACACAGCGCCAGAGGCAACAAGCAGCCCAGTGCTGCTGCTACTGCGGCTGCTGCTGTTTCTGTTTCTGTTGCTGACAAACGCATTGTCAATAGGCCAGGCCAATTGCAATATAGATCCGTTTGGCAGCAATCGGGAGTCAGGAGTTAGCGCTCGGGAGTCGGTAGACCGCAGTCGATGGCGCGTTGCAATTACATGTCTGTGACAAGAATTTTAAATGAAAACGGCTCGATGCCGCACTGTGCACAGTGGACAAATGATTCAAACTTTCGCATTACGTGTGGAAAATGTTTAAAACTGGGCAGCCTGTAGAGGCGCCATGCCAACAGGCACCAATCGTAGCGCTTTTCGCGATTTTTTCTCTTTTTCGCTTTTCTGCGCTTTGCATGCTCCCCAGAAGGTGCCTTCTATGGCGGCAAAAACGGCGACGCATGAAATTAGAAAGGCATTATTGCAAATCTCTCGCATTTGAGGTTTATTTATCAGCAATTTGTCAGAAAGTGTTTTTCCAGATGCAGCGGCTCAGATTAAAGTGCCCATGTCTTCGTCGACTTTCTAATACGATTCATTGACACACAGCATTAAAAGAGTAACATTTCACAGCGCAATGCGGGTCACATTTAGCACCACTTACCACTGGGTCAAAGGACTATCTATCTATCCAAGTAATTTGTATAATATAATAATAATAATAATAATATAATACAACATAACAATACAATATAACCCAAATGGTTCGTTGGGAGTACAAAGCTCTTTCATAATCCGGCAAATTTTAACTTTTCATTTAGATTCTCGTATTATATGACCCTATCATATGTGAATATTTCACTTTACACGCCTTTATCTACATCCTTCTATCTATTTAAGAACAAACCCTGTCAGAGAAGAAAAGAATAATATATTTTTGTTGTATTTTTTTGATTAATTAAGGATCGATAAACAATCTAATTGTTCAAATGAACATATATTCATAACTGAGTTGCAGAGAATATTACAAGGCTCATCAAACAATTGACTAGATCCTACAAGATACATAGCAGTATATCCTTAAAATGTTCACTACTCAAGTATCTTGGTAGCACATATACCTTCCACTTCTTTCAGACATATACTATTGTATTTATTTTGTTTAATACGAAGCCTAATAATTATTTTAATTATTTTATTCCCTCTCTCTGTCTACGACGATTTCTCGCGCAGACATCATTACATCCAGCCATCTCAGTTTTGGGGCCTTTAGATTTGTGTTCATGTGAATATATTCTTCCAGCCAAATATGGTAATCGCTTTGAGCTACATTGAAAAGCATATTGGATGCTCTGGAGTGTTTGGAATCTGCTTAAACTGCAATTTAATGCAGTAAATCGCTGTACCCACGCCTCGGCACAACTTGGCCATGTAATTTATAGCCAGGCACTTGGCCATGTTAGTGCCAGCCCCTGAGTGCATTAGAATAGCTACGCAGTGTGGCTGTGCCAGGAGCAATATAATTCAGCAGCGCACCTTTAGTGCGGTTAACAAATAACATCAACTTATTAAATAAAGTTTCAATTCATGGCAAGAGCTACAGCAACAGCAACAACAAAACAGCAAGATTCCAAGTAAACAGCGGCTACCGTACTGTGAATCTGGACATTAGACATCGGTGAGCAAAGGATGGAGGTCGCTGCAGGCGCAGCCGCAATAAATCATCACATCGAAGCCATGGGCGCACTGTGGGAGAGGGGACCGCGGGGGCAACTCAGGCTGTCTGACTGGCTGGGCTGGCAGTAACTGCGGCCAAGTTATGTGGCTTCATTGTGGACAGAATGAGCGCTTTTAAGCAGACAATTGCAGCCTGCGGCGCAACTACAGCAGCAGCGGGAGTAGGAGCAGCAACAACGCCAACACGGCAGCAGGTAGGCAGCAAGAAACACAAGACTGAGGCTGAAGATTGGTGAACCACCATCCACCATCTAGCAGCTCCCACTGCCCCAATGCCATTGTTCAGAAGATCTTGCAGGAACAGCAACTGCTGTTGTTGTTGCTGCTGCTACACATTTTCGTAGGCAGCGCTGTGCACATAAATCATTGAGTCGACTCCAACTGCAGCTTCGAATTGCCTTCTCGCTTGCAATATGAGTTAATTTTTGCGAGCCGAGTGCGGGGCCGAAAGCGTATTTGCGTATTTGTCAACTGCAAATTACAACTTTTTCCCACACGTTTGCCTGCCTACCTATCGCTACGTTGACACACAACACATGTGGGTGTATGTTGCGATTTATGGCACGCCCGGCATTATAAATTTTCTATTAACTCGCCAGACGTCAGTCGGCGACCAGCACCTGGGCGAGAGTGTGAGATTTGCATTGAATGCCCGGCCCGAACAGGGTACCACTGTCTGCTTTTGATAGCGCATTATCTGCTTAAGGCTTTAATTTTGCTTACCAAAAATGTACGCAAAATAAGTGCGCGAGACACAACGCCTTCTATGGGCCGAGGACGCGACGTCTCCTGACTTCGACTAACTGCATTTGCATGCAATTGACTTGAAAGGCGTTTCACTGCGGATATTCGTGAATGTCCCTGTTGTTGGTTACTGGCTGTTGGCTGCTAGCTTTTGGCTGCTGCTTGCAACTGCTGTCGCATCTCATTGAACCCGACAAATTGGTCATAATTTCTAGCAACTAAGTAATCCCAATAAACATGGCCCAACATTGTGCACCTGACAGTAAGCTACCAAGCACACAACTAAACAACTATCTGCTGCAGAGACTGTGACTCGCTCTTGGACTTGGAGTGGGCAGCGGCAGCAGCAGCCAATAAAATGCATTTATCTGCGCATCGATCAGGAAGAAACCTGTGTGCCTCTATCCTGCACAACTGAAGCGCACCGAATCGAATTGGCCAGCAGTCAAGCATCAATTGTAAATTAACAGTAGTTAAAGTCCAAATGAATTTGCGAGTGCCGCCAATTTATGCAGCTGGCAGCTTATGCCATTTAATCTGCCGGTTCAGAGGTTGTGCACACATTGCTTATGTGACTTATTCAGCAGCGCTGAAATATCCTCCACCCGGGCTGATGAGCAGTGGCTAAGCGGACGCCAAAGCGGCACATATCCATGAGATACGCACACACACTGCTATTGCTCTTGGTACCTTCGCTCAATCAGTGTGGCAACGAATTCTGATTGGTTTTCAAAATTCACACGCTGCGTGCTGCTTATCGAGCAGCAAAAAAGAAGGAAAGGATGAAGGGGTAAAGGAGCTACACGTGTATGTATCTGTCAGATACAATTTTTGACTGTAAACGAACTTTAAACTCTTTTCCCAATTGCTGGCTGCCTTGAACGTTGGTAAACAATAAAATTTCAATTGCAAACACACGGACAGACACACACACACACACACACTCATGCAAAACGCTTATCGCATGAGTATATGATGGATACAACGCTTATACATATATGATACGATATATGAGTTCTGTCTGTCTGCATGCCTATATGTGTGTCTGAGGGCCTGTGTGTTATCTGTGGGTGTAATTTTCTCACGGTTCAGTTTTCAGTTACTCGGACCTAAATTGCGTTTGCACATTTCCCTCTTCTTGTATTTCTTCTTTTTCTTTTTTGTGTGTAGCCCACTCGCCTTTTTGCCAACAGTTTTGTGGGTGATTACGAGAGACGTACACAGTAAAAAACAAAAACACACAGTCTGCAGCACCTGAATAAATATCTTATCAGCATTTCGTTTCGGTTTTCAGCACTTTATATCACATGTTAATTTGATTTCTTAGCTCTTAGTTCTCTGCTCGCCCTTCCGAACGCCATAAAGAAGCGTGGGAATGCGCTAAAAATTGTTGCAAAATATGGCAACTGTTGTTGTCACTGCGACTCGGCAGTCGACTCTTTATCACTCGCTATCAAGTGCTCGCATTTTTTGCGCTCACCGCAAATAAACATGTGTGGCAAATCTCTTCTCCCTAGCCGCTGGGAAATGTCAATAGAGCGAAGGCGATAACTAATTATCGGGAAGCAGTCCCAAGGTCCAGTATATTAGAGGGCGTTTGGGAACAATTAGCAATAAGATAAACCATGTGAATGCTTACAATTCACATGCGAATATAATTCGCTATTGTTCTGCAACCAAGAACACGATGTAACTTGTTTTACTTATATACTATAAATTTAACAAAATAAATAAATATAATAAATAACACGAAAGATTATTTCAATTGGGTGCTAGCGATGGCACAATGCTCATTTACGATCCAAAATCAGTTGAATCTTTTCTTGATTAGGGACTTAAGAAGAATTCTGCAGTAACGTAAATATCTGATATTGGAAACACCGGATGAAATGATTTACGGGCAGACGGACGGACAGCAAGTCTCTACACAAAACCAATATACTCTTCCACTTTGTGAATCAGCATAATATGCTCAATATACTGCATCAGTTTCAATTTCCGAATGTCTTATAAATGACTTATTAGTTGCAATTGAATTTGGCTTATGAAAAATAGACACTCAATGATACAAAAGGAAGCATTGAAGTCCTTACAATCAAAGGATCGAGATATTATTATATTTGATGTTATTCGTCAAAAACAGTATTTCAATAACAATAACGCTCAGAGAAAATATTGCAACTTTTTGCTCAGAGGCCAAGAATATATGTAGTGAAACGTGTTGATGCCTGAATTATTTTGTTGTTAAACGATTGTGCCGTGATCAAATCTATAGCTATTGGTCACCTTGTCCATTTTGTATCCAATGTTTAACACCTTGAGGTCTCGCTCGTTATTATGTACCAAAACACTACAGCGACTTTGATCAGCATTTTAGCCTGAAGAACGAGCACTTATACTTTGATACGGCTTGGCTGCCAATTCATACTTCTGTATTGCAAAGAAGAAGACTGAGCGAAGATAGGTTGTTTCGTGCAGCAAGCCACCAAAACATTTTTGTCAGCATTGACTCACGCGTCTACGCTCAGATAACTCCTTACATGTGCCTAGGTATCGGTCAAGTATCGCATTTAAGTCATCGAGTCCAGTGATTTTAGTGTAAGTTGGAATATATATCCACAGAGAAAATAAAGTGCAAGACGGGGCTAGTAACCAACCGTAGTAGACGCCAGAAACAATAGTTTTTTTTTTGTGATTTAAAATATGTTTGTATACAGTAATATTTTTTTAAAATTTATTTGCCGCTTATTGTCAGAGACTCTATAATATAGTTTTTTTTTTTTTTTTTTTTGAGTGGAAAAAATAAGGCTTATTTTATTTAAGTGTAGAACCTGTACGAACAAAACTTAGTACTATAACTTAGTACTTATATATATATATATATATATATATATATATATATATATATATATATATATATATATATATATACGGGCCAAACCTCAGTCGTATTGTGAGGAATTGAAGATTAATTAGTTATAGGTTTAAGGTGTTCCCAGCGTTTTGGCAAAGCCTTGCCGTTTAAGTCTTCTTAGGGGTCTGGCAGGGACTAGACCCCTTGCAAGTAGGCTTCGGTGTCGTTGCAACCTATCCGAGTATCGGCTTGTATGTCTGCCTATCTGCTCTTCAACAGTAGGCAGCTTGAGGTCTCTATGGAGTGTAGAACCGCGTATATATAATTAGTTATTTGTCGAAGCACTCGGTTCTGCAGTACCTGTATCCGTTTGTAGTTGGATTTGACAGCAATCCCCCAGATTTGCACTCTATAGAGCCATATCGGCAGAATGCATTGCACGTATACGTGCGGCCCAAAGGTGAGACGCTTGTCCAGTGTGATGCCAAGATATTTCGCCTGCGCTGGTTGTCGTAGGGTTACTCCCTCCAGCTGGATTGGGGGGGTATGCATTATCAGCCTTTTTAGGGTGAAGCAGGGGTTTCATGTTTTTAGCGGATTGATTTTCATATTCCACCGCTTGCACCAATCAGTGAGAGTATCAAGATACCTCTGTAGTCCTGTACTTGCTTCATCACGACTGTTGGAGTTGTAGATGACTGCAACATCATCAGCATAAGTGGCAATAAAAGCTTTCGAGGGAGCGTCCATATGTTGAGAGGACGGCCTAGGTATGTCTGCCATATACAAGGAGAACAGTAGCGGACCAAGAACACTGCCCTGCGGCACTCCTGCTCTCATAGAGTATGTGGACGATAGTGTATAGTGTTTACTTTAAACTCACGGTCTTCTAGATAAGACCTTAAGAGGCCATAGTACGGAGCAGGTAGAAGGCTTTTTATTTTGCTCAGTAATCCATCGTGCCACACCTTGTCAAACGCTTGCTGCATGTCAATGAAAACCGCGTTGGAGTACTCTGAGTCTGCCGAAATCCAAATTGGTGGTCCAGTAAGATATTGGATTGTCTTATTATGACATTAATTCGTTTGGCAATGGTCCCCTCCCATAATTTAGACAGGGAGGGCAATAGACTTATAGGCCGATAAGACTCTGGATCCTCTTCCGGTTTGCCTGGCTTATGAATCATCAAGATTGCAGCTATTTTCCATTGTCTTGGGAAAACTTGAAGCCTGATGATGGCATTAAAGATCAGTACAATGTACAGTAGCGCTCTTGTAGACAAGGCCTTCAGCGTAGCATTGCAAATCTTGTCTATTCCAGGAGCTTTATTTTTCGGCAATAGTTGGATTCTTATAGGCTGAATAGCTATAATATAGTAATATATTAATTATAACCAGAACCTTACAGAGGACATGATTTCAAATATGTCACAGTAAAGTTTTCGAAAAGCATGCAGTACTTTTAATTGTAAATTTCCATTGCATACTTTTGGGCTGCACGGAATAATCATAACACGAACCTAAATACCGTAGATACAATAAGCTGCTACAAATTAAACTAAACAGAAAACAAGCGGAAAACGAACAGAAAATTATTTTAATGTAGGGACCACAGCCAGTTGGATTTTTTTTTAATAATTATATGATAATTATATAGGGCATCCAAATAGTCCCTTCTCATATCGATATAAATAAATTTTAAACTTATATAGACAATCTGAATTAAATTTTAATACGTATTAAATTGTTGACTTTACATTTTATATTTATTTCCTCGATGTTGAAACTTCAGTAAGCAATTAGATGTTGATATTTAATATATTTATAACGATAATATTATGACGTTGTAGTGGGAAATGAACAGAAAACTGTTGCAGTGGTATAAGTGGGGCCGGGTGTGGGACAGTGAGAAAGCAGACGGCCTGTAAACTGTGAGAGCCCCGGTTGGAATTCCGTTGGATGCTTATGTTTCATACAGGCCTACCTGCCCAAAATGAGTTAGAGTAAAATAAAGTGATAAATGCGATAAATTGAATTACCAATAAAAAAAAAAAAGAAAAAAAACAAAAAAGTGGTATAAGTGTGACGCTTGCATATTGTTGTAAAATAATATCCGCATGCTTCTCGTCGTTGATTTCTATCTATCTTCTATTTCCTACTCCGTGAGAGTTAGACAAAGATCTGTTGCTCAATGTATTCCAGAAAGAGCGAGTATTGCTGAGAAGGAGCAGACGACTATACAGGTCGTTAGGATTGTCAATGCACGAAGAAAGGCGATTAGAAATCGACATACTGGAACAGGACATTATGACAGTCCACCGGGAAACCGTTATTGGGCGCAGTTGTGAGAGTATAAAGTTAAAATGGAGTGCATCACACCCGACCCATATTTAATTTTATATACATATATATAAATATAACATATATATAAATAATATGCTTTATTTATTTAAATGTTTCAATTGCTCACATTTCATACTGATGTCAGCTAGATTACCTGAATAAAAATCAATTATTGTATTTGTATTATTTTGAAAATAAAATTTTATTTGCAGATGATGCATTTAGTGTCATTTAGGATACGTATGTATATATATTTTTAATATGTCATGAATAATTGAATAGGGCATACAAATAAAGAAATTCAAAGATATTCTAAAGAACGAAATATATAACGAAACTAACATCGGTTGTGCTCATGCGCTCACGTCCTGTGTTTGTGTGTCTTGCTTTTGTTTTCTTGCTTTGCGTGTAACTAATTTAGTTCAACTATGAACTAATTACAACTACTATAACTACGATACATTTTGCTGTCAAAAGATCACTACGTTTACGAAATCACTTCTGGAAGAATGTGATGCCACGATTACTGTTCGCAATGCGGCATCGACTAAATCAAATACTTGTTTGGATTATAGTAAATTTAAAGGGTTGAAGGGTTGAATGGTAGAAGGGAAGAAGGGTACTCCTGTCGGTTGGGTTGAATGAACTTCATGATTTTGGAACATAATTGTTTTACAGTTTTATTTTGATGTTTTAATAGGATGGCGTGGTATGTGGTAGAGGGGCCGGTGCTTAGCTGGGGAGCGTGGATGAAAGTGTCGCAGAGGGAGAATCTTACAAAACTTTGGTTAGCCCTAAAATTAGTTAAAAACTTAACTTAGATATCCCTGTGCTTAGAAGAGTTTTATTAAAACTAATCTAAATTAAATTAGCATAAACTTTGGACAGCCGCTTACTGCGCGTCGCCCACATGGCTGCCGGTAAACTCTGCCTGAAACTCGCGTATGCTCACGTATGTGCCTGTCACAAAGCCAACAATGCCGAACAGTATCAGGCCGGAGTTCTTCCACAGCCGCCAGTTGAAGCGGCCGAAGCCGGGGTCCTCGTAGTACACAGCCAACTCGATAATCGCTGGCACGATCATGCCCAGCGTACTCAGGCAGACGGCGCCAATAAGCGAGATGAATGGACCGAGGTTGGGCAGCGCCACAGCAATGCCACAGCACAAAAACTGATGAACAGAAAATCCAAACTGATTTATGGGCAAAGTATTGCGGACTTTAATGAGACTTACCACTAGGGCCACACGCATGGCGTACTCGCTTATGTTCTGGCGGGCAGCGGGAATCTTGCCTTCGATACCCTTCCAAAGAATGCTGACTGGCACGTAGAACTGCAGCGTAAAGGTGAAGAATATTGCAATGGCAATCATCAACTTAACGGATTGAGCCAGCCTGCAAGATAGACAATTTCACAATAAATAAATAAATAACCCAATGCTAGGAAGCTCCATGTTACTCACTTGTCTTCCAGAGGCAGATTCAGCGTTATGCTTGCCTGGGTTTCGTCGCCGTACTTGAGGTAGCCGAAGAAGCCGACGAGTGTGTAGAGGCCGATCACTAGACCCATGCCGAAGTTAAGCACCGAGGGGCAGCCAATGAAGTGGCTGGGGTTCTTCATGTCGTTCTCCAGGGACATGACTACACCGATGCCTTCGAGGGCAAAGATGACCGTGCCGAAGAAGAGGGGCCACTGTGTTGGTGGCACGATGCCGGCGCGCTCAGATGGCGCTGGCAAGTCCGAGAACATATAGACGAACGTTATGACAATTCCCACGAACATCAGAATATTGGCGATCATGGAAAAGGGCGTCAGAAACTTAAGATTGCGCACCAGGCACATGAACACCAAGGGCGCTGACACAATGACAATCCACAAACGCACACTCAGGTCAGTGTCCATGTAAACGCCGACGACCTGCTGCACATTGGTTGCCACAAACACCAAATAGATGCAGCAGCAGCCCAGCAGATCGATCACCAGAAACGTATTCACCATAAAACGTATGAAGCGGGACCAGCGATTCAGCGCGGGCGGGCCATCCAGAAAGGCTTGTTCGGCCACATCAGCAAAGCCCATCATGGGTATCTTGCGACGGCGGCACAGTATGTGGGCGCACTTAACCAGCACGTGGACGCAGTAGGTGCACAAGGTGCCAACGGCAAAGGTGGCCACCAGACCGAACCACAGACCGGCATTGGCAAAGGCCATGGGCATGGCCAGAATGCCGGAGCCCAGGGAGCCCTTGAGGAGATGCACAAAGGTTTCCAGGTCGCTGGAAATCGAAATGGGCTCGAATCAAAATTGACATGCAATGGATCTAATATCTAAATTACATCTACATATATTATGCAAATGCCGTCCCGCTGCCAAAAATAAATATACGAAATCTTAAGTTGCATTCAAATATCTACAAAATATAAGAGAACTCAGCCAAAACGATGCCGACGCTGCGTTCTGGCGTCGCTTCGCATGGTCAGAGCTATATAATAGAGAGAGCGTTGCATATGCATATTTTTCATATGCGCACACACGGAAACACACAGCTACGTGAGTACGTCAGCTAGCCACAGAACACATGATTATAAATATAAATTGAATTTCTATGTTTAGTAGTTCAGT
This sequence comes from Drosophila mercatorum, assembly GCA_961210405.1. NCBI lineage: Eukaryota > Metazoa > Arthropoda > Insecta > Diptera > Drosophilidae > Drosophila > Drosophila mercatorum. The sequence continues at coordinate 23,210,080 of CAUIUS010000004.1, read as the reverse complement.
TCACTAGTGAGTCAATTCTGAAGTATGAATCAAAATTATTGAATCTAGATTCTATCGGACTAAGTGTGCCTAGGCCAACGTTCTCTTTCCGTTCTGCCAGTGCGCCGAAAACTATATACCCCCCTCTTTGCATTTCTCACCTACATTGCCCGACGGCGCTTTACATTTTACATTTTGCACGCCAAACGAATCGTTCAGCATTATCTCGACATTTGTTTTTGTTTCTTTTTCGTTTCTATTTGCGAACTTACTTTATTTTTAGTTTAAAAGCTTTTCAGCAAAGTCCAAGGACAATGTCAATAAAATCTCAAACGTATTTCCGTTTTTTTCCTTTTCGTTAAAATTACAAAGGCGAGCAGAGAAATCAAAGTCTAGGCAAAAGTTCAATGACGTTTATTGAGCAGTTAGTCATTGATTTATCTTAAGCATGCGCCACTACAGCAAATATCAGCTGTTTATATAAGATATCTCGAGAACACACTTTTATTCAACTTTGTTACGCATTGCTATACCATTGACACCATTGTACATACATTCCAACAAAAAAGGACTTTGCGTCCTTGACTGAATTTATGTTAGTTAGCATACCAAAATAGCAGTGGACCTCTTCTCGTCCCATTGATACTTACGATGTGGGGTGCTCCACTTTGCGGTGCTCAAAGGGATTATAGTGGCCATCCTCGCCATCGTCGCCGCCTTTTTTGCGCGTCAGCACCAAGGGGAGGGTGGAGCCAGCAGCCTGCTGCACAGGCACATCGGCCATGTCGGAGCGTATGAATCTATCCGAGGATGAGTACATTTCAAACATTGTAGTTGAGGAATTGTTATCGATATTCTTGTACATCTTGCACAGTGAATGCACAATTTGTATGCAGTTGCAAATGTGATTGATTTTTGGTTCGGATGCGCGCTATAGCTACGTCGGCCACGGCATCGAAAACTTAAATGAAAGGTACTCACTTGGGCTGGTTTATGCTCGCGCTGATCCTGCTGCCATTCTTCTTCTCGCTGTCGTAGACCGTCACAACCGTCGGAATTTTCTGCAAAAGAGATCGTCGATCGTCAGAATTAGATTGAGCAACTGATATAGTGTAATGAGATGAAATGCACTGCAGAGAGATAGAGAGCGCGCGCACTTATGTAAATCGGCCAGCTGCTGGCTGCTAGCTAGCTGAGAGCTGCAGGCATGCCAAAAATTATTTACGTATTGCTCGCGGACGATTGTTTTGGTCAGTTTATGGCCAGCGTCGAGAGTTGAGCTGCATCTTGGTTACTTGTTGCTGGATTTGCAGTCACATGACCTTGACAGTCACTGCGCGCAAGGTCAAACGAACAGCATTTACATCACTAGACACGAACGGATCGAAAAGCTTAAGCAATTCAACTGTGATGATTCGATAAACAAAACGCCCGACAATGCAGCGTATTTAGACATTTTTTGGCAACACGCGCCGTATGCGCGATATTCAAGTTCAATAGACAAACTGTTATGCGGAAGAAGAAAAATGCGTTGAAACGCATACACACACACACGGCAAGCAGTTCGCTCGTTCAGTCGCACCTGCTGATCTAGGCTGGCGCCACTCAATGCTGTGGTCATTGTGGCAGCACCACTCGATGGCGCCGGCGGTGGGCCGCCGCGTTTGAGTGACATCTTCAACTTGTGGCGACTGAGCACCCCACTGGACAGACGCGTTTCGTGCTTTCTAAACCCGAAGCTGCTCAGCTCCTGCTCATGCGGCTGCTGCTGCGGCTGACGCGGCGGCAGTGGCGGCTTTCCGGCTGTGGCGTTCAGCTTGAAGGCGTTGCGCTTTTCGTAGTCGAGATCAAGATCAAATTCAAGATCGAGCGATTACACGACATGCGCGACGTTTTCACGTGCAGTTCCAGTGAGTGACGATACAAATCTGTTCGCGTCCACGGCCAATGTCGTCCGCTTATATGCACTTTTGTTGCCAAAATGAAAAGCGACAGCCACATCAGCAGCCACAGCCGATCCGCTGAGAGAGTGCTCTGCGGTATATTGCGAATTGCTTCGAAAATAAATAGTAGACACACAGCTGCACCTGAACGCACACTACAGCAGAGACTGCTGCATCAGAAAGGAGCGCCTCTTCCGAACTGAGCAGCCATTTAGTAGTGCGATAGTTCAGAACGAGATTTTCGGCATCTATAGCTGTAACTGCTGAGATACACTGTTTGGGGTGCAGCAGCGTACAGAACACCCGCATTAAAAATGACGTCATTAAATGTTTCGTACATTGCCATTGTTTCCTATATATTCACACGTGCGCCTAGCGAGGCAGACAGACAGAGAGAGAGAGAGAGAGAGAGAGAGAGAGCGAGAGAGAGAGAGAAAGATTGAGAGAGAGGGAGGGCAAGAGAACATCGCACGAGCTGCTATTAAAAAAAGGCAGTACAATATCAGCGTTGCTCCCACATATAAATTGATCAAAATCAGTGCGACGCCGTAAGCGACATGATCCGCCTATGGTAAGTGCGACGTAGATAAACTTAATGAGGAAACTGTAAATTTGCGCAAACATGTGCGAAAAATATTTACGGCGACAACAGCAATATACAAATAGAGCCAAAAGTCAGCTTTATTTTAGTAATTTTTCATGATTTTGGTTGTTTTTCGTTTGTTTTGAATTGTGCAAATCAAAGCAAGGGCAAATGTGTTATTAATTTTTTGTTTTTTTTTTTTATTAAAAAATTGCAGCATAAATAACCCATTTATTCGCTAGATTTATCTTAATAAAAATAAACAATTTGTTATTTTGAATTATTTATGAGATAAATTGATTATGTCAAATAAACAACGACTGTGAACAGCGCGTATACTTATTGTATGTTTACTACCGCCATCTATGGTCGTTTAGGGGAAGCTGTGCCAAACACGCCACATTTGACAGCGGCGAACGCCGACGCGCTCAAAAGTAGGCAACAAATATTTTAAAACATTTCCGACTGCAGGCTGTGACAAAGAAATAAACGAATAACATGCATACATGCATCATGAAAAAATATGCGATATATATATTTTAATTTAAGGACTTTAAACTCGCATTTTTAAATCAAATTACTTAATATTCATTCATTATTTTTTATTTTAGCCAAAAACATAACTTTAATGTCGATCAACTTAAGGCTTTAACTTTTAAATATTTCATATTACATGTAGGTTTAATTAGTAATTTATTTCGCTTATGGTATTTCAAATTTCATAGTAACCAAAGAAAACAAAAATCTATATGGATACTGTTCCATTCCAGTGTTCCATTGGCAGAAACCACCTTAAACAACTTTGGCATGGGCCAAAACGCAGCTTGACAGTTTAACGCTTCAGTTGGCATTTTTTATGGCCCAGAAACAATTAAGCTTTAAAACGTAAATGCATAAGCACAAAACTCAAATAGCTCAAATAGATTACAGACTATAAGATACCCTCAACTGTGCCATGATTTAGGCCTACAGATTTATAAAAAAAAGTTGTCAGATCAAAATGAGCATTAGTCATATAATTATGAAATTTATGTTTTACTTCTCTACTTTCTCAATCAAGATGAAAGAGATATATTTGTATGCTTTGATATATAATATAAAGCCATTTTTCGAATGTTACATACATATGGATAAAGCCATTATTTCCCGATGATCTATTTTGTATTAAGATTAACGTTTTCAATCACCGAACTCTGAGAAATTCCGAAAGTCATAAATCTTATAATTCCTTAGCTTTCCATACTCCAAAGTCAAAATGGGATTAATTAAATACGCCTTATGTAGTGTTTAAGTACATGGCATAGCAATAATTGCATATAATTATCGCTTCATATAGCAAGCGAGAAATAAAAATAGTTTATGCAATAATTGGACAGCTGGGCAGACAAAAACTCAACTGCATTGTGGCGCCAGCGCATCTAATACCCAGTCAGTCAGGCAGTCAGTCACCCAATGAGACAGTCAACTGTTTTGTCGCGTGCAGCATTACGAGCTGAGAGCTTCATATACAGTGCAATAGTTAAAAATAAAAAATAAAAACATTTTTTCCGCATTCGGCGCGGCGTGTGGGGTATCGTTGAAGGGTCCAGAATTTGTACCCACATTCAAATGGCGGCAACAGCTACCCAAACAACACTAGCAAAATGAAACAAAAATGCATAAAGTAAAGCACGAAGTATGTATATATAAAACAGTAACGCAAATACAACTCGAAAGCGAATTGCAAAAAAAAAAATGAGAATTGCAAAAAAACGAGAGCAGCGAAAAGAGCGATCAACACGTGTCGCTTGTGCTCTTCAAGTTCAATATGGTCACAACGACGGACGATGGAAATACAAGCTATGACGAAAAGGCAGCTCGAGTAGTTGTGATAAGGCGCAGTTCTTTATCAAATTTACATTAATTTTAGCAAGCAAATGAAAGAAATCTTTACCAGAAAACATCAAAATCGAAAGTTTTCAGTCCATAGCTGTCTTTAAGCCTTAAAATTATATTATTGAATATTTAATAGGATTTCATACTACCTGGTGATTGAACCCCTGTAGTGTGTCTATGTAATAACTGATATATAGATATATTGCATAAACATGCGATGAGAAATTTCTATTTTCAGGGTTAGTACTTAAGTTCACATTGTTCAATAGTCAGCTTAAAGCAAATATTATCCCAAATGTCGCAACTTATGTGACCGCAAGATGACTCAAACCGAAAACAAGTAGGAACGTTGCAGTCGGGCGCTACCGACTGCGACATACTTTTTCACATTACAGCCTGTTCGTAGAGTGGGTCTTCAGGAATATAACTATACAATTTGGATGCTTATATTCCAAAAATGCGAAAAAAAAAATATTGTTTTATAAGTCACTCCCCAAAAGGGGGTAAAAAGAAATAGGATAGAGGAGCACCCAGTAAATTAAAATCTAATTTTGAAGCTTCTAGCACTAAAACTGTAGAAGATATAAGCTAATATTATTAGTCTCGGCCCCTACTGGCGAAAACACATATAACTTTTAGAATTTGGGATGTTAACCCCAGTATATATAATAAATCTCAAGACTCTAGCATCAATAGTGCGCAAAATATAACAGAGTTTTTAAAATCCCTATATAGACAGATCCGATTCGCCACGCCCCCCGTTGGAGAGTCCATATATTTTTGGCGATCTTTATAGGTTCGTAACAATAAGTCACGTACCAAATTTAGGCGTTCTGGCTTTAAAGCTGCAGAAGATACAGTTTGGCGAGGCTCCCGATAGGCGTAGAAGTACTTTTTCTAAGATACAGCAACATGCATTTCCCGATTTGCCACGTCCCTAGTGGACGAGGGTATACCTAAGTCTATAATCCATGTTTCAAGTCTCTAGCTTCAAAAGCGTAGAAATGGGTTGCGTTCATACGGACAGACGGGAATTGCACAAAACCAATATACAATTTTACTTCGTGAATAAGTATAAATATAACCATATTCGATGGCGAATTTCAATTGAATCGATTTAACTGTTTGGCAAACAGAAGGAAAGATTAGTTAGTACTCGCATATAGTGTAGTATAAACAATTTACAAAGTTGGTAACTCATGCAGCCCATCAATCAACATTGGACTCATAGTTAATTGCAGGTATTTCCTAATGTGTGCATTTCGATAGCGATATCAAATGGAATGGAATCCAGTAAGTCCGATAAGAGCCGTAAGAGGAAACACAATTCGCAACTCAAAAATCTCAGTGTAATCTAAATACGTGCTATTCCACGTTGTAAATAATTATTTTCAAGAATAGCTATGCGTTGTTGCGTGATATAACGAAATGGCCCCTTGTCTACCCTTTCACGACGAGCAACCCCTGCCCACCGCCCCTTCTAATTGCAATGACTAAGTAAACAAATTCGCACATTCGCTGGCGTACAGGACAGGTAGAAACGTGCCTTCACGCACACATCAAATTAGAAGGCACCTTTAGGGCTCTAGCGCTCTAGAGCTCTCTAGTTCTAAAGCTCTCCGCCGCGCCAACTGCATGCCATTGAACTTACATAAGCAAGTGGAACAGAAAGAGAAGCAGCAGGGAAATGATATCGAAAACGGCAAAAGCAGCACAAAACAAAACAAAAAAGCAAACAAAAGCCAACAATTTGTAATGGAAAATTTTTTACAAAACTGGCTAAAATGCAAGCAGCGAAAATATATAAAACACAAACGAATTGTGCATCACGTGGCTCCCCGCGAACGGCGAGCGGGGCTCCATCTGCGGCTGAACTCAGCACAGTTGATTTCTAGCGAAATAACTGTTAGCAATCAGTCAATGCAAACACGTCGAATTATGGCTATATATGTTCGCCGAACTGTCGCACGGGGCGTATGGCAAATGCATTGAAAACTGCATCTGGCGCCAACTAAGGCTCAGATAAGATAGCAACTGGCACGGACCGTGGGGGATACAATTTCAATATATCAAGCAGGCGCCAATCCGAGACAGCATTAATAATTAAAAAATGAAAGGGATTCAATTCGAACGCAGACTGCACACAAGGGGGCAGCAATTACAGATCGCATTTGATGCTCTGTTTACCTGATTCCATAACAAATGAGCTGAGCTCGCATTTCAAGAGCAGTACCACTGACGCAATGATGGCTCACATTTGCCTCTGGCAGAATAAGAGCGATATTTGCATTAGAGCTCTGTAGAGAGAGTTCGGTCATACTTCCACTGCAATGCGACAGCTATGTTGACGGCATGGAAAATTACCAAGTGCGATCGAATTTTGCGCTGTGCCACTTAGACAAAACGAAACGCAGCAAATTCATCGACGGCGCTTGCGCACCATCAGCTCGACCGACAGACCAACTAGCAGACAGACCGCCAGACGAAGTACTCAAGTCAAAGTACAACATATCATCATTTTTGTGCATATTGCCACGAAATCGTAAACGCGCACAGCACAAAAATGTAAACCCTGAAATATGCTGACGAAGTAGGTAGACGGGCGACGACGACGATGACGACGCTGACGAATGCCGACCATAGACGGCTTGCTATATGCCCTACTTCGTCCCCTAGCTCATAAGCGCACCGAACCCGACTCCCAGCCAGGCAAACATAAAAGTGCGAGGCGCTCGCACAGGCTGTGAGTGGAAAATTCCACTGCTCACTGACAACAACAACAACAAACATTAGAAACAACAACAGCAGCAACAACAACCATGCGAAATCTCATTGTTTGGGTCGAGGAACAAGAGCGAGGGTGGAAATGTTTATGTGCGTTTCTCATAGCGACAACAGTAACAGGGCCAAACGAAACGTATCCGAAACTGAAACATCCCCGAAATTAGACTTTATTTTTGGGATTCCTCAATTCGTTATCATATCAAAGCAAGCAAGTAAGCGATTTGCATGCGCCAATTTGCCTAAATGTCGATCAATCAATGGCAACCCGAAGAGTTCTGGAAGGTTCAGAACGAAGCTCAAGTTGACGGGAATGATTATTATCTAATAACACTTGATTAAGCATGTATCATGTCACATGATTCACTACTATCTATTAGAATTAAATAAGACCAAGCTAAGGGGAATTCACTCTGAATCAGAACTTCAGTTGTGTATTCCGAGAAGTTACGCTCACTTTTTAGAGAAATGATTATCACTTGGTCTACCGCATATCTCCTTTCATGCTAATACCAATGGGAACACGGCTGTCATTAAAGCCAACTTTAACGGCACTATGATAAAGGCCTAGACAAATCGATGTTCTGCCTATGTCGTCATCAGCCGAGCCCAACATTAACACCCCGATAAAGGAATGCCGAGCGGTTCTCTCATTAACATAAGTCGGAAATCGGGAGTAGGAGCTCGCAGCTCTCTTAAGCCCGTAGATAGCTACTTACGGTATATTCCGCCGGTGCCAACGGCGTGCGTGAGTCGCTTTTGTGAAAACTCATTTTCACGGCAGCGAAAATCCAGTTGGTCGTGTTATCCTGTCGGCAATGGCAACTGTCGCGCGCTTAACGTATTTTGTAAACTCTCGGTCAACGCGTTGCAGTGCGTTTTCCAGCAATTTCCAAACACTTTTTACGATACAAAATAAAATTTAATGGGGAAATTTAGTGCAAAAATTGAGACTTGATTTTTTTTGTTTATTAATTTTGTATAAAGATAAAATGCAATATTACTAATGCAATTCTCAACACTTGCGACCGCTCTAGCCTCGAAAGAAAACCAAAATTTTCTTCTCAGCCGTATTTTCTTTGTGTCGAGGGAAATTTAAAACGTTGCCAAGACGTTGCAAGAGTTTTTCAAAGTTCTGACAACCGCACGGTTTGACAAACAGAACAAGAATGCCAACCTTCGCATAAAAACGAGCGAGTAAAAATGCCCGACTTGGCGATTGAGCTGCCCGAGAAAAGAGAATGTGTAGTCGAGAGAGGCAAATGGAGAGCGATAGAGAGCGGGAGAGAAAGAGAGCGAGCCCGCCTAGTTCCGTGTTTGATAATGAAAATGTTAGCTTGCATCGAAAGGAAACTTGTTCGGTGCTCATATGGGCGTACCGGGGACTGTCCAATATTCTCAGTTCCGCTGCACTTATTTGACACGCGAATAAATCACAAAGTCTCGTTCTCTCAAACAAATAATAAAGCCAATCATCGAACCGAAATAAATCAATTGGCAGAGTCGACTAACAATACCCTGCTTGAACGATTCACTCTACGAATATACATACATATGGAAAGAGAGAGAGAGAGAGAGGTGAAGTTAAATAGAAAGAAAATATATACTAACAGTAAGCAAAATCAAAAACCTTGTTTAGTTTTTTAGCTTTGGGGGGAAAGAGTTTCGCATGCATTAGTTGTTTATACTCCAGAAAATATTTGCGGTTCCTCTCTTTGCTGTATAACTAATATGCAGACGTTGCAGATAAGGCCATTCGATACACGGAAAACTCTCTACAATATGCATGGCAAATAATGTTCTAATTAATTAGCGATGCCGTTAGATAAGACAGAGCCCAAAACAGAAACCGAAACAGAAACAAGAACTGAATTCATTCGTTCATTCGCCCGTGCCGAGTTTGGCGAAAATAGTTATATCCAACTGCGCAAAACCGCATGGAACGTCACGAAGTTACTCGTACTGACTGCTCCGCAACTCCCCCTGAGTCTGGTGAAAAAAGTTAGCTGTCACTCGCTCAATAAGACAGCAATTGAATTGAGTGACGTTTAGCCCGAGCAAGTAATTGGCAATTGATTGCCGAAAATATGAAAACGCAACGCATTGAGATCCATTAAGTCAGGAAAGTATATAATATATAAATTGAAATCGTGCTTGTATGTATATCTACATAAATGGAAATGTGTCTATAAAACAACTGCAAATTTAAATCAATTTATGTAGGTTCTTTGCGGCGCATTTATTTATGTGTAATTCGAAACGTGCCAGCTGCAAAAATCGAATCGATACCGATCTCGTCTAACGTCTAACCAGTGCGAAGCAGTTCGAGTCGAGCATGTGGAAACTTTTCTGATTCCTATTGATTATTGGCTGAGTAAAATGCAATTGAAGAAATGAGAAATCGCTTCAACTTGACCGAATTTGAGGTATTAAATCAAAATTCATCAAGGGAGCGGATTAGATAAATATGACATTGAATTCAGCTGAACCTCTGTCCTTGCACTGATTAAAATCGCAAATCAATGCAAACAAAAAGACTTCTGTACATACAAAAATATGTAAGAGGATAAGGAATGGAAGAGAAACCGCTTTCACTTCCATTTTCAAAATGCACGCGAAGTAAAGGAGTTTCACGCTAATAGGCAAATTTATTCCAATCTTGTATATAAATTCTGATGGATCATCTCATATATGTGTAGTCATCTGGTCAATATATAGAATTCTAACGTATCGCATTCGAACTTCCGTTACAGTTTCCTCTGTAGAGCTAAATACTATTGCATACTTTTCTGCGCAGAAGAAAATAGCGCCATCTGTCGAATAGTGAGGGCAAGCTTCGTTCAATGAACGAAACACTGGCAGTCGACACAACTGAGTCACTTAACGAAACCTAGCAGTGCGCCAGTTTGGCTGGACATTGCGCATACGCCCCCAAGACGCAAGCTTGCTGCTTTGAATGCGAATTATTTTCGCTTAAAGAGTGCGATTAAAATTGACTTAATTTTTGTGACCTTTGCAATGATATAAACAATTTTAGCTGGTTCATTATAGAAAAACAAAACGACAAATACAAGTTCACACGCTTGTAGCTCAAACCAAAATCAAGTCGTACTTGAATGCTTATTTATAGCAATTCCTTCCAACTGTAAGCAAATTAGCTTTCATTTGCGCTGAGTTAAGAAATTTATTTGCATTCAGAACTGCCGGAGACCGGAGACATAATGCATTCTAAATTTAGTCCTTAAACCGGTTGCCCCCATTTGTTCCAATCATATACATTATGATTTTTTTATCTCAGACGAAAGAGAACAGAATAAAAGCGCGGGCGGCCGTGGCTCTTAAGAAACAATAAAAACAATTGGTACTATTTTCCACACAGATATATACGTATCACACCACTTTCGTATGCAAGGCGCACGCCCGAAGTGCTAAGCCGATTCGCAATAAGCACACTGTACACAGCACAATTTTAATAATAACATTTCCTTGTGCCGACGACGTGTTATTTGTCAAAAGGTATGTAAGTCCCCGACTCAGAGGGTTTAACCCAAGACATGTTTGCTTTAGGTTTTTAAATCTAGTCTAAGATCCTATTGGGAATTTTAAGTCAACTCCTGTGCTCAATGACGGATCATTGATAGAGTCTCACCTCTCCGTCAGCTGACATTGTGAGTGTCCAAATCGAATATTAATTAATTTACTCCGTTACAATGCGTTGAATTCAACAATCACTGCACAACTGATTTCTCGACGACACTTTCGCTCCTAAAGTAACGTCGGCCAGCCGCATATCTGGCTGCTTTGGCAGTCGCAAATTACGTTCATCACAGCGCGAACTGCTTGACAGTTGCGATGGCTAGTTTAGTTCTTAGCTTTTGTCATTAATAAACCAATTTCGGAATTCCTAAGTGTGTCTGTAACGCTGATAACGCGCTCTGCAGTATAGATCACAAGCGCCGTCGCCCAGCCCAGCAGCGGGTCAACAAAAGGAGGAAAAAACAGTTAGGTGTGCGCCATATGTTCCTTTAATTAAAAACCATGTACTCCCCAGACAGATTAGCCTATTCCCAGCTATTATCAGCTATCCATTATTTAAATAACATTCTATTAATAATATTGTGATTCACGACATTGAACTCTCAGCAATGATACTGCAAAACAATAGCAATAAAACTGTTAAAAAAAAAAGGTTTTTGTTTGTGGGATTATTACAAAAAAGTTCAATACTATTTTTACGACCTACTAAAACTAATCAGAAACGATAAGAAATATTGTTTTGGTATTAAATTTCCATTTCATAGTGAGTTAGATTGCGTCAAAGTAAATATCTCCATGTAGAGAAATCTAATTGGTGTTGGCACTTTAAGGAAGTGGGATCCCGAGATAATTTCCATAAACTCACTGACTGAGAGCAGTCCAATAAAAAGGGAAATATATAAAAATATATAGTCTATAGTACGACTTCGTAATATTATGTGTCTTGCTAGCAGACAAGCTTTTACAGTCACGATCCCATGTGAATATGCTTAATTGCTATTGTTGTTGGTAACGAGTTATCAATTATATTGTAGCACTTTTATTTGAGTCGTTAGAATAAGCCATTCAATGCACTTGGCACAGCGAGGCTATTAGGTAACTTGACGGCAGATGAATGGCAAACTACTGCCGCTTCTTGGCATCATATAAAGCTCCATTAGGCAAAACAAATAAGGCAGCTGATAAGAGACATGACTGAAATGTCGTTGGCATTGTTTACTGTCGCCTCAGACAGATGAGATACAGATATGTCAGCACAATCTGCACCAAACTGTGGATACTGTGGGTACTGTGGATACTATGGATGAGCAGCAAATCAAAGGACTCGCGCAGTTCAGTTATCACTCTAGTAGATTTATGTCAGGCTAATAGTTATTTAATCACGTCAAAACTGGCCACTCGACAGCTAAATTTGATTCACAATCACAATCAGCTCGATATTCGATAATGAATTCATAAATATGTCACGCACAATCAGGCACTCATTATAGAAAGCTGATAAAGGCACTTTTCGTGTTGGTAAGAACTTACTGCTCCATTATTGGATTCCGTAGCTGATCCACTAATCACGGCCAGCGTCATGTTTTTTAGTCACGTTCCTTACCACACTGATCTCGTTAAATAATTAAGTTAACTATACGCCGCTTTGTGCGAGTGTTTGCTCTTTATGTGGCGATCGGCGTGAACCGAATAAGTCCGCAAATCTTACAATACATTCCGTTTTAAACACAGAGCTAATACAAAATAAATGTACTCAACATTTCAACTAACTGCACTCCATTCGAAAAAGTAAGAAGAAGCAGAAAATGGTACAGAAAACACTCAAAACCCGCTCGCTGCCTGTCTGAGTGAGTTTTATTGATGCAGCTTGCTGTGCCATATATTCGAATTTTGCTTTGAGACTGAGAGCATTCGGAATAGACATAAAGCGCCTGGCAATGGCTGCGGCTTAACATTAACATTGAACATTGAAATTACGCCTGGTAGCCAGTACTCGTCTGGTTTGGCATAATTTTGCTTTTGTTTTGTCAATGCGAATGATTCAGTACGATTTGTGATGCAGACAACGAAACGTGCGAACAGACTCAGAGAATCCGACAAGTGTTTACCTGCGCAGCTGATAAAATGGAGACATTTCTGTAGGCCAGCGAGCACCGCGATTAGCCGTGCTTATCTAGAACGGTTAAGGGAAGCAAGGCCCACACAAAACTCACTCAGATTAGTGCTGGAGTGGTTGTTGTTCCATTAGTCAGTTTTGGCATGCGGCTGCCAAGATTAGACAACTGATTTGAGCGTCAGCCCCGTGTCACGCGTATGCAAGTGCAAAAAACTACTGACAGTTACAGTTGCTGACAACTACTTAAAAGTGACGAAAATAATGAACAATCGTAATTAATTATAATTGAATTTTAATTGCATTTAAAATAAACTTCAAGTTATTTGTAACATATATTCTATTTACAGAACCATCGCCAACAGTTTGAAGCTACCCCAGCTCTCAGTTCTCATTTCCTTAAATTGTGTCTGTCTGTTTTAGGAGCGGGAGCAACAGATAAATCAACATCACCCAGTTTTACATTTGACGGCGTGCCGAAAAGCGCTATGCGCAATTTTTTACTTGATTTTAGTTGCACGCTAAATTTCTATTAAGTATATAATACGTGAAATAGTTGAGATATGAGATGTCCCACAAATTGACAATAACAAGGTAATCATTCAATTAGGCCGCCACTTGCATATGCCAGATAGGCCATGGGTGGCTAACAGCAAGATTTCAATATCACACTGATAGAAACAAAGGACCAGATACAACGAAATAGCAACAAGTCAGAGACCTAGAGTCGGGAGTGCAGATAACTCAAAATAATTTATTTAAAATTGAATTACATATGACTTCATCTAATCGCCACCAAAGGTATGAATGAAAAGAGGACGAAGAGGAAGGCCCATATATCTAAGAATGTATGTATAACATCGATGCTCTATTAAAATCACATTTTGTAGATTATATATGTCGCCGGTTTGTTACATACAGTTCGACAAAGCCATTATACCCTCGTTCCCATTTTGATTGGGCATCAGAACGGAAGCTGAAAAAAAGTCTGGAATATAAATTAAATAAATATATATATATATATATATATATATATATATATATATATATATATATATATATATATATATATATATATATATATATATATATATATATATATATATATATATATATATATATATATATATATATATATATATATAAAAGTTATGAATTATATAAATACTTACAGATTTTCAGCTGGCATTGACCCTTCAAGCGACCCTTAAAGGCTACCCCGACACGATTCTAATTTTAAGTTAACGACACGTGTTTATTAGTGTAATGGAATTGTTGTTGATCGCGCAAGTTCATGGCGAAAACAATTTACTATCATGTAGTAGTTTATTTTCCAGTGTAATGGAAGTATTTTTTATTATTATCCGAGTATTTATTCCTATATTTATCGCAATCGAGCCAGCGTCAATTACACTACAACAACTGTTTATCATTTGCTCGATTTTCGCGTCTAATTATTATATGCAATTCACATTTATCTAGACTTTTTGCCAACGAGCGTGCAAATTAGACCATTTAATTAGCATGTTTTCTGGCCAACCAAATAATTGGACTGCTTACGTGTCAGCTAAAAGGTTTTCCATTTGACAACAAAATATAATTTGCTTAGGGCAGCAGTTGTGCGGAAATTCTCAATTTGATTAAAGAGCATTTCACAAAACAGAATCCAGTTTTAATTAAGCAATTTAATTTTAATAATCAACGCAAATCGAATTGATAATTTAATAACTTTTTCGTCAGGTTTCAAGCGACTTGGAAGCTATAGAGGAAACCCCAGCTGCTCTCAAATTAGCACCAATTTCTCAAAACTTTCGAGGGCAACTCTTAGCACCTGTTGTGTAGCGGCGATGCCATTCTTCCCCTATAATTGGATAAACACGGACATAGCCAATAGGAGCTCTGATCTGAGATGACAAGCGTAATAGAATCGTGTGTGATGTGCGTAGATAGCGATTGGACAGATGATCGGCAGCTGCAACTGTGTGATTTGCATGCTCGAAACAGTTTCATATGATTCACGAGACTACCAAATCGATGCTGACGTCACAGGCCAAACATGTTCAAGACGATTTTAATGGGGTAGACGAGACTGCGTCAGAGTCCGTGTAACGCCTGACCGGTTTTTGGCAACAGCTAGACATGGGCCTGGGCCAATAATGGTTAGCCGGCTTTCGGCTACGCTCACACTCGCACAGCAGTATTGCAGCTGAGTGCTGTTCGGTATCCAAGAAACTGTAACACTCTGCGTATGCGCAATGCATGCAAAACTATTGGAAGGCCGCCGCAGTAAATGAAATTTGGCGCAAGCGCGCAAATTCTCTTCGGCGCAAACCGGTTGATCGCCTGAGAAAGTGCATAAAGACACTACTGCCCCAGCCAGCAACGATAACAAAAAACCAAAAAATGTTAATTGCTGATTTTGGCAACAACAAAGCGATCAGCAACTTATATTCAGTAACATGTGGTAGTGGCAACTGAAAGCACCTTACACCTCAGCTCGTACTGGTTCTTTAAGCAGTCTTGCCATTGTTACGACTCCCAACAGCAGCGATCGAATTTTTGGCAGCGACTTTTTTGCGCCTGGCCCTGCCAAGACTGGAAAGCGTTCAAAAAGAGAGCTACTTGTTTTTTATTGATTTGTACCGTTTACGCATTAAAAGACAACACGCCTCATGTTTACAATTATCGCAGTTGTTTTTTCATCTCATGCCATCGATAATGTGACTACTAAGAATGACCATCGAATGCGTACGTAAGTCGGAGCAAGGGTAAATAAATAAAATTACTCATGATTTAATATTACTGGAAAACGACTTTATGCCAATTAAATCCGCATTATACTCCAAATACTTAAATTATTTACTATATAAAATAAATCTAAATTTTATAATTAAGTTTTTTTCACTATTTGTAATATTGTTAATTATATGACATTTTTTTATTTTTTTCAAGATAATTTATGGATTTATGGAGAAAATACAAAAAAAAGAGAAAAAAACATTAATATATATTATTAAAAATATTTCTAAGACATTGATGGCAAGTTTTAAAAATAAAATAAATTTTATTCAAAATAATGTAAAAATTGTTGTAATTTTTTAAATTTCATAAATCGAAATTGCATTGAAAATTTATAAAAAAAATAATTTTTGGTTATTATACATATTATTATCTGAATTTCAGGGAATTCAATTGCACATACGTCTTCCACCTCTCTGTAAAATCAATTCTAAAAGTGGAACTGCCTAAAAAGCTTGAGTAAATATTTTGAGCTTTGGACAGAGTGTGTGAAATTAAGCTGGGACCATCGCCAACGCACACATCTGAGCAGTTATGAGCTATATGATATGGTATATCTTTCGCTCGTATGGCATCTCACTTACTTTTGCTCTCGCGCTCATTGAGGCTTTTGTTTTTATTTTATGTCAAAGTCTTTAGTGAATAATTTTATAGCCACTCGCAATTATTCCAGTGGATTCTGTGCGAAACGACGTTAGTTAAAAATTTCAGTTACATTTTGTAGCTGGATGTGATTTTTCCATGGGACTGGTGGTGCAGCTACCCCGTAGCTTGAGAGAACGAGTATTCGTGAGTGGTTAGTTGGTTGCTTGCCTGATGGCGTTACAGTCTGGGGGCAACATTTCGCGGAGTGCATAAAACCGGTGATCCACGTTGGATCTGATTTAGTCGTTAGCGCGCGGGCAACTCGATCACATCGCTCACATCGCAAAACGTAGATCATTTCCATTAGATTCGGTACCTTTGACACCGGCAACACTTGTTTTCGTATTAGTTTCGGTTTCTTTAGATCTGTCGTTGTGTTTGCCAATCGCATTTACTATTATTTTTGCACAGTTCCTTAGCCAACTCGTTCGAACTGGTGATAATTAAAAATCGTGTATTTCCATTTTGCTTGTAAATTACTAAACAAAAATAATTTGTTCTTGGGCTCATCGGTAAGTTGTATTTGTAGGCAGTATCTCAGATCTGATGTTTAAAATGTTTGCGGGTAATTAACACCGGAAGTGTCACAGCATTTGCAAATTACTAACTAAGCGCAGCCCGAACCTCTTAAACAAAAACAAAATTTCGGAGTCAAGCTTGAGAGCACACTCTCTGGTCGGACTCTGATTAAGCTTAATGAATCAGTGAGCGAGAGACTAGCTGAATAGCTCTTTTGTAAATCTAAATTAATTGCACTTAAAATTAGCACAACAAAGCGTCGAAACTGTAGACGCAAACTATTGATCAAGTGTATGAAAATAGAACAATCTCAATTATTTCCTAATGAAAAAGCGAGCGTAGCTCAATTGGGGGGTTTAGCCCAACTCACAGGCAATCGTACATAAGCACAAAATGTAGAAGGAAATAGAGTGAATAATGTTGAACCTATATCGGTGCTTAGCAAGTACATATGTATGGCTTAGCATCTCATTTAAAGGGTGTCAGGAGTAGAGTTTAATTTTTGAAGCCACAGCTAAAAACTTTTCTTTCATATTCAATACTGTTTGCTGCAACGCCTACAGTGTCTCCACCTTGTACCAAATCTGGATGTTGGTTTAAAATCCAAAACTTAGGGACAACATGATAAAACCCATTATATTAAGATCAGAATTTGATTACATAAATATTTTTCGGCAGTCGGAAAACACTATATCAATTTAAAAGTCTAATAGATTTTCATATTCACGGCTCTTGTTGTCCTACAAAGACTGATAAAAAATAATATTATTAAAAAATAAAATAAAAATTTGTTTTGCTTCTGCATTTTGAGTCTGGTTTTCAAAATGCCATTATAAAACAGAATAATTTAAAACAGAGATACCTCTGAAAAAAAAAAAAAAAAACAATTTACAAGAACATGGTTATTGCGAAGGCTAACTTCACATAAGTGGTGCAGCCTTCACTAATTTAAATATTCTGAGCACAGACATATGCTGAAGTTTACTGAGTTTTACTATAATTAAAATGTCATTCAATCGCACATAATTGACATGTGTAAATTTTCCGTTGGTACAGGTTTTGGCAAAATGAATTGGAAAATTTTCTCAATGTCCAGCAAAAGAAAAAACAAATATTTTACAGAAATAATATTCAATTGCATTCAAAGCGTTTCAAATATCCATGAAATTAAATTTTAAAATATTTGCATAAGAAATTATACAAAGCAATAGTTGATAACGGCAGTATTGTTGGTAACAGGAAAGGGAAATATCTTAAAGTAATACAGCATAATCTTTAAGGTAAGAAAGAAAAAGTAAATTATTAATTAAATTTAATTAGAATAAAGGTTTTACAGTTGTGTAGTGAACAATCGTTTATTTATTGAATTTAAATAAAAGTTAAACGCAAAATGCAGAGCAAGGCCAACAACTTTTTCAAGCTGATGTTGAGAAGCCGTCATAAGCATGACCAATTGATATTGCAAACACGTCGCTGACAAATGACTGTTGAATTTCAAATACAAATAACAATAACAGAAACTCCACAAAGGCCGGCCAGTAAACCTGGCTCATTGAACTCGAACCCATCGGCAGATCTTGCAAAGAGCTTAGCAAAAATTATATAAAGTGTCGCGTGCTGATTGAGTTAGAAGATATTTCCATTAATTTGTATACACTGCCTGAGGGTGTTATTATTCATATCACGAAATGTGTAACGCGTGCAAGATGATAGCAATTGCATCATTAACCGAAACTATATATATTTTCTATCAGTCTTAAGTCAATGCGAGCTTGTTTCATAGAAGTATATCCCGCTTAAGCTATATAAATTATATATTATTTTTCTCAATAAACTAACATTGAGCCGCTGCAAGACTCGTTTTCGAACTATATACACCATGAAATTAATATGTCCATAGAAGAATTCAACCCTGATAATCACACCTATAAAACGATGATAAATAAAGTTTTTTTTTTTTGTTTGTCACGCCCAGTAACTCAAACTGAGGACAAGGTCAGCATAAGTCACATTCGTTTCAGATGTCAAAAAAAAAAAATTGTACCATATTGCAAGATACAGCAGGACTTAGTACAAAACTAATATACTCGCCTTTTAATTACAAGCCCTTGTTAGTCATACTTCACTTATATGGCTTTAGCAGATGCCAATAAGAGTATTCGATCTTCGATGAACTTGTATCTAGTTCAGTTCCGTTTCGCGACAGTATTTCACGTGCGGCACGTCCAATGGCGCTGAATGGCTGGGAAATTTTAATATTTGCTAAAAGTTGTTTTGCTATTCTACTAATTATTTTATTCGTCAAAGGCAATTTGCATTGAATGGTATTGCGCATTTAGGCAAAATCGCTTCTGATTTGTGTTTTGTCAAATGGAATTTGTTAAGCGTATTGGGTCTTTGGCTGGCATACGAGTTTTTCTTGCCTCTCTGTTTTGGCCAAAAGGTTCGGTGCGAAAGGCAGCACGCATCCAGTTTGAACCGGTTGCAGTTCATTAATAAAACAAACTATGAAGTTTTTCTTTTGCTTTATTTTAGTTAAGTTTCGCATAAATTACTGATGAATAAATTATCTGAAGTATTTCTGCGAAATTAGGTACAACAACTAGAAATAAGTGAGTTTTGTGACGTTATTTGAAGAGACAAAATGTAAAATCAAAAACAACTTTAATACTATGGACATACGTAACCTAAAGATTAGAAAGTTATTATTATTGTTATTTTTAGATGCTGACTAGATCTATTCTCTCATTTTCTATTGTTTGTCTGCCTTTCAATGTTCCTGTTAGAGTCTATCTCCATTCTCCTATCCATCTTTATAGAGTTTCTATGTAATTCCCATGATTGCTGCACTAGAAGTCAGTTCCCATATATGCGATAGTTCTTAGACTTAAGGTAGTTTTAGCTCTAGAGTACTATCCATAATATTCACAGCATTTTTAGTTTCGTTAGCTCGACAGATTTTTTAAGATTTGCACTCAAGCCAATTGCCATATTCATTTGGCTACATTGCTTTTATGACTTCCGCATACCTCAGACCTGATTGCTGAGTACCTCACACTATTGGCTAGAACACAAACTAGCTGTACTTGAAATTATGCATCGTTTCAACTTCCGTACCAAAGTGGGTGTCAAAAATTTGTCGCTCAACATACATATACCATAATCGTTTAATTATTCAATTCAAGACAAGCTCATCGATGAATCTGTTTCGAATGACCTTCTGCCGTCGGCAGTTATGTAAGTCAGTGCAGTTGGGAATGTTTCGAATAATATACGTACATTATGCAGGCATGCATTCAACCGAATCACTGTATGTACATGCATATATGTCTATATGTGAAAGTCGAGAAGTCAACTGGTATAATTAAATATAGCAATTGCTCTCAAAACCGGAAAAATTGCCATAGGTTCACAGATATTTTGATTGGCCAAATTTAGCATTCGGGAAATTTCCTACTGAGATTTTGACTTTATCTCAGCTAAGATCTTGTGCCTAATAGCGGGCAATAAAGTGTCAAATTGTGCATGTCACACGAAAATATTTTCTAATTAAGACATAGGCAATTATTATTTGTTTGTAGCTCTGTAGATAACGACAAAGCTTACTTTTCTTTCGTTCAAAAAGGGGTAACGGTAACAGCTAAGCCAAGCCATTCCGAACACTAAATGAAATCACAACAATGTACATGGACCGTCCAAAGCCACTTACAAGTGACAGTAAAATTGGCTGCAATTAGAAAATGTTAGCACGTTTCATTTGCAACAAGTTGTACATATATACACATACACTAACACACTGCGTACCTCTTTCTCTCTCTCTCTCTCTCTCTCTCTCTCTCTCTCTCTCTCTCTCTCTCTCTCTCTCTCTCTCTCTCTATCTGTCTGCCTGTCTTACACTCACATACACCAATAGAGTCGATGTGCCCTGATGTGGCTCTGATGACGGGGGCAATAATTCCGTCACACTGAACTTGACATTGCCCTGGGTCTGCTTTTAATTTAGATATATGTCAGACTATTTTCAGCTGCATTAGCTGCTCTTAGATAGATCGCGATCTCTATAGAGAGTGTCAGAAATTAAATAATTGGCTTATATACAGCAACGAGTACAAGAGTGCTCAAATCAGAAGAGCCCGCTTGGGGGATACCCTGCACTCACATAAACACTGCGCTCCTTCGTCACCGGCTGCGGTATTATCTTCAGTTTTGGAGACGAATAATTGAATAAGTTTTATACTAGCTTAATTTTCTTCATCAATTTTGGAGTTCGATGATCCAAAATTGATGTGTCCATTTCCCTAAGCACAAGTCTCTCATATTTCAAAAAAGTTTACCTCCAAATCTCAAACATCCTAAATATCTCCATCTGAAACATCCGAAACCTTCAGCTTCTCTTGTTATTGTTATACCCTAAACTCTCATTTTTAATGCTTTCAAGGTATAACAAGAATACGTTGAAGCAGATCTTACAGCTATTTTTACATAAACTGGATATCCATCTTATATGGTATAGTGAAAGGGTAGGGCACTTATAACAAGTAAGAAAACTCTAGTCGGGGGTCCCGACTAGGAGATACCCTAAACCCCGCGCCATCTGCGTTTTTTTAAAATACTGCATAATTAGCATTTTGAATAAACGCACACAAAACTAAATTCAATTCATTTTCAATTGTTTAGCCAATAGCGCCATCTATGGTTCGATAGAATAGTGCCATCCCTGTTTCGATTTATTGAACAGCTGATAATTAGCAAATCATAGCGCCATCTATTGGAAATATGTACACTAAAACTTGCGGGTTTTAGAATTTGGTAGATGCACGCAGCTCAATGTGCACATGTATAGGAAAACAGTTTCCTTTGCGTTGCTGGTCACGTGTTTGGCCGATTGGCCAAATGTTTTATTTAATAACTTCTGCGCAAATTAATGAATTTGAATGAAATTTTCAGCTTATGTTCAACATATTTTAATAAATTTTTTCCAATTTTTAAAAATGTAAACCCATTCATTTACTGGCTTTGAGTGCAACTAATCTCAATTTAAATACTTGGGGAAATTTGGAGCCGGTATCCAAAATTTAACAAAAATCAAAATTAGATAAAATAAATATAAAACTTCCAAAAAAAACCCTTGCTATAAAGACGTGGGAGATATCATTTTATAACTAACATTCGATAATGTTTTTAATCGATAACATTAAAACTAAAATAGTTCTCGGCTTTTTTTAACAAACTCGATCTTTTCGTGATATTCACGGACCTACATAAAAAATTTCATACTTCAATTTCGATTATACATACGGACAGACAGACGGACATGGCTATATCAACTCGGCTTGTCACCCTGATCAAGAATATATATACTTCATGGGGGCTGCCACGCCTCCTTCTGCCTGTTACATTATATAAAAAGCAGAAAGCTCTTCCTTTCGTGGTGGAATCAGATTTAGAAGTGAAGTAGTATTCGAAACAAACAGAAGGACATACGAATATATGTCGGATTAACTGTTGACAAAGAATATGTTGAAAGATAGTTTCCTTACAAAATTGAGGATTAATATACTTATACCTTGCACAAACAGTATAAATGAATCTTTAAATTAAATATTTCGACGAAAAACAGAGCTAATTTTTGTATTCCTTTCTCTCTTTTCGTCCTTGTCAGCCATGAGTAAAAATGGACACAGTAATCAGGCGTTTGTCAGTGATCATGTGGACAACATTAAGCAGCAGAGTGGCAACAAGTACTCACTGGAGCTAGCGGAGAAGGGTGCTGCCAAAGATCCCGACTACAATCCCTACGAGCATCGTGATGTTCCGCATCCCACAACGTGAGTTTAACAAGGTTGCAAAGCCGATTCCAATCTAATATTCCTTTGCCATCAACAGGAATTGGGAAACCCTATTCCACTTGTTGAAGGGTTCTCTGGGCACGGGTATTCTGGCCATGCCAAATGCCTTTCGCAACTCTGGCTACGTGACGGGATCCATTGGCACCATTGTGATCGGATTCATATGCACATACTGTATACATCAGCTGGTCAAGGCAGAGTATGAGCTGTGCCGGCGAAAGAAGGTTTGTTGATGGCAAGTTGTACATATATCTATTCGAAGCTCTACTAACTGCATATACCCCACAGGTGCCTAGCATGAACTACCCCGCTGTGGCGGAGACAGCGCTAGGCGAGGGTCCCACGTTCTTCAAATCCTGCGCACCCTACATAGGCACCGTAGTGAATGTATTCCTGCTGATTTACCAACTGGGCACTTGTTGTGTCTACGTGGTGTTTGTTGCGTCCAACATAAAATCCATTGTCGATGCCGTCTACGACACTAACGTCGACGTGCGTCTTTGCATGATCATCATTTTGGTACCACTAATCCTTATCAATTGGGTGCGACAGCTGAAGTACCTAGCGCCCTTCTCCACACTAGCCAATTTCATTACAATGGTATCATTTGCCTTCATCTGCTACTACATATTCCGGGAGCCCGTTACAACTGAGGGCAAAGATGCCTTTGGCAAGGTGGAGAACTTCCCATTGTTCTTTGGAACAGTCTTGTTCGCCTTGGAGGCCATTGGCGTCATTTTGCCTCTTGAGAATGAAATGAAAACTCCGCACAAGTTTGGCGGCTCCTGTGGCGTTCTGAATGTATCTATGGTTTGGATTGTGTTCCTGTACGTGGGCATGGGTTTGTTTGGATATCTGAACTACGGTTCCAGTGTACTGGGCTCCATCACTCTCAATCTGCCGGAGCATGAAATGTAAGTAAATTGGAAATATTCTTCTTGAATAAAACTCACGATTGTCTCCTACCCTTTTGCAGTCCAGCGCAATGCGTCAAGGCCATGTTAGCATTTGCCATCTACATCACACACGGCCTGGCCTGTTATGTGGCCATTGACATCACATGGAATGATTACGTTGGCAAGAAGTTGGGCCCCCAACGCAATAAGCTATTCTGGGAGTATGCCGTGCGCACCGGCCTTGTGCTGATCACTTGTAAGCTGCAAAATATTCTAAGACAGTCTTTAATATCTGATTTTTTAATTCCTAATTAATTTAGTTCTGCTCGCCGTCGCCATTCCCAATTTGGAGCTCTTCATTTCGCTTTTCGGCGCTCTGTGCTTGTCCGCTCTGGGCCTGGCTTTTCCCGCTCTGATCCAGATATGCACGCACTGGTACGAGACCACTGGACTGGCCAAGGGTTGGCTGCTGTTAAGTGAGTATTTGATCGAAGACCTCGTATGTTCGTATGATTAAAAATCTCTCTCCTGTAGGCAACTTTGTGCTGATCATTGTAGGCATTCTGGGGCTTGTTATCGGCACGTATACCTCTCTCAAGGAGATTGTTCTCACATTCGCCGAATAGTTGCTTACTTTACAGTTATTTTAAGTTATATGATTTGTTATATTTTATTCCTTCGAATTTGCCGCCACGCAATTGTCGTACTAGCAAAGTATTATGCACACAATATCCAATACGTTATCGGTAAGCATGGTGGGCCAAATAGAAAAGAATGGTGCTACGCCGAGGGACTTCATGTAAACTACTGATTCGTAATAACTTTACTTGAATATTTGTAAAAACAAAAATGTATCTAATTTGTGATATTTTTAAGCATTGTGCCCAAAAATTTTTACATACAAATATTGTATTTGTTCATAATTTATAACTGTATAGTTGATTAAGTTCTAAGTCGTATATTTTTAAGCATTATTTAAAATACGATATCAAACAACAATGAATTTTTTGCCATATTATAAAATCAACAAAAATAGCTTACGTTTCAGCAGTCTTTATGAATTCAGTGAGAGCCAGACACAGACGCCTGATCCCATCCACAAGTTTATCTTTACCGTGAAAAGATATGGCTATACGGAAGAATTGAGATCCCTTGCCCTCCTCTACAGCAAACCGTGAACCAGCAATAAAAGTAATCTTCTCGTGGTCCAAACAGTATTTCAGAAACTCGAGAGAGCTCAAGTGGTCCGGCATACGTATCCATATGAAATACCCTCCAGAAGGCGCCAGAAATTGACAGCTCTTGGGTAATTCACACCGTAGTACCGCATTGACGGCCAACATCCGCTCCTTGTAGGCTGCGTAGAGTCGCGCAATATGCGGTTGCGCCAGTTGCAGCTCGAACAGACTGCCAACAATTCCAGCTGTGTAGTTATTGAAGCAACCACCGCTGTTAATGATCCCACTGCTAAGAAGCTTCGGTTTCAGACGCGGGGGCACCTCCAACCAGCCTAGCCGCACCCCAGGGCCAAGAATCTTAGAAAAGCTGCCGTTCGAAATAACATTGCCGACGTAATCCGCATCTGTATGTGAGTCATACGACATTAGACGCGAATGCAACGGGTTATCGCCATAATGAAGAATATTATAGACATCATCGCACAATACTAAGAAGTCGTATTTACGCGCGAGTGCCACAATTCCACAGCAAACAGCTAACAGAGAAGATAATGAACAGGTTAACGCTGATGAAAACAGAGGTTCTTATCATTTCCAACTTACTTGGGGAGAATGCGATACCAGTGGGATTATGATAAGTGGGAATCGTATAGTAAATTGCCCAAAACTCTTTCGCCTCCGACTTACATCGCCGATCTCTTACTTTCATCTCCAGGTCGTTCAGGTCGACACCGTCGTCATTCAGCCTAACAGGAACAATCGCAAGAGTCGTGAAATGTTTCATGCTATCCAAAGCAATCATATACGTGAACTCGTCCACGAATATATAGCCATGAAAGTCAATCAAAGTGGAAAGCAAGAAATGCAAACCTTGACTAGCGCCAGTAGTGATTATCAGGTCTTCGCTGAAAGTGGACATATCTGCAATTAGCACATTTTTAATATACTATATGTATTATTATTATACTATATATATATATATATATATATATATATATATATATATCATTACCTATTTACAGTGCTTTTATACATTTCACTCAAGTACTTGGCGATTTCATGCCGTACTTCATGAGTGCCGCTTGATGGTCCATATTGAAATATCATAGATTGGTTGAGCTCCTTTTCACGTTTCTAAGTACACTCAAATGTCATTAAGTATGATGCTGAAGTTAAAAATATTGTAAAAATCGTTTAACAATTACCAAGCAATGGGCTGTAGCCTGCGCAAAAATGTCACAACAGGGCTCCAGGAGATCTGGGCCTGGAGCACCTACACCCAAATTTAATATATTTGAATTGTATACATTCCATTCGCCGCCATCAAAAAGATGTTTAAGCTTAGGCTCATTGTTTTCCTGGAACATTATTTTATATTATCTTCCGTCAGAACTGACAAAATCAAACTGATCCAGATAGGAATAGTTCAGAAACGTTATCTGCGCCACAATATTAGCCATTCACAAGTATACGCGTGCATTTGCCGTTCGCCGTGTTAGTTAACATTCACTTCAAATCGCAAACATCAGCTGTCGACATAATTGTTATGGAAAATTCGTCAAACAACATGGACAAAGAACAGGCAACAACAAGCACTAACGTTGCTCAAGCAAAGGATCAGGATCATAATCCATTACTTGATTCACCAATGCGAGGCCCTACGCTGTCGACCTCAACATCCAGTTTCGAAGCGTTGGCACACGCCCATGACCCAAATCTCAGCAAATTGGCCACGAAGATGTTCCAAAAAACGGAAGAATATATAACACACGAGCTGAATACGCCTTTAGAAGACTATAAATTGCTCGAGGAAATGAACAAGGCAACCATAGCCAAGTACAAAGACATGCGCCAAATAGCCGAGAACCTTAACGTTTCCACTAATGAGTTATGCGGCAAGTTTCAACAGCTGGCACCCCTCATGCAGCAAATTGATGAAATTTCAGACACTGTGGACAAGTTGGAGGCGGCTGCTTACAAATTAGATGCATATAGCATAGCGCTAGAGAACCGAGTGAAGTGTGTGCTCCAGCGCAAATCGAATCACCACGTAGGATAACAACACCGAACTTTCCAAAAACCATTACTATTACATTTATTACAATAAAATTTAAGTTTTATCCAAGTAACAGTTTAAATATAATCGCTATTACGTTAAGGAATATCAGTGGAACTGTAAAATAAAATATGGACACGTGTTAGTAATATTCGGCTAGTTTTATGTCCTAATATCAAATGTGATATAAATACTTACTCTTGGCAACTGTGCGAATTGATCGAATAAGATTTAAAACTTGATCCTTGGCGCTGGGCGCTCCGAAATCCTGTTGACCGGCTTGTCGTCCCCAGCCAACTGTAAATTTATCACTTTTAGGTATGTACAAATATCAGCCATGCAGATACTCACACTTAGCCAAAAAACGCTCCTCGTGCAATATGCAAACTGCATTTAAGCACAGCAGCGAGGCTTCAATTAGTGTCCATAGAGTAAACATTTTTACAACTAATTAATACAAATAAAAAATAACTAAATAGTTGACGTCAATTTCAAAGCCCCACTTGCCAATCACTAAAAGACGCGTACAAACAGCTGATTGTGTTTCTAGGGCCACCATCCATTGTCAGACTAGAAACGTTTTCCAACACAGTAATATTCTTCGCAACAGACGCGTCAAGTTGTTTACGATTTGGTAATTTCTCTTGAATAGTCGTACATATATCATTTGCATACAAAACTAAAACTCGTGCATAATGACCTCATTTGTAAAGCTTATTGTACTGCTTGTGTCTTTAGTCACATTCTGTTACACATTTTATGTGGTCGGAAAATTGGCACTGTTTCTTTCCAAGCCACGATCAGTTTCAAAAGCGCACACCTGGATCTTTAATTTATTGGACAATAAGTCACGATTGGAAACCGCATATGGACCAATTGTATTGGACACCCTCTATGTAATCGGATTTATATTTCAGCATAGCTTCTTTAAGTCAGCAATAGTAAAGAATCTGCTGCGCAAATGGCGTGTGCCTGCGGCGGAGCGAACTATTTATACTCTGACGTCATCGCTTTGTTTACATGTATGTATATACAACATATTAGACGAGTTTCGGTATACATTGACATCTGCTCTCTACTCTTTCAGTATCTGGTGAAAAATTGGCTGCCTGCTCAGTCGATTGTGCTCTGGCAGATCGATGTGGACGAGAGCACCCCGCTTTGGTGGACCTTTGTTATAACTCATGGTGTATGCTGGACTGTTATTTTCGGAGGCAGCTTCATAATGGATCTGGGAGAGCTGCTGGGCATCAAGCAGACGTACTATAATCTACATAACTACTTGGACCCTATTGTATACAAGTCGCTTGAGCTGCGCAACCTTTACACTCATGTTCGTCATCCGTCCTTTGTCGGATTTACTCTTATTCTGTTCGTCACAAACGTGATGAGCCTTGATCGTCTGCTGCTCGCTATGCTGCTTACCACGTACATGTATGTGGCTTGGTCCTCAGATCAGACCGACGTCGCCTACCAAAAGAAGCAGCTGCAGCGCAAGAAGCAAGAGTTACAAGCTTATTAAGGACACCATTAACCCTCAGTTAAGCTGGATCTTTGATGGCTACAAATTTAATTTAAATAATATACACGCCTAAGTATCTCAACTATGTTTACGTGCCTAATAAACTACTAACTCATCCGCACCACCGACGGATCAAAGGGTTGTCCTTTAAACGGGGAACCTTCCGCATCCCACGCTGTACGCAGACGCTCTAATGTTTTGGCCTGCTCCGGATCTGTAGTAAGGAGGGAGTTCTGATGTTGATCCGATGCCATCTGTTGCACGCGCAGCTTCTCAATGGCCGCCTGCGAGTCTTGGGGTAGTTCATCTATGTAGCGTTCGCAGTCCAGTTTTTTTATATCGATGTCATCGTCGCCCTCGAAGAGCCGCTCCCACCATCGCTCCTTTACCTTGTCTACGGAGCATCAATTTATAATTTGGTTCCGTAATAATTTGAAATACCTACCACAACAGATTAACAACCTGCCATCTTCTATGGACCACATGACTTCGTTCTGCCTTATACGCTGGCTAAGTGTGCCTTCTAGGATCACTTGCACCGGGCTGCTTTTACTGGCCACCTTGATTTGCTGCGCTTTGATCTCGATCGATAGCTGTTTGGCAGTTCTTAGAGTGGGTGGGAGTTGAACTTGCACTTCCAAATCCTTTAGTGTCTGGGACCAGCAATGCTTGTTAAACACGGCACCATTCTTAAAGTCACCAGCCTCGAATGCACGACTTGAGTCGCTCACATTGTCACTTGGCTTTGCCCGATTGCTTTTTGGCATTTGTTCTGTAGTCTCCACACAGATTTCTTGTGTAGCGGGCGGCGCATTCTCCCCAGTATCGTCAATGCCGCTTTTAGCACTCATTGTTTGCAACCAACACTCAGGGTCATAGCGCTGCATGGCGCCATAGAGAATCTGATCCCTCATTCCTTTCGGGAACCCGATTTTATCTGATGCGTCCTTCTTGGTATGGTAAAAGTCGGTGCTACAAAGCGTTTTGATTATTTATCATCTAATATATTGCTTATGAACATCATTACTTGCGTCTCAAAAAGCCAAACACAGCATCTAAAAAGCCAGTGATAGTTTTACGCTCCTGCAATATTTCCATCAGCATTGCATCGCTTCGTTGGAACTCCATTCTTAATTCAACATTCAATTCTAAAAGCGAAAACAAATTTAATTGCTTGAACATTGCCAGTGTTGATAAACGATAGCAAGGATGTCGCTGGGAATGGCAAAAATAAATGAAGCAGATTTCGCGCTCAACCATTTTATTCAAATAGTTTTAATCAGCAAAAATGTTCTTAAATTGCATTGTGTTTTCTATTTTAAGAAGTCTATTTAATTTGTATCTGTGGGCAGTACTCCGAGTGCACATTTCGACCAGGTATTATCTATAATAAATTATGTTAAAAAAATGTACATTCCAGTTAAGACGTTCCTAACCTTTATCCAGTTTCCAAATACCAAATTCTGTTTGGCTTTTATTGGAACTATCTTCTTTGCTAGCCACCGTAGATTGTTGTTCAGCACTAAGGGATTTCTCGTCGCTTGCAGCCTGCATTTTAATGTTACAAAGCTTAGTAAAATCTTCAATCTGTTCTTCTGTCAGAGGCGGGCACACGAGGGGCAGCAAACTGAAGTAAAATAACCAAATTTATAGCATATTTTTAGCTAGGGATAGCTATCATTTTACCCTTTCAAGATGGGCACTGAGTATTCATTCAAGGGACCAAGTCTATTCATGAGAAACTCTCGCTCAAATACCCAAGAGCGAGGCTTCTTTGGACATTCGCCAAAAACCAATGTGAGAGTCTGGTCTACGCCCGAGTGGATAAGCAGACGACGCAAAGTTTTCGATATCTCAGACTTATTAAGTGTCGTAAAATCCACAGACTTTAAATTGGGGTTCTATAAATAAGGAAAATGCTTTACAGATGGCGATCGTCTATTCGAGATACATACCAAATCCAATTCGTCACTGTACATACTCTTCATTCGGCACAGCATGCCAAAGGTCTGCAGCATTTTTGTAGCCCAATAGCTCGCGCCTCGCCGCCTCTCAACACATTCATTGACATTCTCTGATAATTGTACGAAGGCCACAAACACATTCTCGATGTAACCTTGCATGGCCAGCAGTCGGAAGAGGCCCTGGGTAGCCTTAATGACGAGCTCTTCGCTGTCATCGTGGGCAAGGCCTGCGCCGAGGAAATAATTCATTTTAAGCACTCCTGCCATGTAAATGTCAAGCAAATCGTTCATTGTTGACTTTTGGCGTTTTACAGCTGAGCTTAATTCATTGACCACAGCATCAAGGATTTCATTTGTACTTTTCAGCTTTCTTGCGGAACAATAGACTCGTACTTTGTTGAACTCGGGGCTACGCTTTAGTTTTCTTATCGTCTTCAGAGTTTGTGCCCCGTTTAGCTCGCATTCCAAGGCCAAATCAAACATCTCAAACAGAATATTCAGTTCATTCTCAAATTTTACCACATCCATGCGCTGCAGTTTTGGCGCATCCAAATTACTCAGGCTCTCCTTTTGCGGAAGCCAGTAAAACGTGCGCAGCCACTCCAAGCAGTGGGCGGCTGTATGCCGCATTACTATCACAGGAGGCAGCTCCTGTCCGTGGGCGCACAAGTGCCTTAAGTCCACGATAAAGGATTGCAGGCCCAGCTGATGTGCTGTGGCGTACATGCTGGCCATGTTGTAGTTCTGCATGATCGATGACATAAAGTTGAAGAAGCGCGTGAAGGCGGTAGCATATGTTGACTGGATGTTTCTGTTGCCTTCCTTATCCTCTAGCTGTGCTTGGACCAGCACGGCAGTCGCTAGCACTGAGGCCGGACATAGGTTGCCCCGACGTAGGTTCCATATTCGCATGTGGCTAAGAGCCTTTCGACGATTTGCAGGTGCCGTCTGCTTCCCAAAGAGCCAATCGTACACAGAGCTAAACTCTGTACTAAAAATGTAAAAATGAAATTTTGAGCAAATCCTTTCGAGCAAATCAATGTTTTAAACGCACGTGTCGCGCCAAGGTGTGACTACCATTCGCTGTTTGGCCGGCGGCGGTTGTGTGGTTGCAGTTAGAGGATCTTCGACATGTTTTCTTTTCGCAGTTGGCGCTTTATGCTTGGCGACGACCATGATTTGGTTTTAATTTAATTGTTATGAAGCGTTTCTAAGCACTTGTGGAATTTCTGTCACTGTAAAGTACCGGTACAGAAGTAACGACTCGTTAAGTAGTCCTATTTTTTCTGATATGCAGTGATTATTCATTGCCCGATAGCTTTTCAGTGTACAGCTCACAATTTTTAATTAGTATATATAAAGTTATTTACTAAACCAATTTAAATGAACATAACATTTTTTATTATCATTTCAAATGCTTGTTAAATTAATTTGAATAATCGTGTTCTCTCATTTCTAATATTTGCAATGTTTCCATCTCTAGCACTGTACATCGTTCATCTCTAATTGGTTTAATGTTTAGTGTTGCAAGGCACGAAAACAGGTACAAAACAAGAGCAAAAAAATTTTTTTGTGATAAAACTACGTTTATAAAAGACATTTAATATTGAAATCAGCACTGAATATTTCTTTTTATGTATTTCCAGTTAATGCCAAGTACAACCACAATAATAAAAAGTGCAAAAGTACAGCGTTTCTCCCGCCTGCACATTACGCGCCCTTTTTTTCCTACGTCGACCTGCTGCATTTGCTCCACACATGCATATCGTCTACAACAACTACAATAATAACAACTTGGTGGATATATTCAATTCGGAATATGTCGATGGGCCGTTGACGTCCAAGAGGATGATAATCGGCTCGTTTTCTATGTTTCTGATATTTTCATATCTTAAGTTGCTCTACATACTCGTGGCAATCTATTTGGCGCTGCACCACGTCCACTGAAACAGCAAGCATTCAAATAAGTCGGAAAAGAGGCCAATGTATCACTTTGTCTCAGAGCGAACAGCGGAACTACGCGTCTCCGAGAATGTGCTGATTCCCAGCCAAACGACGCAGTACCTTAAGTGTTTTCAACTTGAAGCCGTGCGCTTTCTCTATAAACGGCTGTCCAAACAAGAGTTTTGCATATTGAACGATGA
This sequence comes from Drosophila mercatorum, assembly GCA_961210405.1. Lineage (NCBI taxonomy): Eukaryota > Metazoa > Arthropoda > Insecta > Diptera > Drosophilidae > Drosophila > Drosophila mercatorum. The sequence continues at coordinate 23,177,697 of CAUIUS010000004.1, read as the reverse complement.
GAGCGGTTTGGGCAAAACCGCGTCTGTTGTGGCTCTGCTAAGTGGACTGGGAGCGGCCAAGAAGACGCTTGTTGTGTTGCAGAACGATGATCAGTTGCTGGCTGGATGGCAGTTTCACGTGGGCGTCCTCACGGATTTACCCGTGTGTGTTATTAAGAATGTCAATGGTAGGCAGCCAATTAAATCTTTTATTTTATACACAAAAATTAACATAAATTGATTCACTCTATTTTATTTAAAGACAGTACAGAGTCGGCTCATAGCGTTTATCTTAGCAAGTGGAGCGTTCTACGCAGCATAGGTGATCTCAGCAAGCTGAAGTTCGACTACGTCATAGTTGACCATCGGGGCTATACATTAAATAACAACTTTTGCACTTCCATGCTGCTTAAGCAATTTGAGCGCAAAGTGAACATTGTGATCTCTAGTGTGGACATAACGGTGAGGACAGTAGAAGTATAAACGATGTCTTCCTTATGTATTAATTTGATAAACTCTTTCTAGTCCGACGTTAAACTGCTGTATAGGGTGATGTACTTGGGAGGCTGCTTGGATCATCAATTTAAGAACTTTAAAAGTTTTGAGAGCAAGTTTCATCTGCCGGATGTGAAGGAGGTGTTAAGCAAACGTGTCGATCTCGAGGAGTACTATAAGCAGCGGGGTGTCCTTGGCGAATACATCAAGTTGGTGAACGTCAGCAGTAAATCAAACGATTAATGTTGTTGTATCTATATATATATATATATATGCTTTTATTTGTTGGTTACATAATCTTTTAAATGTTACTTGCCTTTGTAGAGATTATCGTCTGCGCCGCTATCGCCATCAATTCGATTCATATCTGCCTCTTGTCACGGCCGAACAATATAAGAGAAACTTGTCGCTTTGGCTGGGTGAAAACAATAGCAATAGCACACTAAGTGGCTCAACTGTAGATTCCAGGACATCCGACGTTTGCTCCACAGGGGGCACTGAGGAAATATTCGAGTGTCTGATGAGCCTTCAGCGGGAACGGCAGTTGGCGCAGCGTCAGGAGTCAGATAAAATTTCGCTGTCTGAGCACAGCGATGACGTGATTGCCATGGAGCCATTGGTATTTGAATCTGATTCAGAACCAGAGGTAGAAGCGGTCAGCAATAATGTGGTATCGCTTTCCAGCGATGATTGCGAAATAATTCCGTCGCCAACGGCATTACCACAATCAGCACCAATATCATCAAACTCACCAGCGACCAAAACGAAGCGAAAATACAAGAAACGTGCTCCAAAGCCAGCAGAGTTCTCCGGATCTGAGACAGAAGAGCTGCCCGATACATCGAAGAAAACAAGGAAACTACTAAACGTTAGGGTAAAACGTACTTCCATACACCAAAGCAACCCCAATAACTCCATGAAGCCGTCGAAACTGGAGACAAAACCCACCAAGGCTTCGTCTAAAATGTCACCCGATACTCCTAAGCTTAAGTCACCTAAAAAACCTGAGCCGACAACGCCAGCTACCCCTAAAACTGAACCCAGGTCCTCACGCTCTAAAGGCAAAAAATGGATTGACAACGAACCTAGGCAGACACGCGGAATGCAAAGACTCACGCGTTCCGCGGACTCACGGCCGTACAGCAAATACATGACGCAGTTGAAGTCGCTGGACTACGATAAGAAAGGGACAACCAAAAAGAAACGCAATTCCGATGCAAATCAGACACCCAAGAGCAGCAAGGGCAAAAGCGAGAGGTCAGCAGTGAAGCTGGAAATCGCAGCCACGCCTAAGAAATCAAAGTCCACACCAATTAAAGTGGAAACGCCAGGAGCCAAAAGGACGACGAGGAGCCGAGCGTTAAAGCAACACTTTCCCAACGAACTGACCTCTTTGGCCAGCAACAAAGGGATTGAAAAAGTCACTTCTAAAATTGTGAAGGCTCCGTCCGCTGCCACGTTGAAGCTGCCGGCTTCTGTCCCGAACAATGGAAGGAACGGTAAAGCCACTCTGAAAATCGCAACGACTTCACCAGCTATAGCGCCCGATCCACCGCATTCTCCTCTTGGCATGAAAGGAAACGGAAAGGCCAACTCAAATCCCGTGATAGCTGCACCCGCAGCAACACCTGAGCTTCTAAGCTCCGGTTCCACGATGTCCGATAATTCGTATTTTCAATGCGCCCAAAAACTCCCAGAGAACCTTGCAGAACTCGAGGCTTTCGATTTGCCTGAGTTTCGGGTACCACACGCACCGCCGGCAACTCAGCTGCTGTTGCCCGCCACCCTGAATTTGTTTAGCGAGTCCGAGGTGGCTACCGTGACAAGTCCGAGCCAAAAGCCAGATGTTGTGGTGGTCAATAGTTCCTATGATGAGAGCTCGCAGCCATCAACTGAGTCAACTCAAAGCCGACGCACTCGAGCATTGAAGAGGAAGCGCGTAGCTCCTGCCAAGGGGCCTCAGCCCCAGCCGACAACCTCGCGGTTTGGCCTCCTGCTGCCTCAGCAGCGGGGCTCGGCCAACAAATCTCCAGACATATTCAGCAACTGTTCGGAAGTGTCCCAAGTGACGCTGGCGCAGCCTGTACCATTTGAGGGCTTCAAGATATTTGGCTCTGAAGTGAACCAGGCGCAGCTACACCAGGAGCCGCATGACAAAACCGATTTTGGCACAACGGCTAAAAAGAAACGCGAGCGCTCCTGCCTTGAGCTCTTGGAAAAAATGTTTGTGCCACATCAAGCTAAGGACAAGGAACCAGGAGTTCAACCGCTGCTGGATTTGCCCAGCCCCAAGCCTCAGCTGCCACAACGTCGCTTCACCTTATTGGACGATGACATCTTCGAGATAACCAATAATGGTGAATTTGGCAGTCGGCTTCGCGTCGACTCCACGGGCAACGTGTCGCCCGTGCAGCAGCAGCAGCTGGCACAGCGCAACAAAATTACCAACTATCTGATTAGTTCGAGTGGCGCCCCGGAGGATGCGCTGCAGCGGACGCAGTCCAGCCAATTGCTGCGCAAGTCACCCAAGGCCATAAAATCGACTCAGTCTACGAAGCTGACACGCTGGTTTGGCACCGCGATCTCAGGAGAATCCCAAAGCGCCCCTAGCACACCAGTGCTCCCAGCCGAGAAGGCGGACCGTGCTCGACTGGCACGCAGTGCCGGGTCGAAGAAACGCAAGCGGCTTGAACTGGACAAGTAAGCAAGTGACTCGATATAATGCTAACGACGTGATCTACTTAAAAGACTCAAGAGATTCAAGACTATGCAGCGAGTCGAGCTAGGACAATTAGCCAAAACTCTGATCAGAATCAAAGTCACATTGTCTGTGCCAACCCAATCAGACTATCGTTTAGCAACTCTTTTTAATGTTCACAGAAACACAAAACTTTTAACTTTTCTTTTATTTTACACCTGTACCTCAATCTAAGAGATTCGAGAATCAAATTGTGCTGGAAAACCTATTCATCTTAAGACAAAGCTCTTACTTATAAGTGGTAAAGTTCAATTGTGATGAATAATTTGTAAAGCTCATCAGATACCAAAAGATACATACAGATATTTGTATATTTCGTAGAGGCAGACATTTCAATATGTAAACGATATTCCATCTGAATATACTCCGACAGTCGATCTAGTGTGGAATCATGTATTTTAATTGTCTTGTTATGATTGAACGAATATTTAGCAGCAATTGCCGTTTGTTAATTTAGTGGAACACAGAATTTTTGTAAGCATATAATGGAATTTTAAAACGTTCAGAAACGTTAGGAAATACAAGCATAAATATGAGAATGAGTTGAATGGAATCGGTACTTTGAATTCGGCTTAGGTTCTCTTGAATATGTGAGTCAGATTGTGCATCACAGCGCGTCGCTGGAACTCGAGCTCGCGGCGGCAGGCGGTGCCTAGGAACGGCGGGCACTGATATTGGATCTTCTCGTTGGCGTATGTGCCCGCTCCGAGGGAGCTGAAACTGAACTCGCTCCGCGAATGTACTGGAAAGAAGAAGAGACACAACTCATGAGGGGCATGGAAACATGTGCCGAGTACTACTCGAGAACTTACGGCAGTAGTGGCCGCCGAAGAAGCATGTGTCGTGGGTCGATTGGATGGACCAGGCTGGCGGATGCACGCCCGGCAGGCTCTTGGTGACCACATAGTGGGCGGTGGCTTCGTTGAGCCAGTGCGGCCAGTGCGACAGCCGTTCCGTGTACCTCACCGTGTACCGCCAGTCGTGGGCGTGGCCCTGATCAGCCAGAATCCTAAAATTTATGCTGGTGCACGGAGGCCGTGTTAGTTGTTTGTTGTTGTTGTGCGGGATGTGGGCGCGCATACTCACATTGTGGGATTCAGCAGGCGCATTTTGTTGAAGTCCGCCACATACTCCCAAACGGCTTCCGGTCTGGCGTTGTCGATAACGCCGTCTATTTGATACGTGCGATAGCCGCCAGAGAAAACGAGTAGGTATACCACGAAGACCGCGCAGAGCACCAGCGAGAGCCGCTTCAGATTCCACAGACGCATGCTATGCATGGTGCCAATGTGTGAATGTGTGCCTCGAAATTACAATAAACAAAGCGCAAGTGATATGGGGCGGGGGAGTGGAGCGGAGGCCCTCGTAAGCGCAAACAATGTTTCTCAGGCAGCCCAGCGAAGAACCGCACAGCAGCGAGGCAGCCAGATGACTAAATGTGGAAGAGCTGACCCAGCGTCGAGTGGTAGATATCTCACTGGATCAAAGGCTGTGCCAGTGGCGTAGCACAGAAGGGGCGAGGAATGAGAACTTTAAAAGAACATAAGGCTGAGTGATCGCTCTTTTTTTACAATAACTTAAATTTTTGATAAAAAAAAAAAAATATTTTTGGTGCCCAAAATAAAAAATAATAGATTTTTAATATGCAAATTTATGATATTTTAAAAGGTATTTCATTATTAGATTATTATCTGAGTTAGATCAAGTACTCAAGGAACTGTTGCTTTGTCTGAATCTCATGTTGGAGTGTCTCCTAAGCACTTGCTTCTTCTTGTTTGCGCACACTCTTTAACATACATACATATGTATGTGCATACCTATACACATACATATGTATGTATATGTTTACAGCTGGATCGAGCATCAGCAAAGTTAGAAACAATTGAAAATTCCTTCTTCTCTCTCTACAAGCATTTATAAATCTTAAATATTCCTACTGGATAAGTTATACAGGGTGCCAATATGGAGTGTGATAAGCTGCTCTCTGAATATACATATGTACATATAAAATATATTATGAGAAACTAAGTTGAAACCACGTTATGAAGTACTTTTGAATAACGACACGTTGTGAAATTAAATAATAATACAAATATTTTATTTTATTTTATTTATATGGTATTTAAAATATAAACGAAAACTATTTATGGGCATTCGATTGATCATATATTTTGTTTATTTCATTTAATTTGCTTCTAAACAAAACTCCAACTAGGCTAAGTATTTTCAATTAAACGTTTTCTAATTGGACTTGCAAGTTGTAATGCGCCTTGACTGTGTGCGTGCGAGTAATTGTGTTGTAGAGCTTTTAGCCCAAAGCTCGCAATGCTCAAACGCCATATGATCTGAGAGTTCAGTTTATAAACAACATTCGCCTGTTGCTGTTCGTTCCTTGGCCGGTGCGGAAGAATTCAAGAGGGAATTGGAAACGCTGGTGAGGTAAGCGCACATTGGCGAGGCTGAATACACGCTTATCAGACAAAATTGATTCTAATTGGAGTGTTTTGATGGCACAGCAGGAATCCAAGCGGCAAGCCCCCAGCAGCGAATTGTAGGTTAGGTAACCGAGCTGCCGTGTCATTCAGATTGTAGTCTCAGCGAGCCACAGCGTAGAAACGTCCATCAAATGCGACTGATGGTGAAACGCTCGAATCTGCTGCTGCTGCAGTGCACGGCGCAGTTCAGGCAGGCGGCTGCCATGGCAACCGGTTCCCAGCTCCACAAGCTGGCAACAGGTGCGCAGCTTGACATTAAAAGTGACAACAACAAAGCAACACAAGCGTCTGTCGCGCAGGTGAGTACTAAATTCGAATTGATTAATCCGCATGAATGACTTTCGCTGTTCGTATTTAGAGCGCAGCTAGCCCCTCGCCCCTGACGGACAGCTTCGGGCGGCATCACACATATCTGAGAATATCGCTCACCGAGCGCTGCAATCTGCGCTGTAAGTCGCCGCCAGTGCCGGCCAGACTATCGGCGTTATCTCTCGGAGTGGTCGTAGTCGATAAGCAGTGGTGAAATACATGAACCGTTCAATTACAGGTGACTATTGCATGCCAGCCGAGGGGGTGCCGCTTCAGCCCAAGTCGCAGCTGTTGAGTACCGAGGAGGTGCTGCGGCTGGCGCGCATCTTCGTGGAGCAGGGCGTGCGAAAGATACGTCTAACTGGGGGCGAGCCGACCGTGCGACGGGACATCGTCGAGGTGGTGGCCCAGCTGAAGGCGCTGCCCCAGCTGGAGCACGTGGGCATCACCACCAACGGGCTGGTGCTGACGCGCTGTCTGCTGCCGCTGCAGCGCGCTGGCCTGGACTCGCTTAACATCAGCTTGGACACGCTGCGCAAGGAGCGATTCGAGCAGATAACGCGCCGCAAGGGCTGGGAGCGGGTCATCGCGGGCATCGACCTGGCCATCCAGCTGGGCTACCGACCAAAGGTCTGCATACTGCATTAAGTAAATCCTTGAACTCCCGTTTGAGCAACTCTCCATTGGTCTAGATCAACTGCGTCCTGATGCGCGACTTCAACGAGGATGAGATCTGCGACTTCGTCGAGTTCACGCGCGAGCGGCCCGTCGACGTGCGCTTCATAGAGTACATGCCCTTCTCGGGCAACAAGTGGCAGACGGAGCGGCTGATCTCGTACAGCGAAACGGTGCAGGCTATTCGCCAGCGCTGGCCAGAGTTCCAGGCGTTGCCCAATGGCCCAAACGACACCTCCAAGGCGTACGCGGTGCCCGGCTTCGCGGGCCAGTTGGGCTTCATTACCTCCATGACAGAGCATTTTTGCGGTACCTGCAACCGCCTGCGCCTGACCGCCGACGGCAACATCAAGGTGTGCCTCTTCGGCAACAAGGAGTTCTCGCTGCGCGACGCGATGCGCAGCGAGGGCTGCACGGAGCAGCAGTTGGTCGAGCTCATAGGCGCCGCAGTGCAGCGCAAGAAGCGACAGCACGCAGGTAGGTCCCATTCGAGTCCCATCCATAGTTGTCTGTATTCATGGGCGCATTAATCCTACGCAGGCATGCTGAATCTGTCGCAAATGGAGAATCGCCCAATGATACTCATAGGCGGCTAGCTCAGAGCTCGCACACCATTCCCCTCGAACTGTTTGCTTGCAGGTATCGGCAGCGGCAGCGACGGGAGCAGGAGCAGGCGTAGGAGCATGCTTCACCCTCATCAACTACAGCTCGCACAGCTGCGCAACTGCAGTGGATTGACGCACATCAACGCCCAGGGCAAGGCGCAAATGGTGGACGTCGCCGGCAAAGCTCACACCACCCGCACGGCTAGCGCCGAGGCCACTGTCCATGTGGGTAAGCGACTGGCGGCGCTGATTGCAGCCAACGAGCTCGCCAAGGGCGACGTGCTCAGCGTGGCCCAGTTGGCGGGGATCATTGGAGCCAAGCTGACGTCACAATTGATACCATTATGCCACAACATCGCCTTGTCCTCGGTACGGGTGGAGGCCACGCTGCAGGAGCAGCAGCACCACGTGCGCCTGGTGGCCACCGTGCGCTGCAGCGGCCAGACTGGTGTCGAAATGGAAGCCCTAACAGCAGTCTCTGTGGCCGCGCTCACCGTCTACGACATGTGCAAGGCCGTCTCCCACGACATCTGCATCACGAACGTGCGCCTGCTGAACAAGTCGGGCGGCAAGCGGGATTACCAGCGTCAATAAAATCACTCAGCATGTGCATCCATTTGCCATTTCAAGTTAGCTCTTTTCGTTTTAATTCTGGGCCGACTGGGTGAGAGTAATGCATGTGTGTGGGTGTGTGAATCTATGGGTGTTGGGGTATGGTGTGAGGGGGAGGAGGGGATGCGTGTGTAACGGCGCCTTATAGCTAAAATTACATATAAGATTAGAATCAATCAATGCATTAATTATTGTAGTGCCGCCGCACAAAGAACCTCAATGGACACAATAAATACGCTTCATTCACATCTCGTCTGCTGTTTGGTGTTCCTTTATTCGATTAAGAGACTAGCACGTTGCGGTTCTCCGATTTGCTGGCGCTTTCCGCGTCCGCCGACTTGTTGGGCTCGGTGGCTAAATGCTCGCCGCGTATTTTGATGTTGTGCTCCTCCTTGAATTTGTTGAGTTCCACGCCCTTCTTGCTCAGATCAACTGTCACCGTCGAAATTTTTTTCGCAATAAAGTCCTTGTTGTCCATCAGCTGAGGCAGGACGTCTTTGACGGTGCGTTCGCACAGCACGCCGCCGATGAGACGGAAGCACTTTCGGTCCGGATCCGCCGCATTCAGTGTTTCTATCACAGTTCTTTGCGAATGGAATATTGAGAGCGAGAATTTGTTTATAGTTTGGAGGTTAGGTTTAGCGGCCCGTTCTGACTCACTTGTGTTCGCGCAGATCCATTTCCAGCGTATTGAGGCTGTTAGCCAGGTTTCTTTGTTCATTCCGTAGCTGTTGGAACTGGGCGACAATTTTTTCCTGGGAGATCTGGGCTTTGGCTGCTTCGTTGCTCATTTTTCTAGTAAATTTTTAAACAGATGTCTAATAAAGTTGAATGCTAGCTCGATAAGGTGTGCCCGAAACTTATTTAAATTGGTATGTGCAATTATTTGAGAGGCATTTTGCATTTTTGCGGCCACACTGTTTTGTGGATGTTGTGGATCTTACTTAGTGTACAACACTGTAATTTGCTCGCATACGACAAAGGTTGGCAGCACTGATAACTTGGCGCGCACTTTAAATTTTGCTTAGCTGTTGGAAATGACACATTAAAAGAAATATTTATTTTATTTTCAATGATGGTTATTTGTTTAAACTAACAAATTTCCATGTAGCCAAGCTTAAAATATACAAAAGAAGAAATCATGACGACACAGCACTCAACACAGAAAAAAGTTATTTTCCACAAGTTGGCAGCTCTAATTTATTGGGCGCCTGTTTTGAATTCCTCTCAAAATTGGAATAAGTCAGAAATGTTTTTGTACAATCCCAATATATGTAGATAGCTGAAGAGATGTTATTTTTATTCAAGCTGTACGTGGCGCGTCGCCAAGCTGATGACTTTATAACCCAATTCAGCCGCTAATTGAGTGCGCAAATGTTTGCTTTGCTTGAGCTGAGTCCAATTCGAGCTTCTGACCGTTCCGGCTGCTGTTAGCGGTCATTCTTCCAGCGCTTTGTGCACTTCACGGACAACTGCCTTAGGAGCTTGTAATGCATCTATCAGCCTGTCTGCTGCTGCTCAGCTGCCTAGTGGCATTGGCGCACTGCTCCTGCGACGTGGTTCCGCCCGCACAGAACTTGACCGCTTACTTGCTCGCTCGCCAGAAGCGCCATCAGCTGGTCTACCAGAACGGGGGCAGCATTCGCCTGGTGGTTGGGCCCGTCATGGGCGTCCAGCTGCAAGATCCGGTTGTGTGGCGCAGTTTCGTCAACTTCTTTGTCCTGCACTTTGGGGCCTATACTCTGCCCTCGGCGCCGCTCTACCCGTGGGACAAGTGGGAGTCGATCTTCGCCAGGTCTCTCGCAGAAAAGATGCGCACGCTAGACGCATCGCACGAGGACGACACGCGACTCTTTGCCTACGCCGCGCTGGAGCAGTACGTGGACAACGAGAGCGGCGTCCAGGGCCGTGGCCGCCAGTGCCTGCTGCGCGCCATCTGCGAGAATGCGCAAGTGCATCATCATGTGGGGATCATGGCCGAGCTGCTGAACGTGCTGCTAACGTAAGTCGCATAGATCCCCTCAACTATCGGAGTTGACCTTATTCTATATTTCAGGCCGGGCAAGGCCCGCCTCGAGGAGGCCTACAAGGAAGCCCAGGCCGCGGGCCTGGCGGGCGTGGACTGCTTGCACCAGTTCCTGGACTGTCCCCGAGGCGCCAGTGCCTTGGATGCGCTGACTGTGGATGCGATTCACTGAATTCCATTTAAACATATCACTTTGGCTGGGCCAATCTGAAATCAACTCGAATTAAAGCAATGTAAACTATTATAAACCATTTTCCGTCCTTCGGCCATTGTTGTTCTTAATGAAAGCTGATGTCGGTGCCACGCCCCCCAGATGCTGATGCACTTCCCTCCTGCGGCACGCTGCGAGCTAAATGCTGTGCAGCGAGCGTGCGACCGCCATTTTGTCAACAATGGCTTCAATTAAATGGAAATGCAGCAGCAGCAACAACAACAACAACAACAACAACAACAACAACGACAACGACAATGGCAACAACTACGACAGCTGAAAGACAGACAATAAATGCGTCTTAAGTGGCACATTAGGCTTGCCAGGTGGCTAACACGTTGACAACAACAGCGACAAGAGCACTGCCCCACCGGGTGCTCCAGCTGGGCGTAGCTCAAGCAAAAGCTCAAACACAGGCAGCAGCTGGCTGCTGAGGCACCCTGTTTGCCTATCGCTTGTCGCTTTTGTGTGCACAGCTAATTCAAATGCGATTATGACAGCGCGAACAACGCTGCTGTTGCTTGGTGGGTGGGTGGTTGGGTGGGCAATGTTGACAGGGTGTTGAGCATCGGAGCATTGCAGCGAGAGACTGAGGGGGACAGAGATAGAGCGAGAGAGAACAGTTGTGCAACTTTGCGGTATTTGAACTTCTGATGTCGCATAGGAATAGGTAACAATCCAGCGGCTGCGACGTTTATGCGGACAGCGAATTCGCGATAAGGAAAACTAAAGCGAACATGAGAAAAATATATCACATACAAAGAAGAGCGCAGTTGATCGATGGAAATCTCTCGCCTTAAGGCTCGCATGAGATTTCTTGGCACACATTTGATTCGTGAACTTGTTTTTCAGGATGAATAATTAGAGGATTGTGGTTCTGACCTGGTCAACCTCTTTGGGCAGGCAGAGGTCACAGCTCAATCTGATTTCGAAATAGAAACCTGAGTCAGCCAAAAACTAGTCTAATTTCTGGGTAAAAAATAAATCAAAATCAAATTCGATGACGCTGCGTGTAAACTGTAATGTTTGCGTTGTTCTGTTTGCTGCCCGTTTGCTTGTGCAGCCGCCGCTATTGCCGCTATTGCCGCTTCCTGCCGCATTCCACACACCGCATGCCACATACCACATGCCGCATGCCACATGCTCGCTGCATGCGCCTTTGACGGAGAGTCGCAAATTATGCAACAGTCGCAACAACAAGAAGCATTAGATATGCATTCTGATTTGGCAAAACTTTATTGTTGTCGAATCGAATACATCAGTCGAAACGTAGCGAGAGTCCAATTAATCAAACTTCAGCTGCGCTCCGAGACCAAGAGCTCATCCAGGAAGTTGATGCCACGTGGACAGGCCTCAAATACGGCCAGGCAATTGGCACCCGCCCGTCCAGCCGCAAAGGCATCGTGATAGCAGTTGTCTAAATCCGCTTTGCCCGGACTTAGTCAAAGACGGACGGAGATACACAGAGATGGAGAGGGAGGGAGAGAGAGAGAGAGAGAGAGAGAGAGAGAGAGAGAAAGAGAGGTTAAATGATGCCAGAGGAGAGGTTAGAAACAGTTGGAATTGTTTGCTCACCTCAGCACAATGTTTAGTATTTCGGAGAAGATGCCGACGTGATGATGCACCTGGGCATTCTCGCATATGGAGCGCAGCAGGCACTGTCTGCCCACAAGCATATTGTTGTTCCTTCTGCCCACGTACTCCTCCAGGGCCGAGTAGACCAGCTGCCGAGCATCGTCCGCGTACCGGACACCTCCGTTGGCCGTGTGCCTTTCGATGTTGCGCCTCATCTGCTGCAGGGATCGGGCAAAGGTGCTCTCCCACTTGTCCCAGGGCCAAATGGGAGTCGTGGGCAGACTGTAGGTGCCGCCCTGCAGCGTGAACGAGAGGACCGCCGAGCGAAAGGTCACATGATCGCCCAGAGGGATGGGCAGCGAGGGTCCTATGCTGAACTTGATGGAGCCGCTGTTCTGATAGATAAGTCCACGCCGCTGGCGCTGCGACAGGAACTCGGTCAGATTGGCCGACGCGCAGCTGCAGTAAATACAGCCTAAGGCCAGCAGAGTGAAGCTAATGAACCTCATTCCCGCTCCGGTCATATCTGCCGCACGCTTCGAAACTAACTGTTGGCGTGGGCCGCAGCCAGCCGCGCTGCGAGTGAGTCGTCAATGATGACAAGTGGAAATTTCAGAGGCACAAACATTTGGATAGCCAATTAGCATTGGAATTGTGCTGGAAACTATTGTGTCGATTGCTGTGCTCTGCCACTGCGGCCCCGAAGTAAGTTTGGGTTTCTATTTGCGCACGTGAGCTAAGAATTTACATTCGACTGGCCGAAGGGGTTTCTGGCTCGACTTGATAGCCTGGCCAAGATTAGCAGGCAGCCAGGCAGGCAGCTAGGCAGGCATTCAGATAGTCGTTGATGTGGAATGGAGACCACTTAAAAGACCATTAAGAGAACACACAATGAAAAACGAAAAATGTTTTGCAAATTATTTATCCAAATAAACATGACAGAACAGACCCCAAAGAGATGGGGACACCGCAGCGACGATAGTGTGGCCACGGAAACAGTTTTGCTGCAGATAATATCCTTTTTGGTTGTTTGTGATTTGTCGACGTGGCCGGAAATGAAAAGCAAACAACAGCAACAACAGCAACAACAGCAGCAGCAGCAGTGCCAACAGAATACAAATAAATTTGCTTATATAACAACAGCCAGGATATATCGTCCTGCAAATCGGCCTGCCTAGGTGAGACACACATGTGCACACACTTTAATCTAATTCATTATTCAATGTTCATTCACAATATCAACATTAAATGCCCTAATGAAAATATATATAAAATATATGAATATATATATAGATTTAAAGACATCAGTTTATCTGTATAATTTTTGTCAGAAATATCTTGACAATCCGACAATCCACAGCGTTAGACGGAGTCAATTTGTACTTAAGGATGTGTAATAAATGATGATAAATTATATATTTGTACAATATATAAACTTTGATATATTTTTTTAAGAAATATAATTATGTTTTATTTTCAATTTGCTACATGTATTTATATGTATATTTTTGTATTTACTATACACATACATGTATTATTAATATATTATTTATTCAGAAATATATTTGATAAATTGAAAATTGATAAAGTATGCATATATAAAATGTATTTTTTTTAATATATATATAGAGATCACAAAATAAAAATTGATTATATATGTACATAAGAAATAATAAACTATAATAAAATTAAAATTAATTATATCTACATTAATTACAATTCCTTAAAAATATATATATTTTGAAATGAAAACAGTGAATAAAACTAATCGAATCTTAATTAATCAATAAACGCAATCTGGACAGAACTACTGCTAGAGCCAGAAATTGAAAATTGATAAACAAATTGCCAATATAAAGAGTAAGTTGCAAAAGGTGTGAAAAACAAAGAGGGAAGACAGCGAATAAATAAAATTAATGCCCCTTGAGCAATAGGTTAACATTTGGATCGTTACCTTGGCAGTATATACTCGTACAAATTGAATAAAGTGAATAGAATTTTGAGAGAGAACTATTTCGATAATAGTAAACATTAAATTATATACTATTAAACGATAACCATTAAAAATAGGAAACACTAATAATCATTCGTGCGATTAGCTTTGAAATCTCTAATACTCTTTATTAAACATTTTAAAATTGTAAGTTTTTTGCTAGCTTTAGTTAGGGTATCTGAACTATAATAAAGCTGCCTACCGCAAGGACGACCAAGACAACACAACAACATAAACTATTACATTAACACACGCACACACACACTCACGCACACATGTACAGAAACCCACACAGTTGCATAAATCTACGAATACAAAAAGACATTGAGACGGACTCCGTCGCCAGCAACTTGACAAGCTCTGACAAGAGCAGAACGAGCTGAAGCTGCCTCTCTACCCCTTTTCAGAGCCCCTTATGGCACCCTTGATCATCACCTTTCTCGCTCCCACTACGACTGCTACAGCCACTCCCACTGTGTGGTCCATTTCCGCTTGGGATACCGCAAGGAACTTGCATGAAACGAAAACGCAACGCAAATAAATTCCTGTTGACAATTTGAATGATTTATTTATGGGTGCGTACCCAGAAACCGTAATACACCCAGGAGGGAACGGAAAGGGTTAAGGTTAAGTTCAAAATAAACAAGCATCGCAACACGGTTAGATGTGGTAAGTGGAAAGGCCAACAGCATTAAATTTATTTAACGCCAACGGGCAGATCTCAGGCACAGATGAAACTGTGCAGACCTGGAAAGATTTGATGGCGAACTCAACTGGGCCAGAAGAGTGCAAATATTCTTAATTATGATTTAAATCTTGCCGTAATACATTATACTGTCCTTATAGTGGATGTATGTATATACATATACTTAAACTGATTAAACGATTGCGTTGAGCTGGGTCGAGGATGATTCCGTTTCCGGTAGGTAAATGTTATAGATACTTATGTATAAGATGTTATTAATATTTGGATTGCCAACTTAATTAATCTTGTGATGACGGGGTAGAAATAGTATTCATTTTGCATATGTTCTATTGGAATAAAAAGTACATAATGGCAATTAGAAATAAATATAAAACTAAATAAAATAGAGATATTTATGTTATCCTTTTAGGAAGTAGTTTTCAAGTCAAGGTTTATTAAAGCTTTAAAGTGTCCTTAAGATAGTGTTGTAATAACTGGGTTAATCATATTCACCAACTTAGACAAAATCTCTTTGTCTGGAATATGGATATATGCAAATTTTTGTGGCTTTCAAATTAGTATTCTTCCGAGGCAGAGCTTTTACGGCCTGAATTATGCGTAAATCATCATTTGAATATAATTTATCTGTCTTTCAGTTGAGCTTTCATATCCTAAACCAATCGCTGAGTTTGTAATGTTCAACGTGCATCGATCTATTTCGTGTCCACGCATTTGGCGCTTATCTATTTGTGTTACACTATCTTCTATTGCTTGAACGCGTCGAAGGCATGTTTTAATTGTTTCTTATTTATATGTTCACTTGAACATTCCCGATTGTGGAAAAGTTCAAGTCAACTCCGTTGCCAGCAAATTCTCGAGTGCTTTGAAAAAATTGGGTTAGTTTATGTATAAATAGAGTCGCGATATTTCAATGTCATTGTCTTTTAAATAGTCTGGCGTCCCGACTAGGAGATAACTTGAACCCCGTGCAATCTGCGATTTTCCAAATACCGCAGAGTTTGCCTTTAGTATAAACGCACACGATATTAAATTCAATTCAATTTTATATTTGTAACCAATATCTACGTTTCGATTCGATAGAGCAGCTGATAATATGCAAATTGTAGTGCCATCTAGTGGAATTATGTGCACTAAAATTTGAGTTTCTGAGAATTTTCTAGATGCACGCAGTTCAATGTAGGTGTGTGTGTATGTGTGCACTCGTATAGGAAAACTGTATGCTTAGCGCTGCTGGTCACATGTGCTTGCCGTTTGGTCAAACGTGTTGTTAAATAACTTCTGTGCGTCTTAATGGATCTTAATGAAATAATTAACATATGATCTACATATTTTATTAAATTTTTTCCAATTTAAAAAAGTGCAAACTCGTTTATATTAAAAAATTAAGTATGTGGGAAAATTTGGAGTCGGTATCCAAAATTTAACAAAAATCGAAATCGCATAAACTAATAAAAATAAAAAAAAATTTGGAGACTCTAGCTCTACAGACGTGGGAGATATAATTTAATAACTTAATTTCGATAACGTTTTTAATCGATAACATTAAAACGGGAACAGTTATCGAATTCGTTTTTTTGCGCTATTCAGGAATCTACACAAACAATTTCAAGTCCCAAATTCTTATAGGTGATGAGATCGACGCATTCATACATACGGACAGACAGACGGACAGACGGACATGGTCACATCAACTCGGCTAGTCTCCCTGATCAAGAATATTTATATACGCTATGGGATCTGCCACGCCTCGTTCTGCCTGTTATATACATTTCAAGAAAATCATTATAGCCTGAGGTCCAGGATGTGAATATCTTTGCCACGAGGCGGTGGCCTCTGAAAATTCTGTGGAGGATTACGGATGACTTTTCTTTTCCATCTGCATCCCAAAATGTTGCAAATCGGAGATGTGAGCTGAGCAGAAGTCGCTGTAGCTCACAAAAAATGAATAATCGTAGATCTTAAATTGTACGTTCTATAGATATATTTTGATATATCTACTTTCAATATTACCGTTAATGCATACAGTTTTTTTTTTATGTGTTTATTAGACCTGCTCGAGGTTAGTTGTAGTTGACTTGTATCAGTTTGGGTTATCAAAATTTAGCATATTCAGTCGAGGTTAGACAAGAGTATAGATATTATATATCACAATTCTTAGTCTTTAGTTTCCATAGCGATGAACAGAGGAACGAACTGATATAAAATCTAATTTGATCTCTTACGACCAACAACTTCTGTCGAACCTTTCTACGGATTTTCTGATTATTTTCATTCAATTTCTATGAGTCTGAATTAATCTCGATTTGTTTCACTTGTTTAGCTTCAAAGACTTCAGTCAAGTGGTTTCCACTTACTTTTCTAACAAATTAAAGAAAATATCTGAAGAAAATAGTTTTTGGTTTTTCCTATTGGCTGCAGAGATTCAATTTTATTTAGCTTGAGCCACTATTAGGCTAGGAGTGTGGCAATGCTTTAAACTGTTACAAAGCGACGCGTCGTAGCCTCAAATTGTGCCACCCAAAATTGAGCGAACAATGGTGGAGGAGACTCTCCCTCCAATGGGCCGTCGAGTCAGTGAGTGTCTGACACACCAACTGTATATAATATTTATTATGTTGGCATAATAAATTGCAACATGGGGCAGATTCATTTTCGCACTTGCGGACATTTTTCATTCTGGTGCCTGGGCAGCAGCTGCTCGGACGTCTGTCCATGGCATAGAGGGAGGAGTGTGTGTTGGGGGTGGTGCCAAAGTTAGGCAGCTGATAGGTAGCAAAGAGAGTGCGAAAGTCGCAATGGCGCCACTTCCATGTCGCCAACGCTCGCCTCGCTGCAACGAAGCAGCCTGTAGCCTGCTTGTGCTGATGAGCAGAGGAAGAGAGAAAAAATGCAGAAAACTTGTTGCCGCCCGTCGCTGCTGCCGCTACTTCTGCCACTTCTGCTACTTCTACTGCGGCGCATCTTCCTCTGGGCAACTTGCCATGTGCGCATTTTAAAAAGGAAATTTAATAAACCTTGTCCCATTTCATGCTCATTAGTGTCATGATAAATTTTAGAGCAACTGCGCAGGTAGACTAGCCGAGCCACACCTAGGCCAACCCGGCTGGGGCGGGGCAGGGTGGCTGAGGTTGGCCTGTGTGCATGTAAATGTGGCCGGGGTCGAGAGTTCAAAAGGCCACAGGCACTTAACTGTTGCATTCCATGGTCGTAAATTAGAAAAGTTAGCCGACGTGGGACAAGTTGCTTTGATTTGCCATTTTGCCAGCGTTTTATAGCCGTTTAATGTGCTGACATGTCGACAATTACAAGGCAAATTGCGTGTGGGCTGGGCTGGGCGCTCCTTTTTCAGCAGCAGCAGCAGCCGCAGCCTCACTTCATAGAGAGCACATAAATTTAACCAATAATTTCATTGTTTCCACATGCGCTCCATTGCGCGGTTTTTAGCCGCTAGATACTCGACTCTAACACTCTCCTTGTTGTTGTGTCCCCGCGTTGTTGTTGCTGCTGGTGTTGTTGTTGTGGTTGCCGTTGTCAACAAAGTTTTGCAGACACAATATGTCTGTGACGGTCGACTGTTTGTCTGTCCGCCTGGCCGTCTGTCGCTAGGTTTGCTTACAGCTGCCAACTGATGTTGCTACTTTTATAGTTGATATTATTACGATTTTTTTGCGTTTACTCTCCTGCTCACCCTTTGAAACCAACTCACACACACACACACACACTTATATATATTCGCTCTTTTACTCTTTCTCTCTCTATCTGACTCTTTTCAGCATCTGCGGCATATGCACAAAAAGTTTTGAAAAGTTTTCTTAGCTTTGCCTAGCTGCATTCCAAATACACTTAAATTTCGTGTTTTGGGCTGAAGTTCGTAGGTTTTAGTTTACTGAAATAGAATCACCGCTGTGTGTCTTTTAAGTTAAAAGTTGTAACAGTGACTGTAAACAGACTTATCGATTTGACATCAATGGTTTCAACAGCTGAATTTCCATATTTTAAATGAAATTTGGAAATACAGATTTTGTATGTTTGGTATACACACAAAGCGTGGAGATCCACAAAGTATGGTGGAGATACCCTTGGGGATCTTTCTAACAATTTAAAGCTAAGTTTGGCGGAACTCATAGCCTTTATTGATTTCGCTCCTCCACTTTAGTTTATCAGGATAAATGCTTGGCTTAATACTGCTCTGATCTATATACGAGATTAGTAAATCCACTGGATGCGGACTCTTCTCCTCGGAGTAGAGTATGCTAGAAGTCAGCACTGTTGTTTTGCTGTTATTAGTAGTTGCCTTTGTGGCTTCGGCTGCGGCTGCTGCACTTCAGACGTCGCTGCCGTCGACGTCGACGTTAGAGACGACATTTAAAGCGCCATGAATATGCAAAACTTTTGCACTCAGTTTTTATGCGCAAATATATAAATCTAAAAAACAGAAATGCATCGACAAGAATATTGTGCGGGGGCCGTGCGCTATTAGTCGCTCTTCGGAGGCAGCGCTGGGGATGGCATTGGCAACTTCTGTTGCCACTCCGCGTAATAATTCTTCAATAATAGCAGACCGAAGGCGGGCGGGGATTGTCGGGGGTGTGTGCTCGGATGGATGCGGGCAATACAGCAAGAGCAAAGCGTTTGGTGCTCAGCTGTAGGGAACCAGGCAGGCGAAGCCAACTCCGTGGCGACTATAAAATAAACACTCGCTCACTTTTGCCACAGTTCCTTGCACCGTGGCATCCTGTTCGCCGCTCGTCGCGCTCTTCAACGCCGCCGGCTTCGCGCTTCGTGTTGTCTTCCGCTGCGTTTTTGTCGCGCGTTGCGGTTTAAGTTTTCTCTGCGGCTCAACGAAATTTGTTTGCATTTGCAATGCAGAATTAAATTATTGCTTCCTCTAACGCTCGTCGTGCCGCACTCCCCTCTCTTGTTTGCGACACATTCTGGCTGTCCTGGCCGTGTCCCAACGGTCCCGTCCGTCCCGTCTGTCCCTGCCGTCTCAGCTGCTGTTGCGGTTTTTCTAGCTGTTGTCAGTTGCTGTTGCAGCTCTTGTTTTTGCGCACCGCAGCAACATTATCGCTGGCTTTGCCCCGAGCTATTCGGAGCTCTGCACTGCGGTCTGCGGAGCATATTGATTGGGTCCCGCAGCCTCATAGCTTAAACCAGAGAGGCATAAGCTAGCAAATTAGTTAGCGTAGAAGCTATATCGGCCAGCCAGGCCTTCAGTGATATCCGCCTCGACTTAAAAACTTAATTTATATTTACTTAAATATTGACTAATGTGGAAACTCGTCTGTAGACTAAAGTCAACTGTTGTACGAAACGGAAGGACTGATTTAAAAATTTCTTTTATTATCTTATTTTATAATTTATTTTGATAGAAGGAGCTTTAAATATATATATTTCTGCCTCTAAGATATCTGCAAAGCAATACCTAGTTTATTTATTTATTAAAGTCTCATTCAATTCAATACTTTTCTCTCTGTGTAGCTACATGCTGTGGCCAAGACAGTTTCAGCTATTGCAGCATCTTGAAGTCATGGCCTGTACGTATATATTTGATCTGTGAGAACTTGAAAGCAAGCAAATTCCTTAACGCGTTTTTGCATATCCTGTTGCTGATCCGGTTGCTGGCTGTCGTTTATTTGCCGCTTTGCACTTATTTCAAATATTTGGCGCCACATTCTGCAAACAATATTTGCATGCATATTTGCCAAAGAGGGAAAACCAAATCAGGAAAAGGAAGAAAAACACAAGCTGCACGAGGAAGAGGAAGGCGAAAGACGTTTTTCTGATTTTTATGGGCTAAAAGAAATCAACTAACCAAGGCAGACAAGATGTCCGCAAGGCGACAACGCAACTTCCTCGGCTCGATGCGTCTCTCTAAATTATGCACAGCGCAAACAACGAACAAAAAAAAAACAGGAGCTAGATAAGGGCAGAATGAAAACAGAGATATACAGAGAGAGAGAGAGAGAGAGAGAGAGAGAGAGAGAGAGGGAGAGAGAGAGGGGGAGAGAGAGAGGAGGAGAGTGAGAGTAGAGTCCTGAAGGTAGAAAACAGCCCGAGTGCTGCCAAGGAAGTTTGCCAGCTTGCGGGTCGGCATGACCTGGCCTAGCCCGATCTCTGAACCTGCCCCTTTGGCATCCCGGGCAAGGCGGGCGCTGGAAGGTGGCTTAAATATGTTTTTGTTATTTATGCAAATTCGTTTTTGTTGCCACTGCGAGGGGACAAGGTGAGCGTTGGCTTCGTTGTATTGTCAAAATGCCACAGCAACAGCTAACTGCCAGCAGATGGATGTGTGGCAGTGCGGGTGGTGCGCTTGTGGGTCTACACTAAGAGGGCGTGGCGGATGCTAACCTGTTGGCATTTGAGACGCTTCGCTCATCGCCAGCTTCTTTAGGTGCCAACAGTCGCGCACTTTTGTTTCAGTCTTTGGCCTTCCACTGCATTTATTCACTCATTTTATGCAAATATCGTAACGGGCGCATTTTCTTGCTCATTTTCCACAACAACAACAAAAGCAACAACGTCAACTAGTATAACAAAGTTGCAAACTTTGACTTGACATTCTCCTGTCCACCCAATGCTTCCACATATTTTATGCACGACAATAGTTTGAATAATGTAAGCATTTTGCCCAGCTTTAACACTTGAATAACCGTTTCAGGCCAAAACAAACTCACGCACACACACACCCACACACACAGAGCCATTCCTACAAATATTATTTGGGATCTCACTCTGTGCACTCAATATTTGACACTCTCTATCCGAGGGCCGATCCTGGGGCTTATTACATTTTTATGTCATAATTTATAATGTGCTTGGGTCTGGGTGTCCAATAACCGGGCAAGGCCAACATATTCGACATATAAATATATATAAATATATATAAATATATATATATACATATAAATATATATATGTATATATTTAGTAAAACCCTCAGCCGCCTCCTTCCGACCAAAACAGTGGAAGCCACAACAGCAACATTAACAACAACAACAACTAGAAATGAGAAATTGCCAGCAATTTGTGGAGCAAAGGGTCAGAGAACCGTGGCGAGTGCCTGGGCAGCATCATAAGCACAGAAAATACTTGAAAAAAACTTAATTAAAATTTGAGTTCAGTGTTTGGGGGATAAAGCTGGCTAAAAGGTGTGATTTGCTTTTTGTATAGGGTGCTCCAGCGGCCGCAAATAGGTAGAGACCTAAACTAAAAAAAAACTTGAGTGGTTTGCTTATTTAACATGTTTTGTCGATGCAATAAGCAGAAATATCTGGCTAAGCTTTAAGCTCAGTGTATGAGAATCACATGGAAGAGCGCATGTAACACCCTTTGGCTCTAATTATAGGTGTACATATTCCCATTAGTTAGGTGAGCTTGTTTAATATACTCATGAGAATAATACAAGGCCTACAACAAGGACGAACTCAAAGGATTGACAATATGCATTAGCATGACAAGCTATGTGTGTGTGTGTATATCGAGTGCATGGGCGTGAGCTAATTTATTTAAATCTCACTTGTAATTCATATTTTAGAGAGGACGTCGGGCGCATAACTAGCAATGCGATCCTGTTAAATGTTTTCAGCAGGACTAGCGGAATCGAGTCGAGTAGTGCTGCCAAAAAACGACCTCCAAGTAACAGACTGTGTATGTGTGTGTGTGTGTGCTTGTGAATATTTGAGACATAAATTTAGTAAATTTTTGGTGTAGAGCAAAGTGTGCGACGTGTTGCCGACTCGTGCCTGGTGTAAATTTGCAGATAAGTCGCATTAGTTGGGCCCTCTTTATCGGGTGGCTGCTGCTGTTGTCGTTGTTGTTGTTGTTGTGGCTCCTGTTGGGTTATTATGTACTTAACGAGTGTTTATTAGCATTTTAATTACCTTTCGGCGCGTGAAAGCTGCGCGCATTAGTCAACTTTTAGTCCTGGTTACAGGCATTTGTCCCTAAGGATCGGCACCATGCAGAACTTTAATTATGTTTTTCAACTTTGTTAAGCCTTCGCTCTCATCTCTCCCACGATATTAGTTTTGTGTACATACTAACATCATATATCTTTTGAATAATCATCATCTTTTGCTATGTACTACGTTTGTGTGCCTTGGCTTCTATGTCAACTTAGAGACTCTCAGATGGTACATAATATTGGTATATTTGTAGTTGATTTTGGTTTGATTAAGTTTTGCATCCAATATTTAACAATGCAGTAAAATATCCTTTAAGTTTGAATGAGATTTGTATAGGGAAAGAATTAAAAAACATTTCAATATTTAATATTTCATAGATACAGTTAGTACTATTGATTTAAGATGTCGGCTGTCGATTGCTAAAACAGGGCATCAAATCTCTATCAGTATAAATACATATAACTATATAGATTTAATATGCATGTTGTTTTTGTTTCCTTTTCGGTTGATGGATGTGTAGTGGAGGAGTTGAACAATATTTGCATTGCGCTAATAAAAGCATTGGAAAAAATTGCAAAAACTAATTGGATGCGCAAAAACTAACGCGTCGACGGGCTGTATATGGTTGGGCGTTGGGCACTGTGGGCGTGGCAGTTGCTTGTTAAAAGTTCATTACACTCATAGAATGCTTGTAAAGCGAGATGATAAATTAATCTACAGTGTGCAGCGAAGCGCGCTATTGAGTGGGCGCGCTAGGAGAGTGAAAGGGGGAGAGAGAGCATGAGATATAAAGAGAGAGGAGAGAGAGAAATAAAGAGAGAGATATAGATAAAGAGGGAGAGAGAAAGAGAGAGAGAGAGAGAGAGGAAGAGGAAGAGAGAGCGCACATAAATGACGAGTTTAATTTGTATGCAAACAAGTTGGCGGCGTTGTCGACACAAACACGACGATGACGTTGGACCTACAATAATTACATACACACACACACTCACACACACACACACACACTTACAGGCTTTAAGAAATGCATGCGCACACATACATTAATAGGAAGTGGATGGGGGGAATGCGGGCCGAGCAGCCGTGATGGCTGCTAACTGTTTCCGCTTGTCGCTGACGTGCGAATGCCAGGAATGAAGCATTACTTGCCATGGACTCCAGTGTCAACGTCTGAAATGGCTCTGCTTTGTGGCACAGAGGGGTTGTGAGTGCTGCGGGACTTGGGCTTTAGTGATGAGTTAGTAAGTGCATTAGTTTAAGATGCTGTCTAAGTTTCGAATAAAAGAACTGACGCTTACAAAAAGTACGAGTTTTAGAATTAAATGCATTCGTTCACTCGCTCACGGAGTAAAGAGAGTACATTGTGGTCCAGCTGTCCGACTGGATGTAGTTCGTTGCCAATAAAGCTGGATACAAATTAAAGTATATATATGGAACTTTTGAATGATACCTGCACGAGTATTATGCAGTTGGTAGCACTCGACTGCAATTTTAGACTTGAATTTATAATGAAGTGCGAGTGATAAAGTATTCTTAGTGCTAATGTAAATGTGAAACCTCTAGTGAAAATATATAGCATTCTTTAAACTGGAGAAAAAATGTAGATAAAGTTCAGTTTATGTGTAAGAAGAATGTTTCTATTAGACAACTTTTTACAATAAAATACTTCGAAGAGCGATGATCGAAGAGCAGCATAGATCGTTGCCTGCTTTTTCAAGGTATTATATGCCTACGAATCCTTAATCAATAGCTAGACGAAATTATAAAATTACGAGCCTCAATTGGCCAACATAATTCTAAGACATAATAAAAACTCCACTACGAGATGTAACAATTTTATAGCATAGATATAGCAAGAAGAGGTTTTTGTTTACCTCAATGATACAGTTCTCACGGTCTTCCTAGGAGTCTCGGTTTCACTGCTGAGGTTGGGATCCTACATTACCCTATCTCTTTCGGGGTGGGATGGGCTCTGCAGTCTTGAGGATCTGACTACATAAGCATTTTTTTTCGAGTCCCTACTGAAACTATTGACAATGAAGTCAACGCTGCGAAAACAAAGACAGTATATAACAAATCTAGCCCTCAACATCTGTGTGTGCAACATTCGAAATCTTTATAGTTACTTACGGAAAAGTGCTTTTGGCTAAAGCGCAGGTGGTGTTGTGGGGCTTTTCGATCATTACAACATACATATACTATGACCATAGGTGTAACAAGTCAGGTCTGTATCTACACTCGTCTAATTTTTGCCATGCATACAATGCATGGAAGTTCCTATCAGGTCATATATAAGGCTTAGAAGACTGGAATGTTTGTATCACTCCCTAGTTCTCGAACTCAATCAAATTATTTATCAAGCATAAAAAGCTTCTGTTGCAGATAGTCGATAGACACCTAAAGATGCTCCGTAGCCCTGGGTCCCACAGCTGCTGCGAAATTCTAGCAGAATTTCCTTGAATATATTAAAGGAACTATTTAATTTGGGGATTGAATATATTACGAGTAGAGTGAAATCTGATATTCGTTGTTTATGCGTCGTATATATTACGAAACTGTTCGGAACTTTTCATTTCTCTTGTGCTTGGCATTGGACGACCTTTTAATTGAACGCTTGCCAGGAAATGTTTCGGGTGACTTGTGCGCGCGTAATTAGCATAAACTTAAACAGTTAATTAGCGTAATAATTGCGTTACATGAGAATCCACAGGAAGCGAAGCGAAACGAAAATTGGATTGTGAACCAAAGCGCTACACAGTCAAATACCAAACAGAAGCCAAGCACCAAAACCAACTCACAATCGACAACGCGAACAACAACTAAAACTAAAAGTAAAGCCAGAACTATTGGTGTCTTAATTAGCGTGCGTGTTCAATTAAAAGCGTGGCTGATGCTGCTGCTGTGGCTGTGGCTGTAGCTGCTGTAGCTGTTGGTGTGGGCGGAGTTGTATGTGAATAGAGGGGCTAAGTATGCCATTATCAGCTGCCGCTCCTTGAATTTATTTGCCAGACAAGACGTGGAGCTTCCAGCGAGAGCCAGAATGCCACTCATGAATTTCAAATAATGTCGAACACTTTGACTTTGACTTGCTGCCGTGCAATGCAATGCGATTGAGGGTGGCTTACAGCTACTTGCTTTCTGTTCTATTGTTGTTGCTGTTGTTGCTTTTGTTTTGCTGTTGGCTGCTGGAAGTCGTGATTCCAAACCTGATGCCTGGCATGCCAAAATCCAATGAAAGACGTTTAGTTTGCCTTGGTGTCCTCAGCGCCGTGGCCGTTGTCGTCGGAAGAAATTCGCAAAGAAAACAAGCAATGAAATCGCATAACTAACAATGAATTCCTAACTTGAAGCTACTTGAGGAGCCAAGCGCAGGATGAACGTGGTCTGCACCATCTCACGTATTCCTACACTGCGCAAAATGTGCTCAGCTCACTGACTCGACTGTCGACAATTGAAGTTCCCAGGGATTTCATGGCAAAACTTACTTCAGGCGTATTCTCTCGCATTGCCTTGCCTTGCGTTGCGATTCATTCTTATTCTATTTGTGTGCGCGATAGTCGCGATT
The DNA here is from genome assembly GCA_961210405.1 of Drosophila mercatorum. Lineage (NCBI taxonomy): Eukaryota > Metazoa > Arthropoda > Insecta > Diptera > Drosophilidae > Drosophila > Drosophila mercatorum. The sequence continues at coordinate 23,151,786 of CAUIUS010000004.1, read as the reverse complement.
CCTTTGCACACCCTAACCAGAACGCATCACATGGGGTATATTAGCTTTCATGCTGGCTGAAGTTGCATTAGCTTAAATTAGAACTCCCAAAAAATATTTTACTTTTAAAATTTACTTTATCAATAGAAATTAGTTAAATACTAATAATTTTTCTAAACTATTATGATCAATCAAATTTAAGTAAATATAATGTTGAAACTGCAGAGCACTTACTATTCAAGTCATATCTCAGATGCCAAGCCAAATCAAAGCAGTTACAAACAACAGCGATTAAATGCTTAGTATGAACCAGTTGAATGCCCGCAATTTCTTTACTACTATAAGTCCGACACAAACCTCTATCAGTTGGCCCAATCAGCACTCTTTAGCCCTAGGTCAGGTTGCTGGGCCCAACAAATACTTTAGCGAAAAGCTCCTTGATACCCTTAAACTACAGGGTATTCTATGATTGATTATTCCTTCACTCAAATGTAATTTGGTGAGTTGAGAACGCATTTTGATTTTCCACTCCGAATTCGATCAAACATGCAGTTTAACAATTCTTCTTTTTAGTTTTTTTGACTGTCATGGCATTTGGCATGATTTTTGAAACATTGTATTTATAATTTAACGGTTTGCTATGACTCAGCGCCGTGTAAACGTTTACCGTACGTTTGCCGGCAATGCGCAAACGTTTTGGCGCTTATCAAACGTTTGTAAACGTTTACCAAGCGTTGCCCGAGTTTCTATAAAAGCTGCGGGGGCATTGAGCTTTTTGTCAGTTGATAGCGAGAGCTGCAAGTGGGAGCATTGAAAAAGAAAGTTCTTATTGAAGTGTGAGTGCTGTACGTAGTATACATAAAGAAGTATCATGTCGATCGGGGAACATAAAGAGCTATTAAGTCGGTTACTTGTACAGGCCAATAAAGCACAGTCTTTGCTTGCGGATGTCTTGAAAGAGTTGGAGAAGAGTAAACTTTTGGCAGAGCCATACTCCAAGAGAAGGCGTAGCCTATGTCGTTGCCGAGATTACTCCGACTCAGACAGTTCCAGTACAGAGCTTGCAGTCGGCAGAAAAAGCTTCGGATTTAGAAGAGACCGCAAGCGCGATCGCTCTCGTTCGCGTGGCCGTTCTCGCGGCCATTCTAGGGGACGATCCCATGGGCGATCGCGCTCTCGCTCTCACACAAATGCACTGCACAAGCAGATGGCATTGGCTGTGAGAGTTGAGTGAGGAAGGGGTAAAAAGCTTTTCTTATAATAGCCAATGAATAAATATTTTTAAGAATAAACAAACAATTAAATAAATATTAGTCACTAATCAGCGTTGCTTTTTATTGAGTTTTTGGGCTTTGGGATTGATGTACTGAAAAGTTACAAACAAATTCATGAAAAATGATACTTACCTCAGGAGACAATTCAAACTGACTTTTGGCAGCAGCAGATATGACCCACGCCTACGAGGCGCTTCTACTCTTGATAAACATGTAATTACATTTGCAAACATCGTAATTGTTTTTGTTTCGGTTTTTATTTTTGTTTTCTTGTTTTTTTTTTTTTTTTTTGTATTTGTGTTCATTGTGCATTGTTCAGTTTACAGTTAAAAAATATGTAAAAAACATTGGCCTCAAAAACCATTTCCCAGCAGCAGAGGCTGCTGCTATACATTTTGGGGCGACTGCGCTGTTGCTGCCGCTGCTCTTGACTGGTATTTCAAGTGCATGACGCAGCAGCTGTAGCAGTTGCTGCTGCCATTGTTTGAACTCTTTGCTGTTCAGCGAAACAATGGCACACATGCTGCACATGACGGCATTTCAAGTTGTTGTACACACACATAAATGTACAAATCTACGTATTGTTGTTTTTGCTGCTCCTCCATAGGCCACTCGGCCAGCGGCAACTGGAGGAGCAACTGCTCGAACACGATGAAAATCGTGTCGGTGCTTGGCGCTTGACTGCGCCACTGCGCCGCGGCGATAATCACGACTAATGCAAAAGGCACCGCAAGAAACACAGATAGATGGATAGATGCATAATTTTAATGGGCTGCTTGAGATAGGACGACTTGGCTTATCAACGCCTCTAATCAGGGCAATAGCGCATAGTTGCCTGGCCGACGAGCTGAAGGCAACAACAGAGACAACAGCAACAACAGCAGCCAGCAAATAGGGGCTAAACAACAACATGGAAAAAAATAAGAAAAATAAATGTGTACAAAATAATTCCACAGCATGCGAAGGACAAAAATAAACAAGCTGCCAACGGGCGAATGCTAAACCGTGTACAATGGGCACAAAATGCAAGTGCCAGGGGAAAAAATACACCAGGATTGATTGATTTTAATGAAATTTGTATTAAAATATATCATTTATAACAATGAAATTTTGTTTTCAATTGCATAAATAACAGAAATATTATTATTAATATCTTAAATATCATGTAGTAAGTGTCCCCTAGATCCGTAAGGAGAGCATTGGCAATCGAGTTATGAGATCCTGTTTAATCGATCCTATATAAGTATTATAAGCATTTCGTATTAATAGTTTTGATCAAGTCCTTTTGAGTTAAATTGGTGTCCTATCTAAGCACATTTCAATCCAGACATGCATAAATGTTGATATATAAAATAAAGTCCCCAAAGGTTTATTAGCGAATAAATTCCAACAAAAATTACTTAATGTCTTCGACCATATTTTCAGATGTGGTCGATTCATTAAATCTCTGACTGACTCTCTCTCTACGTAATAATGATACTTACGTCTGGAACTGCAACCAAATTATTTATTTTCAAGCTTAAGGACAGGGATACTAAAGTTTCGGTACATTTAAACTGGGTTATAAACAATCTTTAATACATTCAGGATTGATCGTTGCTCAAGCAGTTAACCCTCTGTTGTTAAAATTACAAGTCAACTTCTCTCTAATTTCATTGTAAATGCCATTAGAGTCACTTTCATGGATGTGGTTGCTATTCTAATTATATGGCAGATTTGAATTCAACTTTTACAAAAATTAACTCAGAATTGAAACAGCTAGACAGGTATGCTTTTTAATATAATTTAGGAACTGCATTCGTTATACTATGCTTCCAGTCCGATGTCCCCACTGTTTAGCACACGAGTAATAGAGTCAAGAAATGTTTAGCAACGCGCCCATTGTGCAGCTGTCAGTTGGCGTGTTGGCAGCGTCGACGTTTTTATGACACGCCAACACTGAGGCATACAACACGCCCCACACGCCCAACAGTGCGCGTTGCTCCACGCCGCGACGGGCACCCGGCACGGAGCACACGGCAACTGGCGAGGCCGGGCCAGGCGCTTCTCGAATGAATGCAGACAGCGAATTGAGCAAGGCAGGGAACGAAATGTCCATGTTTGTATATGTGTGTACACAATGTACATTGGAGGCTGCAAGCAATTTGGAGCTGGGAAGCCAAGCCAAGACAGCCAGCGCAACCTCCAAACACCAAGCTGAAAGTCTTCGCACAAATTCTAATAAATGTTAAAGAAATTGTATGAGGTTATGCCACGGCAGCTGTGAATATAGCAAAAAGTGGCAAGCGAACGCATTTGCAGCCTCGCTTGGAAAATGAAATGAAAACTAAACGAGTTTTTGCCCGCCTAGGCAAGCAGGCAGGCTGGGCTGCCAGGGAGGCGTCCTTGTCGTCCCTGTCGTGTCCTGTCTGCTGTCAGCAAATTGCTAACGCACTGCGTATTCAGGGCGCTAAAATACGAGATATGAAAGTCTTGCGCTGCACGACGACACCAAGACGAAATTGCTGAGCCAAAATGGATATCGTTTTAATTTTTTCTATTTTGTACTTTTTTTTTTGCTTCTCTCCGTTAAAATACAGCCGCAGAAGATGAAGCGTGGGTGGTTCGTTAACGGAGCCCGCGCTCGCTCGTCAGGTGAATTGCGGCAAGAGCAATTTGCAACGCCTTAAATTGGCTGCGCTGGAGCACGTTGCGCATACGCCGCAATGTACAAGCAACTGCCTGTTGTTGCTGCCGCTGTTGCTTGCTTGACTGACTTTACATAATGGCTGCTGATTAGTAGAAAAGGCCTGGCAGGGCGGCAGGCGACGGGGTGGAGCGGTTGTGCGCTAGTAATGAGCCTGACCAGAGTTAATAGCGCCTGCAACTAAGTAGGGCTCAAAATACATAACGAGACCATTGCCATATGCAGATGCCAGCTACATAATGCCCGAAATATGTGCATGCGTGTGTGCATGTGTGTGTGCACATGCATATACGAGTTTATGTGCAAGTGCGTACGTACAATTCATGTCTCTATACGCACAGCGGCGGCGAGTGCGAATCAATAATGATGACCTGAATACGTACGTTGCAGCCGATTAACTGGACCTGCAACACGCCCCGAAATATGCAACGTGCAGCATTGCCAGCCTACTCTCATTGTGGCTGCTGTTGTTGTGTTTCAATTTGCTGCTGCTGCTGCTTCTGCTTCTGCTTCTGCTGCATGCCGACTACACAATTTTTCATTTTCATTTACGCTTTCGACAGCTGCGCTGCGTTTACTCTTTTGCTTTCATTGTCTCTGCTTGCATGCTCTCTGTAAGCGTGTGTGTGCGTGCGTGTGTGTAGCACGCTTGATTGTTCAAAGCGCAGCTTTCAGCTGCAAATTTGTAAAGTGCCGTGAAGCTGTGCCAGCCTCTTACCTGTGCCAAGCGTTTTACTACGACTCTACATACGCAACACAGCCTCAATAAATAGGCCCATGTGTATATGGCTCTCCCTCTCTCTCTGTCTCTCTCTCTCTATCTGTGTGTGTGTGTGTTATATTTATGGGACATGTGAATGTGGTCGAATGTGTGTATCCATTGCTGCTGCTGCTGCTGCTGCTGCTGCTGCTGCTGCTGCTGCAGCTGCTGCTCCTATTTGTACACACTGTCCGTTTTCATTGTGGGTCATTCCCGTTCTCGTTGTCGTTTCGTCGTTTTTATGCTTTCGAAATCCGCTTTACACACACATCCACACATACATACGCGCTCACATATGCATATAGCTGTACGCTACAGTTATATACATGTTCCGTTCATGGCTTGCGTCAGTGCGTATATGTATGTATGCGTGCCTGTGTCTATGTATTGCGTATACGCCGTGTCGCCCATTGTGAGCCGCACCTCGATTCGCCGCAGCCTCCTGCCTCGTTGTCTGTCCGTTTGCATTACTCATATACGCCATGCAACAGCAGCAGCAACAACAAGAACAACAACAACAGCAAATGAAAAGTAAAAATAAAAATAAAATATATACACAAATAAAAAATTGCAAAATATTTATTCATTTATGCTGCAGACCAGGGCTGCCGCATAATGAAAGAATCTGCATAAGATTTTTGGATTATCTGTGGCTCGGAGCACAAATTTGTGTGTTGAAAAGGAATATATATTGATTTAATTTAAAAATTATTTTATTAAAAATATATGAAAATCTTTAGATGATTATTTTTAATTTGTTATATTAACTGTGAAATTTAATATGGAAAAGGAATGTATATTGACTCTATTTATTATTCATCACTATGTGTAAAGTTCTATATACGAATATTTATAATTTGCTATGTGAGGCTTCAATTTTTGACTCAGAAATGCGAGCATAACAAAAGCATTAAAAATGTATATTAAAATTATGATAAAATATATTAATGGAAAAGTCCTTTTCTGCACAGAATTTATATAAAAGCTTTGATTTAATTTTGTGATAAATTGATTATAATTCTCTCTACACATATATACTTAGAATAAAGGGGTTCATTTCAATACTAAAATATTTGTATTCGCTTCGGATCCCGCCTTGAGTTGGACTCCTATTGATGGTCTTATGTACTCGAACCCTTTGCTTAAGCCTTTAATATGGGGCTTCTCGTCGTGCGTGCGACCAGCTGGCCTGACCGCATCACAAATCTCTTTTTTGTCCAGCCCTTGGCTCCCTTCCTCCCCTCCCCCTTCCCCACAAACATCGTTGTCATCTGCTCTGCCCTCTTCCTTCTGCCGTTGTGCGATGCGTTTGCTGCATTTTATTTATTGTACGCTGCATCTGCATGTTGTTCACCTCAGTCTGTGTGAGTGTGTGCATGCGTGTGTCTGGGTCTGTGTCGGTGTGCGCTTGTATTTACGCCTGCTCCAATTTATTTATTGTATGTATATTTGTTTATGTCGTATATAGTAGAACTTTCAACAAATTGAAGTTGCCGTTGTTGTTGTTGTTATTCTTGTTTTCCGCCATTTTTTATTGGGCGTTGGCCGCTGTATCGATTGGTTTTTAAGAGTCCGCGAGTGTGTGTGTGTGTGTGTGTGTGTGAATTGTTGCTCATGGCTTACAGCAATGCATTTTCAATTATGCACGCACAAATAATTAAATTGTTTTAATTGCGCGAAACGAATTTGCCATGCTCTTAATTAAGGATCTGGTAAGCGCAGCTGCCCCATGCTCCACTCGTGAAATGAGAGCAAGTGCTTATCAGTTACGCTGCCACACATATAAGCCTAGGACGAGATCCAGTGAGCGGGTCTCAAGTCGCTGCCAGCTGCCATCTGGCATGGGCATCAAAAGCGTTTCTCTCCTGCCAATTCTCTGCATCTTCTTTATTTCTATTTCTATTCCATCGCTTTGCTTTCATTTCATTTCGTTTCGTTTTGAGCTTATCTAAAATTGCTACAGACACACGCAGCCACGAACAGAGACACATCCATTGGGAAAGGACGAGGCATGTGTAGGCACGCAGCAAGATTAGAAAATATTAAGGTCAACAGGTTAGTGTGCTGAGCCCAAAGGACATAAAAAAAAGGCGGCAACTGAAACGGCAAACGAAAACTGTTTCAAATTTCAGTTGAAAGTAGGTTGGGTAAAACTCTCAAAGAAACCCTCATAAGCACACGCAAGCGTTGTGCATGTGTATGTGTGTGCGTAAGTGTGGGCGTCCGTTTGTGTGTATTTTGATTACTGCCTAATTTTGTGACGAGGCGAATGTAACGCTTTCGTTGCGGCCCTCTTCTCGGGGCATCTACAGCTTCTTTTTGACGTGAAGTGTGTGCGGTTTTTACATGAGTGAATGAGAGATTCCCACCGACACCACCCGGCAACCTCTTGCATCTGCCCACCAGTGCCCACCAACACAATTTACGTACAATTGCCAGAGCTAGTGTGTGTGTGTGTGTGTGTGGGTGTGTGTATACAGTGAGTGTGCGTGCTGATGACGATGCCAGAAACGTTTCAGCAACACTTGTCGCAAAATGCCGCATTAAGCAACAGCAACAACAACGTGCGTGGTATACAAAGTCGCTAAAGCGGTCACCAGTTACGTTCCCAGCTTTATTCTCAGTCACTGTCTGGCAGACAGGCAGCCATGCAGCCATACAGGCAGCCAGCTCTGTAAATGGATCAGTTATGAATGCTTTGGTTAAATATGATAATCTAATCAGTATACTTAATCGTTTCAAGAAAGCAACTTAAATACATTACAAACTTGTAATATAAAATTTACTTGGGTTAATTAACATATAGAACTTGGCTCTTTCGTGCAGTTATAATTTGATAAATTGTAAAATCAATTATCAAATAATCTACAGATGAGAAGCTGTATATGAGTTGCTCTTAAATGGTTCGTCACTCTGTGTGGGAGACAAAAAGATGGATATATCGATTCACCTACTCTACTTTACTTTGACGCATTGCTTACAGCTGTTATCTTATATTTCTATCGAAAATGCAGGAGATGTCTGTAGTGACGCTTCTCCTCTTCCGGAAAATGCTCAAGCATAAGCGTGGTATTGACGGCCACCTTCTGACGCCTTCAAGTGGACTGCGGGAGACTTTCCAGGCATTTACGACTGCTCCAAGAAGTATTGAGACATGGGAAATCATAAATTACACGCTTTGGGAAACTATTTTGGCCCAGAGATATAAGCAAGAATATAAGAACTTTGTATAAAAGCGGATTCGGAGTGACAATCAGTGCGACTTAAAGTTTTGTATCTCAATCATCTGTATCAAAATTTAAGTGCTGTACATCAAACAACACATAATCAACTTTATTGCGAAGTTCACTCAAAACTGATACTAAAACTATTACACAATGAGTCTTATACAAGAAGTTTTATACAAGAAATCTTGTACAAAAAGTGTTATACATGAAGTCTTATACACAACTTTATACAAAAATGTTTATAAAACATTAATTCTTCTCACTTCGATCACTCTAAAAAATCTTTTCTTTCTGTTTCATGATAAAGCTAATTTCATAATCTTCCATAAGGCTTGAGCTATTCACAGATCAGTCAGCCAGTCTCACTTCCTATTGAGCATGCTATAGTTATAGCTACTCCCACGTTTCCTTGTTCTTTGGTTTTTTGATTTGCATTCCTGTTTAAGCGCTTTAAATTTTTGCCTTGTGTATTTGCACACATGCTGCTACTTAGGGAAAGCGACTTTCCGCTATGCGACAGCACACACAACTATGCACATTCACACATACATAGGCGTGCATACGTGTGCATACACACGTGTTACTCAAACGTAAACCGCCGCACGGACAAAATGTTAGCATAATTTTAGGCACGAATGCGCTGCGCTGCGCCGTCATCCCGGTGCTGATGTTTCTCATGTGGATGTGTGTGTGTGAGTGTGTGTGTGTGTGTGTGAGTGTGTGTGTGTGGATGTGACTCTGTATGCGGTGTGCTGTACTCTACAACTACAATGATAGCGTGGGGCTCGTTGTAAGCATAACTCAACGAGTCAATGACTTCTTGGTGGCGTCGTTGATGTGCTTTAATATTAACAACAACGCCAGTTGGCCAACACACAGACACACATTGGCATCTCTATTAAGTCCCCTTCATGCGCATGGGGCGGCATTTGAAGAGCACATTGCGCATCAAACTGCCACTTACCGACACACAAATAAATTTGCAAATGAACACGTTCCAAGCAATGATGCTTCATGTGCTTTATGCTCCGAGTATGCGAGCTGGATGTGTATGGCTGTGTGGCTGTGGCTGTGGCTGAGCGGGTGCGTATGTGTTGATAAGTGTGTCAACAGCATCTAGGTTTTTACGGTCCCCGTTGACTAAATCAGCAAATTGGCTACACTTGGGCCGGTGACTTCTGACTGCTCATTATTAATAATCATCTTTCTCCGGGCGCTTTCTGCACTTTGCTTGCTTTTTTCTCTCTTTTTGGGCTCTGACTTCTGCTTGGGGAATGACAATTAAGCAGAACACAATAATAATCAGCCAGCAAGGCATAAATCAGCAAATTGCCATCAGCAGCAGCTGGGACATTGGGCGGCCAGTGGGTGACTAGTGGGTGGCTAGTGGGTGACCGTTGTGTCGCGGCAGTGCATAATTAAATAAAAGGCAACGTGATAAATAACAATCTTTCAGCGGCGACGCTCGGCGGCTAAAGCGAATCGCTAGGGAGATTTTTGCATTAAATTGATTAAATGCGCAGCACATGCAACATGATAACAGCAGCCACAGCAACAGCAACAACAAAATCAAGCAGAAGCCGCAGCAGCATCAGCAGTGAAAATTATCAACTTGGAGCAAAAACCCGTCGAGACTCATAAAAATGTGCCACTTAGCAGCAATGGACGCAATGAGCTGGGTGGCCAGCGAGCAGGCGAATGTTGGGTACGCAGGCTACGCACATTGCGGTAGAGCAGCAAGGATGTGTGTCTGCGACACACACACACACACACACACACACATACACACACACACAAGGGCATGCAAATGAAATCCTGCTTTTGTTACTTCTCTCTTGTCATGGTGAGCATGCGCAATGTGGCGGACAGTCAAAATGGCGGACTGTATTTGAGACGAGAGCGAGATGAAATTTGAAAGTCAAAAGCGAGAGAGTGAGCGATATGCTTGGTTGCTGCTGCTGCTGTTGCTGTTATTGCTATTGCTGAGGCAACAGAAGCATCAGCAGCAGTTACCGCCGTAAATGTCAAGTGTAATGTCACAATCAGCAGCAATCAAATACGCAAACACACGCAGACACACACACACATACACCTATAAGGAGAGTATGTTGCATGCATACCAAATGCAAATGCTAATACGAGCGAATGCAGTTGTGCAATTGCAACATGTACAGGAAATGGAATTGCAACGACAGACAGTCAGGCAGTCAGCAGCAGAGCGACGCGACGCAGGCGGTGCACGTACATGCGACTCCATGACATTTGCGCAAATATTTAGAAATTGCATTAACCATCAGCTATGGGTTATCAGCAGATTTTGGAGCCCAGAAATGTTCGAAAATTCTTTCAAAATTAATTTTGACAAATGAAATTATTTAACTTATTTAACTTATTTGCAAATTGAATATATTATTTGAAAAACCTTTAACGCAGTCTTTAAGACTGTCATTCCAGAAGACTATATACAACAAACCTTTTATTAAATTTGAAGAAACTTCAGAAAGACTTTTCACAGTCGTGATGAACACTTTTAGCAGTGCGAAATATAAGTTTTTATTTCATCCTCTTTTGAGTAGGTTGTTTTGTGGTTCAAGTATAAGAAGTGAAGAGCTTGGAATGGACTAAGGTATACTCTGTTTTTTTGTAAGTTTTTGTAGTTCAGAATTTGATCATTTATTCTCTACATATATCATAACCATTTACGTAAAAAGTATTCCTTTAATTATTTAATTAATATGAACTACTATATTTCCATACTTTGCACCCTGGCTATCTTTCAAATTTTAAGCGGATAAAGGTTTGCTTATCGAAGGTCTTTCAAGAGATTCCTCTTACCCAATAGCTGGGCCTGACTCAAGCCCAATAAATCATTTAATTTAGCTTAGCATGATTTTAGTTTTCCTTAAATCCCGCATATAGTTGGGAACTTACTCTCTTTTTGGCGATTGTAAGCAATACTTTGTGATGTGAACAAAAATATATAGTAAAAGCTGGGCGAAAACTAACAAAAAGCAAAAGCTAAGCAATTGCTGCTTGGGTCAACCTCAACTCTTGGCTCAAGTTTCAAGCGCAAGCCAGAGACAAGGGCTTCGGGATCAGGGCTGCATTTAGTGGACGACGAGGGGGCGTGCCAAAGTGTTATTAGTTTTTGCGGTGCCCGCTCATAAAATGTTTTCTTTTTTTTCAAGTGCTTCTACGAACAACCTCGACTTTTTTGCGAAACTTTTTTAATAGTTTTTTTTGTTGTTGTTGTCTTTTTGACTATTATATAAAAGAGAAAATAATTAAAAATTCGAAGTGCCTGTTTGGCTGCTTAGTTATAAAGTTTAAAAGCGCTGCATAAAGTTGTTAGTTGGATGACGGACAGGTTGAGGCGACTGGCTTATGGTCAAAAGCGAAACTTTGACAACGCGGTTTGAGTAAATTGAATTAATATTGAGTGTTTCAAATTGATAAAATGAAACTTTTTATTTCCCACTGAAGAACTAGTTTTGCGATGAACAGATGCAAGTGCTGAGTCCTTTTGTAAGCCAAATTATTATATTTTTGTGAAATGGCTTACAGTTTGAATAAGCAGTTCAAATCCTTTGATACAAATCAATTTACCAAGTTTACGCTTTACAAAACTATCAACTTAATTTTACTTTACTGTGTTTTCGCTAGCAATAACAAATGTTTGTTAGACTTTGCTTTAAGCTGTTTATGTTTGGTTTGTAATGCATACGAGAGTAGCATTTACTCTATTACCACACACACACATACGTTGGCATGTCTTTGTGTGTGTGTGTAGCAGGTTTCATGTTCTCAAACAGTGCATCTTGGCGTTCGAGACTGTGCTTGACATAGTCGAAGCAATGCTTGAAAGCAGCCAAGCGTATGAATGTGGGCAGCCTTTCGGCGTGCCAAGAGGAAGAAGACGATGATGATGTGGAGTACCTCTGCGAGGGACGGCCTGTTGATGGAATAGAGTGAAGCGAAACTTTGAGTGGATTGCAAGTGTCAAAGGGTTTTTTTGGTCTGCCACAGCTGAACAAGCAAGCCGAAATGGGCCGCACTCAACCATTGATCTGTGTGTCGCCTACTAGCCCCTGGTAATTGCCATAAAAATAATTCTTGTAAAAAGCTTGAATTTGCTTCTTTCTGTTGCAGGATTCCTAAGCATTTTCACACAGTTCCTTTAGTTTTCCTTCCTTTGGCTTCTGTTTTTCCCCATTCCTGTAACACTTCGGGGGCTTTTGCCAGTCTAAACAGCAACCGTCGCGTCTTCGGGGAGCTCAAGTTGAAGTCTCTGCTGGCATTTGCCAACGTCAACGGCAGCTTGGCAAAGTTATTGTTCCCCCAAGTGCGTGCAGAACATTTATATTGGCCATAAAATATTTCTCATATAGGAAAGTAGCACATGAAAAATGTCGCGCAAACACCAACAGCCTCGCCCACTCGCCCACAAATACATACTCAACACAAATACATAAAATGAAAGCTAAACTCGAATGGCAACGTTCCGGGCTGCAGTTCAATCAACTTTTCATGGCTTCGGTTTAGTGGGCAAATTGTTTACAAATGCAATGGCAATTATGCAATAATTTGTATGAGCAAATTAAAAGCAATTTATATGCGAGCCCAGCAGCCCGCTGCGCTCCCATTGCCACTGCCCGTGCACCGAACAAAATCGATGACCAAATACAGCAAATATAAATCGAGCTTTTCAAAGCACAGGCTCAGTTGAGTTGCATTGCAATGGTGTCCGGGGCTCAGGCCAGTCTCGGCTACGACGATCCAGTCGAGGGCAGGTCAGTTCACGGGGCTGCTGCTGTAGGTGCTGCTGCTGCAGCCAACGCCCTATCACCCTATCGCCCTCAACCTAGCAGGCGCTGATTGCATGCAATTGTATATGGGTGGGGTGGACGCTGCGTATGAATGACCAGAGACCACATTGCGAATGAGGGCTTTCTGCTCGTGTTCACGTTGTTTGTCGTCTCTCTCTCTCTCTCTCTCTCTCTCTCTCTCTCTCTCTCTCTCATTCTCTCTGTTACTCTTTCCTCCTGCTCTCTCACTTTCGGCCGCTTCTCCCTCGCACTGTCTGACTCTGACGCTGGGGCAGTCACAGTCAACCATCTGCTTATTTGTATGTATTGTATTAGCCAACATAATGGCTCCAATAGCAGCAGCAGCGGCAGCTGCAGCAACAAAAACCACAGGCAGACAGGCCATTGCTCATAACATAGGCCCGTCTTTTGACTTCTGAGTGTGGGCCAGGCGGGGCTTACGTTGCCGCTTCCGTATCCGGTTGCTGATGTTGTTGCTGTTGTTGTTGCTGCTGTTGCTGCTGCAATCCAATTTTCAGAGCTGCTATGTTTTTGACACTTACAAAGTGGTTACGACTTTTGCTTTGGCATGTCTCACTTCAGCAACCGCACAACGACCCTCGCTTGCATTCACACATATACTGACCCACACACACACACACACATCCACCCCAACCGCAGCAATTTCCAAATGTGTGTCAAAATCTGCACACTTGGTTTGCTGCATGCACCTTCATGTCAGCTTCTCTGTGTTTGCCGAGCCTGCTTGACTGCCTGACTGGGTGACTGGCGCCCAATTTTCATTGACGAGGTCAACTTTTAACAAAGCATTACACTTCACCAGAATTTGCTTTCATCAACATCCGCATCCTCATGCTCATCACCATCGTTAGCAGCAGCAGAAGCATCATCTCATGATTGAATTACTCTTCCAATCCTAAGCATACGACCGCACATCACGTACTTTGTGCATCTGAACTCCGTCTGCGCTGTTAATGGATTTGATACTTTTAAATTGCATTGCGACGGCTGAATTTCAATTTATTTCCGACATCGGAGTATGGAAAATATTTTCTTTAATGCTCTTAATAGCACTTCTGGACGGACAGACGGGCTAAATCGATGCAATCCCGTCAAGACCAATCAGAAGATACACGAGCTAAACGCAATGGAAAAATAAGATTAGAACAATGGCAACCAATAGACCCTGAACAAATGATATACAACCCCAACAGGTGTATCGAGCATTTACCTTTCAGTCATTCCTGTGTCTATATTGAATATTAATCCTGTGTCCAGTATTGAATATTCATTAGTAGTATTGGTATTGGTGGTATTCTTGTTTGTATTAGCTAAAGATGGGCTAATAAAAAATGTTATTCAGGCTTATGGATTGATATTCATATTATTCAGTTGTGCGCACTGTGAGCAGAATGGAAATCTTATCTTATTTGCTCCAATAAATTAACAATAACTCTATTATTTAGCTTGTGAATGAAATGGTCGTCTGATGAAGCATAAACTATTGCCACGCCCTGTGGCATGAGGTTGGCTTAAAGTTCCTGAAGATCCTTTACAATTAAGTTAGTCAAGTTAGTTAAGTTAATTATTGACTAGATGATACTATTGGGAAAGATTACAATCATATGAATTATTATAATAATTTTCAAATAATATTTAACATAATTTTACTTTATTTTTATTTCATTTTATACTGATTCCTATTATAATTATGATTACAAATAATTTTTCACATTTAAATTTAAATATTTACCACATATACAAGAAGAAGATGACGAGATCGCACTGGATGCAACTGCCCAGCTGGGTTGCATTTATATAGGCAGACGATACTTTCAACTCCAATTCAAGTTTCAGTCCAACTTTTGAGTTTTGATCCAAGATCTGAATGGCTTCACACACACCTTGCGTCGTACTGATAACTGAAGAGTGCCAGCATAAGCAGAATACTTGTGTGTGTACATAAATCTTCTTTAGTCTTTCTTCTGCTGCATTCTCTGAGTCTTGCGTAGTTGCTGAGCTTCGATGATAGTTGGGCTCTCTAAGTTTGATGTTTGATCAAACAGAGTTAGATAGACAGACAAAGGCAGAGAGGAAGGCAGACAGACAGTGAAGCTAGTATACATATAAAAAATATGCATATATGTATGAATATGCTTACCTCAAAAGAAAATAATACAGTAGATCGAAGTTACAGATAATATTATTGTATAATCCAAGCCCATTAAAAACGAATGTATACATAATTATATATATTCTTACTTAGATTTAGGTTCCAACTATTGTCACATATAAACTCACTTAAGAGAGTATATTTATTTCCCTGCTTATATATCATATTTTGAATTTGAACCAATAATATTTAAACCAATTTGCATCATCGGACAGACAACCCACACCGACTAGTAACCAAGGAGAGGCCCACCCTTATCTATTTCCAATGGCAACTCGTGCACGTCATCTCATTTACGCTCTCATTTGGTATTCTCGTAAGTTTCAGTGAGGCATAGCATCAATGCTCTCTGCTCGGATTAGTAATTTCATAAATCTAGATAATAGCTAAATCTGTTTCCCTTAGCTCCATTGCACATCTCTTATCTTTCTCACTGATATATTTATTTTTAAAATCCTGGCCAAGCCGTTTCTGTATATTGACTAAGATGACTAGATGTCATTACTTTATGTTCTGTAATCAGTTTGAATATATTTTATAAAATTTCTTTTTCCCACATTACATATGGCATTGTCACAGCCATTTTAATGCTTCGACCTTCACAATGGATAATGCTGAGTGTTGGACCACAAACGTATATATCAAATGTTGTGCATTAAACGTATGAATTTTACACACTTATGGCACCCAAGCGACTCGTAAAAAGTACCGCACGCAAATAACATTAGTCGGCGATGGCGATGGCGATGGCGATGGCTGGGATATGGAGTGGAGCACGAAGTGGCCAGGGCGCGGAGGTAAGTGTCTGTCAGCTGAGCTGCTGTGGCATTTATTTGAGATGCCACGCGACAGCCACAGCGGCAGCCCAAAGCGTGGCTTAAGCTCATGCCAAATGGCTGTCCATGTGACAGCACAGACGTTTCCCAGAGCAAGGGCAGGGGATTGACTTCGATCTGTGTCCTAGTCGGGGCTGAGCGTCTTATTGTTTTGCGAGGAATATCGTAGTCTGGGCGCTCTAACAAGGCAGTCAAATTGTATTTGCATGCAAGTCGCAACAGCAACATGCCTGCAATGTTCTTGCATCCGGTTGCTACAAATATGCAGATGCCAGGCAACAGATACAAGACACCAAAGCAACGCATACGACAGCCAGGACAGCCACGACAGTCTAAGTGAATTTGATGTCGAAAACTTTGAAAAGGGTAGCTGGTGGGGAAAGTGGGAGGAAGAGAAGGAGACGGAGAAGGAGATGCTACAGCTTAAGCAACAAGTGCTTACCAAATGCTCAGCAAGACGTAAGTCAACGTCTCCGGCTCTGTCGTCTTAGCCGTAGTCGCATATTCAGATTGCTGCTTCCTGTCTGTGTAACATTTGCATTTTTGGGGCTTTTGGTCGTTCTGTTTCAGTTATTTTTGTTTTTCTTTTCCTTTTTTGCGAATTATGTAAATGGCGAACTAAATTGAAATTTATACTAGAAACCGCGCTGCGGATAGCTTAAGCTAATTGAAACAACCGAATGAAGCAGTCACTATCTCTCCTTCTGCAGCTCTAATTACCTTTCTGTCAGATAGCAAGCAATCAACTGCAGCTTACTGCCTGCAATGAACTGCATTTGCCTCGTCAACTCCAAGCTCGCGACATTGTGGGTCAATGGCTGGCACTCATTGCAATTAGGCCTCGAACGCAGTTGCGCTGGAGTGGCCTGGCCACAGTCCGAGACATAAAAAGATACGGTCACGCACTTATGTGGGCACTTTAGCTGCTTGGCCAATTATGAACTGGAGGCGAAAGCCACCGAAAAGTTAAGCAACTGTCGACTGAATCACACTGAACCATAGCCAGTCACAAGGCGGTCAACAGCTGCCACGCCATTTGCGCCAATTATAAATATTTTGAGCCATAAACAACATTCGTTGCCCATTGCGCCATTGTTATTGTGCTTTCTTGTGTGTTCCTACGCCTTTATTAAATTACGCTCAGAGACATAAATTTCCAGCTATCGTCTTTCGCAGCTGCGGCTAAGGCTCTAAAGTCTGTCTACGCAATGCCCATTTCCACAGACCTCGTATTATTCTCACTTTAAGTTAGAAACAATGCAGAAGAACAGTTGGCATTAAGAGGCTAGCTTTAAAGATAAAAACCCATTTCTGAAATCATAGAAACCAAGTTTCATTTTCAATCTCATATCTCTAAATCATATCTCTTAAAACATGATTCTTTTAGAGATGATTACCTAAATTTTGTTTATACACTGAACCTATCGAAATTGGAAAACGGGGTATAATGGTTTTATGAAAGTGTATGTAGCATACAGAAGGAGGCGTAGCCGACCCCATAAAGTATATATTTGAACACCTCGATGAGCTGAGTTTATGTAGCTCTTTCCGTCCGTGACGGGATTTAAACCTAGAGATTTCAACTTCACTGTGTTGATAGATATGTGTAATATATACAAATTTTTGTAATTTATTGATATTTGATGCCACGCCCCCTTCGCCTCAAATTTATAAAACATGTTTTTAAAATAATGGTGCTTCTTCAAATATACATTATATATATAACATTTCCTAGAAGACATGTACATATGACAATTATCCCTTTTCTAATAAGCTTTCAGATATATATATATATATATATATATATATATATATATATATATATATATATATATATATATATATATATATGTATATATTTAACGCCGCTACAGAAGCCTTTTCTGAACATCTTGATTCTTGTAAAAACAACAGATGTTCCTCCTTTAAGCTAAATGAAACATAGACAGATTTGTAAGCTCGTCAGCATTTCGCTAGTCTGCACCTCCCACCAGGCTCTATCCATATCAATGTCCTGTTGTCTCGGCCTCTGCACGCATGCTGCATACTTAATAGATTTAGACGGCCGCATGGACATGTCTGTGTCTAACAGGACTGGCCGGGTCTTGGGGTCTTACCCACTTATGGGTTATGCCTGGAATTTTAAGCATAATTGAGCGCATATTTGGCACTGCATTATTTAACTATTAACGTTCAATTGCCACAAGGATTTATTTCGCATTTTTCCATATCTCAGAGCCGTGCGCGCTGGAATGCCCTGTTCATGAAACCAAGTGAGAGAGGATGGGCGTCAGCTGAACCAAGACGGTCTGAGCTGCACGAACTGAAAGGTAATTCAATATCTTAATATCCGCATAGATCAAGTGCAGGTACGTGCAGGTTTGGACAGTTTGACTCGGGCGCCGTTTAACGTGAGCTGCGTCTTTACTGTGGCTTCCTTCGGCTTTAAGGGTTGGTGGGGTATGAGAGAGGGCAGATATGGAGAGTATTGTGTCTCCCACTGTTTCCAATGTAGCTGGTACCCGGGGGGAGGCAGCGCTTGATTAGAGCCGCTTTGCATTTTTGTTTGGCTGCTCAACAGTTTTCCGGCAAACAGCGTTCAGGCACTTTGTCAGTCAGGCGGGCAGGCAGTCAGTCACTTAGTCGTCGATTTGTGAGTGGAACTCAAACTAACTGCAAAGCGAAAGTGTTGTTGAGACAAGTTTTGGGAGCGCTTTGTGGCCGGGACCCAAAACTTCTGCCTTGCGGCTATTATTATACATAGACTTTTTTCTGTATGTTGTTTCGACAGAAAATCTCGTCGAAACTTTGGCAATAAAACTAAAAGTTTCAACGTTTATTGTCGCCAACTTGAAAGTTTAAACAATGAACCACAGTTCATGAGCTACATTTTCGTGGGGGCCTCTCCAGCAGCAACTGACGAGCGCTCTAGTCAAGGGTTGCCAGCATAATTAAATCCAAAGCCTAATGTGCGATATAAAAAGTGGGGATAAAGAGCTAGTTTTTCCGCTGGGGTGCCCCATTATTATTATGAATACAAAAAAATGATAAGCCGCAAAAAAATTAAATTAAAATTTCAAATATGTACAGTGTGCGCATTATATAAAAGTAATAAAATATTTAAATTGCCGTTTGGAAAAAACCAAATTAAAAGCAAACGCATTGAAAATATTACGTATACGGGCTTATATTTAATTTAAAGCGGCGAATTTTATGCTGGCGTTGACATTTTTATTGACCCACAAGCCCAACGAGCCGCCCACCCAATGCAAAAATAAAAAAAGTAAAATTAAGCCAGAGCGGCTGAGCTAAGAGTTTCGAATCGAAAATACCCTGTAGCTGTCGAGGATGGCAAAGTAATCCAATACAAAATGAAATATATACTGAATGGGAATTCTATGATACCTGACTTTGTATCTTAATTAACAGATTAACAGACTTACAGATATATAATAGCTAAAGGATATGAAATGTGCAAGCATTGACACATGCCTTAATCTAGCTGAGAATCTCCTTTTTTGTGATTGTGTCGCAAGAGCTAAAATTTAATTTCGTTACATAGTTACGATATATAGGATCTTTTACATAAGGACATTCATAACACATTTATATATAGATAGCGTTTCATGTATCGTTTTAATGCCTCTTTTTTAGTAAATAAATTTTATTTATTTAATTTGCTGTTTGCCTTCGCGTTCAGTGCAGACAAAAGCGCGAACAATTCATTTAAAATGTAACGTACTCACCTAGATACATATATATATATATATATATATATATATATATATATATATATATATATATATATATATATGTAAAATATATGCATGCACAGATACATATGTATACGCAGCATCCACTCGTATTTGCATATAAAGTTGCCTGGCAACGGAAAGCCAACTTTTTATTGTGGTGCATTTGCGGTGATTTTATTTTCATGTTTTAAGGGTTTTTAATTGATTTTTAGCGTATGTAAAGGGGATTAAAAATATAGTGTGTATTCAGGCAGGCGATAAAGAATAGACGCAAATACAAAAAAAATAATCTTTAGAACTTAAAATTAATAAAAAGATTAAGTTTGTTAGCCAATCTGAATTGTTATCTAATGTAACTAATTAAAATATAAGTCAGATTTTAGATTTTCATAAATATCTCAAAATATTTAATCAATCTTAATTTAAATATCACGTTTACTTTTTTTAGAGTCGATAAAATAGTTGAAGATTGAAGGATGATACTCGAAGTGTAGTCAAATTAAGATATTTACCCCATCGGCTTTTTGGCAGCTATCTGGACATCAAAGGACTACGAAGTTACCTGAGATAGATTCAGTGCGACAATTATAATGATAATCAAAACGATAGGGCTTAGCTGATTAAACATTCATACGATAATTTGCTTTGAAGCCGTGGGTAGAACTGTTGGTTAACAAGGCTCCGTACTTTATCGCAAAGATTTTTATATATGCTAAAAAAATACACCAGACTCAAGACTCTAAAGATGTTATTGTCTGTCTGTTAGAGCCATTATCTGAACTACTCAGTCATATTAGGGCGCGAATCTCGAGTTTGTGTTAAGAGATTGATAGCCATTCTCATTTGAATGCTATTGATTAATAATAATTCATCTTTTTAGCTATTCAAATTTTCAAATAATGGTTTTAGTCTCATGTGAGCCTTATACAATTTCGGTTTTTGTTATGAATTGCAAAATACACACAACTGAATGACATGATCACGCTTAGTTGCTAGTTTGATCAAAAAGTTAGAGTTTTCTTACTTGCTTACTTAATATTAACAAATTCTTTACTATGAAAATAAAGATAATTATCCAAATCGAGTTTCTAGGCTTGTATTTTAAAAAGAATCTTTTCTGAGATACCAAAAGTTATTAAAACTCTATAAAAATATTTCAATTTAGCTAACCCGTTTTTCTCTAACAAGAACAAGATGCTTTAAATAAATTTATGAAACTTTCGCTAAAGCCTCAAAGCCAAAAACCGAGGAAAAACTTATGTCATTTGCGCACACAGCACAGGGCACAGGGGAAGATACAAACCGACAACTGGATTGCAACGAGCTGTGCATCTAATAAATGCCAAAAGCTTTACCCAAGTATCTCAGCTGCTGTTGCTGTTGCTGTCCTGTTGCTGCTGGTCGTGGACAATTGCTTAAGAAAGTTGGGAGTTGCTTTGCCTTTGGCTAAGCGAACGTAAAAACTTTCTGCTGCATTGTAAACAAACCCCAATACACAATTCAATGCGCTTCAACACGCCTTAATGTATGCTCTTCAGTGAAAGTTGCCCAGTCAGATAAACTGAGATGGCAATAGCTGAGCAGTGGCAGACAGAGAGAGACAGCAATAGACATGGGGTGGCGAGGAGAGCAGCGTGCTGCATATTATTGTATTAGTTTTTGTTTTGGGCTAGAGTCCCTCCAGAGCTTAAGCTCGCAGTACAAGTGGAATGTGCTTCTGAAAGTGTATGTATGTGTTTGTGTATGTGTTTGTGTGTGTGTGTGAGTGGCTATGTGTATGGCCAGATTTGACATGTTGATGTACAGCAGAGAGCCGCTCGCTTAGCTTGGCCCACGCTTTGTTTGCACTTCAATCTGTTGGCAGTGTCCAGCCCTGCCTACTGCTGCCGCTGCTGCTGCTGTCAATTGGCCATCGGCATTTTGTTTGCAGAACATATCACAAACTTTGGCCATACTCTTTTAGTGACGGCTGGCTGGCTGGCCGGCTTGTGTGTGGTCTTCAGCTTTGGACGCCTGTTCATTATAGCTGCTGAATTATAATAACATGCTTATCGACTCGACCCGGCCATTGAACTGTGAAGAGAGAATTGAGCCATCGCATAAAAAGCATTATCGAAATCTATCTCATATTCTATAACAATAAATAAAGATGAAATTAATTTCCGTTTTGTCTGCGCCATCGCATACATTTTCGTTGTGCCACTGACGTCGCACATCTAATAGCGCCCGTAGCGGAAATGAAACTTCGAATACATAGAAATGCTATTTAATTGCGTGTAATTGACATTCGCTTTGAAATATCAAACGAACAAACCGCAAAACGGATGCTATTATTATGCTAGCTCACGAAGTCCGAAGGGTATATAGATTTTCTTCGCCAACTATCTGTCCGCTAAGAATAAAGAAAGCTAAAGACTTGAAAATTACCAAAAATATTCAATATAAAGACTTATAGTGTTGCAGTGCCCATCTAAGCTCAACCAATTAATTTTCTTATTTGTAATCCTAATTTTATCTCTATCACATGCCTCTACTTTTTGCATCACCTTCTTTGGTGACATTTGATGGTTCTCCATCTCTGATTGATTTTGGGCTGCCACAATATAATTTGCAATAAATTTAAATACTCCTTTATATTTTTGAAAAATGTAAACGAGTATTGTGCAGTCGGCTATGCCCATTTGCTTTTTATTTCATTTCTGTTACGCACATTTGTAGGGTTTGGAGTGGACGCCTGCAACTGCCTATGCTCAGCTGCTTTTGACTTGCAGTCATAGCACATAGAAGAAGCTCAATAATGTGTTAAAGGCTTTAGTGAAAATTTGAATTCAATTTAATAATTCAGATATTTGGAATAAGTTATCCACTTGCTTTCTCTTCAAACTGTGTGCAAGTTTAATTGAGTTAAATAGTCGAGCTCGTTATTGTTATCCTGCAGTCAGTGCATAGTTTGCTCGATGTAAATTGCAGATTGTGTACATAGGAGCACCTGCAACAACATTCTGTTGTCTTTTCGCCACATCTCGAGCGTGTTCATCAATTGGTTAGGTTCAGTTTGTCAAGCGAATAAATTATATGCAAGTTATATGCATGTCGAGGAGATATCTATGCTCAGACACCAAAACACACTCACACTCACTCGTATCCAGTATTCTCGTATCGAATTGCGAACCGCTGGCAGACAAAGTCAATTTACCTCGAACTTTCGGCTAATATCCTGTCGTCGCATTGCCAAAACTATTTCCAGCGTACTATCAAAATTGTTGTGATTTTTAATTGCTTTTGCTGGGGGCGGTTGAGTCTTAATTATAATTTGAATTGCTTTTACGATTGCCCGCAAAACTACGGCAATTATTTTGATTGCTTTGCTCGGGGCTTTAACATTTCGGTTCGTTGCTGGGCGCTGCTAAGACTTTTGTTAATGTATGTTGGGGCTGTTAAAAACTACGAAATCGTATACGTAATAAATTGTCGAAAATTGCTTTTTATGCTCATTAATTAGAAATACAATTTCCTCAGGCAAACAACAGCAGCGCCAATGGCAGCAGCATCAGGAGCAACGACAGCAGCAGGAAGTGAACAATGCTCTGGGGCTTTGGCTGACACCTGAACAACAAGAGTCGGTTACATCCGGTCAAAGGACGACCAGCTGGGCTAACTGATGAGATTAATTAAAGCAGAGCAAACAAAAGGATTTTAGTTTCATGTATACACACTTGGTATTTTTGTTGTTGTTGTCATTGTAGCTGTTGCTGTTGCTGTGGCTCTGACAGGCAGCAATGCGTATGCCTGCTGGCATTTTTATTGACAAGGACACATTAATTACTCAATGACATTGTAATCAAATGTAAGCATTGCCTTCAAGCGTTTCATGACTGTTGTTGTTATTATTATTCAAGTTGTTCCTGTGGCATGTGCGTGTGCGTATGTGTATGCGTGTGCGTGTGTGCATGTTAAAGTTCAGCTTTGCTCTGTAAATCTTGCGCTGTCAATATTGCGTATACGCCACCATCACTCAGGTTATGTAAGGCTCATGTTTACCTACATAGTTTCTGCTACGAGCATCCCATGGGCACGTGAGCAGGTGTGTGCGTGTGTGTGTGTGTTAGTATGTGTGTGTAGTAGCAGCGTGTTTTATTAATTACGTAATTATGTAGCAAATTAAATGTTCGTTGTGAGAGGAGAAGTATCTCTCGTGGTATATGGAGCAGAATGCATAGAGCTGAAATGGATTTGAGCTACTCAAAGTGTTTGCCCCATCGTATGTATAGCCAAATAGGTTAGCTTGCTCAAAAGGGTAATGTGGAGTGACACAGTTGATAAAGGAATTGTGTTAGGGCTTTACATGCACTGCTGGACCCTCGAGTGCCTGAGTCGATCACACAGTCAGCAGAAAAGTATGTGAATGGAATATAATTTGAAACTGAATGTTGACACAAAGCTAAAGAGTTGAAGCCAGAAAGAAATTATAATTTAATGGGTCGATCTACTCACACATCAATATTCCTTAATTCAAGCTTATTAAGCTAAAGATAGTATTTGTAGTATAGTATAGCATTATATGTTTTCTTCTTTTTATCATGATTGCCTCCTATTATAGCAGTAGTATTCTGAGTATCCGAGTTGGGATGCGTCTTAGCTGCACACTTCTATCCTCTAATAATAGGTGCTGTCTAATATAGTTCCGGGTGGAGTTGAGTAAGAGTGAAATTGCTATTTAGTGCCGTAGTGCTATTGTTGCCGTAATTATTAATAAATGTCTTTGAATCGTGAAAAATTTTAGCTAACTGCGACACCGATACAGCATACCTAAACTTGGTAATGATGTCCGTTAGAGTTCATTTAATAATTCCTTTAATATTGGAATATTACTCGTAGACTTTATAATTTAACTATTAGCTTTTTTTGAATGTAATAGAATCTAACCACTTAAAGCAAACCAAAGCATTCATGCTAATGAATGAAAATGGGTGTAAATTTTGACACCTGCTAGTCATCGGTTCAATCGCTTGTTTCGCAGTCAAATATACCGTTATCTTTACTCAGTTGACTTCCTTCTCTTCGGGCTAGATCCAGCTTTATAAAAACATAGCATTTTGTTGCACTGCAACAACTACAAGAAGAAATCTCAGTTTCAGTTAAATAGGGAATACGTAAAATAGGGAATACGTAACTGTGAGTTATATGCTAATATGTAGTTGCTATTGAAACGACTAGTTGATATGACTAGTTCAAATTAGTTTTTAAGGCCGAGTATTGCACTTTTTTAGCTGAGTCTGTACATAAAATTTCATTGCAACAGTTTTTTGGCAACAGATGAGGATAAGAAAATAAAAGTCTATGTGAGGAGGGGAGAGTCGAAAGACATATGTTAGCCAAAAGAGGCCATGTACGATTGATGAGGAAAGTCTACAAGTCTCAGCAATTAGCTACTAGTTTCTATAATCAATTAGATGCTGGTCGGCAGCATAACTAACATTGTGACAGCCAATGCGAAGAGGAATCTGAGCCAGCGTTCAAACTTTGTTAGCTCTGAAGTCAGTCACACCTGAAGTTGAGACGACAGGCCGAAGGCTTGTGGGCTGCGACCTAGAACGGGGGCTGCTTGCCGCAGGCACACGACCATAAAAAGTTTCTCTTGGCATTTGCGCTGCGCCGTGTGCCGCACTTGTCTCGTTTTTTGCTGGCATCGTGCCACAGCTGCGACAAGAGGTAAAGTTGCTTTAGCTTGAGCTCACGCGTCAGGGGCAGGGGTCGCTCCGTTGGTCTTGGATTACGCGGAGGCAGCACGCATTTAAAATCCAAATTAAATATTTCCGCATGAAACAAAAATCTTACAACTGATTTAATAAACCTGCCTCGAATGGCAGCTGTGGGTGCTGCCAAAAGGCTGCGGGGCAAGTCAAAAAGGCGGCGCGCGTAAATGCCGCAAATATATGCTCATAAGGGTGTGAGGGTGTGTGTGAGTGTGTATAGTTATGTTTGTGTTTGTTTAATTGTTAAGCGAGCAGACACACGTTTGACGTGTTTGGTTATTACTGCGCCTCCTGCTTGGTATTCGCGGAGCGTTGAGTATTTTTAACATTAAACAAAAACTCCAGCGACGAGTCGCTGGGATAATTGTGCTGTTAGTTGCTTGCATCCAGAGCGGCAGCCGCGTCGTTCGCTTAAAAACTTTCTCCTAGACAAATACTCATTTGACTGTCCGTTGCACGGATGCCAACAGCCCCAGCTGCACACCTTAAGTATGTCGCCTGGTTTTGCCTGCTTCATGACTGAATTCAGCTGCTCGCATTCAGATTTAAACTCGCATTGCAACTCCAACTTTACCTGCCCGGCTCGGTGGGGTAGAGGAAATGACAATGAGGCGAATGCCGCAGAAGCGAAGATGAAAATGCTGTCCTTTGCCTTAGCAGGCAGCAAGCTGATCTCGCCCCACAGCTCCCACATCCGATTACCCGTTGCCTCATTGCCTGCAGTTATAACTTGCTCGTACAGCGACAAGTTGCTCGTCCCGGCCAGGCCAGAATGAAAATCATTTGCACGGTAAAACGTTTTTCGGTAAACTTGACTTGACTTAGATTGTGGAATATAAAATAAAATTACCAACAAATTGAAAATTGCATCCTGCGTGAGCTGGCAAGGGTTCCTGCCAACCAAGCCCCGCCTCGCTCCTCCCGCTCTGCGCCGATGCACGAAAAACTTTTCCATTTTATACCCAAGGATTATTCAATGAATATAAAATCTTGCAAAATTACACATATACCCATGTAGAAAGTAACTATAAGTTGTGGCCGTGATGCTCCAGCGGTCGTGCCCAGGGTTATGACTGTGGCTGTCTGTCTCTTTGAATGTGTGTGTGTGTGTGTGTGTGTGTAGGTTTGGCAACTTTGTGCACTGCAAGAAATTACAGGCTAACTTAATTGCTCTTAACTAGACAGTTTAGTTAAATGGATACATATATATTGTGGCAAAAGCGGACAAGAGCTTACTTAATTCCCATCTGTCTGTGTTCTAAGCAATTAGTAGCATGATTGGAGGTATACAAATTAAGTATATATGTACATAAGTATGATATATATACATCATCAAAATACTTCTAGTAAATATATATATATAGTGAAAAGCATTTGAACCGGACCATTTATACATTTGAATCTGCAATATTCGAGGTTGACGGAATTAACTTATGTGTTAAAAGGGGAAAAATTACTTAGCTGTTATTGCAGCAGTTTGAACAACTGTTGAGCTGAGCTAATCTCTAATCATCAGAAGAAGAAAGGACCATTTTGCAAAATTTTCCACATGCAACGCTGCTAATAATCTCATTAGTTGGGTTTTAGGTAATAAACCCGTAAAATTAGTATGTGCTTGGAATCACATTTTCGATGGTCAGATTATTTAAGAAAATTATTGTATCAAGAAAATAGTAATTAGAGGTGGGTAAATATCGGTAGTGGACGATAGTTATCTAGGAACGAACTATGGGGGCGATTGGTATTCAAGGACAAACCACAGTTGGCGATACTCATTCGATTACCATCAAGTCGACGATAGTGACACAATTAGTGAGAACAAGGTGAATAAGAGACTTGCCAGACGAGCCTGTGTGTTATATTACATTTATCTATGAGTCGATTTCAGACTCTATAATATCTTCATCTCCTGTACCAGTGACTACCCTTAACTACTTAATTTTACAAAAAACTCTACAACTCTAGTTAGAATGCGTAAGGTATGTGCAGATTGACTGAACTTGTTAGTTTTACGACATTGTTTAAAGTGCGCTACAAACTGAGACCATTTCAAAGGCACACATAAATAGTCAGCAGCCTCGGGCTAGGTAAGCTCAGTGTAGCATCTCAAATTCGCTGCAATTTAAGCAACTTACTTGCAGTTTTTGTCGCTGCATCCTACGGCAAAACGAGACGCAGAAAGTTGTAGCGGCAGGAGCAACGGCAGGAGCAACGGCAGGAGCACCGACAGGAGCAACGGCAGGAGCAACGGCAAGAGCAACAGCAGGAGCAGTAGCAGGAGCAATGGCAGGAGCAGTAGCAGCTGGCAATGCTGCCGCAAGCGCAATCATAAGCCAACACCTAAGCACGTCAACAACTCTGGCAGTCCCCAGATGCCCCTTGCAGCCCGCTGTTGCTCCTGTTGCTGCTGCTAACGCTATTTAGTGTAAGAGCAAGCGAAACTTCTTGCAGCTACTACAAGTAAAACTAAAATTTGCCAGATCATTGCTTCCGCTACGTGTAAGGATTCACTGAGGCTGGATCCGATGCTAAGGATGCAGTTGCTTGGCACAGATTTCACAGTCCTGGCCATGGCCGTGCTGTGCTGCATACATAAGCAACTTCTGCTTTTTTGGCCAACTGCAATGTAATGTTATAATGCATATTGGACGCAACGGCAGCCCATGTTGTGATTGTCACCAGTAAAAAACTTGTGCACAACTTTCTGGCCGAGCTTCTGTTTCTGGCCCTGGCTTAGCTGGCGCTAGCCCTGGGCCTTTAAGCCATATGGCAGGGCGTAACTTTGGCCAAATTAAATGTTAATTAAATTTTTAACAGAGCATGCAAAGGCCACTTGCCTGTTGTTCAACAACTGTTGGAATTCGCTTATCATACCCTGTCTCATATGAAGTGTCAATAAGGGGGGCTCGAACTAGGAGAAATGAATTCACTCAAGCCAAGGTATTTACTCGTTAAGAATATATAAACATCAAGCTTAATATGCATTTAAATATGAATTTATAACTAGGTAATGCTGCTACTTTGGATTGAATTGGGAATTTCAACTGCAGGCCAAAGAGTGTTGCACTGTCCAGCAGCATTTCAGTTTGGCACTCTCTCTCTCCCTCTCTTTCTCTCTGGCTGGCTGGCTGACTTTTTCCACTGCAGCTCGCTTTGAAAATAAAGTTAAATACAATTTCTGCACGGATTGCCACTTTACAGCTGGCAAAGCTGGCAGCGATAATCAGAGAATACAGCTTATAGTAGCCACGGCAGAAAAACTGACTGCTTGCTACTTGAGCGTAAATTGCATGGCTCCGGCACAAGAGTTGGAGTGAGAATCGGAATCAGAGCCGGAGTGGAGGGCCGAAACACACAAAGCCGTCCAGTCAGGCTAAAGTATGGGCTAAGGGTAGCTCAGTGAGAAGCAAAAGCCAAGTCAGTCAGGCAAGTAACCAGTTGGCAGCAAACATCAACCAGAAGCCACTGACCAGCTGCAACTGCATCTGTACCTGCAACTACTTTGCTATAACTAGAAGAGTTTCAGGTCCGGCTTCAGTTATTGAGGCAGTACGAAACAGCAAAGCAATGAATGGTTAATCAAGCAACCGGCCCGAACAGCTTTTGGCTTCACTTTGCACTTTGCAGCTGCACTTGTTCAAGTGGAAAGAGGCCAGTAACTCCCATTTCACGAATGCAAATTAAGTATATCTGAATATATATATTTCGCAAAACGCACATTAACCAAACTCATATTACGAAATAAGCAGAGTATGGAAAGAGAATGCTTGTCGGCTCATCCAGCCTTAAAGGGATTTATAATTAGCACCAGAACAGATGAAGGTTCAACCCAGTTACATGCATTTGTAAGTAGCGACTTGACTTGACCTGATCACCGTATCAATTTACTGCAGCAGATTACCATTCAATAATATACAGTATTATATTGTACCATAAAAAAAGAGAGAGAGAGAGAGAGAGGGTATATCAAAGTCGAATGCTTCCTTATACTATTTTGTGATTGTATATTCTTTTGAATTCTGATTGAGAAATCGCATAAATTAATTAGTGCACTTAATTGACAGCAAATCCTCACATTCCTTCCTTCTTATACACATTTGTATATTTATACGAACAATATATTTCGATTGGCAGACGCAGCACATAAAACGGAGGTGATAAATAGGAATCAACCCATTTCTTTGCTGTGCCATCAACCTCTCGACAGTTTAACTATCTGTTAAAAAGGAAGAAAAATAGTAAAAAAAGTCCAAAAACAAAAAAAGGAAACTAAAGATAAATTCCAGTTTTATTGGCTGCCAAGCATGAAAACGTTGAATTTCTATTAAATATCTGGCGCTCACATCGTATACGTAATATCAGATTACGGCGCCGGCTTAAAGGCAAACAAACAAAAGCACAGCAAAAAAAAAAAAAAGAAGAGGAAAAATAAAAAAAAAAATAACAAAACAACAAAGGTAAATAGCGAAAAAAGGAGTGCAGCAAACAAAAACGCGCGCATAAAATAAAATGGAAATTACACGGAGAGAGAAAGCGGGAGAGAGATATAGAAAAAACCTGTGGGATGTGGGCGAAGGGAAGAAGGGTCCATATAAGGAATGGGTACGGCGAGTCGGCGTTGTTGGCTGGGAATGAAGGTGCTTACGCTTTTTTAATTACCTCGTTTAAGCCAACGGGGCCTTGAGCTTCTATGTGCGAGCGTAGTATGATGGTATTTGTGAGTTGTGAGCTTTGCTGTAGCTGTATTTCAGTATGTTTGTGTCTGTGTGTGGGTGTGAGAGTGTTTGTGCGCGCTTTTATCAACTCGTTTCGCCGTGTTTTACTCACTCGCAGACGTTGCCATAAGTTTTAATTAAAATTACTTTGCTCGCTGTTGGCTGACGGCTGCTGCTGGCTGATTCTCTCCCGTTGTTGTTGTTGTTGCTGCTCCTCTTGTTGGTATGGATGTTGGTTGAGTGTTTTGCCGTGTGCTTTTTGTTATTTGCTGTTTGGCCGCTCACACTCGCCAGCTGTGTGCATGTATGTGTGATTGCGAGTGTTTTTTTGCGGTTTTTGTTGCTATTGTTGTTGTTGTTTGTATTTGCGGCCTGCGTCTCTGACATTGCCCCAGCAAATGACAATGGCGGTCGCGGCCGCGTTCGCGTCGCAGTCAATGGCCGTTGGCTTTGCGCTGCAGCTGTTGTTGTTATTGCTGCTTCTGCTGCATACTTTTAGGCCGACCGGATATTAAAAGGCCTGAGAGTTGCCAAATATATGTATGCATATATCAGCTATTCAGCAAAACGCGCACAAAATGCTAAACGAAACTAGCGAAAACATTGCAATCGTTTCAAAACAATTTAATATCTTTAAGAAACGATGTTTTCGAATTTACACACACCAATGGGTCGACCATATAATTTATAGGTGAAGGTAATCCACCTACATTGCCGACTTTAGTTGCAACACTCTTAAATATTTCGTTCTTTTGTGGTGAATTTGATGGGAAAATAAATTGAAAATTTTTAGTTTCTAGAAATGTAACTGTAAAATAATCTGTTTCTTCTATGCGCCAGTTGGTGTGAATAAATTTACCTTAAATTTAGTTTTAGGGGCTTATCTACATACATATTCCCAATTTCAAGTCTCTAGTTTCTCTTACATTAATCGTAGTCGTATTCAAACGAGTCTAAGTTTCAAATTTCAAGTCTCTAGTTTCATTGACGGGCACACATACAATGCCTACCGTATGCATTTAATCTGGACACTTCTCCTAAAGTCATTACTTGTGATTTGTGATTAAATAATAAGCATAATAACAATTTTAGTTAGTTCAATATTATTATTTATTCGCTATTCACTTTTTAGATATTCTTATATCTACTCGATAATTTTTGAATACACTGGGTGTAAGAGAGTCAAGGGACAAGCACCTTTGTTGAATTCATGTTTTGAAGTGGATCATTTAACAAACCCAACATGCGTATTAAGACTTGCTATCGGTAGAAGGGTAGGTACGTACGTATGTGCACACATGTTAACAATTATGTACCTTTTCTGGAGTACTAAGCGCTCAATTTATTATCTTTAAAGTTGGGCTTCTCTATTGGCCATATGTTAAGCTTTCTTAATTAGTTAAGTGCTTCTTTTCAATTTTAATTTAATTTTATTAATTTTAATAGTAAATATGTTATAATAAAGTACATGGCATAAATAGCTTTCCGATTTAATTTATTTTACACGATTCTTCCTTTAAATATGTAGAAAGTTCGGATATATGTTTTTGAAAAACATGAACTGCATATGATTGCCGGCTAGAATAATGTAAAGCAGAGTTTAACTGGGCGTGACAATTCAATGCCAGTTAGCATCAAAGCGCAGCTTTATGGGCTTTGCCCGCTGCTGACGTCGTCATCATTCAAACAATCAGCGAACTGTAAAGCGACGCGCCCAAACGAGCGGCTCTAAACGCGCATTTCAACGCATGGCTTGGCTTGGCTCGGTTCCTCTGCCTAGGGCACTGAGCTGGGGGGCGCGCGGGCCTTGGGCGCTGGCACAGGCGGTGGTCCTGGAGTATATTTGCCACATGCTGATAAGCAGACATAATAATAAAAAATGTATGAGCTGCCTCGCAAGCGGCAGTCATAATAAAATGTGCAAAATAAAATGAAATGGCGAATAACCACAGGGTGGGGGCAACAGCGCAACGAACAGGACCAGGACGGCGGCAACGGATGTGCGCCAAAAGCAGCAGCGGAAACGTTGCACAATTTTGCGGCGACAAAGCGACGCGGGATGTTGAGGAACAACAGGAGAGAGACAGAGAGAGAGAGAGAGAAAGAGAGAGAGAGAGAGCGAGAGCCAGACAGAGAGAGAGAGAGAGAGAGAGAGAGATAGATAGAGTGAGAAGGCAACCCGACATAATGAAGTCAAAAGTTGGCCAAAGAGTTCTGAACGTTTTGCTAATGAGAGCTTTGAAAGGCGACAGTGATTATCAGGGATGGGCTTAAAGTTTAGCCGGCTAAAACGAAAACACAGTTTGAAGTCCCCTTCCAGCTGAACTAAGTTTACAGTGCTAAGCTGAAAAAACATCAATAATAGCCACAAAAACTGAGCGAAAAATATTTATGTGGGTGTCGTTGTTGTTGTTGTTAATATTTCTCGACCCAAGGCAACAGATTCATTGCCGTACCATTAAGAGCCTTCATAAATTTCTGAGAGTGTAGCAGAACAGCGCTCAGCGGCGTCTGTTTTTGATTGATACTTGACGGCGGCAGCTACGGCAGCAGCGACGTCGACAGCGTCGCCAAAATGTGCAGAGGAAGCGTTGAAGCTGACATTGGAGTCGACGTTGCCGTTGTTTGTTTGCGTTCCCAGTTTTATCGTTGTTGTTGCGGTTGTCATTGTAGTTGTTGTTGTTGGCATAAGCAACACAATTTAATAATAGATTCATTACACACACAGATATAATATTAGCAGCTCCCCACGCGCTGACACTCAGACACATATGCTCCTAGGGCGACGCGTCGCCTGTCACCATGGATAGCACAATATATCCGAGCGTTGTTCCCACGAAATTGAAGGGATGCCCCAGCCTTACGCGTGCCATTATGGCTGCACAGAATAAGTGTCTCTATAAAGAATATAATAAATTGAATATATTTTCATCAGCAATAACAGCAAACAAACTCATCAGCAGCAACAACAATATCATATCAATGAAAACATCATGTTAACAAAATGGCTGCGAATGCCGCCCGAAATGTTGGCAATAAAACTAATAGAGATTGGCGGAGGGTCTCACAATAGGGCGACAAGTGATATGTTGTTGTTGGCAAATAACAAGGGCGAATCACCAAAACGAGCCCTATGGCGAGAGTCCTACTCCTTGCAAATTCTTAAATAAACGACCTTTGCAAAAAATATTTTTCTTCCCCATGAGAATAAATGACTGACAGAAAGACTGATTAGAAATATTTATAGGAGATATTTAAATATTGATTTCATTTATTTCAGCTTAAGTTGGTTTTTGCTATCCTCCGTATCGTTATAATAATATAATAGTTTAATTTGTTCCTTTTCATTGAACTCGATTTTTAGACTCATTCACGAAGTGAAAGACTTTATTGGCCTCGCTGTCCATTTGCCAGTATGAACGGAAGCCACTTGGCCTCTATTGAAGAGTGCCTTGAATACATTATATTTCGATATATCCTCCACATCCCAAGATCAAAAATATGTAGTGGACTATGCCCATAGGAGTCGTGTACTATTCAGTCGATATAGCCCGAGTATAACATTGCTATAACTGCCGTCCGTTTTGCTGTCCGTGCGTCGAGTTAGTCTAGTTATCATGTACCTAATGCATTGCACCGCCGCTGAACCTCGAACATTACATCTGGTACACAACCTTACTATATGAAATATTAAGATTTTACAAATATTGATTTTTTGAAAAGTTTATTTCTATTTATTTCTAAATATTCTTTTACGCACGGTAAAATTTAAGACATGGAAATTTAAATTCCCAACGTAGGAATAATATGCGTAGAATATGAAAAATGAGTTTGTTTGCGTTTATGTCTAGTCAAGTATTCTTGTTCTCAGAAGAAAGTGCTTCTCTATCGCTTTAAAATTATAAAATATTAAAATCCCAATAACAAGTATGTTGTTTGCAACTTGGGGCAGAAAAAGTTCAATTTTGTCGAACAGTTGAAACCATAAGCTGATCTTAGCTTGCCCTCTTGAACATAACATATATAAAGTGGCAATTGCCTCGGCTAATTTTCGTATCGTGTTATATATAATGTACGTATCTGTAACTGTCAGCAACTCAGCAGAATTGAAACGAGGCGATGAAGCGCAAACATGTTGGAAGTTTATTTGGCAGCCGGATAAAGAGTAGATGTGAAACCCGCCAAGATGTGCCAACATTTTAGCGCCATCCGCCATCGTTTTGGTTGCTCTTGTTTATCTGCTGTTGGTGAAGCATTTTATCTCCAACAGCCAGGCGGACCGTGAAACCCCATCACGAGCAGAAGCCTTTTCCATAACCAGACACGCCTCCAGCGGCTGCCCAGAAGTTTCAATAAACTTTGCCGCCGTCTTCGCATAAAAATTTCATCTCAACTTGCTTTGATAATTTATTTATTTTTATTTTCCCACAGTTGTTGTGCGCTTCAATACCCTTCTCAAGGTTACCTAATTTCATCGTCCAATATGAAACACCAGTGGAAATCAAGATATTCGTGAGCAATACTAACTCTTTACGTAACACTTATTAATGCTTGAATATATCTTGGTATTACTTTCAATTCAGTTTCCTTACGACTTTAATATATAAGATATCATTGAATCACTGTTTTATCAAGAGTTCAACATATACGCCATATAAGCCACACAAATTAATGCTGAGAACACTGTTTGGGTGTCAAATGAGCTCTCTTAATTTGTGTCTGTTATGAAGCTGTACAGATATGAATATATAATATAAAAATATATTCATAAAGTTTAGCTTCTATTTGAATTATTCTCATGGCAAATATCCTTAAGGGTATTCAATAATCGGCGTGCTATATTATTGTATGGCTTTTGTGTTCTGTTTTGCTCTCGGGCTACTTCTAATCAATTCCAAATCATTAAGCACACGCATTAGAACTGTCAGTGGGCTAGTGTGAGCTTGTGTGTGTGTGTTCGTAAGTATGTGGCAATTTTGTGTGAGTTAAAGCTGTGGGGCTTTAAGCGCGCTGCTGGCCATAAATCAGAGGCGTGACGGCGCACAAAAGGCAGCTGACAAAGCTCAAAAGCTGTACGGGTAATTATGACTAATTAACGTGCCGAATAGCACAGCTTCCTTGCCAACAGACCCACTTCCACCCAGCATCGGCGACAGCCCATCGATACGAGGATCTGCGCCTTTTGAGCTACCTTAAAGAAAGCATAAAACTTGCCCTCAGCTAACATAAAAGGCTTTTGTCCAGCCATAAAAACGTCGTCACTCGCAGTCCCAATGCCATTTTGATATGCCCCACACGCGCCGCAGCTGATAAACTGAACCGCACCGGGCATTTATGGTCGCACATGGTCACTGGTCACTCGATACGTAATGTAAGTGGCCCAAATTGTGGTCAAGAGGACCACTGCCAGCACTGTTGACCCAAGACCTTCCAGTGTGTATGAGTATGAGGTAAGGGTTTGCATGTGGTTGATCAATGCACTGCAGCTCAGGCAATCTCTCGGTATTTTATGGCCGCGTGTAAACTATGACTGTTCGCGTCTGTGCCCCCCATAAAATGTAATTTTAGTAAGCTGAAAAATTATAAACTGCTCCGCGACACTTTGTTGCTGGGAATGCGGTGCTCCTTCCTCGCGACTGCTTCCTAAAGTGTGTTTGCTGGCATAGACTCCGCTTCTGCGTCCTTAACGTTATTTACTCTCTGGCTGGCCGGAATACGCAATTCTGCACGCTCCTTTGTTCACCGCAAATGTTCATAAATAAGTTGATTAGTTTTTTATGTGGTTAGAGCTAAGAGACATTTTGAGTGGCAGTCACAAGGGTGGAGCAGGGCATGGCAGGGTGGGGCAAGGCGCCACAGCAAGATGCAGCAGCAGGACAGTAATTGAAAATGTTACTTAATGCGTGATTATTATATTCCCTGAAGCCTGCAAATAACATGATAGGGCGAAAAAGCAACAATTCATTCTTTATTATACAACCGCACTTTATTGTGTGCGTATCCACATACATGTACATGGCGTGTGTTTATGTATGTGTGAATGGAAAGTGCGTGTTAAGCGGCTTTTGTGCTGATCAAAATGTTTGCCAAATGTCCGGACGCAAAGATGGTCGTCGACAGATTACTTGGCATAACATTTCAAATCACGGAGTGATTTTTAAGAAGCAGAAAACGTATACAACATTTCTTAAAGTGTAGCGAATATGGAGCATTAATTGAATTTGCTCGAAAGTCGAAGTAGAAACCTCTTATGAGTGGCAGTGGAGTATTAGATGATAGGATGTCAAACTAGACTTGTTTGTTCGGGTAGTCACGGCTCTTAGCCGAGATGAAGGATTAGTTCAATATTGAGTTAGAAACTGGATGAAGCGATCCGGTAATTGTGATGGCTGAATGAGTCCTTAGCGGCTTCTTCTATGTCAATTATGCTAGGCTTGTAGGGATTGTTGATTGATTGCATTCGTCTCTGACGATTTAGTGTTGGTTATGCACCACTCTGTACCTCTGACATATCCGAAGGTGTTCTGTATGGAATACACTTTGTTTAGCTGACATTTTGATGCGATTTTGTAGACACAGGTTAACTTGTGTGTATAAGTATTTTTTTTAAAACTGAAAGTATATTTGTGGGCTTGAGTGAGATTTTCTGCGCATTGTGCTTCATTGCATTTGCAATCGATACTTACACAATTGAACAGAGAATGCATATAAAAATTTATGAAATGGCTTTGTGCGAGTGAATTGAGTATTCAGATGATA
The DNA here is from genome assembly GCA_961210405.1 of Drosophila mercatorum. Classification (NCBI taxonomy): domain Eukaryota; kingdom Metazoa; phylum Arthropoda; class Insecta; order Diptera; family Drosophilidae; genus Drosophila; species Drosophila mercatorum. Next base: position 23,115,040 of record CAUIUS010000004.1, on the reverse strand, counting down.
CTCAACGTGAATTGAGTTCAAATAAGTTTTCCTTACGTTCAATAACTAAATAATGAAAATCATCACAATTTCAATTATTTAGTCACAATAAAATTGCAAATTGCAAATAGCCAGTTACAGGAAACTTTGTTTTCACAACTTTTCGACTTCACATGCCCAGCAACTAATAGAAAACTGGCTAGCTGCATTCGATACACAATAAAAGGGCTATAAGCATTCAATGCATGTAACAATAAAATAAGCAGGAGCAAAGCTGTGTATCGAATAATTTCTGCAAGTCTATGAAGTTATATAATCATTATTTATTCATAGAAAAGAAGTGAAGAAGCTAGTTATCTAGTTGTCTAGTTATATAGATAATTATTCCGAGGGCTTTTAAAGTTACGGCTGCCCTTTAAACACATATATGTAACTCAGATGAACACAACAGTATGGGATGTTAAGAGTCTCTTGAGCAAACTACGTTTAAGCCCCAAAGCCACCACTTGCAGGGCTACAGCTGGTGCTAAATGGCTTTTAATAAGCTCTATTCTTTATTGGGATCTTGAGAATCCATTCGCAGTATTCATTTGTAGCGAGCTAATCCAATGCAGTTCGTGTCAATAGGCGAACTCTGAAAAGATGACATCCTCTGCACAAGTGAATCTAATGAACTTAAAATATTGTAAAATTTAATAAAATATTGAATAATTATGTCCTGATTAAAGAAATGTTCCTTGACAGGGCCGTTAGTTTCGATTTAGGTGCAACAAACTGAACTGAATAAAAATTTTTTATCTAGATATTCGGTGTAGAAAAAAATACTGATTTGTACAGCATTTCTCTTTGTCGAGTTTCTCTATTTGTTTGTTATGTGTTGGTTGTGAATCCGAATTTTCTCATATGTGTAAGTGACATAGATTATGGACTTCGTACTGGGTATTTAAGATTTTGCAATCATTTAATATAGAATTACTGAAATTTGAGGAAGGTGCAAATGCTTTTCGCATAATTTGTTGTGTGCGTTGAGGCGTGCGGCGGCATCAACAGCACCCCATCCGTATGCCTCTCTGGTACTTCACCCGGGCTATTTGTATGCTGTCATGTGTGCATCGCACAGCTCCTTGTCGCCCCTTGCACTCGGGTTGACAAGTCGAGGGGTTGAGCTGTTGCGGGGCAGCGCCTGTCTGAATGCTGTGCCGAAAGCCAGCCCTACCACGCACTTGCACTCTCACTTTAATTTGTGTGCCAGGCAGCGACCCACGAGCCCCCAAACAATGTCACTTGCCTTTGTGAACTCACGTGTTACATGCAAATGTGCTTCCTGCCCAGAACAGAAGACTTACAACTCACAACTTGACGTTGTTCCTGCTGCCGCTGCCGCTGCTGCTGCCGCTGCTGCTGCTGCTGTTGCGTTTCTTTGTCTTTGGCTTTGTCTTTGGAAACAGCCCCACATGTTGTTGGCGGAGGTTAAGAGTGAGCGCAAATAAATATTGTAATGATGTATATGATTTCTTTTATGCAGACTACACAAAAGATGTTCCTGCCTATCAGTTTATTGAAATCCCTTTAGCCAAGCGACAACTCGGCTCAAGTGCCGACCCACTTGAGCGCAATTCGAAAAAAATGCAACATTTTTATGGCATTCATTTTAATGAAGTAACAGCCTGGCAAAAAGTCATTAAAAACGTGCAAAATATGTACACAGTGGAATGCAAAAATCAATAAACAATCAACAATGTATAAAAAAAGGTAAAACGGTGGGCTGGGCGGCTGAGAGGCTGCCTCAAGGCTGCAATTATGTGTATGTTCTGTTCTCAAAGTTGTCAAAGGAGTTGCCTAGGCCAGAGAAAAAATAAATGTGAAATGCGTTGACGATTGCATTTTTGAAGTGCACACCACAGCCATATGAAGGGGCACTGCGCATGGTGGTTGTGGCATTCGCTTACAATTTTAAAGACTCTGCGACACACGCATACACGCGCACTCTCATCCAAACACACACACACATACACACGGTCTTTGCGTTGACGTGCGAAGAAGCATGTATACCAATTAAATGCAACGGACAACGCCCCAAAAAGTATGCTACGAAATATATGTGTGGCAACTGCTGTCAATGACAGCGCAAATAAATGCAACAAAGCGCTTGAAAAGCACGCAAAAATAAAAATCGATGATGCTGCGACACACACACACACACGTATACAGTTACTATATGCACAAATGTGTAACACGGTATATAGCCTGGCATATAGGCTGCCTGGTCAGCTGCTGTTCGCCGAGTAGTGTGGGCATTTGTCATAACGGCAGCAATAATCAGAACGAGAAGCCTACAGCAGCAACAACAATAGCATCGCTGGTAGACGAGGTGTAGGAACAACAACAACAACAACAACAACAACAACAGCAACAGCATTGCATAGACACGGGAAGCGGAAACGGACTGTGCTGGCCCATCCATGTTGACGTCAGTCATACAGCGTGCAAATGTTGACCTACATACAAAATGCCATGCAAACAGGCGCATAAAAGCTACAACAACAACAACAACAACGAGAGCGCTACGTGCAGATAAGTCCTTTTTGTGCGGATGCCAACGCATTGTTAGAAATATGACGGACATTGCCACAGCCATCCACATAGCCATTGCTGTTGTTCAACTCCACCCCGTTATTGTTTTTAATACTAACCAGCATCGTAATTGTTATGTAGATTTATCAATTTTGAGTTGACATGCTCCAGGCAGCAGACAACAGCTCTTCTGTCCAGTGCCCAGCGGCAGATGTGCAGTTTAAACGAGTCACTCCGAAGCGTCAAATTTTCAATGCTGAACAAACGTCTTTGTTTGCGGTATATGTTCGATGATTCGTTTACGTTTTCTTTCATTCAGACCTGGAATAATTATTATAATTATTAATAAAATATATATTTTCACTTGTTTAAAAATAGAGTTCTTGCTGCTCGTTTCTTTTGTTTTAGTATACTATCATTATACAGATATATAAATCACAATCCAACCTACATACAAATTAATTAAGTATTTTAAACTTTGTTTTGGGTTTTTTCTTGGATAAAATCATATAACTTGTTTTTAATAATGTTTTAACGAGCTTGGATTAATTTTATTTAACTTCAGTATGATTTAACATTAATGTATTAAGATCTTTTTGTAGAGTTAAACAGACAAACATTTCGACTAAAGGGAATTATGGAGGTTACACAATTGATTTAAACGTACGTTATACTACCAGACAATTTCCATAATGAATGGCGCTAAAGTCTCAGACATTCTAATTCGAACGCTTGCTTGATAATATCCAGTTGGATTGCATTGCTCAAATTTGTGTGGTAGTAAACTTTGGGGATAATCGGGCACTTAAAGAAGGAGTTGTTCACAACTAAGGCAGCGTAACTATCAACTAAAATATTCTTAAAGAACTGGTTTGACAAGATCTGGCAGCTCTCTAATTTTTTTAACTGTTACAATATTCGTTATGATTTCACAGAACTCATCAGAACGTTGAAGGTAAACTATGAAGCCGGTTTAACTACGCGAAAAGCGTAAAGTAAGTGTAAAGTGATCCGTTCCACTGACTCCGTAACTGTTATCCGTTTCATATGTACCTGTGCGGAAATAATGTAGACTATAGATGTATACGAAATTTTATATTGAGAAGACAGGCTTACTTTATCGACTGAAAGTAGGCAAAATATCCACAAAAAAGACTCGATGTGGAGACATGCTAGACTAAAAACTGGATATTTTTAAGTGAATGATATTTAATGCTCACCCATATTTTGTTAAATATCGTTAGCCACTATAGATTAATGTTTTATGTATTTATAATTCCATTAAGGGCAAATGTTATGGTTCGATAAGTGATTAACGCGAAGCTTTTTTACGCATGGCCAAATCTATTTTTTGTATCTCGTTACATACAATAGATGCAGGCTGATTGGCGGGGGCTCAGTGAATCTCATAGTCGGCACGTAACATTTTTACTTGTTAACATAAACAATTGCTGACAACACAATATATGCGGCCAACGTTGAGGGTCTATACTTATATATAAATTAATAATTCATTTATTGTGTTTAATAATTTTAATTGCCCATTTAAAAATTTGACATTCAATTTAATGACTCTGGATTAACTTTGTTATACATTCAGTAACATGTAAGCATTCTGTTCTTTGTTCGTGGATGTATCTTTTCCATTAACTAAAATATATATCGTTATGTTTTTAGTGAAGAATCAAATAGTGAAACAAGTTCATTAAATATAGAATCAGTTTTATTGCAAATCTAAAATTTATCCATAAAACTTATTTTCAGTGCACATTGTATTTCCAGACGACTTCCATAACGAATGGGGCTGAAGTCTCAGACATTCTAATACGAACGTTAACCTGATAATATCCACTTGGATGAAATGACGGTGTAATCAAGGCATTGCTCAAATTCTTGAGGTAGTAAACTTTGGGGATGATCGGGCACTTAAAGAAGGAGTTGTTCACAATTAGGGTGGCGTAGCTTTCAGCCAACATCTTCTTAAAAAACTGATTCATTAAAAACTGGCAGCCATCAATCTTTTTTAACTGGTACAAAATACGTTGGGACTTCACAGATCGCATCACAATGCTGATGGTGAACGATGGAGCCGGTTTGACTACTCGAAAAGTGTACAATACATTTTGATTGGGTATTTTTTTGAAATATTCCACAAAGTTGTGATCGCAATTCGTTTCCACTGACTCCACAACAATCAGCCGTTTCATGTGTATCTAAGTTGATATAATGAAAACTTAAGATATATTGAAATATTTTCGTTGAAGACAGGCTTACTTTCGCAACTGAAACTAGCAGTAGCATCCATAAAACAATAGCTCGATGTGGAGACATTGTACACTCCAAACGGGCGATTCTGAAGTGACTGAACATTTTAGCTCATCAATATTAAGCCAAAGATCATTAACCACAATAAAAAATGTTATTTATGGACCATTAAGTAATACTAATGAGATTCGGAATTTTATATTCATTCCTGAAGTGAAAAGAGTATATTGGTTGCGAGCAATGTCCGTTTTGCTGGCCGCCTGTCCGTCTATTCGTACGAACTCAAACCATTTCGTCACTACTGATACTAGAGATGCTCGTCCGACAGAGTGTTAAGATTTTTCAGATACGTCCTCAAGAGAGCTTAAAAATTTGGAATATATACTTGCGTTGAAAACCCATGATCTAAAAGATATGGTGGATATGATTGGCACGTGAGATAATGCTAAGAAGTTATACAGCTCGACTAAAAAATTATATGGCCATGCTACAAGGAACGTGGCAAATAAAATCTTATAATATTGTGTTTTTGGTTTGGTTTTTGGTTGATAAGTCAAGGGTACACAAGGATACATATATATACTTGAGTTACTGGCCTCTATCAAGTATGTTCATAAGCATATCGAAAATTACCCCTGAATTTTCATATTTTTAGAGCGTTTGTTCCCAACAAAATATGCTTACGTTATCTTAGACCCCTTCCGTAGACTTCCCGAAAACTGTATTCGATATATATTAGAATATTAGAGTGATATCTCGCGATATTTTTTGGCCGCCTCATGGATTTAGATTGTTCAGATGTGACTTATCTGAATTTCATACACTTGGATGGCATAGGAAGAACCTTGTTGTCCTGAGATGGTTTGAGGTGCGTTTGCTCACTGCATACTCGAATGTTTTTTATATGCTTGTGTCGAAGGAAACTAAAATTGTTAAAGTGGATGATCAGTGTTGGCTTGAGTGCCTAACTGCGCTGCCAACTAGATCATATTTTATTTGTTGACTTTTATGCTCGGCAAAAATCGATCCACTACTTTAATTTTGGCCTACAACAAAATAATTTGCCAGAATCTGCATAACATACGGCTTTCGACTCTCCGGCACTTCAACGCGTAGGCTTAATTGGTAATAGCCCAGGGGGTGAATGTTGGGCATAAGCTTGGCAGCGATTATATTCCTCAGGAAGTAAACTTTCGGGTGGATCGGGCACTTGAAGAATGAGTTGTTCACAACTAGGGATTGATAGACCTGAGACAGAAATTTGCTCATCATCTGATTTTTCAAAAACTGACAGCCGTTCAGTTTGTTGAATTGGTACATGATTCGCTTGGACTTGACTGCACTCAGGCTAACGCTGATTGAAAAGGATGAAACTGGCTTGACTACGCGGAAAGTGTAGAGCATATTTTGATTGGGAATTTTTTCGAAGTATTCCACATAGTCGTGATCACATTTGGTTTGTACCGTTTGTACAACAAACCTCCGATTGGTCGACAGTGGCACCTATGGATTAGAGATATGAATTGAGAAAGAAAATACTCCACACTTCAGATAGCCTTACCTCTACTGCGAATGCCATCGATAGAAAACAAACCAGAATTGGACGCATCGTAAGCTGACTGCTAACTGCAATTAACACGATTTACCCAAATAGTGACAAGGCTTCAATCGCTCACATGAATGAACGCTTAAATATTTAAACTTTTTATAGAGTCATAAAGAGATAAATGTTGTTATGGACCATTAGCTGCCATTCGAAAGTTAATGTCATTTAATTTCGTTGTTTACCCTTTTATATAGCCTTAAAATATTTTTGTGCCCACAGTCAACCGAAAATGTGTATATAACAGAAAATATAACATAATTGAGCTCGCACTCTGAAACTATTACTAATAAATATAATGTGTCTGTTTATTGGCTCACTAATTGAGTTGGAATAAGATGTTAATCGGCGGCTAAGGTTCAAAGTGTTGTTCGAATGAAACTGGTCCAGTTTCCTATACTGAAGTCAACTCTTTGAGTAGGTTGCTGGTATTAGGTTGCCACTTCGAAAGGCCTCTCTGTTTTTGGCACCGACGAGTGCCGCAAAGTGCCAAGGCAATGTAGTGCCACCTGACAATGTCTAATGATGATGGAGTAAGTGCAGCAGCCACTACATAATCATTGCCATAACGCAACGGCAACAGACGCAGTGCCCATTTTGTGGCTGCTGCTGTTGTGGGTGTTGTTGTTGGTCCGCGTAGACAGACAACACAGCCAACCTGGCAACCAACCTCCTAGCTAACAAACAATCTAACATTCCAAGAGCCAACGAGTGCTGCCCTGGCAAGTGTGTAAGTGTGGAGGCGTCGAGGCGGGAGCGTGGGGGAGTGGCATTGGCGGTTGTTATCGCACACAGGGAAAACTCAATGAGTCAATGACTTTCTGGTGTCGTTCGTTGATGCGCGTCGCGGCTTCGTTGTCATTAGTAACAACACCGACACGCACTCTCTGACAGGTACACACACACACATACACTTACACAGCCACATGTTCACCTACCTATACCTATACACGTTCAGTCGTTGGCTGGGCTGCTGCATGCAGTAGGTTGGTCGCTGTGGGAAATGCGAGCGGGCCCGACAATAAATTTGGCAAACAAACACGTTTTGGCTTATGTTTTATTGGTGTTCGTGTTGCTGTTGTTGCCGCTGCCGTTGAGGCTGCGGCTGCGGCTGATGTTTCGGTGCTGTCCTTGGCGTACCTAATGTGTGTCAACGGCAGGCATTGCTGTTGTGCTGTTGTTGCGGCTTTCGTTTTTTTGGATTTTGTTTTTGTTTCTGCTTTTTTCCCATTTCTGATTGTGATGCGGACTCTTATTCTGAAGCTTTTTACGCATTCACGCGCCCAAATTGGCCAGCAGAATGTGTAGAATACACAAACAAATTATATGCTACATGCTCTTAGGCTAAGTAATTATAATTTTTTGGCAGCCAGCAGAGCTTGGCAGCCATTCACTATGGTTTCGTGCAGCTCCTCTCTACACATAATTTCCCTCGATGCTCATTAGCCGCCTCCAGTGCTAAATCAGGCAATATTTATGCGCAGGCCGTAACGCTTTAAGTGTTAAATTGTTTGCAATGCCGATGCCAAGTATATTACACAAACAAAATTATGGGAATATTAAAATGTCCGCACAGGTTTCCGCTATGCGTTATGTTCTGATTTTTATAAAATATATGCTAAAAGCGTTAATTTTGAGTTTAATTGTATCTATGGATCATATTTGAGTTGAGTTACAAGACACGCGAATGATTATGTGAGATCAAACTTGGGAGGTTTTCGTACAATAATTGAAACATATCCATTGCTCGGCCAATGGGTTCGCCGTTCGATGTTTGACCCACACTTCTAACAACCCGGTTGACCGCCCAGTGTAAACACAGCTGTTTGATGGCCCCGCTCACACTTGCCTGTTCGTACAGGTCCGACTCTCATTCGTGCCTAACCACAGACAACAAGGTGGAGGGGCGCATGCGCCGAGTCAGCAGTGCTGCCAACTGCACTGCAAAGCGGAAACACCGCAGCAGTGGCAGTTGCCGAGCTGTGTTCAAGTCAGTTGCTTTTCGAGGCTCGTAGGATACGCACGGCTCTGGCGGTTCAGAAAATGCAAAGGCAGAGTGTACAGTGAGTGTACTTTGAGTGCCAGCGGTTCGAGTACGAGTTCAAGTGGCAGTCGCTTCGCGTGTGTGGTGAATTCGCGTGGTCAAAGAGCACGCCAAAGAGAGTACAGAATCCGAGAGTCTGAGAAACGCAACGAAGAGCTTGGCTCGCTTGCTGGCGGAAAAGGCATCGCAGTCATTTAGAATCTTTGCCCGCGTGCAGTTGCCTGGACAGGATTGTTGAGCGAGGTTGTGAGTGCGAGCTTGTGCTCGGAGTGTGCCGGCTATTAAAGGAAATCGCAAACATCATAAAATCAACAAATCATTAGTTCTAGCAATTACTACATAACATTGGTGCCAAACGACAAGAGAAAGTGTCTAAAATGTAAATCCGTTCGACAGTGCAACTCACTTTGAATCCGAATCGCGTGAATCGAGAATCAATCATTGCCTAATCAACAATACCAAAACCAAACTAAACCAAAACCAAACGAAAACCAAACCAAACCAAATCAAAACAAAAACAAACGAAGAACAAACGAATAGTGGAACTAAAATCAAAACAGGAAACCGGAAAGCATGTGGATTAGTAGCCGCCTTTTTCTGATTTGTTTGCTGCTCAGGTTTGGTAGGTGCAACTTGTCTCTTTATTTTTGTTCTATCTCCGCCTCACTCCTCTTAGCCCATGCCACAGGATTACTCTGCTGGAACGCTTGGAATGCGCCGCAAAGTATGCTTAGATTTGTTTCTGAGTGTGTGCCTTGAATAGCTATCAACAGCTGTCGGCAAATATTTTCCTTTTACGCGCTCCGAAACTTATTATTCTAAAAGGCGCCTAAGCTCATAAGGCTTTTCAGAGATTTAACGGGTTTCGCACGGAGTTGAATTCCGTAAAGACTTTTAGGCCTATCCTACGCGCTTTGAGAAATTTAATTCGCTTGAAAATATATCAAGTTTATGTTATGCTTAATTAAACCTCATATTCTTTCCATAGTTGACTGCGAGTGCTTTAATATTGCAGAATGAAGACGTTGCCCGAGGCTTGAGCCCCTCAGCTACATAAATCATAAGAGCTCACATGAATACAAACTCTTCCTCAGAGAGAGGGAGAGAGAGAGAGAGAGGTGTTAGCATAATTTATGACCAAGCATTTACTCTACGAACTAAGTGCAAATGATTTGGTCCGTTTATGTTACGTCAAGCCCATAAAATGACGCTCATAACAACAAAAACTAAACCAGCCAACGCGCAAACTGCGTATACATAATATGAAATTGCCTTATGATAAAAACCCTGGCGTCAATTTATGCCACATAACTTGAGTGTGTGTGCGTGTGTGTGTCTGTGCATAGCGGACTAATGAAATGTGTCAGAAGCAGAGCCAGAGCACTCGATCGAACCACAGTAGACCCATCAAATTGTTCACACAATACACACACACACGCGCGCACACACACAGAGATAAAGAAGCTTTTGGAAATTTGATATTTTCCAATTTTCATTGCCTAGCCTGACTGTTTTCATATTTATGATGGCTCTGGCAATAACAACTGACGTACCTATCGATATTCCATGAATACATATACATAGTATGATTTCGCACTCTGGCTGAGCTGGAAGCAAATGAAAAATATGCAAATGAAATTGTTGCTCAATATCCGAAGGGCGGTCTTTTCTTCTTCTTTTTTCGTTATTATTTCATTTTCATGCGGATAAAAATAAACATAAAATCTAATGCGCTGCTCAAATTCAGCACCGAAAACAACAGGAATTCGATTATGCCAAATACTTGAAAGAGCCCAAACCAAGCGAACTTAACCCAGAAATTGGTTGTTTGTATTGGCCTTAAATGGACTGTTGCTCCCTCAGATTGATTGCATTTGAAATCTTTTGTGACAAACGCTTTAATTTCGTGTGGGATTAATGATGTACGCTTCAGCTTCCTGTCAAATGTTCTTCTAGGCAGAGGTCAACCCGAGCGCAGCTGGCGGCTAAATCCAAAAGAAAAATGGCCCGAGCCTGAGCTGTTATCGTCCTAGCTGAGGATGCGAGCATCTGCTAAAGTTTCAAATGAGAATATTATTCTCTGTGTGTTTTGTAATTTAAAAATATATTTTATTTTTAATAATTAATTTTATTTCATTTTTAAAATCTGTTTTTCACTTTTATTCCTTTTTAGCTGTGTAAAATACGAAGCCTACATTTTTGTGACTTGTGAATTTTTTTGTTCTGGTTTTCCTCGAAAAACAATTTGCGCTATAAACATTTCAAATTTCTCATTCAGTTGCCTTTTTTTGGATTTCGTTCTTTGCTTTACTTTGCCTCTGGTTCGTGTGCAAGTCGGCTTTGAAGGGGCTTAGGGCCATCTCTTTGGTTTCCAGTTGGGCCAACATGAAAAGTTATTTACAATTATTATTACTGCTGCCGTTGTTATTATTGTTCTTGTCTGAGTGCGCGTCGGTGTGTAAACGTTTTAAGTTCTTTCAACTTTAGGCCAAAACAGTATTGAATTGGTAATAGCAGCGCCATGACTGTGCCGGCGCGTGTTTGTGTGTGTGTTGACGTTTCCTTTGCTTGTTTTAGCGCATAAAAATTGAATTTCCTGTTTTCTGGGTTGATTACGCACAGGGCACAGCCCATCATTTCCGGTGCCGGTACCAACTGCCAGCACTCCACTTGAGCACTTCCGCAGCTGCGAAAGTCCTTTAAAGTGTCGGTCGCTCAGCTTTAATGCGAATTGGAAACTGTTAGTTTCGAGGCTATCAGTTTATGGGAATGCCTCAGGCTGTTTTACGGCTAGGCCTTTATATATTATGTCTGCAGTATCATAAACAACAGAGCTACACAAGTTACTCACACGCAAAGCTCAAAGGAAAAAGAAAAAAAAAAGAAATAATTTCAAAAAGTGCCAAAAGGGCATAATCCAGAGCAGAAGCACACAGTCTGAGTCGCCTCGCACAAACAACCCCCCAAGTCGGCAAGTTGATGAGAAACACACTCGCATTCCAAATGAAAGCCAGTGGGAAAGCGAGACGAAAAAGTCGAGCGGAAATTCGAAGAAAAGCTTTGAAGGATGCAGCAGCCAACCGCGGTTGCACTTACAGCTGGTGCTTCTGCTGTTGCAACTGCAGCTGAGGGAGTGCAACGAACTGGCGGCAGTTAGCTTGACAAGTTGTAAAATAGCAACAGCTTCAAGAGCGTAATAAGTTAATGCTGCTCCGCATTGACACAGCTTTGTGGATAAGTCAATCCTAGCAAGAGATATACTCAAACATATGTATAGTAATATATAATAAATATGCAGAGAGTTTCCCGAAACAGCTTAATATGCATTGCATATTTCTTAAAGCCAAATAGCTAGAAACTTGTTGGTCTCTTCTCCTGTGTGTCACCGTCAATCCCTGCTGTCTTAAATTGTTTCACGACTTTGGCATTAAGTCCGCACAGCCCAAATCGAAAATATTCGCGTGAATGTCGAATTCGTCAGTTAAGCCGCAGCAATAAGCCCAAGTTGAGGTGCTAAAAGAATAAGACGAGATGAACATGAACATGAAGAAGAAGACGTACTTGGCTAGCTGGCTACACGGCGCAGAATGACAGGAAAAGCAGAACAGACGCACAGTGGCGCTCGAAGCGTAGACTCTTTGTTTTCACAGCAAAGAATAAAAAACCTACAAGTGGATGTACACACACACATATATGTGTATACCATCTAACCCGGACACCCACACACACGGGGAGACATGTGTGTGCGCTTTGCGGCACATGCTCGTAAAATATACCCTTTCTAGCCGAAACAAAAAATATACCGAGTGCCAAGCGTACTCAAGACATACTTGCAATAATTTTATGGCCTGGCAGAGGCCTCGTCCTGCTCGCTCCCAAACAGCGGGAGCCATGAAATCAGCGGGGAAAGCGAAATGAAACGAACACGGACCGGAGAGACGAGCAGAAAAATGAAACCAGAAAGAAGTAACATAAAAATCCATGATGCCAAGCATAAAACAAAAAGCGACTGGCCAGGCACAGCAACAACAAAAAATATACAAAAGCAAAAAGAACAAAAACAACTCTAATTGCAGACACAATGACTTGGCGGTGCGGAACAGCCAAGCGAGCGGGGCAGGTGGCAGGGAGTAAGAGGCTCCTAGTGCCAGACTTGAACGAGTTGCAAGGATTTTCAGAGCGCCGCAGGGACAGCCGCTTGGGTGGCACTGACAGCCGAGGCGTATTCATGTGGAATTTGAAGCGAAATGTCAATTTGAGAAATACATATACATATACGTATATATGTACATACATATATACATATAAAAAGAATATGCGAATGTGTATGTGTGTGCGAAACGGAGAGCAAAACATACCCAAGCCATAGACAAAAATGTTATTCTTATTTAAGATAAGGCGCAATCTGTTTGCAAAGCGGCATGCAGGCGGGCAAGCACATTGAAACGGGCTTAAATGGAAAGCTTGCTTGATGAAATATAAAAGATTTTAAGTACCCCTTAAAGGAGAACAGTTGAATGCAGGCTAATGGAACTTTGCGCAATAAGAATTGCTCTATGAATATTTGAATGACACACAATTTAATTGCTTTTTAAGATATTTCTTTAGTCTTGTTTTTTTTTTTGTGGATTTTTTTAAAGAGCGTCTTTTGGAGGAGAAATAATAAAGATGTAAATTCTATATTTGATGGTGACTCTGCTCTTAATATATATATAGATTCATACTTTATTCATCTCTAATATACATTCTCTTTTTTTTTGTTTTAGATGCGACGATTAGCGAGCCCTTTGAAGCACATCTGCGTGGTCCCGGCTTTGTCATGGAGCCTCCGGGTCGCGTCGAGTTCTCCAATTCGTCCGGCGGCTGGCTGGATTGCTCCGCCTCGGGCAGTCCCCAGCCAACGATCGATTGGGTGCATGCGGACGGCACGGCGGTTACGGAGATTCATGGCGTGCGTCGTGTGCTCCGCAACGGCACGCTCGTGCTAATGCCCTTTGCTGCGGCTGCCTATCACCAGGATATACATAATACGATATATCGCTGCATCGCCAGCAACTCTGTGGGTCGCATTGTGTCGCGCGACGTCCAAGTGCGGGCGGGTAAGTTTCGAGTCAGCCAAAATGCATCATATATAGACACACGTATACATGTGTATGTATGTATGTATATGTATGTCTGTTAGTTGTGCATATTTTTGTATTTTCACATTTTTCGTACTTTTGTGGCAGTCGTGGCCCAGGCCTACAAAGTGGATGTGGAGGTATTATCCGCGTCGCGCGGCTGCACAGCCATTTTGCGTTGTGTGGTGCCCACGTTTGTCAAGGAATTGGTACGAGTGGTCTCGTGGGTTCATGAACCCGCTATCTACATCTATCCCTCGCTGCAAGGCGGTAAGTAACGCGGGTGTTCATACTTGTGCAACGTCTATCTGTCTCACTGTCTCACTGTCTGTCTGCTCGTCTGCTGCTGACGTGGCTTCAGCTGAAGTCGCAGGCTCGTCCTCAGTCCTCGCCTGCATCCTTGTCCCTGTAGCGGCTTACCAAGCCAACAAAGTGCATTGTTTGTTTTCAGTATTTGCCTGCTTAACTACCAGCGCTTTGCCTATACACCATAACGCGTGTGCATGTGTGTGAGCGTGTGTGTATGCATGCGAGTGAGAGTGTGTGAGTGTGGGCCTATTTAAGTATGCGTGTGTGTTATGCCCTATGCTTTGATGCATAATTAACATTGTCCTTAGGCAATTTGAGAAGAGCTTTTAACTTGCCTTAACCCTGTCCCAACAAAGGTGCAACTTTGTGCAATGATAAGTAGTTAAGCCTTTGGCAAGCGCTCAGCGATGCAGCTTTCTAAAACACAAGCATATCACAGACTTCCTTAAATGTCTCTTTTATGCGGCAATTTAAAGTAGGCATACGAATTTATTTAGACATTTCAAATTCAATTTGCACATTTTTAATAAATACAAGTTTCATTTTCGGAAAAACCAAAAAGTTGTAGCCTATAGGTTTTCCAACTTTCTATTTGACAATATAGAATTGTAGGTTTATTAAACTTTAAAGTTCATTTGTGTGATCTACATCAAAGGATATTTTTTTTATTATGAATTCGATACTTAAAAAGATAATTTTTTTAGTTTCTTCCTTCATCATTTTATTTTGATTCATCAGAGACTATCCGATTTTTACACTCAATACCGAGAGAGAGAGAGAGAGAGAGAGAGAGAGTTTATTGGTTTTACGCTGTGTATGTCTTGTTGTCCATCTGAGCTTTTGAACTCAACTATTGAAGCTAGAGACTTGAAATTTTAAATATATAGCCGTGAAAACCTCGTCTGATAAAGGGTTAACATTTTTCCGATAAACCCATTAAGGGTGGCTTTTTAGTTAATAACTCAAAATGTTGTCGGCCTCATCTATTGATTTACCTCCTATTGAGTTCTGGTAATTCTTCCAATTCCTCGGAGCTTAAGCTCCGAAGTGTGACAATTATGTTACTTGAGTCTCCCTCCTGACACTTTAACCAACAAATATTCAATTGTTTGTGGACCGTGAATTAGTATTATGCTGTCGGTATCGCCCGACTGCAATGATCTTACTTGCTTTATTTTCGCCTTGGAATAACTCTCTGTTTTCTTATTTCGCAGATGGCAAATTCCATTTGCTGCCAACCGGTGAGCTGCTCATTCACAATCTGCAAGAGAGCGATGAGTCGCAATCCTTCCGCTGTCGCAGCATGCATCGGCTGACCCGTCAGGTTGTTGTCAGCTCGCCCACGCGATTGCGTATTAATTGTGAGTGACCCAATCACAGCAGCTGGCTGATACACAAAGAGACACTCCCACACATATGTGTACAGAGCTAACATCAAGACTAACCAATGTCAATCTCTACTCATACAGCGCATCGCGGCATCATCTCACCGAGCGTTGTGGAGCACACATCCCATGTGCAGGTCTCGCAGGACGAGGGCGCGGTGCTGTTGTGCGTGGCGCAGGGTTGCCCTTCGCCTGAATACAGGTAGGTTTCGTGCGGGGCGGAAAATCGATGGCTCTGTCAGCCAGCCAGCTAGATCCTGCTAGACACATTACAGGTGAAACTTTTGACGTTGACAGCGCTGCCTTTGTGTGAGTTAATTGGAACGCATATACGTTCACACCCACACAAATAGGTGTTGCAGGTGCGAGCGTTTAGGGCTTCCAAGCATATAAATAAAACTGTGGCCGCTGCAACATGGCCAGTGATTGTGTAAATGTGTCGAGAGAGTTGCCAGCAATGGAACGCTAATTAAAATATGAAGTTGAGCGCTGTCTACCTTAAAGTTGGACTATGAACTCGAACGCTAGATGCCACTCTGATGTAGATAACATTGCGTTTGCGTAACGTTTGAGTGTGTGTGAAATTGCAGAGAATAGAATACATGTATTCAGATGTCTGGGTGTGTGTGTGTGTCTGTCGCCGTTAAACTGCTAGGAGGGCAGACCAGAGGTAGGTGTAGGACACATGTGCACACATAATTACGCTTTGATAAGCAGACAAGTAATAAAAAACTTTCGCTGCACTGCAGCCGCCAACCGGCAGCCGCCAACCGTCAACCGGCAACCGGCAACCGGTAGACGGCAGTCAGCAGTGGGGGCAGCGGCTGTAAATTTCCGAGATACAATGCCAGACTGTAAACGCGAAACAAAAGAATCTATGAGGGAGACCAAACCACTGTCAGATAGATGGATAGATTGCTGAGCAGCAAATAAAACAAAAAAACAAGAAAAATAAAACTGTAGCCATTTCATAATTAATAAAGTCGGGAGACAGGCGGGTAGACAGCGACAGACACATTGGCAAATGAGCCAACCATTGGGATTAATGCAACATTAAACAAAGGACGAGTTGATAAAACATTCAGGCATAGGGACAGAGAGGAAAGCCCTGCACTCCTTTGCGTGTGTGTGTGTGTGTGTGGGCGAAGCTAACTTTAATTATTTAAATAGTTGGATTAGGCTGGAGTAGGAATTTACGATCAAACATCTTGTATGTAGAATTGTTCCTTGCTTTGCAAACTTATCTGTCTCTTGCGATCTATAAAGTGTATCTCTATTTCTAAACTGCATTCGTACTTTTTGTTTTACTCCATCCCAACTTAGTTGGTATACTCAAAACGGAGCTGGGCCGCTGCCTGTGCTGAGCGGCCCGCGGGTGCGACTGCTTGGACCTATTCTGGCTATTGAGGCAGTCACTGGCGAGGATTCGGGTGTCTACAAGTGTACGGCCAGCAACGTGGGAGGCGAGGCTAGTGCTGAGTTGCGGCTGACTGTGGCCACTCCCATACAAGTGGAAATCTCGCCGAATGTACTGAGCGTGCATATGGGAGGCACGGCCGAGTTTCGCTGCCTGGTGACCAGCAACGGCAGCCCCGTGGGCATGCAGAACATCCTGTGGTACAAGGACGGACGGCAGCTGCCTTCATCCGGTCGCATCGAGGACACGTTGGTGGTGCCGCGCGTGAGCCGTGAGAATCGCGGCATGTACCAGTGTGTGGTGCGGCGGCCCGAGGGCGATACATTCCAGGCCACTGCCGAGCTGCAGCTGGGCGGTAAGTAGCAGTGACCAAGAATTGGCAACAGCCGCCAAGTAATTGCAGCTAAAATATTTATATGAATATCCGCAACCACATTGGCCTTGCAGATGCTCCACCCGTGCTACTCTACAGCTTCATTGAGCAGACGCTGCAGCCGGGACCTGCTGTTAGTCTGAAATGCTCTGCAGCCGGCAATCCATCCCCGCAAATTTCATGGACATTGGACGGATTTCCTCTGCCATCAAACGGAAGGTAATTGAACTTGTTGAAAACGGGCTCTGCCAGCGCACTAGGCGGCGGTGGGTGAAGCTCGACTATTGCCAACTCTGCGGGAGGCACCGCAGCAAATGAAAAAAAGGAGAAAAAAAAAATGAACAGAAACAGAAAAAATGCGGCGGAAGCTGCATTTATTGCGCTCGTTGTATATATTTTTCTCTTTGCATTTTTTTAGCAGTTGGCTTTTAAAACATCGCACGTATAGAAAGTAGCTCTGTCGGCTGGCGTGCCTACTGAGTGCGCGGGTCGGCGCCGGCTTCAACGTTCATTCACTCTTTGGAGGGGCACAGCCACAGGCGACGGTCTAAAGACTTGCTCTAGCCCACTCCTGTGTCTGGCCAAGGCTCTGACTTTGCCTTTCTATTTGTTAATTAAGGCTCGGCAAGTGTGTTGTTTGCCTTACGCATTTAATTACATTTTTAGTCTGGCTAAGAGCCAACAACCAATAGAAATTTCCAATTGCCAACCGCCAACAGCCAACAGCCATCACCCATCACCCATCAGCCAACTGGCAACTGGCGACTGCTTATTAAATTCCCAGTGGCTCTTTAATGACATTGACATTTGCATTCAACGGTCAAGCGCTCCAAGTAGTTGCCTTTATTTGCCACAAACAAATAAACTGCAACAGCACATCGATTGATTGGCTGCCTCTGCTGCAGCTCCCTCCCCTCGCCATGCTGCCCCAGCCAGTGCTCGCCAGCCAGTGCTTTTGATGGCTTTGATGACGCTGCTTTGATATTGTCACTGGCATTTCATTTGATTTTTACTACAGAATTTTACACTCCTTCCAGTGCGCACTTCATTTTCAGTTTGCTGCCAGCTGCCACTAATTGTTTGAGTTACGTCTGTAATGATTTGCAAGTCAAAGTTGGTCCGTTGTTGACTTCTGTTGTTGATTAGAAATGGCCCCAGTTCGTTTTATTAACATTGACTTTGGCTGTCATTTAGTTCGTTCTGTTTGCTGTCCAATAAAAAAATCACAGCAGCGCTTCAGCATCTGACTGCACTTTGTCGCTGTCCGGTTTTTAATTAAAACTAATGCCATCTGTTGGCCACTGAAGGGCACCCTGAAAGTTACAAATAGTTGCACAAGTTAATATATATCACCACGAAACTCCGTTCTTTTTATGATACTGTATCGAATCATATCTGGGATAATATTTTTATCTATTCAGGTCTCGCTTGAGAGAGGTTTTTATAATTTGCAATGATTTCTGTGAACATAACAAAGACTGAATGCTGAACTGGGAACCGAAAGTTATTGATGGCGTTTCTCCCATCAGCAACATCTGTCACTCTTCAGCTGCATATCGTGCACCGAGTGAGCAAAAACATTATTCATGCAAAGAACTTGAGACTTTGCCATGAATATGTTTTATTCAAGTGCTCAGCTCTTTTTCGTTGT
Organism: Drosophila mercatorum; assembly: GCA_961210405.1. Taxonomy (NCBI): domain Eukaryota; kingdom Metazoa; phylum Arthropoda; class Insecta; order Diptera; family Drosophilidae; genus Drosophila; species Drosophila mercatorum. The sequence continues at coordinate 23,096,320 of CAUIUS010000004.1, read as the reverse complement.
GCTTGAATTTGAATATGTCCAGCACTTTTTGAGGAGTTTGGCCGACCACAGGGCGCAAATTGATTACAAGCATTTTCGAGTGGGCAGTGGTAGTGCGAAAGTTTGCCCAGAAGTTGCCGACACTCGGGTGTCGTCGCCCTTGGCTTCAATTTAAAAGTTATTTAAGCAACACAATTTCGACAAATAATGCCATTAGGCATTATACTCCCGCAGATACCCGTGTGGAAGGTGCTGGCAACCTAATTTGCGACTGCAGACATTCCGTTGGCAGCGTCGCTTGTTGTAATTGCCGAGTTTTAAGTGGTTTACATTATTCGGTTTAAAGGTATATCAACTTGGTAACTGTATTTATTTAATACACACGCAGACAGCCAGGCAGACAGTCGAGCAAACAGCCTGACAGACACACAGAGATTGGCAAGAAGACAGACAGCCACGCAGGCAGGCAGGCAGGCAGGCAGGCAGGCAGGCAGGCAGGCGGGCAACGGCGGGGCTCGGCGAGCAGAAGGCGCTGGAGCTGACGCCTTGGGGCGGAAATTAAATGATTGCGCGCACGAGGTAACGCAACACTCAAACGCTCATTTTACGCCATTTGGAGAAGTTTGTCTGAGGCATGTAGCATGTGGCAACATTGAAGGCGTCGCCGCTTACTCGCTCGGCATGTGTGCGCATCCTGCGCTCGTCTACAGCTGCAGGCTGTCTGGAGCAAGTATGTGTAATTCTGGCTTGAATAATTCAGCGTTAGGTGCGCCCCAAATAGAAAGTTGTGCATAAGTTTATATAAATAAGCATAGGATTTGCCTACTGCCAGGGTCATTGCAGCAATTTTAATTAAAGCTCAAACTATGTTCAGCTCTTAAATACACTTGAGGTGCTTCAGGCTCACGTCTGAATGTGTGCGTGACCGACCGACCACAATACTCCTTCATGGCCCGAACACAGCTGAATTTTTCTAAAAATTAATAAATCTTGAAAACTGTTGCGAATCTATAATAAAATATCTGATAACCATAATTTCAGTTCTCAGTTAGACTACGAAAAGAAGAGAGACTTTTATGAAGAGCTTATTCAGAAAACTCACCATCCATTGTAACAAATTTAGTAAAATTCCCATTTGATAATCTGCCATTTTACTTTCACACATATTTCTCTAAAATAAGAGTAGAATAGATCTAAACCCCTATAATTTCGAAGTGCATTTAGAAGTCACAAATGATTTCCCTTTTTGACGTTATTCTCACTTTGGTTATACATAGTCTTTAATATTTTAATCACTTCATTTTTATTTATAATTAATAACTTCTTAGACTCTATTTCCATTCCAACACCCTCCAATTGGCTCAAATTCCAATAGTACCGTTGGCTGTACTTGGCAGTAAACTGGGCCAAAGCTGGCCAGCCGAGCGAATAACCCATTCGAGTTGGTAATATTGTAGTTTCGTGCTAGCTGTATTACTTTTATTATTTTATAAACTTAATTACATTTTATAAATTCTCTTGTGTTTTATAATTTGAATACATATTCTCGGAATTTATTCATCAGGTTATTTCAAAGCATTTTCGGCACATTCTGCAATAATAGTAATTAAATTTATTGTAATATTCAGTTAAGTGACTTTTAATGCGCATTAAATAATTAAAAACATATTTCATTCGAATCCAGAAATTTCATATACATTGTATATAGAAATAAGCCTGTGTGGCAGTAACTTTTAAGCTTTTGCTATCAGAAGTATAGATCAATGGAGGCTTAAAGTAAACTAAAATAATATTTACTTTCGATTCAATCTTGCCTATACATATTTTCATAATCTATTCGTCTCGACTCTACTTAACCTTTGACAAATATCAAAAGTTTTGAACTGAATTTAGTTTAATCGGATTTAGCTTAGATTCGTCGAGCATTGAATTATATAAAGAGTCTGATAAATGTTCTTTTAAGTAATTTGCAATCTGTAAAACTTTTAAGAGCTCTAATACAATCCATTAAACCGTCAACGAGTTGTCGTGCGCCACGTGGAATCTCAGCCCAGACAAATTGAAATTCATAATTTTGTAAGTTTGCAGACAAACTTTTTCACTTCGCACTGAATCTTAAGTTGTGCTTGAACTACTTTTTTTGTGTCGAAATTAAGCCACCTAAAAGCTTGCTCAGGAGACACGCGCACACACACGCGGATTTACACAACTATCAACTAAAACAGCATACAAAAGCTGCGCCAACTATTAGGTTTATTTTGTTGCAACCAAACCGCTTTATGCCACAGCCAGTCTCACCCTTTTCCTTTCTTCCTTTGCCGGCTTATAAACTCAACCAGACATCTCACACACTCGCTTCCGCTTAAAGTTTCGTAATGGCGTTTAAGCTGCCACTCCATGGCGGGATGCTGCGGGGGCACTTTCGTTCTGCCATGTGCGGATGTGTGCAACTTGCAACTTTGTTGCAATTTTGTCCCGGCATTGTTTCAGTGCGCTCAATTGTTGCAGTTAGCATCCATGTCCATGGCTGAACATTTCGGGATATGTGTGTGTGCTGTTGCGTCTGAGTTTTGAGCAGCTTCATTTTCATTTAACTACAGTTGTTGTTCTCAACAAGCGTCGCGCGACTTGTGGGGCACTTCATAAAGTGCCAACCGCCAGCCGCTAAGTTTTTCGGTTGACTTTGCCACTTTCTGGGGAAATCAGCGTCCGAGAAAGTGCATTTACGATCGGCGCACAGCCTGCGCTAAGCGTGGCCCGGACAGCTGCAAAAGTTAATTAAAATTGTAATTACTTCGCCTTCTCAAACTCTAATGCCAATTGAAATGTTGCGAGCGCGTCGACCACAAACTAATGAGCCACTGGCTGAGATGCTTCGTTTAACAATGAGACCCCACAAAGCCGCTTGGTGTATATATGTGTGTGAGTGTGAGTGCCATATGGCGTATGCGGAACATTGTTTGCTGTAATTAATGTATTCGCCAATAAGACGGCTCGCAAATAAATAGACTTAGACTGCCAACTTGAGCGCTCATAAAAATCCTTTTTTTTCATTATTTGCCTTGGTAACGTAATGGCCGGAATAAGTGTAGCTCCTCTCTGATGTCTCTTTGGCTGTGGCTGTGGCTGTGGCTGCGACTGTGGCTGTGTCTTATGGGCGTGGCACATGACATTGAAAGCAGGACAGAAACTATGCTAAGCTTGACAGCTTGTCAGAGCGACTGAGTGACGCAGGGATAGACTTCATTACAGCTAAATAATGCAATGCTACGTACCCGCCGTGTTGTGTCGAAAACAAATGAAGCCCACAGCCAAAGGATTTGGGTCAGCCTGCATATGAGATGCGCCTCGTTGAGCGTGTGCAAATAGCCTCGTGAGCCTCTGTGCTACATGGGCCCGTACACTCACTAATATGCATGTAGTTGCTCGTTAATGCCCCTGGCCTGCACGCTTAAATATGCAGCAAAATAAAAACGAGCATGAAATGCATATCGCATTGCGCATGCAGTGTTCACGTGTGCGGGCCATTCAAATGTTTTTCGTACTAATGCATCTGTTCTCATGGTATTTCTCTGTCTTCTTTTCACAGATTTATGATCGGACAATACATCACCGTGCATGGAGATGTAATTAGTCATGTTAACATAAGCCATGTCATGGTCGAGGATGGCGGTGAATACTCCTGCATAGCTGAGAATCGTGCGGGTCGTGTGGAGCATGCAGCTCGCTTGAATATTTATGGTATGTGCTACATTCGCAAATCACACACAACTGTCTCTGCCTATCTGTGTGTGTCTGAGTGTCTCTGTGTGTGTGTAAACAGCTACTTTACACATGCACTTAAACGTTTTTCAGTTCTCTCAGTTTTTGTTTGTAGTTTTGGTCTCCTCTTTTTGGTGATTTTGTGTTGCCTACTTTTGCCCACCAGTTTTTTCTTTTTTACATCGCTTTCGCTTTGTTTCCACCTCTTCGCTCTTTGCGCCTTTCTCGTCTATCTATGCATGTATCTGGCTGCAGTTTGCTTTGCAGCTCTAAAGTGTTGTTCAAGGCGCATTCCCTCTTGTACACACAGGCAGAGAGCCCTGCTCGCTGAGGGCCTCGTCTACCTTGTTTTTGCAAAAAATCAAATATTTTTGTGTCGCCGGGCAAACAAAATGGCGTTGCTAAGCGGAGGAAGGCGCAAGCAAAATGACAGCACTGCAAAAATAAATATAAAAACTGCGCCATATTTGTACCCAACGCTTGCGCTTAAAGTTAAACAAGAAGCAAAAGGCATCCACGGCATGTCGAGGCTCAGATACCCTTGCAGGAGAACATGGTAGTGTGTATGTTCACAATAATATGATCATAATATGATCATATATGAGCTCTCAAAGTGTTAGATATACCTTTGGTGCCACCAAAAGAGTCCTCACAAATGCTATCAAACATACAAACAGTTAAATAGTAATAGATAGATCAGATAGATATCACTGTAAAGTTGATCTTACAAATTTACAAATTTATTTATTTCAGATATTCATGAATTCATTTGAATATATCACATATTTTCGTTATGATTCAGATCTGAAGTTCTCCTTGGGTTATCATACACTTTGATATGCTGAGCCAAGATGCCTTTAGTCAGAAACGTTTTCTATCTCACATTATGCAAGCATCTCAAAGCAGCGCTCATCTTGTTTGAATTCTTGCTGTGTCGCTGATTACGCGACTTGGTAATGGCGGTGATTACAAAAATCTCTGGCGAAGGGACCGACAGCGACACCAAACTGCTCACGTATGACATGCTGGAAAATTATGCATACTCCGCAGAATCCACAAGCAGCAGCCACATCACAACACACACTCCGACAACATGAACAACATCAACTACGAGTTGTTGTTGCTGTTGCTTGGCGGCATTTGCTGCATTGTTTCCTTCCGCATTCTGCAGGCGCGCAGCGAAAAGCGTTTCGGCGGCTCTGCTTAGAGAGTCAGTCTGTGTCGGCAGCCAGGATATGCATATTACATTTGCGCTGCTTCCTGCCTTTCCTTTTCCTTTGCTGCATGCTTTTTGCTTGTTTGCTTGTTCGCTGTTATATTTGCTGTTTGCTGCATTATTAAATGAGCAACGTGTACACAAATCTGTTAAGCACTTACATTTGTCAACCGCTCGCTCCGCAGGTCTGCCCTACATACGGCTCATTCCCAAGGTGACAGCTGTCTCGGGCGAGACATTGAATCTGAAATGCCCAGTGGCCGGCTATCCCATCGAAGAGATACACTGGGAGCGCGGCGGCCGCGAGCTGCCCGATGACATACGGCAGCGTGTGCAGCCGGATGGCTCGCTGACCATCAGCCCAGTGCAGAAGCACACGGACTCTGGGGTCTACACGTGCTGGGCCCGCAACAAACAGGGTCACAGCGCCCGTCGCAGCGGCGAGGTGACGGTCATAGGTTAGTATATATTTGTGGAGAGCCAACTGCCGGCCATTTGGCCAGTCTCCTTCACAGCTCGGGCCGGATGGCAAGGGGACAAAGAAATGAAAGCTCCGATGACGTCGAGTGAAAATTACATTTTAATTATTAACAGCAAATTAAGTAGATTGTGCGGAGCTTTAAGTTTTGATTTCTCTTTTAATTTTGGCGTGCATGCGCGTCTGCTTATACCCTTATTAAATATGCGCAATAATCCCAGCTTAAAAGTTTGTAAATTAAAAAGAGCAAACCTAAGTGCGGAGGAGTACGAGTCAGCGCATTTGCTGGTGGGCTGCTGTTTGGCCAGCGACCCTTTTTTCTAATTTTTCTTTTCCATTTTGATTTTAATTAATGAATCCGCGTGCTAATGAAGCGCAGCGTTAATTAAATGTTGATAATTTGCAACCTTTTCCGAGATTTGGCTCGCCGCTGCCACAGTCAGCCACAATCAGAGGCGCGAGCCGAAGTTAGGGCTGTAATTGTAATTACATTGATTGCTGGCTCAGCGAAGGGTGCTCCTCCCGCTTGTCTCACTCATGTTTGCCTTGACATAACCACTTGCAGTGCCGCCGCGTCTTAGTCCTTTTCAAACATCAATTCTTCAACTGAACATGGGCGATCGCGCCTCGCTCACCTGCTCTGTGGTGAAGGGCGATCTCCCATTGACCATCAACTGGCGCAAGGACGGCCGCCCCATCGATCCCACACAGCACATGTCTGTCAAGCAGGTGGACCAGTACAATAGCATTCTGGTCATTGACAACCTAGGCAGCGACCACACGGGTAACTATTCGTGCGTGGTGCGCAACTCGGCGGCGGAGGTGGAGAACTCTCAGGCGCTCCTGGTGAATGGTAAACAACTGAGTTGTGAACACTCGTCTATGTACCAAATATATTTTACAAATACTATCTTTAGTTTAAAGTAGTTGAGTTTTTCGTATGCACTTTGTTCAATGTAATCAACAACATCACTAATGAATCGACAAACGACATTTCACTTGTCCTGCAACATCCTTATACATAAACATGCATATACATATGTATATATTTAATATATATATTTATATATGTATATTCATATAATTGTAAATTATGTTAAAGAAACGGCATTTAGCTATTCCACATATTGTTATGAACATACCGTATATATCTTTATGAATCACTTTCACTTCAAGTTTTGGAATGTTTGTACAACCAAGTAACATACTATTTCGTAGAGTTTAACAATCCTTTAACAAAACTGCGAAGGTTTAGTTGTACATATGAATGTATGTATGTAATTTTAATAAGGACACATCCACAGTAGACATCGAACTGCCAACAGCCAACATCCAACAGCAAACAGCAGCTCAGCGCGGGATCCACATCAGTAAAAACAATGGAGGGGACAGCTATGCGATGGTTACAGACCGTGGGGTCTGGCAGTGACATTTGTTAACAATTCTGGTTGCTCTTTCCTTCTTGCAGTACCGCCGATCATAGAACCGTTCGCCTTTCAGGATGGCCTGGCCGAGGGCATGCGCACGCGCACTGTCTGTGGCGTTTCTCGCGGCGATGCGCCGTTGAAGCTGATCTGGCTTAAAGACGGCGAGCCGCTGCCCGAGCTGCTGGGTGCGAATATAACCATGCTCGATCAGTATAGCTCTCTGCTGAGCATTCCCTCGCTGTCGGCCACGCATTCCGGCGAATATACGTGTGTGGCCAAGAATCCGGCAGCTGAGATCAAATATACCGCTCTATTGCAGGTCAAAGGTAGCGTAATAGGTTACAAACTAACCAATACACAATCAACAACAATACTTCAATACACCAATACACCAATACACCGATACATCAGTACACCTATACACCAATACTTGCATTTAACACCTAACAGGAACTAATTAACCACCTTAAATTTTCACAATCGCCCCCTAAATAATAATTTTGCTTTCTCGCTGATGTATTCAAGAAAAGCGCTTCTTAATGGTTTTGAGTTTTTGATTTGATTCGTTTAATTTCTAAGAAATAAACTTTTTGATGCTTGTCCCGTGCCCCACAAGCTCAATCGTAACTGAACGTTGCCTAACTCTAGGTGCTTTGTTTTTGACGGTTTCACTCTACCCAACTAACAAAAAGAAACAACAAAGATCAAATATTAAATTAAAAACAAAACCCTAAATAAATCCAAATGTCAGAAATTGCCCAGCTTAAAGCATCCACCAAATTATTTATACGAATCCTCATACCCTTAAGACGCTTTGGCACGCTGTGGGTTTTTTAACAACAGTCTCACCAGGTAACCTCATAAACTGCACAGCTTCTTATTCGCTTCGTAAATAAAACCGCAAAATTTGTTATTAACATATATACATATTTAAATATTCTCACATTTAATATATATCAGCATAAATCATAACTTGATGAGTTGCGAAATTTCATTTCAAAGCTTTTTACACTACAAGAGAATCGACGGCTTGCCGTGGTTGAAATGCGCTTTTTGAAAGTCGATACTAAACTTTACTGTTAAATATCAAAATTTAAATATAGCCCTATATGTATATATATATATATATATATGTATATATATATGTCTCCATTAAACAAATAAATCGTACACCAAACACTTTGTTCTTAGGAGGTTCCTTGGAAAAGCGCACATCTTGAACATTTTGCTCAAATTATAATTTATTCAAATGCTCATACATTAATGAAAATACGAAAACATTAGCTGGCTTAACCTTAATTTGCTTATTCGCTTAATCATTTTTGTTGCCAACTCTCTCGCTGTGTATAGAGTGCGATGCATACGAATTTTTGTACCCTTTTCTTTTTGTTACTGCCATTTTTTTGGACTTGCAGCTTCAGAACTTAGCGCACAACGGCTGCTGTTTGCCCGCTCCCCCACCAAAAACCAAATAATAAAGAAACCGCTAACTAATACAAAAAGAAAATTATTGAATGGAAAAGCCTTAGCTATAAATGTGCTGTGCTCAATTAACTAAAATATAAACTAACTGACTGATACAGCAGAATCAGCTATAAATCCACTGAAGACGCCCTGCTTATGCTTCAATTTGGTTTTGGACTCTGTTTAACTGCTGACTCTCTGCTATGCTCTATGTGTGTGTGTGTCTGAGAGAGAGAGTGTATGTGTGAGTGACTGTGTGTGTGTGTGATGTCCATTTTCTCTATCCTCGCTTTTGCGCTTGTGTGAGCGTGTGTGTGATCCTTTTTATTCTGCTCTCTAAGTGCATAAGCATATTTTTTGCAGAATAAAAAGTGCAGTGAAACCAAATTATGAACAATACATAAATTTAAAGCTTCGCAGTATTTGCTAATGTATCGTAGTTGACAATGAATGTACCATAGCAATGTGGCATGTTGTGGCAGCCGCACACTCCTTTGCACGCTCCCTCGATTGCTTTTGTTTTTTGCATGAAACTGTACATAATTTAACTCGATTTTTTGCAATGCCAGCTGCCACTTGCCACTGCCGTTTGCCATTAGCCATTTGCCATGCATGCGCATAGTGCATAGTGCATAGTGCATAGTGGAATGAATTTTAATTTATTTTATTTATGATTTGCTTGCTCTCTGCTCTGTTCTTAAACGCAGTTGGCTTCGATATTGTTTTCGGCCCGGTTTCGACAAGCTTGAGCTCTTTCAATGGATTTGTTATCTCTATACTTTGTACACTTATCTAACTATCCCAAAGTCGAGCTTTTCCTAATTGCGCATGGCGAAATCGAGGCGAAAATAATGTCGGGATGACGTGTGTATATTGATTTGATTTATTTTAAACGCCCAATTACCCAGGCTGCTGTTGTGTGCAAAGATTTTTTCCAACTAGTCGCTATTAACCAACGCGCTGTCGTAGACCCAACCAAACCCGCTTATGTACAACACAAGTGAGCCACTCCAAACCAGACTACAAAATGCTTTTTAATAAATGCTCTTAATTTCCTTTGCGATACACATTGCGTTCTTTGTTTTGCGTTAATTACTGCTTGACGAGCTAAAGGCTGGAGATTAAATGAAGTTGTGATAAAAAAGCAATTATTGGCCCTATAAATCATTGAAATGCCCTGAAATGTCCATGCGTGTGCGCGGGGCGTGGCACATGCTTTTAAAAACTAATTATTGAAGGCCCATTTGGATTTTGTTTTGCGCAATCAAGTTTTTCATTTCCATCTGCGTGCTTGACAGTAAAACTCATATAATCGTGCATATAAAGCATTTATGTCTCTTCTGTTGCAATTTCGTTTTTATTTTGATGCAAATATTTTTCGATACGTTCTTGGCATGCCTTTGCTTTTTATTTTCCAGCCAACGAGAGGCAGTTTTTTGTGTTTGTTTTGTAATTTTGTTGTACAACAAACTGCGAAACAGCGAGCCGCAGAGCGTGGGCATAAAAGCAAATATAAATTTTAAAACGAAGAACGAAAAACGAAAAACGAACAACGAAAAACCCAAAACAAAACAGAAATAGCAATAATTAAAATTAATTAAAATATGACTAAAAAATCCTTGCACAACAACCAACCTCATTAAAGAGTTTACCTCACGGATCTTATGTAAAATAAAGCATCCGACTTAAAAAGCATCGACTACTTAAATTATTTCGATTTTGATTGAGTTGCATAAAATCCTTTTGTTACAATTACAATTATAAGTAAGATATGAAAATCCCAACTGTACATTAGTTGAATCGTTTTCTATACGCTACAAACCTTTCTATTGCTCTCAACCGGTTTGAATAGTCTCAAATCCTCATTTTGCCGTTTATACTTTGCCAAATATCTTCACTTTTCCTCTCTGTCTCTCTATCTCTCGCTCTCTGACTGTCTCTATAACTCTCTCTCTCTCTCTATCTCTAAATCGCATCTATTCTGTATGTCTTAGATGATTCTTGATTTGAACATTTACCGAACACATTTCACACATTTCTAATATTACGTATACGTTCCATAGTGCCACCTCGTTGGATCGTAGAGCCAGCCGATGCGAACGTCGAACGCAATCGTCACATCATGCTGCATTGTCAGGCGCAGGGCGTGCCCACGCCCAGTATAGTGTGGAAGAAGGCAACAGGTAAGATATTAGTCATATCTAAGCCCCTGTTTATAATTTTTTTTTTAATTCAATTTATTTGCTGCTTTATTGTCAGAGACTCTATATGTTTATAAATTGGCTTTAGTGCCTTTTGTAGTTCAATTGAAATTCCACTTGAATCAGCAAATACTTTTCAAAAGATAGCTCTAAAGATAATGGCTTAAAAGTATTTATTCAATTCCTAAAAATATACATAAACCAGTTGGGAGCTTTTAATCTTACCTGCTGTAAATGATTAACTCTCGTCAACAGGCAGTAAGTCGGGCGAGTATGAAGAGGTCCGGGAACGCCCGTTTACCAAGCTATTGGGCAATGGCTCGATGCTGCTGCAGCATGTGAAGGAGGACCGCGAGGGATTCTATTTGTGTCAGGCGAACAATGGCATCGGCACGGGCATTGGAAAGGTCATCCAGCTGAAAGTAAACTGTGAGTATCGAGAGAACGTGCTAAATGAAACGAAAGTTGGCAATTTTCTTAATTGCAACGGTGGCACCGCTCGGGACTGCGATTCGTTTGCATTTGTGACTACAGCTTCTGCTATTCAGATAATAAAAATGCGAAATATTGTAACGCTTTGCAGCCTCTCCATACTTCTCCTCCACGTCGCGCTCGGTCACCGTCAAAAAGGGTGACACCGCACTGCTGCAGTGCGCCGTCAGCGGCGACAAGCCGATTAATATTGTGTGGATGCGTTCGGGCAAGAACACGTTGAATCCGTCAACCAACTACAAGTGAGTTTGGGGACAAACAGATCAGGCTCTCAATGATTGTCAATCCCACTTCCCCACTTCCCCACAGAATTTCGGTGAAGCAGGAGGCTACACCGGATGGTGTTTCGGCAGAGCTGCAGATACGCACAGTGGATGCCACAGACAGTGGGCCATACTTCTGCAGGGCCAGCAACCTCTATGGCAATGATCAGCAACTGGTGCAGCTGCAAGTGCAGGAGCCACCACAGCCGCCCAGTGTGCTGGAGGCGGCCATGATAAGCAGTCGCAGTGTGAACCTCAAATGGCAGCCCAAGGCGCTCAGCACGGGCGATGTGTCCAAGTATATAGTGGAGTACCGCGAGGCAGATCGTAAGCTACACATGCAACGTGCTCAAGTCATCATCCATATTTACCCTACTCTGTTTTAGCCATTCTCTTCATCGACCAGTGGCAGCACGTGGAAGTCAAGGATCCGCCCAGCTTTAATGCATTGATTGAGAATCTGAAGCCGGCGACTCGGTATGCGTTCAGGGTCATAGCCGAGGGCAATGCAGGACGCAGTGCGCCCAGTCAGGAGTTGATTGTACGCACAGAGCCCCAACGGCCCGCCGGGCCCCCTTTGAATCTATCTGCCCGTCCACTTTCGTCTACGGAACTCCTGATTAGCTGGGCGGCCCCGTTGCCGGAGCTGCGCCATGGCGATATTCAGGGCTACAATGTGGGCTACAAGTTGATCAGCTCAGGAAACAGTGCCTACAACTTCACATCCGTTGCGGGCGATGGTGAAGCCGGCAATGGAGAGCTCCTGCTCAGTGGACTCTCCAAATTTGCGCGCTACAATATTGTGGTGCAGGCCTTCAATCAAGTGGGCCCGGGTCCGCTGTCGGAGCCCACTGGGGCGCAGACTATGGAAGATGGTAACGTCTCAGTGCTGTGATATCCTTAACTTGCGTCTTAATCAGTTTGATCTTTCCAGTGCCCAGTCGTGCGCCGGAGGATGTTCGCTGTGCTGCCTTGACGTCCCAGTCGCTGCAAGTTTCCTGGCAGCCGCCGCCAATTTATCATACGAACGGTCTGCTGCAGGGCTACAAGCTGATCTTTGAGCCCATCATTGATGACGTGATGCCCAACAAGGACGAGGTCGAGTCGCGAAAGACCACTGCCTTGACCACTGTGCTGACCGGACTGCGCAAGTACACAAATTACAGCATTCAGGTACTGGCGCACACTCGCATGGGCGACGGCGTCCTCTCGAAGCCTCTCTTCTGCCACACCGAAGAGGACGTGCCCGAGGCCCCGGCTGACATTAAAGTTGTTGTCAGCTCGCCGCAGTCCCTTTTCATATCCTGGCAGTCGCCGACCGAGCCAAACGGCGTCATCACCAAGTACAGCCTCTACACACGCGTCGTCAATGGCCGGGAGGAGCTGAACAATGAGAAGCGCAGTCTGCCCTCACAGCAGGCCTACTACGAGGCCAAGAATCTGCATCCTCACATGGAGTATCAGTTCTGGGTGACAGCCTCAACTCGCGTGGGCGAGGGCAAGAGCTCGCGCGTTGCCTCCCAGATCACCACGAATCGCGTGCCGGCCAGAATAATCTCGTTCGGCGGCTCCTCTGTGCGCCCTTGGCGTTCTACGGTGACCCTGCCCTGCACTGCTGTGGGCAAGCCCAAGCGCGAGTGGTTCAAGGCTGATGTGGCGCTGCGCCAAGGCGGCCTGCACAACTCGCAGCTACTGGACAGCGGCGACTTGATCCTCTCCAGCCTGCAGCTGTCCGACAGTGGCAACTACAGCTGCCAGGTGGACAATGGCATAGGCACGGACCGGCTGACGCACATGCTGCTCGTCCAGGTGCCGCCGTCCGCTCCTGTGCTGTACGTGACCAGCGCCACATCAAGCAGCATCCTGATGCACTGGAAGTGCGGCTTCACTGGCAATGCGCCCATCACCGGCTACACTTTGTTCTACCGGCGCGCCACGGGCAACACTGACGAGATGCAGCTTTCGCGACACGCTTCCAGTCACGAGCTTAAGGGGCTGGTCTGCGGCAGCACCTATCAGATACACCTGAATGCCCACAACAAGGTCGGCAGCTCTCCAGCCAGCATCATGCTGCACGTGCGAACACAGGGTCAGGCGCCCGGCATGCCGGCGACAACAAGCTTGCTGGCCCCGAACTCCACCTCGGTGCTCATCCGACTGCACTCGTGGCCCGACAACGGCTGCCCCTTAATGTATTTCGTGCTTCAGTATCGCGCGGTCACAGACGATCCCGACAAGGAGTGGATTTTAGGTAAGCGGAACGAGCACAGCTTGCAGCTGATAAAGTATCCAATCTTATTTGGTTTTTGTTTCTAGTTTCGAATGCCCTGAAGCCCCAGCGTCGAGTTGTCATCTCCAATCTGCAACCATCGACGCTCTATCAGCTACGCATGGAGGCACACAATGTGGCGGGCGTGGCGCAGGCCGAGTTCAGCTTCGTCACACTGACCAAGGACGGCGACCCGCCTCCACCGGAGATTGTGCAGCGCGGCCAGCGCGGGCCGAGTGTGTTCTACGGCAACGTAAATCTGCTCATTCCCAGCATTGCCGCTGTCTCTGGCATGATTTGCACCATTGCCTTGGTCATCATTTGCTACCGCCACAGTAAGTAGACTCGCGTCTGCATCTAACACATCGAACACACCTAACTAAGAGTCTGTCTTGCCCGGCTCAGAACAAAGCAACCATATTCAAAAGGAGTCGCTCGAGAACCGCGCCAACTCTGAGGCGGCGCAGCGGGAACGCTACTATGCGACCATACACAAGGTTTCTATGCAGAACAATGACAAGATTCCGGGTAAGTGTCTCAATCAGCTCAATCAGTTGACACGGCCAAGCTCTAAGCCCGGGGCTCTTTCGCAGAAACCTCTGAGGACATTTCGCCGTACGCCACCTTCCAGCTGTCGGAGGCGGGCAACATGTCACAGCCACATCACACCGGTCCAGCCAATACCCTGCTGCACTCGTTCATGTACCACGAGAGGGCTCTGGCGGAGGGCTGCTCGTCGCCACCACCAGCTGCGGTACTAAAACCAACCACCACCCATCACCACCACCACAACCAACGTCCACAAAAGACAATTCATAATTATTATCAAACCTCACCGTTTCATAATATCGTGCGTTTGTTTATTCATTTCTTTGATTTTAGCTCTCTCTCTCTCTCTCTGTGTATGAGTCCCCCTCTCGGTAGGGGGCATTAGACCTACAATTAGTGTGTCTTTCTCCATAGAATACTACGTGCTTTTTATGTTGTTTCTCTGCTCGAGTCTTACTTTCATCTAAGTTCTATTAAGTGCAATGCCGTATGTCGTGTGGGCATTGAGCGACGCGCTCAGCCTCGTGTCACATGTCAGTTTTTGGGTTTAAGTTAATCCTTTGTTTCGTTTGAGAGCGTTTACCATCCCCAAGCGCTTTTGTAGTCGCTAGTCGCACTTGGCGTCCAACTCCTCAGTCCCAGCTAATGTCATGCTTTGTTCTATGCGCAGTCCAAGAATCGACGACGCCACTCACGCAAAACGGAGCCAGAGAGCGAGGAATCCGAGTCCGACCAGGATCAACTGACTTCTAGCCGCACCGAGTCTTCCAATCAGCACGAGGGCAAGATCAAGCACAGTAAGTCATAACCCAATGGCCCTAGTCACAGCACCTGAGAAGTATCGCAATGGAGCTCAATTGAGTATACATACATATACTCTGGTGTTAGAATAGACAGATGTTGTGAGCGGGGCGAGCCCAAAGGAGTAATTATCCCAGTCTGGATCAAGGTACACTGTTTGTTGGATTGTCTGCACTAACTCTTCTGCTTCCTCTGCTTCCTCCTTATCCGATGTCGATTGATCATCGATAAAGCTATTCGCTACTCTCCCACAAATCAAGAACAGTTTCCATTCTGATCCCAATATGAGTCGGGCCCAGTCGACTGAGGTCTGTTCAAGCAACTATTGAAGATGAGTGAGGCTTTCTTGTCGTGATGCTTCCAGGTGCTTTAAGCTGATTTCCCACAATAGTTTTTAGATTTTAGTGGACTTGGACCTGCAACAAGGAGTAATCTACTGGCTCTTTCTCTCTCTTTTTGCGTTATTTTACTTTGCAGACTCAGACTCTAGACTAATACAGCAGTTTCCAAATCACAACATATCGATAACTTATCTATAGTAGATCAACGCGCTTTGCACCACTCTTGCCACACAATGCACTTAGCCTTACATAACCCTATTTCAACATTCGGCCAGTGTGAAGAGCAAGTGAACCAAAAAGACTAAGAAACTAAGAAAATAAGAAAATGATAAATGATGAATGATTGTAACGTTCGCTGGGTAGCCTTAAAGTAGTTTTAAGTTTGTGTTACCCCATCCACATGCCGATTCTCTACTTGCCCGTATTTTCTTTCTTTCTCTCTTTCCAAACGTTAATGCTCTATGCGATGCAGGCATCATCTACCATGGAGCACAATCAAGCACATCCTCCGATCTGTCACCAATGTCCGAACAAAAATCATTACCACGACGCGGTCGCTCCAGGTATCATCATCAGCAATATCAGTTTTCCACCAATACTACACCGCGTCATCACAATAGCAACAAAAGCAACAACAACATCACAAACAGTTCTACAAACACAAACACAGCCACATCAGTAAACAACTCGAGCAAAATTCTGTCACCGCGCAACGGCAGCGGCAATCTGAAATCCATTTCGAGCACATTCAAATCACAAGACTCCATACAATGCCACATACCCACGTTGGTCAAATCGCCATCGATCAGCACACAACACCAGAAACAGTTCCACAAACAACAGTCGAATAGCAAACCCAGTCAGCCCCAGAACCAGAACCAGAACCAGAACCAAAACCCCAACCATAGCCAGACACAGTGCAGTAGTAGCAGTAGTTTGAAGCAACAGCAACCTCTGTTGATCCAGCCCAAGCTCCATCAGCTAGAGCCGACGCCATCGCATGCTAATGGCCAGGAGCTGATGGGCTTGGATGGAGGCGTTAGTACCCTAGCATCTGTTGTGCCCGTAACTTGCATGCCACCCTCTTCACAGTTTCGACCCATTCCACACAAGTCCATAATGCCCGCGCATGACTCACACCAGAACCACCATCAGCAGCTGCACCAGGGCGGTGTCTCCGGAGGGCTGCTGAACCCCTCGACGGCTCTGCTGTCCTCGAAGTTCTTCACGGCGCCAACGCTGCCGTTGCCCAAATAGGATACGGCCAATGGGGGGAGTGAGTATGGCGGCGGGGGCGGGGCTGATAGCAGCAGCTTTGGCTATACTGGCGGCGAGATATCGTGCACCTATATGGATCCCATAGACCACACATGAGACTTGGCCTACGGTGAGGTGTGCGGACCCGAGGGCGCCCATTGATCAGCCAGAGGATAGCAAGCACATCACACCACCAACAACCACGTACACAATTTGGAACACTTGAACACATCTAAGTCTCTCTCTCTCTCTCTGTTATACTGAATGCTTGAGTGTGGTTGCTAGAGAAACTCACATAGTATCAAACAACTCTGGATACTCTTCTTCCCCTTACGCAACCATGCAGAGCTGGCATCCTGCGCACGCTGCACCCGCTCCAGCTGCAGGCCGAGTGCAGCGCCGGCGCCTTCCACCATGGCGAGCGCGACGGCGGCGATCACATTGAGCTGGCCGAGGTCGAGTGCGATGTAGACACAATTAAGAAATTGAAGCTGGGCCAGCGTTCCTCGCTGTGGTCGCGTCCAAACTCCACCACATCTCAGCTGCAGCAGGAGCATCACCAACAGCAGCAGCAGCAGCAACGTCAGCAACAGCAACCACCACAGAAGCGAGCACATTCAAAGTCGCCGCAGCCGCAACAACAGCAGCCCCTACAACAGCAACGCCCACAGCAACACTCGCCCGCTCCAGGCCAGAAATTGCTTAGCGAGAAATCGGATTATTCGATATCTGTGTGAGACATTGGTAAGATCTGATCCCAGCCTGATCAGCAGCTAGGATGAGGTCGGCTCGATGGACCACCAGATTGCAATCAATTGAAATGAAATCAGGTGTGGGCAGCATTCGTGAGTCCAGGGACTCCTTGAGTGAATTTTAGGTATGCAACATCGACAACAGCAGCAGCAACAACAGCAGCAGCAGCAACAACAACAACAACAGTTGCGACAGCTGATCCGTACCCACATTTTTGTAATGCCAACAACTCCCGTTACATCCGCTCTACCCCAAGTCCACACCGCCCGCACTGCCCCAGTAAGCTTGACAACCCAACCCCAACAACACAAAAAGACAAAACACGAGAACTTTCGGACAATCAATATCAAAATTATTTGCACAGGCAACGAGAGGCGAGGCAACTCGCCCACGCACACACATCCCATTTGTTACTCTCTCCATTCCCCCCGTATTCACATAGCGCTCATATATAAACCGTATCAACTACAAATATACAAATATTAATAGCAACAACTACATAGGTAATTACGATTTGTGCATGTTGTACGTACGGCATGCATCCACAACCCAGGTCAGTTATCGAACTTCCAGAACGTTGTACATAGACTCATATATTTATACGCATATATATCCGTTATACACCCGATCTAATCTAATCTAATCTAACCTAATCTAATCTAATCTAATCTAATTTAATCTAGTGTTAAGTACTAACGACTTGTGTAACTCGAACTACTAACTACTTGTGTAACTCGAATACTAATGCCTAGCGCAACGCGTATTACTCGTACTACCCATAACCGAACTGTTTTCTATCAATGTATGTGTGTAGAGAGGTTGTACGCATTTTGTGGTTTGAGCCAGATGCATAATCTGTTTCTTTGAGTTGTAGATATGTAACTACTGGCTAGGCACTTGAGATACTTTCGTAAGTTCATCTCGAATTGATTCCGCATTCGCCACTTGTAAAACGAGGAATTTGAAACTTGAAATTCAAACTAATACTTAACTCAAGACATATGCTGTGTACAAATATATTTATATCTATATGTCTAAAATACTAAGCTCTAATTGTCTGTACATACACATACACACACACACACACTGACACACACTCACACACAGGCACACAATCCAAAAGAAATCTCTAGGTGTTAGCGCTACATTTTGTAAATAGGCACAAGAAAAAAGAAAAAAGCAAAGAAATTGACTGAAAGCAGAATCAGAAAGCCCCTAAAATAAATAACAAATATATATATAAATATATAGAATGATGAATGTTAACTAAATGTATTTGATATATCCAATGTATACACGTGTACGAGTAGCAGTCGCCAGCTGAGTCAGCACTATTCATATATGATAGACTTCATATCTAAAGTATGTATTTGATATATGTATGTTATATGACACGATATCGCAGCATCCACACAATTAGTGTTTCCATTACAATAAACGGTCGTTCGTCAGCGTGTAGATAGATGTTTTTAATACAGCAACAAGTATAGAAATCAAAAGCAAATCGTAATCAAATTAGAAGCAAGCATTCAGCAACTCTCGAGCATAACAACATGAAGAAGGACGCAAAGGAAGGGCCGAGTTAAGAGAGCAGAAAACAAACTACAAATTACAATTAGTGCATATGAATACTCCACATATTAATTAGACGTATTTTAAACTAGCCAACAAAACTTATATAAAGTCTAGCCGGAACGAGCAGAGAACTTTCAGAACCGTTTAGGAAACCATGTGCCAAAATTTGTCTCAAAGCAAAGTCAACAAGAAGTCGTATTAACAAAATATACAATAAATAAAGCCCTCGAATGGATTTATTAGCTCCACAGATAAAAACCAAATAAATAAATATATCTATAAGTATATAGCAACTTCCGATATATATATATACATCTGTATATGGGTTGTCAGACCGACAGACAGACAGGGCAGCCAAAGAGTCTGCATATTCGAGTTTCATTTGCAAGCAAAAGTACTCAAGCAAAACTCTAGACACTCGATAGAATTCGTATGCAGCACTTTTTAACTATTATTTACCTTTATATATATATATATACATAATATATATGTATATATAATCCAGCAATGGAGTATTTTTAATCCGTTTTTATATGCATTTATTTAGATAATGTGTAATAAATGGTTTATTAAATTTAACATCGAATTTTACGAATTTAACACAAAGTTGCAAAATGAAAATGAAAATCACACCACATAGCAAGTCTACAAACCGAATCGAATCAAACCGAATCAAATCAAATCAAATCAGATTGAATCAAAAGATCGCATTTTACTCGAACAACCAGAAAATACAATCAAAAGGCAAGAACAACCAAACGATATACTCATGTCTGAATGGGTAAAATAAGCAAACAACATTTTTATGTTTAACAATATAATTAGCACAAAAAAAGCAAAAAACAAAAAAAAAAATCTACAAATAAAAAACTATAAATGTAAAAACAAAAACCAAAAAGGAAACCATTAAAGAGCATAAAAATTACATAATCAAAATCATCTTTATTTTTTAATCATATTTGAAATCGACAGAAATTGAGTATAATTATATCTGCAGTGGCAGATGGGAGCATCGTGAACAAGTAGGAGAGCTCTGACTCGGACTGACCGAGGCTGATATCATGCCCAAGCGCCTCACACAGGCGCAGTAGGGCTGCGACTTTTAGATCAACTATGGAAAATGAATTGCTCAATAAATTCACTTTTCATTGCAATTGTCTATTGATTGTACCCAGATGAGCTCATTTGCCAGAGCACAAGTACTTGGTATTCCAAAGGCGAGTTTTAAGAATTTTAAGAAAGGGAAGTATCGACATCTGTGTTCATTGCAAGGACTTACGGAGTAAATCAAAAGTCTCTAGCTCTTCACTCGTTCAAGCTTAGTTTCATTTACTTTTTCACTGATGCTCATCAAATTTGATTTGATGGTAAAATCGTACCTCGTATGGACAAGGAAAGGTCAGCTCAACTCATCAACCTGATCAAGAATACTCTTTGTGGCTTCGGCCACGCCTCCTCTGCCTGTTACATACATATGCACATAATCCTAAACATTCGGTTTCAATAGGTAAGGCTTAGGTAGATAGAGCTTAAGCTAGATATTTGTTTTGATACCTTCAATCCAAATTATAGATAAAGAACAACAATGGGAAAGTCGAGTTCGATCGAGTTGCCAAATGCATATTTCACGTGTCTCTATCTCTCATGGATAACAAGTTCGTGTACTCAGTCGATGTTCCTCGACAGGCTCAGCTCGTCGTCCATGTGAGAAGTGTACATGACAACAACAGATATTGGGTTGAAGTGTAGTTCAGTATTAAAATAGTATAGGAAGAGGCAAGCGGAGCAGGGGTCCAGGGCAGCCGGTAGCTGGGTGGACTCTCTCTCTCCATCCGCTAAGATTCTGTGGGCTCTTTAGTTTAAGCGATTATTTCGTTAGCAAACGTCGGCAGTGCCAGCGGCTGCTGTAGAGCGTCGGCAATGTTTAACGAGTCAACACGGAGAAACGTGTGGGGCAGCGCAGAGCGGGGCAAAGAAAGAGGCAGTCGACGCGCTGCCTAAACGTTTACCCGCTGGCTATTAAAGCTTTGGAGCTGCCAACAGAATGATTTGTGTATTAACTGAAGCAGCAGCAGCAGTAGCTGCCGCAGCGACTACGTAGTTCGATTGTTATCAGTGTCGTGTGTAAGCCAGTGGGAGCGGGAGCGAGAGCAGAGATGTCTCCGGCCAGCAGCAGGCCAGGCGAGCAGGTGAAGGAGAGGGGACCGCCAAGGGCATGCAGGGGATGCAGTGGGCTGCAGCCAGGCTCGGGCCTCGTGGATGTGGAGGATATGGGCAACTTGGGCTTGGAGAGGCTCAGGCGCAAGCCGAACATTGCTCAGCAAATGTTGACGGATATTATGGAGCAGCTGACGAAGCCCCAGTCAAGCCACAGGCATCCCACGGAAGGCAAACAAAAATTTAATTTGTCAATCGGACTTCTCTTCTTTAAACCAAGTAGTGTTCCATGCTGAAAAAGTTAGATGGAGTGAACTTCAGCTGAAATACATGATAAATGATAAATGATAACGTTAATAAATATATATTTTATTTGGTACATTGAGAAATTAGATTTGATTTGTCTTAACAGCGCTGTTAACGTTGTTTACATCTTATGTTACTCAACGTTTAAACTGTTAAGCGTATAACAAGGTTCTGAACTCAGTCTTTTCTTAATAAATCAGTCTGGTAGCCTTTTTACGAACAAATAGCGAATATGGTTCAAGTCTAGGGTAACTGTTCGATTTTAACGAAAACTGTGAACTGTACTGCATGGTGTCTGGCATACTACAGTCCACAAACTTAACGAACGTGTCACATGTGTACTAAACTTGACGATGAAGTACGTTACTTAACGAGCACGCTACGACTGCTCCACACTTAACGTGTAATCTCTTCACTGTCACAAATACAACGAACAATGGGATAACAGAGCTAGTGCACTATTAAAATTAGTTTCAACTGTTCTATTTCGCTGTGTCTTGACTAAAAGGTATAAGATTTACCTCGCTTTGGGGATATTCCCTGCTCGATTGGTCTGTTAAGGTAATGCTTGGGAAATATCCAAATTAAATTCAAATTCATTGTCGGCGAGCTAGACTCTAGCCTTTCGTAGGGCGCTATCAATCACCATGAACTCACACACACATTCACATTTACACGCACGTTCGCTCACACACACGCACACACTCATGCCGTGACAGACAAGTTTTTGTGCGTTAAAAAGAGGAAAATGTCGATTAAGTTAAGACCAATAAAAAAAGGTGAGAGGAGCAAAGCTGAGTGCAAACTTTGCCTTTTATAAAGCGGTCAGCTAATTAACATGCAAAGCAGCTGCGACCTGTGAGCTGTGGCGTGGGGTCTGCAGGCAGCCAGCGTTGCCACATTTTTCACTCTCTTTGCTTCACTTAAACACAATTTGAATTTGGCGCCAAACCCTTGCATTAAATAACAATTTGCTGGCTCTAGAAGATGTGAATGAATGAATGACGCAGCAGGTCGGTAGGAGTTATATGCGATATCCGTAAATATAAATATAAATGAAAATCGAAGCTCAGGCTGACGACTGCTGCCTGCTGCCTGCGGACTGTGGGCGGAGAACGGCGGACTGAGCCCTGTGAAATTTTTTCTCTGTCATTTTGGAGGCATTTTGTTCAGCGCCCAAACAGTTTCGTGTCTGGTCAGTTGTGAACTATTAAGCAAATTTATATATATTTATATATGTATAAAAATATATATATTTTTATGTATATGTAGTACGCACGTGACCATAAGTGTGTCTGGTTTGGCTTGCCTTTGCCTTTGCCTCTGCCTCTGCCACTGCCTCTGCTGTTGTTGCTGTTGCCTTTGCTGTTGCCGTTGCCGTTGCCGTCCTTTTGGCATTTTGTGTATTTCAGTCATGTAACGGTAAAAATTGTTTGCATATTGTTTTGTGCTTCCATTGTGATTTCCTCAGCCATATAGCGTCAACTATTGTGAAACGTGTGCCAGATTCAATAAGGCAAATGAAGCACTCGTAATGACGCTGAAGATGCCAAAGCGACGGCGACGGCGACGGCGACAAGCGACAAGCGACAAACCAAACGAACATTCGTTTTCGTTTTGGCTATTGTTGAGCAAATTAAAATAAAATATGTGCCATATGTATGTATATATACGTGTTTGTGCACCTCAGTAGTCAGCCTTCTCTGGTCACGCACGTGCGCCTGTGGCTATGCAACGTTTGTTGTCTGCCTGCCCGCCTGCCTGGTCGGTTGCCCTTCGCTCCCCTTGCTGCATGTGTCCTGCATGTGTGCAGACTCAAATTAATGGCTCGCACTGCCATAAGTTATGCAGCTGCATATTAAACGCATGTGTGTGCGAGTGTGTGCGTGCCAGCGAGAGACAATAAATGAGCCTATTTCTGGTGCTTGTCCCTTGCCAATGCCTGCGGTCTTTACACCAATTATCAGAGAGAGAGAGAGAGAGAGAGAGAGAGAGAGACACACACACACACACTAAGACGTTATATCATACTGAGATTGAGAATATATTGCATTGCTAATGGTCAATTTTCACACGCCTGCTTAAGCAAATGTTGGTCAATTCAGTTGGATAGCCAGGCGGGGGGCCCGTCCTCTGCTCCTCTGCTGCTCTCCCGTTCTCCCGCTCTAACCTCTGCCCTTTGGCAATCTTGTCTCTTTGGTCCTATGTGCGCTGCATAAACAAACAAGCTGCTCAGATGGATAGAGATAGAGACGAAGAGAGGGGGAGAGAGACAGGGAGAGCGGACCGAACAGAGTGTAGCTGGCTCCTCCTGGCTACATATTTGCACATTAAGTGCGATCATAAATCAGCTATTCAATTCACTCGGGTCCATTCCGAGTGCTAATTTCGGCAGCGGCTCGAGAAGCCAATGACACGAGCTGAAAGTAAAAGCTGAAGGGAGGCCCAATCAGCTGCGAAAGCTCGCATCTATCACAATTTGGGTTTCGATTCGTGCAGGAGCCACGGCAACTATTACCCCAATCTGCTAACGAGGCTTTAACACGTGCCGGCCAGGCCAGCTGGCAGACAGTTGGCAGGATTTAAAATTTGACTGCATGCAGCAAAATGGGGCGTTCGCTGGCGACAAGTGTGAAGGACAACGTCTCGTTGACGCTGAGGCGCTGCCAAACAGCGCGTAAACTTGAAGAGTACACAGGAAAACACACACACACTCACACATACGTACAGACGGGAGACAGACACACATACACACATACGTACAGCTACAGGGATGCTCTATGCCTGTCGCTTGTCGCTACAACTCATCGCAATTCCAATGTCTGCAATCTATCTCAACCACACCCAGCGACCCAACTCCCCCTCTCTCACTCTCTCTCTCTCTCTTCCTCACATCTCTCTCTCTCTCTCTATTGATGGCATTTGGCGATGATGCGTTTAAGTGTGTTGATTGCACAAAAATTGAATCTTAAGAACATATTTGCATTTGATTATTTGTCGCTCGTCATTTATATGCAAAATTAGAGCAGGAATCTGCTCCTCTCCCTCTCTCTCTCTGTCTCTCTGTCTCTCGCTCGCCCGCTCGCTCACTTGTTACGTCTGCCGGCAAATAATATTTACAAGTGGGCGCCCTGTGTGCTCGTGACATATTTTATTTGACGACATATCTACAGAGACGCGAGACGAGGCAAACAAAGCCAATCGACGCTCGAAACTATTTCAATTTTAGTTATAATCTAAAGTAATAATCTAAATATTGCGCGTCGTCTTCCCTCCATTAACAGCGCGAGGAATAGTAATAGAGAATGATTTTTAATATGGGCGAAAGCTTTCCCCGTGCGAGTCGCAGCTCAGAGGGGAGATGAGCCTTGTCTCCCCGCATATTTATGCTCATATTTGCTTGCTCAAAGCGGACTCAATGCTGTTCGGGATCTGTTTGTTCTGTGGAGCTGGGCCGCTGGCAGCTGGTAGCTGGGTAGAGGCTGAGCTCCAGTCAGGGGTATGTAAATGCTTTCATTCCGCAGATGGGGCATAAAAAAGCAGATGGCTGTGCATTACTTGCCTCCCCCGCCCCGTGTCGTGCATCTTCGCTACTCGCCCACATCGAGAACTTTCCCTTTTCCTTTCCCTTCCCTTTCCCAAATCCATTTTCCGTTTCCCTTCATTCCCGTTTCCATGTAATTCGATAGACTTGCTGCCGTCTCCTTCGTGTTTGTGGTCGCCAAAAAGCGCGTTGAATGTGTTGAAAACAAGCCAAGTGATGCGAATGTGAATGCGGATGTGAATGCGGATGTGGATGCGGATGTGGATGCGGATGCGAACGCGAATGAGAAAAACACGTAAAGCAAAGTTGCACTTGCGTAAAAGTTTCGGTTTCTCCACGTTTTGTTGCAAATAAATTAAGTGCAGGCGACGTTGAGGCTTATTGGCACAGCTTTCGCTTATTTTGTAAACAAGCGCTTGGCGGGAGGAGCCGCGGCAGGCAGGGCAGGGAGGGTGGAGAGTAGGGAGTCGAGCAGAGGTAGCAGAGCAGAGTGGGGGGTGTACACACCACACCACAGCACACAGAACAACACGAACGTTCGACGCGACCTGTTTCCGCTGTCAGTTAATTCAAATAACGCTGAGAACACACGAAGCTGTTGCAGTTGCAGTTGTCAGTGCATCGGCAGACATTATCACCGGCCCCCGCCACACCCCTAGACATTTACACTCTCCCCTTGATGTCCCGACTTGCTCGACGGATGTCAATTGATTTTATTTCTATTTATTTTCCATTCGTTTGCTATTCGCGTGTCAAAGACTAAAATAAGGGGAGAAATGGCATTGCCACAAAGCATATGCCTTGGCAGTCAAGCTAAAGCTCTCGATGTCTACTGAACCCAACAACCTCACAAATTTAATCGACTCTAAGATAAAGTCATATTTAGTCCTTATATGTACATACAGCACACACACACATAAGACTGGCAGCAGAGTCGATCGGTGGGAGAAGCCATCGAGTGGAGCAATTATCGATGCCATCGATAGGCAATTGAATCTGAGTAAAGGCATAAGAAAGACATATCAATTTCTAGAGGAAAGCATTTCCATTCACGTGGTTTGATTGATTTAACAGTTTATCTTGTATTTAGTTCAAGTTGTTTGAGAATGGGCTACGATTCCTCATGCTTCCATGACAGGGAAATCAAAGTATTTCGCAGGGATCATTTGATTGCACTGCACTTTTTCAACCAATTGTAACTCAGCAGTATTAAAAAAAAAAGCAGATGATGAGAAGGGTAGCACGATCAGCTGTTTTTCCATACGAAAGCAGTATCACGGGCAATTACTTAAGCTATTGCCACACAGCAAGGACGGCACATATGTACATGTCACACTCCTCCATCCGTGCAAGGATGAAGCAATTGGTATATATGAGGTGGATATAAGTTTTCGGATGAATGTTTTGAATAGAGGACATCGATCTGTGGAGTAAGGAATAGCTCTATAACTCACTCATCAGAGTGCAGTATCTGTCGATGTTGTCACTCAATCATCTGGTCCTTCAAGCCGATCTGAGTATCCCCTTGCACAGCTAAGTCAGTCAGAGAAAGATCGGAGTTTAGCATCGATCGCTCATGCATATCAGTGCATCTGAGTCACAGATCGCTGCACTCATTCAATGAATTTTTCCATATGCATTGAGCCATTTCGGCAATTCGTTGATGAAGATTGTTGATCATCTCCAGTGCCAATTTGAGACTTTTATTCAGAGAAAAAAGCTCGTTGTCGATGCTGATCTGTAATTTACGTATTTTCATGTGGTGTCGGGATTATTGTCTGTCATTTGGCAAGGCTTATTTTACACATTTTTATTGATACAAAAAGCAAAGGAAGAAAAAATGCTGCAGTTGCAATTGCAGTTGCTGTTGCAGTTCCAGTTGCAGTTAATTAGTATGCAGTGATTTTTAATGGCGTTAATTTCATGCCATAAATGACGCTCAGCAGAGACGTCAGCTCAATTTTGTGTTAATCAAAAAATTAATTAACTACAGTTGGACGCGTGCGCAAAAAACAAAAAACAAAGATAAAAATATATATAAAAATAAATAAATAAAAACGGAAACAAATAATCGGACAACAGCTTAAAGCGCAACACACGGAAGCAGCAAAAAGTGATGAACAGATCATTTAAAAATAATACTCTTCATATACTTTTACCTGGATTTGGCAAAGAACTTGATAAGGTGCTTTCGCAGGTGATTAAATAGGACTTCTCGCTTTGCTGCATATTCATATTAGTATTTGTGGCGGGCTTCCAGCTCATTATCTTGTGTTGACTGAGTTGCCTGAACCGATTCTCAGATTCTTTCATAATTTAGAGAGCAGTAAACATTTAAGTAAATTGTCGAAATGCATGAAGCTATCATAACTCGAAGTGGCCCTTCAACGACAGTCTCTGGGTTGCCGAGTTGCTGCCTTGCTGCCTTGCAGGGCGAAGTTTGTCGACAGGAAGTGACAGTTGATTTAACACGAGCACACACACACTTTATATATAGACAGACAGACAGATAGACGTGCACCTGTCGTCAAAACTTGCATAAGTCATGAAAATGCATGCACTCAACTCGACAGGCCCCGTCCAGACTTTTTGCGAAAAGGCACAGACTCTTCCTCTGCTTCATTCTGTTCCGTCTCCATTAAAAATGTCAACTTGAATGATTTTCGAGCTTACCTTGCCTTTCACTTTGATGCAAATGCTAGACCGCAGTCTGAGTCCCTTCTCCTGCTCCTGTCCCTGTCCCTGTCCCTATCCCTGCTGTAGCTCCAGGTGCAGGTGCAGAGTCAACACCAGCCAAAGATTCAAATTCAACTTTGCATTCCAATTCAGTGCCGAAAATTTATGTCAGCTAATTAAATTTAATGTCCTTTGTGTGACATTTGCATTGAAAAGACGAAGCCGACTCGGCTGACATGAATTCGACAAGTCCATTCTAGTCAGGCTGCCTGCTGGGATGACGAGGCACTTTAATATTTAAGCACTGCTGCAGTTCAAATAAAAGATTAACGAGCCAATGAAATTTCGCCTGAGACAGTAGACTCCGGTGGGCCATGACAGCTACCAGACACAGTAGCCTGGCCAGCAACAAATAACAGAAATCATGTCCATTTGTATATGACAAAGGACACTTCTGAAATACATTTACGACAGTTCTCGATATTTACAGTCTCTTCGTTAAATATCTTTACCTTGGGCGTTTTAGAACTCTAGCTTTAAAGTTTTGCTTGTGCTATTATTGCTGACCTGAATTGTGATTTTCCTTTACGATCATGCTACAATTATACGTCCACATTATTTTGCTATTCAGGATGTTCCAATCGCAAGCAGCCGACCCTGCCTGACCTGCTGTCCGCCACTACAAACCTGTGTGTACGTACTCGTGAGAGCATCTGCCATATTCCAGTGATATTCTAGTTCAGTTTTACATAAGTAGCTTATACTTACACTCTAACTGCAGTGCTGTCCCCTACTGAGTGCATGCATGGCGACAATATGCAGAGCTCTCGGTGCACCAGCAGCAGGTGCTCTTCAAACGATAATTTAATTTGCGAATCGCTCGCGCTACGAGCGCTAATCATGCCTCTTTCATGGAGAAACAAGCATGTGAACAGTAGAAAGAAGAGCGACACGAATGACAGCAGGTGTGAAATAAATCAGAATCTATTGCGCCAGCTGCCCAATATGTGATAAGTTGTGATGCAGCTCAAATTAGTATGCCCAAAATCTCATACCTTTGGGCATATGTTAGATGAGCAACAATGGAAATATTTAAGGAACTTTTGGTATACGTCGTAAGAATAAAACAATTTGGGCTCAGCTGTCGTCATCATAGCTTCAGTGCGCAGGAAACCCATTCAGTTGAAAAGTTGCAGGATGGGTGAGCTGTTGCAGATCTTCAGCCCAGATGCAGATAGAGACTCTGAAGGCCGCATCAGGAATCAGTATTCAGCCGATCTGGCTTAATGGAGAGCGGTAGAGCAATAGCATGTATTCACCGAGTCTGGAAAAATCAAGCACTATCAGCGGGCCGGGTATTAGGCCATTTGAATGTATGCATATTAATTGATATGGAGAATAGACATAAAATATAATTATAGACTTTCAAGCATCAGAGACGTTTATTTATATTTGAATTCAATTTAATGCTTGAGTTGCTGCCACTCCCTGCCTTGCGGTTGTCTTTGGATACTTGTCTTTTCGCTTCACTAAATCCTGTGAGAGTAATTTAATTTACTTCAAATTGTTAAGTTATTTGTAAGTTGCAAGTGGATATACTTCAAAATCAAAAATAATTTATGTGTTCCATTTATAATTTATTTGATTCAAGCTCCCTTTGCTAACTAAGTCCCAACAATTGATGTCTGCTAATTGTGCTTCTCCCCATTCTCCCTTTCACTTTATTAAAGTCGCATTGGTAATTTGCTTAAAGCTCCCTCAAATTGCATCGTTTTTTGTTGAATTTATGAGTTGATCGGCAAAAAAAAAAAGAAAAAATGTCAGGCGGAAACCCTTTGACTTAGCTGCTGCCTAAGTAAGTGACTGCTGCTTCGCTTCTCCGATTCCTCGCTCTGCTTATGCGCTTATTTATTATTTTACTTTTATATGGGCTGCGTTGCTCGGGCTGTGGTTTGCCAACGATTTGGGTTGCCTTCTTGAGGCTTCATTTTTATGGCAATTTGACGCCATTTTATTGTCACACCGCAGCGTTGGCCACTTTAGAGTTGTCTCCGGCAGTCATAAATTCCGCCACGTTGGCCATTTTGTGGCATGCCGAGACATTAATTCGGTGCCAATGTCCATGTTGCTGATGCGGCTGCTCAACCCATTGTTGCTGTTGCTGTTGCTGCTGCTGTTGCTCTTCCTGCCGCTTACAGGTCTTACGTTTCCGCTAGGCGAGCGAACATAATTTATTTGCACTCGTTTTTGCTGTTAAAGAAACTTCATATTTTGTCGGTATTGCCAGCTGATTGCAAATCTACCACAAGCACACACACGCAAACGCATTCGCCTGTGAGCAAGGTTTTTCAATTTCGAGCGAGAACAACAACAACAACAATAATAAGCCAACAAGAAGTGCAGCCAAAGTTATGGTAGGAAAATCAACACCTTAAGAGGCGCCTTATCCAGCGGCAAAGAAGCAACATTTCAATTGTGTGTGGGTATGTATGTGATGGTGTGTGTGTGTGTGTGTGTGTGTGAGTGTGTGTGTTTGTGTGGTTGTGAAGGACGCGGTAAGCAGTAAAATGCCAAACGCAAATGTCGCCAATATCCCAATGGCAATCGATGAAAATTTATAGAAAATTGCGCACAAATAAAATTTTACGTTTGTTTGCTTTTTTCATTTACGAGAGCAGCACGCGCTTTCTCTTCTCTTCCTCTCTCTCTCTCTCTCTCTCTCTCTCTCTCTCTCTCCCTCTCTCCGTCTCTTTCTTTACCATCTGTCTCGCTATGTTGCTTAGCCAGTTTTCCTGCCTTATTGAAATGCATTTTCTTGACTGTTGCTCGTCATTGTATTTGTTTTTTTTTTTTCGCTTGCAGCCACAACAAAACGATTTGCTCAGATGCAATTCTTGTTTTGTTTGTCGTCTAAACAGATGCTGTTGCTGCCAGGCCCCTCCTCCTCCTCCCTCCATGCATGGCTGTGCAGCTCAGCAGGAGCCAAGCATCTCAAAGCTGTTAATGTTTACGATAGTCGTTTACCATTTCAGTTAATTGAAACATACAAGAGCAATGCGATGCAGCGATGCTTGAGGATATTCTCTGCACACAGCATTGGCCTTGTCCTGTCGCCTGCCAAGTGCCAAAAGTACAAATTCCTTCATATTTTCAAATGCTTTTTGTTGGCCACTGTTTTTAAATTTGCAGCTCAAAGTAAAGTTGGGAAGCTCTTGGCGTTGCTTTCACTTTGTACACTCCTAAAACATAGAAAAAACGCAACTAAGAACGATGCTGTCAGCTCCAACTGACTGCACACTACTCTCTCTCTCTCTCTCTCTCTCTCTCTCTCTGATATCTGAATATGAGTGTTTAGTTGACGATTATTATTAGAGTATTATAGAAGACTAACTGCCGTAACTGTTGGCAACTGTGTGATGAATAACGAAATTTTGCTGGTCTTTAATTGAATCGTCTTCTAGCTCCAGCAGCATTTATTACATTTATGCCAACTAATATCAGACATGACACGAATATACCCTTCCCATCTCATTTAGTGCGCAAAGTACACAAATAAACAAAGCTTTAGCTGGCGCTTCGTGCTTTTTGCTCAGCTCGCTTAAAAAAGTGCAGGGCAAAAAGTAACTTTGTTGAACTATGTGAAACTTGAACCGTTGCAATCGCTCTGAGCGGGTGCGCTTAACTACAACCAAAAAAGAACCCCATATATTTCGACAAAGCGCTTAAATAAGCCGACACAATTAGCACACCGACGGATTGTTAGGTGTATGCATTAAACACACGGTCTTGCTACTTGCTATGAAGCTTTTTCGAGCAATTCTTGCCAAACGTAGCGCTCTAAGACAACCTTCATTCATTAGCTAAATAGCCAGTATACGAGCTTTAGAAAAAATATACATAGTCAGAATACGAGCTCTAGTAAAAATATACATAGTCTGAAGTTTAGAAAAAATGCATATTATATTATATTTGAAAGACATTTACATTCAAGAAGATCGCAAAGATGTTCCACTAATTCTGTTGTTTTGCGAGTTTTACATGTTGGTAGTCCAGAAAGAGTGTGAATGGATCTCACGTTTAATACTTATTTTGATAAAAGGGCTTAAAGCCGAGACTCCTATTACGTCAGTTGTTTATTATTGCAAATAGATATGCCGATAGGAGGCATTATAGAATCCTGACTTCTGTTGCTTGCAGTTTACTTATTCAATAGGGAGTCTTCGTTGCTCTCATAGAGCTGCCATAAAATCCAAATAGGCTGTATCAAAGCTCTCAAGTATGCAATTGTGAAAAGTAATCATGCTTAAATAAGTGTTTATTATTATTAGTAGTCGGGTTGAAGAATACCGAGTGCACTGCAATCGAATTCATTCAAAATGTTCATGTCTTTATTTTCCAGCTAGAGCACTGATTTTAGAGAATGATGAGAAGAGTCTTTTAAATCTTTTTTGTTATATATCGCGATCTGTGGGCTGTGCGCTCTTTGCTGTGGGCTGTCCTAAAATACATTTATTCTTCAGAGAATGCCTGTCTTAGGTGCTTCTATGTGTGTGTGTGTGTGTGTGTGTGTGCTTCTGTGTGTGCGTATATATAGGTGTTTGTATGAGCATTAAGCAATTATGAAACTTACACCATCTCCTTGGCCTTATCGTGTATATTTTTATGGGTAGCAAGTTTTGTGGCCCAGGCTGTATAATTAGCTTAAACTTAAAGTTTTCAGCAGGGCCGTTGGGGAACGTGTACAAAAGAACAGCAACAACACCAACAACAACGAGAACACCAACAACAACAACCAAAGCAACAACATCTGCATAAACAAACAAGTTTTGCGCAAGTTTGCATATTTTTTTTGGCGCACGCTAATTAATACAATTAAAAATTAAATAACTTTAAACTCAATTCCCGACGCTTCATTTACCCCAGCTGAGTCTCGAGGGCGTTTCCCTCTTCTCCGCTGCTGTTGTCGTTGGTGCATTCAATGTTGTTGTTGTTGTTGTTGTTGTTGTTGTTGCTGTTGGCCGCATGTTATTGCCCTGTGAGTATCGGCCTATACCGCAACTGCTAATTGCGGGCATATTTGCTTTGGTCCAGGCTCAAAGCAACCTGCTCAACACAACCACAGAGAGCTGAAGCAGTAGCGGAAGGCACAAGCCAATCCTTAAGTCAAGTAGCATAGCCAAGCGTGGAAACCAACGCCACTTTATGCTCAAACGAGACCCCAAAGTGGCCTCTGTCCCCGCCCTGCAAACTGAAGATGAGTGCAACAAAACAAAAACACAAATATTGCATATCAATAATAACTCTCTCGCTCTAAGGCTGTATGTGTGGGCGTATGTGTATTTGCATACGTACAAGGATATATACGCATCGTAAATATATACGTGTATGTGTTTGTGCAGGATATCTACATTTTTGGGTGGGCGAACAAATTTTCCGCATCATTAGATGGGAAAGCACTCGAGTGAGCTATCCGGGGAGTTATTTTGCTTGTTTCCTTGGCTTTTCTTAGCTTTCGCTGGCTTTAAGCAGACGCTCTACCCAGCAACTGTTTTTTGGTTACTGCTGCGAGTGCCATTCAAACTCATCACTCGCCATATTCATCAACTTGATTTCTGTTTTTGCCATGTGTCTCTCGCTCTTGCTCTATCACTCTCTCCCTCTCCTAGTGGGCTTGGCTGAAATCTCTGGCAGAGGACGCCTTAAATTCACAAAAGCCCCAAGTCGCGTATTGGAGGGCAATGCCAATCCTAAATAAGTTGTGCAACTTGAATGGGCAAAAGCTGCTCAGAAGCCGGCTGAGCGAAAAGCACGCGTATTTACAATGTTTACAATCGGAATAGTGGGATATTTGCAAGAGCATTCCAGTGAAAGCTTTGGAGCCCAAAATACTGGTGACACATCGTGTAACTGCTATAAAAAAGCTGAATCTTTCACACAGCAAGCTTTAGCCCGGTTCGAAACTCTTCACCCACGATAGCCAAAAAGCTTCCATATCGTAAGCAATTACACATTCCGAATAGAGCCGACTTTATGTTGCGAAAGTTGACCAATAAGTGCTGTTTATATACATACATACATACATAGAACGATAGCTTTATTACTAGTAGGAGAGATAAGTGCATATGACTAAAGATACATACATAAGTAGAGATAGGATACTCGATTACCAACTAGTGTCTAGGGAAGCTTTTTAAACTTCAGCAGGCACTCGTACAGCGTCAGCTGGCGAGTCTCAGGCATTAGCATGAAGACCAGCAGTCCGAATACAAAGCTCAGGCCACCGAAGGTGAAGAAGAACACCGAGTCCCTCAGGCTGTGCTCAAAGGCGGCCGCCATGAGGCCGAGATGTAGCGCCTGCTCAAAGATGAGGACGCCTGCCAAGCACCTTGCCTTGTGCGCCACGCTGAAGGCCTCGCCCGTGTAGACCAGGGCGGGCACAGCGACACCCCCAGCCACGATGAGCTCAAAGAGGAGCATTAGTAGGGCAATCGCTTGCAGATTGATGTCGTAGTAGGTCTTCTTGACGGACTCTAGATGCTCGAAGACGCCGCCGACTATGACAATGACAATTCCAGCGACAAAGAGAGACAAAGAGCACAGTTTGCGACGTCCCTGCCAATCCACGAGCAAAGCACCGCCCAGGCTGCCAAGCAGCCCGCAGAACGCCAGCCAGTACAGGCAGTTCATATCACACTCGAGGCCGTGCCAGCTGACCACGAGGAAGGCGCGATTGTAGGGCAATGAGAGCGCCAGTGCCGCAAAGCAGCGCAGGAAGAGCACCTTCAGCAGCGGCAGCAGACGGCGCGACCAGCGTTGCCAGCGAGAGTCGAGCGACCCATCCGTGAACTGCTCCCAATCGCTTGTGTTGTGCAGCTGGCGGCAGTCCTCGCGCAGCCGCAGAAGCTCCGTGCCGGACTGCGAGTGGCCGTTTAGCTGCTTCAGCGTATCGCCGACTGCCATGTCCCTATCTTGGCGCAACAGCAACAGCGGCGACTCCAGTCGATATGACAAAGACAGTATGACAGCGGCCACGCCGAGCGCTGCCAGCAAGATGCCGTGCAGCTGATCAATGTGCATGGTGTGTCCCCTCTCCACCGGCTCCAGTGTGTACCAGAGGCGCGTGTAGAACACCTGTATGCAGACGCCCAGCCACAGAAAGATGCGCTCGCAGCTCAGCAGCATGCCGCGTATGGACTTGTTGGCCATCTCCGAGCCCGTGACCAGCGCCTGCACCTGAGTCAGGCCATAAGCGGCACCCACGCTGACGCTGCTGTAGCAGGCGGAGATGAAGTGACGCGGCAGCAGCAGATTCAATATGCCAGACACGAGCAACAGGAAGCCGCTGGAAGTCTGCAAGGGAAAAGAACCAAGTGATGGCATTCAGATCTTAGTGAATCCATAGGTCACATGAAAGGAAATGGCATCAATATGAAATGTACAAAGAAATGCTTTTTACTCGCTCCTTTTCCCTCTTCGGTATATCCCCGAATTCGGCGAGATTATCAGAGCAAATGGCTAATGGCTAATGGCGAATACGAGTCGCAGTTTATCAGCTTATGAAAGTGAGATAAGTAATTAATTGCTGCAGAAGCACTTACGTAGGCCACGTTTTTGGTAACGCGCTGCACAAACAGCGCCGCTAGCAGACCGCCGAAAGCGGCGCCTATGAACCAGCTCATCATCAGATTGTGGGTGCTGTAGCTATTGAGGAACTTGCCCGCGGGAGTGTCGAATATAGACCAAGCCAATCGCATGCCGCTGCCCACAAACACCAGAGCAGCTGCGGGACATAGATATATCAGATAATGCACTTTTAGATCGGAGAGCTCTCGATCCCGATTCTTGCATTGGCCAGGGCTATCTTACCCGCGGTCAGGGATTGAAACTGCAACCGATAGCGCCACATCTGGCGCAGCCAAGATAGCTTGCCCTCCTCCTCGATAGTTGGCAGAATAGGCATTGTGGAATACTTCTCTGACCCTTTATATAAAAGTTGGCCAAGATTAATTTATTTCTTTCCACGCACTGTCACTCGCAGGTACTTTTCGCGTTTGTATTCTATTTATTTGGTTTTGTTATTTCGGTTTAGAAGTCATAGAACTTATCACTTGTTTTGACCGTCGCCGTCATTTTCACACACTGAGTTACATATTATTATTGGGTTTTGATTTTCGCGGCTCTATACACTTGCCCTCGGAGCGCTGGCCAGTTGCTGTTCGCCTGACCGACTGGTTGCCTTTGCAGTTGATAAACGGAAAGCACTCACAACAGTTGTCTGAAGTGCTTGAGGCGAGAACGTCGAAGCTCCGATAAGATAAATGCCGAATACAAACAAACCAACGCACAAAAGTTTCGCCCGCTCTCTTATCAATATGATTACTGGATATAAATAAATTAATTAAATTTGAATAGTAGGCGTCAGAAGCGGGAGAGTGGACACAAGCGCCACATAACTTTCAGTCAGTTCGCTGATATCGAGGTGAACTTCGCATGCTCTACACTGAGCAGAATCTTTCTAAATTTATCACACAAAAAGAAAACTTTTAATAATACAATGAATTGAAATTTATGGACTACCACTCACAGGCAACAAAATAATAGTTAATTATTAACACTGGATTACTTTAAGTAAGCTCTATTCAGAATGTACGATGTGATGCAGCAGCTGTTACTTAACGTGGGCGACGTGAGCGTGCCGAACAGCAATAATCAGCAATTGGCATATTATTTATCCATTCAGATTAACCCTGTCAAGTACACTGATCACTCGTAATTTATGGAAAGCTTGCGAAAACCAATTGCATTAAGTGCAATAATTGCACTGTCACTCAAACTGACCGCTGAATTTTTCCAAAATTAATTGCAGACGTGTTCCGCATGCTTTGCAACTACTATAAAAAGCAGTTGAACTGTTTGAACAATTATTCTCTGTGCATGTCAATAGTCAATAGCCTGGTATCTGTTTTTCGCATGCTTTTAATAAACACATTTATTTGAAACACATAATAGTTTTTTAATGAATCTAGGACAAGGTCAGGTCATTGTGTTATGTATACCGAAAGTATAATCCCTTCATATGTTAATAAATGTGATCATTATTTATCTATTGGCATTTTTCTTATTTCAGTGAAATATGCCTTCTAGATTTTACTTTTTGATTAGAAGTTTTATATATTTATAAGTGTTTTATTAATCTACGTAGCCTCATCGTTGTTCTCTCTCTCTCCCCTGCAGTTAAACCTACTTATATTCTCTCCCTTGCCCTCTTTCCCTCTTGCTCTCTCTCTCTCTCTCTCTCTGTCTCTCTGTCAATTAAATGTTTTATTTGCAGCTCTTATTCCAGTCCGTTATATATTTTTGAGCTATCGACTTTTATCAAAAAAGGCCAACAAAATAATAAGGTGCATGTTGTTTCAGGTATAAATGTACATATGTATACTTTATTTAGTTATATGAGTTAGATCAATAAATTTAATGTGTTTATTCTTGGGAAGAACTTGGGAAACATGAGTGGGTAATGTGATATAAGTATATATTTGTATATTTGAATATACGTTACTATATTGTTATTAAATTATATTATATTATATAATGACATATGACAAGTTCGTCTGCTGCCATAAAAACTTAGTTGTGATTGTCAGTGGTAGCGACACTTAGTATTTGCATATAGATCTTAACTATCGCACACTAATATGTTGACAATATTTCAACTTCATTTAACTTGTTTTCAGCAAATTTCTTAGCACTCGGACACTTATCTTCTGGCTTACGTCAATACATGAATAAAGTACAAATATATAAGAGCAAAATGAAATAAATGAAAAGACGCGCAATGAAGGTTTTTTCAGATTTGAAACTTTCACTGTATTATCTTCTTCCAGTCACGAGCGATCACTAACTGCCAGAATTGGCTGCTGATTAAACACTTATTTCAAAAGTTTTGAATGCGTTCGAGGTATTACAGGCGTTATCAGTCGTTTATATAGGCGAGAGGTATTGCTTATAAAGCAGCTAAGGTATTTGTCTACATCTAGCTTATATTAAAGTGTGGAAAGTCTTGGTGCGGCCATTTCTGGGGCCTTTTCACGAGAAGTCGCGAAACTTTTGCTGTGCCTGACGCAACGTCAAGTACTTAGTCTCTGGCAGATACCAATGGCCGAATAGAAAGCCCAGCAGCGTAAACACACCAAGGCCGTAGAAATAGATGCCATCAGTGTGCACATTGAGCTCCACATAGCAAATCGCTAGCTGAATAGTTAGCTCTACGATATAAGTGATTGCGATGCACGTACGCTTCACAGACAACGGAAAGGCCTCAGATAAGAAGACAGAGCTGGGCGCAAATCCAAGGCCGGCAAAGAATTGGAATATCAGGAGCATCCACAAAGCCTTCTTCAGATCAGGCAGTCTTACAAAATCCACACTCGAGAACCTGGTCGCAAGTCCAATAGACGCAGCCCCACATATCATGAAGCCAATCAGCTGAGTCAACTTCC
The DNA here is from genome assembly GCA_961210405.1 of Drosophila mercatorum. Classification (NCBI taxonomy): domain Eukaryota; kingdom Metazoa; phylum Arthropoda; class Insecta; order Diptera; family Drosophilidae; genus Drosophila; species Drosophila mercatorum. Next base: position 23,058,311 of record CAUIUS010000004.1, on the reverse strand, counting down.
GGCCGAGCGTATCCTGTACAAAGGCGCCACTGCAGCTGCCTGCCAAGCGCAGAAGTCCGAAGAGCATATAGGGACCGCTGCTGAGCCCATAGACGCTGGTGCTGGCCAGGGTAAGCGTAAAGACGATCAAAATGCTTGTGCTCATGGCGAAGAGAGCGCGAAGCAGGCAGAGTCGCAAGAGGGCAGGCAATGCTTGGCACCAAGCCTGCCTATTGCTCAGTGCTTTGTTATGAGCTATGTAGGAGCTGTGCTCACTCAGCTGATCGTTGGTTTCAGCCGTAACAGCTTTGGGCAATTGCAGGCGGATCAATGCATCGATGGCGAGCTCGTCCTCGCCCTGGCCCAGCAGCTGCACCGGTGACTCCACAATAAAAACGGTAGCCAGGCATAATGCGATGGCTCCATAAATGGTACAGAGCACACCCTGCAGTTGGTCCGCAGTCAAATCATTGTCTGGGCTCCAGCTGACGCTGAAAACAATCTGCATGAATATGCCCAGTGTGCAGCACATTTGCTCTGTGGCCGAGACATAGGTCCCACGCTTGTAAAACACCACCAACTCGCCGGCTATGGATAACGTGGAGGGCAACGCGAGTCCGTTCGCCAAGCCGTTGAGGTAACGTGCAGCCATCATGGCGTCCACATTCAGCTGCGTCGTAGTAAATAGAATACCTCCAATAATTGTGAGCAGGCAGCAGAGTTGCTAAACGAAAGGTAAATGGCACGCTTATCAGTTAGGCTATCAACATGCGCAACTATCAACATCTACATACCATTTGCAACTTGTAGGTAAGGTACCTGGCACACACAACGCCGAGTACGGAACCAATGATGGCGCCAATGAACCAAGAAATGCGAAGATGCATGCAGATTACCAGCTCGTCTGCTAGATTGTCAAATCCTATGCTCCAGGCTATGTTCATGCCGCCCGACAGGAAGACTAAAGCAGCTGTACGAAGAATGAATTGTAATTAACAGTATTCCGAATAGATTGTCTTAATAGTTATAAATTATCCAATTGGTGGTACTTGTGACTCATCTGCATTTCCGTTTCTTATCAGTATATACATTAGTTCAGAAGGTAATGAGTAGTCCCGAAATCCATATGAATATTTCCTTTATTCCGTGTAGTTTATGAAATTTGCACTTACCAGAACCCAAGGCATTTACTTGTGGTTGATTGCGCATATCTCGGATACAACAGGTTGTTGGCTGTTGATAAAGCACTTGGCGTCGCGGAGGAGGCTCCCGAGTTGGCTCTGGTGGCAGTGGCGAGTAGCCCACTGTGGACTGCGACGCTGTTCGATGATATTCATTCTTCTGTTCCATAACTATTGTGTGAACGTCCTTCTTTGTCGAGGCACAAGAGAGCACTACGCGAACCAAATTATTTTCGACTTCATGGCGAACAGGTTTTTGTTTTACTTATCCATTGGTATACGTTTCTTATCGCACTGATTGATAAACGCTAAGAGTCCAAAGAATTGGTGGCTATCGTTATCGCAACGGCCACAGCGCAACCTTTTAGCCAGTCACTTATCTATCAATATTTGTATTGAATTTCGAGCACGTTCAGTAGATAGCAAATGTTACTCTTTATATATGTAGTTAAATTCGTGCTTGTACACTCGAGCAGGTAAACACTTAGAAGAGAAAGTTTTTGAAATGAACCACACTTCAGGTACTCCTTCTATTTTATATAGACTGTATGCTCGCCCTTTCGCTGTCTCTTTGTCATTTACTCTCTCTCTCTCTCTCTGACCGATAAATATTTTGACACTCACAGGGTTACTTGGGTACTATTGTTTTCGCTGCGACGGCTGACACAACAAACAAGGTGGAAATTCCGTGTTCTCTATTTCCTGAGGTATTTAATGTGACAAACGGTACCAAATATTTGATGTTCTCAATATCATGAGTGCGTATAGGTATATATCGGGGAATAGGGTATGCGATTCAATGCATACTTTGTTCATCTGCAAGTCGACCTTACTTTGCAAGCTTGTCTTTCACGGAAGCGTAAGCACTTAGACTCACTGTCAAGGCCAGTTTATGGGTGACAAAGAGATCTTCCGGGTTAGTAGCAAGGGAAAGAGCACTGAGATCACGCAAAGGCTAGTTCCGTTCGTTTCAATGGATATTTCCAGCAGCAACGAAATGGCTAAAATGAAGGTGAGAATACAAACAGTGAGACTACTTAAAGTTATTAATTTTCTTCCCCAATACAGTAGTCTTACCCGTGTTTCATACTTATAGTTGAATAAGTCTGTCAAAAAAATCAAGTAATTGCTAGACTCAGCTTTTTGCTCTGGTCAAGAATATATGTACATATATACTTTACGGGGTCTGCCCTCCTGCTTCTGCCTGTATATTTTTACAGAACCATTATATGAATTGCCGAAAGTTTACAAACACACGTTTGCTAGTGCTTCTCAATCTTGTACGGCATTTAAACTGACAGAGGCTTTCGGTACACTTCTAAATAAGCAAAGTCCACGACGAATTTACGTATATACATATGTATGTACGAATGCATATATTGTTTGTGACTATAGTGAAGAGAAAGTTAGAGTGCTCTATTTAGGAGTAAATGCTCTGAAGCCAGCGCTGAGCTGTTACTCCAATCAATTAATCAATTATATATGTATATACAAAACACAGAGTGAAATTGACTTGTTTTGCAAAATGAAAACCATCGCAGGGTCTGAGCGTATGATAGATGTAGGTGGATATGTTAATGGTTCTGAGATCATTTTTAAGCCAAAAACAAGTAAGAACGTTGCAGTCGGACGCAACCGACAGCGAAATACTATTTCACGTCCCAGCAGCCCACAGGGGCCTCTATCACATTATGTTTTTTAAAATTGAACCTTAAATCCCCTCTGTCGCTGCTCAAATTAGCTGCCGATTAAAAATGTTCATCGGAGGTGGCCAGACAGTTTCAATTAGGATCGAAGCTTAAAACCCTTACCTTAGCAAAAACCCGCACCTAAATCGAGAGAGATGGCATCTCTCAAAATGAGAGAGGTGGCAACTCTGAATTTGTGATTTAAGTTCGTGGGCGAGCGTAGAGGTGTGGGCTCGAGCCGCGGTGCGGTCATGTTGATATTTTTGTTATATTTTCATTATTTAGTTATTTTGTATTAATAAAATATTCTTTTCAAACATATATATATAATTTAGCAAATCAAAAGACGAGGTCAAAGGTCACAAAGTCATTATGTGGCGCGTTATTGGCTCAGAAGCTGCAGATGTTTCAGTTTTGATTTGCCACGCCCCCAGTGGCCGTAGACAAATAATTTTTGGCATGTGCATAGAGTGGGCGTTCAGGAATATAACTGTAAAGTTTGGATGTTTACATTCGAAAAATGCGAAAATTACAGGGTATTTTTCTGTATGTCACGCCCCTTTTGGGGCGTAACAATAATTTTTGGGGCATCGTTAGAGGAGGCCCCCAGTAACTAAACATTCAATTTTGAAGCTTCTGGGAGATATAAGCTGATATAAGTTGCCACGCCCCCTTTTGTCGTAGATATATCCGCCATAGCTTTTCGATTGTGTGATGTTAACCCGAGTATATATACCAAGTCTCAAGTCTCTAGCCTCAATAGTGCTAAAGATATAACGAAACTAGTAAAATCACTATGTATTCAGATCCGATTTGCCACACCCCTAGTAGGCGTGGTCATTATTTTTTTTACGCGATCCTTATAGGAGCGTAACAGTAACCCACGTGCTAAATTTGGGCGTTCTAACTTTAAAACTGTAGAAGATACAGTTTGACCCGATTTGCGACGCCCCCAATGGGCGTAGATATATCCGCCATAGTCTTTTGATTTTGGGATGTCGACATGAGTGTTCAGTTAAAATCTCAACTCTCTAGCTCTTCTAGAAGTAGTGTTTCTGAGATACAGGAAAATGCATTTTCCGATTTGCCACGCCCCTAGTGGGCGAGGGTATACACGAGTATATATTTCAAATTTCAAGTCTCTAGCTTCAATAGCGTGGAAATGGTTTGCGTTCATACGACAGACGGACGGACAGCATGACGGACATTGCACAAACCCAATATACTATATCACTACGTGAAATAGTATAAAAATGTGTGTTAGGTGGTTCAGTGGTGGGATCAACGCTAATATGCATAATAAGCTCGTAATATGATATATTCATATCAGCTGAGATGAAAAAAAGAATTAGTTAAGAGTTGACAGTATGTGAATTACATTTCTGTTGATAATCGATATTTAATTAAAGAATTGAGCTTATATCATATGTTACCATTATACACATTAATTCGCAAATTTTGATACACTCAATCTAATCTTTTTAGTTCGTATAAGTGTATACAGTTATAAATATATAGAATATGTATGTGAAACAAGCTTATCTACATTAATCGCGAAATATAAATAAAGTTAGAGGTATACTGATTAGATAGAGCGCTGTCAATGCGTAATATGCCACAATTGTGATGTCAAATAATTTAATGGGAATTCGGTCGTGCCGTCAATGGTTCAGGCAAACTTAGCTGCCCACTCATTTGAGCTCAGCTACGAACTGAGATGCACTTGAACTATGCTCTGGCCCTAATTTTGGCTGGGTACTGGCTCGTATAGCTCAGCACTGACTACTGCATTTCTGCTATGGATACAATGTTTTTTGGGGACGTTGGTAGTAAGCGTACTGAAGGTTTTCCTGCGGAAAATAAGTTGATGATCCAGTGGTGCCGAAATAAACTCTAATGCTAGTGGCTCTGATAGTAAATTTTTGTCATTTTTCATTTTCCTGTCTAGACAATACTCGTCACTGTGTGTTTTGTTACTAAATGCTCACTGAGTTGAGAAAACAGTTTTGAGCGCAAAAAACTGATAAAAGCGAGTCCATGCCAACGTTTTCTGTTGATAAGGCATTATATCAAATGATATAAAATAAAATACTACCTTTTCGTGCGATATTATGACCCCTATCAGATATGGGATTGCTAGGGGATTACCCACTAATAAGTAATTTCGCGCAAAGATCTCTGGTGAAATATTGGTTTCATTTGTTTGAAACGATATTTATGGACGCTTATTCATAAAAGCTTTGAGACTCGTTAACCATTCGGCAATTCTCGTTGCTCAAACTAAAATTTCTGGTACTTTGCCTGATTGCATGAATTAGTTTTTATTTTTCAAGCGTTCATTCGTTAAAAGCTCATTTTACAGAAAATTGTGATTTGTGTATCAATTAAAAACCCTTGCTCAGGAGACCCCTAAATTTGTCCTGTGATTCACGTAGCGTGGTTTGGCGGGTCTCAGGCAGGCACCAGATGCCTAGCAGACAGCCAAGCCAGCAAAGTCCAGCCATAATGCTAAAATACAATCCACTTCCTGTTAGGCTATAGTCGACAGATGAAGTGATAATAAAGATCACCATTTCGACAATGAAGGTAGATGCAATGAAGTGTTGCTTCACTCCAAGTGGGAAGGCCTCAGTGAGATAGGCAGAAGTGCCCGTGAAGGCAATGCCAGCAAAAAATTGGAAAATACATACAACGACAAACAAAGTTTTATAGTCTATGAAGGGTATGCAGAAGAATAAATGGGCAATTCCAATGGACAAGCCACCACAGCCCAGGAGACCGAGGAGCGTTAATTTCTTACGACCCGCGGACTCCATGCACATGCTGGTGATGAAGGATGGCAGCCAGCGACAGATGCCGAATACCAAATATTTCCAAGTATATGAATATATAGAATAGGTAGGCACAGTGGAGATGACTAGGGCGAAAACCACAAGTGTCGAAAGACTCATGGCATTAAGGACGCGTAGATAGCAGAGGCGGAAAAACGCTGGCATGGCCTGGCTAATGCTCTGGCAAGTCGAGAGCTCCCTGTTCTGTGCCAAATAGCGTTTGTGCTCCTCGAGTTGTGCGTAAGTTTCCGTGGTGATCGTATAGGGACGCTGCAGGCGGCGCAATGCGTCAATAGCTTGCTGCTCATTTCCATTGGCCAGCAATATCACTGGCGACTCAATACTCAGTAAGCTGGCAACGCATAATCCAATCAGTCCGTAGACGGCTGAAAGTATGCCGTGCATATTTTCAGCTTTGAAGCTGGTATAGTGGTACGATGTGTTCCACGACGTTCCATATGCAATCTGAAGGAAAAATCCGGTCATGTACAACATCTGCTCAATGGACGCAGCCGTCACTCCCCGCATGTAGGGTACTGAAACCTCGCCGAGCAATGCCAACGATGGGGCAAAAGCTAATCCATTGGCGATACCATCCAGGTAGAGGCTCGCCTCAATGAATCTAATGTCGTAAGTCGTGGATGCCATTATAATTCCACCGATCAGTACGAGAAGTGAGCAGAAGCACTAAAGAAAGTAAGATGATATAAGAAAATTGACAGTTAAAAATATGAGGCAAAGGTGCTTACCAAGACAATTTTCTTGGGAATTTTGTTAACCAGGGCGCAGCTGAGTAGTGCTCCAATTATTGCGCCAATAAACCATGCCAAGCGCGTGTGCAAAGGCACGAAGGCATAAAATAAGCTTTGAAAGCCAATGCTCCAGGCAATTTTCATGCCACCCGATATGAAGATGAGTCCAGCTAAAAATGTAGAGCATATATTGTAATTAAATTCCAAGCATTTGTAGGTGGCTGAAAAGCTCACATGGACGCATGACAACCTCAAGGTTGATTGGCACCACACATCTTATCTTGAGCAGTTATTTTTATGACCAGCTGACTAATTTCAGATGATTGAGGAGTACATACCCGCACCCACTGCATTGGATTGTGGCTTATTCTTCTGGTTTCGGTTATACCAGCCGCTGGGCTGCTGTGTTATGATGATAGTCGAAGTGTGTGTCTGACTTGCCCCGTAGTCTTGTGGTGGGGTGGGTCCATAGGTGTGTGGCGGTGGTGGCGGTCCATAGTTCTGAGGAGGCATCGCCCCAAAGTTTGGTGGCGGTGCAAAGCTTGGTGGCGGCTGTCCGTAATTCTGCGGAGGATATCCTGGTTGGGGATATGCCTGCTGTGGAGGCCCCTGTGGAGGGTATCCTTGCGGCGGATACCCATACTGGGGATAACCTTGCGGTGGAAAGTTCTGAGAGCCATTGGGTGGTGCCGAGCTGAAGCCGTACGCCGGTGGCTGTGGTGGCAAATATTTATCGTTCATTTTGTTATTGATGGACCACCCTCAACCTTTTCGAATCACTGGCTGTTCGCAACTAAAGGCTCAAGTCCACGGTCAGGTAATTTTGTTATATTTTGACGAATTCGATAGGGAAAGTTTGATATGCGCTTATCGCTGTGCTGATAAGCTTCAAAAGCTCGAAATCACAACAGCATTATAAGCGTATTGGTGACAACAGAGCCTATCAGGTTGTTCATAAAAAGTAGTTAACGCAGGGTAGACCTATATATGTATAAACATATATAATAATATATATAGGGTATATACCTAAGCTAATTATAAACAGAAACACTTCAAATTCAGACAGTTTATTAAAGCTGAATAAGAAAACATTCCATAGAATGAATTTTTACCAAATAGTATATAGTCGGTGGCGACGCTCAGTGATGCCGAGCCTCGCAACGATATCTAATCAATTCAATCTAACTGAAATGAGTCATTTAATGGAAAAAAGTCCCCTTTTAAATATTTACTAAGCATGTCGATTAAATTTAGTTAGTTGTAATTTAGTATATTGAATTAAGTCGAAAAGGATCTAGCCAAATTAGTTTTATTCAAAATGCAAATTGCTTCTCTCATCTCATTCAGAAGTCTTCATTGAACCACTTTCGAATCTTGAACTGAGCCTTTGTCAGAGTTGTCAGCCTCGTCTCGGGCAAGCAAAAGATACCCAGCAAGAAAAAGCTCAATGATATGCCACCCAAGACATAAAAGTAGAGCGATATGTCCGCGCGCGTTGGCGTGTATATGCAGAAGCCCATCCGGATCATCAGCTCCAGGCTATAGACGAGCGCTACAAAGTACGGCTTTACTGTCAACGGAAAGGCCTCTGTCAGATAGACAGCGGAAGCTGCATACGCCACACCCGCGAAAAATTGAAAGAAGAACAATATCGTCAAGGCGGAGATCATGCGTGGGACACGGTCAAACAGACTGGCGAAGGCAATGGCAAACACGCCGCCGGCAAAGGTGCCAAATAGCGAGGGCTTTTTGCGGCCACCGGAGTCCATAAGAAAGACAACACAGACGGAGCCGCTCCAGCGCAGAGTACCAAACACCACATAGGGCCAGGTGTGGATGTCAGGCGTGAGCTCGACGGCTGTTTCGTACAGAGCTCTCCATACGATGGAAGTTAGGCTCAGGGCACACAGTGAGCGATGTACGACGATCTTCAGCAGTGGCACGAGGCCCCGTTGTGTGCTTTGCCACCAGGTGATGTCTCGATTGGCAACTACGTAGCGCTTGTGCTCGTCCAGCAGTAGAAAAGTTTCGCACGTCACTACGAATGGACGTTGCAGATGGCGCAGAGCATCTACCGCAGCCTGCTCACTGCGCCGCATCAGCAAATACACTGGCGACTCGACGCAGCAGGTCAGTGCCAGAGCCAGGGCTATAACACCATATATAATGCTTAACAGGCCGTGCACCTGATCGGCCACAATAGCCACATTCCAGCCACTGTGCCAAACGGCCGTGTAGATGAGAAGAATAAAGATGCCGAAATTGTAGCTCAACTGCTCGAGGACCGCGGAAAACACTCCCCGCATCTCACGAACAGATAGCTCGCCAACTGTGGTTAAGGTGGGCACAAAGACCAGGCCATTGGCAAAGCCATCCAAGTAGCGAGCTGCTATGATGGCTTTTGGTTGCTCGGGCAACGTGAGGTAGAGTATGCCACAGATTAGCACCAGACAAGAGCTCAGCACCTGTTGGCAAACGCATATCGATTAGGTTCATACCTTTGAGTGGTTACCCAGTGACTCACATAAACAGGCCGCTGCGGCGTGCGGTGGGTCAATAGTGCGCTCAACACGGCTCCAAGGAGCGCTGCTCCATACCAACAGACTTTCATATGGAACGTTAGCTTCAGCAGCTCCATGTGCATGGAATGCGCCGCGAAGCCGGCACCCCAGGCCAAGCTCATGCCACCTGACACAAAGATAAGCGAGCCTGCCCCCAGTGCATTCCATTGCGGTTGATTCTTGCGAGTTCGACTTAGCCAGCTCCGTTGATCTAGATTCGGCTTGCTCTGTTGCTCCTGCTCCTGCTGGAAGGAGAGGCGCGACGTTGCTGTCTTATCGCCTGTCATTGGCGTACTACCAGGAATCCATTGATCCTATTTATATTTATAAGTCACGCACGGGTCGCTGCGCTGCTTTTGCATATTATCAGCTTATCGCGGGCAATTACCATTTAGTGAAACCCGCTTCCGTTAAGCCCATCAATCCAAACACAAAAAATCAATATAATACAATATTAAGACTTTTAATTAATAGCTACTATTTCAGCGATATATACGTGCATAAATATGAGATAAGCCCTCCGAATTAGGCCCTTCTCATTCATTCACCCCAGAATAGCAGCTATGCGAGCTTATTGCGTTGCTGTCATTCGATAATCACGGTTAACAGCAATTATGTTTATTTGCCTAACGAACTTTATAGTTTATAGCCAAGACAGAAAAGTAATTCGATATGTACTTAGTGTGATCGTTCCAGTTATTAACCTTTGATAATATATTTACATTAACAAATAATCGAACATTAAAAAATGCTCCTTGTTATATGACCAATGTTGATGTTCATAATGATCTCAACTTTCCTCTGGTCAAAGATGGTCAGGTATATAAATAGGTTACATGGCCACGGCCATGTTTTATCATTCGGACTACTCGATAACTCTATGGAAAGTAGATAACAAAATTATAATGCAAATATATTGATATATGGCTTGAGTTCACTGGAGCTCAAAACCATACCGTAATTAAAAGTTTTTGTTAGTCAATGTGCTTACGGCTTAGTTTAAGACTGATTGCAAATTATACAAAATTAAAAAAATATATAAATCTAATAGCTATAGTAAACAAATTTGCAAAATAAATTTCAATTTCATTAATAATAAATAAAAGTGTTGCAGTCAGCAGAGATCGACTGCATAATACTCATTTGCACTTTATAATTGCAGTAGTATAAGATAAACATTTTGGGAGTCAACTTTGATAGTTATTCGGTAAATCACTATTGAATTTCTAGCTGTATGATTGTGGAAGATACCGCTTAGTCATATAAGCCATCAGTTAATATATCTCGATGTTGATCAATCCTAAAGACAGTTGGACGGACTGCTAGATTACAATTTTAAAATTTGGCCTTGTTTAAAAATTAGGTTTGTTCACATAAAAGTTTAGCTCTTGAGGACATCTACAATGGGTTCTCATATTAACTGGCGATAGTTGATTAAACTAGCCACAGCGCCTTAATGCTACGTTCAGTTGCTGTTACATTACAATGCAGTTGTTTGGTTGTTTATGGGTTGCGCTAGCCAGCTTCATTGCACTAGTCAGGGTATCTGTCGGACTCATACGTTGAATGGCCCTTTCCCGTGGAAATAATGCCTGGCGCAGCGAGGCGAGTGGAAAATGGCGCAGAAACTTTTATCGCAGGTGTCTTTCCTGCCTGTGTTGTGAAATCTCTCTCATCTTTTGCAGCAAATTTAAGCGATTTCCGCCCACAGCTGCAGCAAAGAAAGGATAGGCAAACGTGGCCAGGCATTGGCATCTAAGTTTTCGACGAGCAACTAAGTTCGCGATAATGTTTGACTATGTGAGCACATGATACGCCCACAGCAAGCACTGCCGATGCCAGTGTCCGGGGCGATGTGGGACTCTTGTGGGTCTGTGGGGCTCACATTTGGATGGCGTTAAAATAAATTTAATTTTATCGCTACATAAATACATGCTCAGCAACAGACTGGCTCACTGTTTGGAGCCGCTGGCAGAACTTGCAACCAATCGACTTTCCGGGTGACACTTCCGTGGAAGTTTCTTTGCAAGCTCCTCTTCTTCTTCTCCCTTATTTTTGGGTTTTGTGTTGTTGTTTGGCAGAGGCTTGCCACAGTTTTACATTTATTTACCGAGTTACATCCCATAAATCCAATTGCCAACCTTTGAAGTTAGGCTCTCGTTCGTCTTGCTGAATATTTGTAGATGCCTACGCAGATATTAATTAGCCAGCTCTGGGGACTCATCATGCGAATTCACTTTATTTTTATGACCACTCAAGGCACAAATATAAATAAATGTTTTATTGATCGGCTGTGGGCCATCCTCGCTCAGGTCAGGCGGCGCATTTTTATGCTAACACAAAATGGCCAATTTGCCGTTTTTAAAAGATTTACGACCTTCGGCCAGAATGTGTATCATAAACAGTGCAGAATCGAAATGCAATATAAAATCGAAACGAAAAAAAAAATAAAAAGTTTTTGTGGGACTGGCAAAGATTAAATAAGTAACTAATAATTTACTGATTGCTAACATAGTTAACAACTTTTGTATAAAATTTTATTGCGATAGTTACAATATTTTATAATTTTCTATATACTAGTCAAAATTTATATGAACTAAGATACTTAAAATCAGAGATAATTAATTCCATATTATATCCCATATTTCATAATTTTGCTGTATACAAGTAAAAATATTAAATATGTTTATGAATTAAAGCTAAGCATTAGAGAATTGGCCTTCATATGGGCTTTAGGTGTATTTAACGTACAAACTTCCTCGTTCAAAATATTACTAAATTGTATTGTCTGAAATTTATCAAGTATGTAAATACCATTTTCATAAAAATAAAAGCAACTCAATGTATTTGATGTCTTGTGGAAGTCGAAAATTTATATGCCCCTTTTCACTCCGTGAGCGAGTATTAAATTTAGACCTCAGTAAATCAGTATCATCAGTAAATATTGATTTCTTCGTTGTGGATTCTTCTATGCATTGAGGTCTCTTAAATGGTTGTACACTCGTTGTAATGGCAATTTACTGGCGACCATGACTGACAAATAGACATTGGTCCGCCCACTTAAAGCTGCGTCCCGTCATAAGCAATAAATCCAAAATTAATGCACTGAAATAATAATGTTTTGTAGTTTTCTTTTGTGGCCGAGGCTATGAGCACATTTATTTTTTGTTCCTTGCTGCTTATCGAGTGCAGAGTTTAATGCTCACTTGCTCCGAGCGGTGCTTAGTCTGACAAGCTATAGAATTTTTATGTTTCCTGCCGAGATTTACATGCAACCCACGGCAAATGATATTTATGCAAATTTCAATGGAGTTGCCCTGAGTCAGATCACAAATTAATTTATCTTAAAAAGGCAACACAAATCCTGATTAACTTCGAGGCATGGAATATGCGACGGCATATAATAAAAAAGAAGGCAAGAAGTTTGCCCGCCAGCAAAACAAAACAATTGTGGAAGCCATCTGCGAGCGTACCCATATGTGCGTCTGTGTGTATACGTGTGTGTGTACGAGTGTGTGTGTGTGTTGGTTAATGCGTTCTAATAAATTTCAGCAACATTTGTACCTTTTTTGTGGGGCGTGCTTTTATTGTTAACACAAGACGGCGTGATGCCTACCGAATTCCTTAGTGTTCGCCTTTTGTCCTTGCTGCCAGTTTGTTGTTGTCTTTATTGCCAGCTATGCTGCTTCGGATCGCAGCGACTTTGCCTTGCGCCATACGCCAACGATGCCTGAAAAATGGCAACAATTCATTTGCAGTGCCTCTAGCAGCAGCCGGGCGAGCGAGTCTCTCGTCAAAGCAACGTCTGGAGCTGCAGCTCCGTGGCAGGCCCCAGTTTCGATGTGGCTTATGTACGCATAGTTGTTAGTTCGCCAGAGACAGAGTCAGAGGCAGAGCCAGAGCCGCAGCCGTTCGACCAAGTGATTTGTTTTGCTTCGTTTGGCAACAAATCAGAAGATAAACGACATCGATTGTGGCAAACGACATGGTCGCACCAATCTTAAGCCCGCCCAAAGGGTTGTCCTTGGGCCTTAGAGGCACAGCGACTTCAGTTTAGCGCCGATAAATGTCACGGCTTTTAGCTCGGATGCCACTCAAATCGTAAAACGCATTTGCGAATGGCAACCAACATTGGATGGGAAGTGAGCGGACATGCAATTAAAATTGCATTATGCTACTGGCAAATACCGATGTTATTTTAGCAGTCCCACCACAGGCCAATGCTGCACGTAAACATTTTAATAATCCCTTCGCTTCGGACTAACTTTGTTGCTGCTCCATTGTAATTGCTGTTGTTCTAATTTAATTATGCATAACGAGCGACTTGGGCGCCGGGACACCCACAGAGCACGCAGCAGGGTAGCCAAACAGGTTTAGAAATAATTGAAAACAATCGGATTAAAATGTGCACAGCGGTGGGCAAAAATTGAACTGGCCAAAAGAACCGGAAACAGAAGAAATAATCAACATTTATATACAAATTAAACAGGTCAATGTGTGTGCGTGCGAGTGAGTGGGTGCGTGTGTGTGAGGCTATTATACAAGTGAAGACCAATGACCCTTGGGATTGGTGAATGAGTAAGTAACCCAGAAGCGATTATGTGCAATGACAAACAGTTGCTTCATTCTATGAGCACTTGACTTCAGAGAGAGAGAGAGAGAGAGAGAGAGAGAGAGAGAGAGATAGAGAGGGAATCCGCAGCTTATTTCACATTCTCCGCTGAGTCCTGCGAGCCCAAACACCCATCAAATTGTCGAGTAATTTATGCAAGTTCTATTTGCCTGGTTATGTGTATAATTTGCTAAGCCAACAAGTTCTTCGCCAGCTGACATTGACATTAAGTCCCCATTTACATAAGCAATAACAAAGTTAAAACAATAAAGGCTTATACGTTAACGCCTCTCTTAAGCACCTGCCTCAACACTGACTGCATTCCTAGATAGAGATAGAAAGAGAGACAAAGAGAGTAAGAGTAAGTGAGTTTTGGCATATAGTTTGATTTTAAAGGTTGAGGTGCCGTCTTACGTGGCGTATACGCAATCTAATTAAACGTTATGTTTATGTTATAAGTTAAATAGACACACGCAGCCACAGGACATGCCACACATTCGCACAAGCATCAGCATAAGCATAGGCATAAGCGCACTTGCCAATCATGTGGCTTAGTATTTGGCTCGCATTTAACGAGGCACTCAAAGTTTTATGCATCGCTGTGAGGCCTAGGTCGAGTCATAATTTTTATGACCACATTGTCTTAAAATGATGGCTGACATTATGTACGGCTGGGATTACGTAGAACTTTAATCTTGAGCTACCTGACATAAAGTTCAACTTAGTTGCTCAGTTGCCACGGCTTAAACTAATGGCCAGGACGAAGGCACGCGCATACCCCGGCACATAAATCAATCATAATTGTCCTTGTTAACTACAATCATGAATATTACAGCGTGCATAAAGCAAATGACAGTCATGCCATACACATAACCGCACATTCAGCCGACCGACCGCCTGCCCGCAAAACGATCCTTCGCCCCATCTTGAGCCTTCTCCAACTGTCCCAACGCCTGAGCCATTGTTCAATTGCTGCGTATGTTTGCATGTGCATTTGGGTCAATTCGGGGCGGTTGCCCCAGACCCTGCCCCAATGCTTGACGTTTACAGGCTCTAATTCTTGTCCGGACTTACAGTAAATGTCAGACCGTAAGCAAGGCTAAGCAAGGCTTGCATGTGCGACGAAAATACTTGGCAGCCAGCCCCAAAGACTCAGCTAAATAGATTTTAATTAATTTCGAGCCCACAAAGCATTTGACAGCCTCACATGCTGCAAATGGAGCTCAACCAGGGTCTGGTTTGTGATCTCATTGTTGGTGGTTACACCGCGTGTTTACCTGAGTTAATTGATTTTCTGTCAATGCGCTGATTTGCATAACAATTTGCTGACCGCACCTAGCCATCCAACCACCTAACCGCCTAACCAACCTTATCTCACCTAAAAGGGCCTAAATAAAAAGCGACAGCGAAAGCGAAAGCTCCAAATTGTGTTTAAACTAGCGAGTGCTGATGTGTGTGTGCGTGCGTGTGTAGGGGTGTATAAGGGTAGTATTTTTGACTTAACGACCTGGAAATAAATCATTTGAAATGAGTACGAATTAATTTTGAAAATTATTTGGCGCGATTGATAGTTCGTTTGTGCATTGAACTGCGAAACTGTGACTTTTAACTATGCGCGTGAGGTAGAATGTGTACAATCAGCTAATGCATAAATAAATGAGCCGCTTATTATGAATTATTAATCTAAAGCAAATGCTTAACTTTACTTATAGTGGAAAGCCCGACTATTGCCAAGCCAAAAGCTTTGCTTTATTCCAAAATAAATGATTGCTTTGCACATTTTGATCATTATTCGTTTAGAACTGTTTTACTTGGCAATGAAACAATAATTTTAATTGTTTTTTTTTTTTTTTTATCTATAATAACACCACGTTTGGTTGTCTTTAACACCCCTTTATGGTTGAATGCAGTCAGAGACACAGGTTGTATAATCATAACTGACATTATTTGTAGCCTTTTTGTGTCTAACTTGAATATACTCACTTTAAATTTATTTATTGGGACAGGGTATTTATACATTTATAGACGATTGCAAAATGTTTTGCGGGATTAAATGATATGGATTGAGCTGCCCAATATACATATATATATTTATATGCGTAATGTGTAGTATATAAGTATATATATATATTATATCTACATATGTCTAAATCTGTAGTTGAGTGTATGTTTATATATATTGCTTAATTTTAGTTAAACAAGTTTAAAGCATAATAGAAATTATTTATTTATGATTCAAATTCATGTTTTTATAGAAAAAAAAACATATTTTAATGTATATTTTTCCATTTATTCTGGCAATAATTAATACAGCCGATTGCATTGTGTATATGTACGTTCATGCGTCTGATGTGCTCCTGAAATCAGAGGACTTTGCCACGTACGCAAGGTGGCACGATTTGCAGCTCATTAGCTACCAGAGACAGGACACATGTCCAAACTACTAAACTGCGCTCTAAATCACTGGACACGACAGGACTTGACACGAACTGACTGCGACTGCGACGGCAACGGCGTTGGCGAGTGGAGCTGGAACAGGCAGTTGACTTGGCTGCCACTGGCACTGGGACTGGGACTGGCACAGTCATTGCCCGCTTCAATTAGTCAACAATTACCAACGACAATACAAACTGGTCCGGTCACAGTCAGTCTGCAAGGGATCACAACAACAACTGGAGGCAGTCGAAACTCAGGTTTTGTGTGCATGGCCGCCTAATGGCTTATGAGTAGTCACGTGCCATGAAGCTCTGTTCGTGTGTGTGCGAGTGTCTGTGCCATGATAATGAAGCACGCGAGATCGCGACAACAGCAAAAAGAACAACGACGCCAATTACCAGAGGCCTGACAAGTTTTCAGCTTCTATTTGAATAATTACACAAAATTAAAAGTGTTGTCGACGTGTCGACGGCTAGAGAAGCCTAGTTGGGAAGATGAATGCTGGCAAGAGAACGTGAGCCTTCTTCCCACCTCCTACCTATCCACTGCGATTTGGCACAAGTTGGTAGGCTCTGCCCTGTCAAGCGGCGGCTTAAACTTTCGCCAGGTTCGCTCGAGCCCTTAATAAAGTCAAATGAATGCGCTTAATCAACACGTGTGGGCGAAAGCAAGAGCTGCTTCCTGTCTGCTGCTGGTTGCC
Organism: Drosophila mercatorum; assembly: GCA_961210405.1. NCBI lineage: Eukaryota > Metazoa > Arthropoda > Insecta > Diptera > Drosophilidae > Drosophila > Drosophila mercatorum. The sequence goes on along the minus strand of CAUIUS010000004.1, from coordinate 23,041,571 downwards.
AACTCTCCGTGTGCCATCAGCGCAGCAAGGATGTTTTCCCGCTCCTTGCAATTTTACCTACATAATTTGTTTACATGCTCTTTAAATTTCCCTAACCCGCCCAGCGGTGGAAAAAATTAATTAAATTTATTTTTCACACACTTGCCACCGAGCTGCGCCAATATGTATACATCGGACTGGAGAGGACTTTATGCCACCCAAAAATAAATAATATTTTTTGAAACATTTTTATCTGTTTAGGGGGTGCAAGCGTAATAAACGAGGAGAATAAAAAGTTGCGCCTGCAAGAAGCTAAAAAGCGGGCGAAGAGCACAAAAGCCGAACTCATTGCCATTAAAAACGCATTATCCTTTGTGCTCCTTTTATTACTTTTCATTTCAAGAGCATTGAGATTAAGAGTGCGTGGGACGTGTGTGAGCGCGCTTTCTGGTTGCGTGTTTATGTGCTGTTGAGCTGTAAACGAAACACAGGACAATAATGTAATGTATAAAAGGCCGAAAATGATTGCATATGGAAAGCGCGAGATGTGAGATGTGTGTTGGCTAATAATAAATTTAGCTGGAGATCGACAATACGAGGACACGTTTGCCAAAATGGAAATCAATTGTCTTACGCTCCGATACAAAGACGGGAAATGGAAGAGCCAGCCATTCGGCCTCAGTTGAAAAATATTTGATGGGACTTTTCGTGCTGCCAATTTGGGTGCCCTTTTTCGCTTGGCTGCCAAAGGATTACATTGGATTTTTATTTGATTGCTGAAATGAAAACAAAAACACAGTCTGAAGAAAAAATGGTCCACCAGCAAGAGCCAAAGCCCGGGGGAATCGGGAAAGTAGGGAGAAATGATTTACAATGCTGCCAAAATAGAATGTAATCCAAATTCGAGCTATCTGCATCGCTTATCCTAATGGAAATCAGGCTCTGCAGCATTATTAAAGCACTGTTAAAACACACAGAGAGTGCTGAGCCAGCTCACTGGCCCAAGGGATGAAAACAAAGGGAAGGACTCTGTGCATATAATTATTCAAAACTAACCATTTTTTTTTTAAAGTCTGACCCATTCAGTATATAGTTTTTGTAGACTTTAGCTCAGATATTATTTGTAAATATGATGTTCGTAATATTGATTTGGAATAAGCTTACATGAGATGTATGTAAAACAATTTAGACGTCTTTCTAAATATAGGGTTCATTCTTATTTATATGTATATCTTAAAAGATGGAATTGATTTTTGATGTATAATTTAAGCTTTGTTTTTATCTTAAATCATCAATAAACAAAAGCAAGCAGGCTGCTTGCATAGCTTTTTAAAGACCTCATCAGCTGACGTCGCACTTGACCTTCATATTGATATATATTTAACCATTGATATAGTAGTTGAGAAAAATCTGCGTTCACTAAAAATTGAAGCGCACAATTTGCAGTATTTGAATCACCTTCTCGTCCCGTCGGGTAATGCGATTCACAGTCTTTGTGAGTAATACACTTGAGTGTCATATTGTCTGGAATGGCAGTCGTCGTGCTTATTATAGCACATTTAGCAGCTGGCACGTGCATTGAACGCAGCAAATTAAATACGGCATAACTAATGGGGCAATATCTGAGGCGATGAAGGGAGAATGGGGGTGAGGTCGCATGCAGAAGAACGAAAGAAAAAATGCGAAGGAAACTGAGTTAATCGGAGACGCATATGAATTTATAATAAATGCACAAGCGAGAACATTTTGTGCAGCTGACTTTGAAATAAATTTCTACAAAAGACCGAAAAGTTGAGCTCCTCGGTGGGTGTCTACGTACTACATGTGTGTTTATGTGTGTATATGTGTACGTGTATGTGTGTATGTGTGTGTGTGTGTGTGGGCAAAGACGCCATTCATAATTCACCAGCATAAATTGTATACAGTGGCGGAGACGGGGTCGGCAGACCTGTACCTCTGCGAGCACTGGCTTGTTTTTGGCAGCCGTGTGTAAAGGTGCCACGTAAATTTTGGCTAACGATGCACTTTGCTTGAGTTTGGGTACTTGCTGCGCTGCTGCTGCTGCCGGATGCCCGCTGCCTAGTGGCTGGTGGCTGTTGGCTGTTGGCTGGTGGCAGCCACAATCAAGTGCGATTCATTTTGTGTCACGTCAGCGCACACATGTGACAAAGCGGCCTCTAAGCCCGACTACAGTTGTTGGCTAGGGAGGAAAACAATAGACGCCAACTATTTTTCTTGCGTCTCCAATTGGCCGAGCTGCTGTAGCTTGGAGCAAGGGTTTTCAATTTTTCAACTCTTAAAGTTGAGTTGATCATTTTTCTTTGCTTTGTTTCCTCACGCTGGAAGCCATGTCAAGTAAATAATTTATTTTATAAATTCTAAAGTAGGATTAACACTGAAATATGCAGATTTTCACAGGCGCAGTCAAGTGTAGCCCGAAAGGGTTAAAAGCAACAGCAAAAGCATCAGCAATAGCACGGCAAAACAAAGCATCGCCCAAATCCCAAAAAGGTCAGTTAGACCTTTTGCCGAGCGAAACCTGTTCCTCAAGTAGATTAGCTACCAAACAGTGTTAAGCCTATTTATATAAATAAAATGACTGCAAGTTCCCCTCTTTCGTTTCTAGCTGCTTTCGCTGCCCTTTGGCTGTCAACTTATCAGCAAATTAAATTGAGTTTGGATTTTTATAAATGTAAAAACATTTCCCATCACTTTGCAGAACATCATGTAAAGCACACACCCCCTCACACCGAATCACAGACACACACACACATACATACCATACATGCATACACATAACATACTCACACTGTTTTTTTACAATTATTGAGCCAAATGTTGCTCAGCTATTTACACACGAGACGGAAGAATGCTTTATGCTCCGCCTCAATATCTGGAATAGAGTAATAAGATATTTTACCGTTTAATGCTATTTAATAAATGATAGTAGAGAAGGAGCTTAAGTCTACTTAATTTTGTCCATTAGCGATTAATGATAAAACACTTTCGACTGCATTGATAGACAATCCTATTTGAACTCAACTGGTGGTATTATTTAAGAAATAAGTGTTTCCTTAATTGCCCAAATTACTTTAGTAATTTAGCTCTTAAGTGAATTGCTACTCTAATAATGAACATACACACACATATTTGTTAAATATAACTAAATATAATTTAGTGTGCTAAATATATAATATCAGTGCGAGTGGAAGTAAACGAATAAGCAGATTAGACAGCTCTGTCGCAACAAGTGTGTTGGAATACCAAGGTATCCTCGCTATCAAGCGGGGTCGGCAGAATAGCAGAATAATACGGCTTAAATTTATCCTAATGAAGTTCTGCTTTTGGCTTAGGTTAGGACTGAGCTTGTGTGGCTTTACTTTCCCATGGGACGCTTGGTGACAATTTAGTTTGCTGGAGTTAGCTTATGAAGTGAGAGGCATGTTGAAGTTGTGCATCAGTTGAAGTAGCAGACTAAGAAGAAGCATTGTATATATGCATTCATTTACAAAATTAACCTATTTATGTTCGCAAAAGAACCATAGAAAAGATACAGTACACATAAATAATAAGTTTGATATAAAAAAGCAACTGATATTGATTTTGCGGCAATAGATAAGTATTTAATATTTAATAATATAAATCAAATTCACTTTTGTATATCCGTGAAAGTAATATATTGTTCTAGTTGCTGTTACCGCTATCTCCGTGTCGAGCTTCAGATAAACTGATAACTGGAACACTCTAAAACCTTTTCCAACCCGATATACCCGATTGTGCAATTCTTATTTGCGTTGGCATATTAGTTAGGCATTTTGGTAGACTTTTGGTTATAGCAGAGCATGTTTCGCTGAAAATAATAAAACAATAAATTAACTATGCTGTAAGGGACCTGAGCAAACGATTTTATTGCTTTAATATTAATTTTAGTCAGAAAAGAATAAACTTTAATTTGATTTAGCATTATTGAAACTATTTTACCATTCATATCAAATGGAATGCTTTCTGATAATCTTTTAATTCGAACAAAAGTAATTATTCAATGATTCAGCCAGTCGGCTTTACATTTCGAAGATGTTTATACATACGTCTAATGTCCTTTGTCTGACAGACTCGCTGTGTGTCAAACCATAGAATTTTCATCAATTTACGGGCTAAAATTAATGAGCTAAACAAACGAGTTTCAAATATACTCAAAAATTAATTGCCCTTCTAGTCAGTTGTATCCGCCAGTAACTTATTGATAGAAGGTATTGAAGGTATATGGCTTTAATATAAATATAGGCAAAGTTGATCAGTAATCCAAAATGTTGATAAAAGTGGAAGTGATATTGATTCACGTAATTTAAGAAAAATAGGTTCTCAAACAGGATGATGGATGAACCCTAGTATTCCACAACTGTATGTCTAAATGCTAGCGATTCATAAGGAAGTGTTACTGATTGGCAGTCGCATGTGCTGGCGAACGATGGCAAACAAGCTGCGATTTCAGGCTAGCCTGACACATTGACAACTCACACACAAAGCAAACGTTGGCAACTTTCTGATAGCGTTAAATTAGACATCAACTTGGCTACAAATATACAAGTCACACGCGTACATCCACACACACACACACACACACACACACACACGAGTATCAGTGCTCATTGATACTCCGCAGAACTTGACGCTTATCAGACAATGCAAGAAGCAACAACGACAGCAATAACAACAACAACAACGTGGACAGCTACAACTGCAGCCCGTCATGTTGTTCAGCGCCTTGCAAAAACACAAAATGCAGCGTGCACAACATTTTGTGGGCGTGGTCGGCGACTGCAGATGTTAAAGACTATGCAGGCGTCACGTCTGCGCCATGGCCACGCCCAATGCTCGTTTCGCCACACGCCTCGTTTGCATAGCCAAGTGGCTTGCATTCATATGCCATTATCATAGCCAAGGCATCGCCGACGCTTAAAACAAACAATGGCTCCCATTACTCAGCGCAAATGTATGACCAGAAGTCGTGTGTCTATGTTTACGACACAGTATGTGTTTGTCTCACTCTCTCTCTCTCTCTCTCTCTCTGTGTGTGTGTGTGTGGGTGTGTGTACTTGGTCATATACATATATACTGAAGCTATATTATGCTCCTAGCCTATCTATAGCAGTGCGGCACAGATCTCGTTTAAGATGTTTGGCTTGAGGCGAATGGTTGCACGCACAACGAACCTGCGACCTACGCACATATGTATTTATCTCCAACTACTGCAAACAGTTTTCTTTTAAAATATGGTCGATGAGATAAGTCAAGTCTTTTTTTAGACACAATATCAATTTGCAACTCACCTCATTTAATGCGAAAATAAATATATTTATATAATTGTGAAATAAAAAGTTTGTTTTATATTGTTATTTCCCCAAAGTTATTTCAGTCTACTGCAATAAGCGACTGACAATATATTTATTTTTACAGTGTTTTTACCAATTCTTAACCGAATACATAGTAAGCCCCAAATATACATACTTATATATTTTTGGCACGCATCCCAGTCAGAGAGTTTCTGTATTGCTCGTTGGAAGCTCAAATTAAATTTTGAGCCACCACGTTGATGGGTGGGGGGGGGGGGTGGGGAAGGCGAACAAAAAAGGACGAACAGCAACATCAGCGAGAATAAAACTTTTGTTGTTTTTATAAATGTTTATTTAGCAGAAAAGAACAGAAAAAAGGTAGAATATTGAACGTAAAAATGGGCTAGAGCCCAAACGGTGAGCACAGCAAGCAAGAAGCAAGAACAATGAGCTGTCTGCCTTTATTTGTTCGTCCTAATGCCAAGGCCAACGGCTTTGGCTACCGCTTTTTAGATGCCTTTTGCCAGTTTGTTTCGCTCGGGTTCGTCGATTCTTTTCTTTCAACAATAATTTGGGTACTTAAACGGATTTTTGTATTTGTGTATCAACGTTTTATTCGCTGACAGGTGTAAAATTGTTTTTTCTGCCTTCTCCAGTCTCTGTCCATGTGCTATCTTCGCCTAGTGCCACAGAGCCACAGACGCTTGGTGCGTATAATTACCAGGGAAAATGCAACAATAGCGATTAGCTTAATAGTTGCCATTAAAGCTGCTGCCTTCGTTATCGATTCGTATACGTTATTTGCCTTATCTATGTGTACATTACGCATACGCCACATAGGTTATTGCTTGTATCAATCAAAGGCAGACTTGCGCAACACATTCGAACGGACACATCAATTTTCCACGTACAGACCATAAATAATGTTTGGTTCTGTTTTCCGCGTGGCGCAATTTCAAATATGTTGAATATTTTACACATAGCTGCAAGTCGAGTGCGTTGCCAGCTCTGCCAGCGAAATCAGCAAGTCTTCTCCTTGGCCTAGCACTTGCCCCTCCCCCCTCTGTCCTGACATCTGTGCAGTGCTTGCAATTTCGCCGTATTTGCTTTTGGCATGCACACGCAATTTTTTCTGCCATTTCCGATCAAAAATGTTTTGATAAATATGCACATCTTGAGTTTTGGAATATCGAGTGTGAGAGAGTTTGGCGTATGCTGTTCAAACTGTGTATGTTTGCGCAATCTGATTGCACAAAGTTGGTTTGCCCCCTTGCAATTTCAGCGCAGACAGCTAGAAAAATTGTGTGAGATGCTTGTTTACCCAATGCCCATAATGAACATATCAATAAGGAAAGTGCACATCTTTGATTTGATATTTCGTGCTATATCGTATGAGGAGGCTTCCCCTGAATGTCTTTATATGTATATAGTCTTCATATATACGACTTCATTTCCGATGCATGGTGCTTATGGAGCAAATAAATTTAATAGCATAATTTATGTATATGTATTTCTGACTCTCTGCGCGGCCAGCCACATTGCATTCCCTATTCAGAATCACATTCAATTAGGCGTGAACAAATTATTATGCTAATGAGAAAGGGATAGATCAGCGCAACAATCAACAATCTTAATAAAACACATAATTTCGGCTGAAATAATAAAATTAAATTCAACTCATTACTGATTGCTGTTTCGCAGCGCAAAGAGCAGAGGACGAACGAGCCAGCCAGCCAGCCCGAAAGCTGAGTGAAAGCAGTTGCGCCGAGTGTTTATTTAAAAAAAAAAAAAAATAAATTACATTTTAAAAGCATCATAATTCAACGAAAACATTGCCAAGGCAAGGAAGTGGAAGACATCCAGCCAGGCGGATAGGCAGGCCGGCAGCCACACTGGCTGCTGGTAGGATGCAGAGTGGGTGGAGGGTAGCGCTTCTGCTCCAGTGGAAATTCATTAAGCATGCCATAAATGCTGGAAATTTATAAGTAATTGTAAAGGTTTATGCGGTTTGCTGTGGCCGGAACGTGTCTATCTTCACAAGGCAGAGCCACAACCAAAGGCAGGTCACATAATTTATTTCAGCACCAAATAAAGCGTCGTCAGTGGCACTCGAACGAATTTGGCTATGGGCGCAAACCGTTTAACGCAAATAATTGTAGCAAATATTTGCCTACTAACTAACCGAAAAACAAAACTCAGTCGGCGGAGCACTTGCAATAGTTTCCATATGCCACATACTCTTTCAGTCTTTCGTGAAGATAGGCCCACTTTTCATTTCATGTCCTCTTCTACACAAACTTCAAAGCGAAAAACTCGCATTCATGCATTGCGACTTTTAATTACACTAAAGGGGCTACGTCCACAGACGGAACTGCGACTCAAATGCTTGTTCACACACTAAACACATTCGAGGTAAATAGTATAAGCACTTTAGTGGATGGAGTGGGATATTGGTTTGCTTAATTTCAAATCAAAATATCAATATTTGCTTGCCAGACTGTATTGGGCGCAAGCTTCAATGCGACTCAAGTGTTGTTGGCGCTCAGCTGTTATCAAACTATTTGCTTATTTATGAATACACTTAGGCGCAGGTGTGTGGCAGTGGGTGGGTGTGTGTGGGTGGGTAAGTCTCTGCGAAAGCATGCTCATCACTTGATATGCGTTTCACATGGAACTGCGGTTTTAATTAAACGAATGTGATACATTAAGACTTCCAATCACTTTCAAATGAAACTTGCATTCAAATTGCTCTTTAAGCTGAATGAGTGAGAATTTTAATTGAAATTAGAGTTTTCTTTAAGAGAGATATGAAGTGAAGATGATTGCAGACGAATTCTCTAAACTTAAAGTATTTATTGTTCGATTTCAGCTGGAGTTTCGATAGTGCTGTGGGCAGGAAATGATTGTGGTCGCTCTTTTCTTGGGGAATGAATAAAATGTGAGTCAATGGCAAGAAATAATTCAGAAAGCGTTTGGCACAAATTAATGGCGTTACTTTTGAAACCTTTTATACACGCCAGCAAGGCACAAAAAACAAAGGAAATGCCCACGCAAAGCAAAGCTCGTAAATTTGTTGGCCATAAAAATCAATATGTTAATGGGCAAAAGTTTGCTACATTTGTTTGTGCGTCTATAAGCCCGCTCATGTGTGAGTGTGTTGCTGCGCCAGTATACGTGAGTGAGGAGTGACACTGCTGAAACATAAATCCTACTGTCAACAATGGCCAGCAGCATTGACATGCGACGACGGAGGGATTGACCGCACCGCAGTGTTACAATAAATACAATAAATACACATGCTGACATATGAATACGTATATACACATATACCCGCAGATGTGAGTATTGCAAAACCTCATTAAACTGTTAAATCTTTTGACAGCGCTGATGCCGATGGACGGATGACGGTACGAATTCAGTCATCCAAAGGCCATCCCAGATCCAGAGTGCCGTGGGGACTGCGCACTTAATATATGCGAACGCACAAAAAGATACAAAAAACACGAATTAAAAAACGAATGTATAAAATTAAAAATGCAATTAAGCGTGGGAAATATGCGCAAAGTGTTGAAATACGAACTGACGGCTTCGAATTGAAACTATTGACCAAGCAAATATTCTGCGGCCCGCTTCTGATGCCGCAACCGCCAACGTGGGCAAATATGCCAAGGATATCTGTTAAATTTATGTAAAGATATGCGAAAACAAACCCGCCCCCGTCAGCCTGCCTGCCTCTTGCTCGCCGCTCGCCATCCGCCGCCCACCGCCCGCCGTTCGTCGCTTTCAATTTGTGGAAGACACTCGTTGCGCGCACAGTTCTCGGCTGGGCCCAGCCAACTCGAGTCTCTTCAACACGAATCAACTAAAATTGATTTATGGATATTTTTAGAGAAGAAGCGAGCCGCAACTGTGTAAAAGTTTAAAGCGCGTTGCGTGTCAAGAGCAAATATCAAAAATCGACATTCGACATTCGGGGCGTGGTCGTAAAACCGCTCGAAAATTATAGCTTTCAGGTTTCGCGCGAATTGTAATAAATTTAGAAAACTTATATACACATCGCGAAGCACTTGGCCATTTTTATAAAGTTTGCTCGCAATTGCAGCTTAACGCCCCATCCCTCAGCGCTCGCCAGTTGATTGCCCCGCCCCCCCCAGTTGGGCAGCAAACGGGTTTCAACTGGCAAAGGTCGTTAACAGCTGGAAAGGCTTAAATCCGCCCGACTGAAAAAAGTTCGTAGGTGCCAACAAGCGTGGAATAGAGCGGCTAAAGAAATATAAAAGTAAAGAGGCAGGCATGTGGCAGGAAGTGCTTGACCTCGACCATGCCACACTCTTCACAGACAAAAAAAAAATAAAAATGTAATGCGAATATTTTAACATTGAAGCCGAAGGGACGATAATCGTCATGGCTACGAAGGAAACGCAACTCACTTTTCATCTTAGCGGCAAACTAGAAAAATAATATATCAAATATATTCAGCAAAAGAACAAATGTTTGATGTATTTGATGGATGGGTGTGAATAATAATAATACAAAAATGGAATAAAAAAACATAGCTAAGGGCGCATGAGAACTATTTTATTCGAGCTGTCAGGAAATATGTCAGACTGTCTATTTATATTTTATGAATTTATTTTCTATGGCTTTCTATTTATAAAACTTACAAATTTGATCTCGGTGCATAGCTTGAGACAAAGTTATAATACTCTTATAATCCTCAACATGCCGTAGGGCATCAACAACAACTTGCCTAAGTAGTAAGAAAGAACTTTCAGGCGACTTAACACGCAATCCAAACGGGGCTTAAAGGTTAAGCATTATAATTTCGAGTACCTTTTTTGCCCTTTTCGGTTCCTTGTTCTTGTTGTTTTTGTTTTTGTTGTTGTTGGGCGTTTAATAATTTTTTATTCTATCAATTGAAAAAGTTAAAAATAGTTTAAAACTTGGCCGTCGGTTGCTGTGTTGGCCAATTGATTCGGACTTTTTTTTTGCGTTTTAGGCCAATTAAAGTGCGCCAATGCAAAAATGTGTCTAATGTCTGTTATGGTCACCCCCGCAGCTTGGAATGAGCTCTAATTTATGGCCCCCATCCAATATGTACATGAATTCCGCTTTTGTATTGCTTGGTTATTTATTGTAAAATACCCGCGCTCTCCAGCAACTGTTAGATCGATAAGGCACAATCAATGGGCAGGGTTGGGGGCTGCGTGGTTGGCGAGCGGACGGGGAACTGATTGCGAACTGGTCGTATTTAATAATAATTTCTACATTTATTTATGCTGTTTGGCGTCGTTGTAATTGTTGCCAGGGCGGGATCGGGGCCCAAGTGAATGCTTAAGCTGTCGCTTTGGATTTGTAAATTCCTAGCCTGCCAAATTGGGTAGCTGGGTAGCTGGGCTCTTTTAGTGCACTGGCGTGCCAAGCAAAAATATTTAACACTTGTGCTATAAACTATTGTCAGACGGTTTCAGGGGAGCCTTCGTTTGCACATCCAGCTCAGATGTAGGTTGGATTTCAGTATTCAGTATTTAAAGCGTGCAAATATTAACCGTCACTTTTTACAATTGCCTGAAGTTTACGCTCGAATTGTTTGCTCTTGGCAATAAAAATTGTCATTAATCGCCGAGAGCTGCAAATAAAAATATAAATAATTATTTTCAAAAGCCGAGCCAGCGATTGCCGACTGCCTGCTGCTCTGTCTATTCACTCATTTCAAAGTATTATTTTTATAAGAGCGAAAAAAGGCTGTTTAACAATGCACCACTTCTGAGATAACCAGAAATAAAAGTTGTTGGCTAAAAGTATTTGAATTTATAGATTATATATTGGAAAGCGATTGTGTGAGTTCACGTTAATACCCCAAGTCCGGTGCAGTAGCTAACTGATAATTTCTTAAATTTGTGGGAAAGCACAATCTATTTGAGCTTGATAGCATAAAACGGTATTGTGCATGAGCTTAAATCTATTTTTAGTGTTCTATACAAGTCAACTGAGTTTTCTCAACAAACAATAAATAAAAATATTTTTAGACTTATATTTTTTTTCTCTAGATTCGATGTTAAAAAAGAACATGAAAGATAAGAGTAAGCCCCTTCTACTTTGTTATCCAATGAAAAAAAGTTAAGGCTTTCTAATGGAGGAGAGTTGATTAGATAATACCCTCTGCTCAAATATATTTATGGGATTTTTATAGGATAACAGACTATGTGATACACTATAGTCTAAAACAAAATATATAAATATGTCATAAATCTATAGTATTTGTTAGTATTGGAATTTATTTGGGGCGGAAAAAGGTTAGGGATTCGATCTGAAATTGAAAAATTCGAATATATTCCTTATGTAAGAATCTGATAGATTGTGGCGTATTTTTGGATATATGCATGGACAACCTATTGAACATGTTCACTTATATATTAAATTAAGTTTTCTGAATAATAACCATATAAATAATTGAGCCAATGAGGATGTTACTTCTTCAGTATGCAATATTATCACCAATTTTCAATAGGCAGGGATTACTCTGAGCCTGTATGTGTCCATGCACGTGCGTGTTTATACGAGAACTTTTTTTAATCAGTCAATTTCACTGGGCGATTGCGCATTTGGCTGCACACAAAGCAAGCGACATTTTTTGTAATGACCACGATAAGCAAACCCACGACAAACAAATGAGACTGTTGCAATCAGGTGAAACCAGCTATAGAAACAGCTCTGGCTGCTGACAAAGAAATATTTTATATTTTAAGCTTTAAGTGAATAATTCAATATTTATTATATTTGGTAATTCATTAAAAAATTTTAATAGATAAAAATTTTATAATGAATATGAATATTGTAAAATACGAAATACATAATAGCCAATATCGCTCATTAACTTTGTTCAGTTAGTATTGATGTCACGATAGCTTTTTATGAGTTACCTCTACCGAAGTGTGCCAAAGTACAATAAAAACTAATCTTATCGTATCTATAAAAAGACCTAACTAGATGGAGTAAGCTGCAAAAGAACAGACAGCTCCAGCGTGAATAGAAGCAGCTATGCAGCTGTCGAGAGCTTGGTAGACGCTCAATATGTAATTAATTATACGCCACGTGGTTTGCGATAGCCGCAAATGGCAGCCACCACAAGCATAATGAGATAATCTGCACAACGGCCGCATACGCAAGGTTTGTAGCAAAAAGAGGAGCATCTATCTGTCTCTTGGTCTCTCTTTCCTGAGCTCTGCATCTCTTTGGGCTGTTTTTCTGAGTCTAACAAAACGGATAGGCGAAAAATAATGCGAGGTGAACTTTTGGCTTTAATGGCAGTATGCGCTGTTTTTAATTAGCAGAGAGTGTGAAAAGCGAAAAGAGCAACGCGATGAGACCGAAAGCATGCCGCAAATGCAACACTTTATATGCAGTTTTCTTTTAATTTTCGTTTTTATATGCGGAGGCTGCGACGATGGAGCTGCACAGCCTGCAACGAATGTAGGTTGGCCTTTCTTTTGGCACACTCTCTCAGATGGTACGTACAGCCATATCCACTGCCACGGAAGTGAGTGCTGGCAAGGATGTGCCCTGCTGAATGTGCCAGGCTTTCGTTATTGTGTTTGTGTTAGTGTAGTATTGGTGTTAGTGTTAGTGTTAGTGCAAGAGCATATAACTTGTAATTAGAGTGAAAAAAACACGCAATTACCATTATGCACGCCGAATTTCTCTTTACGATTCGGGCGCACACTAAAAGCCATGTAACAGTCGCAGCAACAAAGACAACGACAACCGAGACAACAACTGCAGCGCTAATACCAGCTCTGTCTCTCGTTTGACCTCAATTTATTTTAAATCCAAGGCGCTTAGCTAGAAACACGCGCACTCGACTGACAGGATATTGCTAGGGCTTTCCTCCTGCTTTCTCCAGTGTCCATAAGTCTGTGTCCTTGTCCACACCGACAAAAATAGGCTGAATGTATTCATTATATTAATTGCTATTTAATATCTGATATCCGTTTCTAACAAGGTGCAACCAGGCCATGTATTAGCTTCTTAAATAGAGTATGCTTGAGGCCAGTAAAGCTCATTTCCTATATATTCTCTTTCACATATGAGTTTTAGTCAAATAACTTTTTGATATTTTGTTGACAATACTTCAAGTCATCCTAATATGTAGCGCATATTACATTAAAAAATATTCGGGATGTAACGGTTTTGTGAAACAGTTTTCATAAAAGATATATATATTTTTGATAAGGACAACGAGCTGAGTCAATCTATCCAGCCATCTGTTCGTCCACATATAAGAGCTAGAGACTTAAATTTGTGTCTAGAACGAGCAGATCAAGTGTAACACTAACAATTAGTAACTGTCTCCGTTTCTGTGCAATAGATTGAGAATCTTATTAACTACAGTTATTCTCCTTATCATGCTCGAAACCACTGATGAAGTGAGTTTTATGGTGTAAATATATTGTTAAGAGTAAAAGGTAATCGAAAGCTAGACTGATTTCATACCTCGAGTTACCTCCATTTCGACCGTATGATTGTTCGTATACCCAAATCCATCGGTCTCAGAACCAATGCTTCAGGATTTTACTATATCGGATAAGATCAATTTCATTTCAAATAAACAAAATTTGTATCAGTTGAGGTTTTTGCCCATATCTCTGCATTTGTGAGCGCTGTCCAACACGGCGCTTTAAGTCGTGCACTCTCGAGTAGAGCGTGCCTACTTGGGATTAATTAAGGGTTTCGTGCTCTTTGTTGTGGGCAGTTATATAGTAATTCATTATAAATTTAATATATAAATATATTGTTGATACTGTTATAGTACTAATTTAGATAAGATTTATTTATGTTGTTGCTTATGTGAATTAAATTTACAGCAGTAAAATCATAATCAAAGTATCTTAGCAGACCCCATAAAGTATATATGTTCTTGATCAGCCCGACGAGCCAAGTTGCTATAACCAAGACCGTCAGCCCGTATGTATAAACGCGTCGATCTCAGAATATATAAGAGCTAGAGACGCACATGGTGTCCGTTTCGAGAGATCGATAACTATTTTCATTTTAATATTATCGACTAAAAACGAAAACTGAAATTCGTTCATAAAACTCTATCCAATTAGTCTTTCTAGCTAGAGTCAGCAAATTTTGCTTTTAGTTTTATGTGATCCTCATACAATTTCGGGTTTTGTTATAAAACCTAAAATTAGCAAAACACGTATTTGAAATGCTTATGACTTGTGCTTTATCAAATACACACACATGACTGACATTATCACGCGCTGAAAGTTTGATCAAACACGTTTGTCTACAAAAACATATAGCAGCCCAGCCGCAGTTCATGCAGCGACTTGCGCTTGTGCGTGCGTGGCTGAGTGTGTCTGTATGTGTTGCTTGAAATCTACATACATTTATATGGATATAAAAAAATCAAAAAATGTTCGGAATAGCTGTCTCGACAAGAGTTTTCTTAGTTGTTTCTTTCTTAGCAAAAATATCATTTTCACAATTTATATCCATCATCATCCAATGTCTATTAATTATCAAGTCTAAATTGACAACTACGAGGAATGAACAGCTCAAGGTGAAGATGCAGCTGACTTTTATAAGGATTTAGATGCTGATGACTGCTGGTCATGCCGAAGAGGCCCAAAATGAACTATAGCACGCTGAAGGTCAAGTTGCGACGGACATTTATGAGTCTGGCGTATGTAGGGAAACTGTGGCATTTCACATCTCACATCCCACATGCCAGACGCTTAACAATTCAGCACATGGTTTCGCTTATGCTGATACACAGTATTCCAGGGCGAACTTCAAGTGGCAGGCGAGAAGCTGTGCATAAAAATGGCTCAGTGTGGTCCAGAAATCGCACACAAAATCCACCGCAACTATTTTTTGGTCACATGCTGAGCAATAAAAGTGTCCCGGCTGGCCGGAGACACTTTTACAGTCTATGTCTATCCTCCAAAAAGGGGCACATGCTCTAAATCCATGCCACATTACACACACACACACACACACACTTGCATGTTGAGGTTCGGGACACAGCTGTGTGTCTGGCCAGACTTACGTACGGAGTAGGCAACGACTAGCTAGACTGACAATTTGGGTTACAAGAAATGCTGGCTCGCTCGGTAGCTGCAGCAAAGCCAATAGAGAGTCGCAGGACTCCAGCTCTGCCGCCTGCTAAGCTGTTTTGTGGGTCTTGCGGCTGCAAGTGTAATATGTTAGCTAAAGTTTTTAGTCGTAGTGAGGACAATAAATTGCTTAAAAGATTTTGTGGTAGCCAGCAAGTATTGAGAGGCGCTGAGAGCTAAAATTCGAGTGCACAATTGTCAAGGAGAGAAGAGAAATGCAGCTTTTAAGTATCCAACAACTAAGTTGTTAATCATTACTAAAATATTTAAGCTCACCTATTTGAAAACAACATATGCTCTGCTCGTTTGTAAAAGTCAAAGCAAAATCTCACCAACCGTTGTTTCTGTTCGACACGTAACATCATGTCGTCGCTCCCCTCTGGTCAGCGTCCTGCCCCACTCGGGAGTAGTCGCATATTGAACCTGTCCACAGATGTTGAAAGTGAGAGAGTGAGTGCTGCAGCGTCCCCTTCGCATTTGCATTTGCATATAAAACCCAGCATTAGCAGTCTTATGGCCATTGGCAAAGCTCAACTTTATGGCACAATAATTATGCTAATTTCGAACAAAGTTGGTCGCGTCCATTGCTGCTCTCTGCGCGTTGCTAGCTGTTGAGTGAGTGTTGCCCTGCGGGCTGTTGTGTTAGCATTGCAAAATTATGAGTATAAAATCGAAAAAGTTTCAATCATCCGTGTGCAGGTTGCACAGTTGTGCAGTTGAGGCTTGGGTAAGCTGCGCTCGCAAAGTTACCAGTTGCCAGTTGGCAGCTTTGAAGTTGCAACTTCAACGCCCAACATCGCTCGAAGTTGAATTCATTTCTGTGCAGCAATAAAACGCTTGAAATGTTTTTTAATATGCCATAACTTAACCCAAATCGTGCCCAGCCGAACGCCACTTGACCCAAACTTTCAAGCAGATAGAGCCTCGAGCCCGGCAGCTCCCAGTTCCCATCTCCCATTTCCCAGCGGCGAAGGGTCCAATCTTCGACTGATTGATTGATTAGACCCACTTAATGCTAATTCGTGCGAGCTACATCTTAATCGCACTTTCCTGAGTGAACGACTGTGACACAATTTCTTAATTTCATGCAACTGAGTGGCGCTTGAAGCGCCAAAGCTGGCACGTTATTATCCAGCCGGCGCAGGCGTTGCCATCCATTATAATTGAGTGCAAAATTATGCATCGAATTTACCGAGCCACTGCCATGCACTGCACTTACATCGGCCCACTTCGCCCAGCTGATAGTATCGTGTGCTCATAAAACAACTAATAGCTGGGCTCGCAGTGGCTACCGCCAGGCAGAAACAACGACCTGGCCATGCTATAAACAACACTGCCACGATAACACCGGCGACAACAATAACTGCAACAGCGGCTTAACAGCAATAACGGTTAATAACTGCCAACAATGTGATAAGGCATATGCGCTATGTAAGCGTGCGTGTGTGTATGTGTGTGTGTGGGTCCGACATTAATCTCCAGCATGTCTAATCATTGTTTCAGCTTGATTTTAAGTTTATCAAAGCTCAAGAATGTTTCCAGGATATATTTTACCATGAAAAGTTTTTATTTATCTAAGACAGACTTTGTTTACAAATTTATTATATAGCCTGACAGGGAGACAAACCGAGTCGATTTAGCCATGTCCATCTGCCCGTCCGTCCGATGTCGATTAAAAACGTTATTGAAATTTAATTAATTATATCTCCATCAGCTTTATAGCTAGAGGCCCCAAATTTGTTTTTTTTAGCTTTATATATATTTTATGCAATTTTAATTTTGATTTCTTTACGATATATCGGCTCCAAATCTCCCCAAACATTTAAATTGAAGGTAATTGAAAATAAAGCCAATATATGAATTAGTTTGCATTTTTGTAAATGTAAAAAATTACACAAAAAATTTAAATCAAATGATGAAAACCTTATTAAAATCCATTAAGTCGCACAGACTTTATTAAAGAAAACGTTTGGCTAATCGGCAAGCATATGTGACCAGCAGCGCTAAGCATACAGTTTTCCTTTGAGTGTGCACACACACACACACACACATTGAACTACGTGTATCATGCATCTAGTAAATACTAAGATCCGCAAGTCTTAGTGTACATATCTCCACTAGATGGCGCTATGGTTGGCGTATTGTCAGCTGCTCTATCGAATCGAAACATTGGTTAAATATATCAAATTGAATTAAATTTAATTTTGTGTATATTTATACTCAATGCAAACTCTGCGGTACTTTGAAAAACGCACATCGCACGGGGTTGAGCGGATCTCCTAGTTGGGCACCCAACTAGTGTTTTCTTTCGTGTTTTAGTTTAGATTTGAGTTAGGTTGGGCAATCGAAACGATTGAAATTGCAAATGAAACGAGTATTCATACAAAATTAAAGTCAGAAATCTGCTTCAATCAATATTGCTAGCTTTACGTATACCCACTTGCATCCCGTAATCCAAAAGTCGAAAGGAATTAATATAATTTATATTGCATACTTGCAGGCGAAAGAGAAAAGCAGAGTTAAAGTTTCAGGGCATCTCTTCGGTGCGTCGCGCGCAGCTCTCATAATGCAATTCATTTTGTAATGGCCCTCGGGGTATAATTTTTGGTAAACGCTAAAGATTAAGCAGCAATCGTGTCAAAGGCAAAGCAAAAAAGCAATAAAAGCTCGCCGCGCACAAAGCCACAATAGAAATGGGAAAATGGACTTGAGCAAGGGCATTGTAGAGAGAGCGGATGAGCCGGATGATAGCGTCGCATTGTGGAACGTATACTACGGCGGTGCCCACAGGCTCATTGCGCACTGCTGTCGCTATAAAATGGCAATTATATTTCGCGCCGGGCCGATGGTGGCGAATTCGTTATTATTCAAGCGTTCTAAAAATTTTCCAAGTTAAACAGAACTTATTTAGCCAATTAGCTGGCTGAAGAGTCAAAAATGACCGATGCCGCGAAGCTGCTGCTCGAAACTTTCACCTGGTAAGTAAACTGTTAAGAGTTGTTGCCAACTGCTTTGCAATTATTACAGCTCTAAAGTGCGCTTCCATTTATTCAGTTCGCCTAGAGCCTTAGTCCTCCGCATTGTTGCTTCTGTAGCGTAATATTTTTATTGTTTGCTTTGCACTTTCGAGCTTTGTCAAAGATTTGCATTTTCAATTCGGGCTTTAGCTCGAGCTCCTCGCTCAGCGCGCTGATTGTAAAAGGCGAATGGCTTATAAAAAGCACTGCACGCAAACGGAAAGTCGTTGAATGAATTTTTGATGCAGTGTCACAAGCTCAGCCCTGATGTGTTTTGAATGCTGGATGTGTCAAAGTTGAGACTTTACTGGTTGATAAAGGCTATTCCAATTTACATTTAACAATGTCAAGACTTTGGCATTTATAGCGATTATGTGTTCGATTTACACCTGATATGTGAAATTTCGAGCTCATCTGATTGTGTTCAAGAATATAACATATATTTAATAAACCTACGACAGTTAACATTAGCTGAGAATTTCTATTCACCCTATTAAGCTGGCCTTTCCAATCACTTGGATCTTATCGGCATTTGGCATTGCCATTGCCATTGACATTGGCATCGGCAGCCCTTTTGGTCTTCTCGGCTGCTGATTTCCTCTGCTTTTGGGCCTAATGGCAATGTAAGCGCGTATAAGCTGACACATTGTGTTTACTATTTTGAAAAGAACACGCATTTTCTGCTTGGCATTAGGCATACAAATTGACATGTTATGCCAAACATGAATTGTGTAATTTCAGAGCAATATAGAAGAAGGAAAAAAACCAGAAAAAAATATTACAAAAGTGGAATTCAAATTGGGTAAAAGCAAAATGTAAAACGTTTTCTCTTTATTAGGTTTGGTAATATGTTGTTGTGTTTGTTGCTCTTGTGTTGCTCTGTTTACATGAAACCTGATGCTTGTGTTGACTTTTTAAGCTTTTTCCCAGAGTCCAGACATCTCAGCATGTTTGTGTGTGTGTGTGTGTGTGTGTGTGTGTTTCTGTTTGTTTGCTTCTTTACTTGTGTGCGTTGCCACTTTGCTGCACTAAATTGCATTTAATTTTCAGATTTGCGTTGTGTTGCCAAGTTGCTCTATTTCATTTTTTTCCTCTTTGGTCCCTCTTTGTTGTTGCTGCTTTTTGGCATACGAGCGGCCTTCACCCAAATAAAGCCATAGCTGCTTATGCATGTATATGTGTATGTGTGGATGTATATGCATATTCAAAGTGTTGATGTGTGCTAGCCTAAAATATATGTGCAAGAACAATGCACTCGCATACAAAAATACTTTCACCACGCTGAATGCGACAAATAACACAAAAATTTGCATATTTCGCGCAGCTTTAAAGCTCGCGCGCATAAAAACGAAAAGCAAAGAAAAAATGAATTAAAATTCGTATTTTATTGCGCTTGGGGTTCAAACAACAAACATTAACATAATCACGCTTTAAGCTGAAATGAGGCAACCGTCCTACATGGACTCTATTCTATGGAGTAGTATGGAGGACTAAGCACTCCTGAAAGTAAGTTCAATGAAAACTGAGTTCAAAAGAAGATTGAGAAAACCGGAAACTGAGGATGGCAAACCGTACTTAGGATGTGCAAGTGGAAGAATAAAACAGTAGTTGGAATTGCGAAGTCCCTGAGCTCATATAACTTAATTATACTAAATATTGTTCATGTTACATAAGCTTATATGATATAAACTAATAAATTGATTTTGTAATTGTTTCTGCCTGTCCCTTTGAAGAGTGTATCAAACGAAGTTGTTTGTTTCATTTAACAAATTAATTAATAAAATTAAATTACAGTGATTCCGAGCTGAAAAAAAGAGTTAAGAGTTGCGATGGTAATGCACTCTATTTTTCATGTTAACGACTGTGGAGTTCTTTAAGGTCGCGACTCGCGACTCGGGACTAGGTCGAGCTCTCTTTGCTGCGAGTTCAAGTTGAGAGTGTCGCAGCGTAGTTGACACATTTTTATCATGCAGGACACGAACAAGTTTTTCACGGCGATGCTTAAAAAGTTTTCGAACGACTTGCGGAGCGGATTGCGCGAGCTAAGCTCATCACGGTAGCCAGAGTGGAAGGCGAGAGCAGGATGGCGGAAGGCAGGCATTGTGGGTACTTTGACGAGATTTGCATGAAATTAAGGCTTATTGTAACAGGATTCGGTGAATTGTGAGAAATATTAAACTTTATGTGCATATTGATGGGCCAGGGCCAACGGCAGCGACAGAAACAGCGGCAGCGACAGCCTCTGATCAAAGTCAAACTAAAGCCCAATCCTTTGACAAGGGTACTCCGAAATCCGCAATGTGTTTGCTTCAATTTTATTAGGCAAATATTAGCGCAAGCCAATTTAATTTATTGCGACCTGTCCAAACAATAAATCAGCTTAGACAAAGGGACGCACCAACAATACCATTACGCTTGATTATTCAATTGTGAAATTCAGACAGCGGCAATTGCTAGGAAATGCGAAGATGCATTGCCCAGACCTCAGAGGGCACTCGATGCACCTCCATCTGCATCCTTTAACTTGATAATGACATTATAAATGCGCAACGCTAACAAGATTAAGCGTCCGATAACAATGGAGCACGCTGAGCTGCCAGTCGGACTCGCACAGTTTATGTGGCCAGAAAATGTGGGAGAGAGGGGAGGCATAAACTGCAAAGCTGAAAGCAATCCACGTTTTCTTCTCTATTAAAAATGAATTATATACAAAGTATGAAAAAAAATTGTATTGAGGTTACGTATCAAGCCATAAATTTGCCAACCAAACTGACTTTATGGCACAGGCCAACGGACGGGGATAGAGACAGAGACGGAGACGGGGATGGCGATGTGGGCCACCAGGCAACAGGTGCAGCGCGTGCCTCGGGCGTCGGCTCCAAATACTTCTGATTCCGGCTATGCTTCTGGTCTGGTTTCCGGGAGGCACTGACTGTCCAGAGGCTGGCCCTTGTCTGTTGTTTA
This sequence comes from Drosophila mercatorum, assembly GCA_961210405.1. Classification (NCBI taxonomy): domain Eukaryota; kingdom Metazoa; phylum Arthropoda; class Insecta; order Diptera; family Drosophilidae; genus Drosophila; species Drosophila mercatorum. The sequence goes on along the minus strand of CAUIUS010000004.1, from coordinate 23,020,151 downwards.
ATGCATGGCCCTTCACATGACTCGCCCCAGGCAATAAATCACACAAAAATGTTGTGCCCTTCGTTTATCTTTTTTTGCATTAAAATTTACAACCTACTAAACAAGGCAACGCAACCAAAACTTGACGGGTGCACGCGCAAGTTTCCCTATATGAATAATTATGCATAATTTTAACATTTATCTTCCCACGGAGCAACTGCGAAACTTTAAGTCGGCAATGGACTAGCCCGGGACGCAGCGAAACAGGCTTCCTCGTGCAGACACGCCTAATTAAGCCGGCATGGGCAAAACCAATTAGACAAATCAGCTGCCGAGCATCAGTTGCCGTTGTTAGACAATTATTGTAATCGCAGGCGAGGCGGCGGGCGGACACCCGAATGGCTTGTGCCAAGGACCTTTGCTCTAATCAATTGTGCGCTGTGTTGAGTTATTAGCAATGAAGCCCTCCCTCAAACTGTTGTTGGCCTCTCTTTACAGTCATGAAGTGTTACTTCATGCTTCCCAATGGCAGTCTTGTGGCCTTTGTGCCTCACGCAGACCTGGAGGCGCAGCCGTCGATACTGCCAGCTCAGGCAGTCAAGCGTTAAAATCGGCAGCAAATAAGATAGCAACAACATCGACTAAGATTGCGGCGGCATTTCGATGGTAACATACAAATATAAATTGTCTGCGGTGGCACATTTCGCTTTTCGAGCATTAGCGGCCAATTGTGGGTATGACAGGCGATTAGAGGCATTGAACACTTTGCAGTCGACTTCAAAGAGCTGAAAGACTTACATTATTGATTTTTATATGTAATAAGCTACTTAGCTCAATGATACTCAAGCCTAATGTATATTTTGAAAACAACATTTGCATAAAGAGGGAAATCTTTATTCACTCGAAATACAGAAGTTCATATATTAGCCAGTTCTATTCTGCCTTAGCTGCCATAACCGCTAGCTAAAAGGCAACTTATTTCTGGCGGCTGTAATTGGCAAATGAGTGAGATGGCAGGCAGTGAATGTGTAGTTAGCTTAATCACCGTCTAAAACAGGCTTAAGAATTAACAAGCATTAACCAACTGACAGCTGCTTTTAAGCACAGTCAATGCTGAGTTCCAGCGACGCTGTTCGCCTATAAAACAGCCAAGAAGGAAGTCTCTTGGCCACTGTTCCACTTAGTCAGTGAATCAAGATGAATGTGCTAGTTTCGCTCCCAGCAACGCTCTTTGCATTGTATCTTCTTTTGGCCGCTGCTCATGACGAGCTGCCGTCAGGACCCAACAATCCCTACTGCGTAAAGCAGCTCTGTCCGACGGGCAAGAGTCATATTGCCTGCGAGAAGCCGCCAATCGTAAGTGTTGCACTTCAAGAACTGCTCAAAACTTAAATACCCATTCGAATGCGTTTCAGGACATAAACAAGTCATGCAATTTTCAACAAAGCCAGGTAGTGAATCTCAGTAACTACATGGAGAATATTCTCAAGGCGCACAACGAGTTTCGTCAGCACTTGGCCAGTGGCCGGAACATGACCCTGCCAAGAGCTGCGCGAATGGTTGTGATGCAGTGGAGCGAGGAGTTGGCCACGTTGGCTAGCTACAACGTGCGCATGTGCAAGCCAAAAAATGACGACTGCCACAACACCGCAAACTTCAAGAGCTCGGGCCAAAACATCATTGTAAGTAAGGGCCAGTGCAGAAAGTCAGGCTGATCAGAAATTACTGTCTTCTTTAGATGTTCAACATGACTCGCCTGGTGGAAGATGAGCTGATGGAGAAGATGTATCCTCAGCTGATCACCATCGGCGCTCGCACTTGGTGGTCGGAGCATACCAACAGCAGCCGCCAGATGACAGCTGCGGACGTAGAGCACAATCCGTGCTCCGCCATAAAGCCCTACCGCCATCAGTAAGTGGCAAGCAGCTTCTTTCGAACAAACCTCTTAAACCGATAATCTATTGCGACAGACCCTTCAGCCACTTTGCCGTGATGGCCGTCGAGAACAACACGCACGTTGGCTGCGCCGGGCTGCGATATGTGTCCAAAGATATATCCTACTTCAAGCTGACCTGCAATTATGCCGAGAGCTATATGTGCGGCAGGCCGATTTATCATTTCCGCGCCACGGCCTGCGCTACTGGGGCCAACATGCAGTACAAAGCCCTCTGCTCTAAAAAGGAAATATTTGCCTAAATGGATTGCAGTTTAAATAGCCCCAGAGCTAAACAGAACTATATATAGCCCTATAACAAACCGCAAATAAATTGAAATGAGCATCCGCTTGCTATGTCGGATTGTGAAATTAACGCCATCCATATTTATACAATTTGAATGGCTATAGCTGTGGCTGTGGCTTGGCTATGACTATGGCTATGGCTGTGGCATGGCTATTTCTATGGTGTGGCACGCGCCTTTCACTCGCAATAGATAAATTCCGCATAACAACAGCCAGCCAGCTGCGCTGGCTTCCCTCTGCAATACGAAATCATTACGCATGCAAAATTTGAATAGCGCAGCATCAAAATGGAATTTCTGCAAATTTCCTGCCAATTGCAGTTATCTTTGCCTGAGATACCCTAGAACGATGGCAGGCTGCCTGGCTGGTTGGCTGGTTGGCTGGCAGGGTGCTGGTGTGTCCAGCAGGAAGCGAGAAATTGGCGCTGCCAATGATGAAGCAATTACCTGGACAAAAGTGATCATCCACTCAATACTATCTGCAGAGGAAGAGGGAATTTATGATTGCATAATTGTGTGAAATTCCCAACGATTTGCAATCGAGAGTTAAACCAAAAATATAGCAAATGCAACTCATAATGCAGCTCTCGGCTTCTGGCCAAACAAAGTACCCAATTATTTCAAGCTGAATAATAATAATTATAGAATAGATTTTGAGCTGATAATCAGCTATTAATGTTCTCATTTGGAGTATTGAGTAACGCTTATAGTATACTGGGCCTTAAGTTGTCCCATTGAACACATCTGTGCGGTTTCAACCCGAAGCTAAATCGATAGTTAAAATGTGTTGCGCTGTAGAGAAGCGGTAATTGCGATAATTAATTTGATACCTGTTATGAACAATTAAAGTCTCTTTCTGTGAGCTAAGTAAGTGCACAAGAGTCTATTTATTGCAGCATCAGCTGTGCACTCTTGTTTGGCGCCTCAGCATTGATTAATTAAGCCGCTGAAGGAAATCCGATTAGCTTCTGAATTGCAATTCAATTTCATCATTTGACGCGACTTCATTTGATTGCACTGCGCACTGCACGTGCGCTTTGCCTAAGTGCGAGATTAACTGAAAGCGAATTAAAAACAAAAAGCGAAAACGCTGCGAGATGTGACTTTTAAATCGACCTTAGCTGAGCCAGCGAAAAGCGCATTTGACTTGGCGCTTGCCAGGAGAGGTCTCTTCAACTAGACTCCACTTCCACTTACACTTCAAGCTGCCTCAGTGCTCTGCTGTATACTATTAGCACCTGGAAGAAACTGAAAGTCGCTGCTTCCGCAGCACATAAATTTGAAGCGTTGCTCGCTTTAAAGGCTTCCTGCCGCCCGAATAGAAAATACAAAGCGGCATCATTGAGTGTTCGATTCAAAAATACCCTGTGGCAAGGTTTTCCTTTTTCTAGATCTAAATACTACATATTTCAAGGAATTAACCAAGGTACTAAGACTATTAGAGAGCTCGGTTTGAGTGAGTACATTTGAACTAGTATAATGTATTTATAGATATAGGTGGAGTAACGCATGAATAAGAATTTGCCGGAAGAATTTGTAGGAATAGGATTTTGGAGGTATAGAAATGGGATTTTGGACAAACATTTCCCTCTCCCCGACCCAGCCCGTCTCAGAGACTTACAAATTCTTGTAAGTGAATATGGGCCGTAGTCATATCTCACATAGTATTAAGTATAGTTGTCTACTTTAAGACAGTTGTTTGTCGATTTACGTATACTTGGTGCTTGCATTCATAAGCAAATCAATTTATATGATACACATAGCTGGAAGGCTCTTTCAAATAGTTTGGTTAGTTTATCTGTATATACCAAGGCGATGTTAGGACTGTGCGGCTCTTGTTTGGATTACATGTGTTGCTCTTGTATTGTAAAGCGCCTCAAGTTGGGGCTCTTAGTTCGTTTGGCTGTTAATAGTTCAACAATTTATTATAATTTATGATCAACTACAGATGCAACACAAACAGAAACACACACACTCACACACACACTTGGAGGCAAACATAAATATCTATTAAAGCTTTGCAGTCAGATGCAAGTGAAGATTTACGAGTGTTGTAGGGCAGCTTTTGATAATGGTGCATTAGCGTGAAACGCTTTAGAATGCACTTTTGTCTACTCGCATGTGGGCGCGATTCGCGAAAAGGGGGACGACTGGGTCGGCTGAGTTGGGGAGCTGTTAGCATTAGAGAACGTCTGTCAGGCATAAGTCGCAAGTCTTTTCATCCCTTTGCTGGTCGTTCGCGCAAAGCCATCTAGACATTCAGCCAACATCATTATCATTGTGGAGCAACACGTCGCGCATACACGCCGCGCCGGCTGCTCGCATGTCTGCTCAGTGCGGCTGGTGGTTTTCTTTCGCATTTGGCCTTTGACCCACACAACTCACGCCACGTATGCGTAATACGTAAAGTTGCGCTAAAGCGAGCAAATACTTTTCGCCAGCCACTTGGCCCCGTTCGCTTTTTATGGCTTGCAACCAGCGGGTATCGGAGAGTGCATAAAACGTAATGGTGCAGACTCCTCCGAGTCCAAAAGAACATTTATACCATTTATACTGCAGATTAGCCTTAGAGCCGTGCCGCAGCCGCATTGAAAATAAGTGCATTTCCAGGTGTATTAATGCTCAGATAGATGGAGATGAAGACGAAGACGGAGGACTGCTAATTGAGGAAGTTACTTATACTAAAAAAGGTCAATTAATCTCATTGAAATTAATGATATTTTCACTGCCTTTTCAAAGTCTCCCCTGGTTGGCTCGCAGAGCATTACGAAGGTGGCGCAGAGTTGTTTATATTTCTTTTATGGCCACCTTCGTGATGGGGCATGGCTTACGTTTATTAGCATACTTCTAGGCGCAAGGTGCGCTTAATGGAACGCACGGACATCTACTTGTCGACGGCTCTTTATGACTTCATTAGGCGGGCATTTACGAGACTGTGCGCGCCTCTCGCCTTGTCACTCTGCTCACTTCTTTCTTTACGGCAGCATTGAAAGCCAATTGATTTCACATAAAACTCTGTTCGGCTAAACAATGGGACAGCTAAGAGAGCCCTCAGCTAAAATCTAATGAAATTTATGCAGGGGCTGCAATGCGGCTGCACATGAATGGCAACTACAGGACATGTACACCTAACACACACACACATACACACACTGGCACACACAACTCGATGGTAACTTTTACCTGCTGTTGGCCGCAATTTACAATGCGGAGCCATATGTTCTGAATGTGTGTGTGCGTGTGTGAGTGAGGGAAAGAGTTTTTGTGTGTTTACTGCTGACCTACTTCAGGGGCACAGGACGCGGTGCGCTTTCACTTTGGCTTTGGAACTGGGCCTCGTCTATGGCTTCGAACACTTTATGAACACTTTGGGGCCGCCTTTGTCTTGGCTCTTAGTTAAAACTGCATTGATGGCCGGCTGGACCTGGAGTCCGTCCGCTGCCGCATTCACGCCTCCTCATCTCCGGCCTCGGCCTTGCTAAGTGCGCGCGCATGTGGAAGTAACAGTTTAACGCTTAAACATGCCCAAGCTTCGTTCAACTCATGTGCACACACACACACACACACACATACACATTTATGCATGAGTGTGTGGTTGCGTGTGTGTTTAGTTTTTACTTTTGCAAACTAAATTTGCGCAAATTTCGCAGCGCACTTGTGAAGTTTTTGGGAAAACAAATACAATTTGTAGCACACCCAACGAGTTGAGAAGAGAAGAGAAAGGAAAAGAAAAGGCAACATTGAAAAAAGGCTGCTGTTTAAACTGCTGCGGCACTTGGACTAAATGGGGGAACGGGATTGCTGAGAGTAGACTGTGGGACTGCTATGGCCGGAGATGGAAAAGGCTGCGGTGATGGTCTTAGGTGTCAGTCGCCTGCCAACAGGAAGGAAGCTTTTCAAATGCCAAATGATAAATGCATTTTTAATGGAGCGTCGGTGAAGAGAGGCGTGCGCCGCCAAAGGCAGGCAGTGTCTGAGTTTAACAAACAACTTCCTTGGCGCTGCTGCTGCTGCTGCTGAAAGCCTGGCTAAACGGCAGGATGCGCAAACGAGCGCCTCAAAGCGTATCCTAATGGGTAGCCTAAAGCCGGGAGTTGGCCAGTTGGGAACAGTGAGTCGACCGTCGAGCGTCGGGGGCACAGTTTGCGCAGCAAAAATGATTTAGTCAATGCTTTATTCGTTCATCGTTTAACTTTAAACTCAGCACATTCACGCTTAATTATACACGCATTTCGCATTCCCTCCAGCTGCAAAACAAATTGCCTCACTTTGCGCTAAACAAATAATGGACACACACACACACACACACAAGAGATAGCCAGAAAATGCGACCCCTGAATTGACGTAATTGTTTAAGCTTTTATGTGAACAATCAGCATTAAATGCTAGCTTGCAATTGTTGGCCATTTCAATTTCAGCTCTGGCCGCCCTTTGTTTCGAGACAGCGCTTCAGTTTAATCAATATTCCAAACACAAACGCCGTTCGCAAACATTTCATACGGCAAACCCTGCCCGATTTCCACTCCAAAATCGTGGTTAAACAAAACTAAATGCCATACAAACATAGACATATACACACACACATAAAAGAGTAATAAAGATTGATATAAATGGGGGAGGAGGACGAAACGTGCACGCCTAAAAGCATGCCACGCAAATTGAAAATACTCGTAAAGGCTTTCGAACAAAGCCACAAAAAAAGAGAAATAACGCCCCAATGACCATTTTAATTTAGTAAGTTTTGATAATGATTAAATATACACACATGCATATACACATTCAGCTCTGTGGCATAAACAACAGCAACGGCAACAGCAGCAGCATCAGCAGGAGCTTTGCTGTAAATTGGAGAAATTGATATGAAAAATTGCTGGCCCGAGGTTGCAGCTCATATGCGGAGGTGTTGCAGGAGTGTGCTAGATAGTTATTGATATTATGTGGCCATCGCAGTGACCTGCGGGAAAAAGTAATCAATTCAAATTGAAAGCGAGTTTGCCGACGGGGCCTCAAAATTTATGAGCAGCTGCTTTAATAGGAAGGGTTGCCAGGGCTGAGGAGCAATAAGGGAACCCCTTTGAAGCCTCTCACAGAAAATGAGCAAGTGGCCTAACGTGTATATGGATGTGGATATTGACTCATTCCTCCATGGGCAAAACAATAGCTGTGCTTATGAAATATTCTGCTGAAATTCCTATATAATCGATTTGAAAAATACATAAGTGCGGACCTCTTACCGAAATATCGTTGTTGAATTTAGATTGGACTACAGCTGGAGCTGGAAGTCGTCCCATTTGAATTACAACTCAGTTTTGTATTTATTTTTACTGATAATTTGCATTTCAGTTCAATCTTCCTTTCAATAAGTCCTTGCTCATTTGTGGCAATAAGCAGAGAGAGAGAGAGAGCAATTTAATTATTTTCCTTTTGTTCAGTTTGCTTGATTGGCGATGGCAATAAAATGCTTTTTGTTGCCACTAAAGCAAACAGAAAATGGTTAATTACAAATTCTGCAATTTTTTGGTGTTCTCTACTGGAAGTTATCGGGAATGAACAGCAGTCGCTTATTAAATATGCCTTAGGACACACGGCATTATGATTTTGTAAAAGTGAACAAAATGTACGATGGCGGCTGGCAGGACTTACTTCTGAGCTCTCTGTGCAAACACTTTTTTTTAAGAATCGACGATTTTAAAGTAGTTTACTATCCATGGACACACTAATAACTTAATTCTACGAGCAATTACGATCTTAAAATGCAGTTGTCTTTTCATTAACCGTTGAGTCCGCACAGGATAAAAGTAGTATCTTATCAACAAATACAAACCTCATACTACAGACAAGATACTAACAAATATTCGCATGTTGGTGGGAGGAATATTTTATTGTTGGCTAATCGGTTTGGCGAAACCCATTCTATTAATCACCCCAATGGCCTGGCGGTGTTTAATCAATCTGTCTGTTTATCTACTGTTGAACTTTGCAATTACCCCTCTACTGTATATATATGTAGAATGGAGCCACGCATATACACAGTTCGTTATTTGAAGCTATTCCCCAAATCTGCACATACTATCAGACACATGACGCTGATTCTCTTGAACTGCATTTTTTGGCCACACGGCTTTCAAGTGAGGACAAAAATGAAGATGATTTTCGATAATTACGCCCAGAAATTTAATCTGCAATAACTGGTCGAGAGTTATGCCATCTAAACGTATAAGTTATATAACTAATAGTCTTCTCTACTATGACCTCTCTTGCACCACGCTGTCAGTGAGTTAAAATACTCCAGAATTCCACTCGCTGCCTCAGAGCGGCATTCGGAGCTGTGGAATACGATACAACTACTTCTTATCAAGCAAGCTCTACTTTCTCGGACTGACACACATTAAGGGCACATTTCGCAACTCGAAAACAAAACAGGTAATAGACACAACAATGGACAAAAGATGCAACTGAAAGGAGTCGGCGCAGCTCCAATTGGCCCAGAATAGATGACGCTCCTAAAATGCAACTGCATGCAGCATTGAGGTGGGATAGAAACAAAATAGAAGCACATGGGTCCATTGTTGCAGCTGTCTGACATATATAGACAATGGCTGACGATGATGATGATGATGTCCCGCCGATTCCGCGCCAGACTAAGACAAAGCCTCAACAAGCCCGTCAGCTAATGCTGAATATTCCATTCATATTGCGGCTTTTTGGCTCCACTGCAGATGTAAGCTTTCTATAGGAATGTTCGTGGTATTATCGTGCCTCTAATTGGCCAATGTCGTGTTGTCTGCATACAGGACTTAGTCTTAATACATGGATACCAATTGTTATCCCGTTGAAAATGGGAAATCAGGGTATAATGGTTTTGTTGAAATGTATGTAACAGGCAGAAGGAGGCGTGGCAAATCCCATAATGTATATATATTCTTGATCAGGGAGACGAGCCGAGGCGATTTAGCCCTGTCCGTCCTGTAAGAGCTAGAGACTTGCAATTTTTATGTAGATCTGTGCATACCACGAAAAGTTCAAGTTTGTTCAAAAAAATCGATAACTATTTTAATTTTAATTTGATCGACTAAAGACGAAATCGATACTCAGTTATATAATTCGATGTAATTCATCTTTATTGCTAAAGTCTCCAAATTTTTCTTTTAGTTTTATGTCAGCTTTATACAACTTTGGTTTTTGTTCAATTGTAGATGTCACGCTCCATTCGCCTCAAATTAGCAAAACACGTATTTCAAGTACTAGAAACTTGAGTGCTTTGGCACATACATACATTTGAATGACATGATCACACCTTGCAAGTTTCATCAAAAGCGCTCGTCTATAAACAAATTATTAAGCATATAATTTCTCATAACGAAGGCGCCTTGCAGCCTGAGCTCAGTTGCTGAGCTCAAAATGCAATGTGTGTGTATGTGTTGCTTGCTACATACATATATGTAAAAGAAAAGAAAAGAATAGCGGTTCTTCGCAGGGTTCAGGGGATCCCCTAGTCAAGTGGTGTCGACTAGACTTTCCTTACTTGTTATATTTAGATTGCAAATAGTTTATATTATGTGGGGATCCCTTTCAATGTTTTTTATGGACCTGCAGTAGCTGAAGTAGCCAAACGATGAGCTCCTTTTTGGGATCGTACTAAATATACGCACCTACACAAGTCGCGTGTGTATATAAAATATAACAGTTTCTGAACAGATATGTAAACCATTTACAGGCGTTAGGTTATGTAACAATTGCGACATTATTGCAACTCTCTTGCACTTGCAGGACTTTCGTTTATTGCCGCGGCAAAACCGAAAACGAGGTTAACGCGTGCACTTAACGACTCGAGGGTCGCTGCTGGCGCTGTCGAGGACAACATTATAAATCCGAGCCAGGCATTTGCAAGTGGCAGTCATTCGGAACCTCTGCCGTCGGCCCTCCCCCATCGTCCATCCGCCATCTTCTGTCTGCCTAAGCGCATTGCCAACTGTTATTTTCGGAATGTATTCGCCGGCTTACAACTCAATTTAGTCAGTTTTTAATGAGCAACTGTGGTGCACATGTTGTGGCATTGGATGTGGCATAGGGCGTCACCTTATTTGCATTTGCTAAGCGCTTTCGATTGTGCCTGTCGTCTCCAAAGGAAAGGAATTCGCCCGTTGTCTTTCATGTCATTTATTACCGTTTGCATCGTGGCTGCCTTTCTGCCCCTCGCAACGGCCTCTGGCCCCGCACCACTGCCTTCCGTTTCATTCAATCGTTAGATATTTCCGGTGCGCTGTCCTTTTTAGAGCGACGCTCTGTTCGTCCTTTGTGTGTACTGCCCATTGCTCGTCCGGCCTGTCCTGCTCTGTCCTGGCCTGTCCAGGCCTTTGCTGAGTTGTTTGTGTAATCGTATAAAGATGGCTCAATAACAACATGGCGGAATCGGAATGAGACTGAATGGATCGTTCTTTTGGTAGCCAGCAATTTGTGGGTCAAATTGAATTTGTATTGTGCCGAGCTGCACAAAATTGATTGAAACATTTGCGTGAATTTATGTCCTTGAAATGATTGGCCATATCTCTGAGCCCACCAAGTCCACTGCGCCCACTGACCACAGCATCGGCCGTCACAGCCAGAGTCCCAGACATGCACTAGCCACTGCCAATGCTGCCTCCAAGTAAGCTGCTCAGCAAAGCCAAGCGGCTGCTGGCTTTGCATTATTTATGGGATTAGTGGCTTGGCTACATACTTGCCACGTGCCCAACTTGTTGGCCTAAAAACTGATTATGTTCAATGAAATTTTCCTTCTGCCAGTCCCCAGGCACGTCGCTCTGCCTGGATGACCGCCTCCTGCCGACAGCCAACTGACGTCTGCCGATTACCGACTGCCGACGGTTGGCTTCATCCATTTTTCATGCAACTTGCGTTACCAAATAAAACAAATTTACACTTTAATATGGATCCTTTAACCTTGAGCTCCTGTAAATAACACACAGAAGAAGACAGCAAATCTGCTTTTCGGGCAACAAGTTGGTCAGCTGTCTACATGCAAGTATTTGTGGGCTTGTTATGTGTCTTTTTATTCTTTTCTGAAAATCTGCGTCGCATAAACACAGCGAACAGCAAGCAGCAAACGGCATGATTTAGTGCTTGGCCACAAAAATTTATCCCATCCAACATAATAAATAAGACAATAATTGCAGTGACCGTGAATTTGTTGTGGCTTAGATAGAATATGAACACTCGCTTAGAGAGTAACAGAAATGCGTTCCATAAGCCGAATGAACGTAAATTTCCAGTTTTGTTCAGCTTCAGGTGATAAGGATACGAAATATAATTACGTCAAAGGATAGGATTTATGGAATACCGGTATTCTAACTGGGACTATTAGCTTAAGATTAGCATTTAGCGGAAATAACAAAAAAATAAAATAAATAAATAAAGCATGTGAATGGACAGTAGTTAGAAGCCTTCACGTGTGTATATAATATCTGTACATTAAATATATGTTTCTATGTGTATATATAACCTCTTATGATAAAGACTAACTTTTGTTGCTAGGTGTCGGGTGTGTGTGTAATGATGCCAATGTCATGCATCAGTATACTTTTTAATTTATAAAATGGCATCTTCACATAGTCACACACACACCATGCAAACACAAATACACACACACATAGACACACGTGGGCAAATAGACGAGCCAGACACACGCAGTTGTGCGCAAAACAGTTCGTTTAATTCGTGTAAGTGCTTATGTGGCGTATGCGTAATGCGATGAGTGTGCCAGTACAGTGAAACCTGCGGCCCAATCTAGGCTGCAACTGAGTTTCAATTATAAAATGTTAGACAAGCCGCAACTAGTAGCAACATCAACAGCAATAGCAGCAGTAGCAACAAACAACAGACACAATACGGGATGCACCAACATCAGTTTGATATTCTGAGCTGCTGCCTGTTTTATCAAGATGTTTGTTCAGATACATATATATTTATTTATGTGTATATACATATATGTGTGTGTGTGTGCTTTATCATTATCGGTGTAAAACAAGACAATTAACACACACACATACATTCATAGTTGTATCAGTGTGTGTACACGCACACTCGAAAGAAGTTGAATTTGATGCTTTTGTTTTCAGTTGTAAAACAATGGCCACAATTGTTACTTTGTGTGTGTGTGTGTGTGTGTGGGTGTACTTGCCTGTATCTTGTATCTTTTTGAGTTAGCTCAAGTCAATTGTTTCGCATGTGTGTCGCTTCGTTTGTGTCGTGGGCGTGTGTGTGAGTGTGAGTGCCTTATCTTGGCCCTAGGCATGCTCAGCAGTCTGCTGTTGTTGTTGTTGTTGCTGTTTCTCTTATTGTCACTTGTCTGCCTATTGCGCACTGATTGTTTGCATAAATTACCATAATTAAGCAAGGTTAAATGACGCCTCCAGTCTAGGGCCGCAGTCGCAGAAAATCTTGAGCAAGTACGAGCAATTGTCTCGAGCAACGCCCCAAATGCTATACAAACATTCATGCAGCTGTCGAAGCAATTGCGTAACATTTTTCTTCTTTTTTCGGCGCATACGGCGCGACCTTTGCGCGCGTGACCAGAGCTGCAAAATAAAGAAGGACAGCGGAGTGCGGACAATGGACAGCGGATAAGGCAGGGGACATCGTCCGTACGAACGCTCAAGCACTGCAGAAGTACAAAAATAATGAAAAACAATGAAGGCAACACAAGGCGTATACGCAATGCCATAACCAGGAGCCATTGTCGCTGGCAGTCGACGCCTTGTTAGCCTTTTACCATTTCACCATTTCACCGTTTTACCATTGCGCCATTCATTTCCATTTTGTATGCGTTGCTGGTTGCCATTATTTGGCTTTAATTGCTGCATGCATGCCGCCACGCCCCACTGCCCGCCGCGTCGTCTCGCAGTGTCTTGATGTTGTTGCGCCCGTACGTGTTTTAATTAAAATACACTACACACACCAGCGACCACCGAGAAAGCCTTTCCCTAAAATGATAAGTTCGCCAGCATTCGATTCTGCAGAGCGCCAACTGCGTGCCGTAATAAGCCAAATTAACTGTAAATACTCCTATTGCCGTTATTCGTTATTATTCGCAATACATTCATGGCGTGCGACAATCAAAAAGCAACATGTCAAATGTCAGAAACGAGTGCTCCTATCCGCTAATTCGTTTCGCAGCTCTTCTGGCTCATAAGCGAAATTTATGCGCACACGACGGCAAGCGGCAGGCGACAGGCGGCAAGCGGCAAGTGGCTGGCGGGAGGTGGGATGTGGGGGCATGCGTAATTAGCTCACCACCTGGCGAGGTGGCCAGATGGCTGGACGGCCGGTCAGTCCTGGGGCCATTCCTGGTCAGTAATAAATAAATTAACATAAAACAAACAAAAATTAATGAATGAATAAATGATTGGCCTCGCAACGACTCAAGCGCACGACGAGCCCAAAGGCAAGTCCATAAATTATTTCCATCCAGCGCAGAAATGGCAACTGTCGATCAACGTCAATAACGAACTCTCTTTGCCGGCATTTTATTTTCGTTCATTTGGCAAGATGCTTGCCAGAAAATCCCGTTTCCAGCCCTCTGTATTATAAGCAAATCAATCAGCCAACAGCTGCTGAGCTAGCCGCCCCCAGCACGCTTTACAGGCATGATTTATTAGGAAAAACATTTCAAATTTCAAATGTATATATGATTTTTTTAGCGTGGATGCTCGATATTGATTTTCCAGGAAGTTCCGTTTAATACTGCGCCTCACCCCATTAATGTAAGCTGTTCGCCCAAAAGAACAAATGACAACAGAGTCAAAGCGGCAATGGCCACGACTAATTTCTGCAGAGAGAGAGAGAGAGAGAGGAAGAGAGAGAGAGTGAGAGAGAGAGGAAGAGAGAGAGAGAGAGAGCGAACACTCCATTTCAATTAAACACAATTGATGTCAAATTTCGAAGTAAAGTGCATGTATATTTCATGACAGCATCTTAACTCTCTCCCTCTCTTGTCGCGCCCTCAGATACTTGTGGTATAGTACAATAAATACACCCGCAGCGGAAGTAATTAACGCGGCGAGCGGAAATAAAGGGCGTTGTAAGCGTTTTCTTAGTTATTTCTGAATTCCTGTAATGATGATTATCACCACGATGATGATCATGATGGATGGAGTGGATGATGGAGGGGGACAGGCTGCGTTAGTGAATATGACCGAGCCGTAGCCATGCCCGGCGCACATTTCGCTGTCAGCACTTTTTCACACAGCAATAATGATAGCAAATAATAATAATTAAACGAAATTAATTGATTTGTGGCTGTTCCCACCTGGAAATGGGCAAAAGTATTTAAGGCGTCCAAAGACATAAGAAACAACAACAACAGCTGTCACAGCCAGCCGTCATTCAATTTGCATTGTAATTGTAAATTGTATCTCATATTTTATTGCTCATTATTAATTGACGGTACACAGTAGGCCCTCATTAATGCTGCAGCTGTCCAAGTGGAGAGCAATTAAAGTAATTTAATTTATTATTTGCCATTGATCAACAAACTCGCGCAGCATAAATCAATGCGAAATTATATTTATTTTCCTTTTTCATTTATTATGTGCAGTTTCGCAATATATGCATGCTGACTGCTGACTGCTGACTTTTTATTTTGTTGCAATGCAGAGTATGCAAGGGTTAATGGAATCGAGCACCCAAGCAACGTGCCACCTGTGCGATAATCAATCAGAGCAGAGAAACAATTCATAACTCTTAAATGCATATAAATTAAAGAGGAATGTGAGACTTGCCGCAAGCTCAGAGAGTCTTAGGTATAGTAGCCCAAATTCTTTATCAGAAAGTGTGTTAATATTTGTTCAAAAGATGACATAAATATCTCTCGAATCTCTCTAGTCGTAATTAAAACACATTAACTATTATAATGTGAAAAGAGAAATTATAAAAAGGTTATCATCTACTAACTACCTTTGACAGATCTGGCATGCTGCTTGATTAGCTGTCCTACCACCTGCTCCCGATATGAAGGTACACAAAGTGATTACTTGTCAGATGCTTGTCCAGTCAAACAAAGTGCAAGTTTTGTGCTTCGCTATCGGGTATCATCTGTTACCCGAGCTAGAGTGTGCAGCTATCAACTATCATCATCAATTCTCTTATATTAATTTGTTGTCAGTGCCTTATATTAATTACGATAGCATTCCCGCCTCCCCAAATGACAGGTAAAATGAGTTATGTAGCAACAGAGGCAATTTATGGATATTTATGACTGGACCAAGATGCATACCCTCCGATATAGCAAGGCCTACATTTCAATGTCAGCAGGAGCAACGCTCGGTAGTCGGCATTTTATTTTAATTATGACTTTTAATAAGCAGTTAGCAAAATGGTAACATCAACTAATCGCCGCTTAACATCTCGGCTTATGGCATAAAACTCGTAATGTTTTCTTGCCGCTGATGTCGCCGCCTTCCATAGCCAACAAACAGTTAATAACTTAATGCATGTGTGTGTACAAATGGTAAAAGTCGTTTACGTTTGCGTTTGCCTTTGCGTTTACGCTTACGTTTACGTTAACGTTTACGGTTTCGTTGACGTTTTCAGCTCTGTGAATTTAATAAGCTTAATGTGCTGCTCCCGGAACGAAACGGAACGGAGCAGAGCGGAGCGGAGCTGAGCGTAGCAAGCGCCAAGAAATTAGATGAATTTCCCAAGATATGCTGGGACACACCCATAAGACACACACGCACACAGACACACGCAGACAGGTGACTTGTGCGCTCAACAAATGCAATTAATTATAATTTTTAATTAGCTCACCAGGCAGCAGCTGAAAACAGCAACAAGAACAACAATTGGAACAGAATACAAATACAATGTTGTACAATAAAAAAAAACAAGCAGAAGTTAATGGGGCAGGAGTGGCCGACAAACAAACACCCTGTACTCGTAATCGCCTCCATATATAAATATATCTGAGTTGTTCCTTAAATCTGTGCCAAATAAGAACATTGGTGAAATGTATGCTCCACTTGCGAGAGTTGTAAAATATTCAATTTTTTTATTTTCTTCTATCTCCAATAGTAAAATTTGTGAAAGTATAAAAACAATCTGCTAAAACTTGGCTAAGTAAAACGAACGCATGAAACTTGGCACGCGATTAATAAAACTAAATAGAATGAGAACACATGCGAGTGTTGTGACAGATAAATACCCTGTGTTCGGGCTACAAAAAGTGTTTATATACCTAGCTTTGGCTACTTCTAAGAGTCTATCTTCAATTTTATGAGGAACCAAAATGATGAAAAAATATTTAAGTTGAAGCCATTGTTCTGCTGTAATAGACAGCACTATGATACCCTTTGCTTTAAGTCTATTCAAGTGGTGTAGGGTACAAAAACAGGACACAGTCAAGTGGTGGGCGGTGTTTGGTGGGCGTGCTGCTGACAGGACGTGAAAGGTATTTAGTCACGCGGAAAGAAATGCTTCCTTTTATTCAACACAGCACGATATTGGGAGTCCTGGTGGGAAGAACATGGCTCACCAAACTGGACGTGGATTAGAAGCCAATCTAGTCGGGGTGGGCATGGGCGTGGCAGAGAGGCGGCCGAGGCCCGCCACTCAATGCGTTGTTTACGTGCGAATGTGAAATTCTTAGTGCTGTTATGGTTACGCATGCGAGATACTCCTCGAAAGGATTATGAATACAGAAGCAAGTCATGGAGTCAACCATCTAATATATCACTCGAGGTGGTCGCGCGGGAGTGCCAGCACATTGTCGCAGCTAATGCCTTAAGTTGGGTTTACTAAAACAATTTCAAGGTCGCAAACGGCTGCCTGGCTCTTGTTTCTTAGCCGTGGCCCCAGCATGGACTGAGTGGCTGCTAAGGCGCAAATTAGATTTTGGACGAGTGACTGTGACTCAGAGGCAGATAATGTAAGCATACGGAGGAAGAGAGAGAGAGAGACGGGGTGAGACACAGCACAGACGGACAAAACGGGTCGTTGTTTGTTGCTAATTAGGCAAAAATTACATTTTAAAAGGCTTTCAAGCGTAAAATGGAAAAAGTTGTAACCTAAACTCTCATCTGTCTCTCACTTACCCCACCACCGAACAGGCTACCTACCCTCTCTATCTCAGTGGCACTCTCTCTCTCTCTCTCTCTCTCTCTCTCTCTCTCTCTCTCTCTCTCTGCATGCACACAACATGGGGTCATCATCAACCGGAGTGCAGACAACTTTTTGGGCGGGAGAGTGCAACGTCTCTTCTGATAAATATGACATAAACGTGATGCTGCATATTTTTGGAGTGCTTATTAAAGCATCTACGTCCAACACTGATGGCTCGATACACTGGACAAGAATAGTGCAACATTTTTACTATGGACGTAAAGTATTACTATAAGTAAAGACATTAAAATACTTTCTGCAATTGAAGTGTACTTTCGAGCTGTTTCCGAATTATGTTCTCAACTATTTTTATTTGATTTGACTTAATTGAGTCATGCAAATCAAAGAAAACAGAGAAATGGAATGCGTTCAAATCGCATTGAATAACAAAGCTGAGAGATGAAATATAGCAGAGAGTCTGTAATGCGTGGGAGGCAGTCAGCTATTTGTGGCATATTTTTCACGCCCCGCTGTTTCACTTACACGCACGAACAAGGCGAAAACACTTCTCGCTCGCTCCAAAGCCGCTGCCTCAGCTCCTTGTGCGTCATGCATAGAATAGAGCTAAAATATTTGATATGTATGAGTGCGCATATAGAGTGAAAACATTTACACATGTTTGATTTATGGGTCAAGTGTGTGATAAAACTACAAAAGCAAGCAAAGCAGCTCTCACAATTCACGCCAGCACGCACACACACACACACACGCGGACACTTCCAGTGGCGCCGGGCAGACAGATGAGTGTGTGATCCTAGGTCGTGCAGGGTGGAGCGGAAAATCAGTATAGCTCATAAATAATATCGCGCGAATATTTCAGAAAATTATTCAGTCACAAGCATGTCACAACAATTCCCAAATTGTGCACTGCACTCACGAGCACAGTCGAGCTGAAAATACAAAAATACTGATTGACCGATTGACTAACCGACAGACTGGCCGAAGGACTGACTGACTCATCGGGCGCATTAACACCCAACTCAAACCATAACAACAGGAAATCAACTTATTTACAGCAATTACCTGGAAAAGCGAGTTAAAGATCTCAAGAGGAAAGCTCAACCCAAGGAAGCCCATTAAGAGCGGCTGTGAGTGTTTTACAAGAGATAGCCTCGAGTTATCTCGCATCTCGTTTCTCAAAGGCAGATCAAATTCACTCTGAATATAAAAATAATTTATTTTATAATATTACTCAATTATCTAACAGATCTCACTAAATATATATATATATATATATATATATATATATATATATATATATATATATATATATATATATATATATATATATATATATATATATATATATATATGAGAGATGAAATATAGCAGAGAGTCTGTAATGCGTGGGAGGCAGTCAGCTATTTGTGGCATATTTTATATGGGGCCACCATAAGTCAACGGCATTCTGTAAAAAAGACTGTCGTTCTTAAATTCAAATTCTTGAATTTTGCCTAAAACATAACGCCGCCAATAACTGGGCGTTGATGTGTACTGTTTACCCCAAAATATATATCATAGTATTGTTTCCTTCTCCAAAGGCGTGTGCTACAAACAGAGGAAAAGGTTGACTTCTGAGCTCCTGGCCGAACTACTGTTCCTCAATTCAATATCAAATAAATGAATATTCATCATTTATATACTCTTTATGTTTTTAATTTTTGGTTCCTTTAATTTGATTAATCGATTATTTTCATTTTTATTCGATTGATTGAGACTAATAATCGCAAAACTTAAATTAATCCTTTGACTTAATAATCGATAAATGAATTTATTTTGCTATCACTAACTAAAGCCAGGTATCAATTGCAAATGTTTTAATTTCTGTGAGATTGTTAAATTGAAGAAGGGAAAAAATATACTTCTTAAGCGTTTTCAATGTGATCTATAAGTACGTGTGCAAACATAATTAATGTCACGCTCTTTTATTGCCTACTTGTTGTTGCCGGCGCATGACCCATAAAGTTGAACACTTTGCTTAAGTGGCCAACAGCGAAGCAGTACAAAGGGGTGTGATGGAGCAGCGCACTGCAGTGGCCATTCGGCCTGTGAAAATCGCATTAAAAGCAGGCGAAATTATTAAAAGTAATTTCGTTTACTGTGCATCTCAAGGGCTCAGCTATCGACTGCAGGGAGTGAGGTCAATTCAATGGACCAATTTGGCGACGTACAGATAAAGTTGGAAAGTGTTAAACAATATTTCACAAATAAAAATAAACAATTTGCATGCAAATTTATGTAGCCAATAGCACACTTTTACTGTAGTTTAAATATAGCACTGATTTATGGCGGCAAATGCCAGAAAATTCCATTTCGGACAGCGCCCAGTGAGCTAAAATTGAAAATGACAAATTGCATTAGGGCTGTAGTCCAACAAGAGCAGAAACGAGGCAACGATGACCGCAAAAGTGACAGTGCAAAGAGTGCAAAAAGTAAGCAACAATTTTCGGTCTGAGGGCCCATTTGTGGGCATGCATGAAGACGACAAAGACAGCAGCAAATACAACTGCAATTGCCACACCAGCAGCACTTGCAACAAAAATAATAACGAGACCAGCAGCAGCAACAATGTTGCACAGTTTCAAAATCTGATTCTCGTCTAGAAGGATTTGTCTCTCTGTGTGCGTACGTGTGTGTATGTGTGTGTGCATATGTGTGTGTTAATTCTGATGCAAACATACATACGTATGTACAAATAGGTTTTCGGTCAGTGCTGGTCAAATTTGGCGCGACGCAAGAGAAAACAAATACAAATAACAAACATATGCAACCATAAACACAACAACGACAACAATTTTAAAACGATTTTCTAATCAAAACACATTACTCTACAACAGAGAGAGAGAGTCATCTCATACATTGTTTTAGCAGAGCACTTTGTATATGAAAATTTAATCATGCGCAAACCACAAACTTTTTATTATTATTTTACAAGTGTATCCTGTAAACATTGATGCTGAATGGGTATATTACCTTTGATTACTCGATTCATAAATACATATGTACATACTCTTTAACACAACTGAAAGACCTGTAGGTACTTCATCCAAATTGCACATATTGAAACACAATTTACAGAATATGCAATAACATTTGCTAGTTGGGAACTAGTGGCTGAATACATGGCATCGCCAAGTCAGTCATATTTAAAGTGCGTAAACAATAATTAGAATAACACATAAAAATCATACGTCATATTATTATCGTTGCCAGCTTAGCTTATACCCTATATAACATATATCCAGTTACAAATTTCCACAACAAATATTCCATCAGTAAATCACCATTACTCCGTCAACTTATCCTATGAAAATGAATATAAATAGAAATGCTTTTATCAAATTATCAATTATCTAAAAAGTTGTTTATAAACATGACTATGTTTTATTGATTTTATGAAACAGTTATCGAATTTTATTTTATTCTTATTTTCTCGCATTTATAGGTCGAGGCAAACAAACTGAAAAGCTCTGAAACAGTGGAAAATTAAATAATTTGAATTCTATTGAAACTCCACTTATAAATTAAAGAATATTAGGAATATATATTTCATGGTGAAATACTCTCTTTTTTCTGCCATACTTGCAATTTGAAAGCATAATTTGTTAGCCACTCTTAATAGGTGTGGAGGTCAAACACGAGAATTGTTGAAAATACATTATGCGATAGCTCCAAGTGTGTGCGTCGATGATGCATGCACAGACAACCACAAAAATTTCATTACATGAGTAAATTATTTACAAAACATGTTGGCCAAATATAAATGTGAGAAAAGTGTAAGAGGGGAATGGCAATAAGCCCCTGATGCAAGTCAAAATAATTATTCTTGTGTACTACGCACATGAAAAATGAACAAAGTACTTTTACTGACCGATGAATGCGTGTACTAGTGAAAGAGTTTGTATCTGGTACTGCCTACGTCTAAAAGAGCGCTTGTCAATAGAGCTGAGCTCATACAGTCAACTTCGACAGCTTCCAGCAGTCATACGGTAAATTTTGAACTTATTTCAATACAATGATACTCATTCCAACACACACAAAAGCCACATGCTGTGCACTTATCGCTGTGGCTTTGAAAATAAGCATCCAGAGCATCAGTCTATTGAAAAATCAATTATTCATTATTCGTTACGAAGCTTTATGTAGGCGTTTACTAAAATAAAAAGCAATTGAACTGTGGTTGGGAGTGAGGTATTCAACAAGTTAAATGATTTTCGTCAGGTAGGTCCGCCACCTATAGCTATCTTATCTCACAATACGTTTATGATAACCTAATCTTAACCTGAGTGTGCAGTTGCAGATAGAATCAAATTTAAAATACATTTATGTTAGCGAATAGTCTTTGGGGTCGGAGATGGTGGCCGATGTGTTTTGTATCGCTCTCAGCTTTTATCAAAGGGAACGTGGAATGAAAGTGTAAATCTCTTCAGGCCTGCCCTGAATCATTTAGATAAACCGCTTTGTCGATGCATCGAAATGTCCATTGCAGCAGTTAAACGCTGTGGAGCACACAATGGTCGGACGCCACAGGCATTTGCTTTGACAACTAACTGGATGACTGCACAGATCCGCCAACCAGCCATTCAAACACGTACCAGCACACACAGATACGGGGATACAGCCACAGATATGGCTGAAAATTCCAGCTGGCAGCTGGAGGACGAGCTACATTTGGCAGCCCGTCACACAGTACTTGCCAGGGAGCACTTCAATGCGATGTCAATAAATTATGTAGTGGTTTTTCAGCGAGACACCAACATTAAAGCAAAACCTGTGCTCGTGTTCTCCTCGTCGTCGTCGTCGTCGTTGTTGATGTTGTTGTTGTTGTTGCTGTTGTTGTTCTTTTGCATATGGCACATAAGTCCCCTGATTTATGTTCAATATATGAGCATGGCTCAAAAGGGAATCAAAGTCAAATGCCCTTGCCTTGGCAGCCGTCCCAATAAATTATAGATTGCCAGCGACAAATGCAAAGAAATAAATGTAAAAAATCAAATCATATTTCTCCACATTAAAAAGCCATCCGACAATAATAAGAGCAATATTCCGGCCACACAGCACATTACCAGCCATAAAAAAGCGCATCAGTTCGTTGCCAGAGCCATCCCATAAACCCCACCCGTCCGAGAGCCAGTCACCAAAGCGAATTCCTCTCCAAATTGCCTGCTTTTTTTATTGGCTGCTCCCAGCGCCTCAAAGGTGCACAAATTGTAGTGTGCTTTTAAGCGCCGACGCAAATCGTCGCAAAAAATTCGAGAATGTGACTCAAAGCAAATTACGCTGACAAATGAAAATGTCACAATGATGATAATTTATTTTGCCTTTGTCAATGGCGCCTCGCACCAGCTGGCACACATTCCTGCGACATTCTAGCTTTCATCTAAAATTGCCAGACCGTGCATATGCCAGCTGCTGACTAGCACAATATCTCCCTCTCTCTGTCTCATTCTCTATCTCTTTCTGTCTTTGTCTGATCAGAGCAATAAGCCCTGTGCAATTAAAAGTAAGGTTGTGCTATGCCCAACCAGAAGGTGTCCGTCCGTACACCGAACTTGCGCAAGTGCACGCGCAAAAGATTCTATATTTGTATTTCATCAAAATATTTCTTTTTGACGTGAAAAAGCACATTGATATTCCACAGAAGTATTTTATTAAATGTAGTTTAATTAGTCGTAATGTAGATAATTGATAATTCAGAAATACGCTTGCTCTAGTGGGGATAGGTCGACTAGAAAATACCCTTATCCACATACTACATAGGTTGAATCTAGTAACAGAAAATTGGAGATCGTATCTCCAAATAGGATTACCACTCAGCTTTGTCTTTCACTTTAACGTTTTCTATATAAACTGGCACGTTGCTTTATGGATCGAAAGTTGAAGCCATCAAACGAAGATAACCGACGTATTCTCTTTCTTTAACTATAGGATGCAACGGACTGATAGAAAGTCGAACAGTGCTTCATAAACGGTACTATTATTTCTGATTTTGAACATATGTACATACTTTGGGTCGGGTATGGGCTATCACACATGTTGCTATATGTTAAATATGATACGCAATTTTCCAATTTCAACCTATTCAGGATGTAAAAACACATAAAAAATTCACTATTTTTCAATATTTAAAATCTCCTTTGCCAACTATCCACATTTCTTTGGAAGTGTTAATTGGTAGCAATAACTAAAATTCAATAAAATGCCGAATAATTGAATTGATTATACAATGCAGAGATGGACTAGTAATAAATTTATTATTTATAAGATATATATATATATCTATATATTTATAAGATATGTATCTAAGTAGCAGGGTACTCCACTTTCGTTGTATTTTCCTGTACAGTTTTATTTTGCTTCCCGCTTTCCGCTTCTTTGTGCATCCTGGCAAAAAGTTTACGCTTCATATGCGCTGAGTGTGCCTGGCTGTGCCTGACGTTTTCCAGCCAATTCGCCTTGACGCGTCTTGCGCTATTAAACTTTTTGGCATGATATTGCCGTTATTTGGCTTGTGGGGCGAGGCCTGGCACAAGCTCGGCACATAGCTGAATACAAATATATGTACTTACTTGTCATATAATAAAGTTTTATGCTAACGGCTTCTGATGTCTTACCGGTAGGGCGCACACATGGCCTGGGCAGGAAACACCGGGGACAGCACTTTATGCGCATTCTGCACCGCCCTGGACTCCGGACTCGGGCATCCCACTGAGTGTGTCCCAAAGTTTACATTCTCTTCGGTTGCTACTTTATTAGGCTGAAAAATGAAAACGCGCGCGCTACAGGACCTCTTCCCCGGTTCCATTTCGCCGTCTATTATGTGCAGCCGTTAAGATATCTGTGTGCCAAATATTTGCATAAATCTTTCTACCACTGCGCCCCTGAGCCCCTCCCTATGTTTGTACACATTCCATATATTACCCCCACGCAACGTGCGTGTAATTTATTATAACTTTTCAGACCGACGATTAGAGTGTCGGCGAAGTTAAAAATAAAAAGTCAGAGCTCTTGCAGTATTTACCATTTTCATAATAACTAAAACTTTATTTAAATATTTGCGGTTCTCATTATAAACGTAGTTAATCCTAATGCATGTTAACGCTCTGCTGGCGCTACTCACTTAAACATTAAAACAACTTTATAATCCATTATAATGTGTTCGCATTTTGTTTGTAACAAAATGTCATCAACGCCGACATTATCTGGTATCTGACATTCATGTATTTATATATGATCATAGTTTTACTTAATATTTTGTTTGTTTTTATTATGTCTGATTATAATACTCGATATTACTTTTATACATACACATACAAGGTTTATACGTACTCTTAAATGGTTTTTTGTTTTTGCTTTTGCTTGGTTTATATTTTCGGGTTTCGCTCGCTTTTGGGCTTATATTTATAGCAACATTTGCATAATCATTAAACATTCCTTTAAATATCGCGACAAATTTCAGTGGAGCGCATTTATAATTTTTAATTATTAATATTAATATTTATGACAGCAATTGGTTTTTCTTTGGAAAAGGACACACATACTACTACCACATACATACATATATATATGTATTGTTAAATAAAGCAGCTTTAATTTATTCGAATACATTCATGCGATTTTATTTACAGTTTAATGCCCAGCTATACCCTTGCCCAGCTCTGCCCTGCGAGAGGTCATCACATTTAATAGTCGGCCGGCCATTAAAGCGGACAGTCGCATGCATTTTTAAATGGGAGACATTAAGTGACGCCAAGCGCAAGAGGCGGAGAAGGTGGAGCGGACACGAGTCGCTATCCTGGGAATAGGAGTACCTGGGCAACCATGTGCCATCGATCCAGGCAGAAAACTGGGCAAAATGCTTTCGGACATACTGAATTCTTGGGTGCTACTCGACTCCAACGGGCTGCTTGGCAAATATAAATGCAAATATTTTGTTGACAGCCATTGGCAAAGTGACTTGCAGCTTTCTTGGGAAATACAACCGGACATGATGAAGTTGTGGCTACAAATAAAGCAAACTGCAGAGTTTCGGGACTATGCACACAGGCGAATGACATTTCGGAGGAAGGCGATACGAGTTCTGTATCCTTCCGAAGAGACCCAACATACGGTTCACAAGTGTTGCAAACTCCGTACACAGTCAGGCTACAAAATATATGCACAGATAAATGTGGACAGATAACTTTTAGTTTGAGATGGAACAGGCGAGGCCAAATAAGTTTGTACTGCTGGGTTATAGAAATGCTTCTGGGCTGGCAAAGGAAAGCTTTCAAATGCAGGCCTGGTAATAGGAACGTTGTCAAATCATATAACAATAAACAGGGTGAATAAGAATGCACCTGGTTAGCGACGGGCAAAAATTGTTAGTATTTACATTGCTTACTCTATAGGTCTAAAGATATATACAAGTGATTATCATGAAACGAGTCTAAGCTACTGCCGAACATAAGCCGCGTACACACAGTCCTCATGCCAGACGATATATACAACGAGTATTTATTTATTTTAGTATTTTAAGTATTTATTTCCTAGAGTCGATTATTTGGTTTTCATTCGAGTGGTTATATCTATTAGTGGGTAGCATATACGATTTTTACATTATTTAAGTTTGCTTTTATATTTTCTGCGTTTTCTCTTATTTTATTTTATTTGTTTTTGTCTATTTTACTAACGTCTCCAGTGCTGGTATATGGGTTTAGGTAAGAGTACTATGTACACAGCTGTCCCCGTCTCAGCTAGTCCCAGCCCACTAAATTATACACGCACTTACTTACAACTTAGGGAGTATTCGAGAAGCAGTCGCTGCATCGGGACAGCAGCAGTAGACGAATCATACGCAACAGCTCATCATTAGCGTAATTAGCTTACCTTTTCTTGTTTTAGTTTTGGCGTTACATCTGCTGCCAGTGGCACCGGCGCAGCTACTGCTGCAGTGCATCATTTGCGCGACAGCCAAGCCTCACATCTCGATTGCCCTCTAGTGGGCAGCCCACTTAGTTACATACTGTAGCTTGGCTGGCGCTTTGGTGGTGGCGTTTCTGTGGCGCTTCTAACCGGGCAGCTTTAATTTATCACCGCACAGTTGTTCTGCTCTTATTGACATGGTTGGCCGAAGTTGACGTCGTCTGCTGGCCACCGTGGTCGCGGTTCGCCAGGGCGGCTTGACTCTGCTCCGGTGGTGTTCTCTCATCTTCTCCTCCCTCTCCAGCTCCAACTGCGGCTACACCCCCGCCGCCGCCTGCTCCCTGGAGCAGCAGTGTGCAGCAGGCTTCCAACAATACAAATGCCGCAACCATTGTGCTAATTACTTTGACTGCCTGCGTTGCCTGTTTCGTGTGGCAGGCCCAGGCCAGGGCGGCAGCAGCTGGCGCCGCATTCGTTTGCATGGCTTCGGGTCGCTCGCCTGTGCGAAATGAGCAAACACAGAAGAAAAATTAATGCAGACATTGCATAAATGAGTTACAATTTGTTGGACCCTTTCACAGACCCCCACAGAGCCGCTCTGACCCCGCTCACAGTTCACACAGACCACCAAGTTGAACCGAAATACTTATGCCTGTTGTGGTTAGCTCACTAAAATGTTTGTTCAAAAATGCATAAAGTTTGTCGGGCTTGGAATTGTCGAAGAAGTGTACAACAATGCAGAGTGTGTCCGCCATCCTCCGTCTTCCAACTTCCATCCTCCTTTCCTCTTGTGGGCGAAAAGGTCAAGTAGCTGTAAATACTTTCAATGCAATCGTCATACTCGAAAGCCCCTCAACTGCATCTGCAGGTAATGGGCTTCACGTAAATTGAATTCTTCAATTTCTTATTGATTTGCTAAGCGGTTGCTTCCTCTTCTTTGGTATTTAAACTCGTTTAATGCACTTGCCCCACATATGTTTGCATTACGGCAATTCCTCCCACAAAATTCGTTTGTACTCACCCTGCAGGACATGGACGCGTATGCTGGCAATTTCTGTGTTTGATGGATAGCAGGAGTATTTGCCTGAGTGCAATAAATCCGCATCGTAGATAAGCAAAATTGATTTGGTCTCCTCCGATTTAATGGTCTTAAATTTCAACCGACCACCCGCAGTCTCTTCGCTCAGCACCTGTGTGTACAAATGTGTGTATTAAAACGTTTTCCCTTCGAGTTTTTGGCTTGAAAGGAAATTTTTACTGGCGGCAGGCTGACAGGGAGATGGGCAGAAGGGCCAAAAGGCAGGCACGCAGGCAACGA
Source organism: Drosophila mercatorum (assembly GCA_961210405.1). Taxonomy (NCBI): domain Eukaryota; kingdom Metazoa; phylum Arthropoda; class Insecta; order Diptera; family Drosophilidae; genus Drosophila; species Drosophila mercatorum. The sequence continues at coordinate 22,992,559 of CAUIUS010000004.1, read as the reverse complement.
GCTAAATGCAAAAGCATGTAAACAAAAGCGCGAACGCAAGTCGCGCCCTGCGCTCGTAAAAGTTGAAACGTTTATCCAGCGGCAATTGGCTGGGCCTTGAGCTTAAGTATTAGTATGAGAAACAGTTTGAGTTTGAGTGCCTGGCGTTTCGAACACTGTGAGTTTTTGACGCCGCCTCGTGCGAGGGCTAAGGTCAATTATTCCACGATAATTTGATGCGCACACAGAAATTTTAATTTATCTTTAAAGCATTTTCTCTTCTTATTTTGTTTAATATTCACAAATTGGTTGGGCGCCGATACAATGCTTACCTTATCCTGGTGATACCAGAAGATGTGTGTCGGTGGCTCCGGGCTGAACTTAATGATGCATGTTAGATTTATGGTGCTGCCCTTGTCCACATACAGATCGGGTCCGCCGAGAATCGTTGCCGTGGGTACTGCAAAGAGTTAGTCGACAAGTTTCGTCAGTCTCAGCAATGGGGAATAGAAGCGGAATGTGTAGCGCAGCTGAAACGGCAAATTACCGCCAAAATATCGCAAGCCACGTGACTGTTTCCAATCAGCAAACGAACATGAACAAACAAAGGAGTGGTCAGACGTGGAGCCAGATAGCACCTGTCCCAGGTCGACTTATCCCGACTGAATTGATGCCTCAGTAAACTAGCTAAATTGGCAGCTGGTCATTTCGCATGCCATTTCATTGCTACAAAAGAATTCTATTTGATGTCGCCCAAAGTCATTGTCAAACTCCCAGCTCGAGCTGCTCTTTGTTGTGGATGCCACTTATGCAACCTGTCATTGTTCTCCCATCCGTTGCAATCAGTGCACTGCTTGGGTCTGCGAATACGATGCCAATAAAGGACGTCAGCAAAATGCGCTTTCCTCATTCCAGCAAGCAAGGAAATGAGCAACAGGCGAATAGTGTGATAAAAGTACTTTCTTCTTTGTAAACTCGGACTAATTGGTATTGAAACTAGAGTTGGCATAGTTGAGTCCAGACTCAGCAAGCATTCTCAGCTAAATAAGGTTGTGAGAAAGACAGACAACATGCTCAGTGACTTGCCAACATATGGGAGTCTCATCGATTCACATAGTTTACAGTTCAGAGCTCGAGTTTCCCTTGACTATTTATCAAATTAGATTTCAGCGTTAATCGAGATCATTTTCTACTTTAAAATAAACACCTTTATCACGTTCTCTGTGAGCGTCGTTTGATACTACTTGGGCCTTGTTTATTTTTGAATCATTCTCCCGATCCAGCTCCGACGGGCGTGACACTTAAATTTAATTGAATCGTTTGTTGCCAATATAAGCCACTGCCGTTCGTGAGCGAGTTTCAGTCGGTCTTTGGTCATAGAATGCAGAGAGTGCAGCTTGTAGCTTTTTTGTTTGTTCTCTGCTGGAGCAGCAGTCTGGCGATAGACTTTTGTAATATGACTGAATGCAACGGGGTGAAGCACTTGGGCTGCGGCAACGATTTGGTAAGATTTGAAATCAGTTTAGCCCGAATTACTCTAGCCCTTTCCAGACCTTTCATGAGAGCTGCCTGCGCACCCATATACTGCTCAACATGCAAATCTACAGGGACTACCTGCTAAAGCTGCACAATAAGTACCGCGAGGATGTGGCATCTGGAGAAATCAATGGGCTGGCTGCCGCCAGTCACATGCCGGAGTTAGTTTGGCACTATAAGCTAGCTCTGATTGCCGAGTATCATGTGAAGCGCTGCTTGCAAAGCTTAACCTACTGCATGGCTGTGACTAGGTTCCCCACTCCAGCCTTGAACTACGGCATGAATTGGCTAGATATTCAGGCCCTCCACAACTACTCGCCATCGACGAACTCCGAGAAACTGACTGTCCAAACTGAATTGTGGATGCATCAGGTCTACAGGCTGGCACTAAACCAATTTCATGAAGTCTCGGAGATCAAAAATATATTGAACGACCACAACAGCTACGTCGGATGTGCGGCCGCCGAGGACTTCAACCGAAAGGCCAGTCGTTTTGTTCTCATCTGTTATTACAACAGTCAAATCAAGCCATCGGCACCTCTCTATGCGAAGGGCATATTTTCGGAAGATGACTGTGCCGAAGGCGTCAGCGAGGACTATCCCCATCTCTGCAAGACGCTGCCCGACGAATTCGACTGATAAACACATAACTAAGCAAGCCGCAGGTGTCAAGCCTCTGATTGCTGTCTAATTAAATGGGACACATACTTGAGAAATACACAAATTTATGCCATAATATGTATTTTGAATGAGAATTGTTCGGGGCCCCGGCTAAAATGTGTAAGGTAAAATGTGGAAAATAACAAACTGACAAAGTTAGTCGGAAAAAGTATTTTCCAAAGCAATTTGTTCGTTAGGAGCCAGAAAAACGTTGCGCCAGCCACAAGCGCTTAACTCACCTCTACAGCACTTCTCCTCCAGCCCGACTGGAGGACTTGGCGGAAAAGTGCACATAACTGGCACGAAATATATGAAAAAATAATATAAACTACCCTGAAAAGCCGACTGCCTGACTATCAGATGCCCTTACGAACGGCTGAACTGTTTTTTAAAAGAACTCAGATAAATGTCCACACTAATACGAATTGGGGTGAAGGATAAATGTATAATTTGACTAACAAGATTTTGTATTCCTCTACCAATCCAATGACTTGGTGTAGAGTCAGAGTCAGAGTCAGAGCTAAAGTAAACGCTTACAATAGAAAAACTTTTCGATCGCAAAAGATCTTAATGAAGAATTATTGCTAACTAGCAACCGACAGACGGACCGGACTCGGATTCGGCTATTGTTATTAATATATTAAGAATATATATACACCTCTACGCACTCAGATTGTTACGTGCAGCTCAGTATCGCCGCTGTACCTTGAGCTCCCAGTTTCAAGGGGTTCAGGGTATACAAATAATATATGCACATGCTTGTCAACTTCTCGGTTTTCAGCTACCCCATCTGTCTACGGCAGCCGTTAACTAACTCATGTTCCCGCTGCACATGAGCTTGTCAGGCAGCTGTCCTCAAGAGTTTGCACTGCTTATGTCGTATTTCTTTACAAACCCGCAACTGTCTGAATGGGGCCAAACATGCCCGCAAACTCGTCATCGCTGGACTGATAAACCCGATCCGCGGCTATGTAGAAGGCGTCGTCGTTGTAATATTGCTGCATCAGACTGCTGGTCTCCTCGTCAATTAGATCTTCCATATGAAGAAAACAATAAATGTAATGAAAATATAAGAAACAAAATAAAGAGAGAGAAATTTAGTAAACAAATCATAGTTTTATAAAGTTATTTCCAATAATTTATAATCAATTCAAATAATTTGATCAAATAATTTAACATAAATAAAATTAATAAAATTGATAATGGTAGCTTAAAAACAATTTCAAATAATTAATAATTTAATATAAGTATTTCTATCAAATACGAATAATAACTCAAAATAAAAAATTATTCAATAATGATTTATTTTGTATTTCTGAGTCGGTAAAAATAATATTATTCCAGTTATCTCTTCGCTCAGAGAAGATATGAAATATCTTCTGCATATAAAAGCTTAAAAAAAAACAAGTTTTTCAATTGACTACACAAACAATACACAATATCATCAACTGAATCACTGAAAATGTACAACAAATATAATATACAGGTGCTGGGCACATAACAAAAAGTGAACGCAAATTAATTTAATTGAAATCAATAGGCTTCACCCATATGAATTCACGCCCATGTCGAATGTACAAAAGACACAAAAAATACTATTCGATATCTGTTGCGGCCACTTTTTAGCTTTTCTCCACTTTTTATTTTACTGCGCTGCCAACTTTTCACATATTTTTGGAAATTCGAGGAACGTTGTAACCGTTGTTCTAGCTGTTGTTGTTGTTGAGCCTGCTTTCTGTTAGTTCAAGTTTTAATGGGTATATTGGCTTTGTAGGTATCAGTGGACGTTATTACGAAACTTGCTGAGTGTCTAAGCATGCTAACGAGTTTCGCCTTAGTCAGTGTCAAATAACTGACAAACTGAATTTGATTAGTTTTGGACATGAAGAATTTGACGTTAATTTTCATTTTGATTTATTATTGATTTATTAACTATAAAACTTAATAAAGAAATACTACTATACTTAAACAGGGTAGTGAGCAGTCTTTCTTTCAGCTGCAAATGATTTGTCCTTTTATTATTTTTGTGTATTTTTGTAACGATATTGCCAAGTGTGCATAATTTACACTTTTGCAAATTGCATGAATATGCAAATAAGAAAAAATGTGAATACCCAGAGTACCGTTTTTTTCGTTTTTGTTGTTGACGTGTCGAAATATTACGTATACGCTGAGCGAAGAGTCGAAGTTGAAATATGCAGAGGCCCAGCGGCTAAAGCTTCGTCAGCTGCACGGATTTATAAACGTTCGGCATTATGTATGTAGGAGTATGCACGCCTGTTTGTGTGTATAGAGTACACATCGCTTGACACAGTTTTTGGTTTTAACTCACCCACAATGTTCAAGTTGACCGAATAGCTGCGCACAGGCTGCGTCGATATTTGACATTCGTAGACGCCAGCATCGCGCTGCTGGGCCCATTTGATTTGCAAGGTCCACTCGTCAATATCCCGATGATAGGAGGTCTGAAAACGCTGATCCGTTGTATAGGTATATGTCCCCACGGTGAGTATGTGCAGATCACGATGACGAATCCAAGCCACCTGTCCAAGATGTGCAGATATCGTAATTTTATCAGTAAAAAAATGAGTTTTAATTAGCAAAGTCTATAACATAGCAAGCGACGAGTGAGCTTTGAAATTTGTGTGACTTTCCGTAAAGCTTAGTTGTTGACGAACTTAATTATAAGATGCGTTGCTAATCATGCTCTTAGAGAATTCTATTGGGAGCACAGGGTATTGCATATTGGATATTTCATGACCCCAAAGACTACATTTTAGTTCAAAACCGGAGTCTCCCTATCCATATCGGCTTATCTGTCTGCTAGCTAACTCATCGTGTGTTTCATCGTCCATAATTTTTAAAGGGGAAAATTCCAATTCCTCTTCAGTTTCTCACCCCCTTCTGGTTTTCCGTCTATCATTTAATATATAATTTATTTTCTCTTTCATTCTTATAATTAAACAAGCTATAATTCATTATAAAATACGGCTGAATACATTGGCAGCTATGTGCACATAATTCAATTTAAGAGAGCTTTTCAGACTTCTAGCCGCAGCAATTTAAAGAGGCATGAAAAAGAGCAAATTTAAATATATTAGAGTGCGTTTTGTGCGGTATTTGTGTGTCCCACGCTGATTTGCATTTTGATTGGGCCAGGCTGAAACTTGTGTCAATTTGCTGGCTAATGCTTTGGCCGGCCTTGGTCCAGCTTTGGCCTCAGGGCCCGTCACTGGCGCTAGCGCAGGCCGAAAATGTATGCAGCTCGCAATCTAAATATTAAATAACAAAAATTAGTGTGCACCACGCATGACAGCCCCGGAAAATGATACTTCCGTGCTCTTAGCCTCGACATTCCTTTTCCGCATTGGCCACTACATTTTGTAAATTTTTGATGGTGAATTTTTTATATTTATTTGAGCTGCCACTGTTTTGGCAAGTTTTTGGGTGCCTTTTTATGCGGTGGCCAACAGCTATGGCAACAGTGCACACACAGACAGACAGACACACATGCGGACGTTGGCAGACGTACCAGCAGACGGACAGACTGGCGGGAATATAGGCAGACACTGCGTCAGAGTCAGCCAACTGTGCCAGGCATCCATCTGTGCAGTTCCAGTTGCCGTCTGTCTAATTCGGCAATAACAGTCCGGGCCTGCAAAAAAAAACTTTTTTCCGTCAGAGTTTTTGCCGCACCGGCAACATAAATTTACCGTTGGCCAGAAACGAGCCGCTAGTTAACTAGAGAATCTTGCCCCGAAATCCCCTCTCTCTTCCTGTCTCTCTCTCTCTCTCTCTCTCTCTCTCTCTCTCTCTCTCTCTCTCTCTGTCTCTCCCTCTCTGTCTCTGCCTGTCTATCTGTCTGTGTGTGTGTGTAGTTTACTGATTGCGGAAGCGGATTTGGTTATGTGGAAATCTATAGGCCCAGTTCAGGGTGCCAAAACCGACGCTAAATCGCTTAACGTAATCAACGTTGGAGCATTTAGAACTTCTGGCCCCAAACGAGGAACACCTGCAAAGTTTCTCACGATTGCATGCAGGTCGCATGTGTGTATCCGCAGTGCTGAAGTGCGATGCGAACTATTCGGCTATATGTTAGGGTGTCTTTAATTGTTAAATCTGATCGTAAATTACGTTTAATGCCTCTCCGCAACAGATTGTGCTGCAGTGACAGCTACTACAAAGCATTGAGCTGAACTTGGCCAACACTCGGGTTGATGAACCGACTTACTACTGTACGGCTTTACGGCCGACTAGCATTTCGGCCGTTCAGTCGTTCAGTCGTTCGGCCGTATTGCAGTTATGGCAACCCATTTAATTGGTTTGCTGAAATTCAATACTTTGTTAAGCAATTTTGCAAGCAGCTGGCTTTTAGGCAGTCTAAGCAAAAGTTTAAGTGCTGCTGTTGCTCGGGGCAGAACAGGCAGAGTTTGGAAAACGAGATGTTAATTGCCTAAAACAGAAAGAGAATCTAGCCTTGGAGCCAGGCCCGACCAAGCGACCAACCGACCACCCGGCCAACCTACCAACAGATCAACCAGGATGTCTCATATGGCAAATGGTCAAAGTTTTTTTTAGGCCATAGAAAATCAAGTGACGCCATAAAAATAATGACAATATCTGGCCAGGGTACACGGACAACATGTGTTGGCTTGTCTCGAGTTCGGTTCATTGTTTCAACGTCACGTAGTACATAATAAACTGACAGTAAATTTAATAAGCGTCTGCTATTATGGCACACACACTCACGCACACTCACGCACACTGACGCACACGCACGCACACTACAACATATGCGTCCTTAACCAATATCATATAGCAACTATCTGAGATGGTCGGCATATTGCCAACACTTGTCGCGACCTTCTTGTTTATTAAATGTAAATAAAAATAAACATTATTAAAACAGACGCCCCCGCAAAGACAGTCGAGCTGTTGTTTTGGTTACCCAATCTGGTTTCATATAATTTTTCTATACAAATATATATGTATATGTATATACATATGTATACATATTCTTTTTCTTTCAGCGTTATCTTAGTGGGGCAGGCGGCTCTTGTGGCGTGGCTAGTACTTACTGCTAGGAGATAGCCATCTCATGATTTGTATTTATGCTTATCTGAGCCTTGCCACGAGCCGTACTCACCGTCTTGTTGCCCAGATGCTTGACACGACAGCCCAGATATGCGGATTTGCCCACGAGGGATGTTATATTCCTTGGCATTGTCAAATCGAAATACGGCTCATTCCATTTGTGGCCATGCGGATAATGTAATGGCGGCAGATGTGTTGGTTTTGCATCCACGTTGTTGTGATTGTTGTTGTTGCTCACGGATTGCCGCTGGTAGCACAATGCTAGCCCTGCGAAACAGAAATAAAAGGACACAAATCAAAATACGTATTATGCATTATATGACTAAATATAATGGTGAAATGTATTTCTTCAAGCGGAATTTAGCATTGACGTCCGTCAGGGCTGTGTAACGAGCTACTTAACCTCAATTTCGTGATACTTATATTATTAACTTATAGTATCAGCTAAGCCACCTGAAGGACAACGGCACGGCTCAACCAAGGACATTGCTTAGCTCGCACACTGGGCTGTGACTTTAAGCATGCTTCAAGTCGGAAACAGGAAACGGCTTAACCAAAAATCCTCCTCAATTCCTACTAATTGCAGTCGTACTGAAAGGATGACACAACTCCCTCACCTGCACGCACACTCACTCCGCCACAGGACCCAGCTGATGTGTGTGTTGCTGTGCGTCTTGTGTAACTAAAACTTAAATTGCGCAAATGACAGACTCATTGTGCCCGGGCTCAAGTGTCGGTGGCAGCTGCATGTGCCTCGCTGGATCGTCAAGTGCGACTCTTGCGGAGGACCAGTTGTTGTTGCAGCTGCCGCTCTTGTTGTTTTTGTTTTTGTTTTTGCTGCTGGTTGCTGTGCATTTCATTTATGGGCCGCTGGCAGGGGCTAATTTTCTAATTACCCGACGCGTCAACTTTCTATGACTTCGTCGGCATTCGCGAAATGGGAACGCAATGCTTTTTATGGTGCTCCGAAAGGCCTGACTATGAAGTGTTCTGATGTTTATGCTTGTGCTACAAAATATGGCAAGTTTTCTAGTTGTGATTGACCGAACCAGAGATGCCCTTTATCAAGCCTTGGCACACTGATATTTTCTCTAAAAGAATTATTTATTAATGTGACCGCTTATGCTAAACAGAATACACAAACTGGACTATATCTGATTGAATTTCTGATGCTCATCTGCAAATATAGTATTTTTAAGCTTATAGATCCCACCGCTAACATTTATGAGCCCCTAATTCGTATACCCGGTTCTGTACCCAATTCTAATGGGCACAGGGCACTAAGAGGAAATGGCAACAAAAAGCTCTAAACAGCAAATTTTCGCCAAAAGGCACAGAATGGCAACGAAAATAGAAAAAGGCGGCTGGCAATTTGAGAGGCTCATAAAAATGCCCATGTCAAATTGAGAGGCGTCGTAAAAAAGCTAAAACAGTGTAAAAGTTTTTTAGAGCTGAAATAATGTTAGCAACAATCAGAATGTCAACAGCAACAACACAACAACACAACAGCACAACAACAACAACGTCAACAACAGCCAGCATAACAAATGAACACAACTTTTGAGGATTTGCAGAAAAGAGTTGGAAATTGAAAATCCACAAAGTGAAAGCAGCAAAGGAAACCTGAATCTACCACTCAGCTGGGCGCTAAGAAACAAATGTTTGTTTCTTTAAGCCATTTAAACAGTTCTCATCAACTCAATCAGAGACCAAAATTGTATAGTTTCATCAGCAGATTTGTGGAGCGAGTTAAAGCATTTTATTTCTGTGGTCCAATGCCAATCAAATTTGTGCTACTTGCCTGCATCAACTGTTTTGTTTACTCATGCAGCCAAGTGTCGTTTAGCCAACGGACCCGAGGCAGCCGTAGCTGCTAGTAAATTCCATGAAACTTTAAGAGAGCTGGCCCGAAGCACTACAACCGCCTTTGACAGGATTAAAATGTGCTAGCGACCCAGGCGAGTGTGCAGCAGGAGTGGGCGAGCCGGCGAATGGACAGGCAAACACTGCAACGAAGTGAATGCAAATAGCAGCGCTCGAGTGGATTGTCGAGCATATGCATATTGCTTTCATAAAAGGCAGGTGCCACAGCGCCTACGACCCCTGACTCACAAATTGAAATGCACTCACAGCAGCCTACGGCTGGGCTTTGGCCACTGCTGTGGCCATTGACTATGTTCAGGCAGTGCTTGGCAGGTCAAAGGCGCTGAAAATAAGGCAGAAAAGCCCGTGAATGTTCGGATAAGACACAATAAGAGTATTTTAGGGTAACATTAAAGTGCTGAAGCCAACACATTCGGTATAAACTTATCAAGTTCGAAGTTAAATGGGACAAGCTTAAATATTAATTATACAACGTAGACGACGGGAATGAGGTGTAATCGGAAACTGCAGCCGTAACTATTCCTGATTGATTCGATTTGTGAGTGGCAGAGAGGGGGGGTTATCGATACACAATAGGGCGAGAGCACACACGGACAATCATAACACAACACAGAGCCGCACACATTGCTCATTTGCATATGCCGTGTTGTGAGGCTTGTGGCTGAGCCCTCGACCCTGTGACTCCTAATGAATTATTGGCTTACAGCTGGGGGACTCATTTTACGCAAAATTAGCCTTGGCATCCGTTGCAGACGTCTGACGACAAAACGATTCGCAAAGACTGCAAGATGCACACGATTCCAGCCGAGCACGGGGCTGAGCTCGCTCACACAAAGACCACGCCAGGCAACAATGGCCATAAAACGCTTAGTGAATTCGAGTATATGTGAGCGTGCCAGTGGGTGTATCTAAACGGTTGTCTGTTTAATGGTCTTCAATATTTATAAAGCAAACTCAAAGCCCTTTCAAATGTTAAACGCAAAAAGAAAACGGAACAAGAGAATGCAAGCAATATAATAATATTAATGTTTATTGCAAAGAAATGATAATATTCTTTATTCATAATATTCATTTTCATGTACAGAAAGGTCCATCTGCCTGGTTTAAAGTCCCTTTCAATGTGAGAGGTTATAAAAGTTAGAAATTGGATTAGAATGTGGTTTTTCTTTCAAGTACAATAATCACAGTTCTATTAATTTATATTGATATCGACCCTCCACTCCTTGCCTCAAAGCTAGACAAGCCTGATGAAAGCTTATATGCTTATATAAGCAACTAATATAGTTAAATATTTGCATACCATAGAGAAACCTTACTCAGATCCGTCTAGATTTTCAAATTTTCCTCTAATATTTCTTATTAACATGTATTTACTCACGTGCAACAAAAACTTCTTATGGTTCTGAGTCAAGTTATTTAATAACGCATTTCACACAGAATTTTTGTCTAAGAAATAAAAGGCACAGTTGGCGGTATGAGTGCGATGCGATGATTCTTTGTGCTTTTCTTTAGGTGTAGAAAACTCTGGAATATTTAAGACAACCGCTCGATCCTGAGCTTAGTATATCGCAGAGTCAAGCACTTTTGATTGCTATTTTACTTGACTTAAGCTCGCGCTTCCTGCATAAATCTCAGCAATGTCTGTCTATAAATAATAAGACTAAGCCTTCTCATTGTTGGTGAATTAGTGAAGTCAGCATGACAACAAAAACGAGAGAAAAACGAGGGCGAAGAAATGAAACACGACAAAATAATTCTGAGTTAAGTGTAGCGTAAAAAAGAAAGCTTTCAGCTGCTCTCAGGGAAATGCTACCTCAATTAAAGATAAGTATCAAAGTGCATAATAATCAAAAGGCAGCCAGGCGAGAGACGGGCCAATGAGTAACTCGGTGGCTGGTGGCTGGTAGCTGGCGGCAGGTGCCCAGGGCCAGACAGTGTCTAGGCTGGGGTGTGGCTGAATGTAAGCACAGTTGCGCTACTGCTGCTGCTGCTGGCTTGTCAAAATGATTGTCTTACATGCATTACACGTCGCTTGCCTCACAGCATTCTCGGGCCATGGGCGCACCTGACGTATGCGCAATTTTTCACCTGCTCTTTCTGCGTTACTTTTGTTGCACATCGTTTTTCATAGACAGCAACAACAACAACAAAAGCAGCAACAACAACACCAGCTACAATAACAAATACCAACGACAACATGGCTAGTTATTTTCGTGCCGTTTTTACTGCAATTTATGCAGAGAGAAATCCAGGCCAGGAGCCGAGCTTCAGAGGGGCGGTAATAGCAACAAAAGCGTAGTCCAAATCCATGCCAGGCCTGCCCTCTTTTGGTCATTGCCTGTTAACACACCCAATGGGAGTTATTAATGTTTGCTGGTCTTTATTTACGGCTTGCTAGCAGGCAGGCATCGGCATCGCCATCGCCATCGAGTCGATTTTTTACCACTGGTCCCGAAGGCAGGAGCAGAACTCGCTGACAAGCAGCAACTACGATGCCAGTTGCTGGGGGCCTCCACGCAGTTGATTTAAATTTGGCGTAGTTAATTTTTAACCCAATGCAAGCGGCTTTATTTATGTGAAACGCCCATTTAATGTTGCATTTTTTTATTGCCAACTGGCATATCAACTCGTTAGGGTCCCAAATTTAAGGACTTGAGAAACTGAAGCAGTCCCAAAATACTTTAGTTCAAACTTCATGACTTGAACGAACCTCTTAAAGCACTTCTTAAAGCACTTTAAATCAGTGAGAGTAATCTACATTAATAGAGAGTCAAGAGGGTAAGCCAAAGTCACATCTGCAATCAAGTGCAATATGGGATCTTTCGGTTCTACGTGTAGTTCCATTGTTCGAATGGACTTACTAGTTATGTAAACGAAGCAGTTAGTGATTAATGTGTGGCATTTAAGTTATGAGATATTCGTGGAACAGCTTAACACTATTTAATTCGTCAAGATATGTATGTCAAGTAGGCTAAAAATCAATACGCAAAACATTTCCAGGAACTTGAAGCCTAATAAAATATGCATAATTACCAATACAAGGACCTCACGCATTGTCTGTGAGTCGTTGGGGATGTCGATGACCAGAGCCCGCTGATTGTTAAGTGCATGCAACGGAGCTGGTCACAACAGCACGACAACATGTGAATAATGTGCAGTGGCAACGAACGGAAACGGAAGTGAATGTTGAGGGCAGCCAACCAGCGTTCCGCCCCCACGTTGAGTTTGCTGCGCTGCAACGCTGTCGCGGCGAGTGCGCTTCATCGCATTTCGAGCTTTAAAGCGAAAATTTCCCTAATTTTGTTGTCCTCCTTTTGTCGGTGATGTTTATTAATGTACTTTTGTTGTCGTGTTATTATTTTAAGCAATTATTATGTCAGTCATGGCATCTGTGGGCGAGGCAGCGACAGCTGCGGACCACCAAAAACACAGGCAACAACTATAAAATTGATACTAATTAAAATGCAGTATTTGCCTCACACGTCAATTGTGACGTGATGCGACAACAATCGCAATCGATTATATTTAATTTCCAAACTAAATAAAATGCTAATACAACAATAATTACGAAATGCAAATAATTATTTAATTTTTAATGTCTGCAGAGATATTTTATCATAAATAAATATTGAAATTTGATTAGATCAGAGCCCATGTCCACATGGCAAGTGAGAGCATTCAATTCGACACAAAAGAGAAAATCCCTACAAATATTTTAAATATCGACGAATAACAGTAAATATTTAAGCGCGAAGCTAACAATTTGTATACCATTAAAAGGGGAAGTACGGGAGGCGGGTACGACCGACTGCACAATACGCCTTCACGGCCAATAAAATTGTAATTGATTTGAAAAATGCACTGCCACGTCGGCTGCGCCATGTCCCTTTAGATGTACCATATAATTAATAGGTTGATATAGAGCTCAAAAGTAATTGAACAATCATTGAACAATCACGTTTTGCTTTCATTAGTTTAATTCAGTTTAAAATGTAATTTAAGTCTATCCAAGCTAATATAATAATACTAATAAAAACTGGTTGCAGTTCAATGCATTCTTCGAACTAATATAAGTCGTAGAGACGTATATAGCGATTTCTTCATCAAGGGAATGGAAAAGTCATCTGAGAGAACCATTCTTGTGTTCGGCGTTTGCTTAAATAAGCTTTTATTTCTAATTTCTAAGTCCCGTAGTCTATACTAATTCAAATGGAACTAAGTTTGCATAAGCACTCTTACACTTATCACTCTATTTTTGACGATCCCTAAAACATGTCAATGCATAAAACTCTGACGAGATGTAGTCCAAAATTTAGGAGTTATTAATTCCTCAGTTCTTAATAAGCTCTACTTAGATTTTTTTAATTTCCAGAGTCTAGCTTCACTCGCAGCCAGTCGGGCAGACTTACATTGCCCAATATACTCTCCTCTTTTCATGAAAAAATGATTTCGACTTGTGCAAATATTCTAAAAATTTGAATTGGGTGCTACGCAGTGGAAAATTTGTTGATTGCCTTTATTTATATAAATACGGGTGGAAGTAGAACGAAAGAAACGAAGTATAAATTTAAAACAGCAGTTTTAATTACGTTTTTGGCAGCCTGATTGATGGGCAATACAATAACTGAATTCAATGTGGCTGTAGCATGAGCACCGATTCAAGTTTGAGTCTCTGTCTCTCTCTCTCTCTATTGATATTTGCTTAACAAAGTTGGATTTTTATTCGATTTTTATCATAGGTAATCAAAACAAGCTCTATTTGCGCTAATGCCAACCCCTGTGAAAATGATATACAAATTTTGTTAGCTTCGGCTGCGCCTTCCTCTACATTTGCACTCAACCTTTTCACTATTTGTGGCTATTGCTACTGGGAGAAAGAGAGAGAGAGTGGAAAATAGTCCAAAAGTTGAAAGCGTCAAGTATTTTCTGTTTGATGTTGTGCGGCGGCGGAAATTGCAAAATTGTAAAGCGCCACTTTCCGGCCATTTGGCGTTGTGCAGGCCCCCTGATTGGCAGTCAATCAGCCCGACCAGTGGTTCGCGCTTGTTCATGTGTGTGCGAGTGTATACAGTTTCGAGTGTGATTTGTGTGAGTGAGTGTGTGTGGGTGTGCATCCACTGACCAGGCGTTAATTGAATTATGTTTGCCGCACAATTGGCGCTGCAAGCGCTCGTAAAACAAAAACAGACGAAACGAATCAGAGAAAGCGAATCAAACATGAAAGTGGCCTTTGGCATGTGAAATCGATGTGAGTCCAATTTAAAAGTGTTGGAAACCTGACTGAGTGCAATAAATTAGTATTCTGCCGCAGGCCAAAAGATTCTAGAAAATGAAATTGTTCACGGAGTGAATTGGTAAATTCGTGTTAACTAATTGAAAATATTTCTATAAATCAATACTAATTAAGCAATTCAAAGTTCAAAGTTTAAAATTTTTTGTAATTTCCGTAGTTATATATTCTATATACTTATATCTGCACTCAATTGCTGAGCTTTAAATGCCTAATGAATTATTTCTTTAAGCTAAATTTATAATTTAGCTTAATGCTCTGAAAATTTCATACGCTCGGCCTAGTTTGTTGGCTTAGCTTGATAAATGAATAGCAATTTTTTGTACAACATTGTTATACTCAAAGCTTTTTCCGACTCTGCTCTGTTCAGGCAATTTTATGTTACCAAGCCACACAGATCTCGATGTGCTCGCACCTACTGACTGGAATAGACTATAAATATCCATAATTAGAATTGACATCTAACTGTTCACAATATATTTCCCTTGAATTTTTGATTATAATTTTTTTTTAATATATTCCGTGGCCTGTTTGGATATGCCGACGTCATGATGATTTTCTTTCTAGCCAGCGAATCAAGATTCGAGTCGCCCCACATCAATGTTTTATTCATTTGCTCCGTAGTGGGCTGCGCACACAGCTCATTACAAACAATCAAATATCAATAGGAGCGGCTGAAATTACACGGCCTGTGGCACAACGGAACAAATGCACAAAGGGCCTCAGTGAGGGACGCCGAAGTGGATAGCCTACAGTAAAAACTAAGAGTCAGCTGGAGTGGCAAATATATATGAAGCAGTAAAACTTAATTTGCTGTTTATGCCAGAGCCTAATGACAACTGTCGACAGCCGACTGGTGACTGGCGGTCAAAGCTTGGGGTTTGTCTTGGCGCCAGCTCCGCCGAGGATTTAAGGATTAATAAGCCAACTTTGGGGCGGCGCTAATGAACTGTGCGCTAAGACCCCAGAAATGAACTGACGAACTGCAAATGAGCGAACGACGGACAACGGACGACGAACGACTGGACCTACAACGGGTCGTATGTGTGATAGTCAGCTTAGGCGACCATTTGACATTTTGCGCACGCATACAGATCCATGATATACGCATAGAAGCACAAAGAGGGAAAATTGTTTGGGCAAATAAACGTAACATTTGCGTTGATTGCCAAATGCCGTCGGCTGTTGTTGGACTATGATCCAGCTGCATATAAAATATAATGAAGAAAAATAACTTAAAGCGACGCAGCCATAAAATAAATGAGGCAGCAATGGGAAGTTTTGCGGCTCAAATGGCATGTTTGCGGACAACACATGCTGTAGAACATGTGTACAGCAGATAGGCAGATAGGTATCCCTCTGTCCTGGGTCGGGCGAGACTTTCTCGGTAATTTGCATTGCCAAAAAGTTATAGGCTTGCCAATCCTTTTGCTGATCGGGGGCTTGGCGAAAGTTTTATTTGGCTTATTTATTATGCCCTCTATGACATTTGCAGGGGTGGCCAAAAGCATTTGCGGCCACTTTAATGTCGCAGCATTCGGCAGAGCCCAACTGAGCTGAATGATAAATCAAAGCCCCTTACGGCCTTTATTGGACTTGTTTGGGAATTTGTTTACGATACGGCCGTAGGAGCAAATGTCATCAAATGGGATTTGTATTTTTAGCGCATATTTCATAAATCAAAACTTTTGTTGTCTCCCCAAATTCTTGGGCAACTTTTGATTGCCTTTTTAGACATTTGCCGACATTTTCCTTGTGTGCCTAACGCTCTATGCTTCTCGCCTAGCTGACCAAACAGTTTCAAATATATTTCGTCGCTAGCTCAAAAGTTATGAGACCTCACTTTTCATTCCGCAGCGTGTATTTTGTGTCGCCCTGTCCGACTTCTAATTAAATAAATTTTCATTTAGCCTGTTGACACATTTGACTGCTCATTAAACATTTAAATGGCGTTGATTTCGTCCACACTAAATCATAAGCGCTTTGTTCTCAGCTCCATGCACGCTTCTGTAATTTATGCTCGTTTCGATCTAATATTATATTAGACTAACTTGTTCAAACTCAGCCACATTTCACACAGCCAAAAGCCAAAATAAACCCAATGCCATATTTTGCCGGCTATAATTCGCGCATTAATTTCTATTTTACGACTAGGCGAACCAAAGGCCCCCACCGAAATATGCCAACAATAAAAAAGTGAGAGGCGTCGAGGGACCCCAATTTAAAATATATAAATTTAGTTTTACTTTCGCATTAGCTGAATGCTCACGCCATTTGCCTAACGACGACTCTGAAATATTTCGGAGTCTATATATATGGGCCAATTAAAATATCTTGTTTTCATTTATTTATATGTTAAATTTAAATAATGAATTCGCTATTGTCCTCTTACGTAATTTTTGGCTTTTACAAATTTTATTATTACTTCAAATGTGGTACAATAAAATGAAGATTATTATACGAGTATTATATAAGAACTAATAATGGTAATAAAATGCAAACACAATAAATACAAACACAACTAATATTATTAAAATATAAGGAAGTAATAAGCTCTATTTGGGGGTACCTGACTATCAAACACGTTCTTAACAACAGAAAACTATTTCTCCCAAAACTAACTAACTAAAAATATTAACAGTATATAAGAACTTTGCAATCAGACGCCATAGGCTGCGTGATACTTCATTCTCATAAGAACATTTAGTTAATACTCTAGCTTATTTCTGGTTTCAAAGGGGTGGCCCAATTAATTTCTATGTGTGAAAGAGGTGCGATTAGTGGATTTTTACTCAGAAAGTCTACAATATAGACACTCCATGCATCCATGATAACAGCGCATTCAAAAGGTTGAATAATATTAATACTTGAAATTCCTTTAGTTAAGCTTCTTCTTTATGAAAATGAAAAAATCGTAATTCAAGTCTCGCCAAGTACGACAAATATCTGTTTTAGTTACAGACTAGATTCGCCCATCGTCAACTGATGTCTCTCATTCTGCAGAGTATTTGCCAGTCGGCGGCAAGCAGGCTTAGCTCTTCACTGGCTTTTACGACACAATTCGCATAACAAAATGTGTTGACTGCGCTTTTACACGAATTTAATGAGCATCAACAACATAAATTATATTTGCCAAATGAACAACTCAACTTTAACAACATAATTAACAAGGAGTATGCATAATTTTATGAAATGCACTAACAACTACATAATTTATGCATGTATCGGGCGAGCTGCGCCCCGTGAACGTTGTGCTGCACGGACTTTGGTTACCTGTCCAAGTCCGGGATTGTGTTTAATTGGGGCATATTTTATGTAGCCGTCATTTGGTCGTCTATTAATTATCTGTAAATGTGACAATGGCAGAATGAAATCACTTTTTGAGAGCTCTTCGCTTGGCGAGCGCTGTTTTGGTCTTCTCTGTTGTTTTTGTTCTTAATGATCCTAAGATTTGACGACATAACGGCATATTAAACGCAGAAGAACGCGGGAGAATGCTTGCTAACGATGTACACTAAAAATAAAGCAAAGCAAAGCAATGCTAACCAAAGCGAAAGACGAAAAAAGTGCCCCAGCCAGAGCAGGCCAACATTATTAATAGGCACTTAAAACTGTGTGGGGGCAGGCTAGAGCGTAGCACTGCAAGTGATAGGCGTGCGGGGCGGGGGCGCACGCAAGGACGGACGCAGCAGATTACGAGCCGTGGAACGCTGATGAAGACACGTTTTTACATTGCGTATATTGACGTTAAAATTAGATGCCAACTTGTCGACGACGCGTCGTTGGCAGAGTCGCAGCCTCCGAAACAACGCGTATCATATTTTAGCTGATGCTCAAAATGATGATGATAATGGAATGATGGGACGATGCCTTCGCCTGTACGTTAGTTGCAGCATGTGAATGGTGATGAGCTCGGCCGGCCTGCCCCCGCCGCCCCAAGTGACGGTGGCTGTCATAAAGGCGATGATATATGGTTGCCTCACCTTCTGACACACAAATCAACATGTTAAATAGACCATGCTAGTGTCGCATGTTATTTTTAAGCAAGTAACACCAACCAGGGCGTATAAAAATCATGCAAAATATGTAACAGCTGAAGGACAGAATCGATTGGCGAGTTAACAAGGTATTGCAGGATTTTCAGTCTGACTTGCCTCCCTCTCACAATATGCCAACAATTGTATTTCACATTTTGCTCGTTATAAAAGTTATTCTCATGAATTCATCACGAAAATGCGAATCAATTAAAATGGATGATATTGAGTATAACTGACTTAAAATGCCTTTCAAAGGTTACCCCACTTCCGAGAAGCGACAAATGACTTCCAGAGAAATACGGAATAAATTCTTTAGAAGCAGCACAAGAACTATAAGTTCAATTAAAGTTTTCGATATTTATTAGTTGTTCTCGTTGCTTAAAAACGTATTCAATAGACGTTCAACCCCAATTTTAATAGAGCACAAGTGTTCTCCAGAGCGTGTGCATGAGTGAATATAATTGGCAGTTGAGCTCAAGCGTTTTACTCGACTTTATTGTGCCGGCATTCTGTAGCTGGCTAAACTATATATAACATAAATGGTTGATATGAATATTACTTTTAATTTCCCCACATGTTGGGCTCCAGTGGCTCCACGTCCCTGTACAGTTCGCCCGTTTTGCACAGCGCCGGATAGACTCTGTCATAGCCGCCTTGGCAGTTGAGGCTCTTCACTCTGTAAATGGCATGCTCGGGCATGAAATTGCTGGCGTAGTTACAGGCCATTAGGAAGTTATTCACTAGTCCCTTGGTGAATCGCATGGCCGCGCAGCCCACGTGTGTGTTGTTATCGCGCGCCATCACCGCAAAGTTACGCACGAAGCTGTTAAGAAAGGGGGGGGCGGATAGAGAAAGAAATTTCCGTGGGATTGCATTTACGCACTCGGTAATTTTGGTTTCCTTGGGAAAGTACTCCACTCGCTGCTGAGTCATGTTCTTATGTTGATCCCACCAGCCATCGATGGTCGAATTGATCAGCTTCTCAGTAGTGATATTATTTTTGGTGATGTTTATCAGAGCCAAGTTTTGGCCGGAGTTGCGGAACTCTATGGTGTTGTGGCACGCATCATAGCGCAGCACACACTGCTTAACATTCATCGACGCTAGCAGCTCCAGTTCCTCATGCCACTGCATCGTGGCCATCTTTTCGGGAGCTCTCAAGCCCTCGACCTTGCCGGAGGCCAGCAAATTGCGTGGCTGATTGTGCTGGTGGAGAATGATCGCCTGGTGCTCGGTGAGATTCAGAAACTCAGCTGTTACGGGACAGGTCTTGCTCAGCTCCTGATGGAACAGACAAGAGGTCAGCTAGTGGGGCAACATCACTACTGCGATACTTACGCCATTGTTCTTGCAGCCAATATGCCTTTTAAGATTGGTACATAGGCCTGGCTGGCAGAATCTGTTAGTTGCATCCTGGCAGTGTCCTTTCTGCAAAATCGCCAATATAACCACGGCCAACAGATGCTTGTAGTAATGCGGCATGTTAGTTTGTGTTGAGTGCTTGGTGCAAGACTGGGGCTTTTATAGTTGATTGCAGCCACTTAGCCAGCTCAAGCATTGGTGCTTTAACAACTGCTTTTGGGCAGAACAACTGTTGCAAATCAGTTTACTCCGGCTTATTCATGCCTATGCGGCTTAGCTAATTATTCAGCACAAAGCACTCAGCAGACACCCATTCTTTACACACACACAAGCTCACACACACAAACCTTCATTGATTCAAATGTCGTGCAAATACATCCAACTTCTGTTCAGGGGCTATCAATGCCAAAGGCATCCAAACTGTTTCTGTGAAAGGCTTGCCGCCTCGACTTGCAACACTTGACACTTACAGAAGGAAAGAGAAAAAAATCAGTGAATAAACGCAGAGCAGAATGGGTAAAGATAGATGAGTGCTGAAATGTCAACACAAAAATTCTTTTCATGCTGCAATTTAAGCCGTAAACACAACACAGAATGTTCTGTGAATCTCTGCTGCAATTCACGAAAAGACAAAAAGCAAAACGAAGCAAAAAAGACAGAAAAACGCTATGGTCGACAGAGAAGTGGAAACGCCGCCATGCCATGCCCTTGCCTTTCGTTTTCTACCTCAATTGAAATAGTTTTTCTTGACGCCAAGCACCGAATGGACATTCTTCTCTTGCACTTTTTCACTTTCATTAAATGGCAACAAATTTTTTGAAGTTTTCCAGGAAAAGCAAAAAGCTTTAACAACTTATCCAACCAGCCAACTGCAATTGCAAAAAATAGGACATTCAATAAATTTTTTCATTACTATTTATTTTTGTTTGTTGAATTTTTTTCTGTGGCTGTAAATATCAGTTTACTTTAATATTTTTTGTGCACAAAATCAAACTGCGGAGTATTGATAACAAACGAATTACTTTTCCAGTATATACAATATATTCTTGTTTAATTTGTATTTGAACAATAAATTCTGAAAAATTTAATAAAAGCTAAAAATGAATTTTTTTATGCATATATTGAAGATATTGACAAAAATAGGGTCAACTCAAAGATAAACTAAACATATTTGTATATAGTCCACAAGAACAGACAAATATTAAGAAAACAAAAGTAATAAATAAAAATGTAAGTAACTAAACAAAACTTATTTCGCAACTGTAGACTTGAGTAATTTAGCCATACAAGAGTTTTTTTTTTATAATTCAGTTCAATAAGTAAAAGGTTTCGCAATTTGAATGCTCATATTTTGCACCAATTGAGAGTATGAAATTTTTTGTTTCCCAATTTACTTAGTGGGATAGGTATGTTAGTCTTGGTCAATGTCCATCTTGATGCCCTTATCAATGGAAACCATTTCGCCGCTATTGAAGCAGAAACTTGAAATTTGAATTATTACATACTCGGGTAGAGAACCAAAGATCCATAAAATATGGTGGCTATATATATTCACATTTATTTGGAAAACAATTTAAAGTTAACTCTTAGAACTCTTAGAGACATAAGATTAAAAATTTGGTATTTTAGTTACTGTTAACCTCCTCTATTGATGACCCATAAATATGGAATTTGCAAAAAAATGATTTATGTCTATAAATTGCTTGTGTCGTAATCGTAAAAAATATATTGCAATATTTTGGAGCTTAGACACCGATCCGGATAGTTAAGTCTTGAGTCCTTTATCAAAAATGATTCCGCCGTTTTTGGACTCTGAATGAATATTTTACAGTCGGTAGTACCCGATTGTGGCATTCTAATTGAAATCAAATGTTCAATACTCGAATATTCTGCAAATATGTCATTCTATAGAAATCGAATTTCATTCACAATGGGATCAAATGTACTTTGAAGTGAATAAATAAATTACAGCGGATAGTTTTTGTTTTATTTTCTTATAATATATGAAAGCTCATTAATCATATTAATAATCTATGTATTTGTATATTTCTCTATGTCAGTTGATGTTATTGACTACTATTACTATTTACTTTGCGATCTTTTACATTATTTGAATACATACTCGATTGATCCAATAAGGACACAAGTTTCAATACGATAATTGAGTGAGGAGTAAAATACATTTAATCATACAGCAATGCTTTAAATTTGCATTCTTTAACTGTTAATATCAAAGAAAAGATCAACACAAATAGCGAACAAATTAATTTACAGTTGTAAACGAGATGTAAGGATGTCGAGTTACCCATTTAATTTGTTGCCAAGAGGACGAGGCAAATCTGCAAAAGAGCAACAGCAGCGGTGGCCCAAGCACGGCGGCAGAGGAAAGTAAGTCACAACAATGAACAATTTTCGCAGATTATTTCTTTATGACTGCAATAAAACTCAAAGCTTACAAAAAAAAAAAAAAAACAACAAAAAAAGTCTGCAGTTTCCCAAGTCTAATAACGGAAACTATTATTATTATTTTTGCTGACGCCAATTAAATTTCAAGCTTTATGGTCGTGCAGCAAATAAAATAAAATGAAAGTGAAGGTAAAAAGAAGTAAACACCGTGCAGCTGGCTGTACCCGACTGCACGTTGCACTGTTCACGATTCGATCGGGTTTTAAGGGGTTCTTGCACTACTTGATAGAGATATATTACCTGATATGAAGAAGACTTTTTTAGGATTTGTCATGTTAAAGCTATAGCAGATGATTATTAGACAAAAGCGAAATGTGAATTCTGTAAAACTCCTTGCAAGGTGGCAGCCACTGCAACTTTTCCAGGATAGTTTCTGCCGTTCAGAGCACGTTAACGGAACGGTTTAAGGAAAACGAAAAGGAGACAAGAAAAGCTTCGCCTTACACTCGCTCGCTTTTCGCTTAATTGGATTTGCTTTGGCTCCCATTCCTGGCTAATAATTGCAGTTTGTAATTATTTTTACAGGGATTAAACGCTGCAAGAGACAGCAGCTTAAATGTATCTCCTGAACTAAACCGTGTCCTCGGTCTCTTCCTCCGACTCACACTATTTAACTATTAAAGTGTCTCCTGCGAATGCCAATTCTCGTTTAAAATGTTGTTCGCATACTTAAACTGGGAAGTAAACAAAATTTATTTTGTGTGCCCCCAGGACCGACAACATTCCCATTCCCGCTCACCCAGCTCATATGCAAATACATACATATATGTATGTATGTACGCATACTGGTGAACTTTTACACTAGGGGTTAAAATCAATTTCATTTAATTTCCTCAAAAATCAGAAACGCGTTGCCAGCACCGTCCTTCGACTTTGGTTTTCTTTTGATTGGCGGCAATTGGCACCATGCTTAGTATACGCACACTTCTGCATATCATTCTATATATACATATGTTTGTGCGCGTGTGTGTGTGTGTCAGTACTAAAGCGGAAATTGAAATTCTCACATACTCAGCTACACACATATATGCATATATATATATACATATACATATATGCTTTGCAGTGCAAGAGAGTTTTGAATTTGTTGACTCCTTGCCTCATTCCCATTTGCAGACTGTTGGCTTCCTTCCACTGCCATATGCAGCATTTATTTGCATATTTAAGGGCAAAAATTTAAATGTTATGCATGTAAGAGGCATCCAGGCGTAAATATTGTGTACGGGAGTGCCACAGTACGTATGAGTGAGTATGGGCGAATCACATTGGGATGTCAATAAAACAATGACAATGTCGCAATCCTGAATGCCATTTCTTCGGCTTCACGCGCCATACGCTTCGCTCCTGTCACTTAAAATGCTCAACTCAATTCGTTTTGTCACGTCCACGTCCTCGTCGCATCGAACAGTCAAGCAGCTGGGAAGCTGCCTGAGCTCCAGTTTATGTCACGCATTATTAACACACGCCTCGTAGCCAAGTCGACAGTGCAGCAGCAGCAAACCGCAGGAGCAGAGACATGTGCAACGCGCCGTATGCGCAACGTCGAATGGCGTTCGCAGCAACTCAGCAGTGCTTTTGACTGGCAGTCAGTGGCTGCCAAGACTTTGACTGCTACTGCCACTGCCAGTGCCACAGCCAGTGCCACTGCGACTACGGGGTCGTGAGCTGATTGCAAATCGTATTGCAATTCCAATATCATCCATTTGTACTGCTTGTGGGCTGCCCACATTTATGGCCAGCGCGTGGCGCCAGCTAGATGTTCCTTACACACTGCCAACGGGTCTTTCAGTATATTTACCAATAAAGCTGTATGTTTATATATATATCTATCACTATATATATATATATATACATATATATATCAATCGAACATCAACACCCAACAACAATTATATCTCTATTTCAACTGCTATCTAAACATACGACACACTGCCCTACCATGCAAGAGTATTAAATATTCGACATACTGAAGGTAATTGTGCACTCTTATGTTTTTATTTTCACTTTTAACTCTGCCAAGGCTGAGATTTGTTTGCCGTTGTGCGACGCTCAGGAGCTGGTAACAAAATATTGTACTCGCCATTCCTCTTTACCTTATTTATTTTGCATTGTCGTCCGCCTGCGCTTATGCAATGCTTTTGGCACGTTCAGCAATGCTTAAAGCGCGCAGTGAATGCCCGCGTGTGTGTGTAAGTGTGTGAATGTGTGTGCGTGCGTGCATGTGTGTGTGAGCTATGCAGCACTTGCACTAATGAAAAGTCTTGTGGCTGTGGCTGTGGTAACGTGAATGCTGAAAATGGCATTTAACAGCTCAAAGGCATGCAGAAGCAGTAGCCAAGGGGCATACCCACAGCCAAGACCAACACCAAATAGAAGAGAAATTGCTTGAATCAAATGCTCTGAAATCCCAACTGCTTATCTATATATATAATATGGTTTCTCTTGACTGGCCAACTGACCGACCGACCCACTGCCTACTATGGTTACCATACGTGATATTATTGCATTCTTAGAGGGGGTTAAAGTTAAACTCATCTTTTGACTTTCGTGCAATTGGCTTCGAGTTCAATATTTGTTGGGCTTTATTAAATACATCAAGTTTAATACATATATCATTTATAAAGCCAAATATTTGCCGTGCAAATCAAGTCGAAGTCAGATAAGATGTTGGGTCACATTCCGACCGACTTTTCGCAATGTAAATGACATTATTTAGCTGAGACAATGCTCGCACGCACAGGCTTTTGTGGGGCGCTGCCTGAACAATTTGTTGTCGTTTGCGGCATGTGACCAGACACATTGTCTGCACCACCTTGTTGCTGTCAACTTAGCATAGACTTCATCAGCGTCTTCATTGGTGGAGTCTCGTTCTTTGTTAGCCCCGATGATGTGCGGCACCTAGGAATACAGACGCTCTCTGACACGCATCGCGGCATATGCTTTAGCTTTATCTATAGCTCCTTGGTGTCGTCATACCGACAGTCGCCCCACATCCCCCACCGCCGACAGTTTTTCGCCACGGCATTGTCGATGTTGCCTTGTCGCCCTGCCACCGTTGCCACAGTTGCCGCAGTTGCCGCAACTCCCAATCTGATTTCTTGCCAACTGATTTTGTGATTTTCGCAGAAAATCGCGGCAGCGTTCAAGGGTGCGCAGGCAGGCGGCATGGGGTACGTGGGCTCATTAAATACGCTTTGACATTTGGTGTGCGCGTTGCTCACATTTCGTTTATCTTGCTTAGACGGAAGGCAGCCAGACGCACAGACGAGACAATGAACCAGACCCTCGCCCGCGCTCCCTTCCCTGGCCCATGCCCAACCATGGCCCCTATCAACGCGACGTCTACATCAAATCAAACATGTGGCGCGACAGCCGCATCATTTCGACATTTATGCGACGGCATTAAACACCCCGTGGCAAAACGAATCGTATAAACAGCCCACACGTAATTAGCCGCGTGGACTGTAAAAATTTAAACGCACTATTAAAGCATACGGCGCAGAAGAATTATGAATATGCAAACAAGATAAATCTGTGTGCCGTGATGTTTCCTTTCACAAATTCGGAAATCTGTTCTTTTCCCATTCTCCATGGTTCCCTCGCCGAACCGCATCGCCTCCACTGCTGCCCCAACGCCACATAATTGTTATGTTGATTGCGAAATTTTTACCGCTTGTGGTTAAGCCAAAGCCCCGACCGTTTGCCAAACAACACTGTTGACGAGCCAACAGAGGCGGAGTGGGACGCGGGCGGGAGCTGTACCAGGACGAATGGAGTCCAACGTCGTCGACGCACTTTTGACATGCAAATTTTATGCATTTTTTATTCTGAACTTGGGGGAAATTTTACTCGAAATGCTGGGGGCTACATTTAAGAGCTTGCTCGGACTTGTTTGCTGTTGCTGTTGTTATTTTAAGCTCGTTGCCGTTTCGTGTTGTTTGCTGCACTGTGCGCCCCACTACCCCCCCCTCCCAGTCCACTGCTGACTGCCACTCCCCTACACTGCAGTCGTAATTAATATAATTTCTGTTTTCGTACGCATAAATTAAACAATACGCTGCGTGACTTTTAACGAGCTCTTAAAGCCATTTTGTACAGCAATTTGAGTTGCAATTTTTCACACTTGACAGTTGGTCAGCCGGGCGAGGAAGAAAGTGGAAGTGGAAGATGTGTAGACGAGTGAAAAGTGAAATTACCAAGTTCTTCAGCCAGCACACTGCCAACTAATTAAGAAAATATTTGCCAAGCAATCGCACGGCAAACCAACACAGGCGAGGAATGAGCAGAAGGCTAAAGTGCGTTGCGAATGCTGCAGGAAATACCGGGCAGAGCTGTGGTAAAAAAGGATTCCGCCAAAGAGGCAGAGGCAGCCAAGCGTGCAACGGCCGCATGTATGTATGGCAATGCCGCCTGCAGAGATTGCTTCTCGGAACGAGCTGCTGCATCCAGAAGCAGCACAAAACATTTCTCGGCAATTGTGTGCCAAGAGCAAGTCCAAGATGGCTGCAGCTGCGGCCTTGCTCCAAAAGGAAACTGTATAAGAGTGGAAGAGTAGGAGGAGAACTGAATACGGGTCTATGTGCGGCGTATGCGATTGCTATATCACACCATTCTTATATACTTATAGAGGACTTCCTTTAAACAGTGAGCTGGCGGAATCATCTGTTTTACTCGCAAATTACTTGACAAGAGCTAAGCAAACGCTCACATCTAGGAATCAACTTGAAAACGATGAAGGCGATGATGAATAAATAATAGATGAATACAATGCAATTTACAAGTAGTTACTGCAGCCTAAAGATATGTTATACTTCGATAAGAGCCAAAAGAACTCATCAGCACAAAATGTATCTAATTAAAATAAATTAAAAGCTGAACTCTCAAGGGAGGCTCCTGTGCTCCACAGCAGCTTGACAAAGCTCAGATAATTGCATGCTGATAAAGTGTATTGACATGTTGCCTTGTCTGATTTCCCATCAGTTTGCTTATTCATTCTTCAGTATCGGCGAAATCAGCGCTGAATTGGGTCAGGTGCGATTGGCAGTCTCTGTACACATGTCCCTCCCACCTGCAGCCACAGCCAGGCAGAGGCACACCCACACCCATCTCCCTCCCCTTGCAATTTGTCGTTACTGTAAAATTTTCTTTTCCCTCTGCTGACGGACATCGTTACGTTCATTGCCATCGCACGGGCGATAAGCAACAGGGCCCCAAATGCATTTGACGTACGCCGTCAGCTTTATGATGAGATTTCCTTGCTGCCCCACACTGTTAAGTTATACATAGAAGGTCCAAATGAAGCCATTGGCCAGGCGGAAGGTCCGCTTTAGCCGAAAAGGGACATCTCAAAGCTTTGTTCATGCAAATTGAAGTGCGTGCTGGGCGCTTTGACTTTAATGAGATACACGCAACAACAAGAAAAGAGACGAGCTGGGCTGAAGTGCGGTCGCGGAGAGGGGAGCGAAGGCTGAGCCGGCTGCCGATGGCGTCAGTGTAAACAAGGCTGCCACATGCCACATGCAGCGCCGCAAAAATTAATATTTGTGTTAATAAAAGCGAGGCGGGAGAAGGGAGCAGAACAACAAGAAATATAACCACAATCTGAAGCAACAGCACCACCACCCAGATCACAGTCGGACCATTTGGTTCCGGCAGCAGCTGTGCGGTCGTAAGTGTTTGCATTACTTGCTTGGATCCGAGCACGCGCGCTTAGTCGAGCGGATGTGGCAACTAAATTTGGGGAGCAGATGCCGCGCGGGAACGGCCAACAAAATCAGTAAAACGTGCCAAAACGCTAAACAGACGCCGGATCTTTAACTGCAACTCCTACCCCTACTTGACAGCTAAAATGTGAACAATGTCGACGAAGCTGGGTTTGCCCAAACCCTGCCCCATACACATTCCCATCCAGGTGAGTCCCAGACCGATCCGATATCTAACCCTAACCGAAACGTACTTGCAATTGAAGCTGTGCAGCATACAATTCAATTAAAAAGTTTGTTTTTTTCCCTATCCTTTTCTATTTGCTCCCGCTCTCTCTCGTAGTATTCTCTAGTATTTCCTTTCGGTGCAGTAAAATGACGGTGACGTCTCAATTTTAGCTATTTCAGCAGCGCCACGCGGCAAAAACCGAAAGCAATGAGCAACGTTCAACGAATGGGAAAGCAGAAGAGAAACCGAAAGAGCGGGCACATAAGTGCCTAGCGGTAACTGAGAGCTACAGTGGGACAAATTGATATCGAAATATACATAATGTTTTGAATCAGGTTGTATAGGTCAGTGATGGGGGTGATTCATTTATATCCTCAGCAGGCGCTGTAGACTTCACTGTGTTTCTCCATTACTCTAGCCAGTTTAGAACGCTGCGAGTTGTAGTTATCCCCTACTCTTTCCTTTTCTTAGCCCAACTTCTCGATATTTTCGCTGCGTCTCGGCAAATACTGTTCGGTTAGCATTTCACCACGATTGCCCCTGTCAGACCTCGTTACTTAAGAGAATTTTATATTGCAAGGAGACTGCTTATGGCTGTCTCTTGTTCGTCTTCTTGCCAACGTTCATTTTAGTATAGGTTTTACTCAGGGTTTTTCAAAACTTTTTGTTTAAAATATATAAAAATAAATACATATTCAAAGGACAATGAATTTTTCAAATTTATATATAATAATTTTTTATACTGTCGCAACGAAGCTGAAGTTTCAAGTTTTCCGATAAATATAATTTTTCAAATGATTTCAAGAGAACGCACAAAACTTTTATGTTCTTTGACCTTGCGAAATTAAAAGCGAAAAATAACTTTGTGGAAAGTTATGTTTGTGTTTAACCCTTTCACTCAGCCATTGCGCCCATGGTTTGCCAACTGTTGTGGAGCGTCTCCTCGCTGCCTCTCTGAGTGGCAGCCTCCATCGGGCTCACTCGCAATTGAGCTGGGCTGTTCCTCCAGCTCTTGCGCTGAGTATTGCCTTTCATTTTGTAAGTTTATTTCTCAGTCTGTCGTCTTTTTTTTTTCCTTTTTCAACACCCGCATCGACGAATGGAACTGAAGTGAAATAAAACTTCACACCATTTGCCCGAGATCCCAACACCTGTCTCCGTCCCACGCCCCGCTCCGTGCTCCGCGTGCAGCTTGATTCTAGCTGTCGAAGCAGCTGCTGCTGCTTAGCAATGAATGAAATGCAATTAAGTTGATGTCGATACATGTTTATAGTGGATGGCTGGATGCTTGAATGCATGGCAGACTGACAAAGCCACACGGAGCTATTTCAAGGCGCAACAACAACACGCCTGCTGCATATGAGAGCCATGAATTGGCAAAGTGCAAATGAATTTCCAGCTCTAATGACGAACACCATTGAGTACACTTCTGAGCGTATGTCATATGCGAGCACAGTTGAGCTTATGCGAGCAAGTATAATACGCAGTTGACATGCCAGACGCGTAACTTAATTAACTTAATTTAAAGCATGCACACAACTAGAGTTCACCTTTATTTTAGCTGTTAATTAAGCGAGTGGCAAAGTGACTTGGCAGGGAATTACCAGGCAGCTGGTGCTAACAAAAGCTGTCAAGTCACGACAACTTTTCAGCTGGCAAATGGCATTTAACAGGAACCTCTGGCCCGACATCCCGACAGCCCTGCACGGCTCCTACAATGTTAGCCCGGAAGAGGCTTTGCATATTTGGTCAGAGCAAACTGCTGGCTCGGGCCAAAGTTGCGCAAGTTTTTCGCAATCATTTTACATGCTGCACTTTTCGCATATGAGCATGTGAGTGACACGCCCACATACTTAGTGGGCGGTTTGTGGCGTGTCTTCATAATGGATTCCCTGGCCTGCCAGAAAAAAGACGAGAAAATTTGCGGCTACAAGTTCATTTATCATATGCTTGAGTAATTGAAATTTCAACGCTGGAACCATCCGACCAAACAAGACCTCACCGCACGCCCAGCCCGACCAGGCCAGGAGAAGCCAAGCTGGCAAGCCGGAACGTCGGAACGCATCCCTATGCTCTACTAAAGTCACTCCCCGTCTCCGAACGCCCTGCAGCAGCCAATACATTAGACGCTTCCTCTGACACATTCCGCTTTGAACTTAATGGATATGAAATAAATAAAAAATGTATAAACTCACTTACGTCGGGCATGGGCCGCATTCTAAGCATATGCATGAGCAATATGCAAAAAATAAAATAAAATGTGTAACAAAAAGTAAAAAGTAAAAAAAGGTTACCACAAAAACGCCTTTAAATCACAAAATGGCCGCCGAACCATTATTGAATATGCCTGAGAATCGATTGGGGATTACGCTCTCGAGCGCTTTTCATTTCCACCTCGTTCCGGGCATTCTCTAGACATAGGCATAGGTGAGTGTATTTATTTTCGGCCCCCGGGTCTTATCGCTCCTAGGAGTTTCCAGGGCATACTCCGCCCTGCTCTCGCTTGCGCATTGAAGCAAAAATGATTTATAAGGTACACAAAGCAAGAAATGTTGCCGCACCTAGCTCACTAGCTGTTCCCAAAATAGATAGGGCAAGGTGAAGGTGGAGGAGCAACGTCTATTGCGGTGCCCAGCCATCGCTACTGTATAAATCCACGTATCAGACTGTGCGGCTATTTCCACACCAAGGCTGGTGACACAAAAACGCAACCATTTGACCATAAACATTGAACTAAATTCAAAATCAATTTAGCGGAATAATAAAAGCTAGCCAGGGTCGTTATGTTTTGGCCCGGCCCCGATACTTGTATGCGAATGGGACTTTGTTGTTGTTGTTTTTGTTGTGGTTATTGCTGGTGTCTCATGAGCCCTAACACGTTCCTGTTATGCTGCAATTATGTCAACAATTGTCTCTGCGGCAGCCAGTTGATTTGGAATTGAACGTGTTAGTGAATAAGCCAAGCTCCGACATACTTAGGAAAGGGAACGCGATTCAGTTTGAAGCGTGTAAAATGATGTATTAAGTGAATTAATTAATTAATTAATTAAGTGAAGTTGCAGACGTTGGACTAAATATTCTCTCCACTTATATCGTCGAGTGAATGAATTTATTTTCTATGAATAAGCTGTTTTCGGTAATCAGGACTAAATATTGTTTAATATAATTATTGTGATGAGAATTGTGGTACTACCCGACCACTCTTCCGCTGCTGTCTGAAACACTCTCTCTCTACGAATGGTTTGAAAATATTATGTTGTAGCGAAAGCTCTTATTTCTAATAAATATAGATGGCGGAGCACTTAGGACAAATTGCCATAAATAAGTAGGTATGTCATGGCGCTGTGTGCGAGTGTGTGTATGTATGTATGAGTGTGTGAGTGTATTCTGCCTACTGGCCACATCTTACTGTATTGGCCATGGCCAAAACGCACTCAAGCTGCCAGGCAGCGACAACTGCAGCCGACTCCTGGCTTATTTATGCCTTTAGCTAACCTCGGCAGCAGCACAACAAATAATAGCAACAACAAACAGCAGAAGCTGCAAAAAATGAAACTATTGTAGCCAAAAAGTCAAGTGAATTTCCTTCTCTGGCCAAACACACAATAAAAAAGCGACTTACACACACACACACACACACACATACGGACACGACCACAAACACATTCACAGATGGACAGAGCACGCAGCCGAACGAAACCGAACAGGATGAACGAGTTGCTCGCACTGCCATGAAATGTACTTTGTTATGAATTTTTGTTACATCCTTTTTCGTTTTTCGTTTTTCGTTTTTGGGTTGCTTCTTTGCCTTCATTTACTTCCTTTCTGCAATGGCAGTTGCGGCAACAACGCCAACAACGGCAAAGGCAGCAACAAAGATTAGACGAAGGACGCAAACACATCCGTAAACAATTTGTTCATGCCCCTTTATTTTCCTTTTTTCTAGCTACTCTGCTATATCTTCTTTGTGTTTATTTCAATGCGATGCTTTTTGATAAGCAAAATAAAGAAATACACAGCGAAATTGAAAAAGCTGCCACCCGCAGACATAAAAAATTGTTGCAAACGGAGGAGAAGACAAATAGAAAATAAAACAAACGAAGCCCAAACGCTAATACAACACAAGCGATTCACTGGTTAAATGGCCTGTGCACAGCGACAATTGGCTTTTAAGAATTAAATATGCTGCACAATTAAAATAAAGTAAGAGAGAATGTAATAAAATGGAACTCAGGCTTTAGCATCATCAGCGCACTAGTTCTTAAACATTGTAGACCTGAAAGATGGGATACTTGGACTTGGGCAAGTGGAGTAGGAATAGCAAATCGCTGCCACTCAAGCAGCTGTTGCTTGGCATTAGGATTGGCTCGTGACAGAGACGGATTGCAAGCGAAGGGGTCATAAGAAATCAGTTTGTTGTTATTTTATTTCTTTTTTTTTACCGCTTTTGCCGGCAGCGTGTTGCCCTACGACCCTGCTTACTTGTGTGAGGAGTCTTGTTTATATATGTATGTGTTTATATGTCCTTTATGTACATTTGGAAAAGTCAACGTAATTTTTTCATTCCTTTTCATTCGCTTATTTGCCATTTCATTTCCATATGCGCAAGGCAAATAAGTAAACAATTGAAGTTTACTTTTCAACTTGGGGAGTATGTTGTCCGCGTGTGTGTGTGTATGTGTGTAGGAATACAATGTTGTTGGTGCTTTTTTGACAGCCAGGCATGTGTAGTAGGCGTGGCTGGGCACAACCTCGATAGGGCGCACGGCAACAACTTCTCTGGCTCAGTGACATGTGTGAAATGTTTGCCGTGTTTCGTATCAAGTTTTGACATACAAAAGGCGCTTGGCAAATTGACAGCCAAGCCAAGTTGACAGGATTTGCGCGAGAAAGGCTTTCGCGGAAATATCGACTCAGACGTGCAGGGGCCACGAGTCGGTAGGTGTTCGTGTGGAATGCGGCGCAGGATAATCGACGGGCTGTCATTTTGTTTACACTAAATTTCAATTAAATTTTGAGTCCTTCCCGCATTGGACGCTAATGCAAATAGTACTCAACGCCAAAAAACCAAACGCGACAGCTACAATAACAACAAAAACTAAAAGAACTCCGGAAACAAAAACAATTGCCGATGCTGTCGCCAAACAAATCTCAACAAACTTTACAAAACAATTTTATGCGAGAAAATGAAGCCACTTTTGGCAGCACAACAACAGCAACTACACCAACAACAACCATCTATACGGAACGCTGCGCGACTGATCAGCAGAGGCAGAGGCAGAGGCAGACGAGGCTTGGCTTGCGCGGATTTGCTGACTGGATTTAAAATGGAAATTATTTGAGAAATCCAATTCACTTTATTACTTTGGGGCATACGCAAAGTAAAACAAAAGCAGCAACACCAACACCAACACCAACAGCAATAGCAACGCCAACACGAACACCAACAGCAACAACAATAATAGCGGCAACATGAAGAACAGCCACAGCAACAACAGCGCGACCCAACGACCATAAAAATTAATGCAATAAAAACACATGGAAAGCGACAACAGAGGGAACCTGCTCTCAACAAAAACTGGCGTTAAAATGAGCGAAGTTTAAGGCGAAGAAATCCGCAGCAAGCCAAAGTTAACATCTGCATAACTAAGACACGATAAATCTACCTTTGCTGAACACTGTAAGAATAGAGGACAGCAATACAAATAGACTCCGACTCCATGCTTTGCACGTGTACTTTTGATCAGCCGAATCGACTCAGTCCCTTTCAGCCGTCCGTCTCTCTGTGCCAGCCGTTTGAATTAACTAAAATTGGGCACGTGGGCTTCCCATTATGTATAAACTAGGTCCCCAGCCCTCATAATGTGTCACTGCTTGTCAGAGGAGACGACGGTTTCCGGCTGCCCTAAATCCAACTCAGTCGCACCCAACACAAGTCCACTAATCGCTGCCATCCAGACTACTCATAATTATACTCCTACGGGCAGCGTTGGGTCGCTTGTACCAATCGGGTTTATGTGGAACAGGTCCGTGTGTATTTGAATATAACTTGACTCCGACTCGCTGTATGCTTCATGGTTGTAATCCCTAATGAGCGATCAAATACCAATTGATATCAGATATTCGTTTATTTATATATGTATATGTTCGGTTTGATGTTCATATATTAAGTAGTATTCGATAGATGAGTTGTTTTAATGGCCGTCATGATTGGCTGCAGCATAAAGGTCGGGTTTCCACAAACACAAATTCTTTGCATAATTTTTGCATGAATAAAAAAAATCGTTTTTAGTTTGTGTTGGAATTCTACAGAGTGTGCTTCTTTCTATAATTGCGAATGCTTAAATATACGTACTATATGAAATTTTTTATACCCTGAAATTGTTTTACTTTCATTTACTCTCAAACCTTTATTTACAATATAATAATATCAAAAAAATAATTTTTTCTCTTAAAATTTCTTTGTTTTACATTAATTTTTTTTTTCAACCATGTAAAAGTCAAATCTTTTTGTAATTTGTATTTTTTTTATATGTACACATAATTTTTTTTAAACATATATTTTATTTAGCGTTCATTTAGAATATGAGCTTTGAACACTGGAAAATAACACTTCAATGAGATATTTGCAAAAATAGTAAAAATAATCTTTTAGGGTTTATTAATTTCTTAAATTACAAAACTCAATTATCTTAGATAAAATACAGAAACAAAATCACCTTATTAAGCCCCAAAGTTTTGATGTAGGATAATTACTATTAGATGATAACATTTTAGTTCTTATGAAAGCACAAATCGTGGCTTACGCAAGCAGCTTAAATGGATAAGGCAAGCTTTATAAAGGAAGGCGAGACCTTTAAACTGTTTTCGCAAGCTTGTGCAAGGATGTGCAGGATAGCTGGGGTTGGCCTGCTTTTAGCATCTTGGAGCTGCTGGGCTGTATTTGACGGCAATTAACAGGAGCAGAGGGTCATAAATATTGTGCCTTAGCTGGCTTTTGTTGCCGCTCCTGAGGATATTGCTGCCCGCTGTTTATTCTGTCGGCATGCTTGATTGAGCTTGAAGCTGCGCCTCATAAAATCTGCGCCCGAGTCGAGCACATAATTATACTTTTCAATTATGCATAATTATGTGCAGAGAGCAATTTGCGTTTTGTCGCTTAAAGTTGAAAGTTTAAAGTGCAGCGGCAATAGTCCGTCCACTGCACAGTCCGCTCCCGTTATGCGATATCCTCGGGTCGGACTAAGGCGAAGCGACCGCATTTTTTGTTTGCCTTCCGCCGCCCCTGCTGCGGTTGGCATTGGCCATGTCGTTGGCAAGGACAAAAACAACGACTACGACAAGGAGAACGACAACGAGAACGACAGCGAGAATGGGAACGCAGCGCAGTGCAGCGCAGCGGGCAGACATAAATCAGGATTTTCGCAGCCTGGGCCACAAATGTTTTTTAAAGGATTCGCCGTGGGTGTTGCCATTGCGGCCGCAACCACAATAATAACTTGGTGGGGTCGTTTGGGTTCGTCGTAGTCGGCAA
Source organism: Drosophila mercatorum (assembly GCA_961210405.1). Classification (NCBI taxonomy): domain Eukaryota; kingdom Metazoa; phylum Arthropoda; class Insecta; order Diptera; family Drosophilidae; genus Drosophila; species Drosophila mercatorum. The sequence goes on along the minus strand of CAUIUS010000004.1, from coordinate 22,956,786 downwards.
TCGCCGATAATCTTATGCATGCCTAAACAGGATTCGATGTGTAACTGTGTGTGCGTGTGTGTATGTATGTTTGTGTGCAACTAAGGCTACGTTCAAGTGCTCAAATGTGCCCCGACTTATTACTTACCCATCATACAGCAGAGCAGCGTCGAAAGGGTCAGCATTTTGATTGGTAGGGGCGTCCAGTGCCGTGTGCTTCACGCTGTTTGTATCTGTCTCTCTCCCTCTCTCTCTCTCTCTCTCTCTCTCTCTCTCTCTCTGTCAGTGTGTGTCACTTTTACTAACTCTTTATCACTTGAACCAATACTTTCGCTTTCTCAGCAAGTTGTTTCTATTGACTAACGATTTGTTAGCTGCGAGTGTTTTTATATCTGCACTATTATAGTTGCATTACGCTTTTTTGCATTCTCACTGTAAACGATACTATTATTCGGATGCAGCCACCCATACACACACGCACACAACAACAACAACAACAGCAATTACAGCTCTTATGGTGCTGCTGTCGCCTCTCATGAATTAAACACTCGCAATGACATTTAAAACACTTAATTCCAACGGCAGACAATTTAATCTTTTAACGTTTGTTTGTTTGTTTTCAACCTTTTCCCGTTCGTTCTTGCTTGCTGTTGCTGCTATGTGTTGTTGTTTGTGTTGGTGCCCAGGCCAAATATCATTATTTGTTTTTCCATTTCCTTTTTAGTCTCTTATTTATGCCATTTTGTTGTTGCCTTTTGTTGCTTTTTGCCATTGGAGTTTCAGCGTTTTTTGTCGCCCCGGCCAAAGTAAATTGATTTTGTCAGCTCTCTGAACTTAAATTGATTAAATTTATCATTGTTTTTATAATGCTGTTAGCCCGGGCGCATTTACGCATTTCCACCTAATAAAATCTGCTGATTGAAAACTAAAAAACACAAAAAATGCAATAAAAGGTTTGGCTTAACACGTATGACTTTGTCAGTATGGATTGTTTGCATTACTCATTGAAATATATTACTGTTATGCTCTTAAAAATAGACCGTGAGGCGTTGCCAGATATTTTCGATATGAACTGGAAATAGAAAGTACTTATTATGTAAACAAGTTAAATTTATATTAAACTTAAATTATAAACATAAGTTTCTTAGGGCTGTCCCAGCCTAACTTTCATCTGGAGTCGCCTGCTCACACCTCGCTTTTAAAATAAAAAATCAATTGACCCGCCACACGCATTCGCAGAGAACCTCTATAATTAACAAAACTTTTAGTCGTGGTGCATATTTCATGAGCCGTGAACCGAACTGGCACGCATGTCTGCTGGGCCAAGCCGAAAATAAATCTGTCCCCTAATAAAGGAATCAAACTCAAAACATATAAGATAAATAAATATTCAGTTATTTACATACAGATTTGTATGTATTTTATTGCAGATGGGCGACTCGGGCGAAAAGGGGATATGTGTAGATTGGCCCGGGGGCTCGTCACGTCTCGAAATGAAAGCCCGCCAACTGCCGACGCGCCCTGTGGGCAACCTTTGGCTGCCCTTGGCACCATGAGCAATCCTCGTGTATTCGAATTTATGCACATGATGTCGTCTGGATATCAATCAGTTTGACCTGAGGCAGGTTCAACTTACGGCTTCCACTGCCCCCTCCCTTGGTTCTGCTTGAGATTTGCTTGCAATTTGTTGATCCCATTGTTGGCATTCGCACGACACTTAGCGACCGAAGGGTGGAGTGCAAAATTAATTAAAAGCTAATTAGTTGCAAATTTTCAGCAGTACCTTTAACTAATTACAAACTACAGGTGGGGGGAGGCCGTGGGCTGAGCGTTGAGCGTTGAGGGCCAACTCGAAGGTACAATGACTGACACCAGCTGATGCTGCCCTATGCTAGACTTCAATCAGCAGCAGAAGCCTCTTAGCCAGCTTAGCTAGCCCCGTGCCTGTGGGGGCCACTTGTCACTGTTGCTTCCGTAATGGAATTAGAGACAGGAGCAGGCAGCAGCCAGCAGGCAGCTGGCTGGCTGAAAGGCACAGGACATCGTGCCATAGCTCCTGTGCCACTCAAAAGTGTTAACGCACTCAAGTTCTTTGTGTTGTTGTTATACATATATATATATATGTACATATGTATATATATATATATATATATACATATATATGTAGCTCTGCATGTGTCTAGTGTGTGTGAGTGAATGCGGCTTGGTAATTGTTGCCTAAGGCTGTGAAAGCTCAAGCGAAGTCCACTTGTCGTACTTTCTCTCACTCTTCACTCTCTCTCTCTCTCTCTCTCTCTCTCTCTGTTTTCCCCTGCAAATTGTGTGTGTTTGTGTAATTGTAAACGTCTGCAGTTTGTTGCTTAGCTCTTGAGCGTCTTCCTATCCCCTTTGGCGACGCTTGCCATTATGCTTAGTATCCGTGATTAGATGATACGCCCTTCATTGCGCTCCCCCATGCGTTTGGCCATTTCCGCATTGCTACTATTCAGTGCGCCCCGTGCGACGCTGCTGCTCATTGTTCATGAATATTTTATTGACACAACAGCTATGACTGTTGATTTTTGGTTAGTTTCCCTTTCTCTCTTCAAGTAAATTGAAAACAATTTGACCAGATTTTCCTTGCATTTAACCCAATGGTTATGGGTCAGCCGAGAGTTCTTTAATACTGCAAATAAAACCGAATGCCAAGCTCATCAATAGTCAAGCAATATTTATGCAAACCTTTGGAAATTTCATTTCAGAAAATAAAACGAGCTCCGTTTCTAGTGACATTTGAATAGTTATAAAATATTTATACGAGTATTAAGCATTTCAATTTATGTATATTTGCTGATTGAATTGCAAAATTCGCTTTTCGTCTTCAGCACTTTGTACTTTGCGCAGAGACTTGAAAAGTCTTAAGCGTTTACCATTGAAAGGGTTGTGTCAATTTTTCTGCTGCCTCTGACTTTTGTCTTGCGACAGCTTGAGTCCAGATAAAACAACAAAATGGAACTTGGCTCTTGGGTCTTTGTTTCTCTGTCGCCACTTTTGCTGATGTGTGCTCGTATTTTTAAGAACTCTGCAAAAGTTTTCTCGCCTGTCTTCAACTACTTAGTGCAACAATCAAGAGCAAACTTTTTTGGCGAACAAAGGCATCTACAAGAACAACCACGGCAATGACGATTGTGTTGTCGGTTGTCCGCTGTCTGTGGGACAACATGACGTATGTGTAACAAATTCGTTTACGCAATGCGCATACGCACTGTGCGCTAGCTAGCGATCTCATCTCCCCCACTAAGAGCCGCAGCAGCCGCATTTTAAGTTAATTTTTTATGTGTTTTCTATTAATTTTTGTCACTCGTCCGCAACCCGAAGGCTATGAAAATATTGAATTACAAAATATTGCTGCTGGGGAAATTTGTGTACACAATTTGTTTTGACGCGCTTTCCATTTATCGACTATGCCGAAGATCAAAGACGATTTAGTACACTGCGAGGTGCTGCTATTGAGTTCTGTTTTTAGTTTGTTAATTTATTTTGGCGTTGTGGCAATGTTGGGCTAAATATAAAACAACTTAATTTGCTGACTGCTAATGAGACAGAGTGCTGCGGAGGGGCGCGAGTGCGTCGACAGCGGGCAGAGGGCAGGGGCGGGGCAGCAAGTCGTTGTGTAGGCGTAAACACATTTTTATTTGTTGTGTGTGCGTTTTGGTGCTTTTATTTTATTAGTTTCGTCTTTTGTCGCCTGCCACTGCTAACAAGTTGCGAACACGAGGCGGGCACCGAACAAAAATCGCATATAATTCGAAACGATATCATAAAATATCGCGTGCGTCGCGCGCTTTAGTAAACTGCCCCAAAAGACATAAGCTAACGGCAGTAACAACAATTCCAGCAACATTGCCAACAACAATGCCAACAACAGTGGCAACAACAATGGGCTTTCAATTTCTTCTCCTGCCAAGCCGGCAATGAGGCAATGAGGCTTTTCCTGCGTTTTCACACGTTCAAAATTTACGACTTTGGCTTTTTTGAGTCGTTCTTAAGATGTTGGCCTCAGCTTTTCTTATCCAGACACGTTCACACTCACACTAGTACACACAATTTCACAGACTGGCGTCGGTGCAGATACTCTTGCGCCTCACGTTCTTCAAAACTCGATTTATTTCAACTTGTTTCTGTTATCGAAATTTAACTTGAATCCGACTTGGGACTCTGATTCGCGAGCGTAACCCGCTGCGCCTATCTCGCATGTGTTCACTGTCGCAGTCGCACACTAACTGAAACAGAAACTTATTTTGGGCCTTGCACTTGCCAGCCAACACCGGACGAGTCTTAGCCTCCTCCATTATCAGGATGAAGCCTCGTGTTGTTGTCGGTTGTTGTTGCTTCGTCTTCGTGTCGCGTTGGCATCATCGTTTCTGCCTTTGTCGTCGTCGATGTGTGGCAAAACCGAGCGCCAACCAGTGCCGTCAATTCGCCGCAGTCTGTTTCTCTTCAACGCGAATAGTTGCTCTTTGCGTTCACCAATTCTAGCTCTTTATGTGAGAAGCAGTTCAGTTGTTTAAAATCATTTGATTGGTGATCTATTTGCTTGTACATAGAGAATACAGAGTATAAAGTTTACTATAATGAGCAGTTAAAAAGAAACAAACTTAGTTATTTCTTTTACTACTAAATAGAAACAAGTAAGAAAACTCTAGTCGAGACCGTTCGACTAGGTAATACCCTGAACCCTGCGAAGAACCGCTATTCCGCGTATTCTCCGTAACTCTTATATAAATATGTATATATATATATATATATATATATATATATATGTACAATACAAGCAACACACTCACCCACACACACACATAAGCGCACGTACACACAAGTGCAAGTCGCTGCGTCAGCCGTGCTTGGGCTGGTAAATGTATGCAAATATTATCGGAAATTAAATGCTTAATAACTTTTTTTCAGCGTTTTTGATCAAAGTTATTGGGCGTGATCATGTCATTCATATGTACTTAAAAGCACTTAAGTACTTGTTACAAATTTGATGCGAAGGGGACGTCGCATCCAAAATTTAACAAAACCTGAAATTGTACATACAACGCTCACATAACTCTAAAAGCAAAATTTGAAGACTCTAGCTATAAGGATGAATTATATAGAATTATATAACAGAGTATCAATTTCGTTTTTAATCGATAACACGAACGTAAAAAAAAAATTCAAGTCTGTAGCTCTTGTAGGTTCTGAGATCGACGCACACAACGACTCATTAAGATTCTTTTAAATATTTTCTATTTTATAAATATGTATTATTTCATACAAAAATGAAATTATTAATTAAATATGTGAAATTTGCTTACAATAATAATTTTTATTATATTTATATTTATATATTTACTATACTGAATAAAATTTATAAATGCCTCTTTTTATAAATTAATGTACATGTTCACTTTACACTAATACAAAGTATTTAATACCACCTATTGGATTAATTTACTTTTTAAGCAGTAGACTTTAGGTAAATTAGAAACTACGAATATACATTTTCCCAGATCATGCTCATGTTATCGTTCTTGCAAATAAATTTCCTTTCTTTGTAGTCTATAAGTCTACGAAAAAAAGTTCAAAGACTTCTTTTATTATATACACTCAAACTTGTATAATATCTAAATTTAATCAAATACAATGTCCCACATACATATATCAGTTTTTCAGAAAAACTTTTTCTTAAAACTAAAATACTAATAGCAATTTATATTTATACATGTATACTTTTGCTTTATATAAAATATTTTAAACTATTATTTTCAAAGGCATTTATTAATTCCCTTAGTAACTGTCCACTTAGCTGAAGCATGAGCACTCGGATGGATGTTAGCTGACTGGCGGACTCAGACAACAGCATCCGCACTAAGAAAACTTTAGGTCAGTGCTTGCAAAACAAAAAGAGAGCGTGGAGCGGAGCGCGCATGAGCAGAGCGTGCTCTCAGTTCGTTTCTCTTTTGCGGCGAATTCAAAGAATTTTAATGAAATTTACGTCGCGACTTTACATAAAAAGAGCTAATGACAATATAAATTCACTTGGCATTCGGAAACCAGCTGCAGATAAGCAATAAGCGCTGAGGTTGACGATGCTCCCACTGTCAGCTCTGTAGCCGTATCGGTGGATCTGCATGCATATATTTGGGTATATATACACTTGCTCTCAGCTATATCTCTTGGGATACATGAGAGCTGGGCAAACACAGCGGCAGCGCTGTAGCTGTGGCGAAAATCATTAATTAGCGTAAATTGAGTTGGTAAAAAGCGCAAGTGCTTAAATTCCGAACCGATTTACAGCCGCCTGGCACCCAACTTACCAACTTGCTGTTTCCCACAATAGTCATTGCTTGTTGTGGTGTCTGTGTGTTGCCAGTGTATTGTTGTTGTTGTTGTTGTCGTTGTTGTTGTTGATAATGTGGCAATTAGATGTCGCATTTGTGGCGAACCACGAAGAGGCCCCGATCTGAGTATTGTGTCCTGACAGCAGGTGAAGCTCATTCAAAGCTTAGCCAGCTAATAAAACAAGTTGATTAATTTCGATGCTCCTTGACCTTGACCGTGCCGCGGTTGTTAGCCAGCTAGCTGTCAAGCTACCTACCAAGTTGCCAATGGCAATGAATATTTGACTTTCGTTGCTAACTTTGGCTATAATAGTGTGTCTACAGCAGTATCTTAATATAATGAACAGCATGTGGCACGTCTTAAAGGTAGTAAACTTTTCAAAATACCACCGACTAAATAGTTTGGATTTACGGTTCGACATTTCCGTAAGTTTGGAAGTTGTGGCGAGCCGAACTGCAGTTAATCTTTTTGTGCAGATTTTCACGAGAATAAACAGAAACTTTTCACTTGCACTTTCATTTACAATGTTATGTAATTTAACACCAATACACAGGAAGGAATATATATACAACATATACTGAAACTCATTTCTTAGCATATTGAACGTATGACTTGATTCTCTGAGGAGCATTTTGCAATGCCGAATTATGATTTATGAATTCACTTTTGGTCTCCTCAAATAAATTGGACATTGGAGCATCCCTCGAGTAATGCAATCAGTTTGAGGATGAAATTTAATTTTCAAGCAGAGTTTTAGGGCAGTGCGTTGGCCCTGCTTGCTGAGTTGCTTTGTCTCTATTGTTACTGTTGCCTGGCCAGGAACTGCAACTGGAAAACCGACGAAGTAATTCCAAAATGCAAATGAATTCTGAAGAAATTTAGTTACTACAAATTTACGTATTTTTCGCTCTGACAGGCAACTGTGCAGATGAGTTTTTGGCGCAGTGAGACCCTTTTCTCCGTTCCCGTTCTGTTCCGCTGACCAATTGAATTGGTTTAATTTGTTGCTGAGATGTGAGTGCGTCATAACTAAGCAACAATTGCATTGCGTAATACAATGTAAAAGTATCTAAAGTTAAGATTAAATTCGAGCACATCCACAGATTGTCCTCACTTCCTGCCAGCTAATACCAGTCAACATAATCAAGCTACCAAATGGGAGCCCACTGGCAACAGCAGCAGCAACAGCAACAGCAAAAGCTATAGCAAGAGCAAGAGCAGCACAAGCAACAGCAGCAACTACAGCAGATGGCAAAAAATGAAGTGCCAATGCGTGTCCTATATGCTAGTGGAGATGATAAAAGGCGGGCGGGGCATGGTTGTGGGGTGGATCTCGGCACTGATGAGTTCACTTCACTGAGCAAATGAAACGATATTGTTGTCAATTTAGGTGCAACAAAGAACAACAACGAACGTCAGACAGGACAAAACAAACAGCATGTACGATGGCGACAAAGAATGCAAGAGTTTACTGTCGGGTTCTAGCGGCAGCCAGCAGAAAGGACTGCATGCGACATAGGACATTGGACATAGGACGCAGGACGTAGACCAACAAAGGCAAACAACAACAAATTGCATGTCCTTCCGCCTTAGATGCAACACACAAAATACGCACTCATATTTACCTTATCAGGCTTATACACGCAGAGGGTTGCTGCAGCGCATTTCTGACCCACCTGCAGCATTAATGAAAGCCTTAAGTGACCTGATACAGATACTCTTTCTATATTGGTTGTTTGCAGCCAACTGAAATGCACCTGGAGCGACCAATTGACAATCCCACACACACATACACACTCAAACACACACAGTACAGTGTTTGAGGAATTTTCAACGTTCACAAAAGCTGTAATCATATATTTTCGGATAAACTAAGTCAAGGGGACAGGCAATCGAAGTCTTCTTAATGTCCAACAACCCTGTCCTGTATCCATTAGCAATATTAATATATTCTTGAGACGCATCAGAGTATGAGCCGAAGAAATATAAATAAAGATGGTGAGAGATAGAGACAGATAGAGGAGACAAGGGGAGATTCTACGAGATTCTTCTGCAAAGTTAGTTCCAGACTAATATTAAAATGTGCGGAAAAAGAAACGATGGATGCGTTCATTTCCTTATCATAATGAGTAATATGATATTTTGAGATCATAAAGAAAGAACATCTCAAATATAGTTTTTTTTTTTAAGAAACTTTTCTTCGGAATTTATTTAGAGTAAAATTCGCAGTGAATGAAATAAATAATTCAATTATGATATAGTGAAAGCAAATAAATTAAATAAATAAATTACGCATTACACTTAGGTTAGGTTAGGTTAGAAGACTACATTAATCTGGCTGTGTGAAAGAGGCAACAATTGCCTGCCTGGGCCTTAGAGCCTGACAACCTCAACGCCCTGCGGCGTGAAGAGGGACTCGGCTGCCAATTTGAGCTTCTCGTTGACCAATTTGGCAATTTTGGGTGTGCGACGCCAGACGAATTCGCGGGTTCGGTCGTGATTGTCCTTGCTCTCTACCTCCACCTGCACGTAAAGGGAAATGGGGGATAACAAAGAATTAAAGCTAATTGCTCAAAGCACCAAGCCCAAGGCACGAAGCACAAAGCACAAAGGGTGTTTGCGGTGACTGGCTTACCTGCTTGGGCTGCTGCACCTTGATTGACATCAGGGTGGCCCGATCATCCAGCACACTGAACTTGATGCGGCCGATCATCTCATTGGTCCTGGCCGTTGCGCTCTTCACGTTGCGCACGCTGCCCCGCTTGAAGGACTTCTCGACGCGCAGAGTCAATGGTCCCAGCGTAAATCTGGCCTTAATGGTCGAATTGCGTCCTTCCGCATCGCTGATCACCTTCACATTGCCCACACGTTTCAGCGACGCCAGACCGGACAGACTGCCCTCTGCCTTCTGCAGCTTCTCCACTTCCGCACCCGCTTTAGTAGCGCCCGCACCCGCTGGCTGATTGTAGTTGCCGTTTCCCGCCTTCTGCGCCGCTGTCGCCGACGTCTTCTTCGTGCTGTGTTTATGCGTCGTCTGCTGCTGTCCAGCCGTGGATTTCTTTTGGCTGGCTTTGCCTGCCGCCTGCTCCCCATTGAACACTGTGCGAGTTTCCGCTTTGCCAGAGCCGGATGCCACGGCCTGTTGCCTCTGGTCCTCCACCGTCCGCTGCTCGCCGGCTTTGAGGCCGAGCTCTGTCTGTAATTGCGTCAATTGCTGCTGCAATTTGACAGACTCCGTGCTGCTGGCCATGCGCGGCTCCGATCGGGTATTCTTGCTGCAAGGCAGAGAGATTGACAAATTTGCATAATTTTACTTTGACTTTGGCTGTGCTGTCAGCTCCACTTGCTGTCAGCTTTAAGCCCTCACAAAGTACGCAAGCCGCACTCAAGCGTCAGCTGCAGATTTCTGATACAGATATCTATCGCTGTCACTCTTCATCGACTTTAATTGAGGGACTCACAAGCTAGTTGATTACTCTCAAGATATATGCTTTCTTTGGCACTTCTAATTTGACTCTAAACTTTTTTCAGTGATATGTTCAAGTTCTAGTTTTGGCCACTTACAGTTTCTTGTGGGTTGTTGCCTTGTGGTTGGCACTTCCCTTGGTCTTCGTTGTGGTCTTCACAGCAGCGCTTCCATACGTGGGTGTGGCCGAGCGCCCAGCCAATCGCACAACAAACGGATCATAATTGTCGGCGACAATGCGATTGATGCGAGAGAATATGGCATCAATGAAGTGATTATGGCGCGCTTGGAATGCATCCGTCGACATGTCAATCACATTGTTTTTCAGATCACCTGCCCCGCACCATAGAAAATGTCACGTTAATAAGCTCTCACGACACTCGCTAAAAGTTCATTTGGCTCTGTGTGTTCGCGTGTGTGTGTGTGTGAGGGAAAATTTGCGGGTCTTTGGCCCTTTGCGGTGGGTAAGTGGAGTGTGCTTCCAGTTGCAGATGTGACACCTAGAGTAGGCTCGCCAGACACACAGAAGTCACCAGACACACTCACACTGTTTACTGCTTTACTATGCGGCTTAGTGGGTGCATGTCTGAACGTTCATGTGGGATAGGGAAGAGGATCGGGTAAGTAAGCAATGATACCAAATGATAAAAAGCATTAAAGCAGCACCCATAGACTTGTTTATGGAGAACATTCACTTTCACACATGGATGGCACCTAAACACCGATGGCATGCATTATTAAATAAGCGGAGTCTCTAACTATTTACATAGCAGGCAATTGTTAGGCTCTTATTATTCCCATTAGAGTCTGCTTGAGAAATCTTTCACAAGAGCTAAAAATATTTCACATTTGTGTATCAATAAAAATGTTTGGCCGAAATAGACCCTCCATAATTCATATCTGAGTAAGTCTCCAATTTTAATTCAGATCTCGCCTTCAAATAGTCACCCAGACAATATATTTTATGTAATTTTACCACAATTACTGCGACACACCTATAGAATTGAAATGTATTTAATATTTTCAGTAATCCCTTAATTAATTATCTATTGAATAGCTTTCCAGTGGGTTTTTCCTTCACTGCGCTACTTATCGTTAAATATTTCGAGAATATTTTACAACTGAGTGTGGGTGAGTTTCGTCTGCTTCTCTTTCTCTTTCTCTCTCGCTTTCTCCTTCTTTTTTTCTCCCCCATCAGTAAATGCTGTAATGCAAAAAGGTGCGCACATTTACAGAGTATCAGACACAGCTGAATCGCTCATCAACTTTGTCCTTTATGTGCAGCCAATTAGGGCAAAGCCGTGCTTAAGTTCATTGCGCCCAGTGTACGTTTGACATATTTAAAATAGGTGTAATGGTCGTTTTTTATAGAACAACTACTGCCCAAGTACCTATATTTAAATATGAGTGCATTTGTGTGTGTGCGCGTGTGTGTGAACTTATAATGTTATGAGAGGCAGGATAAAAATTATGTACATGTGTCAGGTGCAAATTGAGTAAAACATACTTAAATAAATGGATAACAGGGAGTCATAGCTGCTGCTGCTAGTAGTAAGAGTGAAAGAGAAGGAGAAAGAGAAATAAAGAGAGAGAGAGAGAGAGTGTGTGCGTGTGTGGAGGTAGAGTAAGTGATACCTTGACCGTTATGCAAATCGTGACGCTTGAAAGTGTTCGACGGACACTTTTTAAATAAAACACAAATTCGATTTTTTTTAGTTTTTTTCAATTGATTTGTCAGAAAGTTGTACACAAATTTAATTAAAAATTTATTTAAGCAAATCTTTTGTGTTTCTGTGCGTGTGCAGCTTTACTTGTGGTTTGTTTTGTTTTGTTTGTGTTTTTTACAATATATATAATAAATAAATAAATAAATAAATAAGTAAATAAATAATAAATTACAAAATTAATGAACCTAAAACGCAAAGCTTAACAATTTGTGCAATGAAAATGTTCGATGTAAATGACGTCACTTTTCATTCATGGGAAAAATCTGGCAAATCGTGCGCTGCCTTTCAAGCGTTCAACTTTTAGCTACAATTTACAGTTGGTTTAATTTTGTATTTGTTTCTGTTTTGGTTTTGGTTTTTGTCGTTTACTTTTATTATTTTTACAAAATGCGTTATTTACGTTTACGGAAAGTTATGTGAGCCAGAAAAAAGCCAAAAACGAAATAGTCAGCGATTAATCTTTGATGTCAATTGTAAGCCAAATGTGTGAAAGCGTGAGTGAAAGGGAAAGTGAGCGACAGAGACAGGAATAGAGAAGTACACATATAGTTGAAAAGTATATATATAAAGGACTCTCGATATATATGCATTCATAATTTCTCCAATAATTTGTTTTTGTCGTGGTGAACAGTTAAACTAATAACAAAGTGAATGTGAAGCAAGAAAAAACAATTAAAATTATTATCGATAAATTACACTATGTGAACAATGATTGTTGCTGTTCTTTTTCTCCTCCTTCTTCTTGTTGCTTTACATAAATTAAGCTATTTGTGTGTGTATGATAGAGAGAGAGAGTGTGTGTGCGTGTGAGAGTGGGAGTAAGTGCGAGCGACGCGAATGCCAACAAACATGCCTGCCACAATGGCGACTCGCCATTCAGCTCAGCCATACTTGCTGCCGTTGCGCGCGCTCTTCACTTTTCACTTTTAACTTTTAACTTTTGCATGTGTTTTTTTTTTCATTGCTCATTTTGCTCAGAACATAATTTCAACAATTTGTGCTTCGGCATTAAACATTTTGTTGCTGTGCGGTTTGTTGCTGTTGTTGTTATTGTTGTTGTTGGTGTTGTGATCTTGGTGGTCATGTGAAACAGTCCGTGCGTAAATAACTTGGAATATAAACGAAACAGTGTGGGGGAGCAGTGAGGGTGAGGCTTAGGGTGTTGCGGATAAATGTTGCTTGTGCGTGCAGCTTAAAAGTTTGTATTTGCATTTGCTTCTTTTCTTTTCTTTTTTGTTGCAGTTGTTGTTGTGCTCTTCGTTGTCATTTTGCAGATAGTTTGACTAGCACCAAACTCTCAATCAACTCATGTCGAGGAAATTGTACAAATATTCGTTTACTTTAATATGCAATTTAGTTTTGTTTTGTGTAAACTAGAGGTTTTCTTTGCATTCGAACTAAGACTCAGAAATAAATAAATAAATAGTTAGAAATAGGTTGTTGCATTTGAGTGGTGAATTTGGGCATTGGGGATAGTCAGTGCAGGCAGAGAGTTATGCAATGTCCTCGAGATTTAAGTTGTCCTACCCAAAAACGGTTGGCAATGCCTTGCAACGGTGTAAGTCATTTCAATGTGGTTTGATTGTCCCTGTCATTGGCAGTTCCTGTTTGGCTGTCGTTGTTTGTGTCGTTGTGGCAGTTGTTGGTTGTTTTCGGTTGTTCTTAATGCTTCAGCTCTTTTTTGGACTTCTTGGCAACACTTGTTGACTTTTTGGCTTTGGCTGTTTTTGTTGCTGCTGTTGACTTGGACTCACGTGCTTCGCGTCTGGCCTCGATGACGTCGTCGCCAATAATATCATCATCGTCGTCGTCATCATCGTCGTCGTCAGCCTCCTCGTCGTCACCTGTCAGCGCACCTGTAATTTCATCGACTCCATCATCAATATCATCATCATCATCACCATCATATTCATCGTCCTCGTCGTCGTCGTCGTCTTCGTCATCAGACGCTGCACCGGCGCCGCTGTTAACAGCAGCGGGCGCTGCAATCGGCCCCGCTGCCACGCCCACAGCGCCCACCGCTGACTGCGCCGGAGCGGTGCTGACAACTACATTATTATTGTTATTGTTATTCTTATTAAGAGTGTTCTTTGTTGATGTTGTTGTGATTGTTGTTGTTATATGCTGTTGTGATGATGCTTGATTTGCTGTTACTGTTTGATGTGTCGCATGTTGCTGTTGTTGTGGCAGTTGTTGTTGTATTTGTTGTTGTTGTAGTTGTTGTTGTTGTATTTGTATTATGTTTTGTTTTTGTTGGTCATTTGCATTTGTGCTACTTAAACTATTTGTGCTACCACTACTACCGTCTACAAGTGCATCTTCATCGTAAAAAACATTTAGTTCACCTTCGTTGTTGCTGTTGCTTGATGTCTGGGCGGGCGCTACAGCTGCGGCCACATCCTCAACAGCGTTGCCAGCTGCAACAGCCTCGGCCGCGTTGCCACTCTCCGCGGGCAAGTCGACGCCATCAGAAATGCCTGAGCTCAGGGAGCCGGCGGAGGCGGCGGGCGCAACTTCTTCGAGCGCCTGAGCGGGCGCAGCGGCAACAGGGCTCTGCTGCGCACTGGCAGCGGGCACCACATCGTCATCGTCATCCTCATCGTCATCATCTGTAAAGAAATGGGAAAATCGACTAAATACCCTGGCCACCGCCTGCACCTCCTTCTCCGTCTTACCGCCCAAAATATCATCGAAGAGCCTATCCAAATAGTCATCATCGTCGTCATCCTCTTCATCATCATCGTCGCTGGCGGTGGCTGCTGGGGCAGCCTGGCCCTGGGGCGTGTCATCTTCCTCTTCGTCGTCGTCGTCCTCCTCATCGTCGTCATCTGTAAACCCCGAAAGCAAAATAACTGCGTTACCCATGGAAAGGAGAGCACAAGATATTCGTTAATAACATCACACAAAAATGCAGATATCGTGGTTGCGAGTGGTGGTTGATCGTTGAGTGCCTCTTTGTGGTTGCAATTGCAGCTGCTTAGGCAGCTTCGGGGCTCAGTGGTGCTGCTGGTGGTGCATGGTGCTCAGGTGCTCGGGTGCTTGCTTATAAATCAATGTGTGTGGGTGTGCAATCGATCAGTCTACCTACCATCATCATCATCAACCAGATCTCCCAAGTCCGGCTCATCATCGTCATCGTCCTCATCATCGTCGTCGTCATCATCGCTGGACGGCGCCGCAGCCGGTGCCACCTCGTTGTTGACCGCCTGCTGGCGGGACACGGCCCGCTCGCTCCTCGAATGCAGCTTCACCGGCGATGCTTCAATCTGCAGCAGCAGCGCACTCAGTACGCACAGCAAAATCACGAATTTCATTGTTGGTTCGTCTCTGCAACAGACAAATAAAAATGCAAAGAGAGGAGACTTCAATTAACTGGTCACAACATTGGCAGAGAACTTTTACTTTTGCGGTTAACCCAATTTGTTGTCCGAGTGCAACACTTTCTTTTCCATGACTTATAAATTACACATTTATCGAGCAAAGCCAACTGCCTGGCCACCGAGTTGCACAGCTAGTCAATAAGACATCAAAGAAAGCAACCAAATAATTGCAGACACAACTCGTGTGTATCTGTGTCTGTGTGTGTGTGTGTGTGTGTATATGTATGTGTATGTGTGTGTGCGTATGTGTGTGTCTGTGTAAGTGCAAACATGTTTTTGAACTGTGCCTCAAAGTTGCCGCCGGGCTGTGTCCACATGTCCACTTTGTTGGCACTTGACACACAACAACAGCAGCAGCAGCACCAACAACAGCAACAACAGCAGCAGCAACTGAAGCTCGAACAGCAACAACAATGGTTTTTGGACAGCTGCAGGCGCCGTTTGACGCCACTGCCGTCGCCGCAGCCACCACAGTGGCAGGTAAAGACAGACAAAAGTGAGTGTATTGCATCGGCCCAGCGACTCTGCTGGCAATGTTGCAAACGTGCAAACTGAAATGTAATTGGCGGCACTGGCAACAGCGCTGCCGAATTTCCCAGATCTGGACACGTTTCAAATGCAGCTCTTACTAATCAAATTCTTAGAATCCGAAAACATTTCAGAGCCAAGACGATGTAAAAGCTGAGCAGTTGTTAGCGAAGCGAACATGATTGGGCTTCTTTTCCGAGTTTTTCTTTCGTCTGCTCGCTGAGAGCAAAGTTGTAATGCTATTTGCAGGGTATTTGCGCTGTTTACGTGCCCATCCCAAACTTTCCATTCGCATTGGTATTGTTGTATATTGTAGTTGGTATTGTTGCTGTTGCTGCTGCTGCGATTGCTGTTGGCTCTTTAGCCATGACAATCAGCATGGCCAACAGCCAATGGCTATAACAAACAACCGCAACAATTGCCGCTGCTCTTGTTGCTGTTGTTATTGTCGCACTGTCAAGTGCGACTGCCCCAAGTGAAAGCAACGTCGACGTCGTTGCCACGCCACGAACAAGTTTTGTTGCGGCAGCGCTGCCGCAGCGATTTGTTGCTGTGTTGCTCTGTTGTTGGGTTTTTATTGTTGTTGGCTGTTCGGCTGTTCGGCCACTTATTGAAAAATGAGTAAAACGTTTTTAAAATCGAGTTCAGCTTAGCGCTGATAAGCAACGTCGCTGGCCATAAAGCAAAGTGAAAACCCAGTGACCTACTGCCCGGACCAAGCCAGATCAGGCCAAGCGAAGTCAAGTCGCCAGTTGGCCAACTGTGTGTGGCTCTGGCTGTGGCTTTTCTTTAAGGGCTTCGCCGAGCCAGGCCAGAGATAAAGATAGCCCAGATGATAAGCTCAGAGCGCACTTTCATGGCATCCAAGTCTCTTTCCATCCGACAGAGACTGAAGACGCATCGTCACGACGCTCTGCTTAATTAAAACTTTTACGGCGCCGCGTTTCTTGAGCAGCGTTTATTAAAATCTGAAGCCCCAGGCAATGCAATGGAAGCGACACAGCAGCGGAAAGGAGGCGACATCTTGGGCGTGGCACTCGAGCGGAGATGACATATCACCTTCTCCTGGACCTGGACCACGCCTCGCATCGCTATCAGCAGCGGCGGCTTCTAGGCAACGACAACCAAT
This sequence comes from Drosophila mercatorum, assembly GCA_961210405.1. Taxonomy (NCBI): domain Eukaryota; kingdom Metazoa; phylum Arthropoda; class Insecta; order Diptera; family Drosophilidae; genus Drosophila; species Drosophila mercatorum. Next base: position 22,940,211 of record CAUIUS010000004.1, on the reverse strand, counting down.
CAGCGGAATGTGGCTCACAAATAAATTTGAGCAGGAAAAAAGCTGTTGTATGAGAGTATCTTTGCTGTATTCATTCACTTGAGCTTAAACAGTCTTTAAATTGAAGAGAGTAAAAATAAAACTGAATTCAAGAATTTCTACTCAAGCTTTTGCAGACAGTTTAATAAAAAGTCCCTGAAAATTCTGCACTATAATTACTTTCTGTGCAAGGAATGTTAAAGAATTTCATCATTATCCTCCCATTGTACTTGTGGACGTTGACGTTGTTGACGCAACTGCCTGCTACGGCATCTCCACTTGGGTACTTATAAACTCTGGTTATTGAAGTCTACGAAATAGCATTTACTTTGGCGTGCATTCGCCCCGTCTCGTGCTCCGTTTCTCTCACGCTTCCGTGCTCCCATGCAGCTTGAGCTGCTCAATGCTCTTCCATTTTCTCACCTAGCTCCAAACATTTTACGCATCATGCCATAAGAGCAGCAACAACGGCAGCAATGCAATGGGAAAACTTTTGACAAGCACAAGAGTGCGTGGCAGCTTCCCCACTTCCCACCTCCCCCTCTCCGTTACACCAATGGGAATGACAACCGGTTGGCGCTGTTGTTCTCTATTGTAGGCACTAACTCATATGGAACGCTGCTCCCACTATATTTTAATGTTCCATAGAAAAATGAAGCTAACCGTGTGTGCATTTTACATTAATATTCATGCAAGTGGGAGTGGAGGCATCTGGAGGAATGAATACTGTGGGGGAAGCACCACGAGAGTGTTTGCTGTGCACTTGCATGACAGCCAGCAGAATTACTTAAGCCCCACACAGACACACACACACACACACACGCTCACAATGGGGATTATTGAGACCGATGGCAGCTCGCCCTCCCGCAGCCACTTGCTGCGGCTTCCGCTCCTGCGCTGTTCAATGCATTGTCATATCAGCGTCATATCAATAAATATGTTGGCCGCACAAAAGACTACGCGGCGACGCCTAGAAAAGTGCCTCAGGATTTGCATATCAGGCTGTTGCCATCGCTATTCAGGAGTCGTCGAGTCTTTGTTTAAACTTGCCTCATATGTGGGGCTGGGCGAACTTGTCTTGCCGGCTGCTGCCGGTGCGGTTAATTTTCCAAGACAATGGCTGAAGAAGCAAAGTAGAAAAATAATCTTTACACGTGCCGCTTGAACTGCCTCGCCCCATGGTGCAGCACCTGCAGCCGCAGCAGCATTTAGACAAGATTCCACCTTTCTCTCTCTCTCTCTCTCTCTGTCTCACTCGCCTACACACTAGCTATGTAATATTTTACATCCATCCCGCTCACTTTGTGCATGCACATTGCATGAATTAGGATCTGTTGCAGTCGCATCAGCGCCACCTGGCGGAACAACAACGCACATACTGCATGCCAGCCAAGTCTTCTTAGCCAACTAATGGACGCGGTCTAGCTAGAGTTTTTCAACAAGTATACCCTGCACATAAAGCAAAACTGTTGATGCAATAAACTCGGGGTGCTCTCCGTATTGTATCTATAATCTTTGACTTATTTCAATAATAGTTTCATAAAAGTTATGTTTTCCAATTGGTATCAATGTTAATTATATTACTGCTTTGGCATAACAATATGAAAATATTACTTAAATCAAACCACGACTCATTTCACTTGAAGTTCACACGAAGATTTTACAGTCGTTAACCACATCGAGTCATACCCTCCAGCGTAAACTTTTAACATTTTTGTATCATAAACGAAAAAAAAAGTTGACAAATTTTTGAGTTTGTGGATTGTGCAGCGGGTTCACTCAAATTTCTTTGCAATAGTACGATGTCCGTGTCGAATATTTCTCTCTTAATAGCTTCTACTTTTCTTAAGTGCATGACTGCTTCTGCTGCTGATATTGTTGTTGGCGGTGCTGCTGCTGCTGATGTGACTCTCTGGAACAACACTTGAGAATGTTTTGTTTTGGCAGCAAAGTGCAGAAGCTGTGCAAACTAACGTAAACTATAACTGCGATGGCAGGAAACACTTAAATTAGCCACTGTCTGGAATGTGGGTCAGCTTGTAAGAAGAAACCTGAGAGAAGGCATGAGAGATTACTCAACAAGGCGGCTGCTCCTACTGCTGCTGCAGTTGCTGCTGACCACAGAGCACACATGAAATGGAGCAGAGCAGAGCTGGGTTGTATGGCTTGTATGTGGATGTGGGGCAGAGCACATAAAAAAAGCCGGGCATGGCTCTAAATTGCTGCGCTGATACAATTTATGGCCCAGCCAGTTAAGAGCCAGGGTCCGAGTTTCAGTCGGTTTTGGTTTTCGTAAGCTCTCGAAAATCAATTAAAAGTTCTTGCCCAAGACGCTGCCGGAGCTCTCTTTCTATTTCTGGTTTGTGAACTGTTTTATGGGTCAGCAGCAATGCCCAGCTTGGCTGGGAAAATCGCTTTGCATGCCAATTGCTTGGCCTTATCATTCAAGAGTAACACACACACGATACGGACACGATGTAGCGATAGTCCTCGGGCTTAAACACTGTTAATCCAATGCTAACCTCGAGCTGCCCTTGGTTATGATAATGTTGATCGATTGCTCGAATGATGTTGTTCAGCTTTAGTTTCGTCACACCACAGTAAATTTTCGAAATGTTTGTTTAGTTTTGTAGTTCGTGATACGAAAACCGATTTGTGTTTGAGCGTAAGTAGCCGTTGCTCACTCCTCGAGTACCCGTCAAAGACTGTCGCTGTTTGAGCTTCTCTCGTATGGTTTTTAGCCTCATGCGATTCTGGACTGACTTTCTTTTTTCGACGTTTGCTTTTACCTGTTTCTCGCTGGGGGAGTTTTTGGTTTGTGATTGTGATTGTTGTAGTCGAGCTTCGATGTTGGCAATTTTCACACCGCCGCGCACACAACTGTCTCGCACGACTGACCGTCTGCAACTGATCGAGGCTGGAATCTTCAGTTACCAGCATAGTTGTAGACGACACCGTGAACAGTTCCCCGACAATTTGTTTGCAGTGCTTTCTTTGCGCTCTCTTCCGACGGCATTCCTCTCTCGCTCTCGCTCACTATCGCTCTCCCACTTCCACTGCCAGTCTCTCCCTCCCTCTAGCTTACTCCTTCTATCTCGCTCTTTACTGGCCAACTTGATTTTCAATCAATTTTGGACATGCGCTCGCCGGCGTTCCTATGGGAAAGTATTTGGCACAGTAAACAACTCGTTATTACAGTTAGCAACCGAACAGGCTGGCGGCGCTCTTGGCTCAAAGAACTATCAGATAAGATGAACGGGGTAACTATTTAAGGATTATTTCTTAAGACATTTCAATACTACTGTATATTAGAACTCAAGATGACATAATATTTGAATGTTATTCGGAGGCAATTGATCAGACTTTATGAATTCTGACTGACACTCCCTTGGCCTACTTCAGGCATTCCTCTCTTGGCCAGTACTTTGCTCGTGAATATAGTATTTGGCTGTGTGCGACTTTTATTGATGCGCTTCTTTCGCATTCGGTCAATAAGAAGTGCTAATTTCCGAGCGCAAGTGGCAAGCACATTAAAGTGAAATCGCTAGCCATTGAGCAGTTGACTTTGATATTAGCCAAAAAATTTTTTTTTTAAATTAAACACATTAAGAAAAGTGTTACTCATAGCTCTGACAGCTTGTAATGTAATTAATTTAACTTGCATTTTATTTTCAATGTCCGGGACAGAGTGGAAAATGGTCAGGCAACGGGGTGGGGCTTCGAAGGGGTTAAAAGCAAAGCTTTCCCATATACACACAGACACACAGACCCCAGCACACACATACATGGACGCTCTCACTAATATGCGACAAAGCGTCGCTGGCCGCACAGTCGACGCGTACAACAGTAAAACGTGTTCTACTCGTTTATAGCGGTCTATTGCTGGAGTAGTTGTTGTAGTTGTAGTTTTTCTAGTTGGGCAAAAGTTGTTTTTACTGTAGCCGAGAGCTTGGGATGTCTATAACTTTCTTCGCAACTTGTTGTCGTTGTTTTGCTGCCGCTGTTATTGAGACAGCAGGCCAAGTGTGTAAGTCTTTGCGAGGCATTTCAGTTAACAGGTCAGTGGAGTTTTCTCAACTTAAAAACTTAACTCGACTTGCAGACGTTTTCAGTCTTCTGCCGCAGAATGTTACGAAATTTATGTAATGTGCCGAAAAAAAAAACAACACAAACAGCAGCAAAAAAAATAACAAGTAAGAAAACTCTAGTCGAGGCCGCTCGACTAGGGTATACCCTGAACCCTGCATTCTTCGTTTCTTTTATATACACATGCACTTGTACGTTCATTACAAGCAAAACATACACACACATACACAGGCGCAAGCACACACCAGCGCAAGTCGGAGCGTCAGCTGTTCTTTGCCTGCTGTTTGCATAGCAATGCTATGGGAAATTAAATGTTTAATAACTTTTTTTCTAGACGAACGATTTTGATCAAACTTGTTGGGCGTGATCATGTCATCCATATGTATGTATGTGCCAAAGCACAAGTCTCTAGTATTTGAAATACGGGACTTACAAATTTGAGGCGAAGGGGGCGTGGCATCCAAAATTTAACAAAAACCGAAATTGTATAAGGCTCACATAACACTAAGTGCAAAATTTGAAGACTCTAGCTATAAAGATGAATTATATAGATTTATATAACTGAGCATCGATTTCGTTTTTAATCGATAACATTAAAATTAAGACAGTTATCGATTTTTTTTAACAAACTCGATCTTTTCGTGCTATACAGGAACCTACATAAAAAATTTCAAGTCTCTAGCTCTTATAGGTTCTGAGAACGACGCGTTCATACATACGGACAGACGGACAGACGGACAGACGGACGGACAGACGGACAGACGGACAGACGGACAGACGGACAGACGGACATGGCTATATCAACTCGGCTTGTCATCCTGATCAAGAATATATATACTTTATGGGGTCTGCCACGCCTCCTTCTGCCTGTTACATACATTTCAACAAAAACATTATACCCTGATTTCCCATTTTTAATGGGTTCAGGGTATAAAAAATAATATAAATATACAAGAGCTTCGACCAGCGCCAACAACTGGCGAAAAAGACAAAACAAACTCCTATTCAAGGCTACACATTTTCACTTGACTAATCTTTGACTATTTTGAAATGCTTAAAGATCCATTCAAGAGGGTTGGTCCATTGCATTGGCTCAAACTCCATGTAATTTACCCTTTTCGTGGCTTAATGCACTTTGACATTTTCGCTGGCAGCACCAGTCAGGTGGCAAAACCGAGAAAACGAAAAACAGAAAACAATTAAATGTAACAACCGACTGCCGTGGGAAAGGGGCGAACCTGCCGGCCAACTGCCGTGGCCGGCTAACAGAGCAGCCAAGATCAAACTTAGTTGCACCTAATCAAAATGTAATTTGCTATTTGGTAGCTTTGTAAACATTTTCATAAGCAAATCAACGGGGCGTGCCAAGAAAGCTCGTGGTCCTCGGCTCCAACTCAGACTCAACGTCGCTGCTCCATTTGACTAATTAATTTTCCCAACTTTCTTGCAGACAGAAAATGATGAAAATGCGGGTATCTGCGGCTGATTAGTTTTCGCAGCAAGCAAAAAACTTTTTTCGGCTTACATGTTAATTTTCGAGTTTGCTTGTTGATTTGTTCATTTCTCGTTTCTCATTTGTCAAGCGGCGATGGGAAATCCACTTAAGTTTTGGTCTGAGTAATCAAAATTTAGAAGCTCGTCATAATTTAGAAGTAAACTTTTCAAGTGGGTCAGAGAATAACGACTTCCTATACAATCTATATATGTTCCATACAGAAAGTGTCTTATCCACAATTCGTTCAACTAATTGATAAAAAAAAAAACAGTTTGACAGTAAAATAATTGAAGATCTAAACTAAATATTATTAGATTGTCACACGTTAAAAGTGCAATGGAAGTGACTATGATAATCATTATGATTTCCATGTGTAAATGCCTTTTAGTTGTTCATGTTGGTTTAAGTAATGGGCATATTGAAGGTAAGCAAAAGAAGTCACCTTCAACTGCACAACGTGTCAAGATTCTATTAAGATTTTGTTTAGGTATAATATATATTTTTGGTTTAATTTGATATATATTTTATATTTTATGTACTAAAAAAATATAAATATTAAAAATTTGTTTACAGATAATTTAAATATTATTTTATATCTAATATACATTACATTATTATCTAATATACATTTTTTTTTTACTTTTCTTATAATATAAATATTTATATTATAATTGACATCAGTTCAGAGCTGAACGCAGGATATCTTCTGTTCGATCCGTTTCAATTGGAGAATTGTAAATAGTGTTTACATTGAAAAGAACTAATGTATTTCTCCATTTTGCAGTAATAACAAAACTAACTTTACATCTGCTAAGCAAAGGTCAACAGTCTTTCCGTTAATTAGATACATCATATAAAATATCGATTTCACCGAGCACTTAATTTTAGCCAGGCTGAATTATTTATATTCAGCTGACACTGCGTTCTCACAAGGCTGGCCAATATTAATTTGAGTGCCAGGCGATTGCAAACTTAATTGGCAGTTGCTGTGAAAGGGCGTTTAGCGCTTGCGATATTCGTGTCTGCTCCGCTTAGGCAATCCAATTTGTTGACTCTCTTTTCCGCCTTCGTTAGCGAGCAGTCACACAATATTGACGTTGACAATTAAATGCTAGAAATTATTTGATTACCATCCGTTTTTCTAAGCAAACCAGCTCAACGTCTCGAAAAAGTTTCGCTTTTCTTTCGGTGCTGCACAGCCAACGAAAAGTGAAATAAAAATACCTTAGTAAGTTTTATCTCTCTGCACGTGTGCTATTGCTGTTGTTGTTGTGGTTGTAGGTTTAGGTTTAGGTGAGATTATGCATGAAAGCGCCGCTTTGTGCCCCGAATAATTAGCAGGGCGTGTGGGCGGGGGAGGGAGGTCTTTACAATTGGCAGTAAAAGAAGAGGCTACCTGACAGCCATCCAGTGCGTGTGGCTGCCAACTAATCGATTTTCAAAGTGGTTTTTAGATAGCGACTATCTGTTGGCGCCTGATTATATGCGAAATGCGTGCTAACAATTTCATTTGTTGAAAATTCAAATATGCGGTGGCAAGCCAGGCCGCAGCAACGGTCGCCGCGGATTTGTATTGGGATTCGTTCGGAATTGGGTTTGGGTTTGAGTTTGAACTTGTTGTTGGTGTTGAATTTCATTTGCACATTATATTCAATTTTTCATGCTGTGCATTGCCGCTGACTGAGCTGAAGAGGTGGTTGTTGCTGTTTTTGATGAATTCATTCACGTACAATCCCCAACGATAACGACCACGGCAATGGCAATGGCAGCGGTAACAGCGACAGCAACAGCTACGACATCGGACGGCGATTCTGTTGACCGTTAAGCCAGCTCTGCTCCAAGTGCCAAGCTTCAAGTTTCAAGCTCCAAGTTCCAAGTACCTTCCTGTACTCTGGTGCTGCTCATTTCGCATTCAATGAGCGGCGCATCCATCGAACGAAAGCCGAGTCGAGCCAAGCAATTTCAATACGCACCGGCGAAAAATAATATAGAAAAAAAAAAATGGTAAATGAAAGTGCCCTCAAAATGTTTTCTAAATTTGTGCGCTTGGCCCGAAGTCTTTTGGGTTGGGCAGCGGCCACTTGACCATGCCCATCTCTATACATATATCTATATCTATATCTGGCTGATTTAATTGTGTCGCATTGCAATGAATATGCAGAGAGAACCTAAGCCGAGCCGAAAACTCGTCTTTCGTCTTTCAATTAGCGAAAGTCTGCCACAAGAAGCCTTCCATTGATATGCATATTAATCGTTCTACAAAAAGAAAAAGTTGTCAACGGCGACGTCATTTAATTGATGCCCATTTTTAATTCCGAAGCATCTTATGGCAGGGCCAATAACCAATAAGAAACATAATGAACCAAGAAACACGAACAAAGCCTATCGAACAAAAAAAACAACAGCCGAAAAATAAACAAAGAGACGCCCGCCAGGTGGAAGTGGACGCATCACGAGCCACTCTCGAACAGGAAGGGAAAGCTGTAGACGAACGTGTTACTTTGTAAGCAGCTGTATGTGTGTGTGTGTGTGTGTGTGTGTGTGTGTGTTTGTAACTGAGTTTATGTGGGGCTTGCTTCGCAGCTTCAAAAAAAAAGCAAAAGTCTGATGCGGCCTCTACATGAGCATTACGGCAAGAAATTGACATTCTTTGGCTCCTCGCTCACACGAGCACAGTGCAGGCAATTCGAATAAGTAAATACAACAAACACAACAACTTAAATACCAAAAACTCGCTACAGGCACTTTCTCTTTCTTTCACTGCCGATAACGGCAACAACAACAACAACAACAACGACGACGACGACGACACCAGGTAACAACAACCAAAAGGGAAGCAGAAAATCAACAACTAGCATCCACAACAATAAAAAAAAAATAAATAAATAGACCAATTGCTCTTATTACAATTGTTGTTGCTGCTGCCATCAGGCAATTTATAATTTAAGCACATACCCACACACACACACATACGAATACACACACATAGTCACTTATACATATATTTATTAGATGCCGAGAAGAAATTCACTTCAAGTCTTTTTGGTAATTGACACTCGCAAGGCAATGAAATGGGCTCCAGAGGCCGCGTAGGCGTCACAGCTGACTGCTGTGGGCGTGGCTGCAGCATTAACAAAATGCCATTTATACTCATAAAACTGTCAAGCTGAAGTGTCGGCAGCCCAACGAAAATATGACTGACGCAGCAAGAGATGCGCAGAGCGAATTGAATAGCCATCTCAATGTCAGATCAAAATCAACTCCGACAATGCCAACAGCGATATATTTGACTCTGTTTCAATTCTGAGTACTTAAACACCTTAAGCACATAAAGCGGAATTGTTATTTGTAGATAAAAGGAAATCTAAGCAAGGTTGCCACTGTCCACGGTCTAGGAACAGTCCAGTGTACGCCCAGACGGAATAATTGGAGCTAACTCCGAAAAATTGCCTTTAATCTCTCGACTCCAAACAATGTGAACAATTTGGCATGGAGACAAGTCTCTCGCAGCCAAACATTAATTGAATTTGTGCAGACTCTTAGCAGCCCTTACTTTCATAATTTGACATTTTAAGCGGAATTTCTTAGCTTCGCAAGGTTTTTTTTATTATCTATGATTCACCTTGTTTGCGTCGCATTGTTAACTTTCCATTAAAAGTGATTCATCTGTTTGTTATTTAGTCACTAATATTTGGCAGATAACGCGGGGACAGACTGTCCAATTTATTGTCTTAGTTTGTTTATTTATGTAAATTTCCCTAATTCGTGTTGTGCCATCAAATCACAAAAGCTTTTCAATTATCTTCACTTAAGTTGGGCGTGTTCTCTGATTACCCGATACGTTTTTCCACTCTGCGGAAGCTGCACATATTCCGGCTTATCTCACTCAATCGCAAAATTTAATAAATATGCAAATTTGCAGCGCTCGAGCTTATCTGAAAGTTATTGATTTTCACTGAAGGTGTTGCTATTGTTATTAGCTAGTGGCAAAGTGTTTGTCAAGCATGTCATGCGTGTCTTCCCGCTCTCCTGCGATACAATTGACGAGCTGTAATTGCCACTTTGTCATTGAGCTGCCATTAGAGATAGTTAGTTTTTGGCACTCGAGCAATTGTCATCGGACGGACGGACATGCATCGATTGTGTAATAAAAAGTTTCCAGCATGAATAAATTCACTTTTCGTGACATTTCGGAATTATGCAAGCGGCTAACACATTCATTAAAAAACACTTTCTTTTCACGCACACACACACACACGCCCATACAGAGATACGTAGCACTGTGTTTCGTGTGCTGTGCATTAAATAATGTCATTTGAATTAACACCAAAAAGTCAGCGGGCTCAACCCTCCCCACCGGCCACAGCGGCCGGCCATGGCATTAGCATAACCTGCGGTTGTTTATTTTGTAGCATACTTTTGGGAGGCTTCCGAAAATAACGCAAGCGTCTTGAGTTGTTGCTCATGCTAACAAGGCCAGCTAGCATTTGCATTAAGTCTGAGTAGATACACAAACCGGAAACATCCGGTCCAGCCTGCTGCCCGGCTGTAGCTCAAGATAAAGTGACCGCCACTCACTGCATGACTCGGACTCGGACTCTGCCCTTGAGAGGCCTTTGAGGCAGTGCTTAGGGCTGGACATTTACATACTAAGCACTCAGGGTAAACACCCCAAGAAAAAGTTAGCAATTGTTCAGCAATTTTCTATACAGCAATGAATAATCCTTATTTACTTCGTATTTTACGTATTCAGTTAAATTTTCGCCAACATTAGCTGACTAAACTTGGTAAGATGATATTTCGTACTTCGGTAGCTTAAAGCTGTAAACAGTCTCGACTTTCTGTGAGCTCCTGCCCATTCACACGCATTCTGATTCCGAATCTAATTTGCATTTGCAAATGCAAATGAATCTTAGGTCCGGCGAGGTCAAACGACTTGACTATCTGACAGCTGTTGGGCCTGATCGCTTCTTGTTTTCCTATAATTGGATAGCGTTCTGCTCTGGTCGATGCATTTGCCTGCCGCATTGGGTTTCGAGTCGAAAGTCATGCAGTAAAATGACTACAAGCGGAGAGGAGCAACGTTGACGACTCTTATTTTCCGTGAAATCAAATGTCAAACACACATTGTTGGATGTCGGTGAACCAGGCAAGGCCAAGAAGACAGAGCCTAACCTTGACAGACCTCTAATGCTGACGCTGCCCTCGCACAGCCCCCGCTTTCTGCTCTCGGAGTCCGCTGGCTGTTCGTTTTATTTTACCTGCTGCTTTACCTTTACCGATGTTACGCTTCTTTTGCTTCTTATTGCCTTGGGCTGCGGGCTAAGCTGAAATCTTTAAGGACTTGTCAGCGCTTTGCTTCAATGTGGGAGCGCCAGCCAGGGCTGACCTGGCTGACTCCGGCTACGGCTGCTTGTCTTGCCCGCCAACTCAACTTCCGGACCCAAATTCAATTTTCGTCGCATTTTATTTTGATTTCAATTCAATTTTCCCAGCGTTTAGGAACGGTAAACAATAATTAGATGCGCCGTCGACTGATCTCCGCATACATTTACAATATGCCCCACATCTTTGAGATGCAGCACTTCCCCCACCCACCCACACACACACACACACACACACACACATTGGTTAGTTTGTGGTCTGACGACTCGGTGAGCTCGCTTCGATTTGCCCAAAGTGCAGAGTCAGTAAAATTAAATTGGATTTTCATTGTGACGAACTAGACAAGGCCGTTCACCGAGAGCACTGTTGGCCTTGCGGTCACCCGAAATAGTCAGGATGCTTCTGCCTCAACAGCCGTAAACTTTTACTACTTTACGGCTTTAAGCTGAAACTGAAGCTGAAGCTGTAATGCTGTTGCCCGCTCCCAACTGTCACGCGGACTAATGTTTTTTTAAACGATGCCGCCGCCGGCAGCTGCCGCACAATGGGATGATAATTGGAAGTCTGCAGAGAGAATTTACAGGCTTTCGATTTCGAAGAGTCCACCCCGAATAGTTCGGCAAATGCAGCTTAAGTTTTGTAACTTTTCAGTAGCTGTGTTGCAAATTGATTGATCTCATGGCGACTCAGGCGATTTATAAACGTTACTAAACAATTTTTGTATATACATTACAACTTCTGTGCAAGCTGTCGCTCGATATTGTTTGAGGACCATCAATTTCTTTCGATAATCCCAGCATTGTGCGATAGGCAGCTCCTTGTGGAATTGGGAATTGAGCAATTGCATGGAAACGCAATTATTCTGTGTACTGACTGTGCGCCCCAGCAATAATTATTATTGATCGCACTTCAATTTGTTGTGCATTTTTTATGCCTCACTTACAATAAAATCCATTACCAACCCGGCAGCGCCGGCGACGACATCAGCGATTGTTGATGATTTTACAAATGCGCTTAATGACATTGCGCTGCCATTTGGCAGTCCGCCCAACCACTAGTCAACAGCCAACATACCAGACCAGACCAGACTGTCAGCCAGCCAGCCAGGCAGCTAGGGAAGCCTCTTAGCCAGGCCAAATACAACAAATATTTGCTTAAACGCTCGGCTATCCGCGGCGTGTGATTGAAGCTTAATGCATATGAAATGGTAATTACGCGTACGCCTTATTGTGCAGCGGAAGTGAGCTCCAGAACTTATTGTCGCTCGTTTATCTTATTAATAGCCCGATCGGAGTGGGCGGCAGACCATTTATCAAGCAGCTGGATAGAAAAAAGCTGCTCGTCGCCAGTTCAATTGGAGATGTCGCTGCGTTTGTCATTTCTATAATAAACTTCGGGCCATTGACTGTGAGTCTGCCGTCGAAGGATGAACAATAAAAAGTAGGCAACAGTTTGACAGTTGCTAGAGCTCGCTCATAGTCTAGACAGTATAATTGTGGCCAACATATCGTGTGTTCGCCTCTGCCTAGCGGACAGGCTGCTCCGGCAACAGCAACAGCTAATAGCATTTCTAGCACTAACTCAGGTTAACTGTAATAAATCAGCAGGTCGACTGGCAAAGCTTTAGTTTCCACCTGCCTTTTAAATCACAAGGCGTCAGGGCAAAGCCCGACTCCGACTCTGACTCTGACTCTGACTCTGGCTCCGACTCCAACTCCGATTCCATTTGTGATGAGGGTCTGAGCACAGTGTGCCACAATAGTACAAGTAGTTCCCACTAGACCAGCCGCACAATGGGGTCAGCACGAACATGTTGAGGTCCTGTGCTTAATACGCTCTTACTTATTTATTTCGACTGTCCAACAGTTGTCCGCTTGTCACGTACAACAGTCGCAACTTGATTTATCAACATTTACATAACTAGAATTTTTTCATTTCGGTGTTTTCCTCCCTTGTATTGTCTAAGCTTTCGGTTGTTGCACGTTGCCCAATTAGACGCAGCAATAAATTGCTCAGCAATTTGAGGCAAGCCGGAAATAAAGACCGGCTTGTGTTTCTCTGGCGCTGCAGTGCCGTTAATTAAAAAGTTTTCATACAACTTAATTGAAATAGATCTCGATTGGAGTTTTTATTGATATTTTGCTTACGCTGACGTTTGCCGTTTGCCGTTTGCTGTTTGCTGCTTGCCGTTTGCCGTTTGCCATCGCTCGAAATGAAACTAAATAATTAGTTTGCTGGCCTCTTTTGGGTAAACTTTTCGGCATTTCAAGTGGCGAAGTTGCTTACCAGACTGTTTGCCAACAGCTCGAGTGGCAGCAACAGCAACAGCACCACCAGCACGAGCAGCAGCAGCAACAGCAGCACTCTGAACTGCCAGCATTCGAAATGCCAAAACTTAACACATTATGAGAATTTGGGCCCTTTAGCCGAATGCATTTGACATTTCAGTATATGGTATTTTATTGGGACAACCCAGCTGCTACACAAGTTTAAAACGAAATGTTCAAGCATCGCTTGTATAAACAATGTACTAAGAGTCCACTGCCTCGGGCCATGTAAAGCGCATAAATAATTCGGGAAACTTTTTGTCACTTGAGGCGCAACCCTTGCTGATAAGGCCAGCCCAACCCAGCCAGCCAGCAGCCGGAGCAGGCCAATAACAAAATCAATATTAATTTGGCCTAGCCCTCGCCATCGACGTTGCCACTGACTTTAAATAGCGAGTGGGAAAGGCAAGCACTCAATTCAGCTGGCAAATGCTCTTACAAATATCTAACACTGAATTGATTGAGCCATCAAATGTTTACCTCACCTAGTTAGTCTATCAGAACAGGCGAATGGAGATATCAGTGTTGGCCTTGCAAGGAAGGCTCTTGCTCGGCACTGTCTTGGACTGTAAGGCCCGTTAAGGAGTTGGCCATGTGACGGCCGTCAAAGGAAAATGTTGTTTTCCAACTTTTTCGCAGCAAGTTTTGAACGTGGCGCAGCTGCGGCTTGGCGGCTCTTGCGGCGCTTATTATTGTTGTTATTTACGATTAAAGTTGGCCGTGCTGTGCCGTGCCATGGCGCTCTCTGCCGTGCCGCTTCTAGTATCGTAAACAGCGCTTGTGGGCACTTGAATGGGATTTTTCTTGCAATTTGCATCCTGCAGTCGGAGATTGCAACGATCGCAAATCGATTGGCTTTGCCAAGTTTACGGGTGACCGCAGCAATTTCCATTTCCACTGGCCGTTTGCCAGTCGTAATAAGCTCTATTTGCAATTAAATTTATTCAATTGCCACGCGAATGTTTAATTGTAGCGCCAATTCGCTCCGCAAACACACACCCATATATTCGGTGCGTTTTTCGCATGTTTAATGCAAGTAATCAGCATTAAGCCATGTTTAGGCAGGCGACAGCCACCGAAACCGCATGCCCATTGTATTTGCGGGTCAGCACACGACACGCGCAGGCGCGCGGGCGGGGAAACGCGGCAGCTGCTGCTGTCACATTTACATAATTTCATTTGCAACAGATGCGGAGCCCAATTGCCAGCAGTCCACACGTTTCCATTTCCATTTCCATTAACACTCGCTGGCGCTGCGGTGCCTATTCCTTTGCAGCCCCCACACAATGTCAGGATTCTGCCCGCAAATGAGGAGGATTGCACGTTTTTATAAACAAAATTATATTTAACTGTTGATTTTCCATGTCAGCGTCGTCCGGAATGCGAGCACTCATCCCGCAGATATTTGTATAAATATTCATCAGTTAATATCTATGGGTATATAAATAGTGGAGCTCTTCAAAGAGCGAGGCAGACAGAGAAAGGGAGGTGAGCGATGTGCTGGGGATGACAGCCGGAAGCTCTTTCATTAATTAAGTTCGAATTCCTCTTTTTTGCATGCTGCGCTGACGTTGACTCGCATGCTGCACGCATCGGGCAGTGGCGGCGAGTGCGAGGGGCGAGTGAGTGAACGGCCTCTGAACGACGCAGGCAGGAGCATCACGATGACACAGCCACAAACAGACTCAATCTTGTTGAGTAAGCGCCACTAATTTGTTTTTTTTTTTCCTGTCCTCTCACAGTACGCCCCTTTCGCTTTTGTTGAGGCGGGGGTGCTGCGTCGGTGGCATGCATAATTTATTGACCTAAAATTTGCATCGAACTCTGTTTGCACGTATATGAGCCTGAAAGCCCACACCCTCACTATTGGGGCAGCTTAATGGAGGACCAGCAACAAATACCCTTTTAATAAGCATGCGAGCTGCAGAAGGAGCAGGTCCTGGCATCTAATGATGGCAGCCATCCATACAGCCCGGCAGCAGCTCGCCTCAAGAGTCCTCCACTCAAACTCAAGGCTTGCCATGCAATTTAGCCATTAAAAATCATTAGCAAAGGTATTTTGTGTCCGCCTGCCTAGAGCTTCCTGGCTGCTCCGGGCCCGATGCCGACGAAGTAACATTTTTGGCAGGCAACGTCGTGCCACAGCTGCATGCTGCATACTTTATGGCGCCAGCCAAGCATTTTTATTAAACGAGGAGGCAGCAGGCACTGACATTTTTGCTACTTCTGTAGAAGCTCGGCATTGTGCGACAAAGACAATGTACTGACATCACAGAAAGCCTACCTGCACCACCTCAACCGAGATCGAAAGATCGTTAACTGGGTCCATTGTAAATTGAAATTGTTTTTGTTTGAACATTTTTTGCTTGTGATCAATGATCAACTAATGATGCATGTGATCAACTAAGAGCTAAAAAAATGAGCACAAATATCGAATCGCTTCAGAATAATCTTAAGAATAGAAAAAATGAGGTTTCCGAAAAATATACCAAAAACCTGCCTCGAAAGATTCGACTTTCTTACTATAGAATCGATGAATATCGTTGTAATGAAAGTAGTACCTGTAAGCTCTTATAAAAAAGATAAAGTTGATACTGATACCCTAATATCGAAATTGGCGCTCCGACAAGAAAGTTTCCCAGGAGATAACCAAAGAAGATAAACAATGCGAAGACTTGATACTCAATCATCACTCATACTTTGTCCTATACATACATAATATACTGTGAGTCAATGTATGTATGTTCTTTTGGCTTTACATTCATCTTTACTGTTGTCTTCGCTCCTTCGTTGTAAAGTCTGCATCATTTTGCTCTATATATAGTATATACCAAACAACTGCAAGAGTGGCAAGCATGACGGCCACTGTACATACATATGTATATACATGAACCCACATACACACATGATCTGCTTACTGCTCAGTTAAGAAGCCTTCGCGTGAAATCACTTGTTTAAATTGC
The DNA here is from genome assembly GCA_961210405.1 of Drosophila mercatorum. Lineage (NCBI taxonomy): Eukaryota > Metazoa > Arthropoda > Insecta > Diptera > Drosophilidae > Drosophila > Drosophila mercatorum. Next base: position 22,923,937 of record CAUIUS010000004.1, on the reverse strand, counting down.
GTTGCTTAAACGCACGGAGAGAGGAACATGATTACATCAATACCTTTTGAAAGTACTTTATGGAGTCCATTTTCACAAACACATTATACTCTGATTTTGCCTTTTAATGGCTTCAGGGTATGAAAAGCGAACACCTTCGTCATATTAATTGCAGCGAAGTGTGATTTAAGCACTTGGCGATGAGGAGAAGAATCTTCTGAACGGATCTCTTGAAGAGGAAGTATCAGTCGAATATGCATACATATATTTGGTGCTACGAAAAGTTATACGCAGCAGATGCAGCAACAAAATAAAATGACAAATAGAGCTCCCAGCCAAGTTGGCTGCGAATTTGCAGTCAGGCGCAACTCTTAACTCGGCGTGAAATTAAGCCGAAAAGTTTGCGTGTAAATCGAATTACGCAACACACAGAAAACTGCAACAGTGGATAATTATAAATTCAGCGAACCACAGAGCCGCAAAATTTTGTAATTCGAAGTGCAGTCCGCACCACATCCGGCCGCCGCTGCCGCTGCCGCTGCCGCCGCCGCTGCCATAGCATAGTTTGCGCTAATTTTTGATTTTTTGTTGGTATTTTATGGAGAATGCGTTGCATTAAAATACAATTGCCGTTCTAATTGTGTAAAAATGATAAAATGTTTTACAAATATTTTGTTTGCTAATTATGTGTGGCTATTTAGGCCACAAAAATGCAATTAGCCGTGAGCGAAATTGACTAAAATATGAGTACGGCAAACATGCACGCATCGAAGCAGCGAGGATGCTCTTAAAGCCAACTCGGGAACGATTGATGCACTCCAAACAACGAGCACATCAAATGCAGATATCCAAAAAGTGGAGACTCATAATATCACGCATACGCCAGGTGGGCCGTATATTAAATTGAAAGTTCCAATGTTTGGACAATGACAGAACTGTAGTCCGCCAATTGATGCCTGCGTTGTCTTTGACAGCACTGAACGTCAAATTGTTTTGATGAGGGTTCGGTATTTGCCCCGCCGTTGATAGCACACTTGTTGCGCACCCACGCAGGCACCCAGACACCCAGGCGGCCTGCTGCCTTCGCTATCGGACTGTTCAAACAAGAGTCTAAACTCTAGGCTTGCTCGCAAATTAATTGAAAGGACTGGGTCCGGCTCCTTAGCATCGTCACCTCGCTGTCGACCGCAAGATTCATAAGAAAATTGACGCAACCTTTGCAAAGTTTTAGGTTTAGCCGGAAATGGTTTGACGGACGGAACATCGACATGCGTTTGAAAATGTTAACCTGGAAAATAAAAGTAATTTAATTAGTTTGCATTTTTGCTCACACTACCTCGACGAGACCCTCGCAGCCAGCTCAAGTAATTTCCTGCTCGGTCCGCATTGTGCGAATGCTAAGCAAAACTTTTATTGTCGCTGTTGGGCAGCAATGCTAGGCTGCTGGGCTCCATGGCCTTTTATGCTCGGCGGCTCCTACTGCTCCTTCGGCTTCTATAATTGTCGTATCTGAATCCCTATTCTGGCACTAACTGCGCTGACGTCTTTCTCTCCGCTCGCAGTCGCTGTTGTTGGCTTTTGTCACCTGTGCGTGTGAATGCCTCGAATACTTGTGCGCGATTTCAATGCATTTGCGTGAATACGCAAAACTTGAACTACTTATTTGCCAACGCACGGCATAAAGCTGTCAATGTAAATGGGTGTCTCTCCCTCTCTAAATCTCTTTCTCTCACTCTCTGTCTCTCTCTCTCTCTCTCTCTCTCTCTCTCTCTCTCTCTCTCTCTCTCTCTCTCTCTCCATCTATCTGTCTGTGTGACCTATGCAGATATTTGTTTACAGAGAGGCAAACATCATCTCAGAACAACATTCAGAATAATTCGCCTTCTGAAAACTGAGCTGAGGAAATAGAAAAACTTGATTCAACTGAATCGTCTGCATTGACAATGTTCTAAGACAAATACATTTTCTCTCAACACTCGGCAGTCGACAGTCGAGACTCAGCACTCAACAGTCTTCAGATTTCAACGCATTTAATATGCAACATTTGTGCGCAACTTACCTGACTTATTTATTCATTATTCATGTGGATGGCTGTTCAACTCGTTTGTTCAATTATGCAATCTTCAAAATACACTAAAAATTCCCACAGCTCAATTTTTACACCGGAAGCTTGCTTCCCTACAATTCGAGCACCAACACACACACACACACACAATCGTAGTCACATTTATTCGTTATCAATCATTTATTCATTAAGTCACGGACAGCCAGCTGCTCATTGCAAGCAGAAAACTTTGTACGCAAACGGAAAATTTTAATAAAAATTCTTACGTTAAATTACGCTCAACAATCAATGTGGGCCGCGCCCATGCCCCATGCCCTATGCTCCAGCCGAACCACCCGTAATCCGCTTGTCGCTGTCATTGTCCAACTGTTCGCTTAAGTGGTGTTAAGTATTTGAAAATCTGTGCTCCTCTATGCACCCCCAACCTGTCCATCGTCAGTCCCATGGAATGCTCCTCTGTTGTTCTGTATTTGCGCTTTGCTCTGCGGCCGCTTTTTGTTTTATTGTTTTACGACAGTTGGCCAAATACTTTGGCTCGCAAAACTTTTGCGCCTGATGGTCATTCATTTGTCCGTGATTTACGAAAGCCAGTCAGCTAGTCAGACAGTCAGCCAGTCAGCCAGTCAGCCAGCCATCCAACATCCGATACCCACTAACCGCTCATCTGGACCACCCATTAAGCAACTCCACTAGCATTTAGTGTTATTGATTTATTGCTCCTTTGCTACCGCAGTGCTCGTAGCTCTCGACAATTCCGTGCTCGCGCACCGCCTGCAAGTCCCTCACGCACTGTTCCATAGGAGTGACTACGCAGAGAGGCTTCCGGCCGCTGTAATAGGCGCTAGTAGCAGCCGCATAGCCGACATGGCGCCCGTGCAGCCAGTCTGTCAGCTCGTCCAGGCACAAGCACTGCCAATGATTACCCTCGATTCTGATGTGGCGCAACAGCGGCAGCCGCTGCTCCTTCAGTGCAGGCAGGAAGGTCAGGCGATTGTTATTAATTTCCAGGTCGGTTAGCCTGTCTAACGTGCTTAGCAAGTCATCCTCGATTTCCCCTAGCTGATTCTCACTCACAGACAGGACCCGCAGCCGACGCAGTGGGGCGAACATGCGAATGTCCAGGACCTTCAACTTGTTGCGACTCAGGCGCAGCTCCTGCAGAAAGGGCATCGAGCTGAACGCCAGTGGGTGCAGTTGCTCAATGCTGTTGCTGCTCAAATAGAGGGAGCTCAGATTTCTCAAAACGGTACTGCCGAAGACATTGATGCCTAGTTGCCTTATGTTATTTTTGCTCAAGTCCAGAGTCCTTAAGGCTGTCAAATTAGCGAAGACCTCGTTGGGCAAGTGGCCTATTTTGTTGCCCTGGAGCTGCAGCGATTGTAGACTGACCAAGCCGCGAAAGGCCGTTGGAGATATATTACTGATCTGATTGAGCCACAAGTTGAGTGTCTCTAGGTGACGCAGCCTATTGAACACGTAGTCCTCCAGAGCCTTCACATTATTTGAGCTGTAGTCCAGCAATTGCAGCAAAGGGTCAGTGTCGGGTCCAGGACCAACGAACAGTTGGCGTTGAATTTCATAGATATTATTGTTGGATACATTGAGCACTCGCAGCTGGGGCAACGCATAGAAAATACCCATGTCCAGAACCTCAAGCCAGTTGCTGTGCAACTGCAGCTCGCGAAGCTGTGGGAGTCCCCGCAGACAGCACCACTGAAACTACAAAGAAAATCAACTCTCAAACGCGTCCCTCGAGTGAAATTGAAAAACTTCTTAGCTTACATCTCTCACATTGTTGTTACTAATGGACAAGTACCGCAGATTGGCATTCGAGCCTATTGTAATGTTCTCCTGTTCATTGGTGTGCAGATCCAAGAGCTCTAAGTACTTAAGGCTCTTGAAGGCGTCAAGCTCTACGTGGGCTATTGAATTGCTTGAGAAGTTCGCATAGACGAGATTGGGCATCTGTCTCATCAGGGAGCGGTCGATGCGCAACAAGTCGTTGTGGCTGACATCCAAGTTGACCAAGGTCGCGTTGTTCAGGAAGTGCTTTCCCCGCAGCTCCTCGAGCTGACAGTGTGACAAGTTAAGTCGCTGCAGCGAAGCAAAATATTTGAAGCCATTCCTGCCCAGCGTCAACCCACCAGACTGTGACAGATCCAATTCGAGCAGCTTAGACAGCTTGGGGAGCGGGCCATTATCACACTCAATGCCATTATGCTCGTTAACAATCTTCACGCTGTGCCAATCCTCCTCAACATATTTACTCAGCTGCCCAAAGTTTTCGATCTCGCGGCAAACATAGCTCTGATGCTCAATCTGCTCGCATTCCTGGACTTCTTTTGTGTGCACCGCACAGAACACGAGTAGGGACAAAAGTGGTACCAATATCGACGACATCTGAACTACAACTAACTAATCGAGCGTGGAGTGCGTAGCTTTGTTTATTTTTAGGCGTAAAACTTGATTTGGCGCATTCCGAGCCTCGTGAGCTTCTAGATGGCAAGCAGGTTTGCATGCGAATGAAAGCAACTGAGAGGAATCGCATTTTGAAAAATCCATTGCTCAAAGTCGTGTGTGTAGGCGGGCTATAAGAATTATAATTATTCTTTCTGTTATCCGTTTTGTACATGAACTTAATTTCCTTTCATTCAAAAAATTGAAATTCCAAGTAAAAATTGTATACCTCCTCGATATCTAATACATGCTTCTCTTGTTGAGCTAGGGCTGAATGAATCTCTCCTAAATAATTAACTTTCACAAAGTTAATATTGGGAAAGCCGCAAAGTAATTGGCAGACGAAGGTCCATCTTCTCAGCAGATTTATGACTAGATTTTGGTGTTTATAAATAAAACATTCTTAAATGTTTCTGTTTAAGTAAACCGTTCTACTCGATTAGTTTATTATTAAGCTGATTTAAATTCGTTTAACAAAATATAAACGGTACAGGGATCGACATCGATGTGCACGTAAATACATATATATATATTCTCGCTAAATTCATTTAACAATCATAGATAGGTACTTCTTCAGAGCAGATAAATACATTCAAGATATTTACTTTAAACATTCTTCATTATAAACATAAATATATATTTTATATTCACACATATATATAATCCGTATTTATATTAAATATTTGAAGACACATAAATAGTTAAAGTACATTTTTCACCCTGTCTTGATTTCTTTTTGTTTCTTTCTTTCTTTATATATATAAATATATTATTCATTGTGATAATTATTATATTAAGACAGCGGCTTGTCGATGAACATATATATATATATATATATATATATATATTTTTTTTTTTAATTATCATTATTACATGAAGACAGCAATACGTCATTGAATAAATATATATATTTTTATCTTTTTTCTTTTTCTTTCTATTTCTCTTTCATATGTTTTATTTTTTCTTTTTCAATATATATATTTATATATATATATATATATATATATATATATATATATATATATATATATATATATATATATATATATTATATATATATATATCATTTTCATTATTATTAGATTAAGACGGCGTTTCGTCATTGAATAAATATATATTTTTCTCTTTTATTTAGTTATTTTTTCTTTTCGATATACATATACATATATATTACTTCTCTTTCTTTTTCCTTCTTTTTCTCTTTTTGATATATAAATATATTTATATTTCCTCTATTTTCTTCTTTTTCCTTCTCTTTCTTCTCTTTTCTACATCTTTATATATGTATTTATAAATAGATACATATATGTTTTTGTATATAAATATAGAAACTAATTATATAAATATACAACCCAATAACAGTGTGATCTAATAGAAATCAAAAACAGAAAAATAAACAGAAATAATTGCATTTAAAATGTGTCCTGAGTTCAACGAAAGGGTTTAAACTTGTTTTAATTGCTTATAGCGAAATTTGTTGAAATCAATTATATATGATATTGGTTGTCGAAGAATGTGATTGCTTTGGCCATAGCGGACTAGTATGCGACGTTCACGGGGTCTCGATAATCCATTTCACACTACATTGGGGTCACATCGATCGTGCAGAAATTCACAAACAGCTAGAACATCCCAGGAGTGTCAGACTCGCGGTTGCCGGACTTCTCAAAGAACATGGCATCCTGAAAGTAATTAAATTTAATTGGTAAATAAGTGAACAATAAGAAAATGAAGCACAGGCTGTCTATGTTGGGGCTTTTTGCCGTCAATGGTTTTCCTGTAATAAGGAAGCTTTTGAATTAAGGCGGAAAGCATTAAATTTGTGATTTAATATTTAATTGTGCGATTAAATAACAAAAACAGTGGCTTACAATGAGGAACGTGGCGCCCAGCAGCACGGCTTTCATGCGCACATCCAAATCCAGTGGGAAAGTGATGCCAAAGAAGTCAGCGTCGGTAAAGATTTCGCGTGCCAGACCTGACCACTGCTTGGATATTTTTCCCACCTTCGCTCCAGTTAGGGAGACGATCTGTGTTGCAAATATAATTATTATCGAGTCCTTTACTTATAGAGTTTCAAACACTTACATCGAACTCGACGTCGCCACAGAGCGAGAACGTGCAGAAGGGACCCTCAATGCGAAGCACCGTATCGCCCAGGTGATTTAGAATGCGAAACGACGGAGAGCAAATGGACCACTCCTGTTCTATAGACCCAATAACATTGCCAGGTGGGGCGGAGACCTCCATTGTCTGAAGGCAACAGGGGAAGCAGCAAGCTGAGCAGGCCAACGGACGATTCAAGTGAATGACCTCTTGCTGGTAGTTGTCGAAAATTTTCATATCGAAGGGCCGTGCAGGACCACACATGTTGCGAGTGCAGCAATCATTGTCCTCGACCGCGTAGTAGACCTTCTGGCCGAGAGCGTTTTTGATTGAGAACTTGTTATTGGTTTCGAAGCCAGTGAAAGCCTCAAGCAGCTCCACCTTCTGTTTAACTAAAAGTTGATCTATACTCGTAAGGTACTCCAATCCGCGCGGACAGTTCGGAATGCCGGAGGGTATACTCATCCAGTCGCCTGTTGTAAAATGAAAATAAGATGTCAATTGAAAAGATGAAAAAGAGCACACCATCAAGCCAGCTCTTCAGTTGAGCGCTCTTTCAAAATCACATCAACATGTGTGGGACACATGCCCCGACCGCCCACAAAAGCGTGTCAATTGGACAATGTCGCAGTCATCGTTTCAATTGCCCAACGTCATCAAGAACAAGCCTAATTGAAGGCATTACAATGGAAAGACCACGACCCTGGGCGGTTTATTGTGCTTTTTACGCCATTTAGAGTAGCTTTTTATATCTAATCTTATTGTGGCGTTAGAGGTAATATTTACGCCAGATGATATTTCATCACGCTGAGTCTATTATAATATGCTTGTTTTCTTTGGCACATCACATCTATCAAGGCAGATTTGTAAGCTGCATGATAAGATATATCGCGGTGCACCGATTTAACCTTGATAAGCCAATCCCATCTGAGGTACGAGCAAAGTAAAACTGTTAAGCGCTTTCATGTGCCTCACCTTCTGTCCTCATCGCTAATATAGAACTCGTAGCCCTTTCGCTTTGCGGACTTGTTCAGCCGCATTGTGTGGCGAAACTTTTTAGGCAAGGGCTTGTTAGCCTCGCGACAGACCAACTGCTTAAGCGTCTTGGAGCTTGTGCAGAAAAAGTTATACTGGTTGTACAGTGAGTGCCAAATGAACCGTAGCACTTTTGAGCCGCTGCTGGCACCGCCGGGCGTAGCGTCCTTTTGGTCACCAGGCTCGTTTTTAGTCAGGTCCAATGTGGACAGGTAGCTGGAACTGGGTCCTGGAGCTGTGGCGGTTGCTACGGCGCTTCTAGCCGACATCACACTTAGTAATCGATTTTCAGGTTGTTGCGACCGTTCACGATGCTGCACCGAGCTGAACTGAAGCGCCTGCCTGAGAGAGGGCCCACAAGTTGACAGTTGACAGTTGACAGCGCGTCGGCTTTCAAAAATCATCGTAGTCAACATAGCCGAACGTGTTTTAAATAGCGCATTGTATTATTTTATTGGTTCAATTAAAGCAAACGCCGCTTCGCGATAAGAGCCAGCGGGTTGGCTTTGGGCTGCACACAGCCATGAGGAAGCACCGGGGTCTTTATCAAGTCGGAGCGTGAGCGCGTTTGGTTTGTCAACAACATCGTTCAGTGGACAGACAGAAACGTCTTTGTGTTATCTTTGCTTATCTGGGCAAGAGCTCATCTGGGACAGTTCAAAAAACCGATCACACTGTGCGTGTCAATGTTTACCGCTCTATTTCGGGTGCTAATGAAATCAACTTTGTAGTCTACCGCTACGCTCTCTTTAGCCACCTTGAGGCAGCGCTGCATTACGACGGCCCCGAAGATGTGGACTCGCCATTATCACGTTCACAGTGCAGCGACCCTAATTATGAATATGGAAACTGGGCTATGTCTGAATGCGTTCTTTTGTCTTAATTGGTTTCAGTCCATTCCTATTGAGCTATTGCATTCGTTTGAGCTGTGCCCCACACCTATAAATAGACCACATGCACATGCGTGTTGTAGAGTGAAGTGTGTAAGGAGTCGAGCCATTTGTGTGTATAGTAAGTGTGGAGACTTACCAGCTGGTCCGGCTGGAGGCATGCCCGGATGGGGATGAGCTGGCGGCATGCCTGGTTGGCTAACAATTGGCTGCTGAGGACCTGTTGGCCCTGGTGGATATCCAAATGGTTGCGGTGGACCAGCCGGCATGGGTGGGTACCCATAAGGTTGAGGTCCTGCACCAGCTCCAAAAGGAGCTGGACCCCCATAATTCGGCTCTCCAACAGGTATTTGAGGAACTGGAGCGTAACCTCCCTGAGGTTGACCCGGGGTGAAGCCCTGCAAATGCATTTACGTTGATAATTCATCATATTTGATAGTCGAAAACATAAAATAAAGAAAGATATCTTAGACATGTCAAAGGTGGCATCTTTTAGATGTGAAGCTATCTAAATATTTCTGTTAAAATAAAGTAGGAAAGTTCTTACTAGATAAAATATTGAAGCATTTTGATTGCTTTTGGTACAAAATCTTATCTTCAACCTATTCTTGTCATAGCGCTCTCTGTTATAGTAGTTTATCTTGGTATTGAGCCGCCTGATATAGTAAATCAATATCTCAATATTGACCAATCCAGAGAATACACTGAATGATAAAAGGTAAGTAAAGCTTGAGAATGTTGTACAAAGTGTAATACGATATACGATATCGTATTTCGAGTCGGTAAACGCTCCTCGTTGGTGCTCCTATTAATTTGCATACTTGTGCTGAGGGTAATACCTCAAATGACTGCAGGTGAGCCGAATTAGACGACGGACCAGTTCTCGATAGCGAATTCTGCCGATGACAGAACCGGAAGGTTCTTGACATAGCTAAACTGACAACTTGCTTAATTATTGATTAGAGTTCATAAACAAACACAAAAATTAACAAGAGTTTAAATATACAAATGTCGCTGATAGCCAATTTGTATACATATACAGTAGAATCCGAGTATAGCGAATCCGCTTGTAACGTTCGTCCGGTCATTGCGACGGAAATGGTTGGCTTGTTTGGTCCCCATACAAACTTATATGAAAGAGCCTCCGCTTTTTTTCCCATAATTTAACCGGATAAAAGGTTAGGCTTCAACGATGTTGTTAAAATTGTATGTATTTACCAGTGATCGGTACCCTTGCTGGTGTGAGAGAGAGCCTTAGTGCAATGCCGAAGTCACACAAATGCTTACAGTGTGCGTGTGTATAGTCTTTTTCATGAGATGTCCCGTTAAAATTCTATTTTTTCTGCTTTTTTCTTAAAAAATTGGTCTTCTCACTTTCGGTTAGAGCGTCTTGAGGGACGTTATAACCAGATTCTACTGTATTTGTATAATAAGCTAGATTAGCCACCGCAGAATAACTTCATTTACTGTATTCGTAAACCTGTAAGACCCAAATGCAATCGCACTTTAGTTTGTTTAGTGAGACATCGGACAATGGGCAGCTCGGCAGAAGAAGAAGAAGAAGAGAAAACTTTTCTTTCCACTTTTGAATTCGATATCCGATTATTGACGCAGTGATTCGCGCCTATGTTGCACTCGGTGCATGCTCGCGCGCACCCTCGTCGTGCACTTCGAATCGTGTGCGTTATCGGTTATGAGTCGGATACACAAATAAAACTCGCACTCTTCGAAGTGACGTCATAGACTGATATATAGTATATCGGAATTATGTATACCAAAGTTGACAACGCCCCCAAAACTCACATAGTTGATGGGCTGCGGTGGTTGAGGCTGGCCGCCGTGCGGTGGGCCAGGTGGATAGGGAGCATTCGGTGGAGCATAGGGCGCACTTGCAGCGGGCGCTGCATACGGAGCACCCTCGGCGGGCGGTGCGTTCGGTGGATAGTAGCCCGGAGGCACGTATCCGCCTTTATTGATGTTGTTAGCGTTCATTTCGCTATGCGATGTTGTTGCAGGTGGTTGCAAACTGTGAGTTCTCGAAGCGCCCGTCAGGTTGCTGTGGATATGTGAATTTGTAGTGAAATGTTTTTTGCCATTTGCATATATACTCACAATTTGCTTGTCGATTACGACTTTAAGTTATACTCAAAGATTCCTTATTATTTTGTTGCCAGAACAGCAAAGAGAGTTGACTCAGAGTGACCAGCTGCTGTAACTAGCGATAGGTTGAAAAGGTGACGCCACAATCGATACATGTATCGATATGTGTATAAAAAAGAGTGAACTGCTTGCCAACTTAGTTATCATGACTCATAGATGGCGCTTAGGCAACAGCAGAATTCGTTATATTTAGCCAGTAGATGGCACTTTCTGCTGCTTGTTCAACAATTGTGCAACAGATGGCGCTTTAAGAAAGCCATATTATTTTATATACAGAATATATAAAATATTTAATATATATGTATATTTTATATATGAATGTTATGTCGCCATAACGGATCATAAATTAAAAATTATATTCCAGCAGATTTCGCCTCAATGTGAACTTTGACCCCAGCATATCTGATGCGGAGCTAATAAATTTATTATTTATTGTTTTTTTAATCATTTTTTTTTTTTTGGTACTTTATTGTTGGCAGCAAATAAATGTACGAAATACTGTTATCTGCTTTTTGTATCAACAGAAACCGCCATTTTTTATTTATCTCTGTTTTTTATTTCATTTTTTTCCTTTTTCACAGAGGCCAAACAGAGCCCACATTTTTTTCTAATGCGCAAATTGTGTGCGAGGGTGCGAGGGAGCGAGGGTGCGAGTGCGTCAGGGTGCGGGCTGGCCGATGCGACGGTGTGAGAGTGGGACGGAGAGTGAGCGTGAGAGAGAGAGGGAGAGGGAGAGTAGTTAGCGCGCATAAAAAATGGCGGTTTCCGAGGCAGGCAAACAGAGCAAAAACCGTTGAACGAGGGCGAGGGAGAGGGCGAAGGGGAGGGGGAGGAGTCGCCCTGCTGCTGACGCTGCCCCCGCCCTGCCTGCGTAAGTGCGAGCGAGAGAGCCACAGGCAAACAGAAAAAAATTCTAAAAAAAAAATGTTGGAAAAAATGCGAGCGAAATCCACCCCATGGCAAAGGGACAGCAAACAGACGTCACTCACACACACACACACAAACACACACACACACACACAGCCACGTACACTGGGACATCGTAATTACCAATACAAATGCAGGGCGCAACGGAGAAATCATCATGAGCAGTGGTGCCACACCCACCCGCCGCCCACTCGTGGTCTTCGCTTTAGACTTCCTACTCTGGGGGCGAGCGAGCGCCAAAGCAGCAGAAAAAACCCGTTGAAATGAGCGCCCTAATGCGCCATATAACGCGATATTAATGCTGCTCTGTGTGTGTGCGTGTGTGTGGCTGTGTGTGGGTGGGATAGAGAGAGAGAGAGAGAGAGAGAGAGAGAGTATTGCACATTCAATTAGTTGGCATTGCTTCTCGCTTGGCAACAGCAACAAAAACTACAAGGAGTCGCAGAGAATTTCTGCGGTTGGCAACCGACACAAAAGCTCCAACTGAAGCGGCTCCTGCCACCGGATCAGCTATGCGCTCCACCCACACATGACCTCGACCTCAACTCTTTGGCATGCGCTGAGCTGCGCCTGCCTGTGGCGCCCGCTGCAGCTGCAGTGCTTAAAAATCTTGAAAAATCAGGCAGCCGGCAAACGGCACGCTCAATGCGGGCATCGCCCTCCGCTCCCACTCCTTCTCCTCGCCCCCACCTCTGCCCACTCCTCGCTCTGCCAACAGGCCATTGTGTAACCAACTGCAGACATGAGTAGAAACAGAAGCAGTCGCAGCGACACGCCCAAGGGTGGGCACAGGTGCCCAGCCAGTCACCCATCCAGCCAGCCAGCCAGCCACCAGCCTGCCGGAGGCATCTTGGATGGGCCTCATCTCTGGGAGATGCTCATTAGCCGCTGTTTTTCGCCTCCAAACACCGAAAGCTACAAATTGAGCTGAGGCAGCTTTTTGTATTATTTTGTTGTTATTTATTGTCGGGTCGATCTCGGATCTCTCTGATCGAGAACTAACTTTCAATGGGAGCGAACGGCCATAAATCAAGTCTCGAGGATCCTCGCAGTCCTCGCTGTCTACGCTGTCCACGCTGTCCCTGTGCCAGCCAGAAGCTTCTAATGTCCGCGTTGCCGATTGATCGATGGCTCTCGAGTTTTATTGCTTGGCCAGCGGGTCGAAGGGACTCGCACTCGGCGGCGACAGCAGAAACATCTGCTCCTCGGATGATGCTTCAGGTCCGATATGTTTCGGGTGCAAAGATATTTTGGCGCGTGTTCCAAGGAATTCGCATTTAAATGCGACCGGAGGAGCAGCCAGAGGCCGGAGAGAACATCAAATAAATTAAATAAATTAAGCAGAATGAAATTTGAAGCTGCTGCCGAATACATTCATTTCTGACTGCAGACATGGGAGTAAAGCAAGGAAAGCCTGACTAAATAATATATTATAACTAAAATAAAAGATCTTATTTGACTTTGACTATGACTGTGCGACTTGGAGTTGAAGAGAGTCGAACATTCTTTAAAGGGGATCATCAATGAGATCATCAGCGAGAGGCAATCCTCACCTTTGCCAATAAACAATACTTGTGTCGTATCGTTCATGTGTCCATTCCCTTACAGTAGTCGCACTTTGGAATAAAAGAAACGGTCTTTTAATAGAGCTGGAGAATGTATGGGGACAGCCCACACATTATCGAGAGAGCTAGGGACACGAGAGGATTGCAGAGACATCGAGCAGATCACCACCTCGGCTATGATGACCTATTTGGAGCTGGTACTCGCAAAATTCATAAAAGTTAAATTAGTTTTGGACTGAAGCGTGTAGAATGAATTTTTAAAATATTTTTGTATTTATTTATTTATTTGCAATCTGCTTACATAACAATACGCGAATTGATTAAAATGCTCCACTAATTAACTGGATACTTTAAGCTCCATTAAGCTGAATCCATATATATATACATATATACATACATATTTTCTTGGGGTTTTCTATTTGCTTGGTTTTCCCCCTAAATATCTAAGCAGAAAAGGCATAGTACTTAGTCTAAACTCTAAATATATTGTAAGATACCATTCACAAAAACATTCATTATACCATAGAATGAAAGGAATAAATAAATAAATAATACATATTTAAAAAAGCTTATTTTATTTATTGTCTATTTACAAGATCCAAGATATGGAATCTTTTTAGGCGTCGTGGGCTGCCATTTGACCTCTCTAGAAGTCCTAGTGCTAAGGGATTGACGTGACCATGTAACCTTATGGGCATAGAATGAATTAGAAATATAGAATAGAAATAGAATTGCTTTTGTTAAGGGATGACTTAAAAATGAAGTAAAGGGGAATAAAACAAAGCTGAAAATAAGCAAAAATCAATTTATAATTGTGCAATTTGGAAAGATTTATGCTCAGTCGATCAGCAGAGACCTCAACTCTGTTGAGTCGGCTGAATTGATCTTAAGTTGTCTGTATATATATCAATGAATCTAGATATTCATCAAAAATATTATATATATATCCATGCTAGCTGCATCAACTGATGAGATATTTGCACTCAACAAGAGGAAAGAGTCTTTAGTCTGTAAGAGATAGTCAAAAGCATCAGCTCAATATAAGGAAAAGTCTATCGACGCAAGACTAATCATAGATATTCTTATATTTCTTCTACCCAAGATATTTCATATATTTCTTCTGTTATACTATATTATTTTACTATATTATTAGATCACATTTATTTCTTTCATCAGCAAAGTTCTTCTCCCTTCAGGCACTCGCAGCTTAACTCAACCAAATGAGTTTGCTTTAAGCGAAACTCAGAAAAGTCGCAGCCAAATAAAATGCACGTTGCGCTGGGTCAGGGATGTTGCATGTGTGGGAAATGTTGCAGACAGCAATAAAACAAGCCTAAATGTGTCAATGCGAAGGACAATACCAACAACAACAACGACAACAACAACAACTGGAACTGCAGATGCAGTTGGCCAGCCAACTGGCGGGCGAGTCGAGTCAACAGCTGTTGATGTCCAAAAAGAGATACGCGAGGTCATCTGCACATATTGGCCCCAATGCCAATGCAATCACGTAAAAGAATGACAGGAAATGCACACACACACAAGGAGAGAGGGAGAAAGAAGCAGAGAGAGAGAGAGAGAGAGAGAGAGAGAATAAGGGAGGGAGAGAGAGAACAGTCAACGACACCTGTGATTGGGGCAGTCTGGGTTGACCCGGGTCAGGGTTCGTTCCGTTCGCTTTGGGTCGCTTTGGTGCGCAAGGATGAAAGTGTTTTTGGCTTAATTACTTAATTAGCACTTGGGCTAGGCGTGCCGCCGCCGCCAAGGGTCAGAGCTGGCTGCCCGAAACTGGGTCAGCAGCGGCAGAGCTGGCGAAGGGCTTTGCATAGCGAAAATCTTAATGAGTTTTCATTTTATTTTATTTCACTTTATTTTCACTCGCAACCCGTTCGGTGCGTCCTTTGGTCCTTTTTGTAATTAAAAGCACAATGACCCGACCCAACGACCCTTTTTGCCGGCACGCATTACTGCTACGGGCTGGGGTTGTGGCTATGGCTTTAGCTTTGACTGAGACGGGGCTTGGGGCTCTCGAGCTGGCGCGCAATTAATTATCGAGTGTTGAACTTGAACTTGGCAGCCGAAGGCGAAGAGTGGGCTTTAAAGAGCGCCTTGACACTTATTGATTTTACCACAGAGAATTCTAAGCAAAACAACAGAGAGAGGGACAGAGAGAGGGAGAGGGAGACTGAAGAGTTCAGTCTGGTGGCCACATGTCATGGCCCAGAGATTTAAATCGAAGCTGACAGCAGCACAAAGCGCAGGACTCGGACGTGCTGCTTGTGCCTTAACCCTTTCGCTTCGTGTGGACTTTGGGCTGAACTTTGACAGGATGCTGCTACACGGTAATTGCTTATTTAAGCGCGCGCGTTCGTCCTTTTACGGGATGCTGGCAGCATCCGCTGGCAGAGCAGTGCACAAAAAACTCGCACAAAACAAAGCAAATGCCGCGTGTAATTATTGGACGAGGCCCGCAGGAGGAGGGAGAGGGAGAGGGCGAGCACTAGGGTCGAAGGGCTGAGTAGCCAGGCAGTCAGCAGCGGGCAGCTGTCTAGCCAGCCTCTGACCAGAACCAGCACCAGCACCAGAACCAGGACGAGGACCAGCCCGAAATGAACTGCAAATCAAACAAGAACTCAGCGCGAACCGCATGCGTGCATATTAAAAATGTTTTAAAATGAAATTTCGGCAGCGGCGACTCGTTTTTTTTCTCTTTCTGTTTTTCAGCGGCTCGCAAAGGGTTAAGGCTTTTGTTGTGCATCCAACTGTGAGCTGAGGTCCTCTGATCCTGCATGCTACACACACACACACACACACACACTCATGCCCATGTGTGAGCGTATGTAAACGGGCGAGCAGCTGTCGTTATCTAGTCTGGGCTATCGCGCTGGGCGGGCACTGATTGAGCTCAGGCCAAGGGTCAGCCACGGGGTGGATCGACGGGCTGCGACCGGCGAGTGCTTTTGGGGTTTTTACAGGCTGGCGCGCTCGCTTATCGCCTGTCGATAGACAATCTGGCAGAAGGTAAAAAATAAATCATGCAACGTCTGTTAACAACTCAATAATAATAACAATTGCAGAAAAAGTTGCTGCCTGAGCCGTGGCCATAAATTATAACGGGTTTGCTATTGCCGCTGCCGTTGCCGTTGCCGTTGCCGCTCCGTTTGGTGGGCTTGAGCAAAACACACACGAGCGAAATATGTTGAAACATTTTTCAATTTTAATGACACCAAATGAAGGCAGCAGTCAGCCAGCCAGCCAGCCAGCCAACCAGCCAGTAGTAGTGCTTGAGAACTCGCGCTTGCCCGCAACTAGAAATAACAGAAATTATTGTCAATAATTACAATGCGGCCTGGGCTGGTCTTGACGCGTTTGACAGACGGTAGGAGTTAAAAAGCGTGTGAGTTGTTTGGCCTCAGGTGCCAAAGAGCGCAGAGTCGCTCCCAGAAGGGGTTGATAAAGGTAGCAGCAGAGACAGAGGCACAGGCTTACCTTATCTAAATATCGCATATCATAGATATGCACATAGATAACAAGGATTAACTTCAAACTATTGTATGCACTGCAAAGAATCCCTAAGACTGGAGGACTGAGCATCTGGCTTATGTACAAAAATAGTATTAGAAAGAAACTTTAATATAAACATTTAGAGTCTACTTATGGAATATTGAAGCTCATATTATTTGACGAATAAGTTTTAACGATACTCTATTCTTTGACTTCATTAAGTTCCAGGCTATGAAAAGTCTTCTGTCCGCTAAGCTTTCAGTACCCCATCGCTTTCGCTTTTATTATTAGCTATAAAACTAGGGTCAAAGCTAGAGCTGCAAAGTGATATGGTGGCTCCACTCGTTGCTTGCTCCCATCAATCGCTCCATCGATCGACTCAACAACACTAATTCTTATGGGAAACAAATTCTTTGTTGGCTTTTCAAACTCTTTACATTGATCTCTAAATAAATTCACATTAAATGCTGAACAATATTTTACAAATTAAATGACTCAATTTTTTAAAATTTGTTTAAAGTTTTTGGTCTAAGGAAATTACTACATTAACCTATATTCACGCCTGCCTTGCTTCACGCATCATTCTGGGATGCGAAAATATTGGATTGCCCAATGAGCGAGACAACTCAAGTCTTTACCATGAAAAAGTCATCGAATTGCCGAATTGCCTTACAGCACTCTAGCGGACTTCCAGCACTCAGTTGACTTAAAAAAGGTTCTTTAAATTTTCACTAACTGATATGATATATTGAAACATTGAAAATCCATATATTGAAGCCCCTTTTTGGATCACATCTGTCTGCGCCTTTGACCTGCGCCTGAAGCGCTTAGAGGCGTTTCGCTTGCCCATTTGCATGGAACAACCGCGAGATCAGCACAGCAACCGCAACAACAATAAGAGCAATCGGCATGCCGAATACCTGTAATAGTAATAAACGTATGTAATAATAATGAATTTTAATGTCGCGCATTAACAATTCTTGCATTTTAATTGGGCGGGCAGAAACTGAATCGGAGACTAGAACTCAACTGGACCTGCGTCGGAGTCTGCCTCTGCCTCTGCCTCTGCCTCAGCCTCTGACTCGAAGTCTAAGTGTGACTCTGAGTCTGCATCTGAGTCGGCGGTCTGTGGGCTCTGGCTATTCGGTATCTGCATTGTGGGCTTGCATAAGTTGTCGCTGTTGATATGATTTAGTGACATGGAACAATGCACTGGAATTTATGGCAAGAGCTGCATACATTTAAGCGGATTATGTCAGAATATTACGATTGCAGTTATAAATAAAAATAGCGAAAATTTGTCAGCTCTGTCGCAAAAGTCTCCACACCACATTGACAAAGCCCGCGCTCTAGAACATTAAACGTAATTAGTGCACAAATCATACGAAACACGCAAGCCTCGGGCTGTCGAGAAGGCGTCTCCAGTGCACTTCTTCCATGTGGGCGTTCCACCTGAATGACAAACGCTCCACTCTGCATAGAAGCTCTCTTATTGATCACCAATCTATCGATGCCAGAGTTCCATTCCACAATCCGCTCAATCATTGTCGTTCATAAACAAATTTTTATTGATGCGAAGCTGCTGCTCGCTGCTCGCTGCACGCTGCACTCTCTACTTCGGTTTGCTAGTATGCTAGTTGATGATGCGCTACAATGTTGAAGAGCTGTCTTTGGACGTTCTTAAGTTTTTAACATCTTTTTACTATTATTAATATATTTAATACAAATATAAACACAGATCTGATGTGGCAAGTCAATAAAAATATCGATAAAAGATATATTTAGCTCAAGAGATGAAAATGTTTTGATTACTCAAGTACTTCAGCAGACTTTCAATCAAAAAAATATTCTGTTTTCAATTTCGAGATATGCAGAACAAGTCTACGCAAGCTCATACAAATGCCACACAGACTGCCTTCCTTCCACACACACTACTGAGGAGCCAAAATAATAAGAAACAAACCATCAACAGCATATATCCACCATAGAAGAAATCGCAAAACATTTAAGAGAATTTACCCATCACACTTACACGATTACCGATCATCATTTAATTATCCCCTCAATATTGTAATAATAAGCCAAGGTGAGGTTTGGCTAAAAACATCGACCACACGAATGAAATGATGGATACCTCCTCCCTTCTCACATCAGCTTTTCAATAGTGCGCTCTGAATGTTTAATGAATTTGATGAAAGATTATCTTAAGAATAATTTCTTAAAGTAATACTCATGAATGATTGGAATGTCAACTCTGCTAAAGGGACAGGGTATCTCATCTATCTATCTCAATCCTCCGTGTCTTAGTTCACTTCCGTTCTTGTTGTCAATATTTCTACTGCAGGTTATCAAATCAACCCACTGGCCGGCACCATCGAAATAATTATCAGCCACAGAGTATTTTAAGTCCAGACCAATTCATGCTCTGTTGCTAAATATGAAGAGTCTATTAGTTTTTTAGTAAGCATTCAGGATATGGTAGGACATCTATTCGCAGAATACTGAACAGAGTAGCGAACAGTTGGGTTACATCGACTGCTACGTAGGGAGTTGTTTTCTCTTTCGAAAAGTCATATCCATATTTTACATGAGCCGGCGCTACAAGCCATGGGCGGATCTTCATTAGGGCCTAAATGGTTTTCCAATTTGTAGTCGTCGGCTGCAATTTATGACTTGGCCAGACCACCAGCCAAGCCACTGCAAATGATGACGTCACTTGGGCATATAAATGCAAGATTTTTCCGTTCTTTAGCAATAGCAGCGGACTCATCGCACTGTGCAGGAAACCAGATTGCAGTGGAGCTCCGGGCAGCTTTGTGGCAGCTGTCGCATGCAATCGGCTCCATGGACCACATACACTAATTAACTGCAAGTTGCAGGCCAGGAGATGCCTTACCTTTGAGTCGGGTCTCGAGTAGACACTTGTAATGGCGCAGCGCCACTCGAGGGAGCCCAAAGGGAGCGAGTCGCGAGACCCTACGGAGAAATGGCCCGCAGTTTGTCAACGGGCTCAGGCAGGACGACATTCGGGACGACGGGAAGACGCGCCAGAAAATGAAAAGAAATTGCCACTGTCTGCCGGGCTTACAAAGTAACCAGCAAAAAAGGGAAAAGCTCGCTCAGAGGAGGAGGAGAGATATAGAGGGTGAGAGGGGAGGGAGGGGGAGGGAGGGGGAGCGAGGGGTGTGTCGCGAAGGAAACGCAACCATCTGCACGAATTGTAATTGAAAAGATTTCCTTGAAGAAATTCCACGCGCCGCCATCCTTCGTGTCTGTGCTGGAAATTTAATAAGGAAGCCCCGACGAGCTTATATTGTACTTTGTGTGAAAAATAATAGTTTTTTAAATGCACTGACATTGCTGGGAGGGTTTTGCGGCTTTTGGATTTTGGGGTTGCGGGGTTGCGGCCGACCGGGCAAATTTTATGAACTGCAAAATATTTTTGTGGCTAACGCTAAACCAGCGAAATATTCGCGTAATTAAGAAATATTAGTGAGCGGAGAGCAGCCCGCATTAACAGGCATTTCCCCGCCTCAGGCCCCAGCTGGGCGTCTGCCGGCCGGTCACAATGGCACACAATGGTGAATGAAAAAGCTGTTTCATTCTCAAATGAAATGAATGCGGAAGAGAGACGCCTCTCAGAACTGACCACCAGCAGCTAATTGCGAAACTTGCAGAATGCGCATCCAGCAGATCCGCACTGGAACAGCCGCAGAGGAAAAGGAGGATAAACATTTCTCTCTTAAGGGTTATTGCTTAAAATAATATTAATAAAAGGCTCTGTGGTCAGAAAGCTCATTACTAAGTGAACTCCAGGATAGTCACAGTCACATTAACTTTAAAACTTTATAGAGAGCACATTAGAGTTGCCTGATGGATAAACTCCAAATAATATGAAAGAGGCTTTGTGTGGCTAGCTGAAAATATCATAATTTAGGACTGTTAAGTCTATAATATCCCTAATATTTATTATCAAGGCTTTTCCTTAATTCTTAATTGAATAATGCTGAGTAAATACTCTGTGATGGTTAGATAAGGTAGGATTTCAATAGATCCTTATTCAATGAGATACTTTAAAAATTAATCAAAGAATAATTAAATTGTATTATTTTCATTTAGGAGTGATTAATGACATTTCCTTTTAATTTATTTCTTGTTGATAAATGACTCTAAACGTATATTTGATTCATTATAAATGTGCATTGTAGAATGGCGGATAGAGTAACTGGTGCAAGCACACTCCTTGCAGGCGAATTTCCACTTGCTTTGCATAATTATGCTGATTCAAACAAAATTCTTTGAGTTCGTTTCGCGTCTGCCGCATTCGTATTTAGCAATTCCAATTGGCAAAGCGCCTGACGAGAGCCAACCACAAAAAAGGAGAGAAGAGACGGAGGAAGGTAAAACAGAAAGGTCGCCACTGAACTCAGGTGGCAAATTAAAGTATTACGACAGTAAAATGCAGTGCGAGTGATATTGGGCTCAGACAATACAATTACAAATAGCAAATTAGTGCGCGAGAGACTCGAGGGTTGCCCGCGGGGTTTGTCACACCCAGCCCTAATGAGGGGCTCAATTCGCAGCCGATAATCAATAATGGGATCAATGCAGACCGCATAATCGATCGCAAATCGGCACTTATATTGTATACACACGCAAAATCAAACTTCTAACAACAACAGCAACAGAATCACCGACAATCGGCGAAATGAGCATTGATCGCTTGGTGTGAAATTGTGCGTGTGGGGTGCGTCCGCTGGGGTAAGTCGGGCACAACCCCTAGCGAAACGACCCGTCAGACTTTTTTTACTTCATCTTTTTTTGTTCTCATATTGTTAGCAGAAAAAATGGTAATAGGCTTAATTCGTATTGTTGTTGCTAGCGCACTCTTTCGACTTTTATTTATTGTAAAATTTGCCCAAGCACTTGAAACTGACAATTTTAGCTGTCAGTTTGTGTCGTCGCTTGAGGTCTATGACTTTGCTTTATTGACTTGTTAGCGCCGTCAAAATCCCATTTGTATGTCAATAAATTTGCAAAAAAAATACAAATAAAAAAAGTAGACAAAATCTGTGCAGAGAGGGCGCGAGAGAGAGAGAGAGATTGGTAGAGGCGGCCGCCATGTTGTGGGTTGCCTGATACTTGGTTTCGGGGTGAGCAAATTGACTGCTGATTGATGTTACTCTCGTAACGTAACAACGATGAGTGGCCAAGATTAATGTGGTTTTAAGTTAGTGGAAAAGTTTGTCAGATGTACATGTTGCTGTTGATGAACTTGGTGGCTAGCCCATTAAGTTGTTTAAAATCGCATCCGCTGGCTTGGAAAAATGCATTTCCATTAATTACGAAGGTTGTGCAATTGGAAACTGATGAGACAATCTGAGAATAAACACTTTATGGTAAAGAGGAGAGTTGAATCGCGTAGTACCGGCTCAGAGAGGCTGTAAGATCTGACTAGACATATAGTTAGTTAGATTAGCTGCTGGGGATATGGACATGCCTTAAATAAGTATGAAGTCGACCCATTTAGGCTGCTATTCAGATTATGATTAAGTAGAGGCTGATGTGGCTGTTTTAGATCGATAATATTGAATTAGTATGAGAACTGATATTAAAGAGAGCAGGTTTTCACAGTGTGGATGAGGCCCTGTCTTCTATGATATCTTGAAAGAGCCAGTCTATATAACACTTGCCCGCTATAACTCGAGGCAGATGCCTACAAAGCGACCAAGTTCTGTTACATTGCTTTGGCAGCTCTCGAGCTGTGTGAGTGATCTTTCATATTAATGAATTGGTCGTCCAGCATTCGACTTATACTCCAGCAAATTAACCTTTAACTGAACGCTTAGCCGCAAAACTATAAATCACTTGGCGTATATACATATATCATTGGCTATATATCATTAGGCAGTCCTATTGCTGTCATTACCTTCCGCCATAGAGCGCTGAGTTGAGTGCACTTATGCGCACACAAAGCCAAGCTCCCAAACAGACAACAAACTACTCACGCATTTGCATATTATGAGTCGTTTTTTTCAGCATTTTTTGTCTCTGGTTTTTTAAGTTTTTTTTTTCTGTTTTATCATTGCTGCTCTTCACAAAAACAAGTCCAAATTTATAACATAAAACGCATCCGACAGCTTGTCAGCAACAATGCGCTTTAAAGCTAACAAGCGTGTGCGAAACGAAACGCAATGGCCACAACAACAACAACAACAACAGCAGCAACAAGAAACCTAAATCCATTTACATTAAAATTTATAGAGCGTAAACTGTGCACTTTTTAATTTCATTTATATATATGTATGTCTATTCATTTATATATATGTATATATATTTCCGAAGTACACCCCGAAACTTGAGTAGAACAACAAAAAGTAACGAACATTGGATACTCTTGCTTATTTTATTATTTTTTTAAATATATATATTATAGAAAGTTTTTATGAGATATTTAATGATTGTTTTAAAAAGAATGAAGATAAAAATATCATAAACAAATTCAGAGAAGAAGTAATATTGATTATTAATTACAGTCAATCTAACAAGTGGAGCATAAGTTGTGATCAATCCTAACACCATATGACCATATATGTATAACATATGTCCTTCTAGAACTTTCTTCAAAACAATATCAAAATGCAAATACTTTCTGTGAGGGCATCGAAAAAAACTGTTACAATTTGACTATAAAATTACGTTTTTTTTTTACACTTTTTAATAAAAAAAAGGTTTTTTGTTGTTGTAAGGAAGAATATGTCAGCATGTGATTTCCAGTGAACAAAAATAAAAAATGGAATAAAAACGAGCCGGAAATTATGTGCGCACAGTAAAAGAAGCAACAGCAGCAGCGGCAACGGCAACGGCAACGGCAGCAGCAGAAGCAGAGCATCTGATGGCAACAGCTAAAAGGAAGCCGAGCTACCCAAGCATTTACCGACCAGGCCGACTGGCCCCGTCACAAATACGCAGCACATATTGTTGCCATGTCGGCTCACGTTTTTTTTTTTGTATTTTTTTTAACGTTTTTGTTATTTTTTTTTTATTATTTTGCCACACTATTTTAATTTTACGAGTCCTCTCAGTCGCTAGCGAGCGAACGCACGAACAATTGAATTATTTTTGTACGTAAAATCAGCGAGGGGTGGGCTGCCCATTAGCGCAGTGCCACCCCACTATCATCATCATCGTCCTTTCGCATCATCATCATCGTCATCATCGCCATGGTACAGCCAGGCAAAGGCGAAAAAAATGCTTTGGAAAAAAATTTGTATCAAAAGTTGTACGACGTGACTGTGAGCAACTTTTTTTGCTTTTGGGATCTTTTTTTGGCTTTTTATTATGATTTTTTTTATGTTGTTACAAATTTTTAGACGGCTTGATTGGAATGTCAGATAAAGTCAAATGGATTTCAGCGTAAATTAAGTTGCCGTTTGCCGAACATGGGGCGGCAAAATTAAATTTTCATCTACCCGCAGCTGTCGCTGTCCAAGTTTTCTGATAGATTGTAAAGATTACAAACTTTTAAATAAAAAAAAAAATCTGATGCCCAAACAAATATTTGGAGCTATTTCAGCTAAAATAGAAGAGTTATGAATATTAAAGTCTATATATTATTTATTTATTTTTTTTATATATCCAAAGAAGTATTTTCAGAGAAAAATAAAAAGTTAAAAAATATATATTTATACAATATGTTAGCTTTGAAAGTTCAAATAGAATATAAAGATATAGGCCTTTTAGTGTGGATATATATTATTCTTGATATTCAATCGATTTGTCTGTGCAGCTGATTCTGAAGTAGACCATCTGCCCAGATGGGAACAGCATCCTTTAGTGTTACAAGGCGTCGCTCGGAGTTTCTCAAGGTCCTTGCGCAGCTTGCGTTCTGCATTGGGCTGATCAAGCTGATAGATGAGATGCGAGAGGGGTAAAGTGTAATATGCAGACCGGTTTAACCAGTTCCCTTTTGGAATATTGTGGTATTTTTTAGGAAAATATTTGGCGCATTTCAATAAATACACAATTGTACATTAATCCAAAGCCCAGATGAGGACCAGAACGGGTCGCAGCTGCATGCGGCGCACCCAAACGATGGCGAGCCTCACAGATTTCAGGTAAAAATCTCAATTAAAAATTGGTTGAAATGTATGCAAAAAGGAAAAAAATCTGAAACAAAATAGGGTTACGGGATAGCTTGAAAAGACGCACAGCCTCATCATCCGGAGTGAAGCTGGCGATCGACGATCCCTCATAGAAAAACAAAGCGATCGCCACTTTGGGATCGCATATTGTGAGAACTAGTACAATCACCCTTTCAGTCATTCAATCGCCCATTCAGCTATTCTGTTATTCAGTTATTCATCTATTCTGTGTACGTTGACAAAACTCTAGCGCCAGCTTTAAATGCCGCATTATCCTACTGTTTGCCCTGTGCCCTGTGAAGTGACATACGTCTAATTTGAATATTCGTTGTTGCTCTCTGCATTCCCACGATTTATGCTTATGATTGTCGCTTTCTTGGGCTGCCAAGGCTCCTCGGTCGGTTCCTTTCTTAACCCGTGTCAAACTATGCCGCACTCGAAATCCTTATGCTAATGCAGTTGCCATAACTCACGCTCATCCTGGCGCAGGTACTCCTGCCTGATGTAATAGAACATAATTTATGCGCGGCCTTTGTACGTTCGGCAATTGTTAAAAATTATTTACACGCTTTTAATTGGCATTCAAGTGGTTGCGATCAAAGGCAGCTACCTCCTGCTGCTCCCCCTCTCTCTCTCTCTCTCTCTCTCGCTCTCTCGCTCGGTCGCTCGCTCCATTGGACTGCTACTGTGCGCTGGCTGATTAGTTCATGCCATAGTCCACACTCGTATAATTAATAAATTCATTTCACGAGTTAAAGCTCCTGCTCCTCGAAAAATAAAGAAGCAATAATAATAATAATTATGCCGACTAAGAGCTTCATCAGACATCCCATTATGCAACCAGGACTGCACTCGACAAGCAGCGGCCCACACATGCCAGGGCAGGGGCAGCGAAACAAAAGCAGCCATACCACCTTTGAGGGCACAGCGAAAGGCAGTCGCCGTCGTCATCATAAATGTTTGCTTACCAAGTGCAGTGGGCGTGGCATGCACTTCAGTTGAGGCATTGAAAAAACTCACACACATGGCCAGAGCGAAAAAAAACATCTGACATCAGGATTAAAAATGCAGCGCATTGAATTTGCACGAGGCAGCCACCTTGGCCAAGCCCCCAGGCCTGGACCTCTGCATATTTCGCAACAAATAATGATGCACTTGAAAATGTTGTGGAGTATGTGTGTGTGTGCATAACAACAACAAAAACAACAAGAACAACAACAATGGGAGAGGTAAAAAATCATTAAAAGCAGTCTCTGCCAGAGCATCCAT
The DNA here is from genome assembly GCA_961210405.1 of Drosophila mercatorum. Lineage (NCBI taxonomy): Eukaryota > Metazoa > Arthropoda > Insecta > Diptera > Drosophilidae > Drosophila > Drosophila mercatorum. The sequence continues at coordinate 22,897,836 of CAUIUS010000004.1, read as the reverse complement.
CCACAGCTGCGTCGGGATTACATTATTAAAGAATCTGCTTCATGACTGGAATATCCACACCATTAATATTTCACTTAGAGCTGCAATTGTCCTGGGAGCATGCAGAGAACGCACCTCCTCCGACGGTTACACCTACAGAGCCAGAGCGAGTCTCGCTCTAAATTGCCCTAAAATGTTTAATTTATTTTATGCGATTTCATTCAGCGCCAGTTTTAATTATGGCCAGAGCCGCTCGGCATCAGGCGGCCTGTGGAGTGGAGGCAGCCAACAGCCAACAGCCCACTGACTTGTGTAATTTGTGCATAAGTTTTATTTACTTTGGGGGCGACATAATCTTCAGCTGCTTACTTACCCAGCCCACCGGCTAATGTAGGAAAGTCCTCGCTCCTGTCGTCTGGCGATGGCCGCTCTGGGCGTCTTCTCCTCTCTCGGAGATCGTCTCAATGGCCCTGTCAGCCTGCTGTCAGCCCGGCCAGTCCTGCGCCGCAGTGATTATGCACTTGATGTGACGTGCATAAAGCTGACTTTTAATTACGAGTAAATAATTAAACCTCTGCCAAATGGCAGTGGAAGAGGACAGCGCTTTAGTAACTCCCATAAAAAGATATATCAATTTGGATTGAATGATGCATTAGACTCGTTTGTGTGGATGAAATGGCGCATAAGGGGTTCAATAAACTGATTGCATTTATTTAATTAAAATCCTATATTTGCTGTATTTTATGACCTTGTTATTGTCGAAGCTTAAATATTTGAACATGTTGTATATTTTATAATTATGGTGTTCATGGAAAAAAGGGCCTTGACGACCATACATTTCAGCCAGAACATTTAATGCGATGCCTGACCAAGCAATAAAAAAGCACATGTTAAGCAACTTAATTAAAATAAATAAAACTTCTGCATAAAAAACTAAATAAAATTGGAGTGGGAAAAGCCCCGCTGGCTTTTATTTGCATTTGTTTCTGTGTTTTTGTTTTTGTTTCTGCTGGGAATATTGTGTGGTAAATGCAAGTGCAAATACATATTAATTGCGAAAGGTTCAGCGGCAGCTTGGCTTCAATTAAAAGTTTCAACAACATCCATCAAACCGCTTCAATGACTGTCGATAACAGTCGCTCCGAAAGTGTGTGTATACAATAAATAACATAAATAAAATGCGAAACATGAAAAAATATTATAACAAACAGCCATCGATCTGATCGAATGGCTAACTTTTGCACAATGCATCAATGCAAGTGAAAAAAATAATTTTATTTGTTCTTAGCGGAAGGGGAGTAGTGGGTGGGGCCACCACTCCAACGCCCGCTGATGCTAGCTGGCTGTTAATGTGTATTTGCATGTTGGAGGAGGGACGTGTCCTGCGTTGTCCTGTGCTGTCATGCGGTCGATGCGCCGCTCTGGAGTGTGTCGCCTCTTGAAAGTAATAGCCAAAACGAAAGAAATCCACGCCCGGCGCAGTCGCGCTCCCATTACAGTCGCCTGTCCCCACGTTGTTAACGTAATTTCCATAAAACATTTTGTTACTTATTTATCTTAATTAAAATAAATTTACATTTTTCTAATTTAAGAGCGCGACGGCAGTGGCAGCGGCAATAGCAGTGGCAGTGCCTGCGCTGTCTTGTCCCTGTCCCTGACATTGCCGAGCATTAGAGAGCGACATTTTCTTAACAAGCCAAAAGGACACATGCCAGATCACGGACGGGCACCCGGCGGTAAGAATGGGCAGAACTGAAACAACATCAGTGACAACGAGAGACAGAGAGAGAGAGAGAGAGGGGGGGGGGGGGGAAGGAGAGAGAGGACGGAGCGAAAAAAAACAAGCAAAGAATTTTACGGAATGGAAAGTTGCCTCCGCACTCGACGTTTGGATCTCATTAGCGTTGCTAGGGGAAGGTGAGCCGCATGGGGCCGACGGACGCGTTGAGGGGATGTCTTTTGACTTGGACCCGGACTGCTCGTTGCCGCATAAGTAGCAGCCAGTCCTGTTCAGGTCCAACTGCCATCCAAGTCCCAGCTCCATTACAAGCGCACAAAAGGCATAAAGCAAGAAAAGTATTGCCTTACGCCAGGCCCAGGGTTCGAGGTCCTGGTCTTGCTCCGTCAGGAAGAGCACAAAATTAAAAGCTGACAAGCGAAATAAAATGATTTTGCGTATTTGCGCACACTTTGTAGCCGTTACGAACATCCTGATGCACATTCAATACAAAATGTTGCCCGCACCGCTGACCAGGCGTCAGGCTCCGAGACGAGCTGTCAGAGGCGTTTTCGCTCAGCTAATGAAAGTTGATAGCAAAAAATCATGAAGTAATTAGCTAAGCGGTCTGATGTGCATAAAAACTATAAAAGTTGACAAGAAAGTGAACCGAATTTTCCTATTCCTTAATGAGTTTTATATTAAAACAAATTAAAGCTTTAATGTGAAATTTACGCTAGGGTGAAGGGGGATATATTGCCTGTGAAGGTTATGCAAAACGAGATATAGATGATAATATATTAAGTATGATCAGCATATAATTTATAATAAATAAGCAGGAACATAAATTGATCAAAAATTGGAGCAGCTATAGATGCGTATTTACACATATATTCATATGTATATATTCATATTAATACTATTTGTACTTGCTATATATTGATGAAAATTAAAATTGAAATTGATTTGTATCTAGTTATGTAAATATAATTGAAGTATCTTTCATCATTGCTCCTTTTCCATGCTAGAATGCTAAGGACATCTCCATCTCCAGCCACCATTGCCCTGTGAGAAGTACAGTTGTGGCAATTTGCATAAATTGCGATTAGTCAATAGTTGGCCTACACAGGGCAGAAACCTCACGAAAATAAAAGCAGCAACAAATCAAAAATCAATAAGGCCAGCGCCATTTTGTAGCGTCGGATGAGTATGCAAAAAAGCGTCAAATGAAACCAATACATAACCATAACTAAATCTGTATAGATGTGTGCCTATGTGTGTGTGTTGGTACACAACAAGAAATTTGAGCAAGAAGTAGCAGCAGCAGCAGGCATATAACATAAAACCAACAACGCCCGCAACGGGGAAGCCGCTTCGCCATGCCGGAAGGGAGGAGTCAAGCGTCAGTCGAGAGGGCAAGAGAGAGGAAAAAATAAAATGAAAAGTACAAGAAAAAGAAAACAGAGAGCGGCAAAAAAGAAAAATAAAAATAAATTCAAAGCAAACGAGACTAAAATTATAAAAATTGCCCTCCTGGTGGTGCTGTTGCCGTTGCCGAGAGTGCGCGTCCAGGACGATGGACGTGAACGTGAACGCGGACACGGACGCAAACGAGGATGAACAAGGCGAGACGAACGCGATTCCAATACGGGACATCAACGTCAACGAGGGTGGCAAACAGTTCCAAGCTGAGGCTGGGGGATGCTGGCTGATGTTGATGGACTCTCCGGGGCGGGCTAGGCGAGCTAGCTGGGCTGGGGGTGGTGGCACATAATGTGGACCGGGCACTGCCGTTGGCCTGAACGGCGCATTAAGCACAGCATAGCAGAGCAGAGAGGTGACCCGGCCTGGGATATTCATATATATATATATATATATATATATATATATATATATATATATATATATATATATATATATATATATATATATATATATATATATATATATACATATACATATATATCAGAGTACATAGAGCTGTGCTGCCATGGCCCGCAGCGTCAATGGACCAAAATAATAACGACTAACGGCCTGTTAAGGGAAAATGCAGCGAGGAAAGTGGGAGAGCGGGTAAGAGGGAGAGAGCTGGCTGGAGGCTAGAGGCTGGGACATAGAAATTGGAGAGTGGCATGCTAATAGGTGTGGGTGGGTGGCCCAAGGTTTTTTAAGTGGTTGCGCGTGACGTGCACGACGAGCTGACGAGCAGCGCGGTGGCTGGGGCGGGTGGGGTGAGTGGTGCAGATGCCATTGGAGCTGCTGACGTGGTATTTGCTCGCTCTCATTGACGCCGACATAGACATCGTCGACGCGGACCTGAACCTGGTCGTGGTCGTGGCAGTGGTAGTGGAAGCCGATCGTTATGCCACTGCCTGGCAATTTTTTTCCACTTATTTGTACACAAAACTCTTGTTACTAGCTGCCATTATGATTTTGAAAAGCCATTGCTTTTTTCTGCCTTTTTTTATTATTTTTTTTTTCATTTTGCTTTTTACTTGCTTTGCTTTTTGCCGCTCATTGAAAAACTGTGAAATTTTATAATAAGCATTTTTTGCCGCTGCCGGATTATTGTCGATGATTGTGATTGCGTTTTATGTTGTTCCTTTTATTACCAGCAGGAGACTGGGGAGCGAACCATGGGGTGTGCAAAGTGGCAATGGGGATGGCGATGCCTCCTGGCATCTCTGTGCAGTGGACGCCTCCGTTGGGGCCATTACAGATTTTGTTTTTCTGTGTGTGGACTCTATTTTTTATTATTATTTGTTATTGGTGCTGTAATATTCCTTTTGAAAATTTGTTTTTGCCCGCGTGCTCCTCTCTATGTGTTTTAATTCATTTCTTTTTACATTTTACGTTTTTCGTTTGTGCTCGCTCAGGCGCTATTGGTTTCAATTTAAGCTTATTAATTTTAAATGCGATTTTTAATTAAATATTATCAAAGTGTGTCGCGGACATCATTAGTGGGGGAGAACTGGGCGGACTCTCAGAGCAACTTTATATAGCTATATATATGTAAGACAGCTTTAGTCTCTGTAGTAGGTTGTTTTGAGCAAGGCAAAAAATTGATACGACATGCTGATCACCTGGAAGCAGAACGACAGTTGTAGTAGTTGCAGGTGCGGCAGTCGCACTCACCTTCATGTATGTCACCAGCGAAATAGGCGGGAATGTGGGTGGCCTTATCATCGCTGGCTTCTGGCTGCGCAGAATCATCAGCTTGAGCATGACGCAATACCGTTTGCTGCACTGAAACCAGTTCTGGTTGTAGGCCGCATCACCCACACGCAGACTCTGCAAGAGATACACATTCGCATTAGGTATGTATGGCGCTGATGGCGCGATGTGCCACGTACTGCTGCTATCAAGGCATCTCCGTAGTAGCACACAAGAAACACCTGCACCATGGAGGTCATTAGGAATATGCAATATATCAGAATAACCTCAATCGTTGACTCGGTCACTTGGAAAGCTATGAAGCAGATCTGCATGGAGGCCATCAGAAAGTTCAGCAGCAGCGAGAAGCTATACATGCTATTCACATGCTCACACAGCCTGGGGAAGATGGGCTTAGTGAAGGCCTCGTTTACTTTTGCTCTTTCGACAACATTTCACTCACGTCAGACACTTGTCATGGTACTTGATCATGCTACTCAAGAATCGTACGTTCTCCTCGTCCTGATCCGAGTCGCAGGGATAGGATTCCAGCCGCGAGGATATGTAGCTGAAGTGCATGCACAGCTGCGTAATGACTACGACCAGCAGAAGATCCGCGCAGAGAAATGCGATGCCAGCCAAGTATGCACCATGCGCAATATCCCAGTAGGTGATCCAATAGACCCAGTTTTTAGAGGTCGCATCGTAGGGAAACCAGATGAGGAAGCCAAAGTTGCGATCAAAGGTTTCGTATCCGAGGAAATTGTACTTGACCGTTGCCTTGATAGCCGGATACAGAGTGAACGTGGTTGTATAGGCCAAACAGAGGAAAGTAAAGATGCTGATGACTCGCTTCATGGTCCGCTCAAAGTCCGCCATCTTATAGGCCTTCTGTGCCAGCAGGGTCTTCGGATGCATCTCCTCCAGCTCGTCGAGTAGCCGAATCAATGTGTTCTTATACATCGCCATGGTGAGCTGCTTGCAGTCCGCGACCAGGGAGAAGCCAATGCAGGGCGCAACAGCAATCGCCATGCGAACAGTCTCGAAGTCCTGAATCGAGTTGTAGAAGAAGACCAGCTCGCCGCAGACTAGCAAATTGAAGTTGATGAAGCCTGCGTACAGGTAGATCTTGAGCAGCAGCGAGTTCAGCCGATTCGTCGACCGATGTGCATAGATGTCCTCTCCAATGGTCTTGTAGAAACGCACGGGCATTCGCATCATGTCCCCGAAGTTGCGAGGACTCTCTACCAAAGAGCTACTCATGGTTCTGGCTCTCGCTTCTAGTCTCAAATTTTCCAACTGTACGAAATGCGATTGAAACACGAGCATTTATATTGTCTAATGGACTGCAGCTAAGTGGGCGTGTCTGTCAACTTTTTGTGCCCCATCACGCCGCCTGGGCCAAGTGTTAATAATTGTGCGTAAACTTTTTAACTTACAAGCGACAGCTTTTCAATGTAATTAGGCGTTGGAGCTGTGAAGTCTTACAGCTGCGAAGCCCTCATAAATCGAAAGCCGACTAGTTGGCCCAAGTCACAGCGGCCTTCGCTGGCCATTTATCAAATACATAAACGATTTTGCAACGCACCAAAAGGACAAAAATTTAATGAAAAAATTTTTTTTTCAACATCGAAACTTGAATGCACTTTTAAATTTAATGAGACAAAGAAGAAGCTATATGGAATTTATAATTGGCTGTTCTTCTAACAACTATGTATATAATTATATATAGTAAGGATAAGAAGCAATGTCAATTCTTAATGATTTAGTTTAATATTAAAAAAAAAAATATATATAAAAAAAAAATATATATATATATATATATATATATATATATATATATATATATATATATATATATATATATATATATATATATATATATATATATATATATGTATAAATATATATTAAAAAACAAAACGTATTTCCAATGAAGCTACTTAGCAATTATATTATCTCTGAATTTGTATTTGTATTTAACTTTTGTTAAATATTTCGAATTTAATGTACTTTAAGCTATAAAAAATTGAGCCCATAACATAATCAATAAAATTATACAATTTATTTTGTTTTTTTTTTTTTTTTAGTTTTGTTAATTTAGCTGCAAATAATTCAATATGATGCTGAAAAATAATGACTATTAGTGATTATTGGGTTCCCAGTTTGAAACAGTTTTCTATTTTTACTCGATTGCTAAGTGAAGCGAGTATATTGGCTTCGCCCATCGTCACGCAACTAAAGATCCAAACTAATTTCGTTGTGACTGGCTGTATGTTATTTGCTGACTGGCGAGTTATACACCAATTCACAAACAAATATAGTCAAAATCGCTCACTTGGAAACATAAAAACAATTTCTTTTAACGCATTAGTTATTTAATTAATCTAAAAATTCAAATAAATTGGAAAGCGCAAAGTGTAAAATGAATAAAGGAACTCAGAAATCAGTAAGCATTGGGTAAGTGATATGGCTAATATAAAATATTGCAGCTCGCTATGATTCTTATTCACTTTTTACATGCCTGATACAACCACAACATATAAGATTTTTCGTATTCAAAATATAATTTTATGATCTAGAGAAGCAGCTATATTATATTCGATCAATTTTAGATCCATTAGAATAAAGGTCTATTTTAATATCGAATAACATTAAAAAATGCTCATTTAACAATATGAATCATACTTATGTATATATGCACATGAATATTGGTTGTCCGTACGTGAATTACATAAAAAAAGTATAATTTCTTGGCTTGCGCTCGATAAGCAGGTCTAGTACGTACCCAGACTGCAAGGCCAAATCTCAATTGTGAATTGCCAGCTTTAGTACCCAATTTGAAGTTGGCTCGCTCGAGTGGCAATGAATGCATTTTCCTGGCGCAAACTAACTGATTTTCTTTTCTTTTTTGCCTTTTCCATTATGGTAAATGTCGAATGAAATGAAAATAACTTTTCTTGTTATCCTGCCTCTGTCGAGCACAAATTGAGCAGAAAATAACTAATAAAGTCGAACGTTGGCGTCGCACGACATGAATAAAATGCTAAGTCGCCTTCAGAAGAAGATGAAGAAAATGATGGAGAGGCTATGGATTGGCGTGGACTGCAATGGACCATTAGCCGAGCAGAGCAGCAGGCACAAGGCACGTGCAAGATGGGAGTTTGAATTGAAATGCTGAAATGCTTCCACAATGGGTAATTTTCATTTCAATTTTCGCAGTTTAGTGGACAGCCTGCTCACTGCTCCGCCCACTGTCCACTTTTTACAATTTTTTGCTCATTTGCAGCATTTGAGGAGATATTCGATTCTTCTTTATTTGTGTGTGTGTGTTTTTTTTTTTTTTGGCTTTTGGTTTTTTGTCTTTTCTGTTTTGGCAAACTTTTGCCTGCAGCTGCGTGTGGCAAGCAAAAAAGTTTTTCGATTGCGTTGTAGAAATGCTTGAAACATATTGAAAATGGCTGGCATTCTTTAGCTGCTGTTATTTCTTGGGTCTGGGGAATATAAACTTTTTCTTTTGCAATATTAAAGGCAGCGAGTCCCACCAACAACAGCAGCATTCCTCCTGCAAAAACATTAATGCGAACTAATTATTAAAGTAGGAGAGCGTAATGCTGATAACTGAATGCAGCTTTCGTTAATTAGCACAGCAGGCGCAGCGCTCAGTAAAACTTTATTTGCACTCAGCGTCAATCGGAGTTGGCTCAATTCCGCTTCTCTTTCGCTCAGCTCTGCTCCTGCGAGTTGTGGCTGTGAGTGGAGTGAACTACGTGTAGGGGTAACTGAGCATGAGTGCCTCCTGATTGAGTGGAACTCGACTGTGCGATGAAAACATCGCTTCGATGTTTAGCTCTCCTTTCCCCTGCAGCTGTCGGCGCAACTGTTCCCACTGCGATGTTTGCGCCTGCGATGTGATTGGGAACAGTCTTTGAGCTTCACGCCAGATGGCGCTAGTTTTTTTACGTGGCAAACAGGACTTCTATGATTTGTCGGAAAGGATGCAGAAATTTGTGCACATAAATGGCGATAGATGGCGCCACTCTGTGCCACGTTTCAACTAGCTTTCAAGGAAGGCGCTTCTTGCCGAGGCCTATTAAATATTTCGTTTTGCATATTTCAGTAGATTTTTCAACACTTTTGTTGCCTCGGAGCTACCATTGTTTTAAAGGACCTGCACTTAAGCGCAGATTTTAATTACTTTCCGGCCGACTGGCAACAGCAACGGCAATGGCGGCAAACGGAAGGCGAACAAAGATGCTCGGCCAGCGCAGCTGGCAGCCTTCTGCTACATTCGGAGAATGTTATAGAAAGTTATCTGTCGGCTCGGTCGGAATGGGGTCTGGGACATGGTACCATCATTTGAATTAGCCGCTCGCCTTTGTCCCTGCACGGGAGTAGCGGAAGAAGCACCTCAAATGCATTATGCATTCATGACAGTTTCTAAAAATACGTAGAAAAAGGAAAATAAATAAAGCAGAAACAAGTAAGGGTGCGAGCTAGATGCGCCTCCAACCCCCACATCACTATCTACACACACACATATATACCCACACACACACACACACACACACACACACACACACACACACACACACACACACACACACACACACACACACACACACACACACACACACACACACACACACACACGAGGAGTTGAATGCCAAACGAAATGCAAAGAAATGATGGGCAAGTGCACTTAGCAGCTTGTGAGCCGCCCCAGTTGACATTGCCAAACACACACTCACACATACACTCACTTGAACAATTGGCATGTGTGCGCCACTTGGGGGTTGTTTTGCTTGGCAATAAAAATTCGCACATGAGCAAGACAAACGCACACACACACACACACACAAACACACTCTTTGGCAGCAGGAGGAGGAGCAGAAGTCGCTGAAGCAATTGCTGTTGTTTTTGTTGTTGTTGACCAAAGTGGTTGCTGTGCAGTGCAACTTCTGCGAGTCACATCCCCCTCAACGCCCTTAGCCAGCTGAAGGGCTGCAATTTTCAAATGGCCTAAACGCTCAAGGCGCTGGCAACACCATCGCCATCGCCACTGCCAGTGCTAGAGCTAGTACCAGCGCCATTGCCATTGCAGGTGCCCCTTAAGTTTTGCTACTGTAATTAACCAACAACGACGACAACAACAATAGCAACAACAATAGCAACAACAACAGCAGTGCATGTCCATATAACATGTCCATGTCCTGGGCCGCCTTTTGTTACAGCCCCGCTCAAGTGCAGCAGCAGCAGCAGCAGTAATCACAAACATGTAACAAAAGCCTAAACAGGCTCAAGTTAATGACTTGGCAACATGTTGACTGCAACGTTGAGCCAACATTTGATGCACCTGTGACTGCGTTTTATTGCATCCTGCCTGCCGGCCGGCCTGCCTGCCTGACTGCAACAAACAATGCGGCCTTTGTCTAGGCCTATGCATCTACAGCCATGTCTAGGCATGCAGCTGCCGGCTTAAGCTCTAAAGCCCCTTCTTCTTCGTCTTCTTCTGTTTCTTGCCGCAGATCTCGCAGCCGCAGCAGCTGCTGTCGCTGTCGTTTTCGCTGTTGGGAAACAAGGCAAATTTGTCGAAGCTGCGTATGCTGACAAAGTGTCAGTCAGTCGCTGCGTTTACCATATATCCATATCAGCCAGAGACGTTGGCACAGCCAATCCAACAATGAGTGTCTTCCGATTGCCAATTGGCAATAGGCCATCGGCGTTGGTCCATTGGCAAGTCACGCATGCGCCGTTGTCACTTGTCTTCGGCTGCGACACTTCGCCGCCTGTCGAAACCATTTTTGGGCAAATAACTTGCTTTAAAATCCCGTTACCCACATCCAACATCCAACGTCCAGATTTCAGCAGCCAGCCGCCAGCAGCCAGCACCCAACATTCAACATTCAACGGCCAGCGGCTAAAGAGTTGTCATTCAGTTTGTCCCAAGACAGGCGACCACCGACGGTGCCTCCACGTTGACTCTGTTGACTCTGCAGTTTGTTCGTGTCGCTATTATCCAGGGGCATCAATCTCCCAGCAATTGACAGATGCTGCCAGCCCCATCTCCCTCAACTCTCCACAGCCACCGCCACCGCCACCGCCCTCACCCAATTTTATGGCAAGACGAAATTATTTACTCTCGGCTCGTCTGTGTGGCTGCACCACCAGCACCAGCAGCACCGTCGCAATTGTCCACGCGGGAATTGGCCGGCCGATCGCCGGCAGGCTGAGATCTGGTTATAAGGCAATTTGATTAGCTGGCAGCTTCGAGTGAATTCAGTAAATTGCACTGGCCGCCTTTTGTCTCTCGCTTAATTTAATTTGTGGACTTTTCGTTTTTGATTCCTTTGCGTACTCTTTGTTTTTGGCTAGTTGACAGTTTTTTCCAGCTGTCTACCAAATTGGAGTTGCGGCGCGGGAGGTTTCCCATGCAGCCTGTCGTACTTGAGTCTCTTGATAATAAATCAATCTTTGATGAAAACTTGGCTTCAAAATGCCGCCAAATAACCAATTGAGCAATGATTGTTGCTTTTAGTCTTCAAGAAGGACTTTCTAAAATAGAAATCTTTTTGAATTGTAGCACAATACTCAGTAAATTATATTGGATTTTGTTCAATACCTTAAGTCTTCTCAATTTAAAACAAAAAGAGATTTAAAGTCGTCCTTTTCTATGAACTCGGCTTCGCGATCAGCGAAGCTCATCATCATCTTGTGACTTTTGCCAAGCTATGAATAGTTGGAGACAGTTTCTTTGTATACCTTGAACCCGATGAAAATGAGAGTTTAGGAGTTGATTGAATTTTTAAAATGAAACAGGCAGTAAGAGGCATAGCAGATCACATAAAATATATACAGCCTTGATCAGGATGCCCGTCCTTCCACCCGCCCGTTGCCTCGCCCATCTACCCGTTTGCATGAACTTATCTATGGCAGAACCTATGAAAGCTACAGATTTGAAATATTATGTCGCAAGCAGGCGCAAAGCAAGTTTCGAGTCCCTAGCTGTTGTACATCCGAGATCGACGGTTTCAGACGGACAGCCGGGTATCTCTAAATCGATTCGATTGTTGTTCCTAACTGGCACGCCCTCGTCTTCTTCTGCTACACACATTTTAGCCAGACCATAAAAACAAGAGCATAAAAACAAGGCAAGCTGACGACTTCAACTACTACAGCTTCTGCCTGGCTGCCTATAAACTTAGATTACATTGTATTCATTTTGCATACTCGTGTAGGAGTTTACGTCACTCTTTAAGCCTTTAACTCCAGATAGCTCTAAGTTGCGGTTGCCTCATCCCGCAACAAAAATGACAAACAATCCGCGCAGCTTTTCCTATATCAATGCCACATACAAAATGTGCAAAAAGCAAAAATGAAAACAAGAAACAAATGTTAGTTTCTGAAGGTCGAAGCTTAAATACCCTATATTGCGCATTCGCTAGAGATTGTCGAACGCTTTGTGTGCATGACCACCAACCTATTAGCCGATGCCAGTGGCTTTCGCATTGCCGAGGGGCATCAGATAAGAGAATATTGCAGGAATTCGCTGATATGGTACTCATTTCACGAATACCCTTTACAAAGGGTATCAAAGAAAGCACGGCCCTTTCAAGTCAAGACCTCCCTGTTGGGAGCACGAGTCTGGGGCGAGTGTGGGGCCTGTCCAATGCATTTCAGTTGCTTTTGACGCGGTTTTCCCACACAGCGTTCAGCATTTGTTCTGCAACAGCAGAAAAAAAAATGCAAAAATAAGAGAAAAAATACTTTTCAAATTTTTAATTACAACGCTGAAAAGCTCCGAAAAAAACACAAAATTTCGCAGTTCGCTTTAATTACCGCGGGCCTGGCTGAGCGAAGGATTTAGGGGAGAGGGGAAGGGAGAGACAGGCAGCGCGCAGTACGATGGAGGTATGCGCAAGGGATGGGCAACATTCTGAAGCGGTGATGAGGCGCACTTGGATGAAAGAATTGCAGCCGACTACAACAACGACGACGACGACGCCGACGACGCAATTATGCCAACATGGAAATAAAGAAATGTGGAAAAATAATAATACTTGAAGGTACCTGGCATCAACATCAACAACCTACAGCAAGAAGAAGTCTATTTTGCCAGTGGTTGGTTCGTTGGCTGGTTGGTTGGTTGGTTGGTTGGTTGCTTTAGTGTGGTCGGACTTGGTGTGGTGCTACCTCTTGCATGGCAAGTGGAAATGCGTTGAAGCATGCAACAACAACGGCAGCGACAACAACAACAGTAGCAAGAGCAATGAGAACAACAGCAGAATAAGAGTCGGTTGCAGCTCTCACCTGCTTGCCACGCCCACCGAGTTCCATGTCTATCCAAATTTTCATGCATATGAAAAGCAGCAAAGTAAAACCAATACCAGAAATCAACTGCACTTGCATAAAAACCATAGTCGAAGAAGGAAGAGCACAAACAGGCAGAGAGAAAGAGAAGGTCGGTGAGAGGGGGAGTGGGCTGCGCTGGCTGCACTTCTACTCGGTGGTATAGCTCATAATTATGCTGACAAGATACAGCCATAAACAAGATAAAGATACTTATATCTTTTTTCCTTTGCCATCGCCATCGCCAATGCAATGGAAATGAAAATGTCATTAATATAGCGCGCCCATTAAAATTGACGCCGAGCGGAAAACTGCAAGCGCCTGGGGAATTGGAGCTCTGCGCTTTGAAATGTGGTTACGATGGCTCGGTGGGTCGGTGGCTTGACGATGGCTCGATGGCTTAATGAGAGAACGGCGAGGCGACGGGCGCCATCAATCGGAAGCTGCTGCTTAAGCATTGCATTTTCAATGGGCTTCATTAGTGCGGTTTTGATTGAAATACTCTCCAGCGTCAATGTGGCAGCGTACAATGCACAGATACAGTTACAAGTAGCTGGAGACTGATGGATATAGATGGATGGATTTCATGGATATTGCACTCAAAGCCAGAGATACAATTGCAAAAATTAGTGAGCACATTGCAGACGAGCGGCGCTGGGAACGCCAGTGGGAATTTGATGGCTTAACTGAAGTAGTTCGCCTCAAAGAGTAAAAAAGCCGCTTCTAATTATAGCCGTAATGTGGGAGATGAAGAAATTCGCTTAAAGATTTCGCAGCTTCAACGAAAAATGCTTCCAGGCCTTCTAGAAAGTAATTATTTTTTCAAGGCAAGCTTTCACAATTTCCTTGAAATCTTACTCGAGGCGAAGAATGAAGTTAAATAGCAAAGATGAATCCTGTGGCGTTTACTATACCATTTACCATTTACCATTTCAACATTGTAAACCTTCTCACATCAATTTTAATTACAGCTGAGCCACAGTTCTCGGGCTGTCCTGTTCTGTAATCGCTTGGGCCATCGTTTGCAGCATAAACTGTAATAATTTGCGTTAACTTTTTCTTAGCCATAAGTCGGTTTTCAGGCCTTGTCATACAGTTTGGGGTCTTCAAATGTTGCCCGAGGTGGTCCGGTACCGGCGCCTGCGAGCAGCAATTAATCATACGCCCTAATAAACTTGCAACCAGAACATAACAGAACTCGCCTCTTTTTTTTGGTATTTTTGGCAAATGAAAACAAAATGCACGCCCCGATGTCTGCTGCAGACAAATGTCTGCCGAAATGTCCAATGGGCTGGCCCAAAAACCGAGACATTCCGCCACGCTGCCAACTGCATGCAGTAGCTCAGATATATACGTTTATGGCGAGGGACACGCTCGTATGTAGGATCGTATTCCACAGTCAATTTCGTACGCTGAACCCATTGAAAATTGCAATTCGGGGTATAATGGTTTTACGCAACTGAATGTGACTTAGAGAAGGAAGACACACAGGTCCCATTAAGGATATATATATGGTCGGGATGACGAGCTGAGTCGGTCTAGATCTGTCCGTTTGCCTATCGTTCAAGAGACTTGACAATTTGTACAAAGCTTCATGACGTGCAGGCGTAGATTCACTCATTGCCAATATGTAAAGTAACACTGAAGTTATTAAAGGAGAGGAGTCAATTGGCAAAAGCCATATGACAATTTGACCTAAGTGCCGGCATTTTTTCCAAATATCTTGGTATATCTATGAAGAGATGATAGACAAGTATGTTAGGTCAGCCTAGTTGGCTGGTGCTTTCGGGTATTTGGTAGTCGGGCATTCCCGAATAGTGTTCCCACTCGTTTGTTTTCTTCTTCTGTATTCCGACATGCCTTTGTTTTGGCAACAAATACGAAATTAAGTTTGTGGCTGCGGGGTGGGTCAGCTCGCCATTTGCTGGCTGACACGGCCGACTGCTCAAATTTATGGCACCAAAACTGGACCCTGGGCTGGTTGGCGGAATGAGCTGTTGGGCTGAAATGCTTACCCAATGCCTGCATACAAATTGAACTTAGCATGACTGCAATTCAGTCACAATAGCAACTCCAGCTACAGCGGCTCGCAAGATGGCTAATTCAGTTCGCACCACTGCTCGTTTTTGGCTGGTCGCTTGGCTGCACCTTTAAGAGCTAGTTAAACACTTTTAATTTGCTTTTTATTATGCAAATTCTCTCATTATGCGCACTCCGTTTTAAGGCACTGTTTATGTCCGAGACTTAATTAAGCTGCCTAATTGCGAGGCGCTACTGTTTGCCAGTTGCCAGTTGCCGTTGCCCGCTGCCCGCTGTCCGTTGCTCCCGCCAGTCGCCAGTGCTCGTTTCGTGCACTTTATGGCGTGTTAATTGGCCCAGTCGATGAGTTTTAGACATTTGCATTTCTCAGTTGTTTCTTTTTTTTCGTAATTTGTTATATCTTATGAATTAAACACTTCTGTGTGTTTCAGCGGATTGAAACACATGGCCAGAGTGTAAGCCAATTTGGTTAAGGCTACCTTTTGTGTTAGTCTGATCAGTTAAATATTAAATAATATTAATTAAATACTTAACTGCTTATAAATAATGTCGCTAAGGACATAATCCAGACAACACTTTAAAATAATTTTTTCATTAAAACAGATGTGAAAAACAATTTAAGTAGCATAATAAATAACCTGCAATTGGTATAGAAACAATTAGTATATAAATATGTAGAGGAAAAAGTATATCCAAATTGACAACAAAAATAACACAATAAAAATCTGATAAAAAGTAAGCTGTCGGATGACAGCTGAAATAGTCAATGAAATTGATATTAAAATATAAATTGCCAATATTGACTATTTGCTTCCTCTACACATGATACTTTTTTAGGCAATACCAATTTTCATTAACTCTGACATCGCACAATATGAATTAAATGATCAAAACAATAATGATGAAAGTCTTACATATAACGAGCTTGTTACAGATTTAAATACAATACAAACGCGAATTCATATGCAGATATTGACTGAAGGAAAAGTTAGACTTCAGCCTTACTGGTGCATTGTAAAGAATTGAATAATTATTACTGCAATAATGCAAGAAGAAACTGCAAAGTTATTGAGCAAGCGGGTTAGAGTGCTCATGGTATTAGTCGAATGCTTCAATTGGCAGAGCTGTCTACAAATAATTAGTTGACATTTTTATTCAATCTAATTTCTTATAAATAGCAACGAATCTTACATTCATCTTTTAGACAAGGCAATATAGACATAATTTGATAGTTCAGATTATTAGGACTATGGAAGGTAGCTATCACAGAATGATATGCTTAAAGAGAGCAAGAAGAGGTAGGGCTTAACAGGGAAGTTTTACATTCATAATTGCTACCTATTTGTACTTCCCATTACTAATAATAACTTGTAAACATTTGGCTGTTTAATGATTCATTTAATCATTTAACATTAATATGAAATAAGTATTTTGTATTCTACAAATTGTATGGCTCTATAAAACATTTGCTGTAACTTTACTGGAAGAAGGGCAGAGCCTGTACAATTTATACTGGATTACTTCACTGCTCATCCACACAGGTCTAAGCGCTTTGGTTTAGCAATCAAAGCTTCTACAGCCACTCCTGTCGCATCTATGAAGTGCAACGCAGTTCATTTAGCGGCAAAAAGGTCGACGGCTCAAAGTTAGTCCCGTTGCAGTTGCCGCTACGCCTGAGATTTGATAGAGCGTCTGCAAATCAGCGTAGCCAAATGCCACGCGCAAACTTTGGTCGGTCCTTACTGCGAGCATAAGCTAAGACCAAATCTGGAACATTGTTCTTGTTGTCGCAGAGTTAAAAGTTGAGCGAAACTTTTGCCAGAGCTGTCAATGCAAGACTTGAATATTTATAGAGTGCAGACGATCAAGGAGCTGAGGTTGATATTCTAACTTTTTTATTCGGCTGGCTGCTGGTTGCTGGTTGCAGCAGCTGCCACACGGCTCACCAGTGCATTGAGTTTTCACACGCCGAGCGAATTTGCATAGAGTTATAGAAAAACATGAGCGGCGGTTTTTTATATTCCGATGTTGTTTTGTATCTCTAACTGCTTGACAGAGAATTATATGCAAATTATGCAAATGCACGCAGCAGCACGAAGCATACGGGAGTGGGAATGGCCATGGGAGTGAAAATGGGAATCGGGGTGGGGATGACAAGACTGCTAGGATGCAGCGGGGCAGGATACTACAGGATATCGATAGAGGCTCAATAGGGGTCACGTTTCCCAAGTCCCAGTCGATGCGAAATCTGCTGCGCCTAATTGCAGCAATTGCAACAGTTCATGGCATGTATCGTGCTTTGTCTCCTTCGGCCACGTCCATTGTTCGGCTGGAGAGTCAAGTGCGGGACAAACTACACACAAACTCAGCTGGTAGCCTGACAAGCTGGCAGCTCTGTTTGTTTTATCGACAGCCTTTTGTGCGCCTACCAACAACAACAACAATAACAACTACAAAAGTTGGTATACTCTCCTCCCCTCTCTCTCTCGCTCTCCCATTCAGTCTCTTACCACATCGCAAGTTGACGTGACGCTGTGGCATTTTGGTATTGGCAATTGATATTTTTGCAGCCCTCCTGCCCTGCACAGCCCTCGACTTGCAGTCCAAATTGATTGGCAATTGACAATAATCAATGGCATAAGCGATAATTTGCATTGTCTGTTTGTCAGTTTGACAGTTGTTTTTTGTCCAACTGAGAGGGTTGATAATTCCATAGTTGGATGTTGCATGCCTTTGCCACTGAAACTCGATATACACATTAATGGCAGACAATTATGTTTGCATTGAATAGTTGAATTCGTAAACACTATATATTATATGACATTCGAGACTTAGCAGATTCTAGAGTCTTTGTCTATACGTGATAGGTGATGCTTGCAGTTATATCAAATATTTATTTTAAATATTAATAATTTCTTAACATTGCAAATTTTGAAAGGTCCATAAAACCGTCTTTGATTAGTTAAAGCACATGTTAATGACCCTAAGTGCACGACCATCATCATCATCATAAGCATTTTCAGACTGTCAACTTCCAGTTCCATGTGTCCGCTCTGCCATTGTCAATTTCTCTGCTTTCTCTCTCTGTCAACCATTTATATCTCGCTCACACAATTTTCTATGCAACCTGTCGCTCTCTCTCTCTCTCTCCCTCTATCTCTCTCTATCTCCTTGTCTCTTGGCCTCCCACTTTGTCTGTTGCCTTTATTCCATTCACACTTATACTCGCAAAATGTCATTCGCCATTTGCTGCGCGCCCAGTGTTTTTTTGGCTGCAGACCGAAATCCAATTCACACTTACAGCTCCTCGCACACACACACACGCATTGAGTAGAGCTGGCAACAAAAAGTTGGAGCCGCGCGCAGCAGCCAAAACCACAATTATTAACAGCCAAAGTGAACGCCCAGCTCAGTGGCGAGGTACAGCGAAATAGCTGGCGACGGCGCCAAAAATTAATTAAGAACTCTTGCCATTTAGCGCTGGGCGCCTGTTACAAGTGACAGCCAATTGCGCTGTCTGCCGGTGAGAGAGACAGAGAACGAGAGAGCGAGTAATGGAGCCCGAAGTGAGTGGGAGAGAGCACACAGATGAATGTACTAAAGAGAGACAAAGAGAGAGAGAGAGAGAGAGGGCGAGGCACAGCGCATGCCGGTGTTAATTACATTTGGGGCGTCATCTGCAGCCAGCTTTGACCCAAATGGTGCCACGCCTTGGGCACGTTATGCGGTCAACACTTTCGCAATAAGGTCAGACAGGCATCTTAACAAAGCAGCGCCATCCCCACTCTCTTCGTCCCACCCACCGCGCCACGCGCTTTTCGTGGCCAAGAAAAGTCGCGCAACTTTCCTCTCTGGTGCGTTAATAACTTCTTTTTTTCCGCCGTGTCCTTAAGGCGACCCAAGACGTTTCGGTAATTTAATGCGCCCCACTCAGAGCTGGGGTCATCCGCGGAGCGGAACCGGCGACTCTTTGGGTCGCCGCCCGTGACAGTGAAAATGAAGGAGGCTAACGACGCGACGCAGAGGTTGGCTAATTACGTTTAAGCTGCTGCCACGTTTTGTCTGCCCTTCGGTGACGTCATCAATGTGGGGTACCTTCATCATTGCTGCCGCTGCCGCTGCCGCTGCCGTTGCCGTTGCTGCTGTTGTCGCTGCTGTGTAATTTTGTATGAAATTAAATAAGGCTGCGTGGAGTGTCGCAGCGCTGGGCAGCGCTTTGTAATGAGTTTTTGTTTTCATTTTCTCACTTGGCTCGTTTGCGAGCTGAACTAATTTGCATTTCAAAGTAATTCGGTCAAGGCCAAAGTCACAATAAATTTGTGTTCAGGGTCAGGTTTCCGGATGTTGTGACAGAAGCTCATTAATGTTGAGCAAAGCTTTAAGAAATTAAAGAATGGGCTCAACAGGAGACTCTTCTGCACGACGTCTCCTCTATGTAGCACACATCAGTTTCAGTTCCTTTCATTCCGCATTGTCGTAGTTCAAGCCAAGACTACTGTACTTACATTTACCCAGCAATGGCTCCAGCTCGGCCTTCAAGTGTGTGTGGGTGTGTAAAAGCCCACAGCAACCCCGAGCAGCGCGCACGAGTCGCCGCCCATCATTTTGCTATTTTCAATTTTTCGCTGTCATTGTTGTTGTACTTTTCGCAAATCAGCGACAGACAAAAATCTTTTATTCAAATTTTATTTGATTGCTTTGCGATTTTCGCCGTTGTCGTCGAGCAAGTAGCACGGAAAGACTCGTGCTCGTGGGAGCAAGGAAAGCTGCGCCCGTGAGGAGCAGGCGGGCGACGCACATTTATTTGTATGAGAAATCAGCATCGGAGGGCACAGAAAATATTATTTCGACGACAACAACTTAGGGTTATTGTTCAATTTAAACACGCAGACATTTGGAAAAGTGGAAAAATGCTGAACGATAACAAAAAAGCAAGGAGAGGCAAGAATAAGTTCAGCATCAGCAGAGAAGGACAACAGCGAGACGATGCACAAATGCCAGGCTGGGGCAGTCACTTGCAGTCATAGACCAAATTTGACGAGCAAATAGTTTGAAGCATACTTTAAGGCAGGCGGACTGGCTGCGTCCTATGCTGCAACTGCGAATTACATGAAATTGCATTTGCCGCCTCAGCAGCAGTGCAGTAGTAGAAGACGAAGACAGAAGCAGAGGCCGGGACAGGGCCAACAACAAGTTAAACAACATTAAACTCTTTAACCGCCACCGACTCGTAATACTTTATTATTAAATTTTGCACATTAACGGGCCACGTCGCAGCTGGGAAAACAAAATCTAGATAAATATGGCATGCAGATACTGCCTTGACTTCGTGCTGGTGGCTGCTGAGCTGTGCTGGGCGAGTGCAGGGTACAGGGGAAGGCCATCCAGGTGGGTGGAACGGGGCAGGCAGTCAAGCGCACTGTTCAATTTGGTAGCCAACAACACGGACGTGGACGTGGACCTGGAGCTGGACGTGGACACATAAGCGAGCGCCAGTCAGTCGTCTATAAATTATATCCGTTCCAAATTGAAATGCGCGTTAAAATGCAGTTAACTTGGCCGTTGGGTTGGCTCTGCCCATGTTGTTATGGCCACCGTTGCGAAACTGCCGTTTTTTATAACGTCTACTCACATTTTTTTTACAGCTTGTGCGCACATAAAAATAGAAAATGGCTTTGAACGCTTTTGCCTGCGACACGAGCACATTAGACTCCTGCCGCAGATAGGACCAAGGACCAAGTAGCGAGGACCGAGCACCAAGCACCGACCACTGCAGGCAGTGACCATATCGCTAGCTGGCTCATGGCCCAAATGCTGATGGCGCTTTTTACACACGCAACCGGTTCAATGTTATTGGACACAGGTGAGCCTGAAAAGGCTAACCAACGAAGCTCGTCACCTTGCATTGGCCGTTTTCAATACGAATTTCACAGGTGAAAAACATTTTCAGAAATATTTAAATTTATGCTCAGAAATGGCCAATAGCTGGCGAATCACGGCAAGCTGTATCCTGATATGTCCGCGCGAAGATCCTTTGAAGTTGCTGCCCTAATAGCCGTCAACTGCTGGACGAACCCTTTCAGTGCGATTCTCAGTGGGCGCTGCGTGCGGCGCTCAAGTGTTAACACATTTCATCATTGAGGCATGAATGAGTTTTCCTGATTAGGGACAGGCCAATGGCTCGCAGGAGCTGCTTAAAGGCTTTAAGCCATGTTTGAGTGGTCAACGCAAATTTGCCTAAAAGCAAAAGCCACACAAAACGTCGAGAACTACTATTCAACGCTTCAGTGGCATAAGTCAATGACAGCGGTGAGAGGTGCGGTGGTGCATCTGTACCAGTAGTGGTGCTACTGTATCTAGCTGGTAAAGAAGACGCACGCAATTTGGCAAAATGCGTACAAAGTTTTGAGGTCATGTGCAAACAAACATGGCGGCGCTGCTTGTAAATACATTTGCTGAATAACTGTGAAATTGGCCAAGAGCCTGGGCGAGGGCAGGCATTTCGCTTGGCCAACACACGAGCTAAAGGAAGAACTAACAAAAGCCATGCGCCAACACATAAAGAAAATTTTCCATTTTATATGAATTACCAACACAAGCACTCACACACAGACAGGCATACGGCGCCACCACCAGCACCACTATCACCACCGCCACCACCACCACTAGCCATCCATGTGTGCTTGTGTATTGCTTTAATAGAAAATTGCAAAAGTTTCGCAAAAGAAAATGCCTCAGCCAGTCAGCCAACCCAAACAAGCCAGCGCCGCTGCTCAAATTGAAAAGAATATGGAAAAGTAGCTAGCCTGGGCCGGAGAGGAAAGCGAGTGGTGGTCGGGTGGTAGGGTGGTGTGCTTAAGTTGTGGCAGATCTACTGGGGGCTGCTTACGGCACTGGCAAGAAAGCCAAAGTAAGCATGAAATAAACCCTCATCGTCAACGGCAGTTTCGTTGTCTGCAGTGCGACCCAACTGGGACAGGGCAAGACGAATTTTAAACGCTCTTCGAACTATTTTTGTCAACAAACTTTCGATTTGATGAATTGATTCATAGGCGGCAGATGTATAAATTGATATTACGATTCAAAACGCCAGTCAATTGCGCCACCTCAACCTATCATGATATGAGAGCTAGCTAAGCAAATCATAATGCATCAGAAAGCATAGAGGCTGTTGGACCAAGTGAGGGTATTGCAGCAGCGCAGAGCAACGTACGCAGCAAACTCTATGAAGATTTACCGGTTTTAACGTTGCCAGTCAGCAGTTCGTTTTAGCAGTTGCGCCTGTCTATATGAATGTGGATGTGTGTATGTGTGTCTGTGTGTGTGGGGTCGGCCTGTGTCGCGTCTGGCATTATAATGCCGAGCGCATGTTGCGTTGCCTCTCGCTTGCCCCACGCTCAGCTTCAGCTCTCGCTTCCTGTGCGCCCTGCCATGTCGTCATGCTATCAGAGGCCGTAGCTCGGCTTTGCCTTGGAGCAGCGGCAGAAGCTCGACTCAGCCTCAGCAGCCGCATGCGTATCGATTTTGTTGTTGCACAGCGGAGAGTGAGGCGAATGAGCGAGACAGGTGAGAGGACACTGCTCTATTCACCACATGTTGAGTTCCGAGCGAGTGTCAGGCACACACATTCAATTTATCGGGGAATATAATGTGTTAATTGCTGCGGGATTCGCGCTTGTCGCTGCCGTTCATGATTGAGGCTCGTATATCTTGGCGAATTTATGTCGGCCTTATCTATGCACGCGCTGCTCTGCAATTTGATGGCCGATTTGCCAGCGATAAAGCCCGTCCGCAATTAGGCCTTACCCCAGTAGAGCTTTCCATGGAAGCAGAGCTCGCATGTATGCAACTTTGTTGTGGCTTTGTCCACGCCACCCCGTCCACTGAACCACTAGACACCTCTCCGACTCCACTCCACCTTCTGCCAGAGGCCAGTTATCAACGTTGACTATCAGTGAGCGCGTGGAAGGTGTGGAGTAGGCCAGGCCAGAGGGACATAGGGAAGCAGAGTGGTGCGTGTGGCAGGGCCATAAACAATCTACACTACACTTAGGCCAGCCAATTGCATTCGCATTCTCATGTCGCTGTTGGCATGTTTTTTGATGGAAAATAATTAAGTTAATGTAAAATGCATTTTCAAAGTGTATGCCAAAGCCTAATTATCATACCGTTCCATGCTTGGAGCACAACTTGCCAATTTCACATTCTCATTCACATTCACTAGCACAGTTATGAAAACACATATATCTTATTATATAAAGATCCATTTATACATATATATTGACAAAGACACTAAGACACCTGGACTAATGATTAGTTAAACTTGAGGCGTTTCTGTAATGCATGTTCGAATTGAGGAGCTTCAGCAAAATGAGAGGCAGATAATTTAGGGGTCTTTCGCCCCTAAAGAGCGAGCCGACTTCCGACAGACTTTCATCGCCCTGTGCTTACGTTTATGATCTGCACAAAACGCTGTGTGCTTTCATCGCGTTTGTTGGGGATATCGCCCCGTAATCGCAAACTGGTTCGAGCTGTTTAGCCTTCGCATTGTTTGCCAGTGTGTCAGGTCATTAATTTCATTAAAATTGCATCAAAATTTATGGTGGAGTTGCGACCAATTTGCTTGTAATCCATCAGCGCGTCGCTTCGCGCTGCCAGCCCTCAAGCTCTTTGTGTACTTTTATGAACAGGCTCGAAACTAAATTACAACGTGGCCCTTAACATGTTAATAAAATAAAATGCGACATGCAAAGTAATGAAAAGCCGACTGTGGACCCGATCCGTACTCGGCACAAATTCAATTACAGCCAACTTATGCGATAAGTGTAATGGCCAAAAGCCGAAAACCACAAGCCCTAGATAAGCTGGCTCCCATATCAGAGGGATCGGATCTGCAGATGCACCTGCTGCTTCCAGTCACACTGGAAGATTTCGTGGCAGCCCTTTGCATATTTATGCACGCGTGAGAAACGAGCTGAATGCGTAATTTAATAAGCAGGCGGCTAGAAGGATCCATTAACAATTTCGATTTGCGTTCGTAGCAGGATTAAAGGACGACTTTGTCCTAGTCATAAAACTGAAACTTGATTGTTAATTAAAGGGCGCGCAGTATGCGTATGTCTTGCGCCAAGTCCTGCCGTTCAGCCTACGGCACGTCACGTCGCGGCGGCAGCTGCCTCTTGTGCAACGTCTATCAGAATAATGACACCGAGTTACATGGACAAAAAGTTCAGCAGACTGAATAGTTTTCGACTTTCAAGTTCGACTCGCGTCCGAAGTGTGGAAATTATAATAAATTTTAACTTTGGGCACTGCAATTATGCGAACACCTTGCTCTGGCCATATATTGCCATATTGACAGCTTGATTGATGCCCGACTTGTCCGATCCCGACATCTGTTTAGCATTTTTACGCCTAATCGCAAAACCGATCAAACGATTTTGCATAAGTTCAGCGATCACAAACTGCGAGCTTCGAGCCACAAACGACCAACGGGTGGTCCAAGACCCAGGCCAGACCCAGTCCGCTCCCTGTGCGAGTGCCAGTGCCAGTCGCAGTCGCAGTTAACCAACTGCCGTTGTTCAGTGAATGCCATCAGAGACAATAAATTTCATAAATAGCTTATGCATAAAATGCCAAGCCTCCTCCCGGTCCCCACACCTTCGTCAGGCACCGCCCGCTGTGTTAATATTAATTGGACGACATAATTGCAGCGCACCGCTGCCCATAATAATCGACCCGGGCCAAGATGGGGAAGAAGTTGCGGCCAGTCGAAAACACGTTTCGGGCCAATCTTCATAAATGACCAGACCCCAACTCAACTCAACCCAGCTCTGCTCAACTCAACTCCGGTAGTTGGCAGCCGCCCGGCAATTGGAATTTGTGTAAATTTGGCAAAGGTTGCATTGACGACACCAAGCTGGGCAGCCGACTGGTCAGCTGGTCCACTAACTGGGAGGATTGCATGTTGGCCTCTTCCATACATAATTACGGGTTGCATTTTATACCCTACTAAGCAAAGAGTCTGCAGAAGCGACAAGGCGTCATGCAGCTCTTGACTGCAAATTAAATCTTATTAATTTATTTAACGTTAGTCTGTAGCCTCACAATTTTGAAGTTTTTAGTAACAATTGTTTCTTTTTTTAAGAATATGCCCATCTAGTGTTAGTAAGGAAAAGAGTGTTTAGGTTTCGGTGAATTGCGGGAAGGTTTTTAATTTTCTTTGTTTTTTGGGGGCACATGCACTGCCTACGAGCAGGCACAGCATGTGTGCAATTATCGGTGTGTGTCCCGGCTAATTTATTGTCTCTGGCGCTGCCCTAAATCCAAATGTAATACAATATGCACATTTATCATATTTAAGTGCCGAGTCCAAAAACACATCCCGTATTTATGGCCTGCTAATATGCGGTTTTAGTTATACGGTTGCCAGAAAGGCCGATCGCGGATCGAAGGGTGCGCTGCAGCCTAAGTGCGCTAGCCCATGCTTCCGTAAGCTCGGCAGGGGCTAAGCCGGGGTCTCCGGCCTGACTTCGACTAACTGACACTACTGACAGGCTGTCGAATGCAGGCCGGAACAACACAGGAGGGCAAGTACAGACTGTAAGAATTTAAAATGCTTGCGCTTTAGGTTGTTTGCTCATCATCAGCGAAGCTCACGCCCCCGCGAAAGTACATTATTGTTATTGCAAATATTTATTTTATGCTCTGTTTTTACTTTCCCTGAAATCAGTTAAATGGACTGTGCTGTTTACTCTGCTTGCTTTGGTGCGACAGTTTTACGCGCTGTCCTCTAATAAGCCTCTTGAATAATGGCCGAGGCTTAGACTCGGGCCAGCGATGGCCCACGTGGGTGGAGGGCGAACTCCACATGTGTCTGTGGACGAAAGTGGTGAGCCGTATGGCTGCAACTATAGAAAAAGGATGGGCGCAAAGAGAACAGAGACTATCGCTGGACTGAAGAGTGCACAAAGCAAAATAGAAACAGAGCTAAAGCTGAACTAAAGACAGCAAATGCTGGATGGAAGATGTTTCAACTACGAGCAAATGGGCAGCACAAATGTAACAGAAATTGCGCACAATTACGGGGCAAAAGCCCAGGCAACTGCTCCAACTCAGCAACCCTCAAGCCCTCCATCGCACCGCACCGAACCCACTCCAATCGCACCTTATCCGAGCGGAAAAGAATTATTACGTTGAATTTTCTTTCATTTTTTTGGTAAAGAAAAAAGAGAAGAGATTTCTCGTTTTTTGATAGCACCAGACCAAGTGTGCCGTAAGCAGCAGCCAGGACACGGCGCTGTCCACGTCTCACGTGCACATGACAGTGGAGTAAACAATTTCATTTCGCGCGGGCAGCTCAGCAGGACCAAAAGATAACTGCTACAAACGAGGCACAAGATGCTGCCTGCAATAACAACGCCAACAACAAGAACAATGACAACAGCACCCAGGACAACAAGGACAGTACTTGAGTTCCTTTATTTTTTTCATATTTTTTCCTCGTTTCTTTATTTTTTTTTTTTTTGGAGCTAGCAAACGTAATAACAACAAGGCCAACCACCACAAAAGCATAAGAAGTTGCGTAAATATATTGTCCCGTCGGTCTGTCGAGTTGAGTGCGGCGGAGGTAGGAAAGGGGGTTACCTATAAACAGGACACTATCCAGCAGCAAGTTGTGGGCGTTGCGCAACTGAACAAGGACGCAAATGTGGGTGAGTGCGACGCAGTTAGTCGAGCGTGCCTGGCGGCTTTTAATGCGTGCGTCTATAAATTTTGCACGCCTTTTGTGGCTGGGCAGATGGTGGGCGGCGCACGTGGCCTGGCCTGGCCAGTTTTTTGAAACTGTCAAATTGTTACTGTTTCAGCTCCTTTGGGGGTAGTCGAGCGACGTCCTGGCAGTAGGAATTATTTATTTATTATTTTTTCGGTTTGCCACAAAATCGGAGAGCTTTTTTAAATGAGGCTTACAATTCGGGCTCCATGTTTTTGTTATAGATTTTAAAAGTTTAATTCTGCTGATCTTGCGCACCATCCTTCGAACGACGTTAAGTTTTATCCTACTCGGAGCATGACTCCTTTACAATAGGATTTGACTCATCAGATAATATTTTTGAGTGTCCTTCTGTATCTGTAGTATCGTCGGGTATTTGTTGTTGTTGCTGTTGTTGTTCTTGTTGCTGTTGTTGTTCTTGATGTTGTTGTTGTTGTTGTTGAATCAACATTTGATCGACATTTGAAGGTGTTGCTTGGTCTGCTACAGCTTCTTCCACTCCCACGCTCTCGGTTGGGATGCATGTATTCGGAAGTATTTCAGATAATTCATCTGTTTTAATAAATTCATTACCCTTTTCATTTTCAACAAGCGTTTCTTCAGTTATTGGATTATTTCCATTCTGTAGGGGTTCATCTTGGCCATCGCATTCAGCATTGGAGCTCTCTTCATCGTCCTCTTCAACATCAGATTCGTTATCAGGATCACTTTCCTCTTCTTCTTCCTCATTGGAATATATGAGTTCAAAAGTTCTGTCTAAATAGTCTCCAGATCCATCTGATTCGGTGTCATCATCTTCCGTTCCCTCATCATTTATTTCATCATCAGTGTATGACTCGCTGTCTCCTTCCGATTCCTCGTTATCCCCTTCATTGTGGTTAGTTTTCGAGTTTTCTGTTGGTTCTGTACCTGCATTACTTTTGGGTTCATGACCATTCCCTTCGACAGTCTTTTCTTGCTTGTCCGTCTCTGAACGTCCTTCATCTGCATTTTCCATGTTACTCTCAGTTCTTTGATCAGTTTCTTCCATATTAACTGAATATTCATTACACATTGTTCGAGATTTCTGATCTTGACTCGTATTTCCGTTCACTCCTTGAGTGTTTGACATTTTTATTCCATTATCATTTTTATCACTATCGGATTCGAAACTCTCAAGTGAATTTTGTGATGACTCCGACTCTTCCTGATCAACGTTTTTAATATTTTCGTTCTCAGACGACGAATCTTCTTCGCCATCACTTCTTGCTTCTGACTCTTCATCATCTGCAGTGTCTTCGTCGAAGAGAGGTCTCATGAGTTGTGTGTCTTCGTCATCGTCCGAAAACTTTAAGAATTGTTCAGTAACTTGATCGATATTATCATCAGATTCATCAGCCGACGAATCATCATCTGTATCTTCCATCGAGCTATCGTCATCTCCAGCTTCCAAGCCAAGTGACGCCGCATAGTTAGGCTGTTGAAAACATGCCTTTAGCTTTAGAATATCCAAAAACTCGAGCCATTCTGTGTAGTTCTCTTGCCTGTTGGCTGCCAGTATTGATTCTTTTTCTTTATCCTTGTTTGCTGGCCTGACACAGAAACCTATCAGAAGGTTCCTTCGTGTAACGCGCAATTTATAGAATGGAGTATCTCTACTGGCATATGACTGGATTAGAAAGTCTTTACTGCTAAGCGCAGATGGATTCGAATTTGTTGCCATGTTGGTTGTCTGCTTCAACTTGTCAGGATCATATTCCTGCACTAAGCGCTCAAAGTCCCATATGCTCATCTGACAGTCGTTACCACCAACCATGAAAAGTTTGTTGTCCAGCGCGAACTCAATGCAGTTAATGGCCGCGGTGTGATGAGACAACCATCGAACCATTTCCTCTTTGTCAGTGTCCCAAATAATCACATATTTATCGTCAGATCCGGAGACCAAATATCGTCCACACATGGAGTAGGCAAGAGCGTTGATCGAGTTCCTGTGGGCACTGAAGACGCGCACTTGAATGGCTTTGACAACGTCCCACATGCGTACTGTGCAGTCTGCTGAGCCAGTTGCTAGGTAATGCCTGTTCGGATGGAATTGACAGCAGATAACCTCGGCCAAATGCCCAACAAGTATACAGATTGACTTCTTGCTGTCCTGCGACCAAATGCGAGCCGTGCGGTCATCCGAAGAGGTGGCAAAGTAATATCCCATCGGAGCATATACAACGCTGTAGATGGCTCCACAGTGTCCGGGATAGATGACAACGCAGCTCCAGGACAGCAGGCACCAACACCGAACAGTTCGATCCTGTGAGCAGCTGAGCAAAAAACGATCGTGTGGAGCAAAAGTGCATCCATACACGGGTCCTTGGTGCCCACGGAGGGTGCGCCTCATCTTTCTTTTGGTGGCGTCTAACATGCTTTCGTCTATGCCGGACATACCGGTGTCGAGCCTCTTCAAGCATTTTGCCGACTTAAGTTGCACCAACTTTGAGGATGTCAACGAGAATACGTGAATTGCTGCAGCGGTAGTGCCAACGGATATCATTGTTGTTTTGTTTGAAAACGATGCGCATATTATAGTCTCAGAACTCTCAAGCGCCGTATACAGATAGACCGATGGCTGGTTGTCGCGGCTAAGTGGGACGCGACGCTCCTCGTCGTCCTTATGCCGCTCCAGATCCCAACGCTTTGGAGTGGGCGTATAGAGGCGATTGCCTGTGGGCAAATGGACATTTCTAGCTGGAGAGTGTTTGTCCTTCTTGAAACGTCTACGCCGCATAGGCCGCGGGCTACTTTCTTTATTTTCTCTCAGTGTATCGGGAGTAGCCCAGAATATCTTTTCCAAAAAAGATGAACCAATACGCTGGAGCTGACGAGGCTGCCCATCGTTTCGATATATAAGTAGATCGAAATGTCTAAGGAATGTTATCTGTACGGAACGACTCCAGCTCTCCATGCAGAGCAGTAACATGTAATACGTTTCTTCAAGTATGATGACTGGGACTTGTAAGTTATCATCAGCGATCAACTTTTTGGCCTTGTTTGGCATATCACCTGGAGTTTGTAGCACCATGAGCTTGTCTATACGAGCCATGTATGAATGATCAATGTATCGCAGAGAGCTCTCCACGAACGCCTTTCCCTTTCGATATTTGCTACTGAAAATCATTCGTAGATAGACTATCGCGAGAACCGGGTACAGAAGGATGTATAGTTCGTACTTGAAGTGGTTCGAAACGCGATCGATGGCCTTGCGCATTTCATGAAAAAGTTGCTCGTAGTCACTCAGCACGCTTGCGTAAGGAATATCCGAGGTAGCATTCTCTTCATCCTCTGAATTCAGCTTATAATCGTCGAAATTGCTGTCATCTTCATAAAAGTCTTTACCGCTACTTACACCAGTTTTCAACGTTTGCGACTTTCGGCGCCAAGCTGAATCATCGCTGTCCGACCCTTTTGCAGATCGTAGCGGAGAAACGTCTTCAGTGTTGCTCTTTTCTCTTTTCTCGGTGGAGTCACGTGACATTTTAGTTAGGTATGATATCATGCTCTGTTCGAACTCGCGCCTTTTTGCTGAACAGGCCATCTTCTGAGGAGACTGTGTAAATGTAGAAGGTTTGGAGTTGTTCATGTCGTATCTTAGCATGCGTGAAACTAATCTCTTTCTGGGATCGCCAGGTGCCAGACTACTTAGAAGAGGATTAGGATTCATGGCTATCTTTAGATCATCCAGAAATTCAGTTCGCTTTAGTTTGGGAGCAATAGGGTTGGCTGCTTGCATTGTCTTAGCAATAAACGAACGCGGCTCCTGAGGAACCAATTGTTTGGGTAGCTCACTAAATGTTTTATAAATATAGAAGAAGTTAACTGTAAGTGGAATAGTGTATGTATATATTTTTATGCATACTGCACCTTTTGTAAGTTGAACAGGTCTTTCGGACAGCAGCTGTTTGACTCAATGGGCCCCGATTAAGAGCTGGAGTCATTGATGATATTGAATGATCTAAGCTCGTAGCTGTTGAGGCAGTAACTGGAAACGAGTTGGTTTGTTATCATTAACGAGAATTATGATGTAGACGCAAATTGTTATTCTCTAATAACAATGAGAATGGAATAATTTATCAATTAATCCTCACCTGTGGCGTCTCCGCCGGAGTCCAAATCCACAATGGCCGGAGGCGAATCTTCCGCATTAACAATTTGTGAACTTACGTTGGAGGCTACAGTTAAGTTCTCTGGACTACATTTGCTCACATTTTCACCGACTTCAACCGCCTCCGGATTGCCTTCCTGTAAATCAAAAGAGTTGGGCGAAAATGCTAAATGTGGCGCATCTTCTTTCCGTCCCACTTCTAGCGGCTTTTCCGAGTCAGGTGTAATGCCCATCTTAGAAGTATCACAATTGCCGAGATTGTTGGTATTAGTTAGTGTTTTATCGCTACTCTCTAGCGAACATTGTGCATTATCTGGATTAATTTCACCTGAAGATTTTTCTTGCTTCTTTGATAATCTCGATAATAACATTTGTTTAAATTTAAGCATTCGCTGAAGATGGATGATTTTGTTTGTCACCCCGTCTTCTTCGATCTTCTGATCTTCATTAATTTCACTTCGATTTTGTTTTATTTCGTTGTCTGTAGAAACCTCCACGCCATTATTACAAGTGGAGTGAGCACTTAGATCGGCCTCTCCATCTATAGGCTCAGACTGTATATTTTGTTTGCTATCAGACTCCATGCCTGATGTAAGTTGCCCTTCATCATGTCGGGCCGTTGGCAACGGACTTGCAGAATCATCTGTACATATCTGTTGTAAGTCAGTTATCTGAATTCCATTCAAATCGGATGCTGTTGGAACCACCGGACTTGTGTTCCCTCGCGAATCCGGCTTATGCAAAGATGCCGATTCACAGTCGCTTCCACTGACGTCATTTTCATCAATGTCAATGCTTTTGGATGTTGTTAAACCACTCTGGGTACTAGTGTCCGACGGAGACTGCAAAAGAGTCTCTTAATATACTTACATACATCTCTCATATTACTTATTATTTTCAACGATTATTATCGTCACTTTCTTTACTCACTGTGCCTACCGACTTATCCTTTTGCTCATTGTCAATTGGACTTTCCGATGATTTTTGCCTTTTAGGAGATGAGTTTGTATCTCCTTGCGATGGTCGTTTTTTAGCGCCTGTATTGTCCATAATTCGATTGGCTTATAGACTATTTTTGTCACAAAATTCCAGAGCTCTAAATCTGAATTACATAAGAGCACCAGACTCGCCTCAATTTTGGAATAAATGAAAAGTTCGAAGCTGTCAAACGTCAGAAAGAACAATTGCTGACAGTATTGGCTGGGTTCATTTTGAACGTTATCGACTTTTAAAATAACTGTCGATGTCACAATTTTTGACATCTAACTGCGGTTAGAGTTTCTATAGTGATTCTCAACGTATAGTCGTGCTCATGGCTAACTTTTCAGATTAGATAATTGTTTCCAGGTGTTTATAACTGAAACCATGTCAGAAATGAACACTCATGGCTTGATTTCTTATAACAAATTAGTCTAATGGCCAATGGCAAGTCGCATCCACTGAATACGACCTTCAACAAAAGGGAGAACTGACTACATAAGACAATATTCTACATCATAATATAGAGTTGAAATAGTAGTATAAGGGAAGCTCTCCGTTACATGGGACAAGCTTGTTGAGTTTTTCATGTAGTGTTTGCAAGAAAAATATGTGTGATCAATCAAATGCAAGCGTCGTTTTGGAATTTTGTTAATATTTTTAGAATGCACAATCCACATTCATAACTGCATTATATTCGTTTTCCAGTGACACATAAAATATATTAAGAGCTGTGACAGTCACTGATGAGACAGTATATCGTATAAGCTTCCAATATATGAATACATTAGTCGGTACAGATAAATAAGCCTCGCTAAGTAATAAACATGTTGATGTTAATGTATGTGGAAACATAAACTCATTATTTGCTTTTTGGATTTCTTGTCATAGTTTTAGTTGGCGCATTTAAATGCTTAGAAGATATATGACACAACTGTTCAGTTTATTTATTATTTAATATAATCGATATTATGTATATTATGAAGATCTTAAGGAAATAATAATTAAGAAATGTAAAACATTACTAATTATCTGATTCATTGGAATTCGACAGCAATCAGGGGAAACGGATACCACATGCAGCTACTTGTAGAGCGGAACGGCAGCTGGACCACGTCAGTTGGACAGTTTGAATATTGCATTAAAATGCATCAGTGAGGCCAGCCCATATACTCATATACAAGTGTCAAAACTCAAGGGCTATCATTAGACACAGACAATTAGAATAAAGCCACATTATTCGCAGCAACAGAATCGCGAACAAATCACTTGAAATGAAATGCAGCCCATAAATAAATCACATCCCAACGATTCGCGAATGTTTGGATGGGAGCGAGTTTATGCAACTGCAAATAATCCATTGTAAAGTGTCGAAAAAGTGCAATTGAAATGCAAATCAATGCAAATCGATACTTGAATCATCATCAACGGCAACAAAGATAAATGATTCATGCCCCGCAACCCGCAACCCGCACCCCACACGTCGCATGCCGCATGGCGAACACCGCACGCGAGCCACATTCAAATGCAAATACGAATGCAAAATTTTGCATGCAAACTCGATTTTGGGTGGGTCTTGCAGGAGCTGCGGCCGGCGGCAAGGGCTTCCCGCTGATGTGCGAACAATCAAATCAAAATAAAACTGCACCGCACTACAATAAAAACTGCAGCTCAAAACAAACACAGCAAACAATGGGCTGCGCACGCGGGCACAAAGGTGAATGTGTTGGCAGATTTCTGCACTTCCGGTTAACTGTTGCTAATTTGATTAGAGAGTTAGAAGCCAGTTTCCGAAAGGGCAGCCACACAAGCCTGGCCTGTGCAAATTTGTTGGCGTCGATTTCGTTTCGGACTGCCAACTTATGCAAATGTTGCTGTGTGATTTATATACATAAGTATGTGGCATGCCTGGCAGGACTGTTCCTTGGGGACACCGAGGAGGACTGTTGAGACTCTGCAAATTGAATTTAGGAATTCGTAGTCCTTAATCGTTTCACACGCGTTGCGCTTTTGTACTTCCGCTGGACTTTCATATTCAAATTCAAACTCAATCATATCCTGTCATAAGCCTCAAGCCTCCTTTGTGTGGCCATCAGGACTTGTTTGTGCTTTATCTTAACCCATTCGAGCAGTTTGCCCTCGCATCCTGAAATCATCTCAGACATTGTCATGCTAATTGCCGGGTATGAGAAGGCAGAGTTTCAAGTCTGAGAACTTTTCTTGCTGAGACACATTCGGCAGCCAGGTAGGATTGTCGCTCGGCGAGTTGAATTTATTCAGGATGAATTCTCTCAGTTTGTTTC
Organism: Drosophila mercatorum; assembly: GCA_961210405.1. Lineage (NCBI taxonomy): Eukaryota > Metazoa > Arthropoda > Insecta > Diptera > Drosophilidae > Drosophila > Drosophila mercatorum. Next base: position 22,863,412 of record CAUIUS010000004.1, on the reverse strand, counting down.
TACATTTCATTACGTGAAGTTCTCGGACTATCTGCAATCGTGCTCAGCCTAACAGATCCGAATTGCGTTTAGCTAAAAAGCATCGCAGCTATTACAGTCAGCTCGAAGGCTCGAATCCAAGTAAATTTTATTGCAAAATAAAAGACCAAACAAAAACTTCAGTTCATCGTGGTTTGGGTCGTAACTACGCCGCCGCAGCTCTGTAAAAAACGAGCATTAACACGGCCTCTGACGCAATTTAACACCAATTACAATATCCGTTACATCTAATTATTGTAAGCGCGCCCAGAAGCAAGCCACTTGGCAGGGACCAAATTAAAGAAAAACATCCACAAGGAAACCGCAAAAGACAAACCAAAGACAGGTCGTTGTCCGTCCGTCGCGTTGGTGGTTGGGCGCAGATTGGTCGCCATTTGTGGTTGCCAGGACATTAACAATGGCAACTACTCAGCAACAACAAAAAGCACAACAACAACGCCAACAACGACAACGACACGAAGAACAAGTCCAAATGGCGCTCATAAAACAACAGAGCAGAGCAGAGCCCGGAAAAGCCATGAAATATGACGAAGATGGAACCTGAACCAGGGGGCATCGGCGTTGCCGCTTGAGCCACAGTTTGGTAGTTGGTTACTTGGGTGGGTGTGCAGCTGTGTGGGAGTGTGGAGAAACATTTCTTAATTTCCAACAATTTGCGCTGAAAGCTTTCAGCGCTCAAATGACGCACGGTGCCGAGCGCTCGTCCTTTGACAGTGTCCAGGCCAGGGCGACGATGATCTAACGCCATTATTTCGCTGCCAAACGACAGGCAGTTGTTAATGGGGCTTACCACTTAAGCGCGACGGCATAAAATAAACACGCAGAGTCCTGCCCCACCCACTCGCTCGTCACGGATGTCCTGGCAAATTAATTAACATAGCGCGCGCTCGCCTTCGGCTTTGCTTGGGGTTTCTTCTCCTTTCTTATTTTCTTGTCTTTCGGCGATTTTTTCTGGCCCTGTTTAATTGTGTGGTACTTCGTTCTGTGCACAAGGAAGTCGGCCAGCGGCAGTTTAACAATTAGAAAACGTTTAAAGCTCGCCGAAGTCTGAGTTTGGTAGTGGGTTTCCCCGGTTCCGTTGATTACCGGCCACGGCCCACAAGCTCCGGCTGGAGGCATTGTGCATACGCGGCACGTCCCTACATCCGTTTGGCACCTTTGTGACCCGTGGACAGGAAATGAGCTGCCCCGTACGTGACTAGCTTCGGTAAAATACATCTTTGGCTGTATTTGTCGGTATGAGTTTCGGGTGCGAATTTCGGCGACATTTTCTAAGCAGTCGCTGCTGGCAAGCGAGCAAGAAACGGTCTCTTGGGGTCGAACGCCAGCAAACGAGTTATCCACGAAAAGACTTCCGACTTTAAGGTGCACCAGCCCACTGTCCCAATTGTCTCCTGTGCCACTGCTTAAAATTCCGAATTTGTGCACTCGCTCAATTTCCTCGAGTCTATAAAGTAATTACCCCCAAACAACTGAAAGATTCGGCATAAATTTGCTGCCGTGGCGGCCAGGCAGCCAGACAGCCAGGCTGCCGGCAGTCAGGCGGCCAGGTCCTGCCGGTATAATTAGTGGCCCATTGATGCTGCTACGTGACAAGGAGATCGCCTTGTGGCAAGGACAAACCTTGAGAAGCGGCCGAGCGTCGGCCTTCCATAATTGCAATTAAAATGTACGCCGGGATGCCTTCGCGTGAAAAGCAAACACTTTGGGGTAACGAAAAAAGAAAACAGCAAAAATAAGTAACAGAAAATTCGTGCAAATTAAAATATAATTAGAGATAAACAAGCCAAAACAAGCGGCAAAAGGAGCTGGCAATTAGTGGCAGAGCTTACATAGACGGTGGCGCCGCCTGTCGGCCAGCGGCAGTGGTGCACGCACTTTCCACTGGAATTGTGTGACTGGAAGTGAGTGTACCCTGCAGGCTCAGACCACCCCTACCGCTCAACCACCGTGAGGGCTGGCGTGTGTGTGCAAGCGAGCAAGAAACAAACGCCCATCGAGCAGCGGCATGTGAGACAGTCGCTGTCGTTGTCTCTGTCGCTGCGCTGCCGACAGCGTCGCGGCGTCTCTGCTACCTGGCAACTAACGAGCCAGTAATTTTGTGAGGCAGCTAATGCTGCCTCAAAGACCTACGCCGAACTGCCGCGTCAGCTTCTTGAGCGTCGTCTTGGCTACTTTAAGCCAACCTCGTCATCGTCTCTCATATTAAGTATACGCCGCTCCGCAGCGCGCCTTGCTCATGTAAGCACGGAGCCGGGCAGGGCAGGGCTGGGCTGGCTAGGCTGAGCAAGCCAGGGTAGATATATATTTGGACTGGCAGCGAGCAGAGGCCTCGACTTATGAGGGTCGTTTTTTTTTTCTTCTTTTGGCTGAGGCCACACCTTCCGCAGGGGTGATTGAAACTGAAATTTCAGTCGACGCCGCTTTTACTTTTGTTTGCTTGGATTTTCGATAAAAAAGCAGCATTTTTTTGCTTGTGTATAAATAAAAATCTACACTGGGTGGGAAACGAAATCTGCTTTATGAAATGTCAAAACTTCAAAGCAAATTTTAAGTTAAATGCAAGAAAATGAGAAAATATACACTTGAGTGCGTATGAAGAAAAATGTTCGACTCCGCTGGCAGCAACGCGTGCTGCTTCCTCTTGCTCCCCATTCCCCTCCGCTGTTTGTTTTGCGCCAGTTTTCCATTGTCCATTGCACGTCGTTAGGACTTTGTTGCTGTTGTTGTTTGCTGTTTGAGCTGTTGTTGATAGCCTTTATTAGTTGTTGGGCCCAAGCTTAGGCGCTTTACATTTTCTTTTGCACTTCCGGCTTGGGCAAAAAAAGAGAAAGTCGAGCGAGATTTGAAAACAGGATTTGCATTGAGGTCTTGTGCTCTGCTCAACAAACTTGAAGCCAGTTGATAAGCAGATATAGATGGGGGATCTCCGTGGATCGGAGAGTCTGTCCAGGAGAGTCTTAAAATATGATAATGCAAATTTTATGTTAATAAATAAAATTGGTCCCTAATTTATTGTCGATGCATTATTGACAAGGACATTAGCTAGTTCAAACATTGTTTATCTTTAAACTTAAATTTTAATAAATAAATGAAAATATATAAATGAATATTCATAAATCGAAACATTATTTTGTACGGTATTCATTCGTCGGCCTTTTGTTGACAGAATACGAATTTCATTTCTGTTCCTTGTTTCTTCACTTCTCGTTTCCTTTTGGTTTACATTTATTTTTTTTTTTTTTTCGACAACAGATTTTATTAAAAAATGTATATTAAATCAATTGCGTGCAGCTTTTGGTTGGGGTGTTGAATGTGCTCATGCATAAAGCGGGTGGCCGCGGAAACGCCCCACAGTAAATGGTATAAATCATATTATGGTCATGGGAAGCGGAGCATTTAGTGTGGTTCCTTCGTACTTAAAGATGTTTCAAACAGCGAAGGCTAAACCAATTAAGGCCACGCTAATTGAGCCATTATATAGTTTGAAATTGCCCCATTAAGTTGTCAATATTTTGACATTTGTGCCTGACTCTTATTGCAATAAAACTAATATACTTAGCCCATTGCGACTCAGTCAATGGACAGGCTCCGTCTGTTTCGTGTCTAACTCTTATCCGCATCACCAATGGCGAAGACGGCTGTATCTCGGTTGGCTACAGTTATCAACCTGATTCGCTTCTGCGTTAAGGTCTGTGGCACTGATGTGTCCGATCCCAACTATCGAATGTGGACATTGACTTACCTCATCCTCGCCGCGATATTCTCCTTTTTTGTGTTCACTGGGTACACAATGTATGTGGGCGTATTGCTGAAGGACTGGACGGTCATCTTGCAGGCACTTGCCATGGCTGGCTCGGCTGCTCAGGGCCTGACAAAGTTCTTGTGCTGTGTGGGCAATGCGTCGGTAATGCGGAAGATACAGGGCACCTACGAGTCCATGTACAGGGAGTACGAGGGACGAAATGGCGAATATACAAAGTATCTGCACCAGCGCATCAATAACTTTTGGTACCTAATGCTGGCCTTCGTCTGGGTCTACACGTCGTTGGTCATCATAATGATTTGCTTTCCCCTGTTCGAGTTTTTCGCGTACAGCAAGAGAGCCATGGTCTTGCATTTCCTAATACCCGGCGTCGATCACAACACGGACAGTGGATACCTGATTCTGATTGTACTGCACTGCACGTTCCTTATCCTGGGCGCGTTTGGTAACTTTGGCGGCGACATGTATCTGTTTCTCTTCATTGTCAATGTTCCGCTCCTGAAGGACATATTCAATGCAAAGCTTCACGAGTTCAACGAGTTGGTCGTGCATCCAAATAAGTACAGGGAGATGCAGGCCATGCTCTGGGATCTGCTGGCCTGGCATCAGAAATATGCAACGTCGGTATCGCACAGCTAAGCCCCAAAGAGCACTCTCCTTATTCTCTATTCTTGCAGAATACTGCGAGGAACTAAGAAAATATTCACGGTTGTTATGTTCGTTCAGCTTATGACTGCCTGCGTCGGCATTCTGTGCACAATCTCCTGCATTTTCATGAAAGTCTGGCCAACGGCGCCAGTCTACTTGATATATTCCTTCATAGTGCTCTACACTTTCTGCGGGCTGGGCACCATTGTGGAAACTACTGTAAGCGCATTTATTAATTAATTTCTTAGCTATGATGCATTTCTTCTCAGAACGAACAATTCACAAATGAAATTTACTCGAATTGCCTTTGGTATGAGATGCCGCCGAAGGAGCAGAAGCTCGTGATCCTCATGCTGGCCAAGTCCCAAAAGGAGCGCTCGCTCACTGCAGCGGACATGCTCCCACTGTCAATGGCGACTGGTCTGCAACTAACCAAGGCCATATACAGTTTCAGCATGATGATGATTACTTACTTGGACTTCGAGAAGTAAATGAGGGTCAGTTGGTCTGAGTATACTGATTTTGCGGTGTCCTAGTCAATGGTCCCCGATATACTCTCAGTCATTAATTGCGAGAGAAATGCTTATATCAATGGAGAAATTGCTAATTTTTGTAGATGTGCACATTATCCTTAGTTTAATTTGCTGATGAATAAAGTATTATCTTATTTTATTTACTCATGAAATGATCTTAAAACTGTCCGTAAATGAAATAACAAGCAGTGGGTAAACACCTAACTGCATTTAACTTGTTGTCATACGAGACGTCAGCCTAAAATGGAATCCGAGTCAAAATCATCAGTTAAGAATGTTAAATGAAAAGCTTTGTTTATTTGATTATATAGATTATTATTTATCGATTTAAATTCCATTGTCACTGGAAAAGAAAGTAAGTTGGTTGCGAAAAAGATTATAAGGGTGCTGCGTGCTTTAAGACACTTTTTACAAAGATACACAGAGGCAGCAAAATAATGCGTATCCATTCTAAGTTTTTATTATGTCCACTAAATAGATGTAGGCGACATCTCTAAACTTAGGAGGGCTTTTTACACGGGGGATCTTTAGCTACTGCCCCGAAAAGTAATCAATATGATTATATTATTGTAAAAAACTCAGACTTCTCATACATCGTGAACAAGTATTTGCCAGCAACTATATATCTTCTGCCACTTGAAGTCTTTTCAGCTTTCTGATTTATTAATTTTAAATATTTTCTAATTTCATTTTATTGGTGCTTTTTGATTCGATCAATTATTTTGTGTAATATGACATTCGACTTCAAATACAATTTCCAGAAAAGTCACTCTGCAGAAAATGCGTTATTAATATAAACCGCAGGCCGTATAGATAGTGTGCAAATCGGTTCGTGGGCAAGGTTCCATCAGTCTCTTTAAACATCTAATTAAGCTTGTATATTCTCTGAGAAAACTGTATCTTCTATAATATGTTGCAATTCAAATTAAGCTACAGCTGGCAATGCATGTATATGAGATGGCCATCCTGATGCCGACACATCGGAACCTTCACAATGTTTGAGGGGGCTGAGGCAGTCCTGCTCCGCTGATTAATTTCAGCTTTTTGTCTAATGAACTTGCCCGCAAGAATTTAATAAACATCTCTCTGAAACTTTATTGGCCACAAAAAATGACTGACGTCTGCCACGGAGTGCGCCAAAAAAATGCAAAAAAAGTTTGTAAATGCCCGACTAGAAAATACTGCGGAAAATACTCGTTTTATATGATTTCCACTAATAACCTGGCATATTCTGTCATAATAGTCTAATAAAATATTTTAGAATGTAATGCCTAAGAGGTTAAAAACACTTCATGATATACTAAATATATTATATAGATTGACAGATTGTTTACAGTTTGAATCTCTCATATATAATTTAATTATATATTAAACATTTTGAAATAGTCCTTGTTCGTCTTCATATTATCATATCTTATTCCCTTTATGGTCACAGGGTATAAAGCGAGCAAGCAAAGGAAAAATCATCTCTGGTAAGTTGTAAAAATTGTCTTTTAATGCCACCAAAATCCAGCAGATTGCCACGTAGTGCTAATAAAATAAAGTTATGCCCAGGCATAAAAAATCTACACAAAATTGTGAGAAATAGTGTGCGGTGCGTTTTTATTTGAATTTTCATCCTCTTTTAAAAAAGAAAAAAAAATGGTGTAGAAATTGTGCGCGCGCGCAAGTTTGACCGAGCTGGGGCGCTAAACGCATCATTAATCAAATGTCCGGCGCCTAAGCACCGTTATTCATCATTGCCCTGGGATAAGGCGGACCCACAGCATCTCAAGCGACGCCATATTTGCTCGCTCTGTGGGTAAAAGTTGAGAATTTCAATTATAGATAGGGCATACGATGCGATACATTATATTTGGCGCCAAGGTGTGCGGAAAAGGACTTGGAAAACTTTGATTTTCGATCATTGATTCCGACAAATATATTAAAAAATAATTTGCAAAAGCTGTACTTTACTAAGCTATAAAATATAGCGTATATTAATAATTGAATACAATACTAAATAAAAACCTTTTGTTAAAACAAAATATCGAGTCGTGCCTGAACGTGCCCAACAAGGTAGCTGATTTATTGTCTCTCATTTTAAATTCAGTGCTGCCCCACGATTTCTCTCAACTGAGAAAAACTCGAGATATATCCAAAGAGGCACGCGATTATCTCCAGCAGTAGGCTGAAGAATGAAAAAATAAGAACTTCAGCCACCCTAATGGTCCATATCAATTTGGCTCAAACACATCCTGTGGCTGATGGCTTTCCTCTTCTTCTTTTCCTTATACTATTTTATCCTTACTTCTTGCTTAAGACTGTGTCCACTTTTAATGTACTGGACGACGCGTCGTCCAGTCACGACGTTTGGGAGAAGCCAACTTGTTTTTGTGGCCAGTCGCAATATTCTTAACATCATAAATCAGGCTTAAATTTCCGTAAATCATCAAACATGCGACAACTTTTAAGGGCTACTGTTTGCGCTGCGCCAATGCCAACTGCTAATGCTGCTAATGGAAATTGTACATTAGAGATTGCCGCCTGTCGACGGTAGTTGATGGCTTTGTTGTTTTTGTTTTTTTTTTTTTTTTTTTTTTTGTTTTTTTTTTTTTTTGAGTTCGGTTATCACAACAGCATCAAATGTTGCTTGAACACCCCTTCAAGTGTCAGTTACATATTGTCGAGACCACAAAATGCTTCACTCTCTTCAGGCATCAGGAAAGCGAGTCCCAAAAAAAAAAAAAAAATGGATGAAAATAAAAAATCAACGTAAAAAGGTTTCTAGAAAAAAAAGAAAATGTTTCAGACCAAAATTTGCATACGCAGCAACCGATGAGGCAGCAGCTGAACAGGATGCGGTCTGGATGCGGATGCGGATCAGGATGTGGTCCTTTTGCTATTTGCTGTTGCCGCTGCTGTTGCTATTGCTGTCGTAGTTTTTGTCTATGCAGGAAGTGTGTGCACATTGAAAATATTGTCGAAACTCTGTAAAAACAACGTCAAAGAAGCAGCTACAAAAATGCCGCTAAACTCTGCCAGTCATTCGACAGCTGTCCAGCCAACACAAAAAAATGTGAGAGTAAAAAAAGAGTTTGATTTTCCAGCAGCAAGTAACCTCCCCTTAATTTGGATATAATTTTTTTCGTAAGTTAAATAGAAATCATATGCAAATTTAAATTGAGTTTTCGATTAACCCTAAAGAGCCAGTCGAGCCCAGCGAGCAGAATAAAATCATATTTAGTTACATCAGCCAGGGAATTGGCTCTCGCTCTCACTCTCACTCTCAGTCGGGTTTCGTTTTCACGTCACGTCGACGTGTTTAAGTACGCATCATTTGCTGTTTGTTGTAATTTAATTGGTTTGCCTTTCGACAGGTAACTTGCACCAGTCAGCATCAGCATCAGCCTCAGCATCTGCTTAGCCTCTGGGTCTGCTGTCAATGAGGCAACTAATTTATGCTGCAGCCAAAGGGTTGAAGATTCCTTACTTCTTTGCTCTGCTGCACGTGCAGCCTTCTCGAGAAGTTGTTTTATTAATTATTATTCTAATTAATAGCAAGGAGCAGACGATGTGACGCTACAAAAATATAAAAACCAGAACGCCATCCTGTTATCCTGCCAGCCTGCCAGCCTGCCAGCCTGCCGGTCTGCCAGCTTGACAGTCAGGCTGCCAATTTGCATATGAGTGACACAACAGGACATTTGCTTCCTGTCACGCAGGCTGCAAGCAGCCACTGACAAAGGCCAAGGCGTCGATGAGACTGAAGTCGGGGCACGTTTTCTGAGAGTGGCTGCCTCCAGGAGCAGTAGGCCTCATGCATTATGCAAGCGAGGCGAAAGACGCGTGAGAAACTCCCAGGATGCTAATTATCAGGGTCGACCAACGTGTGCAGCTGCCTCATATGTGTATGATAGACAAACAGTTTGCCCATATCTAATCTATTGCCTGATAGCTAAAAGAGCTCAACAGGTCTGGCCAACAACTCATCAAAGTTATTTGCAATACCCAAAACGCCCCGACCATTTGCCAAATGCTGAGCTCTAATACCCATTGATAGGTTCTAACCCTCGCGCCAACCCTTGTGCGTTGCTGTTTGCCAATCGCTTATCGATCTCTTGCAGTTTTGCAAATTGACTGCGTCAAATGTCAAAGCAATTAAGTCACAAAATCAAATCCCACTGCTGAGGGTCGCGATCCCCTCACAAACTTTCTAAATGTGTGTTCGGTGCGTGTTTGTCCTTTGTGTCATTTACATTGTCATGTTTGCTAATTCCCCTTGTTGTGTGTTGCCTTTTTGCGCCTATTTTTGCAATTTCACTTTCACCACAAGCCGCTTTCTTTTGTTGTCGGCCATCGAGGGTAAGCCCTGACACGAAGTGTGCCAAATTTTTGGGTGTGCTAATTATGAAGTGCTTATGACAGCATTCAAAGTCGGCTTACGTCTTCTTTGCGTTCAACTTAATTAATCAAGGAGGTGATGAAAGGACAGAAGTGAAAGAGAAAGCCATTGTATATCTATTATTTAAAATGTAAGTTTCTTCTTATTTATAATATATTATTTGATTTCAGACTATCATTCAGCGATTGTCTAAGGTTTCTGATTAATACTATACTATTTTATATATATTTAATTAATAAATAATAAATTATGTTATGGAACAGGAAAGTGTGGAAGAGAAAGATATTGTATATATATTTTTAGTCTTTTTTTCAAGCTATTGTTCGACTTCTGATTTTTGGTAATTGTCTATTGACTTTGATTATGAGACCCTTTGTTTTCTACAACTTTGAATTATTTTGTTGATAAATGTACAGTTTAAGAGAATGACTTACTATTTTGATAATACTGAGATATTCTTCGGATAATTCTGTGTATGGAAAACATGTTTAATAATAATATATAATAATAATATATTATAATAGTATATTAATATTATTATTTTATATTATATATTAGAATTCAAGTTTTATATTAATGGCTGCACTCGCTAGTCGACTGTACTCAATGTGGCTGCTAACACATGTTGCATTAACAATTATTATTAATATATTTCTAACCGCCTGGCTATTTGGCGGTAACATTTTGATCCAGTTCTCGCTGCAAAGAATTGGCTAAGCCCAGATCAATTAAAATAAATATTTAACGAATTTCATTTTGCGCAACATAAAAATATCAAATTAAGCCTTCGATTACTTATAAATATGATTAAAGTTAAATAATGAGATAAGCAAATCATTAAGAAATTAAAAAAAACTATATAAAAAATAATTATTTTGAGCCATATTTGGTTTAGCAGTATTGAACTTATCCAAATTTGAAAATAAATTATTATCTACTTAGTATACCTTACATGGATACTAGTTCTTTCTAATGAACACATTGGCATCTTGATAAATATATAAGATGGTTGCAGTCTTTTTAGCATGTATCCCCCATGTTTCATAAATATTTATTGATATAAATTAGTACAATAATTTGGCTCTATTTTACCTAAGTAAAAAGTCCTTGATTATTTGGCAAAACAATATTGCCATAATATTTATTTAGTACTTGTCTCCGTGCATTGTTGTTTCACAGCTTCAATGAAACTCGAGATTCTTACGAATTCTGCAGAAAACAATTTCCTTTATGCCGTTTTCGTTCCTCTTTGCCCCTGCCAGCATGTACGCCAGATAGGGGCGGCGGCTAAACGAAATTGGTTTTTAAAAATATTTCACATTTCAATTTTTCGCTTTCACTTGCCCCTTCCCGTGCCTGGAGGCCATCGTAGGCCTTCTCGGCTACCTTCTCGCAAGTTATGGGTACGCATTATAATAAAAGCCACTGCCGCTGCCGCTGCCACGGCCACAGCCACCGCCACTGGCTGGCGGTCCCTGAGAGGGCCAACCGCTTTAGCTTTTACTGTCTGCACAAATAACAATCAAAATTTTCGTGGCGTTGCCAGGGCAGCAGCTCCATAATCTTGGGGCAGAGGATAAGCGCGGCTCGTGGCCTGGAAATTGCCATTGCGGTTGCCACTGCCTACAGTCCTGCAGAAATTACAGGTGCCTAATGCAAATTTGTGTGTGGCATATTTTGTGGCTGGTGTTTGAAAATTTAAATAAAAATAATTCGGAATTTTTGTGCCGCGTTTGCAGAAATCAATTTTTTTGTTGCTGAGAACAGCCACGCCGCACCGCCTCGCACAGCTCTGCGCAGCGCTGTCTGATGCTGATTCGATTTGACTCGCAGCCGCCGTGCTTGGTCTTCCAGCTGATTGTCATCATTCAGGCTGAAAACAGATTTGCCTCCAATCAACGTGCACTTAATTTCGTTTATTTGATTGGATTTGTGTTTACATGGCTGCCTAGGCAGACATTCATATAGCCATAGCCACAGCCACAGACACAGCCAAAGGCTGAAACTCAGATTTAAATTCGTTTTGAGTTTTTTGGTCGATGCGGCAAATTAGAAAATCAAATCAGTTGCCCACTTGCCTGCTGCCGCTCGCCGCGTTGATGTAGCAACATTTATGAATATTGAAAAATGTTATAGAAATATTTGCAAAAAGTCTCGAACAGCCCCACAATCAACCACCCTCAAAGCTCAGTACTGAGACTTGCCAAAAATAACCAAAAACATAAGGAAAAAGAAAAAAAAAACATGGCCACGGAAGTTGTGCGCACATTTTTTTCAACCATTTTTCCAATGATGGATTTTCGAAATTTTAATGGTTGCTCGCTACTCGGCTGAGCAGGCGCTGAAGAGGCGGCCAAGTCCCACAACACAGTTGGCAGTTCGCAGTTCGCAGTTCTCACTAGCGAGTTCCCAGTCCGACTTGCAGTTGAAGTCAGAATCCCCGGCGCCTTCGCGAACGTCTGGCATTGTCAGGGGTGGTCCCGTGCCCGTGCCCGTGCCCGTGCCAGTGCCCGAGCCGTGCATGTCAGCTTGAAAGCCTGCCAGCCAGCCAGCATGCCTGCCTGCCTGTGGGTGGTGAGTTTTTTTTGGTTTTCTGTATTTTTTGCAGAGTTCTTTTTTTCATTTCCTTTGTTCGGTGGCCATTGAGGGTAACGTTATAGCTGTGGGTGTAAACTTAAGGGATGGAATCGATATTTGTTTTCTATAACAAGCATCAGCCACCCAGCAGACGCCGGCCTAATCTAATGCGCCTCGTGCGCGTCTCAGGGGCACATGACACAGCTCGGTGCCGAAGCCTGCTGATGTTTACCGTTTTAGCTGCTGCCACCACCAACCTGTCAACCGAATCACCCACCCGCCCTCGGCCATCGCCTCTTCGGTCCTAATCAATATGCGCAAATGATAATTTTTAATGGCTTCCGAACGCGTTTGTTTATCGGCAACATTGCTGATTTAGCCATATTTGATTTTGCGCGCCCAGCGCAAATTTAATTTTAATGCCGTCTTCGACGCCTCGGCAACCAAACGGAAATTTAATTTCCAAGCAACTTTTGACGGCGAACCAAGCACAGCTCTCCTTCGCTTCAGCTTCACTTCAGAGAGCTCCACTTAATGCCGCCCATATGCGGCAGCTTTGTTTTGGCTCGCCTCGCGGTGCCTCCCCGTCTCTCTCCATCCTCTCTCTCTCTCTTTCTCTCTCAACGTCCTTTGTCTTCGGTCTCTGGCCCGATATTTAAATGCTAATTGCTTTTTAATACGGTAATTTTGGCTGCTCGGCTGCTGTTCGAGGCGAGCTTATTGCGGATTAATTTTACAAGCTAATTTCTTATGTAAATGCCGCGTTGCATGTTGTTTTTCCACAGGGCTCGGCGGGGGGCGGCCGCTGGCGTTGGGGTTAGGACGACGCTTCGGCAGGTAGAAATGGTAATTCGGAGGCGTTAGCTGTAATTAGAATGTAATTTAAGTTATAATAAATATTTCAGTTGCAACTTAGGTTGCGTCGAGTGGTTGCCAAGTGGAATTTTCCATAATTATATGCATGGGGCGTGTGCTACGCTTCCCGATAAAGGCTCAAATCGTCTGCTATTGATAACGAAAGACTGATTTGTTGCCAAGCACTTAAGCATGGGTATTATTCAAATTGTATGTACAATACGGCGGCTCTCTTTGCTAACCGCATTCTGACTTGAAAAAGATTTTCAAACAAAATCATGAAGAAGACAATTTATTGATTTTATTGTTAATATAATTAATGTAAACATAATTTAAAGAGCAAATAAGTGTAATTAAGAGAAATCAATGAAATACATTTAACATTCGAATTCATATGTAGAATATATATATATATATATATATATCGGAGTTGATATCCTCGCCAAAAGCACCGCGACAATCAGCAATTCTCACCATTTTACTATCGCTTTCATCGCATTTTACTCAATGAAATTTTATCCGCTTGCCAAGGCAAATATTTAAAAAAAAAAAACAAAAAATCCCCGCTGATTATAAAAGTGAAATCGTATCCATGCTAATTTTATACCATCATTCAAAACAAAAACTGAAAACGAGCTGACAGGCCGAACTATGGGACAATCCCCCAAACACGGACAAAGCAGACACAAACCGACAGATGCACGGCATATTAATCTCAAACAAACAGATATCGTCGAGCCATTTCCTATCACAAAATCACACACACACAGACCCGCACATAGACAATAGTCGATAAAAAAAGGAAATCTCGCTTTAAAATCCTTTTTTTTATTTGCCTCTGGCTCGTTTAATGCTAAATTATATCCGTATGCAAATAAGTTTTTTTCCCTTGATTTTTTCATTAAATCATGACGATTTGACAGAAAATGCTAAAAAAAACATGCGACGAAGAAAAAAAATTGAGAGATCTGATTGCCATGGTCCCGATACGGGCACTGTGCAAAGAAAGGGTTGTCTAGCCTTTGTGCCCGAGGTCAGAGCACAGGAGGTCTGCAAAGGGCAGAGGGCACATGGGCCAGGGGTAGTCCTGTTAAAGCGACTCGAGACACTTTTTAGTTTGTTTGTTTGCTTTTGCCTGCGCGCTGTCTATTTGACTGGATTGGTACTATCTGACGGAACGAAGCACGAGATGAATATGTGGTGGCAGCCCTTTGGCGTTTGCACAGTCGATTGGGCTTTGGCTCAACGAGTTCAGCCTAACTAAAGGCCAACTAAAAACTGATAGATTTTAAAATATGTATAGGCGAGTATATGTGTAAACTCTAGGTAACTAACTGTCTTGATCTCTTTCATCTTGAATCTCGTAGCTCTCTCGGGCTACTCGCAGCTCTCTTACCATTCGTCCCTTTTTCGACTCGGGCAGTTCGGTTCGATTCCAATAAATATTGATCTTCCAATCAACTGAAAGCAACCCCTAAATCGATATCCCATACGCAATCTGGGCACTGCAGCGCCGCCTGGCGTCGAGCGGCAGCTGGGCCAATGATTGTCAAACTGTGCAAACTGTGCGCCTCTGGCTTGCTTTACCTTTCGATCATTTTGGTTTTGCTTATGCGCATATGTAGGACATCGACAGCACTGCACTGCAGGCTGTTATTACACTCAACTACAAACTCATTAATGCAAAATAAACAACTGCAACAGGGCACATTGCTGGCATTGCAATTTGCATGGCTCTCGCATGATGAAGCCTATACAACGGCCATACACATCGATCCATCATCAACGAACTGGCAACTGACCCATAATAAGCTCGAAATTCGAATGCGTGTGCAACTGGGCCGGGCAGCCAACTTTCGATCAGTGACACAGGCTGCGAGTGGCGAGTTGTGTAAGCGTAATTTACAATTTGCAGTTGCCATTCCCAAGTTACAGGTTGCCAGTTGCCAGTTGCCAGTTGCCAGTTGCCGGTTGGCGGTTGCTGGTTGCCGTTACCCAGCCCGCCCCACTTGGCGGCGAATGTCGCCTTGCAATTAACACAAGTGCCCAGCGACGATGTTCCTGTTCTCAGAAGTGCCTCATCTCGTTGTCCTTCGCGCATTCTGCTCTTGTTGTTGGCGCTGGGCGACGTCGTTGTCGCTGCTATCCTCGTTGTCGTACTTAATATCTGAGGCGTGCGTCACAAGCAGCATGCGCGGCACTGTCATTAAAATAATGCATACACATGTGAAGTATGTGGGCAGTTTGGGTAGCTGCACAAGAAACAGACAGACACAGCCGCGTAGAAGGGGGAACAGACAGAGAGAGAGAGAGAGAGAGACAGTGAGAGAGACAGTGAGAGAGACAGTGAGAGAGAGAGAGAGAGAGAGAGAAACACAGACAGGGATGCTGAGAGGCACGGCGAATGAAGTAGATAGGAAGGTGTTTATTAACAGATCGTTTGCCCAGCGTCGTGCTACGTACACTCTCCAGTGCTGAGTGTCATTGAAATGAAGCTCCTGCTGCAGCTCCCCCCTCATCCCCGTCGCCATTCTTCCCCCCACCCATCAGACCTTAATCAAGCATTCGAGCAGAAAATCATGCAAAGTGTCGACCAGTGCGCAATATGTTTAAAAATAATTATAATAACATGAATTATGAAATGTGTAAGTGCTACACACACACTTACCGACTCTCACACACTCGCACACACACATTCACGCATGCGGCGGGCTATTATTATTAGTAGTAAATGGCCAGGTTTTTTTGGCCCAGTTTACATGCAGCGGGACTGCAGCTTTTAGCCTGATTGTCATCTTTATGAAGACATAACGACTCGGGCAGCCAATGAAGCTCGTCCAGAAACGGCATCTGGCTCGGTCCCGGCTCCAGTCTGGGGTCCGTCTTTGGGGCTTGCGTGCAAGGAACCCAAGCATTGTAATTAGAATGCACAACACCAATGTCTGGGCCATTAAGTATATGGCAAAATTGAATTATGCGCTTTTCATGTTAATTTTTTGGCGCTTGTTGTAATTTGTTTTTGACATGATATACCTCGCTAACCTATCCGAGATACAGCGAGGTAATAAACATACAAATAAATACATTAATGAACGCGATATAGCGAGTGTAGCTCAGCTGCATCGCCTTCAGGCATCCATATTCCTCCACTTCTCGCCACTGTTTCGAGCACCACACATATGAGCAAATCGTACTTACACTATCGCATAGCAAACAATAAGATTGCCCCACCTGAATATATACCAAATGGAATATCTATAATCCAACAGCTCTCCCAGTGTATGTGACTATTGCTTAGTTCCCTTTTCTATATAGAGCTTGAACGGCAGTGAGTTCGTTTTATTCTGATGAACTCTTAACTTGTGGGAAAATCTGTTCAAACGTGAGAGCTAAATCTCATTAAAAACCAGTTTGTACCCAAGTGCCTTTTACCTTTCAGGTGCACTAATCAAGTGCCAGGCAAAGGAGAGAAGGCGCATCGCGCTTCGCTTACGCCACTCTCATTACCCAAAACTGGGTCTGTCCAGGTATCCCTCCACTGAAGTTGCTCTGCTTTCAGTCGGAAATGATGTGCCTGGCACCCAGAGGTTACGATGATGGATGTGCTGCATTTTGGACGGAACTCAAATATAATTATATTTAATTTGAAGCGAATGTATGTAAGGAGAGCTCGAGAATGCCTTCAACAGCATTTTGCGAATTTCGTCCGCAGTCCACTCGTCTCTGCTGCAGTCGATTTGTTTGGTTAACGGTGCGAATCCTAACGCCGGCCAGCCGACTAGCCAGCCGGCTGGCAAGCTGCTGCCCGCTCCTCCGTCTGCATCCTCGGCTGGCTGATTGAAGGGTTTCATGTCTTGTGGCATCGGCACGCAAAGTGCTGCATGTTTACACTAGCGATTATCCCCGTGTGCTCTTGTTTGCACCCCAAAACTGCCTTGAAAAGAGGAGATAATTTGCTGACCAAAACTGATCGATCGAACACCGATCCTGCGAGCTTTCTTGCTTAACGGCTTAAGCATTTCTTGTTTGTTTTCTTTTAATTTCGGTGCCTCTTCCTTGGTATGCTCAGTCCCGATCGTTAACGCAAATTAACGACCAATCATCAAATCGAAGGCGGTCGGTCGGACCCGTTCCACTGACCCCGTCCCCAGTGCCCCTCCATGGCTAGCGTTTATTTTAAAATTAATGCACAAATGCAGTAGCAGCTGCAGCAGAGCAACTCTGCAACTGCATCAACCTGCTGCATTTTCATTAAGCATTGCAATTACAACGGCCGGACTCGGCCTTAACCAGCCCGGACCGGCCACACTGTTAGTATGCGTGGCATTTACAACATAATTCATGGAGCGCGCTGGCCATCTCCAAGCCCCGTAATTACGAATAGTCATTTGGTTGGTTTATTAATTGCTTTTTAATATTTTCAGTCTGCAAAACAATTTTTACAATTTTCACAATTCCACTCTGGCATCTTGTTGCGAAATATTGAAATTAATTTCAGCATTATCAACTTTTACATATTCATGTATAAATTTGACGTTATTTATTGCCCGCATATTTTCAGGTTTTCCTTGCCACAGATAACAATTTAAAACAATTTATCCAGGAGCCAATTTTATTTCGAGTTTTTTTTTTTGTTTTTGGTATTTGCGCTGCTGAAACGAACTGCTTGCCATCCGCAGCATCCTTGCACTGCTTGCTTGTTCGGTCCGCCCTTCGCGCTTCCAAGGTTAGGCAATAGATGGCGCCAGCATGCAGTTGAAGCGAGTCGAGTGTTACTTGGTGAATGCTGAATAAAACTGAATACAATCTGTTTAACATATTATATTATATATTATAATTTATATAATTTATATTGTTTATGTAATTTATATATGAATGTAAATGAAAACTAAATTTAATATAATTTCCCTTCATGTTGGGTATATATAAATCACACACAGCTCAGCCAAATAGAAGAAAATGCTACTTTAAGGCACAAAATAGATAATTTAGTTAATGGTTATCTTGTAATCTTAGTCACTTATCATCAGCTTACCTTTGCTCATTATATATAGTTGCACTCCGAATATCAATATTATTCATAGCAGTATAGCGAATTACTTTAACAAATCAGAGCAAGAGATGCATTTAACGTTAACTATAACTAATTGATAGTATTTCCCAAGTACCTATCTACATTAACTACTAGACTCCACGTTTGCTGTCTCGTATGGATTCATATCACATTCATACAGCTGCTGGGATTTGACATGTGCTTCACGCAGTGCAGCATCCCTCTCACCTTTGTGCACTAATTAAACAAAGGAAACCCTTTCACACCTCACAAAAGAAAAAACTGTTACGACTTCTTTTGTCTGTCATATGGTGAAAAATTTGCATAAATTTTGCGCACAATCAGAAATGGCAAAAACCAAATCGAACCAAAATATTAATTTTCACAGTGTGACGCGTCCTTTAACCTTTCTTCGGGCAACACATTCAGATGCAAATGCAAATGAGGCAACAATGACAGTAACAACAGCGACATTTGATCGTTTTTTTGTTGTGCGCCGATCCTTGCTCAGGTCCTGTGCATAGTCATTTCTTTTGCGCAGCATATAAATCATTTTTCTCTATTTCCTTTTGGCTGAAGAGGATTGCAACCCCAAGTGTCAAGGAATTTGCATAAGGGCTGCCCTGCAACTCAACTTCCACATGTGCGAATGGAAAAGCCAAAAAATGTACTCTCACCGCGAGGCGTGAGAACTCGAATGTTTGGTAATTCAATTAGCGATGTTTGGCTCTGTACGGGAACTAGGGTAAGAAAATGCTGGGCAACGAAGAGCTTTCGCCAATGTTTCACGTTTACGTAAAGTTTTGCACTTGCTACAATTGTTTACGTATTGCATTTTGACTGGCTGTTAACATGATTTATCGAATGCGGTGCGAGGCTCGATTCACAGGCCCAAAAAGTGCTCAGCTCCAGCCGGCATTGGCGACTATTGATGTGGATGTGGCTGCGAGCGTGAGTGCGAGTATGGGTGTGCGTCTGTTTGCTAAAGGATAACAACAACAAGGACAGCTAATACACAATTTGCATATATTTATCCATCAAATTGATGGATGCTACTGCACACTGAGCCAGCAGCAGGCAAGAGACAGCCAAGCGTGGCGTTGTTGCTTTGACACGTCGCAATACCCCCAAAAGGATAATGACAAAGACAGCACCAGCCACGACAATGCCACACACACACACACACATAGGTATGTACATGCGAAGACACATATATATATATATATATATATATATATATATATATACACACATGCAGAAGACAAGCGTGAGCAATTTGCAAGGCGCTGGTGAAAAGGGCAACAGGAAACTGTCGAGGCGAGGCGCAAGGAGCAAGGAGCATCCTTTAAGTTTCCTTTTCGTCTAGGTACCAGGCCAGGCAGACGCAACCAACCAACCAACCAACCAACCGACCGACCGACACTTCAATCGTGCGACGTTCGACGAGGACAACAACGACAACGACAGCGACAACGAACAACGAGCAACGAGGATGACTGCCATGAGAAAATTACATTTTCTCCGGAAAAGCACTCAACCCGAAGACATTTTCCGTTGGCAGTGGCAACGCCAACTGAGAGATGGCTCTGCCTGCTGCTGGAGTTGAAGACACAAGTAGTGCGGTAAAAGAAGATTCCAAGCGAGCTGAGGGTAGCTGCCACTGCCATTTCAAGTGCCGCACACACGCACACCTACAGTCACATGACTGGGAAAGCGTGCACATGTGTGTCTGTGTGTGTCTGTGCGCTGCTTTATATCCTTTCGCCGTTGCTGCCTGATAACAAAATTTTCTATTTTATCTCATAAAAATATATATACACGTATATATGCTAGCATGTAGCCAGCACTGTACCCAGCTCCATTTTACATATATTTTTTATGTTGCTATTTGCATGCCGTTGTCCTCTGGATGTCCTCGCTGCCGCTGCGTAGGCAACACCAGCAGCTACAGTTGTTTTGGGCAACAATCGATATTTCATGTGCGCACAATTAAGCGCCAAGGCAAAGCGCGAAGAAGCCTGCCTGCCTGCCTGCCAGAAAACCGCCTAAAATCAGGCGAGCTGCGAACAATTGCGAACAGTTTCCATTGCCTACTTTGGAGCGTCGTCTAACCCTTTTCGGCGCCTCATTTGCAGATGTTTAATGAACAGCTGGTCGCGCCGCGCTGCGAAACTGGCGATAAAAATAAAGAAAGCGCGTAACAGAAGCTGAGCGAAAATTAAAAGAAAATGAGCAAACGTCGACGTCATCAGCTGTTGCTGCTGCCGTTGCCGCTGCCTTTGCTGCTGTGCTGTCGTCATTAGTGAACGGAGGTGGTGGAATGGAACGGGCGCGTGGGAGTTGCTGAATGAATGAAAATGAAAAGCGCGCAAATGAAAATGAGTGCCAGAGCACGTGTTGCCGACTCGCAATCAGGAAAGAGAGACCGAGCTTAGAGATGGGAGAAGCTGGACGCGACTAATTGCGATGGCACAGCTGAAAGAGCTGAATATTGAAATCGATTGGCACAATTCAAATAATAATTTCGATATTTGTTGTTAATGTAGAAAAACTGTTAAAAATACTGCTATATATTCATGATCATATTGAATATATACGTGTTTTTTGTTCTTAAGAAATAAACAAGATTTTACAAAGTTAAAGTATATACTCCCACATAATATTATACATAAAATACATTATAGATAATAGTTGTTAGCTTATTTAATAGATATTTTTATGGATTACGAAAATAAAAAACTTTATTATAACCAATTCATTTTTATTTTAAGTCAATTTTTAGTTTGTAATAAAGAATTAAAATAAATATTTAATATTGTTAGTAGTTGTGTAAAACTTGATCAATATGTATAATAAGAGAAGCTTATACATGATACTAAATTGACTTCAAATTATCTCCATCACATCATACATATTTACACTGCTCTTTACCTAACTGGCTATAATTCGCACTCTCTCATTCGCCCTCTCTCTATATATATCTCTCCGTTTCTCACTCTCTTCCTCGCTTTCAGCTGAGATTCACAATTAAAAAGCAACAACAACACCGCAATTGACTCATTCCACGGAAGCCATGAAAGGACCATCCCAATTTGCCGGGGCATCTGCTGCGCCGGCACGTCGCTATTGTTGTTGGTGCGTGTCCTTGAACTAGAAACCCGTTTAATTTAACTGTTGCTTAATTGCTGACAGCGACGCCGACGCCACGTTACGTCACTCAATTGGTTTTTTTTTCGCACTGGCAATGGTGATGCCTCTGTCGCTGCCGCTGCCGCTGACGCTGCCGTCAATGCGCTGCTGCTGCCGAAAAACTTCACTTTTGGGTAATTTTCGGCAGTCTTTGTTTCTCATTTTCATTTTCATTCATTACATGCTGAGCGACGCGTCGCTCCGGTTGCGTGTTAATTTCATGTCTCGATTGCCAAAACGTTCCTCACTGCAATTATGCGACACGAAACGAAATGGAACGACGCTGCTGCTGCTTCCCCTGGTGCTGCTGCTGCTGCTGGTGGTGGTGGTTGAAGTTGCTCTCACACTCGCTTTAGCAGAGCAGTGCGAGTGAGTGAGCATTTGCTGGCCTCTGCAAATGACAGAGATGGAGAGAGAACAACGCCAGTGGGCAGGACGCTTGCGCACTGGACGCTGCTGCTGCTGCTGTTGCTGTTGCCGCCGCCCTGTTTCCCCTGGCAGTCGCCGAGCCGGCGAAGCAGTGTGTGCAGCAGTAAAGGCGAATAATGGTGGCGCTGTCTGCTGCTGTTGTTGTCGCTGCCTCAGGCATGGCGTCAGCTGCGGCTGCGACAGAAGCAGCGGCACCGACAGAGCAGCAGCAGCGATTCTGGCAGCCGCAGGGGCTGTACGAGAAATTTGCATGTGCCCAAAATCGGGTTAACTATATGTGTGTATGTGTATACGAGCACAGACAGTGGTGGGCGAGGGGAGGGAGGGGAGCTGAACAATACTGGGCCTGGAGTGGGTCGCCCACTGCTTCAACAATATTGCCGTATTTTTGAAATTCCAATTTGCATATTTTGATGTGCGTCATTGTCGTTCGACTCTGCCAACTGGCAGACAGACGGACAGACCACCAGACCACCAGACCGACAGACTGACTAACAGAAGCTCGCTCAGTCATGTTGCTCTGCTCACAGAGTTGGATTTAATATTTTATAAATTTCGTAAAATTGTCGATGGCTGCTCGCAAGAGCATGCAGCCATCCCATCGATCCTGACCTAAAATCAATTAGCAGCAATATCTGACACATTTAACGACTCAACCACCAGTTGCAGAGCTTCAGTGGGACCGCGTGGGTTATTCACCTTTCCTCATTGTCCTGCGCTGCGCGAATAATCAGCGGAGCCTTAGACGATAATGACGGTCTTGGCGACGCTGAGCTTAATGAATGCGAAGCGAAAAAAGGAATGCAAAACAATAACTTCCAAGCGGAAGCGCCGGCATCACCTTGACCTTGAAACCCACATTTAAAATAATTCACTCGTTAGCGCAGGCAACAGCCAGAGCCACAGCCAGACCCAGAGCCAGTACCAGTGCCACAGCCAGAGCCAGAGCCACAACAACAACTTCATTATCATCATCAGCAGCAGAAGCGGAGGCTGCGTCGCAGCAGACGGCGCAGAGGCAAAGTAAAAACACAGAGACACAACCATTATCTCATCAACGAAAATGAAAATGAGCGAAGCAGCAGCAGGAGCAGCATCCAGAAGCTAGTAGAAACAGCGCCCAACGACAGCAGCAACAACAACAGCAACAGCCGCCCTCGCAGGGCTCGGCGGCAGCGAAGCCAGCGACGCTCCCACGGCCGGCTCATCAGCTGCGAATGCTCTCATTATCATTTATTCATTTTCGTTTCATTCATTCCCATTCATTTGGCGACGGCGTCGCCGGCGCTGGCGCTCTCTTGTGGCTTGCGCCAAAACAAACTAGCGAACGGAACGCAGGAAGAGGACGAGAGCGGCGCAGCCCGACGACTGCGGTGCGGGCCACTGCGCCATGGCAAGAGCGAGGAAAGCGAGTGGGTTGTAAGTAAATTTTTAATGGCTGAACGAAATTATAAGCCAAGCGACGGGGGCAGGTGGGGGCCAACAGCCTGAAATAAATGAAATGAAACAAGCGGAGCTCAGCAGCAATAGCAACAGCTGAATCGCTGCCGGCAACAGCAACGGCAACTGCAACAGCAATGGCAATGGCAATGGCAACGGCAACGGCAGCAGCAGCGTGGCAAAGTCGATGTCGGCGTCGACCGATGCTCCCTGACTAACTACGAACTTGGCTCATTTTCGCACAGCAGCAGCAATGACGTTGCCTCTGCCGGCTGTTGCACTCCCCGTTTTAATGCAACAATTTTTTCCTCCTTTTTGTTGGTGTTCCGACTTCCGCACACCCGACTCCTGTCCAAATACGGCTGCATTTGGCCTTGCGACCGAAACATGAAAACGAAATCGAAATTAAAATGGTGAAATAAATTAATGGCCACAGCGCGTGGGAGCTGTCACACTGCTCAGCTGAGCCCACGGAATAGAGCAATGGCAGACTCTACCGGAAACTGAAGTGGAACACAGAGCTGAACAGAGTCGAGCATATATACAAGGATAGTCGAGAACTTAGTTGGCCGTGGAGCTATTCATGTGGACATCATCGTATCGATAACTACTCCTTAAATCACCGTCACTCTATAAACTACTAGCAAAATATATTTAAATGGTTGTAGCTTTCCTGAATATTAGACATATTTACTATACGACAAAGTAACTCAAGTCAATTTCCCAAATATAATTTATTTAATAAAAAACAAAAATAATAAATACAAAAGAAAAGGATTTATTTATAATAATATAACAATAACAATAGTAGTAATATAACAATAACAATAGTAGTAATTCAATAACAATAAATACAAACGAAAAAGTATTTATTCACTTTGCATTATTAATTAGTACATAATATGTTATATGTTATATATACCAGGTATTATTGTAAAGAATGTATATTTTAATTACTTATTGTGCACGATATTCACAATGTGGCTTTTACACTTTTTGGCCTTTCGATAAGTAGAATCGACTGGATGGAACACTCATTCGATTAACAATCAATCAACTAAATAATTGAAATCAAATTCAAACTAACGTTTCCCGCATCGCCCTTGCCAATACGTCAGTCAGATGCAATCTTCACATGCTGCTATCATTGCCTTTGTTTGATCAATATCCCAACTCAACTCAACTCTTTTGTGTGCCCAGAAGAAAAGTCATTTCTGTGCTAGTTCAAAAGGAGCAAAACTGGAAAAAGACCAAAAGGCAGGCCAAAAAGCTGTCCAATTGACAGTCCACACAAAGCAAGCAACAGGACCCGAACTGACCTTCCTTTCACTTGAGCAGGACACTGCCCGAGCAGAAAATAAATTAAAGACGGACGGCACTGGGCGAGTATAAAAGAGTTTCCATCTGAGGACAGTTTCTCAGTTTCTTTTCGCCTTTTGCTGGCTGGTTGATTTTCGGCAATGCTTCTGATTAGAATCAAGCAACACGCATCACTGGGCCTGAATGGCTTATGGTTGCAAATATATCAAATATATTTCTCTCTCTCTCTCTCTCTATATATATATATATATATATATATATATATATATATATATATATATATATATATATATATATATATATATAAGATACATGTATGAATGTATGTATGCGTGCATATATTTGCAATGATATTTATGCCTAATGGCCTTTATTTGGCAATGCTCTTTATTGTAAATAAGATTAAAGAGCGACGGGAGCTAAATGAAAAGCGCTTCCTTCGCAAAGGAAAATGGCAAATTTCCAGTACATTAATATGGCAGTCGATAAGGCAAACCGTGACGGGGGTGCCGAGGGGCGTGGCAGCTACAGCTACATGTGTGACATATCACATGACATTTTCCGCGTTGTATTTTCAAAGAGTTTTTTTTCTCGTTTTTTTGCGAATTTCGCTTGCCTCGAAATTGAATAAAACAACCTGAAATGACAAACGAACGAACAGCGAGTGGCAGAGGTTGTTGCCAACAGGGTGGGTGGCGTATGTGTATGAGTGTGAGTGAATGTGTGTATGTGTGCTGCACGTGTGCACCCGTAATTTTCCATTTGTGAACTTTTCCCTTTTGCGCTGAACGCTGTAGATTTTCACGCTTCCGGCGTGCGAGCAACATTGATGAAGCTGCTGCCGACCCAGCCGCAGCTTGACAGCCAGATAGAACCAACAACAATAACAACAACAAAAACAACAGCCAGAACTCACTAACAAGCTCTGCGTATACGAGTCTGTGTGAGGGTGTCAATTTGCGAAAAAAAAACACACACATCCGAAAATTTGCGTTGAGCAAAAATCGAAGTTTAAAAATAAATGGAAGACAAATGCCGAGCCGATGTTGTATGTTGTGTCCATGTCCTGTTTGTTTATGCAGCCTATACGTGTGTGTGCCAAAAATTTTAAAATGGCTGCCAAGCACCCATGTGTGCGTGTGTGCGTGTGTGTAATAAGATATTTTAGTGACTTGTGTCACAACGCGTGCAAATCCATCAAATGCGAATATGCGAAGGACGGAAGCCAACCCCACCGAATTCGCAGTAGTCGCTTATTTGTAATGGGATCACAAACACACTTCAATTTCATTTGTGACGCTTTACGCACAAACACACATACAGACAGACCGACAGACAGACAGACAGGCGGACTGACTGGCTGACAGAGAGACAGACCGGCTGACAAGAAGGAAAATGGTCGGGTCTGCTGGAGGGGGTGGCAGAGCGTATCAATCACAAATTAATGAGATGTGAGTGCCGCAGCTTTTGCCAGCTCCAACATTCGGTTGCCAGTTTGACGTTTTCTTTTCTTTTTTTACGTTGCCCGCTTCAAATGTTGGTTGCCAGTTTGACGCTTCTTTTTCATGTTGGTGTCCTGGTTTTTTATTTCGCCTCTTGCGCTTTTAGTGCAGACCAAACAAATTTCGCTCACTTTGGCATGCCTCGCATGCAAATGCCATTTCTCAGTCAAAATTACACAATTCATCACATTTCATTTGACTTGACTCGACATGAGTCAAGCAGCAGTCAAAGAGACCAACAGCGCATCCTCTTCACCCACCGCTGTTCGTCGCAACGACTCAACCTTATCCCATTGCGAATGTGTTTCCAATTCGGGCTTCGCGAAATTGCCAGTTGGAGTTGCTAATGGCTTTTTGTGACGAGCGAGATCCCTCAGCTCTCCAACGATGCAAGCTGCTGGAGGAACAGTTGTAGCATTTCCAATTGAGGTTCATTTTATTTGACAATATAAACAATTCACTCTGCTTCGCACTTCTATGGTGCGTGATTAAAAAAGAGTAATAAACTAACAAATTAGACTATCAAAGAGAAACTCCCTTGAAAGTCTATTACAAACTCTATTCTCTCTATAAAGGAATTTATAAGGAACACTTTTCAAATTAGTATGTTCTTCAGAAACTAAGGCTTATTTTTAAGTTGTGTATTTCATAAACTAATTTATTCATAATTCTTTCCGATTCAATTTTATGAATCATTCTACAGATATTGAAACGTTTTTGTTTCTTACACTTTTCTTTTTGTCTCTATAAATTCTGCTCTGTTTCATCTTTGTTCGATTCAGCACCGGTAACCCATACTTGTCTTTTCCGAATACATATGCTCCAACAAGCATTCAAATTTGCCACCTTCTCAAAGCTTTTCTTTGTTACTTTTACTTTGCCATGCTTCTTTTCCAACTTCTATGAATGATTTGCCAGCCTGTCAGAAGCAATTCAACGCCTCGAAATACCCTGTTTATAAAAATCAATAAGAAATCTAGTCAATTACGCTCACATTATCCCACAAAAAAAGTTCTGTATCTACTTGGATATCCTTCCTCTGATCCATTTCTATGAAGATTTTGAGAGAGCTAAAAAATGAGCTCAGGGGTGGGAAAATCAATATAACCTAGATTTTAGCGTAACCTTCGAGTGAGTCTCATGGTATTTGCTGTCTGACAGACAATATTAAATATTCTATTTCGTTTCGATTTCAACAGGTCACAGCATAGCAAAGAAGTGTGTTTTATCCAGAAGATTCTGAATAGCGAATACCCCATAATATCAAATATATCTTCTTTTTGTTCCATTGATTCCCTGTACATGTGTACGCTTTACGAATGAGTAGAAAGACAGACGAACAGAACTAGATCAATTGGACATATGATCCTTATTAATGATATATGTTATACTAATTATAAAATGGGATTAAGCTCCTGCCTGTCACATACTTGAGAAAAACATCGCGAGGAATGTATCTTGTAACTTTGCCTTGAAGTAAAGTTAGGGTTTCACTTCAACCTCTTTCACACTGGCATAAATCAGCATTCAGCATGCACACAATGGAATGTGTACAGGGTATGAAAATTCAACCGCAGCTACCAAATTGCGCAGCGTCATAAAATGTAAAAATTTTCAATTGTCTACAATTTGAGGGGCGTGCGCATCGAGTGGCGCCACCCGATCCAAGGAATGGGCCAGAGCAGAGCAATAGCCAGCACATTTTCATAGACGCTTGCACAGTTCGCCAACGCGCTGGCCGCTCACTTTGTTCACATGCTGCTGCGACTAACTTGGCTGAAAAGCAAAGTATTAGAAATACAATAAAGTGGAGTCAAAGTGAAAAGTTTTACGCAGCGGCTGCTCCTTCATCGTTGGCGGCGTAACAAAAAAGTGCTGCTGCTGCTGCTGCTACTGCTGTTGCTGCGATAAAAAAGAAGAATAAAACTTTGCAAACAGCAAAGTTTGCCGACACCCAACTACCAACTACCAGCCACCAGCTATGGAGTATCTTGTGCCCAGGCGCTGACGGGGGGACCACAAAAGCGCTATTACAAACAACTTTGTTTGCCGCATGCGAGCTGCTCCTCCGTTTTCTGCATATGCATCGAAGTCTGAGTCTGTTTGGGGCGCAGCTTAAAAACTTTTAACAATGCACAAAGCGGCAAAGTGATTTCTTTCATATTATTAACTTGACTTGAGTGTGGTATGTGCTATGCAGCTCACATGTGAAGAGCCCCGAACAAGTTGCACCGCGCGCCCGACACCAAACTGAAGTGAAGTGAAGTGCCCGCCCACAAGCAGCACAAGAGCTGCGGCCCTCTGAGCGAGCCAGTGTTAATCGCAGCGCCACTTGACCGTAACGTTTACGCATGCGTGGTGTCTTTAACATTTCTATTAGTTTTTTTTTTCCATTTCAGAACGTTGCTAATTTATGAGCGACGACTGCAACGTACAAGCTCGACCAACACTTGCGGACTTCACGCACTAACTGAACGGCACAGACTGAGTGTCGGAACTGACGAGCTGAGGAGCTGGCTGGGATGGGCAGGATTTGTTGGCAGCTGTGCCTTGCGCCTGTGTCAGTGATGCAAATCGCAATAAATTGTAATTTATGCAACAGAGCCCGCTGCAATCTCATCCATTGCCAAGGGGTTGCCCAGGTTCACTCAGTTTTGCTCAGTTGCCCAGGTAGGTAGGCCCAGCTTCCGTCCGTCCGTCTCTTTATAAGGCGTTTACGCAGGCGCATAAATTATGCCAAAATGCCATTAGAACAAAAAATACCCTTTGACTGCAGCCGTGGCTGGCGGCTGGCGGCTGGCAGGTCACGTAATGCCCACATCAATCGCAATGCAACAAATTTGAATAGCCAACAAAATCCCGTTGAGCTCCGAAGGTATCGCTCTTCTGTTCGGCTTATCAGCTGACGAATTTCTGTCCGTTGGGCTGGCTCTCTCCTATTTGATTGATGAGCTGCTACTGGAGCTTGCTGAAAATTCGCAGAGCTGCCTAAGCCTTAGGATTTCATTGTGATGATGGACTTCATATTTCATAGACGCTAAGCGAACAGTATTAATTGCTAAAATATTTTTATTTATATTCTACCTATTTTGCATATAAATTTTGCATGCTCTCGAAACATCTCAACAGGCCCATTGTTCCTCCTCACACAACTCACACGCCATTCAAATGTTTTACCAATGCCATAGAACGAATAGAAAAATCTGCCATGTAAATGTTTTGTTAAATGCGATCGGGACATAAAGAGAAATCGGCATTAAATTCAAAGCGGATCGCATAAATCAACATTTTTTATGCAATTGCGGAGATAACAGAGTAGCGAACTTGCACAGCCCATACACCCTTTCCCTCCGCCTAGCCTAACATATGCTCGCCCATTAACAATTGTCAGTTGGCAGGGGGCAATATGAATATTCATAGTTCGATTTTGGATTCGACATTGCTTAGAATCGGCGTAACGTGAATTAAAAGGCAAATTTATAATAATGCGTTGCACAACCGCACCGTCCACCCCAGCCCCAGCACCACACACCAACTGATAACATACCCCTTGCCCCTGCCCTTGGCCTTACGCTTGCCATCGCCCAGGAGTATCGATAAATACGCACAAGCCACTTTTGATTTTCGGCGCAAATCGGCAATAAATCGCCTTCGGATGGCACACCAGACAATGGGCGACACAAAAGGGTTTCGAGAGCATCCTTTCTCTGTGTCTGTGTGTGTGTGATTGTTGGTTTTGCTGTCAAATGTATTGCCAGAGGGTTAAACAATTTCGGCATTGCCTTGGCTACGGCCAGTGGGTACCTGACTTTGTACCACTCGCTACGCACAAACACTGAACAACGACTCGAGTGTCTGTGGTTGTACTTAATTAGAGTTTTATAAACAGCAAACATGCGGATAGTGAAGCTTCAAAGTAGATTTCATGCTTAAATTGCTGATAAGGGCGACGAGGGTTAGCCAGACCCAACTCTTTGCATATGGCCAAACATCATCTGCATACATGCCCCTAGCTCTAAGGGCATCGCTATCACTTTCTTTACTACCTGGGCCGCATTGTCTTCACGCATCATGAATTTGATTGAGGATTTCATGCTATATTTTTAATAATTTTCTGCAGCTTCCTTTGGATCATTGAACTGTGGCAAATCATTTCGAATATGTTTCCAAAGCCAACGATGGTTTTGCTCTTTGTACTGAAAAGGTGAAAAGTCATAAAAAATCATCGTGAAGAACTATGTAACTCTGCCTGATGTTTAACAAATACTATATTATCGGGGAGGTATTATAGACACTCGATATCAGACCTAGGAGCACTCTCGTGCCCATCAGAGAGCATGCCATGCAGAAACTAACTAACTAACTAAAGCCCGATTCATAAAAAAGTTATCAATTTAAATTATGGTCGTCAGTAGTAAACGTCGACCAGCGTTTGCTTATATAATGCTTATGCTTGTCGCTGCTTCATAGTAGCTTTTTCCAATTGCCAATGTTTTGCTCAATGATTTCTGGTTAATTTGCGGACTTCAATTAAATTTTCAGCTTATAATCTATTATTATTATATTATATTGTATTCCATAAAATATTTATAATTTTTAGAAAAAGTACCAACTTTTTCACACCTTATTTTCAGCTTAATATTTATCGATTATTTGAAATAAATTCGGTCTGCTCGTGCAACATAGGAAGGGCTCTTACAGGTGTTAAAATTGACACCATCATGTATAAGGACAGACGGACGGACGGATGGACAGACGGATAGATGGAATACAGACTGACGGACCGATAGACAATGGGACATTTCTAGATAAGCTCAGCCCGTAATCCTAATCAACAATATGTATGTACATTTGTACAGGTTTGACGCGGCAGACCCCATAAAGTATACATAAATTTTTAATCAGGATGACGAGTCCTACGAATAAGTTGATTTACCATGTCCGTCCGTTCATCCCTCTCACTGATCTGTCAAACCACTAAAACTAGAGGCCTGAAGTCTTCTAAAAAAAGTCTTCTAACAAAATTTAAATGCCACGGCCCCTGCGCAATTAATTTGCAAAATACCTATTTCAAATGCTAGAGACTAATGCTTTGAGAAATACTCACGTGTGAATGACATTATCACGCTGTGAAAATATGATTAGGAAAATGTACCCACAAAAAAAGTTATTACAGCCAATATTGCAGTCGTATGTGTTGCTTGCAATGTAGTATATGTATTTGGAATATCGTCTCTTCGAACACGCTCACCAAAGCCACTCTTACTTGCTTCAATTAAGGTATTTGATATGATATTGTGTTAAGGCTTATTGAAATTATTTACAATACTCATGGGATTATAATCACACAGATATTTACTGTGATTCGCGAAGCAGACAACACAATGAAATTATGAACTGCTACAGTCAAGCGCCTCAGTTATTAGCTTGCTTCTTCACTGGCCACATATTTAAAAATCAGCCAGCTACCTCACCATCCTACCATTCCACCATCGCAAGAACGAGCCACCCAACCACCATAGCCAACAAAACATCTGTGCATAAAATAATTTGCTCTTAACTTTTTGTGCTTTGGCTCATTTTCATTTGGCATTTTGGCATTCAGCTGCTGCCGCTGCCGCTGCTGCTGCTGCTGTTGCTTCGTTGTGTGTGTGTTTGTGAGAGTTTGTGTATGTGTGTGGAAGTTGAGCGCAATTAATTAAAACTTTGTTGGGGCTGGTTATGGTCGTGTCCTTGTGCGGGCGTCGTTTACTGTGCCCTCGCCCTTCTTCTCGGCCCATGCTCCTCGTCATCGTCGTCGTCGCCATCGTCTGGCTGAGAAATTATGTCAAAGTGTCTGGCTCTGCCTGCTCCTGCTGCTTTGGCTGCGTCTTCATCAGCGTCCTTGGGCTGTCTGGAGCGTTCGTGGGAATTCCCTCAATTATTTTTGCTGTCGACGTCGTCGACGGCTCATTTATTTTCAGCTTAATTTGTTTTTACTTTCAGCTGAAAGTTTTGCGGGGATTGCGCCACTTGTTGCTTGCTCCCTGGAGTATGTTTAATGAAATCAATTATGACAGCAACTGTTGACAGCGTCTGATGAAAATTAAATGCCACAAGCGACCGGCAACAATTTGTCAACGCACAAAAGACGCAACATCACAGCAGAGATTGGTTCACTGAGTCTGCAGCCTGGTCTCTTTCACAGTGGAACCGGGGAATGGGACTGGGAATGGGAAAGGGAATGAGTGCAGCTATTTGGGCTCGTTCGTTCCGGGCACATCCTGCTTGAAGTAGCGCGTTCCGTTCCAAGCTGGCTGCCAAACAATGGCCGTAGCCGCTGTAGGTCCTGCTACTCGTTCAGCTCAAGCTGCTCCTTGCTCAAGTTGTTGGCATGGCATTTAAAATTCATGCAGCCCACGCAGCCAGCCGCTTTCGCCTTTCACATATGCAGATGATGTTTGTTGACGATCCAGCACAGCCTTGGATGCTCGCTCACACACAAGCACATACACAAACGAAGCACGCATCCTGCGCGACACATTCAATTCAATGTACACTCTGCGTGCTCTACAGCTCCTAGCCCCGACCAACCCGCTCGCACGCCTTCCCATACCCCTTTTACCTTTTGAACGAGCTTCACTCGTTGTTGTCGTTGTCCTCGTTTGATTTTTATTCATTTCTCGCATGACAATGACGCTTATTATGAATTCTTTGTGATTTTGCGTGTGTTTTTTTATATTTCTTTTCATATTTTCAATATCTCCTCAGCGCTACGGCTCGCCCCTGCGAGCGGGTCCCAATCGAAATAACTTGCATACGGCATGATTGTTATTCAAATGTGATTCCTGTGTTCAGTTATTTGTATACCCTGAACACATTGAAAACGAAAAAACAGGGTATAATGGTTTCCATAAAATGTATGTAGCAGCCGAAAGGACGCGCGTCTGTCTGTCTCTCCATCCATTCGTCTACCCGTCTGTGTGAGCAAGGACCATCTAAGAACCTATACGAGGAACAGAGTTTTTCCTATATAGCACGTGCTGATACAGCTGATTGTACTTTAATTTCATGTTCACCTAAAAATAATATAACAAATTTCTTTTTTTGTTGTTAAAAGTCTCATTTTTATTTCATTCGTGGTTTGAGTTAGTACCCCTGAGTGAATTGGCAATTGCACTTTTTAATAAGAAGGTAATATGCGCGAACAAGCAGGCTGTCATTAAATTAATTATTGTAATCACAGAGTAGATTGTCTAAGACAGTCGTGCCCTCTATACAAATATCAGCATTTATTTGAGTACGTTAACGATTTTACTTATACTTTTGCATGAAAATATTTTTACACAGACCTGAATCTGTCCTGAAGCTCATGGTAGCCTTTTCAGGCGTTGCTTGCCATATATGAATTGCCAAGATTTAGGATATCTGCGCGTCGAGCACTTCCGACTGGAGCACTTTTCTCCTTTTTTTTCGTATGTCCTTGCCAAGCGCGTCCTCCAGTCGCCCCTTCCCTCTCATTTAAGTGCTTTTGCTCATGTTGTTTGTTTAACATTTTGTATTCAAAAATAATTATTTGGATTGCTGCATTTGGAATCCGAGGAATTTGATTTGTGATTTGCAATTCTCGGCTTTGGGGCTCGCAGCTAACTAGCATCGCCCAATCCAGAGTGCTCTCTGGTACAGGGTCCAGAAGACTCTGACCTTTTGATATGTGCCTGAAAATTAAATTTCAGAGTTGCTTACGAGTTTCCCAGAATTTTATAACATATACAAATATGCATAGGAATTTCTCGTAAGCATCCAATCCTTGAAATATCTTGAATGTCGAAACAGTCAAAACATAACATTCTTTTCGTGGAAGAAGGGCATTTCACATCTCCGCCTATATTTCTTTCTCTTGCCAAAGCTTCATATCTTTCCTGATTTGCCAGGTATTCAAAAAGATCCCAAAATGCGACATGTCTGTGAGACAGCCCATTGCTGTCAGTGCCTTTGGAGCAATTGCTGCTAGTCCGCCTTTCAACTGTTTATGGACCCCGCGAACATCTCTCGGATGGCAGCCATAAAATCCAAATTGATGACGCATCGTGATGGTGTCATAAGAAAATTTTCACAATTTCCACTAAAACCCATTTAAAGTGTTGCCAGCCCCTACTCCCCAGCGCACCCCCAACATTCGCCCACGCCCCCGCTTTCCATCTTGCGGCGGCTGCTCGTGAAATGCGCGTCGATTAAACCTTTCTTTTATGCGCTGTCTTTTTGAAGTGCGCCTTTGTCGAGATCCCCGAACCGAAGCGCAACAATGGCGCGGGTCGAGCCGTGGGGGTGTGGCCGCAACGGGGCTGGCCAACATCGTTGTGTTGGCGGCTGTCATCAAAAAATATTGTATTGTTATTATTTTATTTTTATGTGCCCTCGCTGTTATTTGCATAAGGATGGTCTTCTGGCCCGGGTCGAAGTCCGGGTCCCTGGTCCTTGGTCCCTGGTCCTTGGTCTCGCTTTGCGTTTGGGCAAGGACCAGCAGCAAACAAAAAGCGTTACGCTCGCTTATTTCGCATTGTAAATTTTTATGCCAGCTTCTGTGTGTGTATGTGTGTGGGTATGTGTGTGTGTGTGTGTGTGAGCTTGGTGCCCCGTCCCCTGATCCTGCGCTGGCTCCAGCAATCACACACATTGTAATTGAACACACACGCTCGAACGCATTTTGTTTAGATTTCATTTTTTTAGTCCTTTCTGCAACTTCTTCTGCTTTTGCTCCATCATTGTGAGTCGCCTCCTGTGCTCGTCATGTTTTTGGCTGGCTTGGCTCTCGTTCCAATTCAGCCTCTGCTCCTGGTTCTTGTCCCGCTACTGGTCCTGGTCCTGTTCTTCTTTATGCTTTTGGCTTCGGAGTCGTCGACATAAAATGCAAAACAGAATTTCATTTTCGGCAGGAATGTTAAGGCGTTGTTGTTGTTGCTGCTGTTGTTGGTGTTGGTGTTGTTATTGGGAATGCTACAACATTGTTGAAGCATGTAATATCCTGCCAAGGATAAGGGTTGGAATACACCCCATACACACTCGCACACACTCGCACACACTCTACCATCATGTATGGGTTTTGAGTTGTTGACGATTTTTGCTACGTTCTTTTTCTTTTTCTGTTCCCATTTTTTTTTCCAACACATTTTTCCATGCGAATTTAGTTTATTGGTTTTGTGTGTGACTGTGGGAGGAGCTGAATCATATGTGTGTGAGTGTGGGCAACTGTGTGTACGCGTGTGTGCCCGGCCTCTTTGGGGTGATTGATTGGCATTACGAGTTGCCATTTACATACACATTTCATTTATGCAAATACTCGCAATTCATATTCCACAAATACTTGCCGAATTACAATAAACATTCTGCAACAGCAACAACAATGACACATGCCGAGTGGTGGGTGGCTGGGCGAGCCGTAAGCTTAGAGTTCGCATTCGATTTCGCATTCGCTAAGCATTCTCGCAGCTAATTTCCCTTTAAGATTTGTGTTATATCCATTAGATTTAGATAGAGATCGGTGCGCTGTCGTCTGTCTGTATGCCTGCCCCACAGTTTATCCGACTAGCTGCCGCTTCTCGTTCTGCCTGCTGTTTTTGCTTAATTTCCTGTTAAGCCATTTTCAATATTTCGTGTAATGAAGTTGAGCGCTCACCAAAATGGCAGCGTAATGCATTAAAGGCGTGGCAAGCTGTGAGTGACAGCCCCAGTTTCGATTCAGAGTCAGCCAGTCACTCAGTCATTCAGTCAGTCAGCCATCCGGCCTATGGAATATACTTGTAGAAATGTGCCTCAGTATGTGGCAGCTTCACAGTTATGCATGACGAGCTGTGCTGATGAGAAGGCGTTTACTTAAATGCACAGTGGAGCAATTCGCATTAGCGTTTCTTCAATTATTCGAATTAGTTGTCGTTTCCACGTATTCTACAAACATTTTTGACTCCAGTTTTATCCTGTATAAAAATGAATATTATGCTTAAGAATTGAGAATTTAATTATAGTTATTTACACTTTGGCTATACTTTTATGAGGAAACACACACATTTTAAAAGCAACAAAATTCTTGGAGTTTACTCATTGCAAGCGAACTAACGTTTATATTGTCCCACTGTGATACTGCTTTACACCCGCACAAGAAAAACACGGGGCCAACAAGCACGCTGAACGCTTCTAATGTCTAGGACTTGGCTTTAAATTAACATTTTGCATAAATGTTTGGCATGGCATCATAAAGAGCGATACACACACGCACACTCCGCCACATACGCTCGAAATCCAGACCGGCTTAAACATCAAACAGCCATAACGCAACACGCTGCGTATGCGTAATGTGGAGATACACCACGACGCATTTGACAGCCAGTTCTTAACAGCCTGCTTGAGCGAGGCCGCTTACACTTCCTTTCCCACATCGCTCTCAAAGGATGCCACCTAATCGCTTTCAACGTGGTTTGCGTAAATGTTTACAGTTTGTGGCCCAAACGCACGGTCAAATGAGTGGGCTGGGTTGTTCGCGTGATTATTCTTCTGCTGCACAGCAGATTCATTTGTGCAATCAGCTAAAGCTATCGGTTCTGCAGATCTCCGCCTAGGTAATGCCTCTATCGGCAGGCAGAGGAAATTAATGTGCCCTTTTGTGGGCTGGGTGGCATATCATCTCTTTGGGTGAGTCGATGCCTGGCGTTGACGGCTGCGCCGAGTGTGGCAGATTAATGATACTAAAAACGCAATTTGCCTGCCGCCATACACACACACACCCACTCACACTCACATACACAGCATACACATACAACAGATGCCCAAGCCACTTTGGATTAGCTTTTGCCAGCGGCTTTACGGTCATTAGTCGCTGCTCAGGAATTTGGCTTATTGGATGCCAAAGTTGAGTGCACAAAATCGCCAACTACTCAGCTGTGGAGTGGGGTGTCTGCACTCGTCTCTCCTCTCTCTCTCTCTCTCCTCTCTCCTCTCTCGACTCGACGTCCCACCCTTCGCTCTTTACCAACTATACACAAATTATAATAAAATATTTTGTAAGCCAAATAACTCGAAATGCCTTTTAATGTTGTAGAAAATATTCATGCAGGCAAAGGCAACAACAGCAATAGCAACAGCAGCAGCAAGTTTTCTGCATTCACATAAAGAAAGGAAAAGAATCTTATAATAAATTCCACTACGGGCAACAAGATGCCAACGATGAGTGGCTCCTTGTATTCGTTTCCATATGTGCAGCCGAGTCCCGGCGACTTGTACCAGGAGTTGCCTGAAGTTGCCTCCGTCTTCCTTGCTTTCTTTTGCCAAATTGTTGCATGCAAATGTTGCCAGGGAAGCCGACTTTAGTGCAATACAAGTACGTAATATGTGTTGTAGTTTCATTAGGATTACAGTTGTTGCTGCTGCTGCAGTTGCCTTTGCCTTTGCCTGCTTATTGAGTTATGACGCATACGAATTGTGAGTAAAAGTATGAGATGGCAATACAAATTTGCTGCTTATAACAGTCGACAACAGTCGACGGACTATATATAGTTGAGAAGTCTGTGTGTGTTCGTATTCTTAACAAAAGCTTTGCATTTGGCTTGCGCATGGCAACGAATCAGAATTGAAAGTTAAACCTACCCCTCGGCGGGTATTGCCTTGCATTTCAGTTGCAGCTGATCCATAAAACTGTGCGAATGCAACACAACAACAACAACAACCACAGCAGCAACAACACAAAAGTAATGCTTGAGTGGCGCTCCTTACGAGCAGTTGCCAGAGTGCCTCACACAACAAGGCTTACATCAAATTGTGGCACAGCCGAGTGGGTCGATTGGGGATGTCAACTGAACTCTAGTAATGAAAGCTGCAAGTATTCTTTCAGTGCCAGCTGCATTAGCCTCGCTGTTCAAGTCTCTAATCTTTCCAACCCTGATCAAGGTCAAAAAAATTGCAGAAAATTCGCATTATTTGGGTTGGATTAATTTCCGAGCGACTTTTAATATATTTAAAAGAATGTTCAGACCGTTCTTATTACAAAAAAAAAAAAAAAGAAAAAAAAAAACATTTAAGAATGTTATAAATTCCATTTGCAACCCAACCAATTGGTTTATATTAAAGCATAAAGTCATTTTGCTCTACCGGTTGCAGTTATTTATTTTTGGTCCCGGTCCAGCCTCCACATCGATTTGAGGCTCTGCCTTCCTTTGCTACTGCTCCTGCTGATGGCATTCTGAATATGGCGGTCGTTGATGCTGCTGTTGCATTTTACATTTTTACTTCGTTAACTTGATTTCCGCTGGCAAACGAATGCAGCTATCGAAAAAGTTGACAGCTTGAAGCGGCTGAAAGGCCGCGCGACTCAGAGAGCGTAACTTTAAGTTTTAGTTTGTCCCTCGTTTTCATGGATGGCGCTTTAAATATTTGCGCCGTCTAAATATTTCTTGTGTTTGCCAGGGGGCGACGGCGGAGGCGAGGGCGAGGGCGACAGGAGTCGACTGTAAAGCGTAAAAAATATGCGAAATTCAATTTACGCCAAACAAAATCATAATCCATCTATCATTCATCAACTGCAGCGAGCACTTGGCGCAAATGTCTGCGGCAAACGGAAGGAAATTCATAGATACGCGAGCTACACACCCACACACACATCCACACAATTCAGTGTCTGTGTGTGTGTGTGTGTGTGTGTGCGCTCTCATGCCAGGACTTTTCTTTATTTCTTTTTACATATTTTGTTACGCTTGTAAAGCTCAAATCCCCAGCGTATAAGCATTTCTACTTCAGCTGCTCAGTTTAGCGCCGCCTTATCCCGTATCCTTCGCAATCGCGTACCCTATGCCCATGCCCATACCCGTATCCACAACCGTACCCACACCCGTAGCCGTAGCCGTACCCGTGCCCATTCTGGCCCCATTTTGGCCTCGTCGCGGCGCCTCTGTTTGCCTTTGTTGCGTGCGCAAAACCAAAAAATGACAAAATGCGTGGCCTGGCAGCTGCCTGATAAGGCGCCAGCTCTTCTAACTATTGATGGACCTGACTGCTCCTTACGGCTGCGTCGGCTGCGCAACTTCAGCGGCTACACCGACAGCGACAGCGGCAACGGCAATGCCAGTGAATGGTCGACAGCTCGGTTCCAAAACTGTGGTGGATTTCTGCCTCTGTCCACGGCAGAGGGGTAGCACGTTCGTGCCCACTACGCACCACGCACCACGTACCACGCAGTGCGTTTTCCATGGGGTCTGGCTTCAAAGCCTGGAAGCGTGCTGCAGTTTTTTGCTTGACAGCGCGCAGGAGAAATACCCACGAGGGGGTTGCTGCTCTGCTTGGGCAGAGAGCACGCAGAGGCGTCAAGTGCGCCTGCGCAAAACTCAAACTCAAACTTCATGGCCATCGCTGTCGGCAGCGCAGCACTTGACGTCCATTCGGGGGTGGCAATTCAACTGCTTGGCTGCTTCCAGCGGCAACAACGTCAACTTCGTCGTCGTCGTCGTCGACGACGTCGTTCATGCTGAAAACAAATGACAAGCAGCATTGCTGTGGGCAGTAGTAGTTGGGCCTTGCGCCCGGCTGGTGCGTCCTATCCTGTCCTGGCCTAGTCCTTCGACTCAGCTTGGACCGGCTCAGACAGCGATTGAGATTCAGTCTCGCACTCAGTTTTGGAACACTTCAAGACATTTCCTCGAACTTTGGCGGCTTTGTGTCTGCGATGTGAATTCGTTCGAATCTCTTCTGTAGCAGCGACGTCGCTGCCGACGACGACGCCTCGTCTGCTCTATGAACGCCTGCTTCTTACGCGATTACTCCAATTCCAATCCGTGTGTGTGCGATAAGAAAGCGAAACGCGACGAGGCGCCAACTGAACTCAACTGAACTGAGCGCCAAAGTGTTTTTTGGAGTCAAATTCGCAATCATTTCTTAATGCGATGCCTATCGGTTCGGTTGTGTGCGTTCTAAAGAAAGTTACTTCTGCTAAGGATAGTAAATTATTATAAAAAATAAAACCGTGTATTCGCCTGTGAATCTTTTCAATATAAACAATTCAGAATATTAAAAAAAAAAATTTTAAGCTTTAAATGAATTTAAATGTTAGTCAAATGCGTTGTTGAACACCTCACTTCTATTTCAGGTAAGTGCTATGTGTGGAAATCAAGACTTTTTCTATTTCAAATCAAACCAAGTAATTAATAATCAAAAGTGTAAATTTCAATTTTTAATTATGATCAATACAATTAATAAAGTGTACATTTCAAGCTAGATTATATTTACTAAATAATTGTAAATTTAATGTCCATATATAACTTTTATTCAAATTGAATTTGTTTTAAATGTAATTTTTGAACTTATTTTATTTTTTATTTTCAGCCAAGTGCTCAGTTCCAATTTTTAAACTTTTTAATAAACATTGTGATTTTATAAAATATATTTTGCAAACAATTTAACAAAATTTGTGTCAATTGAGAAAAGAAATAATAATAAATAACATCAACATTTATAGATTCTGTGTCATAATATATTAAAATATTTTCGAACATTCCATAATCACAATGTTTCAGTTTCAATACGAACTTTGTGTTTCAAAAGATAGATGCTACACAAATATGTGTTTTTAGAAATATATATTATTTAATAGTGACTTATATTAAAACTTTTTTAAATGAAAATTTTCCAAAACTTTAAATTCGTTTCATTTGATTCAGATAATGAAATTGAGGAATTTTAGTCACTTTCACATGAATCACAAAGCTCAATAGTTTCAGTTATTTTTTAAACCATTTCATGTTTATAAAATGCTGGTTTATTATTCAGTTAGTTAGGAGCTGCACAGAAACTCAACCGCACCCATCGAAACAACGCACCGAAATAACTTCACATCAAGCATCTCCCAAAAAAAAGAGGAACACAACAAAAAAGCAAAACATGCTGCAGCATTTTGGCCTACATTTGAGCGGGCGAACGAGAGTAAAAAGGACTCTCGCAGCCGGTAAAATAATTGCATAAATTAAAATCTTAATTATGTTAAGGCAGCGCTCGCTGCTCCCAGCAGAGACACAGGCAGAAACAGAGCCAGAGGCAGAGACAGAGACAGAGGCAGTAGCAGAGGCCGAGCCTCTGAATGAGATGGCAAAATAAAGAGAAAGAGACAAAGAGTGAGAGAGAGAGAGAGAGATGTCTGATAAGTTGTGACGTCACCAAATGAGCGCGGTACAAAATGAAAAATGAAACACGAAAATTAAACAAGAGGAGAAATTTGTTGCGGAAATGGAAGCAAAGCAAATGCATGAGAAAACGCGACGGCAAAATTAATGAGCGGCGTCTGTAACAGGAGCAGCCAGGACCACAACGCAAAGCGGAGCAAGGACGACGACGCGTGCTCATTAGGCAGCATGAAAAGCACAGAGGGCGAAAAAATCGTTGCCGTCGTCCTTGGCCGTGATTTGGCTGCCGGCTCTCTGCCCAGCTTCGCTCGGCGTTCATTAACATAATTTTAATTTGGGTTAGTGAGACAGTTCGTTGAACTGGCGTTGGCAGAGGCTCAGCAGCAAGGATGCGCGCACAGCCAGCTGGGAGACAGCATCAGAATTTCTCGTTTCAGCCTAGACATTTTTTGCATTCTATTATACTGTTTTTTTTTCCTATGCTCTCTTTTTTCCGTGATTTGTTTAATTTTATGCTAATGAGAGACGGCTGGGTCAGGGCGTCCCATAGCTGCCTAACTACCCCTTTCACTTTCTACGCACTCTCATTTTTTTCTTTTTTGAACGGTTTTTATGCAAATGAGCTTTTTGTCTACCTGAGTGCAATCCGACTCTGATTAATATGTGTGCGTATGTGGCTCTTGGCCTGTTGTGCAGCTGCTGCCCTTGAGTTGGGTTTGCGATTTAATTGCGAAGAGCTGCAGCTAATTTGCATAAATTTTTCCGCATTTTTGGCATTTGGCAAACCCTATGCAAATTCAAGTGCGTTATTTGCAAATCGTGTTCTCACAGCGACTCTGCTGTCAATTATCGATTCTCATTTCGAGCATTTGAGTGAGGTATGTACATCCGCTGGCAATTATAGACTTAGTAGCTGAGAGCGTAGAGCACAGTTTCCTAACAAGTTCTCGTCGATAGAGGGATGTTGAATATAGGGTCATATAGGGTCGCAGAGAACATAGATCCGTTGTCAAAGAGCAGTTTGCTGTGCTTCTAACGTCCCACAGATAATGTAACCTGTACTGTATTTTATTATACGAATAGTTAGTGTAAAACATCGATTGCGAATAATATTTAACAAAGATTTAATTCAATCGTTGTTTTCTGTGCATTAACTAGTAAAGATAATTTATATATTTTACATGTATTGATTTATGTAGTCTGATAATGGAATGAAAATCAATATAGTCTCATTCATATTTGTGAATCACTTCTACCCTGTTTTACTTGGGTCTCTGCTATGCTGATTCCCTCTTTGTGCGCTGCCATCAATCTGCACTTAAGCCGTTTTAGATATGCGATGCAAAGCCATTTATGGCAGCCATAGTTCAATCTAAAACGGTTCAACCCGCTAACTAAAGGCAAAATTGCCACCCACAGACATCCCCCTTCAACCATTTTCCTTTGGCTTTCGCAAATTTGTTGCTTACACACATACATGCACACACGCGAACGCACAGATAAACAGATACACACACTCACGCACACGCTGACAATTTAACATTTTTCTTGTACAAGAGACATAAGCAAATGTTTGATGGTTGCTGTACAAATACAAATAACAACCACACACACACACACACACACACATATGCACACGCATACATGTCTATAGACACACACACACACACACACATATGGCGGGGGTGATTGCGTTGGCGAACAAAGCAAAAAGCGACGACGACGACAGCAACAAAAAAAAAGAGAAAAGGAGGAAAACTGCGACAAAAGCGTGGAACACACATGAAAACCCGAGTGGTTCGTTTGAGCTGGGTGGTTGGCTGGTCGGGTGGGTCTGCATTTCATATTGGCATGTGCAAAAATCCAAATATTCTATATACTTGCTACTCCCTCTCTGTCGTCCGTCTGTCCCTCTGCCTCAGTGGCTGTAGCTGTGGCTGTCTCTATCTCGGTCTGTCCCAGCTCCTTTGCCATCTCTGTCTGCGCGGCTGCTTTGTGTTAGCGTAATCCTTTTTAGCAGGCAAACGAAAAATACGACTACATATCAAAATGTAGAAAATGCCTGACAGGATTGCCAAATACTCCACACTCCACTTCACTTCACTTGCCACTCGCCCGCATCCTGGGCTGGATTCTTCCTCATCTTTGGGCTGTCGCGCATCTTGAAGTGAATTGAATTTATATCTATGCATACAAGAGTTTCTCTCTCCTCCATCCTCTCGAGCCGCCCTTGCGAAAGTCAAACAGTTATGGCAGCCAGCACGGAGAGCATTCAATATTCGACTAGCTGCTTGCTGCTAGCTGTTTGCTGCTGCGTTTGTATTTGCATAGATTTCGTTGCTGTTTTCCTTTGTCAGGTGCGCCACCAAAACCAATTTTCAAATATTTTCACTTAGGTTTTCTTGCCAACTGTCTGACTGCTGCTGTCAGTTGCTGTCAGGCTACTCAAAGGCAAAATGTTTACCCAAACAGATACATATACACACACACACACACACACACACGCACACATACACGCTCTCATAGACAGCAAGTCAACAATGCAATCAATTTGCTTATTAGAG
The DNA here is from genome assembly GCA_961210405.1 of Drosophila mercatorum. Lineage (NCBI taxonomy): Eukaryota > Metazoa > Arthropoda > Insecta > Diptera > Drosophilidae > Drosophila > Drosophila mercatorum. The sequence continues at coordinate 22,819,979 of CAUIUS010000004.1, read as the reverse complement.
AGAACGGTAGAAAGTAAAATGTTGTTTTCGCAAATCCTTTAACAAGACAGACTGGAAACAGGCTGCGCAATCCGTCGTCCTATCGATTATGCAAATTAACAGGGTATCCTTTTTTCCACAGCTATTTTCCTCCTCGCCCGAAGTCGTGACATGCGCGAGTCAGTTCGATCGAGTTGTGCGCACTGTCGCATGTGTTCGATCGCAAAAATTTGCATAAATATTTGCTATCGTCAGTAGTCAGTCAGCCAGGCAGCCAGTCACACGGTTAGAGGACACCCCGGCCGGGTGTTGCCGGGCACTTTCCACAGTTTTACTGTCACCTACGAACAAATTTTTATTAGTTTTGCACTCGACTCTTTGCATTTTGCACTGTGCGTGTTTCGCACTGTTCGCAAATATGCAAATTAGCTTCAAGTTGTGTTTTGCGTTTTATTGAAAGGCAGCAAGCGAACGTACGGAGCGGCACTCCACGACCCAGTCCAGCCCATCCCCCCTTCAGGGCTTCTATAGGGTTGATGGCCGAGGGTTGCAGCGTCAGAGCTTGATAAGCAAATTGTGTTTGCGAAAAATTGTTATCGATTTTATTTCGAGGTTCGAGAGGAACTTTCCACGTTCCGCGAGTGCGTAAAGTATTCCGTAGCAAATCGGTAAATATATGACGGGCCGATATAGCCCGTCGTCATAAAGTGTAGTTCCCTTATATGGAGCCGAGCTTTTGGCAACTTTGAAATTACATTCTTTGACGTTCTTTGCTGTGGCAGCCACCGAAGAACTCTTTGGCTGAACTGCTCCGACCGTAATTGGACTTTATCTGCGCGCTTTGCGTTTCATTTCGAAACTCAACACAAAAATCAGTTGTTGTTGAGCAAATTTTCAATTTCCTTTGCTTACGACCAACAACAGTTGAAAGTTTCCATTTCTCTGGACGCCATAAAGGCCGTATGCCGCTGCCTTTGGGCTCTCCTTCACTCTCAGTCCTGCATTCGCGAATCAGCGAAATAAAATGTAAAATATTAAGCATAAAATATGTAACCCATTTCGAAGAGCGCAGCTGAGGCAGGCAGGCAAGCGGGAGGGAAGGAGTTCGTGCAGGCACAACAGGATCCTTTGCTGCTGCTGCTTCTACTGCTGCTGCCAAATCTAGAGGCACATTTTGGCAGATTTACTGCATATTGGCCCGGCGTCAAAAGCAGCCAAGTCTCGAAAGTCTCGTCTGACCTCCCGACCCAAACGCCATTCCCTTGTCCAGGGCCACGAGTTGCTAACCATTCAGTGTTCTTTATTTTTTATTTTTGGCCGCTGCTCCTGGCAGTTGCCAGTTGGCTGTTGGCTGTTGGCAGTTGGCAGCTGAAAGTCAGCTACTGTCGCCCGCGGACGTGGCAGCCGTGAATTTATTTCCATCATTAGTTGCGGCACTTGAAGCTGAACATAAATGTGATTTATACAGCTCTTTGCGGCTACTGTCCAGCCATTAATATCCTCATCATCTGCACACGCACTACAAATCTAACTGAATCAGAATGAACAGCTCACGCTCTACATAGACAAATATCTGTATATATGTGCGTGCGTATATAAGGGTCTTGTATATGGCTCGCGCATGTAGAACCGGCGCTCCCACATCATCGAATATGCATTATTTAGACATTAGCATAATTTACTCTGCGCGCATCGCAACTTGGGAGCTCATCTCCTTCCATTTATAACAATCCTCCCATTCAACATGCCCCCACTCCGGCTCCATCAGCCTCAGCTGCCCCGCCCATTCTCAGCCAAGTCTCGGCTGTCATTGGCACTGGCAGCTATTTTCGCTTTGCCATTTGCCTTGTAACAAATGGGATTCCATCATAATAATGTCTTCCTTGGCGGAGTCTACAATCTAAATACTAGTATACACTCGTACATACACTGTGTGTGTGTGTGTGTGTGTGTGTGTGTGTGTATGTGTGTATCCTGTGACAAATACTTCGGGATTCGCAATTGCGAATATTTCAAACTCAAACACACGACGTCAAAGTCTCTGCTTAAGCTTTAAGTGGGAGGTTTTCATTTTTTACTCAAGTTTTTTATACAATTTGGTTGGGTTTTCGGGGATTTGCCCTCAGCCAGCCAGCAGCGCACCGAACTCAGCCAAATTGATGACTATAGTGCGTGCTGCCATTTGCATGACAGTTGAAAAGAGCGACCTCGGAGCTAGTCTATCAATTCTGTGTGTCTGTCTGCAGCTGGACAAATGATTTTATTTCGGATGCCTGAATATAATATAGATCCGAGGCGAGTGCATATCAATTGCGTATTCCGCATTACGTATACGCCTCGCTGAGTCTCCCTCTCTCCTCTCGCCCTTCTAATCGCACCCACTAATTGCGCTTATGACACACTCACGCCTGTGGGCTTGTGTTCGAGGCACGCCTCCTTCGCGCCCACACCTAATTGCGAGTCACGCAAATGACGAATTTCAATGTCATCACCGTTCGGAATCTCCGCCGCAGAGCAAGTCACAATGCCGGTAAAGTTCTTGACCTAGAAACAATAGCTGGCAAGCAGGCAACTGATGACGACATAAACCACGGCAACGAGCAGGCCAGAGGGGAAGAAAAAGAAAGAGGAAAAGCCATCGACGACGTCACCAAATTGCCAGCAGGAAAACCAGACGAAGTCAGCAGGCAAAAAAATAAGTAAAACGAACCGTAGACCAGACAAAAATTTAAATTAAAACAAGGACACAAAAAATAAACACCACAACCCGCATAAATGAGCGGCAGAGAGAACGAGAGAGAGAGACTGTAGTGAGAGAGACGGAGCAAGGCATGGCCCGCAGCTGTGTGGCAGCAACCCAGCCGAAACACAAAAACTGGGTTAATAAGCAAACGAGCTAAATGATAATGATGCTGGAGCTGATGGTAATAATGACGATGACGTAGGCGGCGAGAAAGTGCATAATCAAGAAGAGCTGCTCTCCCGCCTTCCTGCTGGCCTTCTCCTTTATCTCGCTTGTGGGTGCGAAAATCGCAAACTTTACTCATTTTCATTTAGTCCTGTGGGCCGACAAAGTTGAGAGCTGCAGGCAGCCCACTGCTTGGTGTCATTGCCTGGCAACTCTCTCACTCACTCTCTCTCTCTCCCTCTCTCTCTCTCTCTCTCTCTCTCTCTCTCTCTCTCTGTGTGTGTGCACGACTCCTTGCCGTTTTTAATTTCATTGCAAGAAAATGAACGAACAGCGCCAAGGACGAAGGAGCTGACTTGACTTGGCGTGCTACAGAGGCGAGCCTGAGAGCACTGCCTGGCAAAGTCTGTGCGCCAAGTCGAAGCACACGCCCACCCGCATACGCCTCACTCGCTGCCCTGACCCCATACTCAGCCACCCGCCTCGCCGGCTAAATTAGCTGCAGCAGCCGCGCGACATTAAAAAGTTTGCCGGCTGCGTCGTCATCGCCGAGGTTGGGTAAAATAAAAGGAAAACGCGAGCGAAAGCAATAGAAAAATTTGCTGCGAAAAGTGAAATTAAAATGCGGCAGGCACTAGCAAGAGCAGTTGAGGGCGGCACTCAGAGCTGGCGAGTAAAAGGAAAATTAGACGGTGAAATATTTCGAGAGAGCAGCCAAATAAAAGGAGCAAAACAAAGAAGCAAATATGGCAAGTAAGAATGTTGCAGTCGGGCGCTACCGACTGCGAAATAGTCATTCACGTCCCACCACCCCATAGGGGCATCTGGCACATTATACTCTTAAATTAATCTTAAATCGTATTTTAGAACCTAAGAAAAGGACACACATCGCCAAGCAAAGCAAAAATGAGAGAGATACACTTTGGAGAGTGTAGAGGGATGGGTTCGAGTCCCGGTGCGGTCATGTCGATATTTCTCTTATTTTTCTTTTATTTATTTATTTTGAGTTACTAAAATATAAATATACATAAATTATTTGGCAAATCAATAGATGAGGTCAAAAGGTCACAAAGTCATTATGTGGCGAGTTCATCGCTCAAGAGCTGCAATTTTTCTGTTTTTATTTGCCACATAATTTTTGGTCTGTTGGTGGAGATGGTCTTCAGGAAGATGTATAGCTGTCAAATTTGGATGCTTACATAAGAAACTCGAAAATTACGAAAAACTGTTTGATCTTGAGATGTTAACCTGAGTATATATACCAAGTCTCAAGTCTCTAGCTTCAATGGTGCTCAAAATATAACAGAATTAGTAAAATCACTGTATATTCAGATACTCGGGTATACATTCCAAGTTTTAAATCTATAGTTTCAATAGCGTAGAAATGGTATGAATTCATATGGACAGATTGTCCGTCCATCTGACGTCCATTGCACAAAACCAATGTACTATTACACTCCGAGAATAAGTATAAAAACTTAATCATGAAACAATTGGAGAATGATGTAATATTACTACACTAAATATATATTTTATTGTTATTTAAAATTAATTAAACTTGTAGTAGAGTGAAGGTAATAACTTAAACATTTAACTAAGGTCCTCTCACAGCATAATCTATTTTCTTGTTAGCTACTTTAATTAATATTCTAAATAAAGCAAAGAGTGATAGTCCCACATACATTCTGATTCATTGATCAACATTATCTTCGCACAAATTGCAGCTGAACAATTAATCAATAATTTAATCATACACAATATTTATTTATTTCCTTTTTGCAGCTAATTGGCTCAGACAACATGGTAAGTCGCTCGTCCAGTTGGCGGTGCCTCGATGACTGCTCTAGGCGACAGCTTTTTCCTGGTGCCGGAGCGTCAAACTAGTTTCTATATATTAATTTGGTCAACATAAAACGTAAATTGATTAAAGCCATTAAGCAATGGGGCGAGACGGGAAAACGGCTAAGCGGGAGGACGGGCAGACAGACGGAAAGCAACCAAAACGAAAAACATTTGCACACTAAACAAATGACGATAATTAAATGTACTGTTAGCTGATGCCCAGATAATCACGGCGTTTCGCAAACAGTCATAAAAGAAACAGATATTTTAATTCTTAGCTAACTGAAAAACAGCCACAATTATGATAGACAAAGCAGCAGCGAGTCTGGCCAAGCTGCCACCGCCAATCAGCTGTAAATAAAATAATACCTCTGCGAACTATATATTAAATGATTAAGCGGCCACTTCGATAAGTAAGCAAGCAGCACCTATGGGCCAATAAAAATATTCAGTTATTCGAAAGCAGCTGAGCTATCGACAATGGGCTTCTGTAGCGCACTCAGCGGCAGGCAATGCTCGGGTGCAATTTTTGATCGAAGCAAGCGCCAAAAGGTACCACGAAAGCCACTTGGTAATTAAACAGGTTTCAAATTAACATAAAATAAAGAAAAGAAAATTAAACAAATAAAAGTTCTGGGCTCGGAACTGAGTGCCAGGCTGTCAGCTAGTCAGCTAGCCAGGTTGCCAGCTAGCCAGGTTGTCAGGTTGCTAAGTTGCCTGTAAACATGTTTCAACGCCGCGCAAAATTAGCAACTTGTAGCAGAGCGTAGCTGTATGTGTGTGTGTGTGTGACTGTGCAACATGTTGCCTGGCAGAATGCCGACGCTTATAGATAAATTTCTGTCAAAATTGCTGATTGACTTCATTAATAACCACGCGCCAAGACGCCAGCCGCAGTCAAAGTTTCGTTCGCTGCTGCCGTCGCAGCTAGCTGACAACTCAACAAGGCAGCTGCTGAAAAGCAATCGGCCAGATGCAGGAGGAGGGATGCCGAGCGTGGGCAAATTAATAGCAAACTTGTAGCTGACTGCATGTAACCTGTTGGGAGGGTCTGCTCCGTACCTGTATCTGCATCAACATCGACTGCAGCATCAGCATCGGCATCGACATCGGCATCGCCATCTGCATCAGTATCTGAATGCGGTGGCACGATTGATAAGTTGCTTGCTGCGTGGCCATGTTCAATGTCCAAATGCTGGCACAACATGTTCTGGAACTGGTCACACAAACACACACATATATACACGCATACATAGAGAGCTGCCCTCTACCCACCGCAGCAGTCAAAGAAATCAGTGCGAAAATTTATGTTGGTCCGGTGGAATTTTAATGTGCGTTGCCTGCCAATGAGGAAGCGATTTTGCATGCACAGCATTTGGCCATCGTCGTTGCCGTTAAATGCCGTTTAATTGCGTTACAAAAACCGTTTGCTTTTAATTGGCCAACTTTTGGTACGAGCCGGCAGCGCGGCCTCAACTTCGGCTTCAGCCCGAGCTTGAGCTCCGCTCAAATTATAAATGCCAGGCAGATAGCTCAATAAATGTACAGATTAGTTACAGGCGCAATCAATCAGCATCAAACGTTCGCCGCACCAAATTGTCAGTGGCAAAACAGCAAGAAGTAGAGGCAAAAAATAACAAATCTGTGACTTGATAATACACACAACACGCGAATGCGAATCCGAATGCGAATACGCCAGGCCTGCAGATCAATCCTTTCTATTCAACAAATTACAGTCACAAATTGTGAAATCCCAATGACACAAGCCGCAAAGTGTCATCGGAACACTATCTCCAGAGAGAGAAACATATATGTATACACTATTAAGGCGTAACTCAATTGACTAATTTATGTGAGAATCGTACAGAATAATATAATTATTATTCACGTCCCATCAATTTTCAAAAATATCAATTCTTAACTCAAGTTTACTCGAATTTCCATTATTGTATTAGCCCCCCTCCTACAATACTCTGCCTCTCACTCCAATCGGAGTTCTAAAGCATCCTCATGAAAGCTCCACCTAAATAGCATAGAGAAACTGATGATCTCTTCGTTCGTTTTTATTAAAGAGCGTGATTGAAGCGCGCTCCTTACGAATACTGAAATGAGAATCACATAGAGAGGCGACCATAAATCTCTTTGCTCTATTAAGTCATGCGCTTGCTCGTATATTCCAATAGTTTTTCCTTTGTTCTGTTGAATTATTTAAAGTCTTACTTTCAGCTAGTATCATTGCAGTTTTGCCATGCATCGTGTGTATATGTCCATGTGGGCTCGTAATTTGGTTGCCTTTCACAAAAGACATTTGACGTGACTAGCAGCGGCCAGCAACAGCAGCAATCGCCAGCGGACACCGGACACGGGACTGACTTGTTGACAACGGACATGGCACATGGAAAACGGACAGCCTTGTCGTCGCACTCAGTCGCAGTCATTCACGTCCGACAGTTGGCAGCCCGTTGATCATCATCGTATGTGCTATGCATTTTTTACGAGACACAAGATGACGCCGTAACCGTCGCCGTGCCAGTGTTGAGAGCCAACTGTGAGCTACATAAATTTCTTGTGCTGGCCGGCGAAAGGCAAAAATTAAAATGCGCTTATAAAGCAATAAAATTGAACATAATAATAATAACGAATAATGACCGCATAATGAAAACGTCCAGTGAGAGATGCGAGAGACGAACTAGTCGTACCCATTCCATCGTTCAGATCCATAGATACAGATACGGCAACGGGGATAGTGAAGCAAACACAGATACAAATAGAGATGCAGATATAGATACAGATACACAGATACTCAGATATACAGATGCACAGATACACAGAGGCACAGATACAGATATACATAGATACAGATCTATCTGTTGGTTACAATATCCATTAGCCGTACAAAGTAATTCTTATTGATATGACAGCCATGTTAAACGGATGAAAGTGAGTCAGCTGGCAAATGCAATTCATAAGATACAAATGTATCTCAAGAATCGCCAGTTTAGATCTACGCGATATTTAATTGCCTAGCTTTGTATAGGCGCTATTCCAGCGCTGAGCCCAGGCCCCAGGAAGTATTTCAGATGCAGATTGAATTGCCATTACAGAGCAGAGCAATCGTATCTCACATGCTGACTGCGCTCGCTGTCAACGGCAATTTGCCATAACATAAAACCACACGTTTATACAGAAAGCTCCAGGTACATAGGTAACTGAGCGCAGCAGGTGAGCTGCCCACTCGTCATGGTTGGACCTCGACTTTTACGATATTCCACGCTTGGCAAGCGTCTGGCGCCGGGTCGAATGCGAATCAAGCACACTTTGTATGGCGGCGAGCAGCCTTTCTAAATGCTGATGCCTTTGATCGAATCGTGCAACAGCTTTTTACGCATGTCTCTAATACCTTTCCAGCCACACACTCACACACATGGTAACTGGTAACGAAAAGAAAAGCAAAACCTAACACAATTAAATAATGTAAACATTAAATATTTCTCTCTTCTTTTCTGGCGGGAGGCCGACGCTAAAGCCCAAAACGAAAACTTCATCAAAATTTCGAAGCACGTTTCGCCATCAAGAGGCGTTGCATATTTGCTGCTCTCTGGGCGTGGCTGTGCAACAGGCAGCATAACAAACTCTTTATACGTTTTAATTTATCCAACTTAATTAATTTTTTCAACGCTTAAAGCCAACTCGCAGTGCCTTCGGACTTTCAGCTGTGTTTGCAATTTGGCGTTTTAATTAATTCTTTCTAAGTGAAAGATCCGTCTGGCTGGCTGGCTGGCTGGCTGGCTGACTGGCTGTCGTTTAGTTCGTCAAAGTGAAATGGGTCGGGCTGTCAGCTCGAGCTGCACATTCGAAATTGAGTTTTCTTCAAGTCGAGCGGCTCAGTTAAGTGAGGATCCTGCTTGCACCGTTACAATAAGCACAAATGCGACAAACCGCTCATAAAACAGCTGGCTAATCAGGTTGCCCATTAGGCAGCCGAAACGTCAACACTTAACGGCCAGCGATAAGCTCTGGCAGTTCGTCAGTCCGTCAGCCAGTCAGCCAGCCAAACATAGTCGATGGCATTCGTCGAAAGCTCCTCTCACATATCTTTCAGTCGTATCGCAACGTACATTGAGTGGATTTATGTGCGAATTTCGTTTGTTTGCCTCCTGCATTGGCGCTTTGTATGCGCAAACTGTCAATCAAAGGCAGTCGCTCAGTGGCTGAGGATTCAGGCCTGAGGACTGAGGACTGCCGTCTGCCAGATGCTAATCAGCGCACTGACCGCCAGTTTATGTACTGAGCGCGGAATTGGCTGCCTGCCACAAGTTATGGCGCCATTATCAAACGCTGAGCAGCTGCAGCTCAGGACGCAGAGTGCAGAATGCAGAAGCATTTGCTGCCTCTCGTGACATGTCACACAAATGTCAGCAATTGGCAGCCAGCGCTGAAAACATTTTGCAAATCTCTAGCCGACCCACATGGCACAGCAAGCTACCGACCACAATTGACTTAGTCTTAGACAAGAGAACCATTTGCCAAAGCCAAAAAGGCAACAGCAGCAGCAAACTAAATGCAAATCACGCTGGCTGTGTGGTTAACACTCGAATGGAGAATGAAATTGTATCCAAAGTAACTTGGCAATCAAATGCATTTATTTTGCATATAATTGAAATGATAATTTCGTGTGCAGCCAAGTGATTTTGTTGTTGTTGCTGTGGGCGTTGTTGTAACTGTTGTTGTTGCTGCTGCTGCTGTTGCTATTGCCTTTTCAAAATGTCGACTTGTGCTGCAGTGTCAGATAAATCAATCAAGTTGATTAGTTTTTTGTGTTGCAGCGGGTAATTAGCGAGGCCCGGCTTAGGCGGGTGTGACTTGATCTATAAGACAGTAACTGTCTCTCACACTGTCCGTCAGTCAGTCAGTCAGTCTCTCCCTCTCTCTGTCTGTCTGTCTGTCCAGCGGGTGGAAAATTATCGAGATAATTCAAGGTTATAAATCAAAGCATTTGGAATTGCTTTAATTTAACGTGTTGACGGCCATACGAATTGGCTATTGATTGAGGGCATTCCAAGTAGCTAGTTAGCAAATGCGAGAACAAACTTTATAATGGTCCAAAGCTTTTAGGTTTTTTTCTTCCGCTTGCTGCATCTGCTTAAAAATAATGTATCCGTCTTTATGGCTAATGTGCATAAGGCACAAGGGAGTAACTCTCTCTCTCTCTCTCTCTCTCTCTCTGTCTTTGTGTCTCGCTCTCTATCTCTCTCTTTATACTCTTTTTGCTTAAGGCTAATGTGCAAGCATAAAATTTTAAGACCAGACCCAAAAAAAGTGTTCAAACAAACACACATACATGAGTGTCTATATATATATATATCTGTAAGCTACTGTATCTTTGTTTATTGTATTATTATTATTATTATTATTATTATATTTTTTGGAGTGCCCAGACAGTCAGGCGACGTTGGCGAACATTGAAGTCGCAGCTGAAGCCAATATCTGAGGACAAAAAAGTCTATAATCCGTTTATGGCTTTAATTGCAGCTTAAAATTGACAACTCAAACAGTAAGTGGGAGTAAGTGAGCTTTGCATTGCCTCGCCAGTTAGGTAAGTAGACATGTGACCAAGCGGAACAGAGTTTATAAAGATAACGAAGTCTATTTACCATCAGCGAGGTATAGAGTTCCTACGTGCAAATCGCAATATTCGTAGGAACTTAATACCGTGCTCTTGGAGGGCTGTCGACCAACAATAAACAAATCGCAACTCAGTGAAAAAATTATCAAATATACTTTACCTTTTAACTAATAAAAACATATTATAGTATCGTATATTAAACAAGTAAAAAAACTCTAGCTCGACTAACGAATACCTTGAACCCTGCATTCATTACAAGCAACACATACACACACACGCATACACAAGCTCAAGTCGCTGCGTCAGCTGTGCTTGGCTGAAAATTAAATGTTTAATAACTTTTTTCATCAAACTTGCAGGAAGTGATCATGTTATTCATATGTGTGTATTTGCCAAAGCGCAAGTCACTAGTATTTGAAATACGTGTTTTGCAAATTTGGGCGAAGAGGGCGTGGCATCCCATATTTAACAAAAATCAAAAATGTATAAAGCACACATAAAACTAAAACCAAAGTTTAAAGACTCTATATACTTTATGGGGTCTGCCACGACTCCTTCTGCGATTACATACATTTTCACTAAAACATTATACCCTTTTCCCCATTTTCGATGGGCTCAAGGTATAAAAACTCAATTTGATGCTCAATATAAAATATTTTGTATTTTTTATTATTATTTTGTATTATTTTATTAAGGTTGGCATGTTCAAGGTTATGTAGTAGTAGTTGATAATTATTAGTCAACGTTAAAGGAGGTACACAAATAATGCAAATTCTATCATTAATAGACTGTGGTGCTAACTACTGCTTGGTCATTTCAGCTTCCTCGTACATTGCTTATTATTATGTTATGATGAGTGGAGAATAATATAAATCCGAATTTGGATCTACAGACGAGGGCTCTTTATCTGTCTGTCAGCCCGAATGTCCACAAGTCTGCGCTCGATATTCTCATATTCCATTCTCATAGATTAACAACTTTGATAATTTTCATTAAATAGTCAGACTACAGAGATTCGCGTTTCTCATATTTAATTACTGCATACACACATCTATTTATTTATATTTACTTTAGTAAACAAAGATGCTCCATTCCCTCGGGAAACTACAAGACTCATGGCACTATTTAGTTGTTCGATTTTTGTCTTTTTATACCCTGAACCCATTGAAAATGGGAAATCAGGGTATAATGTTTTTGTTGAAATGTATGTAACAGGCAGAAGGAGGCGTGGCAGACCCCATAAAGTATATATAGGATGACAAGCCGAGTTGATATAGCCATGTCCGTCTGTCCGTCCGTCTGTCCGTCTGTCCGTATGTATGAACGCGTCGTTCTCAGAACCTACAAAAGCTAGAGACTTGAAATATTTTATGTAGGTTTCTGTATAGCACGAAAAGATCGAGTTTGTTTCAGAAATTCGATAACTTTTATCGTTTTATTGTTATCGATTAAAAACGAAAATCTAAATTAAGCTATAAAATTCTATCTAAATCATCTTTCTAGCTAGAGTCTTAAAATTTTGCATTTAGTGTTATGTAAGCCTTACGCAATTTCGGTTTTTGTTAAGTTTTGGGTGCCACGCCCCCTTCGCCTCAAATTTGTAACTCCCGTATATCAAATACTAGAGACTTGTGCTTTGGCACATACATACATATGGATGACATGATCACGCCCAACAAGTTTGATCAAAATCGTTGGTCTAGAAAAAAAATTATTAAACATTTAATTTCCCATAACATTGACATGCAAAGCAGCCAAAGAACAGCTGACGCAACGACTTGCGCTTGTGTATGCGTGCGCCTGTGTATGTGTATGTTTTGCTTGTCATGAACGTACATATGCATGTGTATATAAAAGAAATGAAGAATGCTTGGAATAGCGGATCTTCGCAGGGTTCAGGGTATACCCTAGTCGAGCGGTCTCGACTAGAGTTTTCTTACTTGTTAGCACTTGCTATTATTAAAATAAGTAAAGTAATATCAACAGGAGAAAGAATTGAATGGCTTTATGTCTCCTCTAGATCTCGTCATTGTTCATCTAAATTATGTTCAAATATAAAAGCTATACCAATTATAGAACTATAATTTTATATAAAATAAAGTAAGAACGAGAGCAAAAGGTATTTATTATAGATAGAGTCTCTTTCCGAAATGCTCTAAAATTTCCTTGAACCAACCTCTCTTACCCGATTGATTGATGTCAGATGTAGGAAAGGAGTTTGCAGTTCGTTAACCTCTGGTTACTCCTTAAGGGCTCGCACTTAAGCAACTGTATGAAGCCCATTCAACCCCTTCGCCTTCGACCCGATGCAAGGCAAGGCGAGCCGCGCCGACCCTACTGGATATACGAAGGACTCCTATCGCATGCTTTTTATCTGCTGGCATTTGCATTGCGGCGTTTAATTGCAATTGGGAAGGATGTGAGATCGAAGGATGCGTGCATTCACGCACCCGTTACGTAATTGATAACGGTTCATTTGGCCGGCAATGCGGATTTGCAGTGCGTATCAACTTGATTAACGGTAAAGTAAGCCAACGGGTTCCATCCGTTAGATACCAGCCACAAATGAGCCGTTCGATTTTGATGAGTTCTTTGCCACTGATGCGTTAAGTTATAAATATGCACAGGGTAGTTGCAGCTAGAGCATTCGAAAGGGTAGCAAATTATGATCCTCTGCACCCGATGCAAATGAAAGAGAAGGAAATGGAACGAAAACTAAATAGAATTTTTAGTATAAATTTTAAAAATTTATTGGTTTAATTTATTTATTTATTATAATAAAATTATAAGACGGCTCAGATCAGACTCCTAGAGTGAGATATTATGCCCTAGCACCAGCTGAATAACCTAATCATTTCTTGATATCTATCTTCAGATTTTTTCTCTTATCTATTAACACTCGTTCACAAAATTAGACTACGTATGTCTGTCTTTTTGTCCATCCGTCTGTCTGTAAACAAACAAAATACATCAGTGCATTGGAAGATAGAAACTTGAAAATTGAAGTAGATACATATATTCTGAGCCCAAACTTAAGTTATATAATAAATATTTCGATGCTTGACTAATCGTACCTTCCACATCTTTCGATGTTTGAGCGAGTCGTTTCATATTTTATTATTTATTTTTTAAATATTATACATAGACATAAGCGAGAGTGTTTTTCAAAGAAGTGTTGTCGGTTCATTTTTCTCAACATGCCAAAAGCTATATATATTCTACATCTCTTCTCAGCAGAAACAGGAAAATATCACACTGCACTTACTGTCAAGCATTCACATTACGAAGAGATACATGCCCGAGCTGTTCCCTACACGAATAACTGAAACCTACTCGCAATTAAAATCGACCGTCTTTCGAAAAGACGTAGTTGCGATCACAAATACAATTAAAAACACAGCAACGATAATGTTTTGGCTACTCAACAGCATCAGCAAACTTTCAACTATGAGGAGGGAGAGTTGCAAAGCTCACAAGTGTGACCAGGCTTTAAGAATAACTAATGACGTCAAAAGAGTGTTGCTAATATTTTTATATACCATGTTAATATGGAGGCTTATTCAAACGCATTTCAATAAATTAAAATCATTACAATAATACATATAATCATATATTTAAATATTTTTAATTTTGCTAGCACTTGTCTCTGCTGGGCTTTAGCACTTCCCACTGTTACTCTCCCCCACGAAACTTCCTTCTTTCTTCATTTCACAAAAGACTTCGAGTACGAATTGGAAAAAAGAGTGTTGCTAATATTTTTATATACCATGTTAATATGGAGGCTTATTCAAACGCATTTCAATAAATTAAAATCATTACAATAATACATATAATCATATATTTAAATATTTTTAATTTTGCTAGTCCAAAGTAAAGCACTTGTCTCTGCTGGGCTTTAGCACTTCCCACTGTTACTCTCTCCCACGAAACTTCCTTCTTTCTTCATTTCACAAAAGACTTCGAGTACGAATTGGAAAAAAGAGTGTTGCTAATATTTTTATATACCATGTTAATATGGAGGCTTATTCAAACGCATTTCAATAAATTAAAATCATTACAATAATACATATAATCATATATTTAAATATTTTTAATTTTGCTAGCACTTGTCTCTGCTGGGCTTTAGCACTTCCCACTGTTACTCTCCCCCACGAAACTTCCTTCTTTCCTTATTTCACAAAAGACTTCGAGTACGAATTGGAAAAAAGAGAATAAAAACTCATTTAATTTTAGAATATTTGAAAAAATGGCATTTGTAATATTCAATATTCAAGTTAATTTATATACTACAAAATAAGAAAAGATGTTAAACATAAGAATATAATTTAAAATTAAAAATCATATTAGAGCATCCTTTTGGTTCTCCTTTATTAAGGTTCTTGAATGAGCTGTTTTATATACGACTTTTCATAGTAATAAATAAATTATACAAGCCGAAGGCCTTCGCAGCCAGTGCTTCAGTTTATAAGTTAGAATTTAATTTTAATTATGTCTAACTTTGTAAGCAATAAATAAGTAAATGCTAATATTGTTTAAAGTAAGTCCAACTGTCGCAATTTTATTACAAACCCATTTGCAGCTAAAGAAAACCTTTCATTTTTATTACTATTTGTATTCAAACACTTTTCTGTTTGATTCATTTGACTTTTGAGCCACTGTCGCAGAGTTAGAGAAGTTTCACACCTTTTCTCTAACGCGATTCAAATGGCATTTCAAAAATGCGCCGCTGCCAGGACATGGCGAGCTTCGCTCGACTGCCGCTAGATGGCGCGCGCGAGCAGTGTTAATTCATGAGTGCAGGGTAAAGCGCTTCAATCAGTGTCTAATTTTTGCTGCCACATGCCCCTTGTCGCATGCCCCTTGCCGACTGTCGCCTGTCTCAGGCGACTTGTTGCGAAAACGCCGCTGAGCACGAAAATCAATTAATATGCAACATGAGGTTGCAAATTCGAGGCGTTCGCTCTTTTGTTGCTGTAATGGGACTGGCCAGCATGCGACTTTCAATGTTTATTGGATTTGGCAAAACAAATATAGAAAGGCAGCTCCGACAGGGCTTCAAATGAAATGGCAAATGGGAAAAGGGAAATGGGATGTGGAAATGGAAATGGAAGTGGAAATCGATGGGACTGCCACTGTCGCTGGATCCCAACCCAGCCTCAGCCTCAGCCACCTGCTGCGCCTTTGTCTGCTCCTCGCCGTGGCTAGATGAGTTGGCACGGAAGGATGGGAGCGGGCAGTGACAGTAATCTCGACTTGTGTCTGGGCTGCGCATCAATTATGTTAATTTGTTGCAGCAATTACGAGCAGTTTTTTCAATAAAGCGGGACCGCGGGACGCGGCGCTGCTGTCAGCTGTCGGCGTGCGAGGCCTTAAGACACCATGCGACAGTTTTATAGCGAGGCGGCACTAAAATGTCAGTTGGCCATAATAAAGATAAATGCTTGGCTCAATAAGCATTAGAAATTAATTTGCAGCTATTAAAGCCTTATCACTCACACTCGTGGAAACGAGACTGCAAAACTCACTCAAGGCGCTAGTCACTCTAGCCAGTTCACACACCCGTAAATCAGAGTCTTGCCTTAGTCAGGTTTCAGCGCGATGTTTTCTAAGGACCTGGGAACAGTTTGTGTCAGCGCATAGAAGTGAAACATAGCGAAAACAACGCAGCAAAATCACAGGCAAACCCCTCCAAGCGATTCCACTCAACTGAGAGAAACTCACTCAAAGCGAGATAGCATGCGAAAAGTAGGCGGAGCGCAAGATGTGCGCGAGTGAGCAGCGCAGCAGCAGCTGCCAGCGAGCCAGCACACGAAAACATCGCAAGACATCGCCAACGAGTAGAATGCTCGCCCCTGCGCTGCGACTGTGAGTGCTTTGAGTGAATGTTGCCTGGTCGTTGAGTGAGCCAGAGTGAGCCACTGGCCGCTGCATGGAAACCCACCCCAAGCAGCAGCTTAGCAGATCTCAACCCTTTGGCTAACCCTTAAACGTTGACACTTTCGCGCTGACCACACGTTCCGCAGAGAGCCTGAGACACACTCTCTATACTGGCACATATGAGTCCACGATGCCTCTTGCTAGCAAATGCTGAAATGCTGGAAAGCGACAGTGGCTATTGCCAGTCCACAGTTATATTCAATGGCTCAGTTGTTTTAAGTGCGTGCGCCGTTTGTTTTTGTTTGTTGCTAACACCCTCTCGACCCCAACAACAACAGCAAAGGCAATAGCAACAGCAACACCAGCCCGAACCCCAACCCCTAGCCTACGCACTCAACCCTTTAGTGTGTGCCCAAATCGAACGAGGTTTTTGAGCGTAGCACAAACAGCAGCAACAACAACAACAACAATAATAATGGGCACGCAGCTTTTGCCTTTGTCTTCTCTTCTCAAGTGCCGGTCAAAAATTGATGCGTTTTTCCGCGACGGCGGCAACAACTTTCGACTCGAACAGTTTGCCAACGTCGCTCGCGTCGAACAGAGAACCCCCAAAAAGAGTTCGCGAAAGGGTTTTCAAGCCTGTCCTTAAAAAACACGGCTAAACGGTATTTTAACAAAGTGGTATACGTATGTGCGCGTATATATGCGTGAGTGTATGAGGTGTGGTGGGAGCTATGCATAAATTCTTAACTTAAAGTGCGTAAATTGACGCAGGAGTGAAATAATTCAGATATGTATTTAAACAAGCTCATCTTTTATGGGCAAAAAGCAAGCTGGTAAGGAAAACAATTTAGAAATTTCGTACATATAAACTCAGAAACAATATTTGTTAGAACTACGTAAAGAAGACACAAATAATTAACAGTTAAATGATACTATAATAGGTTAAGTTAAGATTAACTTATTTATTTTATTTATTTACAAAATTAATTATAACTAATATTAAATAAATGAACTTTTCCCTTTTTAGTTTTAATTTGTATTTTTTAAATTAATATTTCTAAATATAAAATTGAAAAGCCGGAAATTGTTATAAAAAATGTATATATTTAAACAAATTTACTAACAGAATAAAATATAAATTTGAAATGTTTAAAGCTTAAATTAAATGAAAACTTTAACGAAATATATCATTTTAACCATTGATAACTTAATAATTATTTAACTATCCAGCTAATAAAAATAAAAACTAATATATTTTTTATATTAAATTATTAAATATAAATTATTTTTCATCTTGTTTTAGAAAATTATATATAAAAATAAAAACAGAATGCATCATAATCCATTTATTTACTACTTGATATATTAAGCTATAAAAAAAAAATAATGTAATAAAAATACGAATTATTCTAAGTTCTAAAAGAGATGATAACAAGTATTAAGAAGTTTGATAAAAAAAATAATAATAGTAATGTACTTTTTAAAATACTCAATTATTATTATACAATAACACGAAATTTGAAATCAATAAAAAATATAATTACCGATTTCGATTTTATGAGATTTGAAGAGAAAATAAATATTTTTGTTCTAATTCTGTAAAATAAAATTCGAGCTCGGATTTTTTTTCATTTTGCTACTTCTAATGCTATACAAAAAAGATAACAATTGAAAGATGAAAGAGTAAATGCAGAATACATATATATATATATATATATATATATATATATATATATATATTTTATACACATCTATATGCATATACGTTTATATATATATATTTGTATTTGGCCGCAACAAATGAATGTCAAACTGAAAAACCGATTGTCGCTTTTAATGACATTTTAATGGGCAGCAAAATGAGCGCCGATTTGGATTGGAATTAATTAATTTAATTAAAAAAGAAATATGCATTTGTTTATTTGTTGCTGTTGTTGTTGCTGCTTCTGTTGTTGTTGTTGTTGATGTTCATTTCGATTTGGTAATGCGTCAGATTACTGTACATTTATCATGCGATATGAGTTTGTTTTAATTGCCGGTTGCCCGGCTGAATACGAAAACTATTTAAGCGTGGACGACCACACCCCCTCGCCGCCCCTATTCAGTGTATGCGGTGAGCGGTTAACAGCAAACATTCGATGTCCAAATATAGGCAAACTAGATTAAAATGGCTATTAAGAGCTGGCTGCAAGCCTAACGAGATTAATGATCGGCCCAAAAGACCGCTAAAAGCAACGAATTTGGTAGCAGAATCGAACTTTAGTTTCATATGAATAAGCCATACTCGCGTAGCTGGCTTAGCCTGGCCAACACGCTGGCTAATTAAATAATCGAGCTAAAACATTTGCACACACACACATGTGACCCTTGAAGTAAACAGGGTTTGCCGTTGTTGTTGTTGTAGTTTAGCTGCCTATGGCAATCACTTGCTAAAATGCACACAATTACATTTTCAAAATGGCGTCAAAAGTGCAATACACAAAAAAAGTATTGCAGAAGCCGCAAAAAGCAACACAACAACAACAACAACAACAACAACGAGAACAACAACAACAGCTTGCATTGCGCCAGCAGGCTGCCTTAGGGTAACGGGGCTGGGGTGGGAGTGCAGGGCTGCGGCTAGTGTGAGTTACAGGGGTGGTTATTGCAAGCGGCGCTGCACTCTCGCATCGCACTCGGAGCCGCGAGCTCAGAGTGCAAAGCAACTGAGTTTAATTATATCGAGGCTAACGAGTTTTTAGATGGCGCACAGACTCAGCGAACCGTTAATAAGCATTTAATTACTCAGAGCGCGCGAGTGAGTGAGTGAGCGAGTGAGCGAGTGAGCGAGCGAGCGGGAGAGAGGGAGAGCGCAACACATCAGCCAAGAGCTCAACGATATCACGATGACACTCTCCCATAACACTCTCCCGCTGCCTCTGCCGCTATCGCTGCTGCTGCTGCTGGCGCTGCTGCTGTTGCTGTTGCTGGCGTTGCGCCAGCATTGCTACCTTCGCGCAGACGCTTGTCTTGAAAAGGGGGCGGAGTTTTTTTTCTTTTTAGATATAAATTCTGCGCGCCACTTGACGCCCACCCACCCCTCGGCGACGAGCGCCCTTCTGCTGCGTTGCCAGGGCAAATAAAAGTTCCATGTACATTTTTTTTTCTACGTTTTCGTTCTCATTCACCTTGTTGTTGTTGTCGTTATTGTTGCTGTAGTTGCGCTCGCTCTCGCGACGCCGACGTCGCCTTCGCTCTCGCCCGCTTTGGCAAATTGTAGCCATATTGGATTTTTAGTACATTTTGTTGTTGCTCTTGTGTTTTGTTTTTGTTATTTTTTTTTGCTTTCGCTTGGCCTGCGACTGTGACTGTGACTCAAATGCCGGTGGTTTCTGTGGGTGGTTGACTGCGAGTCACCCTCATTTCGTGGCAGGCAGTCAGGCAGGCTGGCCGGCGGGTGGCAAAGTGACAGGGTGGCGAGAATTTTTTTCCCTTATATTTTCATTTGCTTTCTTTTTCATTTTTTTCCCATTCGCTTCACATAAATTCTGTACATAGAGCGCGGCACGTGTATTGATGGCTGCTGCCTCTGGTATTGGTGGATGGAGAGTTTGGGTTGTTCGCTGTTGCTAGGTGAATACACCCATGCACACACACACTCACACTTATTCTATATACATGCATGCAAGTGTGTGTGTGTGTTTTTTTTATTCGCGTGACGCCTTCAGCCAGTTGCGGGTTTGATTTAGTTGCTGCTTAGATTGGCAAATGTGTCTGTGTATGTGTGTGTGTGAGTGTGTGAGTGCTCCTATGTAGTGATGTATCTTTGATACACTAGCCCAACATTCACTCTTCTGTACTGGTTCGTCTTCTATCACCATTTGTTTTATGTTTTATGCCTCCTTGGCAGGGGTTGCTTTGCACTTTTTGTTAGAAACATTTCTTTTCACTTTTTGCTCTTATGTGCGTTTTTTTGTTTTTTGCTTTTAGGGGCTTTCCCCGCTTTTTTGAGCTTTGAGTGCAACTCAAAATCGCTTCATTAGAAAAAATCGCCGGCAGCGCAGTCGGCGCGCTGCTTTGCGGTTAACTTCGCTGCTGCTGCCGCTGCTTCTGCTGCGGCTGCTCCATTTTTATTTTCAACACCAACAAACTGCCGTTAATTTGCATATGCGTGTGTGTTTGAGTGTTTGTGAGAGTTGAGCGTTGAGCGTTGCTGTGGCTGTGGATGTGGACGAGGATGTGAATGTATTTTTTGTTTTTGGTGGTTTGCGCAACCACCAACAACATGCAGGACACCAAGGAGGACCAGGGCCATGGCCAATGCCACCCCCTTTTTGGACTGTGTGGTCGACTATCGACGTCGACGTCGCGACGCCGCGGATCGTGCTCCGGCCAGAAGCTCGGGCCCAGGCTCCGTGGTTTATCCTGCCGGCTGGCCTTGTGCAGTATGACAACAGCAGCCGCTGTTGCCAGTTCCCAGTTGCCGCAGAGCGCGACAAATAAATCTTAGTCATAGCTGGCCACTCAGCCAGCCAGCCAGTCAGCTAGTCAGTGCCACAGTAAGCCCCCAGTAAGCCAGACCAGCATTGAGCCCGCTCAACTGACTGTTGCAGCAGCAGGCGACGAGCGACTATGACGACGACGACGACGACGACTTTGCAACTTGAAATTGATTTATGGCGCAAATTTTATTGTCTGGTTCGGGACTGGAACGTGGACCACTTGACAGCCTGGTGTCTCTGGTGTCTGGTGTCTGGCCAGTTTCAACTTGTTAGCCACTAACTGTAACTGTTTAAAGTGCGTATGTGTTTGTGAATTGTGCGCGTGTCCCTGTGTTGTTGTTGTTGCTGCTGCTGGTATTACTGGCTGCTCTGGCTCTGGCTCTGACATTGACAGAGTTGAAGGGGGTTTGCTGATGGTGTGGTTATGGTGGGGCAACAGGAGGCAGTTTCCATTTCACAAACATAAACAAAATGAACGCTCTGTGACACTATGCACTGGAAATCGTTATAAATTAAATGGCGCGCGAATTCATAAATTTAACAAAACAAGTGACAACTTTCGCCGACTCAAGACACACACACACACACACGCACGCACGCACACACTCCACGTGCACACTGCATTGGCGCACAGCTCACATGGCTGGCTGTGAGGGAGGCGAGTGCACAAGAATTGTCAACAAGTAAGTCAGCAAAATTTCACCTGCACAAATAACACGTGAAGACTTCATTAATAAAACGTTTGATTTTGCTTTTTATTAGTTGTGAACATTATTTATAAATTCATGAATTTTCCATTAATCAAATATGTGTTTGAATATGCATTGCATTACTTATTATAAAATATTTTTATCTAGAAACGTTCATTAATTATTTGATTTAATGTTGAGATTTTTATTATGAAGTTAATTTATTAATATATTTTTTTTCATATGTCAAATATTTTTAATATCCAATTAATTTAAACTCAAATTTAAAGTGTACAAATTTTAGTTAACAAAAAATAAAATATTATAAATATATAAAATGAGTTTTAGAAAAATTTACAATTCCAGTATTTTCCATAGTCTTAAAATTAATATTATTTTTTGTATAATTTTAATAAGGAAACATAATTGAACTATAGAAAAATACATGTATTAAGAGCTTTGAAAACTCGAGTGAATCACTTTATCATTTTTGTGTAATATAATAACAAAAAAATTTCTAAAGAATATTTCTTATTTAAATCATTTTTAATTTAAATAATTTATTTATATAAAATATATAATACTTACATGTCAATTCACTTCTTTACTGATATATGTATCTATATACATAGCCAAGATACATAATCTTAGCGACTTCATTCTAATTCTGATCTACTTTTTGCTCTTTATAAATTACGATTTAGTATATATTTCACTTAGTATATATAATAAATATAATTAACTCTTTCTCGTTCGAAATCAGTTTGATCATTTGGCTGAGCAAAAATTGATTGTTCGAGTTTTTGTTGATTTGTGTCTGATTTTGATTAATTCGTTTGATATTTAAAGCTTTTATATATCACTCTGATTGGTTTTCGATTTATTCCGTGCTCTGCACTTATTAATTGCTTAATACAAAAGTCTTTCGACCTTTCGCTTAATTTCTTAATGGAAACTTTTTTGAAATTAAATCGTTTTTAACATCAATCCCATCGCAAAAATATCAAATTAAATTGCTTGTGTTTTTTTCGTCTTTTAATTTGTTTTTATTTATGTGCTTGTGCCCCAACGTTGATGTTCCATCAGTGGGGCTGGCCGAAACGAGGACAGCAGCAGCAACAACAACAATTGATGTGTACTTTGGTAAAGCGCATTATGGCATTCGCTTTTCGTTCGTCCAGCCGCTTATCAAGCACCACTTAAAATCACCACTCTCCCTGTCCCAGGCCCAGGCCCTGTGAAGCCTTACTTTGTCCAGTGAATCTCGTTCGGTTATTTTTGGGTGGTGCTGGCCTTTCGGAGGGAAAGCAGTCAGAACTGAAATTCGTCTGAGCCGCTCAATGGCAATAAAATGTCTCACATTGAAAAAGGAGGCAAAAGCAAAGAAACATTATTTTTACGTATATAAACTGAAATAATATCAAGTGAAGCGTTTATACATATACACATTTATGATGATGACGCTGAAGATGATAGCGATAATGGTAATGGGTCTGTCTCTTTCTCTCTCGCTCTCTCTCTCTCTCTCTCTCTCTCTCTCTTTACTGCGTATACACTTGCTCGCGAGTGTGTGGTGTTCTGTTTTAATTAAGTCCATGCTACCAGCAAAGTTGACCCATTTACGACTTGATTTCGCTCAAATATTACTAAGAAAACATATTTAAAATTGTGTAAATAAAAGTGTAGTTTTTATGAGTGCAGATACATTCCTTTAGATATTTTCTTTTCTATAAACAATTTCTGATAAGTACTCCACAGTCAATCTTTTTCAGTCTGCTCAAGTCTTGCTTATTTTGTTTTTGTTGCTTGTTTGTTTTTGTTGCATATACTTGAAATATAATTTCTGTCTCTATTAATCTTCTCATAACTTCTGAATTCGCAGAGTGTTCCAAAATCCTTTTCCATGGATAATATTAAAAATTCACTTTCAAGTAATTGAAGCTAAATTGATTTCATCGTGTCCGAGCTTAATCAATCACACTGCCCCCTGCCTGCAGGAGTTCTCGTCCTTCCATCCACTCCTCGTCGAGCAATCCTTTTTTACTTTTGTTCGCTTTTTGTTCTGCATCAGCAATTTTCTTCTACGTTCTTTCCTTTAGCGCTCGCCCTGAGCTGCTACGCTTTTAATTTGCAGCTGATCTTTTGATTAATGCCTGAGCGACTGCTCCTTTTGGTCGACGGTCGACGGTTGTCTGCTTTATGCAAATGGTCGGCTCTTTAATTAGAAAAAACTCCATTCGCTCCCTGGCGAGGGCAGCGAGAAAAATGCCGTTCATTTGGCTACTCCCCTTCGTAAGTTGTCGCCAAGCTTCGCTCATTATGCCGAGTTTTTCTGTCGTTTTGTTTGTCATTTATAAATTGGAAAAGTTTTCTTAAGCAAATTATGCCATTTTTTGCTCTCAGGCGCCAGCCCAGCGCAGCCCAGCCGAACCCTTTTCGGCTATATGTACTTGGTTTTAATCGCGCAAATGCTTTTCCTCTGGCCAACAGATTCGCTGCGCCCAAAGAATTTATCTCGAAATGCAAAGCAGCATCTAGATGCTGCTAGTCCAATAACAACTCCAACTCCGAGTTCTGCTTTAGCTGCGCCAAGACCCTTTCGTCCTTGCAGCGCAGACACACAGCCAAACCGAATTAAAGGGGGATTATCATCATTTCATCTTGTTGGCTGACGAACTCCCCTCCGCTGCCTTCCCTCCACTCCGGATTTTCCTCGCTCCTGGTGAACCCTTTGCGGCCACTGCCATCGCTCAGCTGACGTTTCTCAAGCGACGACTGCTTCACAGCCTGCCGACCTGCTTATTTGCTTCCCTTCTTCGTCGTCTTGTTCTTCACAGTTTTTGTAGTCATGTTTTTCCAACTGCGACTCAGATTTGCCTCCGATTCGGACTTGGATCCGGCATTGAGGTAGGCAAGGGTTAACATCCGCACAGAACCAACTTCAACCAGCCTCGACTGCGGGTTCGGCGTCAGCTTCAGGTTCCCAAGCGTCGACTTTAGCATCCGCTTCACTCGCTGGTGCATTCAACTTAATGTCTTTGATTTATTGTCGCTGCCCCTTTCCGCTGCCAAGGCAATGAAAGCGAAACAATGCCCGGGACAAGGCAGAAGTCGGCACCAGGAACCAGAAACGAGCCCTTGTTCTTGAGCCAACAGCCAACAACCAGCAGCCAACCAGCCAACCAGCCAACTGTCTTCTGCTTAGAGGTCTGCTCCGTAAGTAGGTCTATAGGCTACCGAGGCACTTTCAGTTTTCAGCGTGGGTTTAGCCGTCTGTGATTGCGCTTCCTTTTTGGCTTCTTGTGATGTAATAAATATGCGACCCTTTGTCTGCTGCAGATCGCTATCCCTGTCTGTGTCCCTGTTGCTTGTGGCCGTGTGGCATGTGAAAATGAGAACATGTGTTTGTTGCTGCCAGAAGAGGGAAATGCCATAAATACATGTTGAAAATCTGTTGATTGGCAAGCAAATAAATTCTTGTCTATTTTGTGGTCAGCAGACCAACAGACGGAGCCCCACGGAGATTATGTAATTCAGATGCGTTGCAACTGCCACTTCCACTGCAACTGGCACTGCAACTCAAGCAAGTGAGGCTGCTGGGTGTGTCTGCTGTAATTAGCCGAACGAACGAAATGTGGCTAGGTCGTCCGCACACACAGAAGTTCATTCAGTTGTAGCTGGGACTATAGCTTGCGGTTAATCAGTCTGTTGTAGAAATCCTTTTTTGGTGCTTGCCTAGCGAACATAAATTCTAATGGTTTCTGGTTTCTGGTTGCAAAACTTTGCCTAGTCTAATGTGTGTGTGTGTGTGTGGTGGATGTGTGGGTGTGTGCTGTAAAAGTAGACCACAAAATTGTTGGTATTGCTATCAAGCAACCCTCCCGTGCATGCCAAGCAACAGCATCAATGCTAACCGAAACAGTGCAAACAAATAACCACACAAATTGTGACAAGCTTACAGAAACTTTTTTGTTTCTGGGCGGCAACGCACACGCCCCATTGACTGCCACAGACTAGAGTTAAGAGTTGTTGTTGCTGTTGCAGATGAGCGCGCTGCAATTTGATTGATGTCTGCCTCATTGAGCATAAACTGAATATGAATGCAAGGTGTGCTAAGATACGAAATTACCTATTCGCATATAATAGTGGAAGAAATCAGAAGTCTATTGAGAACTGTGCGCTTGCTCTCCGCTGAATACTTAATTCGCATTCTCACATCAATCTGGAATGGAAATTCTTTCTGATTTGCATGCAACTCTATCGAATAGCTGCAACACCTACCCATTTAATTGCAGCTGTTGCTGCCAGTGGCCGCGTGGGTGTCGCACACAAAACAATGCAAATGTAATTGCCCATTACTGAGTGATGCGGCGAGCAGTGAGTGAGATTCACTCAGTCAGCCCCGTCGAGTCGACTCAATCGAGCTCAGTGTTCCCCTCTTTCTGGGCCGTCATGCGCATGTCGAGTTGCTGACGAGGTTCTCTTACTCTGATAGTTGTTGAGCTTTGAGCGCCTGGCAAATGTCACCTTCGATCAGCAGCGAGTGAAACCCGCCCGCCCCATTGCTTCTCCTCTGCCTCTGTATCTGCCTCTGCTGCTGCCACACGTAGGTGCACTCAAGTCAAAAGGAAATGTCAGTCAGGCGACAAGCCCACAAACAGCAACAGCAACAGCAACGGCAACAGCAACTGTTGTCTTTCTGTATTCTAGGGCTAATCCTGAGCCGAAACACGTGCAACGACAGCAACAGCAACGACAACGGCAACAGCAGCCACTGTGGTGAGTTCTGTGAGCGACAAAGCTGCAAGGCGACAAAAGTTCAGGCAACATGTTGCAGTTGCTGCTGTAGCTGAAATGCAATTTCACAAATACTCACACATGCACAGAGGCGAGCTTGTATTGGTCTCGACTCGCTTGACGACGTCAGCAGCAGCAGCAGCAGCAACGGCAGCAGCAACTGCAAACTGTGCCGCCCGGCCTATAAGGCCAAAGCTGGCGTAGCTGTTGCCGTTTGACGTCGATTCCGATTCCGATTGCGATTGCGAGTCGGAGTCGCTTTTTTTAGCAAGCCGCATTCGCTTTTTGGCTTTCGTGCCGCGCGGCAGCCAAAAACCCAGAGAATTCCCTACAGAACTTTTGCACGCGTTCCCGTCTATAGCGTATCCTAGCGGGCTTCCTTAACAATATTACGTGCAATCTGCTGTGCACCCATGTGCTGTGTGTTAAACTGTTAAACAATTGAGACCTGCCAACTGCGAACTCGAAAAACAAAAACAAAAAGAGAGAATAAACAAAAACTGCACAAATTGTTGCAGTCGTGTTGCTTGGCTATTTGCGACGGCAAAAGTTTTGTGACCCGTTTACGAAAACGTTTCGAGAGGAAATTGCATTTTGTATTTTGTGTGTCTGCTGCTCACATTGTGCGAAACTTTCAGTTGGTGAGTTTGGATCTGGCTTAAATGAGGAACAGACTACAAATATTTCATTTCAAGTGCAAGAAATTTCAGGCTGAGTATTATGAAAACTCTTTATAATATAAACAAATAATGTTTATTAAAATTCGATGCTTCGACGTTTGTTATGCTAAAAATTAATTTTATAATGGAAAATAACAGATCTGTTTACGATTCACTGCCGAGAACTGAGCTCAAAAGTTTTTGCTGCTGTCTAACAATCAGTTGCGAGATAACTACCAAGCGAGCAAGTTCATCCGGTTCTGCTTAGATTTGTCTCACTTCTGAGTTCTTGCAAATATATCTTTATGTCAGGCAATTGATCAAGTCCAAGACCCAGACGTAGACCTAGACCCAGACCCAGACCCAGGCCGAGAGCCAGAGAGAGTCACCAGTTATACCAAAAAAAGCTAAGTAAAACCAGTAATCACATACATATGTTTGGTACATAGCTCATACGAGCCATAATCGTCAACTTCCTTTTGGTCAGCGGCACGGCACTGTTTCCTGCACGACACTGAGGCCAACAACTGCTGCAACAGCAACAGCAACAACAACAGCATCGACAACAACAATAATAACTAATGCTAGAGCTATGCTATCCGCAGCTGCAGTTGGCATCTCCTCATGCAGGCTGTTGCTGTCCAATATCATTTTGAAATAACTCAACTAAGCAGCGCTCCGCATAGAGCAAGACACCATCCAGACTTGACCAAGTGGCTCGGCCAGCGAAATGCCAAA
This sequence comes from Drosophila mercatorum, assembly GCA_961210405.1. NCBI lineage: Eukaryota > Metazoa > Arthropoda > Insecta > Diptera > Drosophilidae > Drosophila > Drosophila mercatorum. Next base: position 22,792,380 of record CAUIUS010000004.1, on the reverse strand, counting down.
ACCAAGTTAGAAAACAACAAAATAATTGCAATCCCAGTTGCCAGTCGACAGTCGCCAGGCGGTCGTCCCATTCAGAAAGACCAAACCAAACCAAACCAACAAGACAACAGCACAAAAAACAACAGAAAAAAGGGATAAGCCGGAAAGCAACACGGAACCCAAATTAATACAATAATTGAAGCCAATTTAGTATAATTTTCTTCAATTTCATTGTTGTTGTTGCTCGCTGTTTGTTGCTGTTGTAGCTGTTGTTGCTGTTGTTTGTTGTTTGTTGCTGTTGGTTTTACTGTCTAGCCATTGACTTTGCCAACTATTATCGCATTTGTTTGGCATTTGCTCCCTCCACCGTACCCCCTCCGTCTCTTAATCCGTTCTAAAATAACTTGAACTTAATTTCCCGCGTGCCTTGTAAGCTTTTCCGAGCTCCAGACTCGGTCTCAATTGCAGACCAACTACGAAAGTTTATTTACACATTTCATTGTCCTCCCTTTCTCTCTGCCTCCCGCTCGCCTCATCTAACTCAATGTCTGACATTTTATTAGCCAATCTGTGGCGCTCGTTACCTAATTGCATTAAGCCAGCCGTACCAAAGTCTTGCCTTGACCAAAAATCTGCTCAACCAACACACAGAATAGTTGCCCAACAGACTTGAATTTCGTTGTAAAATAAGTACATGTATAAAATATAAACAGAAAACATAAAACATATTTTCATTTAATGAAATCATACAATTTGAAAGTGTTGTAGAATTGTGTTAATTAAAAACTTTCAAAACGCAAGTTAAACGGGCAGAAGGCAACTTCATCAGTTATTATATTATTTTATATATGTGAGGAGTTTTTCTTATAATGGAACAGAAGTTTTCCATTTAAAATGCAAATGAAATGAAACAGAGTAGAAGGCAATAAATTTATATTACAAACTAAACATAAATTTATTCATTATTTATTACAAAATAAATACAACCGATTTCGCAGCTCATTTTCACATTCTATAATCAAATACAATTAATATTCTCATACATATTTATTAATTAAAAATTTGTGCAAAATTAACCTCAAAAGGCAAAGCAACTTCATTATTATTATTGTTTGACAGAGTACTTTTCTAGTCTTAATAGAGATATATCTTATAGCAGAACAGAATTTCTATACTGAAAATTAAAATCAAAAGAAATGTAGAAGAAGGCATTTACAAATTTACTATTTATTATTAACATATTATCATATTCTGTAAACATTTACAAATAAAAATATAATTTTAATTCATTCCTCAAAAATTATTAGAATGGAACGAATTCATTATTTGTTATATTACTTTAAACATTTTTTTGAAGATATTAAAATAAAAACGAATTCAGATTACAAATTCTTTATATTTTCAAATCAAATTGATTACAAAAACTGCATTTAAGTGACTAAGATCAATCACATTCCATGTTGTAGTTGGTGTCATTTGAGGTAGGATAGGAATTTATCCTTTAGCGGTCCCTTAGATAGGATAGGAAATACTTCAGCATTACGCTTCGCTGATATAGATACACCCATGACATTCCTTAATTTCTGAGACCATGAGCTCGCTGTCTTGTCAAAATCTTGTCACATGCCCATTTCCATTCGGCAAATCCATTTGCAAAGCGAATGTTAAATATTTTTGATAGAGTCTCGCAGCGACAGAAAAATACTCGAAGTATTAATAAAAACCGAAATTAAAAATTGTGTTTTTCTTTTTTTTTACCTTGTTTTTTTTTTCAGATATTTTTGCATTTAACATTCTGCGAAAATTGTTTTCATTTATGTTTGAGTTTTTCTTTGGTGCCGCTGCTTCGGCCGCTGCTACTGCCGTTGTAAGTTGTAATTTGAAAAACATCACCACAAACTGTCAAAATGCACTGACATTTACAAATTATTTTGCTGGCAGCAGCCATGGGGTGCCGGTGATATGGTGGTGCAGCCAGCTGCCCCACATGCCCCACTCGCCGCTGCCAGCAGCCCATTGGCAGCAGTTGGGGCCGTTTGACGCTTTGAAATGCGAAATGGAAGCGGTCAACGTTAATTTGCGTCAACGGGCTAATAAAGTTTCGTGTCGCCTTTTGCTTTTGATTTGGCATGTTTTTGGCTAACGGGCAACAAAGTTGGCTAATGCATTCGCCACTGCTGATCAGCTGTATCTCTGTCTCTATATGTCTCTGTTTCTGTCTCTGTCCACACAAGAAATTAGACAAGCCATAAAAACATATAGGAGAAGCTGACATTTCAATAGCGAAAAGTTGCTCTCGATGCTACTCACGAGGTCCGCATCTGCATCTTCAGCTGGGCATCACCCTTTGGCTCTTATGAAATTCCGAATGCACATTAATTACTTTTGATTGAGCACCTGAGCTGATGCTGCTGCTGCCGCTGCCGCTGCAGCAACAAAGTATCAATGAACCTTCCTTACGCCGCGGGCGATGCAACCGAATAAGTGAGGATCGTTTGTCGTTGTTGCCTTCGATGCAGTATCTCTTTCGCTTTTAGTCCGACTCGTAGTTGCGCAAGGTGCAAACTGGCTGCATAGATTGGCCCTACCTGTGCCCACAGCTGCCCAGCTGCCTGGCTGCCTGGCTTATTGGTCTGCGTGCCTAGGAGTGGCCGCGCCTAATAGCTGAAGAGCACACGGCACAGCGAAGCCAGCTCTGTGGCTGTTGCTGCTCACGTTGTGGCAGAGGAAGAGGAAGCGGCAGAGGGTAAAAAATGAATTATGATTTGACGGTAGGCATTTAATGGATGGCCATGGATCTTTGACTCGAACAAAATTCTCGTTTGGCGCCAACATATTGACAGCTGTACACCTGTGTGCGCGCGTGTGTATGTGTGTGTGTGCGAGATGTTATTTAGCCGGACAGGTGAATGCCATTTAGTTAGAATGCCTTTTTGTCTGTCCCTCAGTCAGTCCGTCCGGCGCTCCTTTGAGTTTTTATTTCTTTTGTATTGTCTAATTGAATTCGCTTGGCAGCGACAGCGGCGCATTGCCTTCTGACGTGCTGTGAAAGCCATTCGATAAGGAAGTGCAGCCCGAGAGTAACACCTTGTGGTGGCCACGGCCACGGCCACGGCCACGACGATGGCGTGGCAATGCGATCTAAGCAGGCAGTGAAAAGCATTCAAAATTAGATCATGACAGCTACTCTCAAGTGCTGTTTGATATTTTGAGTTTTCAGTGCTTCGGCTCTTGATGGATAGGTGTTGCTCTGTGGTTGACTTTTGATGGCTGCTGATCGCTCCGATACGCGGGGCGTGACCTCATCTCTTTTACTCCCCGAGATGTAAAAGTAAAAGATACTATGGTAGGGGCAGATAGCCCAGAGCCAAGAGCGTATTTCCATATGCTTTCAGTTAGATATACATATCTTAAAAGAAGTAACCATTAAGTTAGAGTACAGCAGAGCTTATGTCTGCCAATTAGTCGAAACATGATTAGATTGTTCGATGGCCGTCTCTGTACCGAGATCCTTCGCAGCTTAACAGCTCTACGCCTACACACAATTCACATTAGCCAAAAGAGCTGGAGCATGAGCAAGAGCATGGGCATGGGCGTTGCTGCAGCCACAAAAGCGACAACAGCAATAACAACAACAACATGTTGCGGCATTGCTATAAAAATGTTCAAAACCCTAAGCAGTTCAAAAACACATCTCACAGTTTAATGGCTCAAAACTACAACCAGCTCACCAGCAAACCAGCTAACCGAACTAACAACCGGCAACTGGAAACAGAGCCGCCCACCGTTGGGGCCTTATAAACAATGGCAATGCATAAATTTGTTGCCTCAGAGATCGCTAAAGGAGACGAACTGAAAAACTCATTAGGGGCATCGCCTACGTTATATAAATGCAATAATATTGTACAAAATTACGACCTCAATAACATAAATTTCACAGACGGGTCACAGGCGGGGCAGACCGAGGCGAAGGTGGCGGAAGGTTGCCCACTCTTTGGCGAACTCTGCTGCCTTGTATCTAGTATGCTATTATGAGACACGCATTGCGTAAAAGTTCATTATGTAAAAGGAGTTGCCGTTCTTATCGGAACTTATGGCCCAGAAATATGCGTCAAACAGCGCTATAAACATAAACTAGGCGAATTAATTGAGTTGAGGCAGCGGCAAGGTGGAGTTCCGAATGTGCCCTTCCGAGAGCCGCTCATAAAGTGTACAAATTATGCATTTCTCTCTGTTAAGTCGCATGTTGCACCTGCAGCTGCAGCCGACGTCGCCGACGTCGTCGTCGTCATCGACATCGCATTAGAGCCGCATTTGGCCAAAAGCGGCAATTTGAGCCATCGCTGGCTGAGCTACCTGCCCGGCCGGGTCTAATTGAGTTTTGAGAGTCGTTACACTTCATCGCAATGGGAGTAAATTAAACTGTCATTAGTTTACCCTTTGGCACTTTTGTCGCCCCGTTGCCCTCAGAGTTGCGAACCCGATCCAAGCGATCTCAACATGTGAAGTGGCGCGTTTTTTCGTGTTTTCTTTCTTTTATATATTTATTTTATTTTACTTATTTTTTTTCTCCTCTGCGGCCGTAATAATTTTGTAGGTTTTACGAGTGCCGCCAAGACAATTAGGCATTTGTTGAATTGTTGTTGCACAACACACACACACACACACACACACTCAGTGCCAAGTGTGGGCATTTTGTTTAGCGGCATTTGACGCTTTGATGTGCGCAACTGAAAAACGCGCGCGAGACGCGCGACTCGCGAGCCCGGATCGAATCTAACGCCTTTTCAAAACTTTGTTAGCTACATGGCTCTTAGCTTTTGTTGTTGTCGATGTTGTTGTTGCTTTTTACCATGCTGAAGATTTATTTTTCCATTATAGTGTGCCGACATCGAACAGCATTGTGGGTGTCTATGCCTTGACACAAGCCATGGGGCCATGACGAGCACAAAACCAAAAAAAGCACATGAAAATCATTTGGGAAACAACAGAGAGTTTTGCTTTCTTACTTTCTGCTGAGATGATTTTCAATTTTTCCAACAAAAGGAAACCAAAGAGCATCCAGCGCACAGCCAGAAGCTTGAAAAGAACAAGTGCTAAATATATTAATTTCCATTAGGGTTAGTTCGCTGTGAAACGTATAAATAAACAAGTTTACTTTGGACTGAAAGTGTGAGCTATCCTCTGATTTGTCAGCAGATAACTATATGTTTCAGCACATGGTCACTTTCCACCATATAGAGGTAGATCGATATTGTGAAACTTTTTATTTATGATAAAAAGAATACTTTTAATAGCTAATATCAAACTTAAGATCATATGCTTTTATCCATATATATTTATTTCCTCTTCGCTTTTGCCTTGGTTTCCAATTAGTCTCAGCGTTTTGGATTTCCTAAGCCTTTTGCACGCGCTTTCGCTGCGTTTTGTTGAGCGCAGTGAATGCTGTCAGCTTTTCGCGTCTATTAAGTTTCAGTTTTATTTGGGCCTGTGGCCAATGCATAAATTGACTAACGCTGACTGGGCACATATAAAAACACAAAACTGACAAACTGAGAAATTGAATAGCCCAGATCACACACAAATCCGCAACAGTTTATTGCACCTGCCAAAAAATTAGAAAAAAGTTAAGCTTACTACCTCTGTGTGTGTGTGTGCTTCTTTTTTTATGACTAGCTAAAAGATATAAAACCACTTTTTAATTCAAATGCGCTACAAAATGTTATGGACCATCAAATAATTTGCATAAACTGTCTTGGCACGTGTCGCCGACTGCACAACAGATTCGCTCACATAAAAATTGAACCAAATTCAAATTAATGAATGAACGGAATCAAATTTCAGTTTTAAAATATAGAATAATTTCTAATTTAAAGAAACTTCAAATAAATACAGAGAAATATGTAAGCAGGAATATGTACGAAAATTTGGAAAAAAAAAAAACAAAACATATTTGAAAAGCTTTCAAACTAAAATACTTTAACTCATTGTCTCGAATATAAAAGATTAAGTCTTCATGCACATAAAGTTAATATTATACATAGATATAAATATATTGAGATGGTGAAACATGTATATAAAATTTATACATTTTTTTAAAGTCAGTTAAAATACAATTAACAAACCATTTTTACTCTTGGTGAGTAATTCTGCAATTTATTGACAAAGCATAGATAGATAGATAGATAGATAGATAGATAGATAGATACATAGATGAAGTATTCATCTACATTAAATATAGCATACTAATTTAAAGACAATATATTGTCGTTAGTTTTTAAGGTTAATTTTAGCTCGCATCACATGCAACTAAGATCTTAGACTCCGAAATCTTTGATTATTATGAGTTTCATATGACTAGGGCATACGAGGGAAAAAATATATTCTTTGAATGATTCGGTTGCTATATTTCAATCGGTAGAACTAAAAGCTATACATTTTGCATGACTGAAATAAAAATTTAGATATAAGCTTTAATCAAACCCTGATTTACATATGCCCCTTCACTTAACCATATTGCGAACTTTGAGACATAAATTCAATATAATCGTAAAACTGAATGTACAGAAAGCCGTTGCCTTAATTTTGATATAAAGCAATCTCAAACAGAATACAATCTACATGTGAAATATATGTATATATTATGAGAATCTTTAACTCATATAGGGTATTCAGTGTTCGGTATCGCGAATAGAGTCTCTGCTTAGCTGAATGTTGGAGCTGCGGCAGATAAAACAGAAAACAGTCTTTCGATTTTTGGCTTACCTTTGTTGTTAATGATTCACTTGCCACACTGTTGTTGCCATTGTTGTTGTTGCTGTTAATGACTTGACAGTAAAGTGGCCTACACAATTTATGGCAAACTTGTCCGCCTACAATCAGTTTTCATTCAGTTCTATCCGAGTTGGTGCTTGTGCCTGTGCCCGTGTTTGTGTGTGTGTTTTAATGCCTTCGTCTAGTTTGGTTTTTTAATTGAAACATTTTTGACCATATTTTCTTAATGATCTGACATGACATGGCGTCTCTCTCTTTAGCGGGTGTATGCGAGTCTGCGTTGGCTTTATAAATTCATAGTAATTTTAGCTAATTTAATGCAGAGCTAACTAAAATACTAAAGAAGGGGAAGATATCTATATATATATTTCACATGCTACCTATATAGCTTATATACACACATACATATATACTCACATATACATATGCATCATTATTATAATTTGTACATTGTGTTCTCCACTCTGTTTATTGCAGTCGCCAGCACAAAAGCAACGCCAACGCCTTTGGGCCACAAGCTGCAAATGCTGGGTAAGTTTTCATTATTGTTGTCTTCATGTTGCTATTATTTTTGTGTCTCGTTCCTGCTGATGTTGTTGTTGTTGCTGGTATTGCCAGGCACTTTTATAGTCACTTGTCGTTAAAAGAATATGTGTTGAAAATGTTTTTTTATGACACGAAATGAGCAGGGCCATAAAATTGAGCCGAGTGAGCAATATAACGATGTGCCTGCAGGCCTGTTGAATTCACTAAATGGCATTTGCATTTCATATGCAATAACTGTCGGACACTGAACTGCAATGGGAATGTACATGTGTCATAAAACGTCATGCCCATGCGCAGCATACGTCAACATATGCGCGACTCAACGAAAATATTTAAAGTTGCATTAATCTGCTGTCAGGTGAAGAGCTAACTTTGGCAGACACTCCCTGCTAGATAATGCCTATATAATCAGAGACTAGTTCCCTTATGGAGACAGACATACGAGGTCAATACCCCTTAACTCTCAACTCTCAACTCTGTTGAGCAACCTTTGGGAACTGTTTAATCACTTCCTATTGAAAGCTTGGCCAAAGTGGAAACTTTTATCAGTACGAGAAACAAGCGAGAGATGGAAATGAAAAAAGCCAAGAAGAGGAATCGATAGAGATAAGGTCCAGATATAATGCCAACTAATTGAATTGATTTATGCATGTCGCGCATTTTAATGAAGTATTTTCCCTGAGTTGTTGTTGGGGCCGCTGTCGATTGATTAATTTGAATTTATTTGCCTGCGATATTTGTGGCCGCAGCATAATTTTCGGTTTTTGCTATATCAATTTTAATAATAGCACATTATACATAAGTTGCGACTCGGTTGTTCGTTGTCTGTTTTGTGTCCACACTCGCTATTATTTATTTATTTATGCACGAACAGTCGGAGCTGCGGCCAGTTAGTAGTTGTTGCTAGCCGTCAGTAGCTGGCCGCTAAGACAACATAAGCAATTCTCAAGCAAGGGCGAGCGGAAGGACGAGGCGGAGAACCAGAAAGAGTAAGAGTAAGAGTGAGAGTAAGAGAGAGAGAGAGAGAGAGAGAGGAAGCATCATTGATTTATGCCTGGCACTTTTTATGGCCATTTTGTTTGTAATTTATTAACAAGCTTGTTAACAACGTCGTCGGGCCAATATGCAGATGCAGATATAAAACCTACCAGCTCACTGTGCGCGCACAATAAGCCTGCGCCTGACCAGTTCGCAGAGGTTAAAGGCCAATACGGCAGCCAGGCAGCCCGGCAGTCGCAGTCGCAGTCCCAGTCGCAGTTGCAGCCAGCAGGTGGCTTTCGGCTTCATGTTTATAGAAAGTTTGTTATTTTTATTTTTTTGCCAAAGGCGTGCATTATGCACAAGCAGACACACACAGTCACACTCACACACTGAGAAGTGCTCCCTCTTAAATATTTAAACAAGAAATATGAAGTAATACAAAAACTTTGACGTTCAATTCTTCAGCTCGATCCTCCATAGGCACATGATTTGTTTGCTCAAGCGCGCGCGGTAGCCAAGTGCTGGAGCCACTGCTCAAATATTCTAAATATTTGCTAAATAATAGAAAAGACAGCGGCAATCGGAGTCGCGCTGCCGGCCAGGCCCAACTGCCAAACCAGCCAAGCGTTGCCGCAGCGTAGGCCCAGACACAGCTCACAGGTAAGGCAGTTGCTTTTGCCTTTGCCGTTTAAATAGCGGCTACTATTTGCGTACTAAAGTGTACCCGACTGACGAACTGACAAACTGACCAACTGAGATCCCAGCTCAATGAATGCTTGTCAAATAGGCACACACACACACTCGTAGTCACTTTGAGGCACGTCAATTGAAGTCGTCCGCGTTGTCGTCATCATCAGCGGCGGACAGTTTGTGCCGTACAGCTGACAGAGAGACAGCTCCGAGAGTTTATTTTTCTGTGTGTGCCGGTCACAGACACTTGAATACCTTTTGTTTGCCGTGAGCCATTGATACGAGCTTCGAGAATGTCAATGAGGCATTCGACTAAGAGCTAAGAGCCAAGTCCTAGCTCTCAGTGGCTCAGGCTGAGTATACCTAATCATAATTGCGAGCTGGCCCAGAGCATAGCCCATGGCACCAGCTGACTAACTGATTTATCTGTGCAACAATCTAATTTCAATTGTAAGCCAAACAAGACTCCGACTCCGAACTGGTCTCAGCGGTTGAGAGCTGTGTCGGCGGCAGCGCCAAGTTGTCAACTTAATTTACAGCTAACATGTGAGCTACAAGTTCGCGGCGATTGAGCAAGCGATAAAAAGTATTAATTTCATAGCTCCACACAATTAACATAAATTGGACAAACGGCCAACCGGGCAGACAGACGCACAGACGGACGGGCGGGCGTACTGAGAGACAGACGAGGCAGTTAGACGTACTTATAAATATGCAAATAGTTCAGATTACAAACGAGCAATGCACTGCCCCGATCCGTATATCGCAGATAGAGACTCGCTCGCTCGCCCGCCTATCAATTGGCAATTTTCGCTATTGATATACGGTTTTATGTACCCGGCAAAGCCAATGGCAATGGCAATGGCAACTTCAGCGGCAACGGCAACGGCACGAGCGTCGACATTTGGCTGACAAATGTGCTGACGTGTCTGACTAAATGGCAGCTCGGACACTTGGCTAACTCGTAATATGCGGCTTACGCGATTTCCGAATCAGCATCGTCTGACGAGCTCAATTAACATAATTGTAGATGAGTCCCAAATGCCAGCCAAGCCATAAAGTCTACGAAAGGTGATCAGCACAAGCATTAGAGCACAGAAGGCAATAGTGAGTCGAAACAATAATTTGCAATGAAGAGGAATACGAGGCATATCGAAATCAGAATCCAGTTAGGACCGAGAGTCAACAATGCCTTCCTCAGTCTCCGTTTTCCACACATTTGCATAACAATACAAGGTATGCGACGCACTCGCCGAAAGGAACAGCAATCGATAAGCCATTTCAATAAATCGTGCGAGTACAATAAAAGTAAATTAAACGCTTTTTTTGCTGCGCTCCTGTCGAGTTGTGTCTCAATTTGCCAGACCGGTCAAGGCGGCCAGTGCATGCGTGCAGTGCCTTACTCCAGAGCCAATGCCAGTGCCAGTGCCAGTGCCAGTTCCAGTTCCAGCTCCAATTCCAGTTCCACTTTCGGCTCAGTTCCAGCCAGCCTGTGCCCTGTGGCCACATCTGATGACGTGCCCCAATATGCGTAACTTAACTGCGCAAAAGCAGCAACAGCGACTCGCAGCACTTCACGCAATTACCTGGAAGTCGCCATCAAGAAACCCAAAAAAAAAACAGACAAAGAAAAAACAGGATTACTTACCGTTGCTAAGACGAAGATTGAATATTCTTCCGTCACAAATGCAATTTCCGATTGATTTGTAATGATAAATAGTAGTTAGCATGCAGAAATAGATTTTTCAGAAATAGAAGACGTAAAAGGAGAAGTACCTCTAAATTCTATATGAACTATGATCTCTTCCGTCTGAACATATACATTATATATCAATAACAACAATCCCTCGTCACCAGGTTGCAGAGCTGTCGATCTTATGACTCCCCAGCTTGGATTACACAATTCTTTGCAATATAATACAACTCTCTGTAAGGGTATCAGCATTTAGGCAATGTAGGAAACAAAAGCTTTCGCAACTTTCCACATTTAGCCGGTCAGGCAGCCTCGAGGGTTGCCCTTACTTGGGCGTCAATGAAATGCAAATGCCTGGCCTGCTGCTGCTTATGTTATTGTTGTTGCTGATGTTGTTGTTTGGCTGCTTATCAATAATCTATTGGCCAAAAACGTTGAGCAGATAAGCGGCGGTGGCGGCGGCCTTTCTCTTGTTAGCTGTGTCCTGGGCATATTAAGCCATAAAACGCATGCAAATGAAGGCGTTGAAATGCGCATACAACAAGACTTTGCAGCCAGATACGGTGCCCAGCGCAGGCCTCGCTTCTGACAGAGCCCTAAATGCAGAGAGGCGTTTGCGCCTGCTTAAAGGGCGCAACAACTAACGCGCTTCAGCTACAGATGAACGCGAGCGAAGGGGCAGCTGTCTGCAGCGAGGGCAGCTTTGCTGGGGGTAAGTGGCAGTCGCAGTCGCAGTCGCAATCGCAGTGGCTGCGGCTGTGGCTGTGGCTGTGGCAGCACCTAAAACGAGCACCGGCTGACTGGCAATTAATTATGGCTCAGTGTTGGGCCAGTGTCTGGCATATGTTTATTTACTTAATTTACTTAATGACACACATACAGAGCAGAGCTGAGCAGAGTCGAGCAGAGCTGAGCAGAGTCGAGCAGAGCTGAGCAGAGCTGAGTAAAAAGATGGGCACGAGTCGGCGCACATTTGGGTGAGGTCATCGTCGTTCTATAAAACCATCTATATATATTTATATAATATATATATATAGATATATGTGTGTGTGTGTGTCTAATAAATAACATTATTAATTACCAGTGCAATTAACTATAAGTACACCAACGCACACACACTCACACTGGAGAGACGACGCCTCGATTTCGATTTGGGTTTCAGTATCTACAGATACATAGATAGATACATCTTACAGATACATATAATATGTCTATGCTAGATAGATAGACACACGCTACGCTGCACTTTGTGACCCAATTTGAATTTCTCATCAGCTTCTCGCAGTTATTAAGGCGAATTTTGTTTTTCCATCACTTGTTAGGCATTCAGAGTTTTTCGCTTTTAATGGTTCATTTCGTCTTATATTGAGTGATATATGAATGCATTAATCTTAGTTTATGTTTATTGCCATATGTTATGGCCGCATATAGATGCGCATGTGTGTGAGTGTGTGTGTGTGAGTGTGGGTATCGAGTTGTATGCAAAACGTGCAACATGAGACCTTATTAAAGCAACGAATAAGGCATTAAGATCCACAGAGCACAATTTATGTCGGCTATATACGATTTTATGACTATTTTACAAAATCGTCTTGCATTCGCAGGTTCCCACAAGATATATATTTATAAGAGCATTTATTAGAGATATGAGCGCATGATCCTAATGCACATCGCATAAAACTTATCTATATGGACACCATAAAATACTTCAGTTCGGCAATAAAACGAGAGAGAGTCTGAGTATTATCGTTCGATAATTATCAAAATTAAGTCTTCCCCACTCGATCTCTCTAATTATATAAATATGTTTCTCGCAAGACTCTCTGCCCTCTTCGTATACTAATTTTACTGTCTGCTGCTCTGGCTGCTGTTCTTAACATTTTGCTACATTAATCTCGAGAGCTCTCTCTCTTGTCGCTTGTTACGCTAAAAATATTGAAACTGTCAAGTGCATAATCATCTGCCCAAAAACAGAAACCAGCCAAAATTACAGGGCAACTAAAAATGTTTTAAGCATTTAACCCGAACTGCAAGAAAGTCTCTCTCTCTCTCTCTCTCTCTCTCTCTCTCACTGTGTATCTCTCTCTAACTCGCTCGTCTGCTGAAACTTTGTTGAGTTGTCAGTCCGCCCCGTCTGGCCGTCGTCTGGTGCTGGCTGTGTCACAACGCTTAATCTTTATTAATTACAGTGGAATAATAAGGCAACAACAGCAGCAGGAGCAACAGCAACAGCAGCAGCCGCAGAGAGATAGATGGGAGCTAGAGCTGCTCGTGGGCATGGCGCATAGTTTGGCAGCCAGACAGGCAGGGCGCAGCCCCATCCCAAGCCCAAGGCAACTGATTAATGCGCCAGCCGAAGAGCCAACAAGCAAATATGCCACATGCAACACCAACAGCAGCAGCAGCAGCAGCAACAACTTTGGTGGTTTGGAATTTAAGCAGCGCGAAGGGTTTTGGTTTTGGTTTTTAGGTTTCTAGTTTTGGTTCTACCTTTGGCTTTGGCCCGCGCTTTGGCCGGGGCTTTGGCCTGGTCTGTGGCTCTTGCAAGTGCGTTGTAGTTGCGCTGCCTCCCTCTCTCTGCCACGGCGGCGCATTCATCAACGTCGGCATCCACAAATGCCTGCTACATGCAAAACAAGACGCTCTCCCAGCCACACGCTGCCAAATGCACAGCCAAGCCCAGCCAGTCAACCAGTCAACCATAGAGTAGATTTGGAAGTGGGAATTGTAATGAACAGGGGATTGGGAATGGGGCTGAAGAGCATATAAAAGGCGGCAAGGCTAAATTAGATAGTAGAGAGCATAGTAGCTATAAAAACCATTTGATCCTTTGTGTGCACCGGTACCGCCTCTCCCTCTCTCTCTCTCTCTCTCTCTCTCTCTCTCTCTCTCTCTCTGTCTCTCACTCTGTCTGTCGACCTTTTTTCCGTGCTGCGAACGTCGCCTAATTACGCCTCTATTTTGGGCTAATCAGCAGCAGCAGTGTTGACCCCGGCTCCAGTTGAACCGGCCAAAAGACAAGGGTCAGCTGCGCGTCATGTAAATGAAGTTGCTTTTAGGCTAATGGGAGGGAGAGAGAGAGAGAGAGAGAGAGAGAGAGTGAGAGAGAAGGAGGGAGAGTGAGCAGAAGCAGCTGTGTGTCAGCTTTATAAATGCTCTTCCAATTCCCAGTTCGGCTGTCAATCAGTTTCGGGTGCTGTGCAAATATTTGTCAGTTTCTGCGGCCGTCTGCATATTTGCACTTCAGCTTAATGCAATTCGAAATGCAACTGAGATAATACAGAGACAGCAATTAAATATGCGCATAACTGTTAATAATCATTGAATCAATATGCTGACAATTTTCTCACGCAGCCAGATATTCAAATGAGATGCGAGATGCGAGAAGCGCCTCATCCCGGCCAGAGGACGAGCACAATGACATCAGCTCGAGGGGTTCGCCGCTCGAGCGAAGAAAGTCAACGAGCGGAGCAGGATGGCTTACAGGGGTTCGATTTGTGTCGACGCGCGGAATTTCAACTAAGACCAAACGAAGAAAGGGTTGCTCGCCCAGCCAGATCTGGCAAGTCCTGGGCCAGGCCAAAGGATTTGTAATTTGAATTTTAAATAGCAGCAGCCGCCGCGGCAGGAGCAAAAGTCGTTGCTGCCCGTTTATGGCTCTAAATTGTATTTACTGCTGAATTAATTTCAACTTGTATTTTCATTTCTTTTCCATTTTCTGTGCATCGATTTAAAAGGGAAATCGCGCAGACCCCGTCCCAGGAGCGCACCGAGTTCCAAACTCTTTCATTCTCTGCTGTTTGCTTAGGTTTCTCTATTAAAAGCAAAACCTTTTCTTCTTTCACTTTTTTCGCTCTTAACTGGGTTTTCTCAGAAGTTTTTGACAGACGCAGTCATATGTAAAAATGATAAAAAAAAAAAAATGTAAAAAACACGAGTAACGAGATGAAGGGTGTGGCTGTAAGGAAGGGCAAAGAGCAGCTGCCTATTCAGTTAATATTTTCTAACGCAGACCTCGCCAACTTTCATGAAAACGCTTAAGGAATCGTTTGGCTATTTGCAGCTCTGTCAAAAGAATCAATTTGCTTTGAAGGATTGTCCGCATGCAGACAACGCCCAGGTTCTGCTGCACGCAAGGCTCCTCCTCCTGGCTGGTTGGCTGGCTGGCTGGCTGGCTGGCGTTGATTGCTGGCAATGCAAAATACTCAATTGCAGCAATAATATTGCAACTGACATCGATATGTGCCATTTGATTTGCATAATTCGAGCAGACACAGCCCAGCGCGGCGCAGAGCAGGGCCATGGAGAAGGATACGTAACCCTCGCAGGCAGCTCCGTCGAGCCAAGCCCAACAGCCAAATTGCAATATATTGACAGGCAGGACACGGCAAGCGTCCTTTGCACACACAGAGAATGTGTGTGTGAGAGAGAGAGACAGAGAGGGTCCTGTAGCCGCTTAAGCTGACAACGCAGCCGCGCCCCTTTCACTGCTGTCTGTTTGTATTTTTGCAAATTCATCGATAATTGGCAATTTGAAAGGGCAACATCAACAACAGGAGACAAATGGCAAACAGTAGACAAAGAGCTGAGCTCGGGGTTGCATTTGACTCCTTTGACTTTGGCACATTGCCTTCCGTCCCCGGTCTGGCTACCCTCGACGCGATAACCATATCGGTTTATGTCAAGGGCGCCTTGCATTTTGGCAACAAAGCCTCTCATAATGCCAAGCCGATAATAGCCTAATGACATTTTAATTGCGCACAACAAGTTAATTAATTTGATTGTGTTTATTTTCGTGCCGCCAGTCAAAACCGATTCCAATCAATGCCAAATTTGGCAAATAACTTGTTGACTTGATGGCCGCAGTTGCCAAAAATGTGTGGTTTTGTTATGCCACATTGAATCATCTGCACGGTGGCATCAATTATCGTCTGGCCGGCTTGCTGGCTGTTTGGCTGGCTTTTAATGGCCAGACAAAAGAACTGTACAAATTATCTGCTGATGCATAGGCGAAGCGCCTCGAGACAAGCCGAGAAGATTAAAGACCGTAGCATAGAGCCAAAAATAACTCTGGCCTTAACACCATGCAGGCCATAAATCTCTTTCAAGCACACAACGGACCCAATCGGACCCAGACGCGATATTAAAAGCTTTTCAGCTGCACTGAGCGTCTACTTGAGAAACAATTAAGCTTTCTCAAAACAATATTGAGACTTCACAATCTCTTTGTCTCTCGGAAACTGTAAAAGCTGTTCCCAAACTCTATCACAACAAACGAATTAATAGCCCACGTCTGGTTGGCTAATGAAATCGATTTGTCTAACACTTCATAGATGGCTTGGAAAGAGTTTTGTTAGCCCGAGCTGGAAGCAACGAAGACACAAAAGCATCCGTTTAAATCAAATATTATATAATATTTATCGGAAACTTTTAGTTATTTTGTTTATTCTAACGAAACTCCTTTTGTCTCGCTCACATTTCAGTTTCAGTCGACTGGCACTGCTCTCTGGCATTGGGCTGGCATTGAGAAGGTAAGCACGGCTACAACTTGGTAACTTGCCAAAAGCGAGCAAAAGGGCCCAAGTGGCCCAAGTGGCAATAACAAAGAGAACAAATACATTGCAACTCTTACTTGGGCTCTGGGGCAAGTCGCCCGCCCGTCTTGGACTTGAGTCTATGTCTCGGCGAAACTCTTTCAAGTTTTTTTGACAGCTGCTGTCAAATGTTGAAAACCAGCCAGCCCCATACACCATGCCCCATACGCTGTACGCCATACAGAAATCCAAAACAAGCCGGAGTCAGCCATGGCCTAAAGTGCCCCAAAGTCCCTCATCCATCGCATATCAGCGAACATCTCTATACATACATAGAGGCAGACAGACAGACATACCTACATACATACGTCTGTACATATGGACACATTCTTATAGTCTTGCCTCGCTCTTCAACTCTCTAAGCAAAGTTTTTAAAGATTAAAAACAAAAGCAACAACAGCAAATATATAGAAACAGAGAGAAAACAACGTAAAACAATAAAAACCATTTTATAGTTTTCATGCACGAAGTCCACGAAATGAAAAATTCAACAATTTAAACTGACATTTAAATTGATAGTTCAAGAGATGCACACGACAGATACCAGAGAGAGAGAGAGAGAGAGAGACGGAACAAAAAGGCATATATGATGCTAGCTAGAGAGGCGTGGCAGTTGGGACAGACACACAAATAGCCACATACGTGTATGTATGTATGGATGTATGTATGTATGTATGTATGGATGTATGTATGTATGTAGGCTCCGCATGCTGCAATGGGTGACGTACTACAACTTGTTGTTGTAGCTGCGGCTGCTGCGGTTGATGATGCTGATGTGTCTTGCTCTTGTTGCTGTTCTTGCAGCATTCAAAAACATCAAATATATATTTAAACTAGAATTGCAGTTGATGGGAAATAATCGACAGAATGAAAGGATTTAGTGAACAGAAGCTGAGAGGCAGAGAGCGAGAGAGGGAGACAAAAGGGCAGATGGAGTTTCGATAAGCTCTGAATGCTTTTCAACTCAAATATCATGATCAGCTCTTTGTATATGTATATATTAATGTTGGCCCCTCTCCCTCTCTGTAAGCCTAAAGCCGGACTAATTGCATTTTGTTCAACACGATGTTGGCCCATACGCTATATAGTTATTTTCAGTGTAATTCCATGTTGTGTTCTATTGATGCACAGTCTAAGCTCCGAAATGGCCAAAGTCCATAAATCAATGCTGGTTGGCAACCACACATATACACACACATACACATACACATACATAGATGTAGACGAATGTATGAGGCGTGTTAGCAAACATATTATCCAACACATTGCACACACACTTATTTCTTGAATAAACATTGCATTAGGCCAGCTAGCATAGGCGAAAGCGAATGCTACTGCGAAATAAATATTGCGAGCTAAAGCCAAAGCGGATTGGCAATTTCGAGTATCTATAAAGAGGTATATCTATGTATGTATCGATATCTGTATCTGTAGTTGTATCTGTAGCTGCTGACAGGCAGGCAAAGCCTCAACATTGTTGTCAACCATTGTCCCGTGCGTGCGCGCTATCAGCTACCCAGTTGCAGTTGCAGATGCCGAGATACCATTCTCCCTCTCCCTCTGTCTCTGCAGTAATCTTATAATTAGCATTCTTGGCAGATAACAACAAATGCAACTGCAACAACAGCAGCAACAACAAAGACACTCTGCCCGCTTGGACTACAAATAACAAACAGTTTGCAATTACGAGTGGCTGGAGTAGAGTCGAGTAGAGTCGAGTCGAGCCAAGGCAAGTCGAGTGGAGTCGCCTCTTAATCGGATTGCATGATAACTGCACATTAATTAAAAAAAATCAACTAATACTTTTATGAAACGAAACAGTGCTAATTGAATTATTGCTGGCAGCCACTCGGTTCGTTTGCTTTCATTTCACTTCGTTTCGTTTTCATTTTGTTCACTTGTGTTACAAACGACAGCTTATTTAATTGGCAACTCTCTCTCTCTCTCTCTCTATTTCTCTCAATCCCTTCGATCCCAAAATGGGAATTCCGCACCCGCAGCGACATATTGCTTACGCTTCCAGGAAAACATAAAAATGCCAAAGACTCCAGAAGAAACTGTGAAAGTGAGACAGAACTTAGGATATATGCCGCCTTCTAACGGTAACCAGCTAAAGCTTGCTCGAACCAGACCCCCACTCCAAGTTCAATTTCTTTTTCTTTTTTTTCTGTTTTTTATTTTTTTGGCAATCCATAAAACCAGCAAAACACCACGAAAACAATAGCAACAACAGCAGCAGTAACAACAACAACAACAACAGACAGACAGAAATGTCAAGCTCGGTTTTCAATTGCAACAGCGTCGCTCGTATGTTCTTGTTTTTTGTTTTTTGGGCTGTAATCCGAGAGCAGCCACAATAACAACAACAATTTAAAGAGGTAGCCAGATAACCCAACCATTGTCGTCGTCGTTTTTTTTTTTTTGGGGCTGAGTTTGGGTTCTCGGTCTGTGTCTGGGACTGAGACTGGAACTGCGGGCTTAGTCACTGGTACTCTTTGCTCGTTACGTTGGCCTGCTGCTCCTTTCATGGCCCGGCATATTAGTTTTCAAGTTTTACATTCACATTGTTCATTATGATGAGCCACCGAACACGAAGGCAACAGCAGCAGCAACAACCACAACAGCAAGCGGCAGCGGCTGCAAAAGACAAGCCCAAAAATTGACAATGGACGGCGACGCTCAAGTATCTGCAAGTGCACGCAACGTACTTTGTTTTGTATCTTCTGTATGCATGCAATGCTGCTGCGGACAGTCCAACAGCAGCAGCAGCGGCAGCGGCAGCGGCACTGGGCAAGGGCTAACCCACAGCAGGGCGTGGCTGGGGCTGGCCGGAGAGGGCGGTTCTGAATTAGGGCGTTGTAGACATTTCAACAGCATGTCGCTTCATTTAAGTTTTTTGCATCAATGCACTCGTGACAATTTGTCATCAAAAAGAACACAAAAAGCGAACGAAAGGCCAGAAATGCAATGTGTGGACCCCACAAAACAAAACAAAACAAAACAAAACAAATAAAATATATATGTTGCATTAATAAGAGACGTCATTCGCTTGACAAACAATGTGTGGGCAGCACGAATAAGAAAGCAAATTATGTGCCTGCCGCTCCAGTTAGTCGGCTAACCTACTATCAGCGAGAGACAGGCCACAGAAAAAGGCAGTGAAGAGAGACAAGCTCCAGCAAACATTTCCATATCGTTTCGGCAGAGCCGCAGCAGCAGCGGGCAGCGCTCTTTCGGCCCAAATACAATCTTGAAGCTATTAGCTTTTTATTGTCTTCTGCAGGCATTGAGTAGCCTAATGAAAGCGAAATTGCATGAACATTAATGCCCATCTTGGGCATTAGCCGGGCAACTGTGTGCGGTCTCTTCCTATGGCGACGACCCCTCGCTGCGAGCTTTCGATACCAAATTTCCGTATGGAAACAGCAATTAGAGATCGCTGATAAATAGAAGAAGATTATATACTCTTTGCATGTGAATTATATAATATAATGGAAGATTGAAGAAGAGAGAAAGAAATGATATCGTCGAAGAAAAAATGATTCCGTGACGGACTCAAGTCTCAGAGACTACTCAGAGACAGCATTCCACACATGGTCTGATTTCGAAGGAACCCTCGGTAAGAGTATCTAGATATAATATAAATAAAATGCAAACAATAACAGCGCCAAGAATCAGCTAAATGTCAGCGGTGCCCACTTAAACCTAAACTTATGCATATTTATATAATTCATTTTTAAATACATATTTAAATTCACACAAATGACGGACGGACAGACAGTCGGACGGACGGACAGCTACCAAAACATACTATATTAAATATCAAGATTTTACGATGCATAATGCGAGCGGGGCGAGTGGCGAGTGGCTCGGGGGCGTGGTGGTGTAGGCGGCGGCGCAGTGAAGGTGGATTTTTATTACCAATAATTTTGAGATTTGTTGCGACGAGTGCAGGCAGGCAGGCAGGCAACTCGTTATAAATAAAACCACAGATCGAAGTACCTACATACATATATATATACGTTTATTGTATGTATATATGTACATATAGATCTCTGGCTGTATTTATAGGGTATGCTCGTGCGATCGCTGAGTGTGCAAGTGAATCGATTGTAAACCCGCCCGACGGAGCGACAAGATTATTTACGGTTTATTTTCAACGCATCAGAAATAAATATGCGAGTTAAAAAAAAACACAAACACACACGCAGAACATGAATTCCTTTTTCATTTTAAGTTTTTTTTTATACAAAAATATTGCATACTAATTTTAATACAAAACACGCGGGCTTTGAACGCGCATCAGTCCAAAAATAGCCCCAAAATGAAATAAGAGAGAGAGAGAGAGAGAGAGAAAACACACGAATGCAACGATTGTGAGAAGTGGAGAGTGGGCATGTAGGGTTATGGAAGGGGGGCAGGAGGGGACGAGGGGCCTGGCAAAAGTGTCAAGCGACGACGTAGCGAGAGTATTTTTGAAATTTTGGCAGGTGGAACCACGACACGACAAGTGCCCCAAGTCGGCAGCGGGAACGGCCCCAACTGCATTTCATATTTCAATATTTTCTTGCTCGTTTCGTTTATTTGTTTTTGATTTTTTTTTCGTTTTTTTTCGGCATTTATTAATAGAAGCGCGCAGCTCGCTGACGGTGAAAATGGGCAGAGCATGCACAGAAAACGCGCTGAAAATTAATTTCCACATAATTTTTATGAGGCAATTACTCATCGACACTCTTCAAAGTGTATATCCCAGAGCTGCGGCCGTAATAATAAAAGGCATAAGACGAACACATTTGCCTTTAGTTAGAGACTATCTTCGAAGATTTCTTTCATTGAATGCGGGCTGTTTGTTCCGAACCTACAGTGGGGTGAGGTGGGGCAAAAGTAATCAGCCGATGTAGTAAAAGTAATCAACCGATTTGATAAAACTTTTTGATACGTAATCATCCAGTCGGAAAACTATAACTTTAGCAAATGACGTCAAATGTCAAATTCGGCTTTGACATTTGAGGAGAAAACAAACAATGAATAAAAATCGATGTTAGGAATCGTTTAGCAAATTATTATAAATTTTGATTCATTAAATAAAAGTTACAGTAAAATACGTCGGATAATCCAATATTTGGTTGGGGAATTGAATATGAAATGCCCATGTCAACTTTAGTTCGCTATTCGTAATACAGAGGACTTAAACAAATGCTTAAACTGTTTGTTATGCCTAAGTTATCCATTTCTTTTTCTTGGCTTCAAACTCATCTTTGAATGTGATGAGTTATATTTTCATTTCTAAAAGAAGCCAGTTCAGTTAAAATATTTTTTTTTCAAATCGAAAAATAAACTAGGAATTAGGCAAAGAATAGCTAATTGGAAGAAATATAATTGGAAATTTAGATATTTTCTTGACTTCTGTCAAAATTCACTTAATAAACTTGCATTTAAATGGAGAAATAATTTTCTCGAGAATTGATATTAAAAACTTGCAAAAAAAAAACTTGTAAATAAAATTTAAAATTCTTTTATTATATGCTAAAACATATACTATTTATCCAGCTTAATGAATGACGGACATTCGTTATCTTTCAGTTAATTAATAAGATTGCACTGGCGCCAACTTCTTTGGGCGCGTGTTGTGCCCCCCCACCCTCAGAATAGTGGCGGACGAACAACTGTTTCAGTTTCTATTTCAGTTTCTGTTTCAGCTGTATTCACGGGTTATTCATGTGCCCATTACTGACTACATAATTACGCAGACACGCCCCACTAAATATCTGAAGGAATAATATGCCATAAACTGCATACTCTATGATCATGCGACGTGCATTGTGGGAAATGTGTTGTAATTATTTGGAAATGCTTTCTAGCGATAATTGCGGGTGCCACGACGAGTGTGCATATTTATTCTTCTTTTTCTACTACTTTTTTTTGTCGAGTTCCATATTTGTTGTTGTTGTCGTTTTTAGCTTTCAGGTTCGTTTGTTCTTCAGCTGGTGTTTTTGTCAAATTATACAACATTTATCATCAATTATCGAAGCGTTGTTGTTGCGGAGAAATGTTCTCTACTATGTGCTATGTGACGCACGCGAGACTAGCTCACTCTGAGTGTGCGTGTGTGTGTGTGTGTGTGTGTATGGCGACATCGTGTCATGAAATTGAATAAGCAAATGACGTGCTGAATGCCAGTTGAAACAGTTCTCAACTTTTATAAATGCTCTTTTTTCCAACGTGTGGCATTCACCTCAGCCGGGAAACCGCAGAACGCAGTTTAAATGGGAATTGCTCTCTATGTACATGAATACATATGTATATGTATATGTATGCACATACATACATACATACAATTGTTCATGACATTTCATGCCAAAATGAAAAAAACAAAAAAAAATAAAACGAAATTGTCAATTGTAAAGAAAAGAAGAAAAAGAACGTACATACATACATACATATATCAAACACCCCTTTTGCAGCTAGGGCAATGCCAACCAGCAAGTACTTGAGCACTCTATAGATACATATGTATAGATATATAGATATAGATATGGATAGATGTATGCATGCATGTGTGTTTCGCTCTACATGTGCACGGCGCACATGCTAAACGAATGTTGACAAACAATTATTATTTTATTATTATTTGTTTGTCTGTCTGCGCCCTGCCCTACGCGCCCCCTCTCTGTAAGCCCCTAGCCAAGCGCCCTAGGCTCTAGCTATCAAGCTATCTAGCTATCTAGCTGGCTAGCTAGCTAGCCGTCTGTCTGACAGTTGGCATGACTTTCTTTCAGCGTCAGTTGTCGTCAGGCCGTCTGCCTGCCTCACACGCTCTCTCTCTCTCTCTCTCTCTCTCTCTCTCTCTCTCTCTCTCTCTCTCTCTAACTGCAGTTAACTCTTCTATCTGGTTTTGTTTGCCTATTTGTCTAACTGCTTTTGTAATATGATTCGTTGTTATATTTGTACTGTTGATTATTTTGTATTATTATTATTTGTATCATTGTTTGAACAAATTTTCACATGCCATACACACAGTCTCTCTCTCTCTCTCTCTCTCTCTCTCTCTCTCTATCTCTCTCCCTCTCTGCTGCTAGGTGAGACTTGCACATTTCAATATCTAAAATTAGCTTATATCAACAACATTCGAGCAGGCAGTAACATAATATTAAAAATAAAAGAGATAGTAAATACAAATAAACAAACTTTTGACAGTTGGAAATCAACACATAAAACCGCCACATTGTTGTTGTTGTTGCAGTTGTCGTTGTTGTTCTGGTTGCTTTTGCTGCTCTGGCTGTTGTTGTTAAATTGTGTGCACAATTTTAATAAAGTTCTCAACTTTCCGTCTGTGAGCTGTGGCGAAATGACAGTCATTTGCAGTTGACACACACAGTTTGAGTGACAGACAGGTCGACAGGCTAGCGGGAAAGTTAACAGTGAGTGCGAAGCTGAGTTAAAGAAGGTGGATTTTGCTGGGGCAGTGCCAGTGGCAGTGGCGGGGGAAGTCAGAGCCAGAGTCACAGACAGAGCCAGAGTCTGAGTCTGAGGAGTGACTGTTTGACCCTACCTGAAATCTGAATGCAACATGTTGTTTCGTTTCTGGTGAATCGTCCAGCATTTCAACAAGTTTCAGAGAACATAATCTCTCAAATTGATTCTATGGACTGGCACAGAGTTTTCCCTCTCGAGCGTATCTAATAACTTAATTCGTTTCGTGGAAACGCATTAGATATCATACAAGCATTTTCCCCGAGATAGACAAACTTTGGGCGTATCTAAACACAAAAATCTAAAGCTTAATGGCTCATTAAAAAAAGAAAGAGACAAGCGAGAGAGAGAGAGAGAGAGAGAGAGAGAGAATGCGAGGGATAAAGCGAGAAGAGGCCGAGATAGCAAGTGGGACACACACGCATGCAGAGTGTATCTGTGCTTTGATTACATATTGTTGGTAATACGTATGAAAATGAAAATGAAAATGAAAATTCTTTATATCGCGGCAGTCGAGTGAGACCCAGCTCGAGGCTGCTAATTATGCATGCTACATATGTATGCAGAGGCAGCGAGGTATCTCGAGCCCCATCGCACAGCAGCAACAGGCGGCCAATTGGCTTATGCAATGCAATGAAAAATAGAAAGGAATTATAATAATAATAATAATGCATCAGCTAAATAATGAAACATAGGAACAACAACGGCGGGCACGCAGTCGGCCTACCAAATGAGCCACCGAGCATTCGCATCGTGTGAATTTCAATTAACTACGCGCCGATTGCAACGTGCAACGTGAAACTGCAACTGTTGCTGTTGCTGCTGCTGCTGCTGCTGCTGCTGTTACTGTTGCTGCAACAGTTAGATGGCAGTCATGAGCTTACTGCTAATTAAATGCAGCATATGCTGCTAATTAAATTTATGTGCCCGTCACAGCACAGCTCTGATTATCAAAAATTATTTATGCAAAATCTGACAGGAAATAGCTGCAAGCGACCGACAGGCAACGTGGCAACATGGCCATGTGGCAATGTGGCAACTGCCAACTGGCGATGCATGGCTGATAAAGATAAAGCCGCAACGACCCAGCTAAAGTAACCAGCAAAGCGCGCTCTCCACTTCCAAGCCAAAATCCAACTTTGGCTAATTTAATTGTACATTGCTTTTGCCTGCATTTTTAATTATGTTGCCCACAACTAGTCGATTGTTTTTGTTGTTGTTGTTGTTGTTGCTGAGAGCTGGCTAACAATTGACTTGACTATAATTAAGGCCCGCTCATTGGCATTAACACAACTTAATCAGTCGCTATATTTAGTTATTAGCTAAGTGTAGTCCGTTTATGATTGAAGACTGTAAGAACAACAAAATGTTATTTAAATGAAAAAGCGATTTATTTTTAAATATTATTATTTATATAATTTGGATATTATAAAATATACATATAAAATATATGTATATATTTTTACTTTTTGGAAAGTTTTCTATCTTACTCCTTAGCGTTTTACTGTACTGGGAATATAATTTAAAGTCAATGTTGCTGACGCGCAAGTATATTAAAAACCAGTGAATTGCCCACACAAATATTTCCTCAAATTCAAAAATGCAATTTAAATAGCTAAAAATAATAGAATATGTTGTTCAAAATATATTTAGTCTTATTTTACCTCCGTTTTAGATTAGCTCATTAGTCCATGATGTGAAATCCTCTTCAGCATCTGTCAAAGATCTATATTGCTCATGAAACGTTCTCTCCTGTCATAAGATCCAAAGTGTATCCAATGTGCGTCTACAAGGTAGAACTACTCGCTTTGATAACAATTTTGCACTGTCTTTACTGAGTTAGTTAGGGCATACATACATACATATATGCAGAGCGAAGACAGAGGCAGCGACTTCCCCGCTACAGCTCCAACTTCATATGATGCTCTTACTTAAGTGATTTAACAAGGAATATTACTTATTACTATTATATTATACTATTATAAATACTTGACCAAGATTTTCCCTAAATTCTATCTCTTTCTTTCCCGCCCACTGCTGCCACAGTCGCCCCTTTCTTGTCCACACAATCTGCATACAATATACATTTGAAAATAAATTTATTTCATTGACTCTTTAAGGCTGCACTGTGCACGGCTTTCACGTTTCGAATGCATTTTTTATGAATGACAAATCCCACACAGCAAATACACGAATAGATAAACAACATTTTTAGGCCGAGTAAGAAACGCAAAAGCTAAAACTGACAGAGAAGAAGAAGAAAAACTCATGTTTCATATATGTACGTGTGTGTGTGTGTGTGTGTGTGTGTGTGCATGTATTTAGATTGTGCCAAGGCGACGAGTGAAGTGAGTCAGCAACAATTGCTGCTGCGAAAGAGGGAATCGGTTTCAAAAATTCCACTGCTGATATCTTTATATATATAAATATATATATATATTTACAAGTGCAGCGTATGTGTGTGTGTGTGCTTAATTCATTAAATTAAAATTAATATTTCTTTACGCGCAATTTTACAGCGCGCCTAAAATGCGGCGCTGCTGGCCAAAAGTATTGCCAACGAAGCATAAATTAAAATATATTACAAGCAACAACAGCAAACAGAGAAAACTTCAGAGCAAAAGTTGTTGTTGCCATTTAAAATTAGCAACTGCAACAGTCAACAGCCAGCAGCAGCAACAACATTATTATTATTAGCAACATTACAACAGCAACAATTGCTGCTGCAATGTTGCCTTCTGACAAGTGCGTGTGCTGTTGCTGCTGCTGTTGTTGCTGTGCTTATCTGAACATTTCAAATCTGGCATTTGCTTTTCACTTCACTTTTAACTGGCTGCTGCTGTTGCCTTTTTTGCGTAATTTAATTAATATTCTGTGGCCAGAAACTCGATATTGTTTATGGCTCAACTTTGGCACTGACGTTGATTGACAGCAAATAGTATAATTTCAGTCAAGTTTGGCCTGCGATCTGTACTGATGGCATTTGCTGCATCCCGCTGGGTGATTGTCCAGCCTAATCGCGCTCAAATATTTGCTTAAGCTACACGAATTGTGTCGCAGCTGCAACAAGCAGCAATTTCCAACCAGCTTGAGTGGCCTATTTACCCAGTGGCAAAAAATGAGCTCACAATAGATAGCGATCCACAATCAAATCAATTTGGAGTCACACATTGGACCAAGCTCTGTCAACAGTATTTGGTTTTGATGTTGTATCTCAAATCAATGGACTGGCTGTAGTCGGCCGAGCAGAGGCTTAGTCTGCAGCGGTGGTTGGCCAAGAGAATCACAAGATAATCAAAAGGAAAACTTTATCAACTCGCGACGTGCGTGAGTCAAGAGGAAATTAAAAAAAGCACCGATACACGCTGATAAGGCCGCGCGACCAAATAAAACAAACCCCAAAACCCCAAAAGCAAAATCCAACAACTACTGTATAACAGGCTCGACAACAAACCTAAATACATGTTTGACGATTAGTACCATTATGTTCATTTATTTCTATTTCTATATGCTGTCCATATGTGTGTGTGTGTGTTTGTCATTAGAAATGCCAATTGGACGTAATACGTCAAATGTTTAGTGAAATTATTTTTAATGAAATGTTGTGTCATTAGACTGGCAAATGGCACACACTAATACAGAGACAGAGAGACACAGACACAGGCACAGATAGAGATACGAAGGGGGCGCGTCTGGCTGAGCCTAAGGTTGCTCGCTTATCGCACTGTGTCTATCTCTCTCACTCCCTCTCCCACCCTCTCTCACTGCTGCATGTTAATTTAGCTAAGAGTCCATTTAATGCTTTAGTTCGTATGACATTTGCAGGGCTGCCACGATTAAAGTAATTGTTTAAAAGGTAGCGACCGAAGCACGCTCCCCTCTCTCTCGCCCTGCCCATCAATGGTGTAATTACTGTGATGTGTGGCAGTCATTATCATTTGAACGGTGAGCAGTCGAGTCCAAGTGGACATATTCCTGGGCAACTGATTCCTTGCTGAGCGGCAATATAATGATAATTGCAGTCTAGCGTTTCATCTGATTGGATTACAAAATCTTTCACGTCGACTTCGACTCAGGAGTGACTCGGGCTGGGCAATCAGGCGCTGGCTGTAAAAGTCAAGAGCTCGCAGGGAACTCAACACTTGCGGCATTTTATGGCATTTAGCAACGGTTAGCTACATTTTACAATCAAATCCCGCCTGAGTCATTCAATTGAAAGAGTCTGACTGACTGCAGAGCCAAAGTCTCCGGCTGCGCCCGCCTTAAATGCCTCACTTTACTTAGGCAAACAGATTTTTATCAGCGCGGCCGTCGTGTCGTTTTATGAGCATCATCAAAAACTAATAAAAACTCAATGCGTTCTTTATTTGCAGGCGACCGCAAGGCAAAAGATGAGGCAACGACAGCAACAGCAACAGCAACAGCAATGGAAGCAACTGGTACAGCAGCAACATGTTGTACTCGTGCACTCGCCCAGGCAATTTGCATACAAATGTTGCCGTGTGGCACTTGAAAATGCAATCGCTGTCACTAAAGGAAAGCGGGCAGAGTAAGTCGGAGCACCAGCACCAGCACCAGCACCATCAGCAGAAGCAGCAGCAGCAGCTGGCGAGGCTGCCTTTTCATAATTTGATATTAAACATGCGTCCCGTATGTAGAACTTGTAAATTTGCAAATTGCTAAAACGCATGACAGGAACAGAGCGCTGGCAGCTGCTGATTCTCTGGCTGCCCCTCTTCTCTGCCCCTCTCTCTCTCTCTCTCTCTCCTTCTCGCGGTGCTTGCACCTTTCTCCCAGTCCGAATGCTGCGCGGCACACACAGTTCAAAAGGTATTTTGCCCGCCAGCTCTGCGTGAATTTGCATTTACATGGTGCAGAAGTCGACCCAGAGCCAGAGCCAGAGCAAGAGCCAGAGCCAGAGCCAAAGCCGGAGTCACTGCCTCAGACGCAGACACAGTCGAGGCAAGAAGTTAAATGCAGCCCCGCCAAGCCCGCCATGCCATGCCACGCCCCCTTCGCTGGCGCAGCTCAATTGAATTTCAATTGCAAAACAAACGCAAACAACAATACAAAGCAGTCCGAAAGTAACAACAAGCGCAAACCAGAACAAAAGCAGCTGAATTCATTTCAAATATATTTCTGCTTTTGACTGAGTTGATATCCAAGTGTTCACACACATATGTATGTATATATATATATATATATATGTATATATATGATTGACATGCTCGATCAATTGATCGTCTGGGAGTGGAAGTGGAAATTGAAGCTCTGCGGCTGCCAAGTATTTGTTTAGCCAGAGATTTGCGAGCACAAAGCGTTTGCGAAAAGAAAAGAAAAGTAAAAAGATTTCCGAATTATGAATCTGAAGTGCAAGTTCTCAAAGGCAATCGCATATTCCATGGCAATGGCAATGGCAATGGCTGGAAAGGCGTGTTGGCTTTTGTCTTAACAGCTCGAGAGCTGGCTTTAAGACAATATTTGTACATCAATAAGGCGGGCTACAAATGGCACTTCATTTAATTCTCATTTCAATACTATTCTTATATCATTCTCAAGGGTGCTAAATAATTATAAATATATATCGCTGTGAAGGTAACTTATTGAGAACTGCCTTATCAGCACTAATGGGCGAGGCGATAAAGCGCGATTCTCAAGAAGTTATTCATATTGCAATGGGGCTGTCTTTCTTAGCTATCTCAGGCTGAAGCGGACAGATAGCATCGATAAGAAATGCTGTTTCTTACAATATCTTATGATTTATTGTATTCCATCAAAGCAAGCATATAATGCATAACTCCTCCATCTATCAGACATTTAAGTCGGCGATTCGACTGCAATATTAGATTCTATTTCAATAGAAGAAGTGTGTGAGTGAATATATGAATATATGAGAGTTCTTATACCCAAAGGTTTCACTGTTCTCCTGTTCTTTATTTTTTCAACTATAGTTACTGCGACTTAGTAAAGCACAGCTCCAGGACTTCCTCGTCCCCTTCTCTCTCTCTGCTCAATACTCTCCCACCTCAACGTCCACAATTAGCCATTAATCATTTTTATGAGACATTTCTGCAAAAGGCAACAACAAACAAGAAAAACAGTCAAATACTTAATAGTCACGCAACGCAGCAGGAGCGAGGGCTAACCGAAAATAAAAACATTGCTAGACAAGGATAGCGATAAGGTCAAGGCTAGAGAGGAATGTCAATCCATTGGAAATCAATAGGCCAAGCTGAGAAGTACAGAGTACGCTGAGCCCAGACCCAATAGTTCCACATAGGAAGGAGGGGTGAGTGTTTGTGTGTATGTGCGAGTGGCACATGTGTACATGTGTGCCACACACCCCCACAGCTCACACACTCTTATGTGTGTGTGCTCCTTTCTGGGTAGTTCATAACTTTTGTGACTTTTATCGTGACTGCTTGTGGTGGTTGTCTTGGCCCAAAGCGAGCCAGAGCCAGAGCTCTCACTCAGCCTGACTGCCATGTTTGTACATGGCCCTCACACACACACGCCTTGGTAGGCGTTGCCCTATGGCTGTCTCGCTCGCACCCGCTGCCGCACGAAAACTGTGCCAAAAACTTGGCTAAGAAGTTAACCGACACACATGCCAATGGCACGAGAACCACCGTTGGGCAATGCAACTTCCGATCCGGAGTTTATCTTTATTGTCAACGCAACTTCTTGAATATATAAAATATTTCTTCTTCTGCCTCTGCCTCGAACAGCGCTTGGCGAGAGCGCCGCTCTTATCAGCACCCATGGCTCATAATCGCACACAACGTGGCCCGTGGCACTCGATGAGCAATTGAAAAGCAATCGGCAACTGTTGGGCAATTAAAATGATGTCAGACCACAGCCAGGCAGGCGACTGATACAGATACATTTAGTGATAGAGATTGATATACATAGATAGAAGTAGAGTAGAGATTGAGATACTGCGAGCATGCTCCCAGCCAACCGAAAAAGAAAACAAAAAACAAATGAGAGAAACAGAGAAACAAGACGAGAGAAGAGCTATCTGCATATACAAGTCATTAGCTGGTGCGTAGGATTCTTCGCAGCTGATTTATGTCGTAAGTTCCATTGAAATTCATGAGTGATCAACAAGAATTATATCCAAAGTGAAAACATAATAGCCAACACGAAATTTCTACAACAAATTTTCGAAAATGAATATAACAAAATAAGACACCAGACGAAGTCAGTCGAAAGTTGAGCTGTATGCTATAATAGCAGATACCCTGTAGGGAAATTAATTTCAATTAAATTAAATTAATTTCAAGAAAGCAATTCCAATAACTTTGATTATTGAATTTAATCTACAGAAAACACAGTGAATGTACTTCAAGTTCATTTTGCAAGAAATTAAAGCCTTTCATGATATTATTATCGAAAATTTTGGTATTCATAAGAGATCTATAATACTCAAAAACATCATCAAGTTATATGATACTTAAAATATAATACTCATAAACTTTATCAAATTCGAATTGAATCTTAAATCAGCCATGATATATTATACACACGATTATATATAAAATATATTCATACAAATTTGATATAAATAATCTCCGACAAATATAAAGAATATAATATATTTTCAAAAAATTTTGAGTTGAAAAATAATTCTTCAAAAATAGTCAATAAATAAAAATATATAAACATATATAAAATAATACAAAAATACTCTCTGATCAATGCAAAAGATAAACAAAATTTGCAAAAAAAACTATTCCAGCTGAAAAATAATAGATTTCAAAAAACGATGATAACTTGATTGGTGAATTGATCTTAAAGTAACCTAGGAGACACGGATATATCTGCTGCCTATTTAAATCGATACACCCCTCAGGCAGAGGCCTTCACTAGGTAGATGGGTCCAACGGAACGGGGCGTCTTACGAGCAATGAAAATGTGTGGCCGTTGCGGCTTTTGGCTGCACCTACGCGTCTCATAGATTTTATATATGAGTATCTATATGGCGTGGATGTGGGGAAACAGCCGAGGAGCGTATACATAATGTCGCCCCACACTTCAGCATAAACATAACAAATTATAATTTATCTTTTTTTTTCTTCTGCCAAGCTCTGACCAAGTTTTCGAGAAACGTGCGGAGATGCGACGGCAGCGGAGCGGCGTTTGAAATAAATATAAAAATATTAGTTATAATAACAATAAATAAATACAAATAGAAACTTGGCCGAGGGATTATGAAAAGAGCTGTTGATGTATGCTGATGTATGTATGCACGGACTCTATAGGCACGGCCATAAATCTATTCCATGCCGTCAAGGTGCGCGCTGAAGTGTCAGCCATAAATTTCAAATTTACGTTCATCTTTTCAAAGCTCAAATTTGGAGAGAATGCCGGCCAGAGCCTCATCCACATCCACATGTGCATAGGCGAAAGAGGCGTTTGCTCAATCGCCCCATTATAGTGTATAATTGCCCCGACAATTGCGTCATTCCGCTCTGACACATTGGCGGTAATTGGGATTTGAAGGCGGGGCCGGCCCCCCGAGGGCAGTCGTGGCTATGACTTGGCAGTTGTCGCTAAGACCCCAACGCCTCACATCACTTGGGAATGCCTCTTGTTGGAGACTTCTCTATCGTATCATCCATCTGTCATATAAAACGCCATCGACAAATACATATATTTGTTTTAGTTCCAGTTTAAGTTTAGTGACTTTTGTTATTTCTTGTTATTTTTAGGCCAGCGCGAATTACCGTTGCATAACTATAAAAACCCCGACTCATCAAAGAGCCAATTCTCACCCAATCAGCCTATATATCCACGCAAACGGCTCATTAAACTCACAAGCAAAAAGTGAAAACAAAAGTCAAATAGAACAGAGTATTCGACTATCAAATGCTCTTTCTCAAAGACAAAAATATATAATATAGAGATTTTACCACTGAAATTCTTAAAGTTTTTCTAACCATATCAAAGAACCCATCATACATAATCATAGAGAGAGAGAGAGAGAGAGAGAGAGAGAGAGAGAGAGAGGGAGAGAGGGAGAGAAGGGTAGTTCAATACTCGAGCTTACGAATTATGCTGATAGAATTTAGACTCCATTATATATTATATATATCTGCCAGAGAGAAAGTCGAACTAAAGACGAATCTGAAGATCTCGCAGATTATTTTTTATTATATTTTTATTTTCGTATCTGAACATCCAATTTGTAGTTGGTTTATCTTCGGTCTCGGTTACGTTCCAGTTCGCATAGGCAACACTTGGCTTTTTCGGCTTAGCCATTTTAATGACTAGAGGGTATAATAGCACAGCTAACAGCAAAACACGGCCAAAAGAGAAATACATTAAATAAAAGTTGACCTTCAAAAAACGCACAGAAATCAAATACCAATTGCAAAAACAAAAACAAAAACAAAACCCAACAACAACAAAGCAACTCAACCAAGCGAAAATCAAGTCTAGCTGTGTGTAGATACAAATGTATCTTTGTGTATGTACATATGTATGTATGTAGATAGCATTGTACAGATGCGGTTCGCTTGGAAACAGGTTGTTGTCTGTGTCAGTTTTTTGTGTTATTGTTAACATTTATTTCATTATGCCATTTCACAGCCAGCCAAAAAGTTGAGTTTGAGAGCTACGCAAACTTTCGCACGCCAGCACACACACACGCACACACAGTGACAGACAGCCCCAGAGTCAAACATAGAAACGCGCCAAAACCTATTGTAAAGCTACAAATTCATGTGTGTGCGTTTGTGTGAGTGTGTGGATATGTATGTGTGTGCGTTTTCATAAAGATCTCAGAATCTGATTGCACTTCAATTTGAATTATATTTGAATGATTATTTCCAAACAACCTCAAAGAGAAATAAATGTAAGTGCAGTGCGTGATGTCATCCATCGACAGCGCAGGCAATGAGAGAAGCTAACGAATAGTGAATACCCTCTAACCTAGAAGATGACTATATATTTGGGCTCCAATTGGTATCGCTCCCTCTATCTGTAGATACTCTGTGATTAGAAATCGATTCACTAATTCAATTTGGAGATTTGATGAAATACCTCAGAGCTCCTTAGTCTTTATCAGCTATGGGAATGGAAAAAGGCGGCAAAACATCACATTTTTCAGTTATTACGTCAAATTCTTATCAGAAATAAACTTAAATGCGATGAGGGAAGCTTCTTACGCTAGGTAAGTGAGTCTGCGGTAAAAAGTGGAGCATCGTATCTGGATAAAGATATGAAACTACAAATATCTATAAATATTATAGAAATTATCAGAAATTTGAAATTGTTATATGAGAGACAGAGAGATAGAGATAGAGAGAGATAGATATCGAAATAAGAGAGAGAGAGAGAGAGAGAGAGCTGGAGAAATGAGAGAGGGAAAGGTACATACACCTGCAGACGGCGCACGTGCCGAATTTGCTAATGAATTGGCCGAAAGACGAAAAGCAACGGCTTTGAGGTGTTAATCAGCGACGGCAGCGGCCGCGCGACGGCGGCGGCGAAACAAATAAGGCGCCAAAATATGTTTAGCGCTCGCTGAGAAACAAAATAAGGCGCCAAAAGCCACCGGCAAACGTGCGCGCGTATCTAGATAAATATCTATGACAACATATTCATACAAATGTATGTGAGTATGTATGTATGTAAATATGTATGTATGTGTGTATGTATGTACACGCACCTCGTGTGCCCATGCGTGCGTGTGTCGTGTCTATGTGTCTGTGTGCAAATACACTTGAAGCGTGCTACTGTACATACGCAGAGCCGACAGCGAGCGTTAACTGCGCTGCGAGCGTCGTGTAGGCCTACATATGTATGTACATGTGTGTACGAGAGTGTGTGTGTGTGTGTGTGTGTGTGTACGCACGCTGCTGCTGCTCGCGAAGGCAACGACCAACACAACAGCAACAACAACAATAAAGAACCTCCACAGCGGGCAATCGACGACGGCAGGCCGCAAAACAATCGTAAACAGATCATCGAACTCCCTTTGCGAAAGCATGAGAGTTGCTGTTGTTGTTGTTCTTGTTATTTTTTATTGCTGCACAGCTCCTGCTGCTGTTGGATGCTATTGGCCTTGAAATGTGTGCGCTTCTGTGCATGTGTATGTATCTATGTACTATGTATTTGTTCACTTTATAATTTTCATTAATTAAAAGCTCCTTTACTTTGCTATTAATTGAGTTGGCAACGCGTGCGGCGCCCACGCAAACAGAACAGAACAGAAGCAGCGGGTACAGCAACGGTTGCTGCAGCGCGGCCAGAAACTTCATAACGTCGACCAGAAACAGCTTTCACCGTTTGCCTTAGCTTGCGTCATACTCGCGATGCGTGCGCGACAAAGCTACAGAAACACGAAGTCGCTGCATCGGCATGTTGCTGCAGCGACGGCTTCGCTACTCAACACACACGAGTTGAGGGCAACAAACCACCACCAACAGGAGCAGCAACAGCAACAGCAGTAGCAGCAGCAGCAGAGACAGCGACAGCGACAGCGGCAGCAACAGCAGCGACAGCAATAGAAACGTAAGCAGCGACGCAGCAGCGCAGCGACGCAACAGCGACAGAAACAGCAACCAACCAACCAACCAGCGGCAGCGACAAACCGACAGTCGGCCTCGGCTTCGGGTTTTGTAGCTTTGTGGCGTCAGTCGCTTATTGATGGCGAACGTGCTCAGTTGTGTTAACGGTAAAACGTATGTAGCAGTTGCTCGTTGTTGTTGCTTAACTGGAATTTCTTGATCGTTCGTTCGTGTGGGTGTGTTTGTGTGTGAGTTGCACTTGTAGCGGTGCTGCTGCTATTGCTCCGTTCTGCGACTGGGGGCCCGCTGCTGCTGCTGCTGCTGCTGCTGCTGCAACTGCGTCGGCTGGTGCTGCTGCTGCTGCCGCTAGTGCTGCTGCTTACGTGCTGAAGTGAACGTCGACGTTTTCTAATCTGATGATTATCGATTGATAGCAGCAGCAGCAGCAGATAAGCAGCCGCTGCAGCGGCAGCAACACAGACACATTCGCGTATATACCGATCCCGCAACCGAATAGCGACAGCGACGTCGCCGCGCAGCCGCAGTCGACGCCGCGTTCTGATACCCGACATCGAGTTATTTTCTATGCGACTTTGTTGCGTTTTTCTCAGTTCGCTTTTGGAGCTGCCAGTAAACGCGCACAAGTCGCTCCGTGTTGCTGACGTTTCGTTTTTTGCGCGAATTTCACAAATTTCGTATGAAATACAAGCTAAAATAATTCAAACGCCCGTGAAAAAAGAGAAATTAATTTTTCAAAAATAGTTATAACTAATGATTAAAAATAAACGTTTAGCAGTGCCTATTAACTATCGTGTGTGCAAGAACTAACGCAAATTGAATGAAAAATAAAAACTAAATCCAAATTGAACGAGGCCAAAATTTTTAAAAAATAATTAAATTCTAATAAGAAGAAAATTTGTAAAAAATGAAATTGAAAATGTTTTCAACAGTTTAAAAAAGAAAAAAAAAAACGAATTTCTTAAATAATTTCAATATGACAGGAAGCAAAAAAAAAAATTTGACTGAAAGAAAAGAACCAAAAAGACGACGAAAAGCAGTGCAAAAGCATTAAAAAAAGATATTCCCCCAGGCACTAAAAAAAAATAAAATAAAAAGTGAATAATCGAAGGTTTTATGTGAAAGAGGAGGAAATGCTGCAAAGAGAGAGGAATTCCGAAGTATGCTACCTGGTTTTTGCCATCAGCGAGGTATAGAGTTCCTACGTTCAATTTAAATACTCGTAGGAACTTCATACCGTGCTCTTGGAAGACCAAAAAACAACTGAAACGAAAACAAACCCAAAGCAGAGCGAAGTAAAACGCAGCGCGAGACCACAAAAAATGGTAGCGACTAAAAACGCACGCAGAACGCCAGCGACTTTGCCATGAAAGTAGTAGTTCCATAAGAATTAAAAAAAAAACGAAGAAAAAGAAATGCGATTTAAACCGCATACAAAATTAAGAATATCTGTGACATCTCCATGCTGAAAACTGTCAGGAAAACTGTCATATCGTGCTCATGGCAGGCCAAATAAAATAAATAATATAAAAAATTATATAAATTAATAAATAAAATACTGCGTGAGGATACCATACAAAAACTTAGCGACTGAAAACGCGTGGACAACGCTAGCGACTTATGCCTACAGAAATCTGGCTTGAGGGGAATTTCGTGAGGCTTTCATTAAAGAGACTTTCGTCTTATAAAACCGTCTAGAATGAAACTTCACGAAAATGATTAAAAACGACAGCAAATGATTGCACGAGAGGGCTGCATGGAAGAGTGCGTTTTAAAACGCATGCATAACGCTAGCGAGTTTCGCATGCAGAAATCCGCCTACGTGCGTCGTACCAAATATCCAGAAAAATAGCTGGCAAATCAGAGAATTACGTGCTTCGTGCTAGCCAGCCGGGCAGCATAACAAGTGCTAAACGACCATAAAACATTCTCTAAGTCGTGCAGCACACGAAAAATGATTGAAATGCAGAGAACTCTGGCCCTAAGCCAGCCACAAGAGCCGCAATCGGGCCAAAGAGTTCATAAGAAACAAAACTGGCGAATAAATACAAGTATTTTTCCTTCTATTTTATTTTTTTTTTTTGAAGTAAAAGCAAAGAATAGAAAGAATAAAGAAGAAGAAGCAGGTGCAGTGCTGCCCATTTCGCGCACAATTTGCAACGGCAACGCAGAAAATGGCATTGAAAGGGCAATATAAATTGAAAGAGAGGGGAAGACAGAGAAAGAGAGAGAGAGAGAGAGAGAGAGAGAGAGAGAGAGAGAGAGAGAGAGAGAGGGAGAGAGTGTTACATGAAAAACTGTTAGGAGAACTAACTATTGCTATCTTATATACAAAATGAGAATAACCAAAAATGAATATAATATTATTCGATAAAAATCATTTATAGCCAGAATTCACTGTGAAAACCAACGAAAATAAAGACGAAATTGAATTTGGCTTCTGATTTTATGATTAGAAATAGCATTAAACAGTTCTATGTATGTAGATCCCCAATAACTTGGTAGCTGTAATAGAAAATGTTGCTTAGCTAGAGAGTTGTCCAATAAGAATTTATCCAAGTCGAAGCAAACAGACAGAGGAACATACATATGTATGTATGTGGGAGAGATGAAAGGAGCTAAAAGGCGTGATATAACTAAAAACACATTTTATAAGGCAATATTAAAACAATCAGTATTATTTCATGTGCTCAGTATTCAGTTGTTTTTCTAAGATAACTGCTCCTAAATCAATTTAGCTTATTTCAAAAGCTGCGGGTGATACGAGAACGTTAACGTTAGATATTCAATTCTCAAATCCCAGCGAGTGAATCGAATGCTGTTGCTGTAGTTGTTGCTGTGGACCAATCGAAAGACCTTCGAGCGTTGCAATGTCAAAAACCTTTGGCTAAACGGCGTCAGGCAGCTTGACAAAATAAGTCGAAAAACCAAAAACAGAAAAAATACAAAAAAATAAAATGGCAGAAAAATAATAAAAATAAATTGTAGCATATGAGAAAAATGCTACAAAAATTGCCGCTGAACGGGTAAGACTTTCAAAAAGCGCAACGCGCCAAAGCCCAAGCGCTCGATGCCGACTTAATGGACCAGCAATAAAACAGCAAAGGCTGAAGGCAACAGCCACAGCAACATCAGCAGCAGCAGCAACATCATCATCAACTGCCAGCCACAATTACACACGCACATTTTGCAGCTTTTGGGCTGTTCAGTAAAGAAGAAAAGAAAAGAAAACATAAGCAAAAGCAAGAGATATGCATTTTATAGATACGCCTTAACTTGAGAGGAGCTGGGCAGCTGCTGCTGCTGCTGCTGGGTTGTTGCTGTCGCTGTTTCTGTGTGTTGCTGATATGAGCGAGCAAAATGCATACAACTATATATTTGCCGATAAGCGATATATATAAATTTATATATTTTATATATATATATATATATATATATATATATATATATATATATATATATATATATATATATATATATATATATATATATATATATATATATATATAGAAGCTATGGCTGCACACAGATACACTTTATCTATACACACTTTATCGTATGAATTGTGGAATGGAACGAGAACGACAACGGCGAATGCGAACGGGAATGGGACAAGGCTTGGGAATGGCAATGAGAATATTCTCATTGAGAATTGGTTTGCTTCTGGTTCCGAAAATGTTGCAGCCCCGTCAGCAGCAGCAGCAACAGCCACGCCAACAGCAACAGCAACAGTAACAGCCAGCAGCAAATGGCAAAAATAATAACAATTTCAGTTGATTTTCTGTTGTCTGTTTTTGTTGCCTTTGCTGTCAGTCGGAGAAACTGGAACTGGACTGCCCAGCTTGGACTTGAGGCATTGTATTTTGTTGTCCATTTCAACGCTTGAAATTCTTGTGGCTGCTGCTGTTGGTGTTGCCTCCTGTTGTTGCTGTGGCTGCAGCAGTTAATTTAATTTCAGCTCATAAATCAAAACTGTGCCGCGCAAAATGTTTGCTTTTGACGCGGCGTTTTTGTCGCCTGGCCGAGACAATTTTTCAGTCTGAACAACTTTTGTTTTTTTTTTTTTTTGGTGGCAGGGGAAGTTGGAGGCACGCAGGCAGCCGGAACTGAATACTGAGCACTGGAACTGGGACTGCGACTGTGTTAAGTTAGTCAACTTTACAGCCGGTTGACGTTTGACAAACAATGGCAAAGGCAACAGCAACACCAACAGCAACAACAACAACACTAGCAGCGGCAGCAGCAACAGCTTAACTTGGTCAGCTGGCAAACACAAATTGCAGGCAGCTGCATTTGCTGTGTGGCGAGAAAAGAGAGAGAGACGGGGGGGGGGGGGGGGGAGAGAGAGAGAGAAAGAGACACAGATACTTAAGAGACTTAGTTGATAATCATATATATTAATATTGCTTCAAACTTGTGGAAGATATCTGGAAATTCAATGAATGTAATGAAATAGCAAGAGAATGAGAAGGAGATAGATAGATAGAGAGAGAGAGAGAGAGAGAGAGAGAGAGAGAGAGAGAGAGAGAGACAGATTTAGTGGATGTCAAACACTTTCTTATTTAATTGAGCAT
Source organism: Drosophila mercatorum (assembly GCA_961210405.1). NCBI lineage: Eukaryota > Metazoa > Arthropoda > Insecta > Diptera > Drosophilidae > Drosophila > Drosophila mercatorum. The sequence goes on along the minus strand of CAUIUS010000004.1, from coordinate 22,752,542 downwards.
AATGAATACATTTTTATAATCCTATAACTTGACTTGAAGTGTTAAAATTGATTGATTAAATTGATTCATTCTAATTTGCGGAAACGACCAAGATGTTATCGGAATGTCGCATATATAGGCATTAGTTACTACGGAGATATTAAACAAAAAATGTATAAATATATTTATTTAGAGAAAAAAAAGTTTATATGAAGTTTATTTAAATTCTTTTGGCGATATTTTCCAAGTAAAAATAAAATATATATCAAAGTAAAAACTAATCAAAATTTATAAAAAATTAATTATATAATATATAATATAATATATTTAGATATATTAATATTGTTTTGAACAAGGGTAAATACACATGCCTAAAAGAAAAGCTATCCTTATTAACTAGCTGAATCATTGAAATACTTATATTGAAGGATAAAATAGAGAGTATCTAATGTATATAAGTCAGATGAGTGACGGGCAAAGAGCTTATGCTATAAACATTATACCCTGAATTCCCATTTTCAATGGGTTCAGGGTATAACAAGTAAGAAAACTCTAGTCGAGACCGCTCGACTAGGGTGTACCCTGAACCCTGCGAAGAACCGCTTTTCCAAGCATTCTTAATTTCTTTTATATACACATGCATATGTACGTTCATGACAAGCAAAACATACACACACACATACACAGGCGCACGCATACACAAGCGCAAGTCGTTGCGTCAGCTGTTCTTTGGCGACTTTGCATGGCAATGCTATGGGAAATTAAATGTTTAATAACTTTTTTTCTAGACGAACGATTTTGATCAAACTTGTTGGGCGTAATCATGTCATCCATATGTATGTGTGTGCCAAAGCACAAGTCTCTAGTATTTGCTATACGGGAGTTAAAAATTTGAGGCGAAGGGGGCGTGGCACCCAAAATTTAACAAAAACCGAAATTGCGTAAGGCTCACATAACACTAAATGCAAAATTTGAAGACTCTATCTAGAAAGATGAATTATACAGAATTTTATTGCTTAATTTAGATTTTCGTTTTTAATCGATAACAATAAAACGATAAAAGTTATCGAATTTCTGAAACAAACTCGATCTTTTCGTGCTATACAGGAACCTACATAAAAAATTTCAAGTCTCTAGCTCTTGTAGGTTCTGAGAACGACGCGTTCATACATACGGACAGACGGACAGACGGACATGGCTATATCAACTCGGCTTGTCATCCTGATCAAGAATATATATACTTTATGGGGTCTGCCACGCCTCCTTCTGCCTGTTACATACATTTCAACAAAAACATTATACCCTGATTTCCCATTTTCAATGGGCTCAGGGTATAAAAAGTACTGTATAGTATAATATCGTCGTAGTAGTAGTTTAGTAGCTCTACTATCTGCCTTTAACTTAGTCTTCTCTTGAGTATCTAATAAATAGATTATGCCCAATGAAGAGAAACAAAGAAAAATTAGCACTAATAAAACTACAGAAATATGATTATTCGGCAAAGTTCAGCTACAATCTTTACAAGTCTTTAAGTTTACACAGTCTCTAAGTAAAGACAACGAAGAGAGAAAGGGAATTAGACCTCAACAAAGCTTTAGCTGCTTTTTTGCACTCTCTTAGTCATTTGTTGTGTCTACAATGAATAGCAAACGCATTTTTTAAAAGTATTTTAATGGCAACAACAATTGATCTGGCTGCTTGGCCCAGCCCACATATGGCTCAGACCCAGACCTAGGCCCAGCCCAGTTCAGTTTAGTTCAGTTTAGCCCATCGTCAGCAAAAGGCTTGAAGCTCACTTGAGAGCGTGACAGTAAATAGTAAACTAAATGACAACTACTGAATAGATAGCACACATACACACACACACTCACACATACACTATAGGACATGGCTTATATATACTTATGTGTATTGGCTGGGTGTGTTCGGATGCCTAAATGTTAACCCTACAAGCGCATTGGGGCGCCAGCAGTCACAATTGATAGTTGAGACTCGATACTCGATACTCGAGCAACTCGTTAAATGTTAATCATTGACACGACCAAAATGCTGACTAAGTCGACAACCACTCACCAGAGGACAGTGGCCAGTTGACGGTGGACGATGACTTGGAGCGGCTGATGAAGATGAAGGCGAAGGCGACGGCGACGACGATGACGAGGGATGTCGGAAAACTTCCACAAAACATATGTATATAGTGATAGTCGAATGGACTTTCAACTTGCTATATATATGCTAAACTTGCTAAGCAGCTGCAAATTTCGATACCCTACAGCGCTCGAATAAGCTGTTGGGGTTGCTTATTGCAATCTCATATGAGAAGACATTGATAAAATACAAAACTGAAATTGAAATCAAAATATTTTTAGTTTATTATTTCAGTATTAAAAATGTATATTATCAATGAAAATATATATGTTAAACAAATATCAGATTATCAGCAATTAATTTATAAATTTACAATTGAATTTTCAACCGAATATAATTGAACATGAATTATTTATATATTTAATTCTATTGAAAATGGAATGTACATAGAACTCTTCCCGAATATTCTTAAGTATTATAACTAACTACAGTTATCAAATTTGATTGTTCTCAAGTTATATGCGCCCTTCGATTTTCCACTTATTGAAGAAATCTCCGACAGAATCAGGGAATTAAACATTGCAAACGGCACGGTATCTTGTAGTCGTGCTCTACCCATCACTTATCGATCTATAATCCATACATTTGTATGTATATCATCCATGATGCAGCCCTGGAAGAAACAAGCCCAAGTATCTTTCAAATAGATTCCATAGATATTCGACTCTTCTATTGCTCCAAGCTCAGTTACGTTGCGCCGAGTTGAGTTCAGTTGAGTTGAGTTGGGCTGAGTTGAGTTTAATACCCGTTCCCATTCTCGAGCCCAGCCCAGTATTAGCACAAATGCTGACCCATATCAGCACAAAATATGCTAATTACTAATGGGGTCCAGTTAGTTGGGTTGGTTTACTGCACACTCAGTTAGCCAGTAGGTCCGTCAGTCAGTTAGTCAATGACAAACGGTGTCGACGGTCAAGGCTATTGGGCAAAAGCTGTGCTGAAAGGTCCACACAGCCAGGCCGACACTCGCAGCGCACTCACATGTATTTCGAGTGTGGCTTGCAATAAATCAGCCACGTGCAGCTGAGTGATTCAGTCCAAGAGTGTAACGCTGAATCTAATTCCGAGTGCCAGTCGTGCTGCTCCCACCGAGATTTCAAGTAATTATAGCTGACGTCAGACACGCCAATTATATACAAGAATCAATTTTCAATCAAGTGAACACATACATATCTATCTATAATTATCGTATACTCGATGCCCGATGCCCGATGCCCGATGCCCGACGCTGATTCGCTGTAAGTGGAGAGCCCCCGGGGGTATGTCGCTTGGCTTGAGTTGACTCAGAGCTTATCTAACTCTAGCCTCTCTGCCCAGAGCTGACTAGGTCTGACCAGAGCTGCCCAGAGAGACGTGGAGCACTCCCACGTCTGGGCAGGCGGTTAGCTCATTTGTAATACACACATTAGAGTGTATTTATTTTGAAAGCTGCGCTGAGATACATTTGTATCTTGTGCCTCACATGTGACTTGTGCTATTTCACTGTCGGATTTGGACGGCCAACGCTGCGCATTGTTTGCCATCGCCGACCTAAGCCGATTTCCAGCCGCATATGCGAACTATAGCGGAGTATTACCTGCCCCGACAACAACGCTCTTTACATACGTTGCCTAACGGTGTGCGCTTACATCCACGACAGCGACGCCGATGTCGGCGTCGGCGTCGACGTCTGTGTTAGCGGCGACATAAGCTTTGATGGATTTTGACATAAATATGAGTTGGAATTTAGTGCCAAGTTTGGCGCACGTAGAGCTTATCAGGCGAGCTCCATATATAGGCGATCGATCCGATCGCTCGATTGGCAGCCCAACTGTCGACCGCTTGGCAGGCCACAAAATAAAATCAGATACCTACAAACTGGGTCTGAGACTGACTCTGACTCTGAGTCTGAGACTGAACCTGGCTCTGGGGCTAGCACTTGGGCCTGGGTTCACAATTTATGCTAATCCGTGCGCCATAATTTGTGTTGTTGTACGGCCGAGCTGCTGTAGCCCTGGCCGAAGAATATGTTTGTTTCTCTTTAGCTCTTTTCTTCTGTCCGTTTTTTGTTAAGTTTTTACTTAAGCGTTTTCAGCGCGCAAAGCGCGTGTTGCGCATTTCCAAGCAGTCATCGGTCCATTTGGGTAAAATGATTAATTTACATAAATATTTTTATGATTTGCCAAGACAACAACAACAAAAACAGCAGCAGCAACAATGCTTAGGAAAAAAACTGATAGCTGGCCAGCTGCCAGGGTTATGCAATCAGCTAACAACAGTTTGCGTACCCTTTTCGCCACGTGCCTCTGCCGCAGTTTCTGCCTCAGCCTCGGCCGCTGCCTCTGTCTCTGTCTCTGTCGGTGTCGCTGCTTCAGCCGCGTTCCCTACGCCACGAAAGGGAACTAGTTCAAACAACTGTAAATGCAATTGACCAAACGCTTAACTCGGTGTCATCAACCTTTCAAAGCGTCCTTTGTCTTTAGCTGGCAACAGATGACAGCAGCAGCTCACAGGACGTGCGCCACATGTGACTCGTCGCTCTTCCTCTTCCTCTTCCTCGTGCGGCGAGTGCCAATGAACCCGGGCAGAACGAACAGGCAGGCAGGCAGCCAGGCAGGCAACGGCAGCCCAGAACCAGGAAGCAAAGTTCCGAGCAGCAAGTCCAACAGGTGCGCGACGCAGTTTCTGGTTCTATTATATTGATCTCGAACAGCCCATTATTTATCCATAGACGACGCACTTTAACCAGGCGCCAACGATGATTTCATTAGCATGAAAATTTATCGCATTCGCTGAGTGCATTTCGAGCCAGGGATGAACGCTTGTCGTCGATCTCAAATTTCTGAAAACTGAAAAATATGAGGCAATACATGTTTAATATTTAATAATTAGTTAAGAATTTCGATAATGACATAATGTTTCTTGGCATAACTGTAAAACTAATTGTAGCAATATTAATATTTATAATACAAATAATTAAAATAATATTATAATAGTTATTTTGTTGTTAAAATAGAACAAATATATATAAACTATTTTTTTTTATTTAAAAATAGAAAGAAAATAATTTTGTGTTTATTATATTAGTATTCATATTAGGTAAAGTAATAGAGAATATAAAAAAAAAACAATAATAAATGCTAAAAATGTATTTCATTAAAATACTTATTATTTATAGTACAAATATATTTATAAAGTAAAAAAAGATGTCATATTTCACACAATCAATTTTCATAATAATTATTTATAATATTTCAAAAATATTTAAATGATAAATTTTTATAATAATACTTATGCAAACAACATATTTATTTGTATAATTATAATTAAATTAGATAATAAATTATAAATAAAATACAAATTCTTGTATAATTGCATTTGTAATGCGTGACACTCGTGTCACGAGTCGGAAATAAGACACGCGCTCACCGCTAGTTAGTGGACACCTTCTTAGCCCACTCGCCGGCAGGTGTGCGTGAATGTGTGCGTGTGCCTTAAAAGTGCAATTGCACTATAAATGTTGTGATTGCTTATCTGCATAATAAAGTAAATATTGAATATTTATAAATGCTTTGCAATGCACAACAGGCGGGCGCGCAGGGGCCTTGGCGAGATTTGAAAAATTTACTGGCTACAGCAAATATGTTTTGCTATCAAATGGAGATCTCGAGCTATTCCAAGCTGATGCTTGCTGGCTACACCATAATATTTAGAATATATTCACAATATGTTTAGAAAATATGACATAAGCTGCTTTATGATGTTATCCCCGCCTAACAATGCACTAAGCTGTGATGAATGTGACAAGCATTGAATACGAGTATTCGAAGTCTTTTTATACCCTGAACCCATTAAAAATGGGAAATCAGGGTATAATGTTTTTGTTGAAATGTATGTAACAGGCAGAAGGAGGCGTGGCAGACCCCATAAAGTATATATATTCTTGATCAGGATGACAAGCCGAGTTGATATAGCCATGTCCGTCTGTCCGTCTGTCCGTCCGTCCGTCTGTCCGTCTGTCCGTCTGTCTGTCCGTATGTATGAACGCGTCGTTCTCAGAACCTATAAGAGCTAGAGACTTGAAATTTTTTATGTAGGTTCCTGTATAGCACGAAAAGATCGAGTTTGTTAAAAAAAATCGATAACTGTCTTAATTTTAATGTTATCGATTAAAAACGAAATCGATGCTCAGTTATATAAATCTATATAATTCATCTTTATAGCTAGAGTCTTCAAATTTTGCACTTAGTGTTATGTGAGCCTTATACAATTTCGGTTTTTGTTAAATTTTGGATGCCACGCCCCCTTCGCCTCAAATTTGTAAGTCCCGTATTTCAAATACTAGAGACTTGTGCTTTGGCACACACATACATATGGATGACATGATCACGCCCAACAAGTTTGATCAAAATCGTTCGTCTAGAAAAAAAGTTATTAAACATTTAATTTCCCATAGCATTGCCATGCAAACAGCAGGCAAAGAACAGCTGACGCTCCGACTTGCGCTGGTGTGTGCTTGCGCCTGTGTATGTGTGTATGTTTTGCTTGTAATGAACGTACAAGTGCATGTGTATATAAAAGAAACGAAGAATGCAGGGTTCAGGGTATACCCTAGTCGAGCGGCCTCGACTAGAGTTTTCTTACTTGTTTCTTTATCAATTTTAGTTTCAATTGTTACAAATATATTTAGATATATAGATGTGTGTGTGCTTCTCGATTCCTAAAGCTTTTATTATTAACCGCTGATTGCTCAAATGAATTTTAGTTCTTGGCTGCACTGGGGACTTGGCGACTAGCCCCGGGGACCCGGTTGTTAGGCCCCACCCTGGCCGAAGAAGCCCCGCCCAAGACAGGCTGCGTCGTCTTCTTCGTTTTTGTTTTTGTTTTTGATTTTGCTGTGCTGCCAGTTAATCTTCAGTTACTCAACCCTCTTTATGCAAATGCGGCTCTCAAGTAATTTAGAAAAAATACGAGTGAAAATATACACAAGAACAACAAAAACCGCCACAGCAAGTCAAAGCTGTATAAATTTATGCATACATATGTATGCGAACGTTCATATATATATTTGTATGTCTATATAAATATATATATATATATATATATATATATATATATATATATATATATATATATATATATATGTATATGTATATATCGCGTATGTATTTATAAGTTCATATGTGAAACTTGTAGATAAATTTGCATATTTCAGTCGTTCATAATCCAAGTCTTTCCTTAAGTTGAAGTCTCGCTCTCTCTCTCTATCACTCTCACTCGTTCTATCGGGCTGAGGACTGGGACTACTACTGCGGGCCAACACAGCTAGCCCAACAGCAACAACATTGGAAATAGCAGCCCGCGTCACTTGCGAGGCGTCGAACCATTTGAAATGCCACACCTAACTACAATTTTGTAGTTTGTTTTTTCTCTCCCTCGCGCTCTCTCGCTCTTTCTCTCTCGCTCTCTTCTCCATAAAGGTTTATTTTTATTTTTGCGCCTACTACTAAGTTTGTCGCTTATTATTATTATTTTTCTTTCTTCGTTTTTTTGTGTGTAAATTTACCTTATTGCCAGTAAGTTTCTCTAGCCTCTACCTACAAGCTCTGCTCTTCGGAAATTTATGGGCCAGCTCGGACGCTCCCCTCTTGGCTTGGCATTAGCATATTTGTCGCGTATTTAATTTGATTTTATTGAGATTCATATAAAATTATCAACTTGCTGAACCACTTAGAGCCCAAAGCGGGGTTTGTTTTGTTTAGCCAAACCGTTCAGCAGCTCCTTCCTTAATAGTTCCAGTTCCCGGCCAGCCGGACTCCTGCACGTGGCAGCGGTCAACGCTGAATGAATAAGAGCTTCGACTGCTCATCGTAGTCAATGCTCATATTGTAGCGGATGGTTTTTGGCTACTTCATTGATATGATGGACTGCCGGCTGTCCACATCATCGCGCCGTTTTTAATGTTTAATTAATTTCGCTGCCTCACTCCTGATCGCAATCTATGCAGATTTGTGTTGACTATCATAAAATGGCCCTGCGTCTTCTTTCAGCTGCATTGTTGACTTACGAGGGGATCTACTCATATATATCTAGAAATTTATGTATTTATATATACATGCGATACAGCCAATACAAAGCCGAGCTAATTAATTGCGCGATCAGATAGCGTTTTACTATGAAGACATTTAAAAAATTGATATTTAAATAAAATAAATTTCAAAAACTGCAAGCATAAGTCGTTGTCTCTGTTGTTGCTGTTGTTTCGTCTCATCTTCTCCTTTTTTTATTTATCTTTTTTGTCTTGTATGTGTTTGTTAATTAATTTTATTTATGGCTGGCGTTGTGCTAAACAAAATGAGTTGGCTAATTTGGTGATCTGCTGGTGCTGGCATGGGAACAGTGCATGTGGAAGGAAGCGGCTATTGTGTCTTGATTTCAAATGTGAAAAAGTCTCAGCCATAAATTTAAAGAGATTATAGATTGTATATGTGGACTGACCGCATAGAGAAGATCTAGAATTACCAGTTAAGGAGAGCGATAAAGTACAGCAGATCAATTCATCTAAAGGTTATTGGCTAGCTAACTGGAAATACGAATGATATAGTTTTGAGACTGAAAGCAATTGTGTTTAAGAATCTCTCTTCGAAACTGAAGAGGAAATTGTGGTCACACTCAACAGGTGAGAAATGGTAGTATATCCCATATGTTTTGTTTCTACTCAATGCAATGAAGATTCTTGTATGCTGACTGATCGCAGAATAGCAGAACAGCTGACCTTAAGTTGATATACTCTTTTATATTATAATAACATATCGGACAAGCTAATCAGACACTTTCCACCAATGAAACCCAGGTCTGCTTAAGGATCGCGGAAATGCTGTGCTTTCATAATCACACAATCATAATAAATAATGCTCTTCTCTTTGTGTTTTTTGGTTTGGATGTCTTCAGTTGCTTGTGTTCTCGCATTTGTATAGTCGTTTGTAGGTTTGCCACCTTTGGGAAAAGTAATTGGCAGAGCAGGCGAAAGATTTGGCAGCAGAGCGCACTAAATCACCTCGGCGAGGCGCATAGAAACAACATGACAACAAAATGAACACTTCAACAAAATTAAGCAAACAAGAAATAAAATACTTATATATGAATATATATGTATGTATAAATAAAAACAGAAAATACAAAAGAAAAAAATTATATATATATATATATATATATATATATATATATATATATATATATATATATATATATATATATATATATATATATATATTATAAAAATGACAGCGAAACAAACGAAAACATTATTCATTTAAACGTCTATAAAAACTGCGGAAAGAATATGTTAGCAATACGTGTGAGTGTGTGTGTGTGTGTGTGTGCGTGTATAAAATAAAATAAAAATTATTCACACATATGCAGTGGGCTGACAAGGGAGTTGTTGTTGTTGTTGCTGTTGCTGCTATTTTTTGCTTAAATAAAAATCAGCTTGGAAAACAAACTGATTATAAGTTATGGCTGTGCCAGCTGACTGACAACTGGTTAAGATTCATACATTTATGATTTATGATAGTGTGTGTGTGTGACACACATACACACTGACAGAAGATATACATATCATATAATATGAGCTAATTCATATAATAGCATATAGCCTATAACTTAGCGCATTAGAAGCCCCCAAATTGGTGACAGCACTCTTTCCAACTTGACCAATCGTCAAGTATATATATTGTAGGTAAGTATGTACCTTATACCATATGGCGTGAGTATGCTAGCTTTCTTAGTAAATATGTGACCCACAGCCGGAGAAGAGTAGTTGATTGAGTAAAGGCTTTGTATAGGCCTGACTACGGCTATGCTCGAACTAACTAAATATAGTTTAGTTGATCTTATAAAACTAGTATATACTTTTAATCTAAAAGCAATTCTCAACAATCAATCGCCAATCTGTTGCTACGCCAGCAATTCTCGCAGTGATAAAGCTTTCATTATTCAACTCTGCATGCGAGTAGTACCCATATCGAAAAGAATCTATATTTATTGCTTGACTTTTGATGGTATCTTGAGTCAGACGCACCTTCACAGAACATTTTGAAAACTCACTAGACTTAGTACCTAGTTGATCATGCAGTAAATATATGCAAGTGTATTAAGTCTTCGTTTTGCTTGAAAACATCTTATCTCTTTCATTTTACTGTACATCAACCACGCTTAATCAACAAAAAAGTATACAAAAGCAACAACAAACAAAAACTTGTAGACATCAATCATATAAAAATTAGTCATTTGGTTTCGCTTGTTTTTGGTGGCGTGTTCAAGACATTCTCTTTGGCATCTTTGTGCGTTCCGTGTACTCAACTTTGGCAAACTTATGGGGCAACCCCCGCATACACGCACACACACACATACGCACGTTTGACATCTATGGCTTTATAATGTGTATTTAATAGGCCACTTTTACAAGCAAGCGACAAATAAGACGTTGAAATCACGAAAGTCAAGTTCAAATCGCTCAACATTCCTCGAGCAGTTTTCTCTGTAAACAATTTTATTCTTATTTCTTAACATTTTGCATTAATATTTGGCTACAGCTATCAGATATTCCACTGCAAAACCAAATAGTAAATGGAATTTTGCAGTTACTTATTTTATTTTTGAATTCCTATTCCATTTAATAGCAGCTCATTTTTACGACATCTTTTATTGAACATGTCGTGTGGTCAGGAACTGTAGAAGTCGAGCGTTTCTCAAATTAAAGCGCTTATTTTTATTATTTTTATTAGAAAATAGAAAAAGACTCAGAAAATTGTTGCAGCTGTTACTTTCCGTTTGCATATATTTATGACACCTATAATGCCTGGCAGAAAATAAATATATCTATAATATTTACATATATATATATATATATATATATATATATATATATATATATATATATATATATATATATATATATATATATATATATATATATATATATATATATATATATATATATATATATATGTAGATATATTGAAATCAAATCTTGTGCAGCTGCTGCTGCTGCCATTGCCACTGCTGCTGCTGATGCTGATAAGCAAAGAGTAACTAAAAATTGTTCATTTGGCTCGGCTTAGCTTAAATAGTAATCAAAGTGATTTATGGGCTGGAGGTCAATGCTGTGGCGTTCATAAATGTTTTGAAATTCTCTGCCGTATTTTATTCGAAGAATTTGCATGACAAAAACTTGATTTATATGAGACAAGGCTGCCAAAGTGGAAAATGCATAAAAAATACATTCGCTGACTGGGGCTGCCAAAAATTATTGTAGAACGCAGTCATGAATTCTAACCAGCTCTCCGTTATTGATAGCTCGCCTAATGATTGTGGCATTCGGCTGCAGGAGCACTGGCTGCCAGCAAAGCATAGTTGCCCGGCTGCCCGGCTGCCCGGCTGCCCGGCTGGCCGCCTGGCTGGTCACATACCAATTCACATTATTTAGCATTTCGCGCATTTTTCGCATTTTCTTGCTAATTAAAATGGCTAAATCCATTTAGCTGCCGTTGGGCACACTCTCATTCAGCTGGCCCTAAGCTGATTAGCGGCTGCACAACATGAGTGAGGCGCAACATGAACGCCTTTGCCCTGCCTTGCCCTGACAATGTTATCATACCAGTATATAAATACCAAGAGCACGGCTCTCAAAATAGAACAGCTACAAAGTTGCAAATTGTATTTAATTGCGGGCAGGCGACACAGATTAAGGAACCGATTCAACTGAGAAGTCGCCCACAGAGAATTGATGTCAAGTGACCCAATGGCCACTGCGGTATGTGGCACAGAACTACAATAACTGAAGACTGTACATCAATCTTTAGAAGAAACTCCAAAATGATTTTAGCAAATTAACAATAATAATAAGAATAACAATAATAATAATAATAATAATAATTATAATAATAAGACTATTAATATTAATAATAGTAGTATTAGTAATACTAACAATAGTAATAAAAGTAAATAAATAATAACTATTATAAGTATATACGTAAATAATATTCTTAAAAAATATTATTCCCAATGTGAATTAAGTGAAATTATTCCATTTACGATATTATATAAGACTTATACGTAGATTTTTTTGAAATAGACTTATATATAAGATATATTATATAGGGCTGATTGACTAAATGATATTTTGATTGAATGATATATTCATAATTTCTTAAGCAGCTTAAGAACTGGCAAGCAATATATTTGTTTGAATTCATATGGAGCATACTTTATCTTCATTATTTCAAAGATATTTTACTATACATAAATACATATTTCGTGAATATATTAAGCAGATAGGTAAATATAAAAATATTAGAATGTATGTATATTGTTGTTTAGCTACTATCATCTGATATATATATATATATTTATCTACAGTAACATTTATCTCCAATTAAAGTATTTTAGTCTTTGTCTACATTTTACCCATCAATGATTTAAATGATGCAGTTGAACTTAAATTTATTCTTTGAAATTTGGTAACAAAATCAAACCAAAATGTTGTATATCATTTGCTTATGCATTCAGTAAACTTCTGTAATTGACTGTAATTTGACAAATAATTGAGAAAATAAATCTCATATTCAGATCGAACTCTTTCTCTTGATCCCATATATGCAATATAATAAAAATCTGCTATTATGATATTCATTTTTCAGGATTATAATCTTTATTTAAATTCTTTCCATCAATATAAATATGATCAATATTGATATGAGTTATGATACATGTAAGTATCTAATAGCCTGTGTGAATTGGACGCAGTTACAGGTAACGAGCAGCTTGAATTTGCCTACAGACTGGTACCGCTGTCTGAAAGTGAGGTCCGCTTGTTTGATGGATGATAGATAGTGCGCTGAGGGCGCGGGCACCGTTATTTGCACATTACTTTACGGTTTTAGCTACACCCAAAACACATTGAGGCCCAAATAAACATGTCGAGCGTCATAAAAACAGAGCGACACGGACATGGACATGGCTACGCAAATGGTCACTGAAACTGTAATGAGAATGGGAGCAGGAGCGGAAACGGGAATGGAAATGGGAACGGTAAAGGGAATGCAAACTGGAGCTGGACCTAACCAATTGCTGGCGAATACGAAGAACTATTTGCAACTATTCATTTTCGCGCATGTTTCATAGTTTTAGTGCGCCTGCATGTTTAAGTTGTATTAGTTGTTTGTTTGCTTGTTTGTGCTCGTGTTTATGTTTATGTTTGCCTTTGAGTGTTGCTGTTGTTGCTGTTGACGTCGTCGTCAACATAATGCCTGCATTACAGATCCATTGTTGTGAGTATCTCCCCCGTCTGCCCACCTTCGACGCCCGTGGCTCTGCTCGCACAGTTCGCGCAATTTTCAAATCAATTTTGTTTACTTTTTATGCACACAACGGGAACAGCAACAGCAACAGCAACAGCAACGGTAACGGCGACGGCGACACACGCACTGACACTTTTCTCCCCACTTTTCTGGCCATATCTACGCGCTGGTTGTCCGTGTGTTTAACAACATTTTTATGGTTTGGCACACACCCTAAGCCAAATGGCAACAAAAAAGTCGTCAATGTTTGAAAAGTGCATCGGCAGGCGAGAGAAAGACGGGCAGACAAACAGACAAACAGACGGACAGACATGCAGCAGACTGACGGACGGTCTGACAGACATGTACATGCAACTGTAGCAGCAGCAACAGCAGCAGCTCTGTAACTGTAAATTATATATTTCATAAATTTCGCTACATATTTCGTGATAATCGCATGTAATTGCGTTTTATCTGCACCTTTCATCCGGACATGTGAGCAAACAAATGCGCTTAGTGCAAAGCGCCCTTAAACAGCAACCCCTTTAAAACCCAAAGTACAAAAAACTGACCACAGTAACTAGCGCTCAGTAACCAGTTAGCAGTTCCATTTGCCGACCAGGCCGGCTGGCAGGCGGGCAGGTTGAGTTTGAGTTTTGTTTTTGTTGTCGTTGTTGCTTTGGGCTCAAGCGCGCTTCAATGGGCTTTGGCCATGTCCAGCGATTTACGACCAGCGATAGCCAACTATACGAACAATTTCTTAATATTTTACAATAATACGATATTTGGGTTACAACAAAAGCCAGCACACACACGCAACTTGGCAACTTGGCAGCTTTAGCAACCCCTCTCAGCGCTCCCTCGTCTTAGTAAATTGCATTAAAATGTGGCGACGGACAGCTTATGCATTTTGCATTGAGTGTGTGTATGTTTTTGTGGGTTGTGTATGTATGTATGTGTGTGTGTGTGTGTGTGTGTGTGTGTGGACGTTGTTGTGATAACAACTCACGCGATTATCAATTTGACACCCAAACATTGTGTTGTTGGCCGCTGGTCGCCGAGTTGCCTGAGTGAATGACTGCGAGTATATTCGCAACTGGATGGCTGATCACGACATCGGGCCAACAACCACATGAAAAACAACACCAACAGCAACAACAAAGCTGTCGGCGTGTTGACTACCGCAGAATAGCAGCAGCAGCAGCGGCAACAACAATAACAACAACAACAACAACAACAAAAGGAGTGACAGCGGGGATTAGGCAAATTTTGTGCAGTCAGTTTGTAGAGTCGACCCTTCTGGCATGCTAACAGCCCGAGCTAATATAGCAGTTATATACTAACCAACAATTTTAAAGGCTTAAAGGGTCAGTCATTCAGTTACAAAGTATACAAAAAAGTATGAATATTTCAGTCGAGTGCAGCAGACTGCATAATGCTCGTTAACAGCGCCATAAAACGCTGAAACAGTTTAACTAACGAATCTATGGGAGGTAATTATAAAGCTTGTAGCCATAGCTCCATGGATATATATGCCTTTTTAATTGAAAAATTTTGAAATCCACCTTTAAAACTGTGAGAGTAGCAGGTTTTGTATGAGTTGAGGACATGAGTTAATAAATTCAAATATTAACAACATCGTCTACATCTAATCAATTCACTTTACATGTTAACATAAACAAATACATTAGATTGTAATATAATATATACTAATATATAATATATCGATTAATATAAAATACTTTTATTCTAAATCAATATGACACTTTTCAGGTATTGAATTGCTGAAAATATATATACTATTTCACGTAGTGATATAGTATATTGGGTTTGTGCAATGTCCGTCATGCTGTCCGTCCGTCTGTCCGTCTGTCCGTATGAACGAAAACCATTTCCACGCTATTGAAGCTAGAGACTTGAAATTTGAAATATATACTCGTGTATACCCTCGTCTGATAAAGTGTCAAGATTTTCCAGATACGCCCACTAGGGGCGTGGCAAATCGGAAAATTCATTTTCATGTATCTCAGAAACACTACTTCTAGAAGAGCTAGAGAGTTGAGATTTTAACTGAACACTTATGTCGACATCCAAAAATCAAAAAGCTATGGCGGATATATCTACGCCCATTGGGGGCGTGGCAAATCGGGTCAAACTGTATCTTCTACAGTTTTAAAGCTAGAACTCCCAAATTTGGCACGTGGGTTACTGTTACGATCTTATAAGGATCGCCCAAAAATTTTTATGGCATCGCCTATTAGGGGCGTGGCAAATCGGATCTGAATATATAGTGATTTTACTAGTTTCGTTATATTTTGAGCACAATTGATGCTAGAGACTTGAGACTTGGTATATATACTCGGGTTAACATCCCACAATCGAAAAGCTATGGCGGATATATGACCGCACCGGGGTTCGAGCCCACACCTCTACGCTCGCCAACGAACTTCTATCTCATTTTCAGAGTTGCCACCTCTCCCATATTGTCTGGCCACCTCCAATGAAAATTTTTAATCGGCAACTAATTTGAGCGGCGAAAGTGGGGATTTAAGGTTAAATTTAAAAAAATATAATGTGATAGAGGCCCTTGTGGGCTGATGGGACGTGAAATAGTATTTCGCTGTCGGTTGCGTCCGACTGCAACGTTCTTACTTGTTTATTATTAGATTTGTGCTATTAATTTTATCGTACCATTCAGACATATCAATTTGTTCGTATACATATAATGTAAACATAATCAATATATGTATATATTTTCACACTTTTGCAGTTATTAAACACAATTTATGTGACTTTTTGCGTGATTTTTTTTTAGAACACACATATATGTATGTGTGTATATCATATAAATACATGTGCAAAAATTATATGCCTCAGTTGGTTTGTATCCAAAAAACATCATACAAATAATTTTAGTTAGTTAGTTACTTTATAAGTAACTAGGTAGAGATAACTCTACCAATTTCAAAGAAAGACATATATACTATATGCCATATATCATATATGTTATATGTCGTATACATATATTATATGTTATAATATTTCCAAGATAAATATTCGTTTATTGGCTGCATTTCTTGTAAGAAAACATACTCTCTTATAGAGAGTATTTCAAAATTATGAATCTAATATATGTACGTGTATGTGTGTTTGCCTTATATGTAGATCACAACAAATTCCATTTCGAATTTGATTTGAACCATTTTTCAATTTGATTTTAAATTTCATTTATTTGGATTCAGTTTCCACATGCTGTCCGGAGGAGCTCACACCCCATCGACAACTTTTACTTATCTGCATAATTTGTTGAAGAGATTTGTTAAAAGCATTTTCAACGCTTCGAAAAGAAAATGTAGCAAGCGACAGCTACACCAGCAGCAACACCAGCAACAACAACAGCCAGAGCGGGCTTAATTATGCTGTCACAGAGGCCAGAAGATAAAGAGAAGCAACAACAAGACTTTCGTCTTTCACCAGCAGCCGAGATATGAGGCCGAAGTTTACAAGTAGTACAAAATACGAATATATATTTCATCGCTTAATTCCGTATGACACGACATGCTGACGGAGGGGCGAGTAATCCATTAAATGGAGCAATCTTCGAGTGGCATTCAAATGCATTTATCAACAACTACATCAACTTGTGAGCAACATTGCCCAGGTGCTCTCTCACACACACACACACACACATATACATACTTCTCCTGCTTTAGTGGCAGCTTTAGTGTTGAGTAATGACTGAAATGCAAAATATTTGAAAAATAATTTATAGGCGTTGGTCGGCCGCTGGCTATGAATGTCAATTCGAATTGAAATCATTTATTTACTGCATGCACAGCCTTTGGATATGTGTGTGTGAATGTGGAGCACTCAGTGCTCAGCTGGAAATTCGTTTTCGAATAATTGAAAATTGAGAGGCTGGCAATAAAGGATTAAGCCTGGACAAGCAATTTGCGCAGGCGCTTTCGACTGATGTCATTTATTGTGTTAAAGAAAAATAAATTTTAAAATGCATAAAAGGCCGCAAAAAGCCAGAAACAAAAAAACAAAAGGCAGCCATGCTGTGGCCAACCGCAGAGTTATTATTTAAATGTGCATTATACATACACACACGCACACGCACTCACATTGGGACACATTAAATTAACACACAGATGCCTGTCGTTAAAAAAAATCGACAGTTGGCTGGCCGTATTCCCAGTGCCAGTCGCAGGACCTCTCTCTCTTTCCGTCTCTCTCTATCTTCCTCTTGGCGTCCCTCATACGACATGTTGTCATCGTCATCAACCCTTTTTCTGGTGTCCTGGCTGCGGCGGCGTCATAATTAATAAGAGAAATCCCTTTTCAATTTGACGGAGTGCATTTGTCATTGCATTTAATTTGCGGAGTACGCGGCCAAAGACGAAAAAGAGAGGATGTCCGGAAGTTGTCGTTGTCGTCGAGTGCGGTTGGTCCCCGGCCGGGACGCGACTGCATCAGCGTCTGGTGTCAAGTAGGGGCTGTCCTGTAACCGTTTTGCTGTTCACACGAAACATATTTAAATGCGCTTCAGTAGTCAGCGAAATTAACAGTCGCGCCATAGAAGGTAAGACAGAGAGAGAGAGAGAGAGAGGAGGGATATAGCAGCAGGCAAAAGAGTTAAGAGTAGCGTTAATTGATTTTTATGTTATTCGGAATAAAGTTATGGCCATTCAGAGGTAAATTCAAAACAGTTGGCTACGCAGACCCACAGTCCGTTAGTTTTCACAAATATTTCCAAAAAGAAAAATATGTTCATGTGGTATAAGTATATATCTTATACAATATCTTGTGTTGGTGTATTTCCTATTTGAATCATTTATTTTTAGAATATATTGAGAAACAATAAATGGTTTTATGAAAATATAATGTATAAATATATATAATTTACTCCGAATGTTTGAAATTGATTTCATGTATTAGATTACAGCCTGAATGAATTCGAATTCAGCAATAATTAATGTACGGATATATTTGAAAGCAGCAACAATGAATGAAGAAAATATTTCATATTTTCATTGAAAATTTTCAGCGTATTATATTACGGTTTAAATTACTTAAAATATAGCATATGAAATCATGTCAAATTTTAGCAAGAATGCAAACGGCTAAAATAGATTATATCGGAATATTAAAAAATAATAAAACAAGTAAGAAAAACTCTAGTCGAGACCGCTCGACTAGGGTATACCCTAAACCCTGCGAAAAACCGCTCTTCCGTGTATTCTCCGTTTCTTTTATATTCATATGTACATATATGTATGTTCATTACAAGCAAAATATACACACACGCACAGGCGCAAGCACACACAAGCTCAAGTCGTTGCGTCAGCTGTTCTTTGGCTGATATTTGCATGTCAATGTTATGGGAAATTAAATGTTTAATAACATTTTTTCCAGACAAACGATTTTGATCAAACTTGTTGGGCGTGATCATGTCATCTATATGTATGTGTGTGCCTAAGCGCACGTCTCAAGTATTTGATATACGGGACTTACAAATTTGACGCGAAGGGGGCGTGGCACCCAAAATTTAACAAAAACCGAAATTGCGTAAGACCCAACTTACACTAAATGCAAAATTTGAAGACTCTAGCTATAAAGATGAATTATAGGACGGGCGGACGAACAGACGGACATGGCTATATCAACTCAGCTAGTCACCCTGATCAAGAATATATATACTTTGTGGGGTCTGTCACGCCTCCTTCTGTCTGTTACATACATTCCAACAAAACCATTATACCCTGATTTCCCATTTTTAATGGGCTAAGGGTATAAAAATGAACAATGCATTGAAATTAAATATAGTAAGAAATTCGTCAAGTTTTTATTAAATTTCGCAGTCTGTTCGAAGTTAGTGAGGTTAAGTTTGAGATATGTAAAAATAATTAACAATAAAATGAAGTTCGGACCGCTGTTTTTCAGTCATTCTTGGCTCACTCGGATTTTTGACTAGTGAACGGTCTGTGATCGATATGTTTGTATTCCTTTGGATTCAAGACTGACATTTAAATTCTGATAAGTAAATAAAGACTTTACTTTAAGTTACTCTTATTAATAAATACATATTTGTAAACAATCGCAGTAAAGTTTCACACAAGGTAAACTTGCTCTTAGCTCTGATAAAATATTTACACACTTATATTCCTCATGGAATATTAAATATAATGTGCGATAAATAAGGTATATATATTTAATATTGAATAAATCAGCAATGCATGGAATAATACGTATAAATATATTTACTAAAATGTATATTTTAATGCCATATTGCCGATGCATACCTCAGATAAGCCGAGTTCATTTCGTAGATAAATCAACCTATTTCAATCTCATTGTTTAGCTATGGGGGTCGCAGGCCTTGGTTCTGTTTAATGTTGCATTAGCCCACGGGCCATTGCAATTAGTAAGTGTGCTTAATTTTGCTTTCGGGCGGGCAGTCGCAGTGTCTTTGCCGCCCCCGCCGAGTGCGCCCACATCTTGCTTTGCCGCTGGATGCCTTTTGACGGAAGCGGATGCAGTCAGACGCGAAGCCGATGCACAGTTTTATTGACGCGTCTCCTTGGACCGTATTGTTTGTATTTTAAATTGGCAGCTCGCTTAGCACATCCGCCAGCGCGAAACGAGCCGATAGAGATGTGGATGAGGATGTGGATGGGGATGTGGATGTGATTGTCGATCCAATGTGAGTTGCACGAAACGCGCTAGCGGACCAATAATTGATTGCCTTACCGTTAGGCAGCTGCTCAAAATGCGCAAGTGGCAGCAGGTGAGCGAGCCAATCTCCCAAACCCGACCGCCGGCCACTTTGCACAGATGAGATTTTCAATTTGACTAGGGCCGCCCGAATGTTTGCGTATTAAATTTGCATGGAAATCTGTCTATATTGACCGAGAATGGCCAATGCAAATGTTTGCCGGGCCAAATGAATGGCCGAGAACGAAGAGACGGCGGCAATTGCTGCCGCTGCTGCTGCTGCTGCTGCTGCTGCTGATGTTGCTGTTGGTCAGTCAACGGCCAGGGGGCATTGCACCCGGCAATGGCATCGGCGTGGCTGTTGCTGTTGCTGCTGCGATTCGATGATGCCTCTTTGGGCATTTTTAATACGCGTTTCCATTTGCGTTTGCCAAATGTTATCAGTGGAGCGACAGCGGCTTGCGCCATAGAAACAAGCCCAACGCCAAGTGCTGAGCGCCCAGTCTCCTGTCCCAGTCCCAGTGCCAGTACTAGTGCCAGTCCCAGTCCCAGACGCAGTCCAATGCCCTCAATGGTCCACAGCGATTGCTGTTATCGATGGGCCTACGCTATCAGTTGGGTACAGTTGCGCCCAATGCCCATGACTGTGAATGTAGTCGGACTCAGACTCGTGTCCGTAATTGTGCCTGCGACTGCGACTGTGACTGTGCTCTGCACTTAGACTGAATGCAAAAACAAACATTTTACTTGAGTAACATTTGTTGTACGCTCAACTCTTTTTTTCGCAGCAAATAGTCGGACGATTCGCTTGCCCAGTTGATAAAATGCCAGAGCAGCCTGCTGGATGGACGTGTCTGGTTAGATGTGGACACATATGCCATTCACTGGACAGTGGACAACGGACAGTGGACATTCGGCACTGGGCACTGGGCACTGGGCACTGAACAGACTGTGGGCCGTGGACAGGGCAATGCCATCATGTCATCAAGCATCAGACTGTGCACAAACAGTTTCAAATTAATTATTTGCAAGTGTTAATTTAAATGAAGTCATTAAGACGCATAGACTGGACGGGTCGAAGGCAAGCTTGGCCAATTGATGAGCCGTTGATTGAGTCAGCCTTGGCCTTAGCTCAAATCAATGACATTCGAGTGTAGTATATAGAGTAGTAGTTGTATATGGAAGATATACTTATAGCACGAACTAAGCATGCCTCACCATTAAATTCTCTTTTTAAGCAAAAAGTTGTAAAATTGCTCATTTAGATTCCAGTTACACCCGCACACTGCACTACACTTTTTCAAAACTCTCTATATTTGTTAATTTAATACGAGTTTGTACGAGTTGAACCCAGTACCCAGAACCGTCAGGCCAACAAACATTGAGCTATCCAAATTCCAAATTGATAAACGATGTTAATCTCACGACTGCGTTACGAGCTGACAAACTATTGTTCAACTGAACTGAAGAACTGGACACGTGAGACAAAGCGCTTGGAGACCTTAGGAAGAGCACTGGTTGGCCTTTTGGCTAAGCTGCCTATGCGTAATGCAAGTGTCTTTCATGTATATAAATTTATATATATTTATTCATATGTTATGTTATCTCCATTTGTATATCAGAACTCCCAGCCAGACTTTGTGTGGCTCTTCGCAAGTGCGCCGACTGATTTGTGACACTTATGAAACTCAAGTATATGAAGTGTATCGAAATGAGTATGTTGACAGTTATGCCCTCCACTCACGGGATGCTAGGAAAGCTTAGGGGAGGCAACTGGCCCCACTGGCTATGCGTAACGTAAGTCCTGAATATGTAATCATCATGCATAAGAGATTACTTCTATATATAGCTCCATGGTCAGAGCCCTCAGCTGGAATATGTGACGTGGACTTATTTGAGTAGAGGGGCATGAAGTCGTGTGATGTAAATTGAGAATGCTGTTTGATAAGCACAAGCAGCCGAATATAAAAAAAATCTGTGTGTTAATTTGAATTATGTGATAAGATTGCAATTCCTCAACGTTCGGGCGGACAAACACTAGATTGCCGCACAACCAAGTGACTAAATCTATAAGCAGGCGTGACGCATACTAAAAAAATTTGGATGGATGGATACACTCCTATCTCTCATTCTACAGAGTATAGGCAGACATCGCGACTCCATAAAATAAAAATATATAATTATATATAGTATATATATTTATGTGCAATTGCTCATCAGTCATCACTCTCATTTTATAAGTTTTTAAATATTGTAAATATTTTCTGTCTGTTCAAAAATAAATAAGTCTTTGGACTATGATCATTGGGCGATTGCCGGCAGGGCCGAAATCTACGACGTGCCACAATTAGATGTTCTCAGCAAGTGTTCTCTGTCGAGCTTTGAAGAAATGTGCTTTTAGTTTAGGCTAATTTGCTTTATCATGCAACGTGCTTAACGATCTTTGGACTTGTTGCAGCTGGTTGCTATTAAACAATAGAAAACGCCCGGAGGTTGCACTTACTTCCTAGTTGACCCAAGCATTTGAACCCCACCACGTGCTTATCAATACCGAGGCTCATTGTTCGTGACACATTTGCCAATTGCGAGCGACATTGGCGCATTAGCGCAATATTTATTAATTTTTTCATATTTCTATTTATTTAAATTGATGACTTAATGGCAAACTGAAGCGAGTTCTTTGTTGTCACAACTGTAATCATTAAGCAAAGCCAACAATGGGAAATAGCAGCAACGACGCACTAATCAGGCTCTAGAACGCAGCTCACACTCCGACTCCGATAAGAACTCAGTGACTGAACCAACAACAACAACAACAACAACAACAACAATAGCCATAATTGAATGGCGCAAACATATTCATTGGCCAAAATGAGAGCCCTTGGACAATAGCGCCAGACAAGGGGCTCTAAGCCCCACAGAAATAAAAAACATAAATGAAAACAAAAATTAAAGCCCAATGAAACAAAGCATAACAAACAAGCGAACAATAAATCAACAATGAAATTTGTTTTCGGTAAATGCATCAAATGCAATTGGCTTAATTTTGTGTTATATACGATATCATATTTTGTGGCAACAGCGAGCAATACCCACTCACGCGCACGCACACACACACACACAAACCCATAATTTATTTGTGAATGGGTTATTTATGCCAAAAAGCCAACACTGGACAACATAATTCAGTAGCAGCAATAGATTCAACTAAATATGATTTTAAAAACGTTTACATAATTTTATTTTATATATACACATATTTATAAAGATGGCATTATCTAGATTAAAATTAAATAAGATCAATATAAATACAAATGTATACTATAATACTAAAATTAAACTTTATGTGTGACAATCAAACTGGAATGTACTACAGGACTTGACAAATCTATAGACAAATACGAAAAGACATGATATTGCGATAATGTTAACAGCAAAAGCAACAAAATAGCAATCAAAGAAATGAAAAAATAATATAATATATATTTATATATATATATATATATATATATAAAGTAAGATAAATTAAGATTCATATTTTCCACAATTTTCTATATATTTTTAGTTAAATTTATATATATATATATATATATATATATATATAAATTTAACTAAAAATATATAGAAAATTGTGGAAAATATGAATCTGAATTTATCTTACTCTGACTGCCTATAATAATTATTAAAAGTTTATCAATAAGAGCTTCATATATCTATGTATACATATACCTTATAAACTCTCTGAAACGAATTGTGAATGCTGTTCGCACATTGATGCTGAGCAGTGTCATTCTCATTTCTAAATTTAACATTAAAACCGCACAATTTCGCGATGAGCAATTAAATATTGTGTGTTCGCGTTTTGAGTGTGAATCGAGGTGGTGTTGGGGCTAACCATACGCAAAACCAAATCAATTTGATGACCAAAACCCACAACCCACAGCGAACAGCGCACAGCTCACAGTGCAGATCCCAGAGTCCAGAGTCCATGCAAATGCAGCAGCATAAATCAAGCAGACCTCAGCAGCCCTGTTGCTGATTACCCCTCAACCTGGCCGAAAAGAGTTAACCCCCAAAGACAACTAGAGCTGAGGGCACGTTGGCGTTGACGGGCGATTGGACAAGAGAAAGACTGGACTGAAGGGTGCAATTCAATTACATGTTTGTGGCAAGCCGCAATGCTCAATAATGCAGTTAATATTGACGGTCAGGCGGGGCGGCCAACGGGTGGCCACGGGGCAGCCAGGGGGTAGCCTGGTGGGTGGCCTTTGGTCGCTGCTAAAAGTGTAACAGCCATGGAGTTGGCAAGTTTGACAAGGTTGATGATATACCTCAACCTCTGTTTGAGTCTGGTTGTCTGTCTGGCTGGCTGGCTGTCTGTCTGGCTGGCTGGCTGGCTGGCTGGCTGCCTGTCTCCCACACGGTCTGCTGCATCTAATTCAATTTTCAAAACCCAAAATTCTGTTGACCAAACTGCGATGATGCGTTAGCCGGAAGGGGTTGCTTCAAGCAGGCAGCAGTGGGCGTTTCACTCGCTCGACCAAAGTGTTTATAAGTTTTTACCCAATGTTATTATTGTTGCCGTTGTCGTTGTTGTTGTTGTTGGTGCTGCTGTGGCTGCTGCGGCTTTGCCTGTGTCCATGTTGTGGTTCGAAATGGAATTTTGTTAGCTAATTGAATTTTAGTTGCAACTCATTTGCCATGCACAAGCGGAGCCAACAGCCACGAAGAGCCGGGCAGGCAGAGAGGTTAGCGAGGCAGGCAGGCGGCAGCAGGCTGCGATGGGGTTTGGCTTTTGGCCATTTAATTGCTGTTTTAATTTTAACAGCAACAACAGCAGCCAGTCAAGAGCATCGCGCCAGTGTTGTTGCTGCTGTTCTTGTGGCCATCGATGAAGGTAGCACCGAAAAAGCAACAACATTTAAAATCGCATAAAGTTGATTAATGCAAAAACCAAAAACCAAAGAAAAAACACCCACGGGCAATTGCAAAAAACCTGATACTACGCCTTACAGATGCGGGCAACACTAACAACACAAACAACACAAACAACAATATTAAAATGCAAAACTCTCAACTGTTGCCTTCTCAGTGCTGAGCGAATTGCTGGCAAACAATCTGACTAGATTGAAACTTTGCATACATATCTTGTTCAATGGATTTGCGACTTTTATTCCTCCTGAGACCCTGATCATCATCATCCACTGAATGAAAGCTAATTGACTTGTCAGATCAGCTTCCGTCTGTTACGATTCTGAGAAAAAAAAGAAAAATAAGTTTATATATAAAATAAAAAAATTTTAAAAGTTTATTTTTTTTTTTAAATTTATACTTAAAAACAAGTAAGAAAACTCTAGTCGGGCGTCCCGACTAGGAGATACCCTGAACCCCGTGATATCTGCGTTTTTTTAAATACTGCATAATTAGCATTAGTTTAAACATTAGTTAGCATTAGTTTAAACGCACAGAAAACTAAGTTCAATTCATTTTCAATTGTTTAGCCAATAGCGCCATCTATGGTTCGATAGAATAGCGTGCTCGCGTTTGGCCGATTGGCCAAATGTTTTGTTTAATAACTTCTGCGCGAATTAATGGAGCTGAATGAAATTTTCAGCTTATGTTCAACATATTTTATTACATTTTTTCCAATTTTTTAAAATGCAGCCCCATTAATTTAATGGATTTGAGGGCAACAAACCTCAGTTTAAATATTTGGGGTAATTTGAAGCCTAAAAAATTTTTTGGGGACTCTAACTTAAAAGACGTGAGAGATAAAAATTTAATAACAAACATTCGATAACGATTTTAATCGATAACATTAAAATTAAAATAGTTATCGACTTTTTTAACAAACTCGATGTTAAATAAAAATTTAAAGTCTCTAGCTCTTATAGGTTCTGAGAACGACGCGTTCATACATACGGACAGACAGACGGACAGACGGACGGACAGACGGACAGGGCTAAATCGACTCGGCTTGTCTCCCTGATCAAGAATATATATAGTTTATGGGGTCTGCCACGCCTCCTTCTCCATGTTACATACATTTCAACAAAAACATTATACCCTGAATTCCCATTTTCAATGGGCTCAGGGTAAAAAAATAGATAAGAGATGCATCAACTTTAATTGGTATTTATACAAGAATAAATAAGATGTGTATGACCTCAGCATTTTCCTTATTTATTTATGCAGAAAACTTCATATTAGTTTATGGATCATTAAAACATTTTGCAATCTAAATCTTTTTTTAGCTCAATGAAATAAAAATTAAAATAAGTAAATATAATATCAATTTTGTTTTTGAATTTAAGTTGTTTGTCAAGAATCGAAACTGGGAAAGATGTATATCATTTTTAAGCAAATCTGGCACTGGCCGCAATTATATTATATAACAATTACATGGCAGTATTTTAAAATGTTTTTTTTTTTTTTTTTAATTTGGTTTAACTGCTCGTACAATAAATTATATCCCGCCTATTCTTATACTTCGGAATTGTTCTTTGCGTAGCCGAGGAAAAAAATTGATTTAAATAAGCGTGACATGCGCATGACTTCTGCATTCGGCGCGCGCCGCCAAAAATCGAAAGCCAAACCCGAAAAAGACAAGGAAAAATGGCTCAACCCTACCGCGCACAACCAACCCAAGCATACACATACACGCACACCCACACACACACAGCAAGTCAGTCATCAAAGTTTGGTTCGCCCTCCTTTGGCTTTTCGGTTTTGTTGAGCATTCTCCCGTACGAATATCGTGTGATTATTTTGATTTTAATATACCTTCTACCCATTGACAGTGGGGTATTTTGGATTTATCATGCATCATATATATATATATCATATACATATGCGAACAGTAAGATTCAGTTTTATCATTGCCAGCCGAACTGAAAAGATCGATATTCGTACGGGAGAATGGTCAGCAAAATCGAAAAGTCAAAAGAATATAATATAATATATGAATTTGCTTGGTGCAGGGTATTTTAAAGTCGAGCAATCATCACTGTTGAGCCCTTGTTTTTATTTAGCTTATTTTTCTATATTTTATTTTATTTTTTGTTGGACTCGCGCTGTGCGAATGATTCATGCTGTGATTTCTTGCACAGCCTCAAAACGTGGCCTGAGCTCTGGCTTTGGCCAACTACTAACAGCAACAGAGTTGACGTGACTATGACATGACGCGGCTGACGTTGTTGCTGTTGTTGCTGCTGCTGCTCGCTTGGGCATTATTATGTGCAATTGCCCGTTTGCTGTTGCTGTTTGCTGTTTCTGGTCGTTCTAGTTGATATTGCTGATTGCCATTGTCTGCCGAAAAAGCAGCACAAAAATAAATGTGTAAAAACGCGGCACAGCTTCGTCCGCTTTCAGCAGCAGCAGCATTCGCTCCGTCTACGTCTCTGTTTGATTGTGTTGCTCGCTTTGATTGAAGCCTTTCACTCCATGCAAGGCAATTGTCGTTACTCTGTGCAGCAGTTGTGATTGTTGTTGTTGTTGCTGCTGCTGCTGTCTGCTTTTAGTTTTGTAGTTTTATTATTGAAATCACCAGCAGCAGCCACAGCCATAGCCACAGATACAGTCACATCAGCAGCATCTGAAACAACAGCATCAGCTCTTTAGCTACTAAACATAACTTAACGTCTATGAAACAATTAACGAAATGCACTAGCAACAACAACCGCAGCGGCTGAAATTGATGTCAATATAATGGCAAAATAATGGCATAGCTACTCTGTCCGCTGGCCTCGGATCTCTTAAGACTATTGATGACGCTGATTGGTAACTGGCAGCAACACGTAGCTGCCGCTTCTGCTGCTGCTGCTGTTGCTTTGACGTTTCAAAATGATTGCAACGAATTACACACAACAGCTTTAGCTGCAACTGTAGCCCCGGCTTTAGCCCGAGTAACTGCAACCTTTCATAAAAACAATGCCAAGCTGACAACGAATCAATGTAACTACCACGCTGTGGTGCATCGAGCTCCAAAGCAGCAGTTAGCAGCACTAGCAAAAAACACAGACGGCGCATTAAGCATGCATCCTGTCTGTGCCAAGGTTGCTGCTGGCTCTGCCACAGTCGCTGGCACAGCCACATCCATAGCCGTAGTCAGAGACAGAGCTACAGTCATAGTCAGAGCCACAGTCATAGCCATAGCCTGCATGGCCTAGCCACCAACGCCGACGCGAAGAAGCAGGTGTTACCAACAATTACTTTGCACACGGCTGGCTGGCTGGCTGGCTGGCTGGCTGACTGACTGCCTGCTCCCTCACAGATGAAGACAAAAAGCAATGTTGGCTATGTTGTTGCTGCAACGCCAGTTGTTTACAACTAGACGATGTCGACGCTGACTTCCATAGGCAGGCAGGCAGGCTGTTGCAGAGACTCCATCTCAGGCGGATGCTGGCGCATATTAAGCGCAAACTATTAAAAATAAATCATGACACAGTATCAAGATCAGCAGCGTAGCAGCCAACCAACAAGGGGTTCGATGCGCGTTTCTGTTGCTTCTGTGAATTGAAAAGGAAAAAGAAAAACAAAACGAAAATAAAGAACAAGCGCCGTGTGGCGCTTTGCATGTAGCCAACTGACCAGACAAGCGGACCAGTAGGAGTTACCAATAATGTCATTGTGTTGCAATTGCAACTGCCATGCTCGACCTGCACTAACAACAGCAACAGCAACAGCAACAGCAGCAGCAACTACAACAGCACAAGTTGTTAAGGACAAACAAAGGGACAAATGATTGCGACTTGCGGGCAACATGTGGCCCTGCTCTATCTTGCGGCCAGGCATTGTATCAGCAGCATGTTGCTTCCGAACTAGTTGTTCTTGTTAAAGGATGTTGGCGGCGAGGCGAAGTTTATAGATCTGAGGCTCTGCATCAACAGTTGCTCATTATGAGTGACTGCTGTTTTCTAATAACCAACTCAGCCACAGCCGGATATTAGTGTCACATTTAAAAGTTTTGGCTGCCAGCAACATGTTGCCGGTGCATATCCGGCTGGCGGTCCGCAACAGCAGCAGCAGCAGCAACAACAGCAGCAGCAACAGAAATGTAACGGCGGCAACAACAACGGCGGCATTTAACTGCCAAATCAGCGTTACTTATAGCCGATACGAAGCATGTTGCGAGCCACAACAATTGATAATAGTTGCAGCCGTTCAACAGCAACATGCAACAGGCTGCTACCGTCGTGCCTTGCACATTTTTCGCTGGACACAACAAAGAATTTATGGTTTCCCTATTACGGCTTTGACATGTATTGGTAGAATTATTTTTAGATTTATTGATTACGCGCGCTCGTCGCGTTCCAGCCAAAGGCAGAGCCAATTGTTGCTTGTGTTACTTTTGTTGTTGCTGTTGTTGTTGCTGTTGCAGTTCCTGCTGCTGTTGCGGCTACTGTTGAGGTTGAGGCTGTAATCGGTTGGCTTTATTAAAAACAACAAAACGTTTAGGCCTTGTGGCGCTCTCGACGGATGTGTGGGCCGCTTCAGCCAGCTGTGGAGCACTGAACACCACATCAACATTAACATCAGCATTATTTTAGGACTTAACGTTGTTGCTGTGAATGTCCACGCAGATGCGTGCCTGCTACTGCCAGACACCTACTCTTGAACTGTCTGTCAGTCACTTACTATGGTCAAGTGCTGTCCAAGGGCACTGCAAGGAGTCCAGGTCCAAGACCGGTCGGAGCAACACAAACAAATTTGTAATGGGCGAGTGCATTGATAAGCAGCAAAAGATCTTACATTAGCCAGGGACAGTTAGTGCCCAACAAAGAGCTTTACAAAGTTTTACGATCTCAATTAAATGTCAAATGAAATGCCAGAAAATTGCTATTTATGCGACAGGCCGCGGCCACAGACAGACTGACAGCAAATCCCAAAGCGAACCGACACAATCAACGATAATTTCTAGGCAAATAAAATCAAATACGAATACACAGTGCAGCGCAGGAGACTAGGCTGTGAGAGGAGGGGGCTGTACGGGGAAGACTGGGGATACGGGCACACGGATGCCGGTTACCCCTACTTTGGATCGCCACGTTTAATATCACATTTTGATCATGACAATTTCTTTGCAATGTTTATGCAACTGGCTGCGTTCAATTGACAATCGTCGTCGCGACGGAACGACGGCTCTGAAATTCGATATTTATGCAGCAGGTTTTGCATTTTATACTTATCAAAATTGCTGAGGCCATATTAAGTTTCACACAGGTTGCATGCGGGCAACTGCGAAATGCACAAAATGCATGACAATTAAACGATTGCCGACAAACAGTTGGTCGGACGGACGGGCGGACTTGGGTCAATCCTTAAACTGTTTGTTCCAGCACGATATGCCAGCCTCTCACCTCTTCTCTTCTTCATCTATCACTATACCGCACTCGCTCTCTCTCTCTCTCTTTCTCTGACGCTCTTTGTGTGTTGATCTTCTTTGTGGAACTATTGGCAAAACAAAAGGCAGCCCCGTTGCCTGCTGTTGGGGTGTGTCCGAGCCACACAATGTTAACTTTACAATTCAATTGAAAGTTATTCAACTCACGAACTACTTAAGATCCGCGCGTTGCAAAAAGAAGCGACTCGACTCTGGGAAAAGCAAATGCAACACAAACAACAACAACAACAACAAAAGTAACTGCAACTGCAACAGAAACAGCAGCGAGCATATTGCACACGTACAACGACTATTGCTGCTGCTGCTGGTTGCAATAGTAGCCCACGGCAGCAACTGTTGCCGTTGCAGTAGCAGCCGGCCAGTCAGCCAGTATCTGTGTTGATCATTTGTAAAGCGCTCTACGACAGATATGTCGTTGGAGCAACAAACGAACAGAGTCAAACTATATTTGGAAAGTCGAATCTCCAATTCGCTAACTAAACATATTAGAGCAGAGCAATGTCCAATAAAATTAGCTGGAAGAAAAGCCAATGCTTATAAATATTTTAATAGCTGTCATATCTTAGATGGAAATCTGCAATCGGACAGAGCCTCCACATATATGATATAATTGATAATGGAGAGTACATACGCTTTGTAATTTGTTAAGGTGAACTGAGAACTCAGCAGATCTAATGTAGACCCTGAGTATAGGGTATACCACATAGCTATATAGCCAGCAGCGATCGCGACGACGCCAGCTACATGACAATCGATTTGTGCTGCTCTGTATGCGATTGTTACAGCTACTAACGTGCCAATGCAAAGGTTCAAAAGGGCTGCAAATGCTTGCATTCGCGCAGAAGCGGACACATGTGAGATAGACCAGCGGGAATACTAAATGTATATACATATATATACACATATATGTATATATATATATCAACGAAATAGAGAAATCGCTCTGATCTTTAAGCTGGCCCTGTTTGCTCTCTGTTGCTGTTCGCTGCTATTGCTGTTGCTGTTGCTGTCCATCAGATGCATTTGAAATTTTTACAGATACTTAAAAGCAGTCAAAACACAACCCAACTAGGAAATGGCAGCAACATCTAGCAAGGAATTTAGTTGCAACAGCAACAGCTACAGCAACAACACTAAGAGACAAACAACAAATATATGGATAGCACTGGCAGGTCTGCAGTTCGCTTTTTTACAGTTGCCGCAGCGAAATGTCATTGTATGATAATGAGCAGCTCGACCAAGTCCAAGTCAGATGCAGCTGAATGAATGATAAAATATACTTTAAATGGTCGTTTCGACTGTTGTCTGTCTCAGCTAGCGGTTTCTCTGCCAGATAGAAACCATTTTAACTGGTTCACATCATTTTACAAAGTAGCTCACACAGGCTTCGACTACGACTACGACTGCTACTACAACTATAACTCTAACACAGACTTCGTCAGAGACTCTGACTCCGATTCCGAGTCTTAGTCTGAATCAGTCGCAGTCGTACAGATTGTCAGCTCAAGATGCCGTAGATCTCTGTTTTTGTTTGTCAAACGTTTTGGGGTTAGGCAAAGTTCGCTTGGGTCGATGTCGCCGTTGCACTGATGTTTACCCCGATGCGGCGCGTGTTGCGCATGCTCAAGTAGCTCTGCCTGCAACTGGAACTTGGATTGTGACTGAGAGTTGAACTGTGGCCTGCCTTTGTGGGCTATCGCTGCTAAGTAGCTCTGTTCAGGGACTAGTACATAATTTGGCAGCGGCAGCCGCCAGCAGGCAGCAGTTGGCAGAAGTGAGTGATTGGCGTGGCTAACCTAACGAAGAATGGCATCGTTTGTTTGCAGTTAGCGACTTGGCTCAAACCAAATGAAGTTGCACACAGATTGAGTTGCTTTAGGATTTAATTAAAAATACATAATTGGTCAGCTTCATATGCAAATCAACAAATTGAAAAGTCACAGCTGAACTCATCTGCCCTATTTACTTAAGTTGATCCAGCAGTTATAAGAGTGATAATTTCACTTCATTTGTCAGCTGTTTATCATTGGATATTTATTGCACTCTTGACTAACGGTTGCAGAGATCAAAGCTTGGACCGCCAGCCGCTAATTCCCGCCTAGCGACTTCAGTTAATAGAAACACCTGTGTACATAAATTAAACGCACCACCAAAATGCCGCCCAGAAAAATTCTAATTTGCAGTCGCCCCAGCGCTTCGCACTGCAAGCAAATGCCTTCAATGTAAATACACTATCAAAACTAACAAGTAAGAAAACTCTAGTCGAGACCGCTCGACTAGGGTGTACCCTGAACCCTGCGAAGATCCGCTATTCCAAGCATTCTTCATTTCTTTTATATACACATGCATATGTACGTTCATTACAAGCAAAACATACACACACACATACACAGGCGCACGCATACACAAGTGCAAGTCGTTGCGTCAGCTGTTCTTTGGCGACTTTGCATGGCAATGCTATGGGAAATTAAATGTTTAATAACTTTTTTTCTAGACGAACGATTTTGATCAAACTTGTTGGGCGTAATCATGTCATCCATATGTATGTGTGTGCTAAAGCACAAGTCTCTAGTATTTGATATACGGGAGTTACAAATTTGAGGCGAAGGGGGCGTGGCACCCAAAATTTAACAAAAACCGAAATTGCGTAAGGCTCACATAACACTAAGTGCAAAATTTGAAGACTCTAGCTAGAAAGATGAATTATATAGAATTTTATAACTTAATTTAGATTTTCGTTTTTAATCGATAACAATAAAACGATAAAAGTTATCGAATTTCTAAAACAAACTCGATCTTTTCGTGCTATACAGGAACCTACATAAAAAATTTCAAGTCTCTAGCTCTTGTAGGTTCTGAGAACGACGCGTTCATACATACGGACAGACGGACAGACGGACAGACGGACAGACGGACAGACGGACAGACGGACAGACGGACAGACGGACATGGCTATATCAACTCGGCTTGTCATCCTGATCAAGAATATATATACTTTATGGGGTCTGCCACGCCTCCTTCTGCCTGTTACATACATTTCAACAAAAACATTATACCCTGATTTCCCATTTTTAATGGGTTCAGGGTATAAAAAGGAATAAGAGCTGTAGCTGGTGTCTCTCCTATACAACATGGATGATACTCGCAGAAAAAGATGTTAAATTTATTTCGATTATCTGAGAATCCTGCTAAATTGAGGATTTGTTCCGTAGAACATAACTTTGTAATGCACTCCATGAATTATAGTGAATTAAAATCTTACTATCAGATTAGAAAAGCCATATTGTAGAGAATTTAAGCTTCGCTATCATATTAGCCCAGCCCTTTATTTTATTTTATTTTATTTTATTTTATTTTATTTTATAGGTGTTCTATGGCTTTTGTGTTACTAACTCAAAGCGCGCATACTCCCGAAGCCGAAGTACTCACAAAATAGTTGGTCCGACTGGGTTAGAAAATAGGAGTGGGGTTGCGTATGGGAAAGGGAACGGGAACGAGAATAAGAATGGGATTGTGGAGCGGGTTACGTGTAACGGGCCGTGGCTGGTTAGTTTTGTATGAAAATTGAATTCTAAACAGGTCTCGCCCGCCAACGCCTAGCCGGCCCCCTCGATACATACACCTTCTGCACCATCGCTTATTGTGCGCTGAAGCACGCACACCAACAGTAACAGCAACAGCAACAGCAACAGCTACAACATTGGCAGCAGCAATAACACAGCAGCAGCAACAACACTCGACACACAGTCGTACATTTGGCGTTATAAAGTAGCAGCGTGACCGAATCAGATAAGAAAGTTGACACATTTTCACCATATATTTTGACATTTGACATTCCGCATTAGACGCGGGCCGCTGGTCAGCAGCACTAGCTGCCCCTCCCGCCAGCCACCCGCTGCTCGCCCCTAGCCACACGGCTGTGGTCATGACGTGAACGCTTTTGCTGCTCCGCTTGGGATTTCGCATGTTGCGCGAGCGCCGAGAACTTGGTGAGGGTTGACCGGACGACCCCAGACTTCGGCTTCGACTCTGACTCTTACTCTGACTCTAGCGCTGTCCATGAGCCAGAGCCACACTCACCCGCTGTGCTGTTAAGGTTACTGAACCTACAATTAAACACGCAGAACGCCTACAACAGCAGCAGCATCGAGCACAAAGTTCAAATGCGGGCCCTACTCAAAAAATCCCAAAGTGCCCCAATCCCAGGCCAATCCCAATCCCAATCCCAGTGCCCTAATGAATTTTACAAATTATATTTTGTTTTTATTTGTTGATTTTGCGCCTAATTGCTGACAAATATTACAGTTGTTGTCAATGCCACTGCCGCTGCTATTCTCCTCCACTTTGGACTGCGACATTTTATGGGCAATAATAAATGATTGAAACGCGCATCGCTCCCAGTCAATGTCAATGACATGTGTAAATATCTATGCATATGTGTGTTTTATTAGGGTCTCGAAAGGCTTCGCTGTCGCCCTACGGCACCATATAGCTGCCGACCAGTCTTTGTGTTATCAGCCAAAGTTGGTAATTGAAAATTTGATTGGCGTGTCATCGTTAAAGTGCTTCAGTCAGTCAGCTTTATGAATCACAAAACGATGTGCTCGCATTTGAAGCTGCAATAAACTTTATAATAACTTTACAACATTATAGTTTGTGTTAGCTGGAAAATGCATTAGGAATATTTTACTGCGAAGTTGAAGAACAAGGAAAAACATCTGCCTTTGTCTTCACAACTTAAAAATGTTATTTCTCAGTAGGACTGTGAAGCTTATTAATTATACCCTGAACCCATTGAAAATGGGAAATCAGGGTACAATGGTTTTGTGAAAATGTATGTAACAGGCAGAAGGAGGCGTGGCAGACCCCATAAAGCATATATATTCTTGATCAGGGAGAGAAGCCGAGTCGATTTAGCCCTGTCCGTCCGTCTGTCTGTCCGTCTGTCCGTATGTTTGAACGCGTCGATCTCAGAAGATATAAGAGCTAGAGACTTCAAATTTTTTTGGAAGTTCGTGTATATCACGATTCGATCGAGTTTGTTTCAAATATTCGATAACTATCATCGTTTTAATGTTATCGATTAAAAACCGATATCTTCATTTAGTTATAAAATTCTATTTAATTCATCTTTATAGTTAGAGTCTTCAAATTTTGCATTTAGTGTTATGTAAGCCTTACGCAATTTCGGTTTTTGTTAAATGCCACGCCCCTTCGCCTCAAATTGCTTGTGCTTTGGCACATGCACACATATGAATGTCATGATCACGCCCAACAAATTTGATCAAAATGTGTATGTTTTGCTTGTAATGATCGTAAATATGCATGTGCATATAAAATAAACGAAGAATGCTTGGAATAGCGGTTCTTCGCAGGGTTCAGGGTATACCCTAGTCGAGCGGTCTCGACTAGAGTTTTCTTACTTGTTTTCTTTGGAACCGAACAAAACTTAAAGGTACAGTTTTATTAACTACTTCATTTTCGTTATTTACCAATATTTTTATTTGTATCAGAGTTAGCAATTAAAACGATGAAACGGCACGTTTTTAGCTACATATAATAAAGTCTTTCTAGACCGGCATTTCCTATAGCTTTAGCTGCAGACTAAAACGTAAATGATAACGATTGATGCATAGAAAGACTTAGTCATAAGTTCGCAATAATCGGCATCGAATCAGGAATATAAAAAGTGTTTGGGACTTTTAACAAAGTTGTTGGAAAATGTAATATAATTATTATATTATACACAATTAATTATGGAGAGCAAGGCAGTATCGTGAGCAGTTAAAGCTTATGCACATAATTGAAATTTACAAAAGCATCTATAAAGCATTCATCTGTAATGAGATTGCTCAGCGCGTCGTCAATTAAGTTGAGCTCGTAAAGCAATGATTCGATATACTTCAGTGCTCGCGCGCTTATCTGTCTCACTCGCTTTGACACAGTGAGGAGAGTCTATATCACATTAGGCGTAGAGCTTTTAAAGGGGTCAGCTGAGCGTCGCTGTCGGCGCTAATGGCGACGCCTTATTTATGCGGCTGTCGACTGTGCTTGGTGGGTCAACGAGTGGCCCGGCCCGAGAATAACGATTGTGGCATTGGCGAGGATGGGGATGGGCATGGAAAGGGGGAGGGGGCGGGGGCGCTGAAAGCAGAGGCGGGCCAATGCGACACCAGCAACTGAGTGCCGCCTAATTGTTGGCTCGAGTTCTATTGCGCTGCGTAGCGTGGCGTTGTGTGTGCCTCATGTGGCACTAATTTGTAAATTGTTGCCGTAATCGCAACATGCTTTGGTGCTTATTAATTTCGATGAGGGTGGCACCCGAAGAAGTAGTAGACGTCGCGACTTTTGTCTCTTCAATTATGCTGATAATTGATTACGGCCAGCTGTACGTGGTGCATGGCGTGGCTCTAGCTCCAACTCAAAGCAATACGATCGAAAGATTTATGTTTCGAATGTCGATTGTGCTCCCATTCAGCCACTCATCCCTGGTTCCTTGCTCCGGCTGCAGCCACGCATAACCGACAATGACTCAAAATTATAGCATTGCAAATATGACAGCGAAAGGCGAGTTTAGGCTTGTGCCCGGAACTGTGGATCGGGCCGGCCAGGTCTGAGCTGAGCTGAGCTGGGCTGGGCTGCGCTGGGCTGGGCCTACGACTACCATCACTCATGGCGTGCTGGCGAGCGGAAGTGCGTAGCATGTTCATTAGAAATGCAAACGCACCTTTTTCTGCCCGCTGCCGACGCCGTCGTTTCCATTGTTGTTGCTGTTGCTGTTCCTGCTTTTGTTGTTTTTGTCAGTTGCATTCGAGTAGTTTGCATGGCTATTGAAGTCGCAATTCTTTGCGGAGGGTAACAGTCCAATGACTCCGACCCGCTGTCAACGCCCACAAATTACACATCTAAATATCTGTACGGCACTTTTGGTGGCCAATTGTCGGTTTGCCATCGACTCTGGGCCAATTGGCCGCTGTGGCATTTCAATCCCCGATTTCCTCGCTGCAAAATGGTGCAAAAAGAGCGAGAACAACAGGCAGCGGCACTGTGCGGCTACTGTTAATTGCATATTTGTCTAGGGTCCGCTCAACTGTTGCTGATGCTAAGAGGCAACAGCCTGGGCCGACGTCTGCGCGGGGCCTTGCAATCGCAGCAAACGCGTAGAAATTGCAAAACTAATTAGAGCCTTGGCCTGCAGTTGCTGTTGCTGCTGACTCTAGAAATTGCTGGTTTTACACACAGCAGCGACTGCAGCGGCTGTGGCAACGGCAACTTGCCCAGTTGCCGCAAAATATTGCACGTTGAATAATTGCACTTCCGCTTGATAATGCATTGTTGGATTTTATAAATATTTTCCACTTTAGTTGGTGTTGCCGCTGCTGCTGCTGTTGCTGTTGCTGTTGCTACTTCCATTGCTGACTGCGAGCTGAGAGGTCAGGTTGCAGTCGACGAGAAAAGAACGGACAGCTACGTACTTGACAGGTGAAAATGTACGAGCAGGTGTGCATGGAGGAGATCGGACCCTCTCATTGTGTGGCAAGTGGAATAGCCGCGATCTAAATCAAGTAGAATCTATCAATTGCAGCGTCGCCTATTAAAGTTGTGAAAGGCTTTAACGAAGCCTTCCAGGAGTCACATCACTCATCTTCGCATTCATCATACGTGCAACAGTGTTGCGCCTGTCCCGCCCACACGGCACAGGTGGCACGCATCTCATTTTGCATAACGGGCCCGGAGTCAGAGTTGGAGTTGAAGTTCTTGTCATTATCGCGATGCATGCAAATAAAGCACTGCGTGCGCCTCACGCCTTCCCCAAAAGTGTTCTTCGTCACGGTTCCATGCAATTTGTGGGCGTAACGCAATGGACACGCCCCTTGTACTGTTTGTTCAGCCGCCAGCTGATGGAGAGCTCTGAACTGTGAGCTCCGAGCTGCATTCTGGTCAAGTGTTGCATATAACAGACGGACTGGCTATTGACAAACGACACGTACGTGCCAATAACCATTTGTATCTATTTGTCATGGCTTTACCCTGTCCCCCACCCCTTGCTCCTATCTGGAACACCCGACCGAGCGCTTCCCCCATCTCTCATCAGCCAGCTTAAACAACACTTTGATTTAATTAACGTTACATTGACCAATTTTGGGCGCGAGCTGTGCCACAAAATCGGTTAAGGAATAAGAGAGAAAGAGATTGAGAGGCAAAGAGAAAGAGGAGGAGAGAGGGAGAGAGAGAGAGAGAAAGAGAGAGGAGGAGCAGGTGCAGGAGAAGCCATGGAGCTGCCACCAATGCAGTCATTACCATCATTAAGGCAATATCATTTCCAGGCCTCTACGGTCGCTTGGTATGGCCGGAGCGCATTTCCCAGAAATGCATTAGCCCCGCTCCAATATGGTCTAATAATTCATGCCACATAATATAATTATGGTCCGGTGCGCAGCTAGCTCCATGGCAGACGGTATGGCACGGCTCTGGCCATGGCCGCAACTGGTCCACAGACTGCCAGCCAGGCGGGCAGGCAAGCAGGCAGGCAGTCAGGCAGCCCGGCTAGCAGGCAGGCCGTAGCCAGAGCTACTGTATCGCAAATATGATTGATATCTGTGCGCTGCAGGCAACGCGCATTCATCTTCACTTAGTTATGTCAGTCATTTAAGGCAGCGGCCGGCAACGCGAAATGGAGCACATGTCTCAAAATGATGATGAAATGTGCACATTTTCTAGGAATTTTCAAGCAGCAGCCGTAGCAGCAAACGATCGAAACGCACTTTGTATTGCCAATGGACCAGTGTCCACAGCACCACCACCACCACAACCAGCAATAGATCTTGCGACTTTGGTCGGAGTCATAGTCGGAGTTGGAGTCTTGAGACCGAGACTGACCATCGCCAGCATTGACTATGCAACTCATTCCGTTTGCCCAACTTGGTCATCGTCAGCGGGCCATAATGAGTCGCTGCGGAGGCAGTAGTTGCATTTGCAGCACGGCCACTAGCTGTTGCCTGTCTGTCAGCTGTTGACAGCCGTGGCATGTCAACATGCTAAAATGTAAAACATTCAGCAAAGCATTGATTAAAATTGTTTTCCTTTACAAATTAAATAAGTCAAGTGTTAGCATTTAGGAATACCACTAATGTAAACGATTAGGCCGAAAGCGACATTTAAGCTCATCCCAGCTGATCGTAAAGAAAGTACTGACAGTTAAAGCATCCAATGATCTTACTCTTTTACTATTATCAGAAATATTGTAATTTAATATTAAATTAAACATGTAAGAACGTTGCAGTCGGACGCAACCGACAGCGAAATACTTATTCACGTCCCAGCACCCCATAGGGGCATCTATAACATTATATTTTTTAACTAATTTTAAGTCCCCACTGTAGCCGCTCAAATTAGCTGAAGATTAAAAATTTTCATTGGAGGTGGCCAGACAGTTTCAATAATTTTGGCGAATCGGTAGAGAAAGCCCCCGGCAACTTAGCATCCAATTTTGAAGCTTCTGGCACTAAGTTGCCCCGCCCCCTGTGGGCGTAGATATATCCGCCATAGCTTTTCGGTTGTGGGATGTTAGCCCAAGTATATATATCAAGTCTCATGTCTCTAGCATCAATAGTGCTCAAAATATAACAGAATTAGTAAAATAACTGTATATTAATTTTCGATTTGCCACGCCCCTAGTGAGCGTATCGGGAAATTTCAAATTTCAAGTCTCTAGCTTCAATAGCGTGGAAATGGTTTGCGTTCATACGGACAGACGGGCGGATAGCATGACGGTCATTGCACAAAACCAATATACTTTTTACACTTCGTGAAAAAGTATACAAATTAATATATAAATTAATATTTAATAATCATTGCAGATATATTCGGCTCTTCGATGCCTCGAATCAGGCGCATCTGACCTCATAAGCTAAATTTGTTGATGTTGACCAAGATGAGCTAGAAAGGTGTGCTTATCCACTTTACTTTTGAAAGTTAAGACTTCAATTATACATAAAGTAATCCGAAACTTTTGCTTGGCTAAGTATTATGTGCAGATGAGTCAACCCATTCAGTGCATAATTTGCTGACGATTTTATAGCCTTAAACCAAATGTAAGCCATTCACAATAAAATATTCTGTCAACCTATGTACATCCACTGTCATATGCTCTAAGCCCTATGAGCTGCAATCACGTGGCCATTTCGAGTCACAATACTGAACTTTAAAAATCCATCTGTGAAACCGCAGGGCGCGTCCATTCGGCTAACAAGTGCATGTGCAAGAGCTGCGCCTGGGCTGTGGCAAATATGCTTCAAAAGTCAAATGATCCATTGCTAGCCGTTCGGCAGTCGCTGGCTATTCGAAGGCTATTAATATGCACTCTAAGTGATGCGAATTACAGTAATTTTTGCACAGCAGCGCTTTGATAGCTGTCTAGGCCGACTTTATAGCTGCATTGGGCCTTTGGCAGCCAGCATGCAGCAGCCAGCAGCCGGTAGCTGTGGTGGCAGTAATTGAAACCTCTTTAGTGTGGCTAAATGCCATAGCAGCGAGCGAGCGGAGCATTGAGGGGGCGGAGCGTACACACAGCATCGAACATCCTCATGCGCCGCTCAAGTGCGCTATGAGCCATAATTTTTGCATAGTTCTTGGCACGTTTTTGTTCCAGCTGGATCATGCTCGGCATGCTCGGCGTCCAACCAAACTTGGTAGCTAGTTGTGGCATTTTGGCCCCCAGCCTTGAACATATTTGCCAAGCATTTTGTGTGGCCAGTCAGCCAGCCAGCCAGCCAGCCAGCCAGCCAGCCAGCCAAGCAGCCGAGAAGCCAGCCAGCAGCCGCCGTCGCAGTCGCAGTCGCAGCCGCAGCCCATTGATCTGCAATGAATTATGCATGCCAAGATACGAATAGCCGAACAGTCGCGCTGTGAAATAATCGGATAGTGGGGGAGTTGCTTTGGGTGCTCGGGTGCGATTTATGGCGCGGCAGATGGCATGCAATGCATATATAATCATGATTATAATATATTATAAAGCAAATGTGTATATTACACGGCGCCTGAGCAAATTGCTGAGGATATTGCGGCGGTGAGGAGGGGCTGTAATGGCTAGCGAAGGAGTGGGAGAGAGAGAGAGAGAGAGAGAGAGAGAGAGAGAAAGAGGGACCTGAGAGAGAGAGAGATCGGGTGATCTGGAGGGTGGGTGGTGTTACTTGTTTGACTCGCAATACCGTTACTTTGCAATTACAATGCAATTACAATAATAGGAAGTGAAGTGCATTTAAGCGTGCGCTGCACTACACCGACAACACCACCGCCACCGCCACCCACCTAACCATCCTTGGCATTGCACATCCGGTCGATTGGTTGGTCGGTCGGTCGGTCTGTCGGTTGGCTTAACTTTTTCCAACGTTGCCAGCAACATCGACAAACGCTGTTAACTTTTGTGTTTGATGCGTTAATACGTTAATAAAGTGTGTAAATTGCGGCCAGTGCTTATCGCCTGGGCGACGAGAACTCGGCTGAGGCGGAGGCACATTACCTGCCCCAAGGCTCAGCTAACCGACCCGACAGCCGGAATTAATAGAGCGTGTTAACAGTTATGCAAATTAAAAACATAATTAATATGATGGCCCACACATGCTAGCCGGGCCAAGTCCAAGTCTCACTTTGAGATTCATTTCAGCGATAATGTTTACTTTTTTGGCTCGAGGTTGTTGTTTTTGCTGCCGCTGCCGCTGCTGCAGCTACTACTGCTGATGTTTGTTTGTTTGTGACGTCGACTACTTTGGCTGATTGATGCTTGTTAGCTGATTGATTTGCGCTTTGTTTGCCGCTTGGACATGACCAGAACGGGACATCAATTAGTAATGCCTGGCAGACACAATTATGCATATTGAGTTTGAGTTCGCCTCGCACTTAGCCAAGTGCCAAGCGGTGTTAAAGCAAGCGTCCCAATCCAGAGTATGAGTTGGCTTATATGGCAGATAGCACATCATTAATGGCAGCTCTTCATAAGGAACACTCCTTACAAAGCGTGCAATTTTATATGCTCCTCGCATTCACAAGTATGACTTTATATTATAACTAATTCCTATTAAATGTCACCATTGCTCGGTCCGAATTTATGACATCACTCTTCTGATTACTGTTTGCTGTTCAAACGTGGGAAGTAAACATCTAATCGCCCGCATCAGGAAATTAATGAGCCTGAATAAGACAGAAATTCAGTCCCTTGCTAAGGTCTAGTATGTGCTACTTAGCCCCTTTCAATTAACGTTTTGCAATCACATTTGAAAGTGCATTCAGAGCTTTTATTCAGTAAACCCCATCTCGCGGTCCTAATTCGAACATCATTTTAATTGGAGCACATGACATCCAAGTTAATTTTATCTGTCACAATAACTCATTCTCTCCACAGACATCTCATCAGCGGCAACATATTGCGAAATCCCCGCATATACACGAAGAAGCAGGAGCTGAAGCTTGGAAAAAAAACCTTTACAAATTATTGCCAACGGCAGGCAGGCACACACAATCCAGTCCAACGACTTGGACAGACACGTCCAGAAAATTATATTTACACCACTTACATATGAAATTAGTTTGTATAACTGCGACAGCAGCTGGACAGATCGACAGCTGTGGGACTGGACAGCAACTAACTGCATACAGCATCAACCCCACAAAGCATTCGGTGGTTGGCCCCCGTTCTCTGTCCACCACATTGACTTATATAAATACATTAAGTCACAAATCACAATTTCCGATGCTTGAAATGCGCAAACGGAAGGCATACATTTTAAATGTGTGCACAGGCTTCTGCTCGCAAGGCTGGACGTTGTGCGTGGCGGCGACGACCATCGCATAGCCTGCGGGCAGCCGGCTGGCTATCGAGCCAACGCCAATCAATGGGAACCTGCCACGTCTGGCCACGTATGATCAAAGTGGCTGGCCAGACGCGGACACAGCCGCGTTGTCGCATGTTTGTTGTCGCCAAGTGGCTCTAGCTGTGGCTGACGCTGTAACTGTGACTCTGTGTCTGTGGCTGGGAAGAGACTCCCACCTGTAACAGCAACAGCCGTAGCAACAAACACTAGCCACTGTCAAGCGGAATAGCAACCTGTCTATAGCTGAGCGGTTGGCAGGCAGGCAGGTTCGCCGCCTTGCGTGAGATTGGATATCAATCTTTTTGCAATTTGGTATGCAATTTAAAATTCATGAAACACATTCCTTTGACTCAAAAGATGCAGGCAAATGTGTGAGCAGTGGGCTGTCTGACCGCCCCTATGCTCCCCATGTCCCATGTCCCATGTCCCAAGCCCCAATCCCCACACCGTATGCACCATCGTCCTGTGCGC
This sequence comes from Drosophila mercatorum, assembly GCA_961210405.1. Lineage (NCBI taxonomy): Eukaryota > Metazoa > Arthropoda > Insecta > Diptera > Drosophilidae > Drosophila > Drosophila mercatorum. The sequence continues at coordinate 22,708,638 of CAUIUS010000004.1, read as the reverse complement.
CGTGGCTCAAATTGCCGTTTGCATTATTTATTTGCCTCCATTGATGAGCCACTGCATGGCTGATGGCGGCTCCTGTTGACGTGTCCACGCTGTCCACTTGTCCATGGTCCAATGTGTGGTTAGTTCGCCATGTGCCATCCGCCAGCCGCCAGCTTACCAGTCTGTTAGCTCGCCTGCCTGCCTGCCTTCCTAGCTGAGTATATTGCTAACCGTTAGTTGTTTAAAATATTACAAACAAGTGGGCTTAAAAGTTTGCGTAGTATTCAAAATGAAATCCGCTGTCGCGCTGCCCACTCCATGCGGCAGGCACATCCTGCTGGTCAGCCCATCCCAATGTTCCGCTATTAGTTTAATGTTTTGTTTATTGTTAGTCAGGGCCACCGCTGCGCCAGTCCCTCAGTCTCAGACTCACTCAGGCTGTGCCGCGGCTCATGTTTGGTGGCTCTGAATGGCACTCCATGACCATTATGTTGAGTAGTTTCGCAAATATGTTTGTCTGCCCAGCCGGTCCACCGGTCTGCCTGTAGACCATCAGCCAATGTCCAATGTCGCTGTCGCTGTCGATGGCGATGCCACTGCTGATGCTGAGGCTGATGCAGATGCTGATGTGTACGCTCGATTGGTTGGGGCATGATGGCAAGCGCTGGACACGGACTGTGGTAACAATTGAATAGCCCTCTAGCCGGTACACTGGCCCCATACCCAAAAGCCAATGGGCTCTTATTTCGTTCAATTGCGTTTGTCAAACCGAAAAGCTCTTCAATGCCACTGCCAGAAGCAGGCCAGGAAAAATACGCGATTTTTGTTGGGGTTATTTAAAAATTGATTCCGTAAAGAGCTTTAAAGGGGAAGCACAATGAAACACTTAATTATAAATAGATATTAAACGATGAAAATCATACCATGAATATTAATTAATTTACTCGAATCTTAAATTATAAAAATAAAAAAAGACAAGCAAGTGTGGGTGAGTGAGAGACAAAGTATTCTGTAAACAGCTGCACACCATTCTTACGAGTATACATACATATACATATGCTACAGTAACTATTATAAATTCAATTTTTCATCCAATATTGACAATATTCTAAAAACATCAGATAAACACATAATCGCTAACTTGGCTGGGGTAAGAGAAATTTCTTCTGCATAATCTGTAAAATGTTTTCCATATGAACATATTTCTGTTACCATTTGTTAAGCAATTTGTCCTATCGAGGAATATGTGGGTGATTTTTCATTTGCATGCAGCGGAACCAACACTCACTCGATACAATTTTATATTCGATTGTAATATATGAATAAAATATTTATCTATATATCGAGGCATCGTTGGTCTTGCCTTGATCCATAACTAATATTTCATAACTAATAACGAATTCCCGTCGTACGTTGTCTCTCGTTCACACTCAGACAATAAGTGCCATTTTTAGTCTTCCTCTGTCAGAGACTATTTCTAGTCGCTTACTGACTTTATTGCAACTCCATCGCTTTCACTCAACGACTCAGGGGACTACGTTCACCAACATCTATGGTTGTCTCTCTAATATTGACAATTAGCAACACAGATTCTTCTCAACACTATTGATTTGTTCTCCCACACTATTGAAACCGTAGGAGACAATTGCAACATGATAGCTAACTATGACTATCGCAACTGTTTCATACCGCTACGATACAGCCATACTGACATTAACACAATATCATACTAACACGACATATACATTTAATGAATGAACTGCAATCTTGGGAAATTATATGTCTGCCTTAATAAAAAATATATATATTTTTGTTGAATTCATAAAATAGAGACAATCTTTTATAAAGCTTTCTGTGCTTAAATTACATTATTATTTTAAAGTGTAGTATGAACAATCGGTGTCTTGTGCAGCTCCATTTATATTGCTTTGATTATATTTTCTTATGCTCAGACACTTGTTAGCTTTCTTCTTCTAAGTGCCTGAGAGTTAAATGCTATGTTTTCGTTTTTTAAATAAATATATTTGATATATTTGATGCAGCCTTCTTCTGCATTGCTGATCCAATCGATTTAGCTAATTTAATTGCAGCATTTGGCTGCCATCTGTCTCCATTATGTAATCACATATTGCCGTGAAGATTCGTTTAGATTTTCCACACCCTAATACTCGTCTGTTAAGCTCAGTTTTTATTGTGCACCTTTTTACATTTATCTACTATGAAGATCTTCTGTTTGCTTTCAGCTCGTTCAATAGTTGATGGGGCTTATGATTTGCTTGTTATTTATGCAGCCAGCTAATGCAAATTTAAACTTTGCCCATTAGGGATCCCCTCAACGTGTATACATATACAGTTAGCAATTTCGCCAATTTCACGTGCTTATTAGATTATATGCATTTCACCCTCAAGCAGTGGGCATTAATCCGACGAAACACGCCAACTCAAAGGGCTAGGGGCAGCAGAAGAATATGAAGAGCCAAGACGATTGTGGCCTAACATGTGAACGTTAAACGTTGCATGTTGAACACAGCTGAAGTCTAGCTGCAACAACAACAGAAACAACTGCAATAACAACAATAACAACGGGGACTGTTTTGAACAACAATAACTTGCAAACATTTCGCTTATCTATGAAGGCAGCCTTCGCCTTCAGCCCGACTGCCTTGGAAAGAGGATGTGCTACACCCATGCAAAACTTGGCTAGTTTTCGACGGATTAAGCTGATTAATTTATCGAGATAAGAATGCGACGCCTACCCTACGCGCACCTACAGGGGTCTCTGGGGGAAGGGGAGCTAATCCGTGCGGTTCGAAGGGTAAACAACAAATATGTAATGCCGTTAGGCGGCCTTTCCATATCACAAGTTTAGTGTAGGTAACAAAAAACTTAAGTTTCCTGTCTGCCAAGTTTTTTGGTTTGTTTCATTCCCTTCGTTTCCCATTGAGGCACGACTTCTCAGTTCTTTCTATCGCAGAGGTAAGTCAAAAAATTAACTGCTTCTTATGGCGCACATTTTTGTATAAAATTTCAAATTTGCTTAGCATCAAATTACGTGCATGTTGAGCCAGTCAACAGAAAGAGAAAGAGAGAGAGAGAGAGAGAGAGAGAGAGAGAGAGAGAAGGAGTGTAAAAGAGAGGGAAGGAGAGAAAGTGCGAAAGCAACTGGTTAGAGTTAGGTAGAAGTGGGCGGCATAGGCGCCAATTAAAAACGTTTCAAATTACGCAGAAAATATCATAATTCCATGGAACTAACATGAGTTTAGGCCCAACAACGTTACCAGACTCGATTGTAATGCGATACTTTTTCGGGAATGACCGCCAGAGCAGCCGATGGGCCAGGCTTCAAATGCCACGACATGCCATGGAATGGGAAACCGAAGTCAGTCGAGTGCATGCGCTTTGTATATAAACAGAAAAGAGAGAGAAAAAAATTAATAAGCCGCCGGCTTGGAGACTCCTCTCGATGCTCGATGGATCTAAGTTTGGCCTGGCCTGCGTTGGCTTGACTTGACTTGGCTTGGCTTTAGGCTCAACTGGTCTGATCTAGGCTGAAGTCCACTTTACATGCAGTCAACATGTTTTGAGGCTGGTGCCGGGCGTCATTTACATGTCCGAGTCGCCTTCCTCGTTGTCCGCATTCAGCACATACAGCATACAACATGTTTACATTTTTGCACTAATTTAATTTTCTGCCAATAGCCAAAGCTCTCAATACTGTTGTTACTGTTGTTGTTGCTGCTGTTGTTGTTGCTGTTATGTGTTAGCTTAAATTGTTGTTGAGTTAATTTAAATTGGTATTTGATTATATTTGGCTCTTGGTGAACGTTGCGCGTTCCGCCTGCCCGTTTATGGCCAACTCAATTAAGCGCAATCAACGGATTAGTAAGATTTTTGCATTCAATTGCATTATGAGGCTGGCCAAAGATTTTTGCAATTCGGCTGTTTTCGCATTCAAGCCAGAACCGCCCCCCAGGCGATACGGCCCAGACCAGCTGGAAGGGGCTGGCAGTGTCTGGCAACATGCTTTGGGCCCTGGCCCATTGCATGTCAAATGCAAATTAATTTTGGCACTTAAACAAAAGGATTTGACTTTTAATCCCTGGCTATAAATGGCATGTGTACACATATCTAGCACATGCATTGCCTTCTCCAATGCGAGCGTGTGAGAGGGAGGGAGTCTATGCGTGTGCGGCTTAAGCTAAAATAATGAAATTTTCTAACAAAGCAACACCTTTGCTTGGCTTCCGTCTGGCACAGGCACCAATTTGTGCAGACTTAACATGGACACGTTATAAGCGAGGAAGAGGTGAAATATTGTCGGAATATATTACCAAGAAACTGGCAGTTGCTCTTTGGTCATGACGGCTTTCAAGACTGCATGAAACTCGTTGTCAAAATATGTTTTAGAGTATATTTAATACTGGCCAGCCACACTTTAATAGTCAACTTACTTAATAACAGTAACTAGCAATTAAGTATATAGTTGGGGTAACCCTACTAAGATATCTTTTGAGCCACATATGAACAGTGTTTTCTATATTGTATCTGAAGTAGGTTTTCTACCGTATTAAGGACAAAATTTCATCCTGTCTACATTTGAAAAAGTATCTGCGACAAGATGTTACTTATTCATCGTCTCCAGCATCCTCGCCACTTCGACTATTGCTTGTGAAGTGGAAAATGATTAACATAAACTTAATTAGGAAAATTTGAGTTTTAAAATTGCTTAATACCTAAATTTTGAAGATTTTTAAAAACGGAAAACGATTTAGATTCTACGGAGATTCCATATGTGAAATGTCTTGATTGGTGAAGATCGAAGAGCTCATACATATGTACATGTATGCAGATGGGAAGAGCTGTGACAGTGACTCTTCCTCTTCAACTACGTATTACCTAAGATTTGTCATTTTTAAATAAATTATTATTATATCGAATATATATTAAAGACATAATATTGTACAATCCATACCAAGGAAAGGCAATAATAACCCAAGCGTGGCACATCATGGGAGCTGTATCTTCCACAGAATTACTGGATATCCAAAACTTGGCAATTACATTACATATTATGACATGACATGAAATAATGCTTACTCAGTGGTTATGATGTATCATTTTCAGTTTAACGCTTAAGTACAGATTCAAAAGTTGACTGTATCTAAAACTGTTGGCCAAATAAAAGTTTATTGTTGTTGCCCCCCTCTATTGAATTCACTAACTACAGTTTCCACATGGTGATTAAGCCAGTTGCTTACTAAAATTCAATGATCTACCACATAACGTTTTGAATTTCAAATTTAGAGTGCTATTCAGCATAAAGCGAACTTTTAGCAAACGGCTCTTAGTGCAGAAAGGCAATGAGTTAGAGGCAAGGACGTCGTTAGTTTCCATATTTGTCCGACTAAGTAAATAGGCAGATGGCTTTGGTTGGAGCTCGAAAGGGGTAGATGCCATCAATGTGTTTTTTGGGACCATTGAGTGAACGAAATGAAAAGTGTCATAACAATCACAGCTGCGAGGCTGCTTGGCTCGTTTTAATGACTCACTAAATTATTCATACGCCATGGATGCCGAGCAAGTGAAAAGCGTTTTGTTTTGAGCATGCCAAGCGCTAAAAGTAAACAAGGCGCAATGAATTTTCCAGCCAGCCAACAAAATGAAAAGTCAACAAACTTGGCGAACGTTGCTTGAGCATCGAGAAGGGCTTGTGTTAGTTGCTGCAGATGAGAGGCAGGCGGCAGGAGGCAGGAGGCGGGCGGAAGGAGGAGGAAGCCAAGCTGTCATATGAATATGCAATGAATATGAATGCACTGCCAAGATGTTGTCGCATCGGTTCGTGCTGCTGTGTGTGCGTGTGCGAGTGTATAAGTGTTTGGAATTTCATACTAACGCTAAAGTCACTTTCTACCCTCGCTTAAATGGAGGGATCACATGACTGGATTGCTTCCACAGTCGCCATAGAACATCGGCAGTCATGGAATATGCCATCAACAATTGCTGTCTGACGTATTAATATGAAACGCTTTTGAGCACGTAGCAACACTTATGGCCAGGCATTACATGCTGCAAGTGCCCCAACCTGAGCCTGTGACTGTGACTCTGCCTGGGATATCACGACACTCATGACGACAATGCCGCTTGGCAGAGGCTGGGGCAACGGCAAGGAGACTCTTAGCTGAGTTGGCGTCATGCGTGCTTGCTGGCAGCCATTCAAGCGCCCCATACAATTCCATTACCAAAATGCAGTGGGGATGCTGCTGCTGCTGCTGCTGATGATGATGATGATGATAATGATGATGATGATGATGATGATGATGTATCATGCATGAAGCATAAATTCATTTTCAAGTGCTGCCTGCTATACTTGTGCCTCAGTCAGGCAGAAGCTGAGCGCTGCGAGCTGCGTCATCATCCAGAGGCTGGCTGGCAACAGGCAGCAATTGGGAGCTGCAGCCCGGTTATCCTTTTTGTGTGCTCACATTTTTGCACTTTGGGTTGGAGTTAAAAATATGCAATTTCTTTTTCGTTTTTCTTTTTATATTACTTTGGCTTACACTTCATTTGGGTTGCAGGGCAAAGCGTTGCATTTATTGGTTGAAGTGTTTTTCTTTAGCCCTTCTCTTTTTCTACCCAGTTGTTTTTTGTTCTGTGCTGCAGCCTCATCCTCGTCTCCATACTCATTATCAAGTAGCGTGCAGGTTCTTGAGTGATTGCAATGATGCTGCTTCTGCTTTTGCTTTTGCTGCTGCTGCTGCTGCTATTTGGCTTGTGGGCTGGGCTTTGTTAATAATTAGCAAAAAGGGCAAACAAAACAAGTAAGAATATTACAGGCGGGCGCGACTGACTGCACAATACTCGTTCACGGTGTATTCTGAAATAGTGATTTGTCACGTCCCAGTGGACTTACTATATAGTTTAAAAGCCTCTGAAGTTAAGAATTTGATCCTCGTTTCTCCTCTTTGCAGCTTTTCAGTTGCAAATCAGTGACTTACATCTCAAAATTTGCTAGCTCACTGCAAAGATACATCTACTTCATACTATGTATATGTCAACTATGTATTCATATTTATTTAATAAATTACTTAATAAATACTGTATACTTATACAATATATTCTTGGCCTTCAAGTATTCATTCCAAATTTCTGTAGCCTGCATTGCACAAAGCTAATACACCATTTTCATTACGTGAGCGAGTATAGAGAGGAGCAAAAAAATTGTATGGAGGCACAGGTTTGAATGGAATTATTACCATAGATTGATGCTACAGCGTCAAAGAGGAACAAGTTGGACAGGATGATTTCACGACAAAGTGAATTCACTGAGACTGTTTTAAGTTTTTCTACAATGGCCACATTCAAGTCACAAGTTGTACGTGAAGAACAGACGACTGCTTTGAGTTTACAAATTTCCACCAGAAAATCCCATTCCACTGCTTACCTCCCGAGTATCTTCTCTCCCAGCTCATTTCCGGTGAATAACTAATCAGTTATGGCATTTAATAGGGGCATACAGGTCGAGCTAATCAATTTTCAGACTCTATTCGCTTAAAAGCTAAAATATAAAACTTTAGCTTTACGTTTAGAAAGTTAGTTTATTTGAAATATTGCCTTTGAACTTTTTTACTAGCTGCATAAACTTGTTTTATTGAAATTACCTACCTTTTAGTGTAATAAATTTTGATTTTCAATTAAATTATAAATAAAGTATTATCGAATATATTTTGCTGACACACATACAAATGCCACCAGAGACTTGACTCATTTGGCACTTACATACATTTGTTGTTGGATCTAAACGCTGCAATTATTAAATCTGTTTAGCCACACAGTTGCATATCTACTCACAGACACTCTATGTTATGTACATACATATGTATGTATGAATAAATGTGTTTTTTCGCGCGCTTTATGAAGTTATAAAAAGAAAAACATGACTAGCAGAATATGGTAATAAATGCCGTGGCATTTAAAATGTTATTAAAAAAGTCAAGCCGTGCACATATATATTTGGATATTGTTTGGCTGCCAATGGAAGCGTATAAATGAATATACGAATACGTGTCTACACGGCTAGATATATTAGCAGATATTTCTCGCTTATAGAGTAATCTGCGGAGCTATCATAGTGGATGCATGACGTCTCACACAGGCAGCTAGCGCTGCCAAAATAATGCTGCGTTACAACAACAAAAATACAAATCGCAGCACTTGTGATTCGATTGTTGTTGTAAGAATAATAAACGAGAAACAACTTCTAGAAACAACTTTCATTTCGTACTTGTCTCGGAATCGAAGCGAATTGAATCAAATCGAATCGAATCGAATGGAATCGAAACGAAATCGATAGCAATACCATGTCGATAAGCAAAGCGCATAGCTGGTCGGTCGGGCACTCGATTAACTCTCTCTCTGAAAACGAAACCCCAAAAGAATGCGCTTAATTTTCCAATGGAGACCGAAATGCCTTGCGCGTGAGCACTGAGGAAGTGGAAGCGAGCCATGGCATGAAATTAAGTTGAAGTCGCATAATTTAATTAACTTCTTATTGACTTAGGGGGCCAGTTTCGTAGTTTCGTAGAGGGTCGCCAGTGCTGCCCCATTGAATTGTACCTACTAAGTGGAACTGGTCACTGATCTGGATTAGCAACAACAGTAACAGCAAAAGCAACAATAACAAACAACAACAAGAGCGACAGTAACAACAAGCTGTAGCCGTCAACACAATCACCACACACAGAGAGCGAACCGCAGTCGAGTCTATAGGAAATGTTGTGGGGACACCGCTGTACCAAAGCGTGACAGGCATGAATTAACAATTTGAATTAATGTCAGTTACTCATGGCATAGCTGCTGCTCTTGCGGCTCACTGGAAGAACGACTGAGCGAGAGAGAGACAGAGAGAGAGAGAGAGAGATAGAGAGAGGGGCAGCTTGCCCCACTACTAATACCACAAGCAGCAGCACCACCACCACAACCACCAGCAGTAACACCACCACTATTACAACAGCCATCACTTCCACAAGCAGCAGCGCCAGGTGAGTGGCTTGTGAGTGGGCGCCCTGGTTGCTTAGTTGCACTTACTAATTTCTGGCTATCCGACCAACTGACTGCGACTGGCATTGATCTTTGCGTTTGCTGTGCTCGCTTGTGTGCACAAAATGAAAGGAAAAGTAAGTTACGACTTTGTCGAGTTACTTTACGGCCAGCTAGAGGGAAAGGTAATTGCATTTTGCAGCACCACCAACAAAAGGGAAAGGTCTCTCACTCGTTTTTTTTTTTTATATTTTTGTGTTGCTTGTGATTTGCTTGGCCAAGTGTCAAAAATGTGTGGCACCAGCAGAGGTAGCGCTAGCCTGAGAAACGCAGTCGCAGATCCCAACTGCCCAACTCCAATCTGTATCCCAGTCCCTGTCCCTGTCTCGGTCAACGGCCAAGAGGCCCGTCTAAGCTGGCGCCAAATTAACCGGAAATGTCACAATGGGCGACGTGCGGTCCGCTGCCTGTTCGGAAATTATACAATTTTGTCACGTGACATACATTAGAAACATACACAGGGACCGTTGAGACGTGCCAGACAACCGTCTCAGTGTAGACCCTAAACACACAGCGACAAACAATTAAAGGCCGTCAAAAAGGAATTAACAAAAACTTAACTCAGAATAAAAGCCAAATAATATTTTTTATATTATTATTATTATTTTGCGCTTTTCGGTCAATAACCGGCTGCGAACGGCTCATCTGTCCGTAATCAAAATATTTATTTTAGATTCTAGGCAACGACTTTGAGCGAATGAATAGTAATGAATTCTTACACAGATCGAATAGTGGATAAGAACTATTCATGCATTGTATTTTGCATATACTACAGTAAGAGATGTATATTCTGAGCCTACGAATGAGACGTGACCACTTTGATCGGTCTGTTTGACTGTATATGGTAAGAGTTAATATTGAGACTTTCACACACTCACTAAATGGAAGATCTTTTACCACAAGGTTTGTTTAACACAATAGCCTGCAGGACATTCTAAATAGAATATTTTTCCTTTTTGTGAAACTATAGTAGCTAATTCTATAGTTGCTGCATGTTATACTTATCAGCACGTCATGAACGTTGCCGCGCCTTCAGGGGAATTACCAAAAAAGTAATCTTTAATAAGGTATTTTCCAAAATAACAGCTCACATAAAAAGGTAGCCGCCCCCAGATGAGTGTGTGTATGTGTGCGAACATGTCAAGCCAGGCAAATGTCAACTGAGCACGCGAAATTCCAGGGTAATACTTTCACTGTTCAAAGTCATAACTGAAATAATTCCATTTAGTAGCGTCCGACTGACGCCCAGTTAAAGGCAATGGCCACGGTGGGAGAAGTTGAAAGAAGTCAAAAGAACGCCGCTGAGGGAAGCCGCAAAAGCGCGAGAATATTGGCGAAATGTAAAACCCGCTTTGAAGTCTGGCCCAAACAAACTGAGCCGGGCAAACCCGATTTGCTTTTTCATACGAAAAACGGTTCGTTTTGAAGTGGCGTAGTTTTCCTTTTTAACGCACTCTCGTATAAACCTTCCATGTGGCCAAAGCCACCCCCTTCGCCCCAGCCATCTTCAAGATGGCGGAAATGCTTAAATATCAAAGGCAGAAAGCCGCACAACTGAGGCACACACATGATTATAGATAGAGACTAAGATATAGAGACAGCAAGAGAGAGAGAGAGAGAGAAAGAGAATGAGATGAGCATATCATGCATGTCCCACGTATGTGGGGTGTGTTATTTTTTCGCTTTCGGGGGTGGCTTTGTGCAGATCCAGGGGCACTTTCACTTTTCTTCACACCCACACATCATGGGTTTGTCACATTGATTTTTCTTCTTTTTTCGGGAGAGTTTTATTTGTGTTGTTGGCATTTGATTGGAAGTGTTGGCGAGGGTTGGGGTGAGATCTCGATGTCTCATTGCCTTAGGGGTAGTCACCAGTGCTATCAAAGCAAATGTGACAATGGTTTGACTTTGACATCAAAAGCTACCGAATAAAGACACAAATGGGATGACAATTGAAAAAGCTCTGACAAATTGTAAGACGAACACCCGCACACTTACTAACGTACATAGAAAATATATTTCGTAAACATAAATATTAACAACAATGCAGTCGACTGCACTCGACTATGGAATACTCTGCCAACAGTGTGTTAACAGCTCCATCAGTTCGATTTAGTTCAGAATAAGAAGGCAATATATTTGTTTGGGAATTTGGTCCTGTTAGATGCCAAACTTGTAATGAAATGTTATAGAATTTAGAACTTCGTTCTATATTCTATATGTTATAGTTTTATCATGGGTTTCGGTCTATAAGCCTGGACTTCCTCATTCTTTAATCTAATAATGAAAGTTTATATGAATTAATTATATTATATAAATATATCAGAATCTTTAATAATTTGTGTTTAATTCTAAATTTCTAAAAATATGAACTATTCAGTTGTGTACTTGAGTATTTATAAAAATTACAAAATTGCAGTTTTCATTGCGCATATTGCCGATACAATATTTTTAAAAGTTCTACAGGTTATCTTAAAATTTGAGTTTTAATTGATGCATACGTGTGTGTACCGCTTTTAAAGATGTTGATAAATATATTAAGCCGTTCATTAAGTATGTAGCCCAAAGAAAAGAGATTCAGCAACGTTTGATAAATGATCGCATCGCGTTTAATTATAATTTAAGTCTACAGTTAAAATATATAGCTTAGCATAATAAATCTGTGCTCGCAGTGGCTAAAGTTTCAAATTAAATTTTTAATTATATGAAGCGGCGCCTCGGTTACGGCTACCGGAACCTAAAGCCCGCTTAGTCGAGTCCAAGGTCAACGGAATTGATTCTGTTGCTTGCTGGCTGGCTGGTTGGTTGGCACGCTGGAACTGTTATAGCAATTATTCATCTTGGCTCGCAGCTCAAATCTAAGTCATATTTATTTCTATATTATTTTAAGCGTCGCATCAAAAACAAATTAGTTCCAAGCGCTGGTTTTCTTCCCGTGCCAACACATGGGCGTGTGTGTGTGGCGCTTCATGCTGGCTGATTTCCAGCTAATTTTGCCCAGCCACAAAAAGAGTGTTCCGAATACGGAATACACACAATAAACAGTAATTATAATGCGATGTGGCGCATTTATCGCCTCAATCAGCACTCGTATGTTCTGTTCTGTTCTGTTCTGTTCTGTTTGGCTTTATTCTATTGTGAATGATGAGTGAGTGTGTGCTGTAATTAGCTCGCTAATTTACATGAGATTCAAGCGAACATCCTTATGCATTGACTGTGAATTTGAGTACTTGGACATAATCAGTTGGCCGCTGCTGTGGCCAACCGGACGCAGCTCAGGCCAGCCGCATTAGCACCGAACATTTCTCAAGAAAATTCACCGCAAATAGTTGTGTGCCAAAGTAGGCGCAGAAAAATGCGGTGATGTTCGCTGAGTTGGCCTATCTGCCAAGTGGCATCATCATCATCATCATCATCAACAACATCATCGTCATCGTCATCATCATCAGCTAGCAGGCAGGCCAAGATGGCTTGGCATGCCGTGGCGTGGTCACGCCAGGGCCATGAACTTGGCCATCGTTGCTGACCATCAGTAAATGCCGGACGTGGCCAGAGCCTGCGCCTCAGCTAGAGCCAGAGCCAGTCCAAGAGCAAGAGCGAGAGCAAGAGCCTTTACCCGATTGTCAATGATAAAAAGTCGTGGCCAACAAGTGGCGCGTCCTCATTTGCATTGGCAGCGTAGAAATTCTTGCCATGTTATGCTCAGGCGACCCAAAAGTTGCCCACACATGACATGACACGCTCCAGCCCCCCCTTTCACCCTCTTCGTCGAAGTGGAGTTCCCTTGTGGCAATGTGGCTGACTGCCTTTTGTTGTCATTTGCCGGCTGGTTTTTGTGCATTTGCTGCAAATGGTCAAATTATTTCCTTTTCCGTATTTCTTTGCTCGGCTTTTGCTACGTTTCGTTCCATTTTTTCATTTCTATTTCATTTTTTTTTAGTATTTTTTTATATTTTTCCAAAGCATTCACGCGCACGAAAGGATTTCTTGTAATTTGGCTGAGACTTGAAAAGCAGCTGGAAAGGGTTTGCCGCCGACTTTCCCCTTCGTCTCAGTCTTTGAGCTGATGAAAGGGATTTGTGGTTGCTGGTGCTGCTGCTGCTATTTGGCGACTTTGCATTTTTATTTGTAATGCTTTTTGTTGTTGTTGCTGCTGCTGCTGCTTGCTGATGCTGGCTGCTGCTTTTGGCGGGTTAGCAGTCGGCTTTTGTTTTAAAAATCTGTTCGTAGTACGAGTGCACATAAATACATATGTATGTGCACTTGTATTTGTATATATACTTGTGTTTGTATGCGCATATGTATATGCAAAGCGAGCCAGATTGAATCCATTCGCGGCATTCGCCACGTTCAATGGGAATGGCTGCTGCTGCTTCTGCTGCTGCTGCTGCTCCTGCTGCATATGCATTATGCACACTCATTACCCGCACCGCCATCCGCCATTATCCTTGTGCGCTCGTTCACTTTCATTTCGCATACACTCGTTCGTGTATATGTGTGTGTGTGTGTGTGTGGCTCTACTGTACTTTTATATCGCATTTCGTTGTTGTTATCGCAATTTTTGTACCTTACCCTCGCCACTTGAGACACTGCTTTGTTCTCCTCTGCACTACAATGAAGGGGTTATGGCTATGGAATACGCCAAAAGCTTTTAGGCACTTTTTTCATAGTGCCCCGAGTACCGCAGTGACTGAGTAAAAATCCAATGCATTTTGATATACCACAAGAGGAGAAAGAGTCGCAGCTTTAAATGTAAATCCAAAATGCCCATGAATATTGCAATTCCGGAAACTAAATCCTTTATTTGTTAACTGTTTTCTATTTTGATTTAAGAAATGAGTTCTTCTTCACCGTTGAGCATGAAAATGTTCCATACAAAATTGTGCGAGAAATTGCGCCTTTTTGTTAGTCAAGTTTATTCCGTCTCGCTTAATACCAGGGCTGGCATATTCGCTCCCCTGGGACTTTAGTAGCGCTAACAACACTAAAAAGTGTTGTAAGGAACAAATAATGAGTTTTTCCCAAAAGAAACTTTTGGACGTCTTTCACATTTAGGTTAGTTCGCAACTTGGACGTCATTGCAAATATTCCATTAGAAAGGAACTGGTTCATATTCACGTTCGGTTCCGGACTCTGCTCGGTGTGAAACAAGCGTGCAGGCTTGGCTGGCAAAATTAATCAATTTAAAAAAAAACCAAAATAAAAAATTTGTCAGCCTAGAATTCAGTCTTCAGTAGAAATACGAAGAACTCACAACATTTAATTAGATCGAAAGTGTTTGATATAGCAAACAACTCTGAATCAAGTTCGTGGCAGCCAACAATCAGACGAATGCCGCAGTAATCCGAGTCATAGACAATTAGGAGCTACCGACCAGAGAGGCTAGAGCAGCGCTTGGGCCAGCTAGCAGTTAGAGCGAGCAAGGGTGAGCGGGGAATCCAGCAGCTAACTGGAGAGGAGGTGGTTTGTTTATACAACTGTATCAAAGTAGTCCGAGAATCCGCTATATGAGTGTTTGAACTTTTCTTATTTCAATTCGAATATGAACTCTGACGACGAATACTCGGATGAAGATCACGGAGATTCACAACGTTTCGTAAACAGCCCATCCTCGTTCATGAGTTGTGTGGAGAGCGATGAGGACACCTGCACGGAAATCGATTTGCCCGAACGGCCCAGGCGCAGCGTCGAGGTCGATGAGTTCGTGTACACGGTCCTCACATCCGATCAGATAGTGCAGCACCAGCGCAACATCATTAATGAGGTCAACAATGTGCTGCATCTGTCGCCGCAGGTCACCCGAATCATATTGAATCACTACAAGTGGGACAAAGAAACGCTTTTCGAGAGGTACTTTGAGAGCAGTCCGCAGGAGTTCTTCCGGCGCGCCCATGTAGTGAATCCTTTTGCAACGCCATCGAAGCTAAGCCTCAAGCCTGCCCCCAGTGGGAGTGGGCGTGACAAGCTCTGCGGCATTTGTTACTGCCCCTGTGACGAGCTGAAGGGCTTAGACTGCGGCCACGCCTTCTGCGCCGCCTGCTGGAAGCAGTACCTGGGCAACAAGACCTGCAGCGAGGGCCTGGCCCACAGCATTACCTGTCCCGCAACCGACTGCGATATTCTGGTCGACGATGTATCGTTCGTCAAGCTGGCCGACAATCCGGAAGTGATTGCGCGCTACCAGCAGCTGATCACCAACACCTTCGTGGAGTGCAACTCTCTCATGCGCTGGTGTCCGGCGCCCAGTTGCACGCACGCCATCAAGGCCAGCTACTGCGAGCCACGCGCCGTACGCTGCGCGTGCGGCCACGAATTCTGCTTTGGATGCGGGGAGAATTGGCACGAGCCCGTCAGCTGCTCCTGGCTGAAGAGGTGGCTGAAGAAGAACAACGAGGATTCGGAGACGTCCAACTGGATTGCGCAACACACCAAGGAGTGCCCCAAGTGCAATGTGACCATCGAGAAGGACGGCGGCTGCAACCACATGGTGTGCAAGAACCCCTCATGCCGCTATGACTTCTGCTGGGTGTGCTTGGGCTCGTGGGAGCCGCACGGGTCTTCTTGGTATAGCTGCAATCGCTTTGATGAGGAGGAAGGCAAGCAGGCGAGACAGGCGCAGGAGCGCTACAGATCCTCAATGGCGCGCTACCTGCACTACTACAATCGCTACATGAACCACATGATGAGCATGCGCATGGAGCACAAGTTGTACGCTAATGTGCAGGCCAAGATGAACGACATGCAGGAGAACATGAGCTGGATCGAGGTGCAGTTCCTCAAGGAGGCTGTCGATGTTCTATGCCAGTGCCGGGCAACGCTCATGTACAGCTATGTGTTTGCGTTCTATCTGCGCAACAACAACCAGAAGATCATCTTCGAGGACAATCAGCGCGACATGGAAATGGCCACAGAGAAGATATCGGAGTGCCTGGAGCGTGAAATAACTGTTCAAAATCTGTGCGAGGTGAAGCAGAAGGTTCTGGATCTTTCGCACTACTGTCGCAAGCGACGAACCGTTCTCCTTTGTCATGTGCGCGAGGGCTATGAAAAGGACTGGTGGGATTTCATCGAATAGCACTGTAGTCCCCTAAGCTAAGCTCCAAGATGGTTGGGCGCAACAGATCGCTCTCTTTGATTGGCACGACACAAAGAATCCAGCATTTCTCTGAAGACTTAATATTTAATTGCCTTTGGTTTGAACTATTAAAATGGCACAAATCTTTTGACTTCCTCTCTGGTGGAGTGCTGTTAATCTGCCAGAGCCATCAAAATTCTACAGTTATATAATGCAATAGGAATAACGATGTGTTTTATTTGCAAGCTTGGTATGGCATGGACTGCAGTCAGCTGTAGACGAACTGCCTAATAAGCTCTTGGACGTTACAATTGGAGTCATAAGAATAATGTAGTTGAGTATTCACAACAGCTCATACTCCGTATTTACCTCTTTACATTGTGCGCTCATCCGCTTGCTCAGGATCCTCAAATTAGAATAGCATGCAATACATAAATTAAGCATTGAATACGCTACTCTTTAAACAAGCATTCCATTTGGACGCCTTTCGTAGCCGGGTATACCAATCGTCAGCTCATGCACTGATTACGGTCGACGACAGACACTTAAGTTCGCGTAAAGCCTTTCCCTATTCTCCGTTGGGTTTGGCCCCTTAATGACTTTTAGCCGACACTTAGGCAGGCACAGCCTCCGTCTGGGGCTATCTCTTCGCCATGATTATATGTATTGTGGTGTGAGATTGGGCTTGTGCTTTGTTTAGGTCTTTGAGGCACATTTTCTTCGTTAGCCCGCGATATGCGCCTGCTTTTGTAATTATAACATAAATCAATCCAATTTCATGTTATACTTTTGGCGCAACAAAGCGATTAATGTCGACAATGCCACAAGATATGGCATGGCTAAAGGAAAAACATAAATAAGCCATTGAGCCATGGCCAATAACGGAACGAAACGGGCCAATGGGACGGCGCATGCGCAGCGTTTTCATATGAAAAATATTTCCTTATCTCGATGCGTCGTAGAGAGCCGACATCGAAGTTGGAGCTGGAGCTGGAGTTGATGTTGGAGTTGGAGTTACCAGTCGCCGCCAGGTGCATGAGATTTACGGCAAACGGCAGCTAAGTCGTGCCCGTGACTTTACTCTGCCCTCGCCTATCGCAATCCCACCTGGCCTGGCCCGACTGCCTGGCTGCCTGGCTGCCCGGCTTGGCTTGGCTTGGCCAGGCCAAGTGTGAATTTTCGCACCCGTGATGAAGTTTCCAATTAAATTTTATTGGATTTCAAATTGAAGCTGCCAGCTAGTCAGCCAGCCAGACAGTCGCTCATTGATCTCCTCGCTGGCAATGTCTTGCTCTGGCTCTGGCTCTGGCTCTGATTCGGGCTCTAGCTGTGGCTATAGGTCTGGCTCTTTGGCACTGGGTTCCGCAAATATTTGCGCTCCATTGTTGTGGCAAGTGTTAAAAGTGGGCGGTACGGCATCTTTGCAGACATCATGTCTCACAGCCCACCGCATAAGCAATTTCGGCCTGGCAGAGTGATTTCTTATGGCAGTTCAGTACGAGGTCAGCAACGTGGCGAATGAATTGCGCATGGAAATCACTGTGGCAGATGCAGCCAATCTCTCATAATGCCAAATAATACTCGGACTGAGCTGTGGGAATTCTCAACTCATTGATATAATTTGGAAAAGTGAAAGACACATATTAAAGTACACTTTAGATTTTTTCACTTTCCCTCGCTGATTAAACTTCACCTTAAAGCTAAGCTTTGCCTTAAGTTCTCGTCTGCTTGCACTGAAACTTTAAATTTTTCTTGAATCACTTCAAAATATGCGGTGGGTATATTCTCGTGTGCAGGGCATCTAAGTACCATTCAACAGTTGCTAACGCCTGGCTATTCAACAAGTCAACAAAATAATAAAACGAAAGCTCCTGCAAAGCCCTGCCAGGCCTGGTCCCTGTAGATGCTGAAGAGCATCCACCAGGCTGGAGCTGTTCGAGACAGTTTCTATTAATTTTATTTATTGGTCTCCTTCTTAGCCACCGTCTCCATGGCACTCGTGGTCGCCGCTACAGCTAAGCGGTCATAGTTCGAGTCCTGCCTCCTTCAACAGCCTGGGCGGCTTATTGAATTTTTTATCTAGAGTTTGCTTTTGTGCTTATGGCAGGGTCTTGCTGGATCTCTTCGGCGAGCTTTAGCTATTTTTATATGACATATTTTTCGCTTGGTAGCTGGTGGCTGTTATCCTTGTCGGTCACTTCATGTCCTTAAATTTGCTTTACAACTTAGTCGCATTCTTTCAATTACACAGCATTGTCCTTGACTGCGCCCAGGCGCGAGCACCAGTTCAGACGAAGGTCAGAACCAGACAACAAGGACCCGGAAGTGTGTTAAGCTTTCGCTGATGCGAATTCCTACTCAGCGACTTGCGTGCCGCAAATGTTACGTAAAACAAATATTTAAACTAAATGCTCCAACTAAGTTTCAGTTATCAATTTGGCTTGTCAAAATGTAGGTACTTTCTAATTGCCTCCCGGCCGCAACTCACGCGTCGGTGTGACCATTCCTCGGCGTATCTGCGGCACATTAGTTGAGCCATTGAGAAAATTTTGCCGCTGCCATAAACAATCTGCAGACATGAGCTGGAGCTGCCGTGAGACGCGGCAGTTGCGGTTGCTGCTGCTGCTGCACTTCCTCCAGCCGCAAGCCGCCAGCTACGGCCTGGTTCGGATCTGGCTTTGGCACTGTCTCACTATCACTTCATCAGCGACGTGAATTTATGAGGCACTTTGCGCAGTCGGCGAGCATCGCTGGCCATAATTTGCCGTCCTCTATTGGCGAGTGCACAAATTGCGTTGATATGCTGACAGGCGGCGCACAGCGGGCCAACCCCTTCGCCTGCCCCACTGCCAAGCCGAGCATAGAAGCGTCTTCTAATGCGCAAACTCATTTGCCTATCGCCTCGCCAGCAGAAACAGCGGCTGCAGCAACAGCAACTGCAAAGTGCATTTGTTAGCTGGCCATGGAGCTGGCTGCTGATCGTCTCTGCTCGCAGCACAAACTCACTAACTAAATTGAAGCACGCGCGCAGGCGTTTTAAGCGGCATAAAACCCAATTGAGTTTAATTGAAGGCAGCCGAACATGAGGCTGGGTCTGAGTATGTGTTTGTGCTGACTGGTCACTGGTGAGTGGAGGGACGTCGCGGGGCAGTGCGGAATACGGGTCATTAACTAGCTGTCACATTTTTGTGATGTGCGCCACAAGAAACTTAATTTAGAAAGAAGAGCATTAGAATGTGCACGGCTGGAAGTTACCCTGTGCTCGGCAACATCCCACATTACAGTTGACTTTGGATCAGGTAAAAGTCTTAAAGAAGAGCTTGATATAAATAGTGAAATGTAGGAAGATTAACTCCAAGGATATTTTAGATTTCTTTATTCAAATTTAAAATATGCGATTTACAAATATATATAGAAAAATGTGCTTACTCAATTTTAATTTACTAATTTATTTAATTTTAGTCTCATTAATATAATATTATTACTATGTTATTACCTAAATTCACTTATAATATATATAGCCAACATTCCTTGAAATCAATCCTAAGCAATATACTCCACACACTTTGTGAACTTTGTGGTATTTAAAAAATTGTCTCCGCTGATGATGATGCAAATGATAACGAAAACAAACACGCAAAACTGAAGAATGCGGTTAATTTGTGAGACGGGCTGAATTGCACTTCTAAGCACTACCGCATGAGGGGTATGATAAGTTCGCTGTGAAAGTGTTGGAAATATAATCATTTGTATGGAGAGTCTACTTGATGTAACTCTTTGAAGTTGAGGATTGAGGATGTATTAAAGGTTAGTTATGTATGTACCTTAGTAAATTGAACTTTTTCTCTGTCTGTTTAATAATTAATAATAATAATATTACTAACGAATTGTTGATAGAGAATCGGCGTGCTTGTTATACTCGGCTGTAATATGGTTATGATGTTGATTTTGCGAAAAAGGTCGTGACAATTTAATTAAACGTCATTTTACTTATTTCATATATCGATTACATAATTTAAAGCTATTAATTGCCAAATGACGCTGACAACGACCAACCCAACGGCACCCCCTCGCCCCTAGCTCTAGATCCGAATTCGGAATTTGACATGGAAATCGATAATTCGCATCGAATTGGATGCGAAAGTGCAGTCAACTGTTTGCCAGGGAGCGCATTTAATGTATTTATATTGTATTTCATTATGTTTATTTCATTGTTGTGATTGAATTGAATGCGAATGATAGACAGTGTCCGCTGCACACGCTCCATCTCGCTCAGCCTTCCAATCTGATTGTGTATCAGAATCACAATCTGAATCTGAATCTGAATCTGAGTAAACATCGTTCGCTGCCTGCTCCTCGTCGACCCTCTCGTGATGGCTGCCAACGAATCAATTATGCGGCATATTTTTGCTGATATAAATATTTGTGTTGGAATTAATTATTTTATATTAAAATGACCGCAATACATTTAATGGTCGAGTGAAGCCTGGGACATTCCGTACAGGATATTGCAGTCGCACAGAGGCGTACACACACACATACACATACAGAGACATGCACGGCTGCTATTTGAAGTGTGTCCTGTGCAGTGCTGTTGATTTTTGCGGCCAGGTGACTGCGGCTGTCCTGATTGACACCGTAAATGATATGCACATTATGTGCAGGATATGTCGCTGTCATTGTGTGCGTGTGCGTCTGTGTGCGTGAGCTGCAGTACAAACAGGAAACGGAAATGGCAAGCATTGTGTGCATGTGCATGTTGCACATTGAAAGAGTTCGGATTCGATCGCATTGTGCACTGAGATTGGCCACAAGCATTCGACCTGAATGCTTAATGACCAACCTAATGAATTATACTTGTACAAATGTTGTGTTATGCAGTTGGCTGAATGTCAACTATGTTTGTTTGCTAGCTATAGTAGTAGTAGTATTCAAAGAGTTAGCCGATTGCGTAATCCCACTGTATACCTTCCCTGGAATGAAAGGCTCCTTATAGTAGATGTGCCTCGGCTTGCATATTATATTGGTGTATTTGCTGTTTCAGCAGTCTTTCCTCAATATACAAAGCGTACCTGCCTTTGTGTATATACGTACATTTGACAGAGAACACAATCAGCCGTACAAGGCTCATCAGAACGTCATCATCATCACAGTCTCAGTTGAGGCACAGGGATTGTTCCAATTTAGAATGTAGCAACACTCAAGCCCCAGGCCGGCAACAACAACGACAGCAATAACAGCAGCAGAAGCAGCAGCAACAAGAACACGACTGTAGAAAAAAATGCTCTTAAAGGATCCACTTGTGTTTGGGCTCTGAAGTGTCCTTTGCATGTTAGCGAAACCACTCGAAAATATGACGCGTTTGCTGAAGTATGCAAAAATTGCACATGGAACAAATGTGGGGACGCAGCTGGGTGAACAAAAAGTAAAAATAAAACAGCTCACAGCTACAACAATGAGTGGCACAAAATGCTTGTCGCTTTAAGTTGCCAGCAGGCGGAATTCGTCAACAATTTGGGAATGGACATTAAACTACAACAACGATAACAACAACAACAACAACAACAATAGTTACGTGGTCATAAATCGTATCTTTATCTGTGATGGCGGCATATCAAATGATCGTTCATTATGGGAGAAAACGGTGGCACCTTTGAACCGCAACGTCTTGACGGGGTGGTGGGAGCGAATTGCGCAGGCATTAGTGGCAGGCAGTACGTGTCGTCCAAGGGGCCGCTGCAGGCGCCGCAGTTGACGTCGACGCTGACGCTCAATCAATCAATGCACGGCAGCAATAGTCGCGCAGTAGAGGCGGCAGCAATGTCGATGTCGATGGCGTTGGCGGCGAACATGAAATATCACACAGCCAAACCCTTTTTTATGAACATAAAGTTTAGGCTAACGATTTCGATTTCCTGCACAAACGTGAGCGTAACCAAATTTGCTCTAGGGCTTGGCCAGAGAGCTAGACGGGAAGAGTCAGCGGGCAGCAGTCAGTAAAAAGCCGAAACAAAATCAATTCAATTGCCAAATTATGCCAGGCTAAAGCATGGCCAATATTTTGTTGTCCCAATATTTGTGGCCGCAATTGTTTTGCATGACTCGCTCAGCCTGGACTTGGGCTGCATTTGGATTTGCTAATCGATCATCTGGGCCATGTTTTGGCTGCATTTGTTGGCTGCCTCGACTTGTCATGACTTTGCTTTGGGTTTTTGTCATTTCGCTTCGACTCGGCATGGTTTGGTTTGGTTTGACTTCGCTTGGACGTCATTTTTAACTGTCTTGGCACTTGGAGGCGGCCCGAACTACGAATATTTGCGCCGTACTACATTTGCCGTAATTATGCCCGAAAAGGTAACACGAGGCAGCCCAAACAGCAAAACGCGACGTGGTGATTAATTGTCGAATCGTGCACTCCGTCGGGGCTATTTGTTATCTTAAGGCGTTGAAATTATAAATTGTTTTGACTGCAACCCCAGAAAAAAAGACAGAGAGAGAGAGAGAGAGGGAGAGAGAGAGAGAGAGTGAGAGGGAGAAAGACAGAGAGAGCAATTGAGACTGTATCCAACATCTCGTCGATCGTTTTTTGGTCATTTGTTCAGGTGTGAAAGGGCTCGAAAAGGGTTCAGCACGAATAACACTAGGATAGTTAGCTGTAACGTGCTAGATGTGGCACGAAGACCTTTTACGTTGCTTGTGTTGTCTCTGCGAATGTCACTTAAAATTGCATAAATAAATAAACTATGTACAGCAAGCTATACTATAATCAAACTATAAATAACATCTTAATTGTCAACAGTCAACAATATTATACATTTTCAATGGCAAGCAATGCTAAAGGACACATCGCAACACGTTTTGTTATTCAACACATCAATTATGAGTCATTTTCTAGAAGCGTGCTTTTTGTATCGAGCTTTAGCTCTTAGATCATCTAAAGAAGTTTTCATAATTTTCTGCTCTTATGCATAATTCACAAATCACGATTAAAAAGACATCGTGAATTCGTGTCGCGCATAACAGAGTTTATAATTTTGATTAGAATGGTTGAAAACTTTTGGCCATATCTTTAAAGCTGAGGTCTTTGCAGTATTGACACTTGAAGAAGCTTCCCGCACCGCTCAGGTGCAGGTCTTTGTGTATGGAACGCGCTGAAGTGCGTAAATGTTAAGCATACAGAAGAGAGCAGGGGCACACGCCCCATCGAGAGTTTGCCCACCCAAAGAAGCCTTCACAGCAGCTGTCAAATCAGCACGTGACATTGTGTGACATCATTGAACTGGAATATGAGGCAGCAAAGCGCCAAAAAGCCGCGACGGCTTTCGCTTCATGCAAAAGACAAAGCAACGCCTCGAGCTCCATCTTCAGCTAGAGTTTCAGCCCCAACTGCTAAATCCCAGTTCAGCTGTGGCTTCTGTTTCGCCTGGAGCTGGGACTGGGGACTGCTGCTACCGCTGCTACTGCTGCTACTGATGTCAGGTAGATTTTTGGGCGATGCTGTCGAGGCTGATGCAAGTGCACACTTGAGACACAGAGACGACTCCAAACGCGCAGGTAGCTGTGCCCCCAAAACCTAACCAAACCAATCTCTAACCCACTCCCGCCGCATGGACCGCGTTGAGAGATGCATTCAGCACGTAATACATAGATCAACATTCAACACTGTGTGTGTGTGTGTGTGTGTGTGTGAGTGTGTGCAGTAGCGTGTGTGTGTGTGTGATAGTAGCGCTGCAATCACGTTAATTAAAAAGGTGCAAATTGTAAAACGCGTCAGCAGCAGTGAGCCACGACGCGGAGCTAAGTGCTGCCAAAAGCTGACAGCTGTTAATGAACGAGCTAAAACATGGCACGGCCTGTGTGGGGGGGCAGTTGCTGTCTGCAAGTCACGTGCTGCACGTCATTCGGATGCTTGGTAATTAAACGTATCATAATTCCTTATAGCGGCTACACACCCAGCCACCCAGTCACCCAACCACAGAGCCAGCCAGACGCCCAGGCAACACGCTTTGGTCTCATATGTAGATCCCCACTTTATTCCCACCCTTACTTAGAACGTTTGCATTTTTACATGCATTTTAATATTAACGGCCAAAACAAGATTCAACGCGTCGGAGACAAAAACGGATTTCGCAGACCGAAAGGATGCGCCGTTGCTTCTGGGCATGGTCCGCGATTGCAACTCTCGTAGTAAACACAGCCACAGCGGCAGTCCAACTCCGTCTGCGTCTCTCGCCCAAGCTCTACCGATGTCCTGAGAGATGGAGTATATTAAATGAAGTCTCGGCTATAAGGCAGGCGGCATAACGCAAAAAAACCCAAATAAGTCCCTGCACGTCGAACAAGTAATACCCTAGCTGAAAGAGGTATGTGTAAAATTACAAGTTTCTTTTGTATATTGTTAAAACATATTATTCAATTATAGGATTCAGTGCAGTCTTAAGGAGATACGCAGAAAACATAAGAGATATGATAGAAATTGGACTACTTATTTGCAAATATTTATGTAAATTTATTGAAAACTAAAAAGTTGGCACTGACTAGATAGAGATAGGTATTAACATAAAGATTATATACAATGAATATGTACATTTCACATTCTTGTATTTGGCACTTACATCTCCGTCGAAAGAACCAGTATACCCTGATTTACTCATTTCGAATGGGCAAAGGGTATAAAAACATTTTTTCTACAATAAGAAAATATGAAAATTCATTTTGTTTGTTGCTGTCGCCGACTTTGCGGCTGTCGCACAGCAACAATGGCGTCAAGCAACAACAGCAACATCAACATTAAGAACAATAGCAACAACAACAGCTGCTGCTGCAACGCATGGACAAACATGCAGCGTAACAACTGCTCTGCATGTGGAACATTTGTTTTGGGAGGAGGCGCCAAAGCACGACACATTAATAAAATAGACAACTTAAAATATATATTTCAGCCAAGTGCATTAAAATGTTATAAAACAAAATTATGACATTTAATTTAGTCAAGTGGAGTGCTTTCCGCAGCACTCTAACAACAGCTGGCATTTATACGAGCCATATAATTAAATTTATTGCGATCATGCTAATGAAAAATTCTTAGCAAACATAAAAACTTGTAATGGGAAAAGCTTTCCAAAAGACTTCAGCTGCTTGGCATGACAATATGGAAGAAGAGAACAAAAATATAGTGCAGAGGTGATAATTCCATCGAGGACTTATGCCTTGCTATACGTATATCTATCAATAGATTTATAATTGACATAGTAGCGATTCTGGCTCGATCTGTTCATGGGAAGTTGAATGGCTTCAGCTCGGTATTTGATATAAGTACGGATATACTAATTTGAAAGTCTCAATCTTAAATACTAATGATTGACAATTAGTTATCAGTGAGTATACAAAGTCTATACACCCTTTTTGCTTTCCCAGCAAGTATCATAGTTACAATAATGTTAAATGTAAGTGAGATTAATGTCAGGTAAATATTGCGTTCGCTTATTAGCCCCAAAAACTGAGTAGAAATATGAGGCTGTTTTGCTTGAGCTATCCACTCAGATCGCAATTGCAATGCGTCGGGGGATTTGGTAATGCCTTGGAATGAGCTGCAACCACCTGCCGGCTGAATGCGATATCCGAAACTGTTCAATTAGCAGCCAATTTCGAGGGGCGATAACTCACATTTTGACAACTTTCAAAAACATGAGCTCATATTACGGGGCTGCACTTGCACAAATCTCAATATGCAGTTTATAATTAATATTTCATAAGTCCGCAATCATGATAAGAGAAGTTTTCCATTAAGAATCAATTAAAATGCAAAACTCGATCAAAAATGTTTGCTTTGTTGCTGCGGCTGCTGCTGTCGGTGTTTGAATTGGTATTATTGCCTGACCGACTCAAATGAACTTATCGCGATCGGCCCACTTTTCGCACAAGACAAAGATTAAGTCTAAAGTACGGCAATATAAAAAGGCATTATATTGAAGCAACAACATAATTCGCATGGCAATTCCGACACAATTTTATATGATAGTCAAATATGGGCATAGACCTGTTTAAAAATACATTACAAATATATTAATTCTAGATGAACTCTAATTTATTTAAATATATTTTAAATATAATTGCAACACATAAAAACTTCAATTCACACTCGATTAAATTGTTACACTTTTTGACAGAGTAAAAAATATTACTATTGAGAGCTAAAATTAATATGTACATATAATAATATCATACACATAGAACTAGAGCGATATTATCACGTGCAATGTTAATGAATTCAATTGAATTTTTGCACTATCGCCAGACAAACCGACCCGAACCGAACACACACTCAAAGACCCACGCAGACCCAGGCCCAGAGTGGCAGACCGAGTGCTAAGCCCAGTGCCATATCTAGTGCCAGTTTCAGTTGTCCACTTGTTCACTTCCCAGTGGGCAGCCTCTGTCGCTCCGTAGGCTTTGCTCTCTTTGATCTATTTGCGATTGTCTCCATTGGCGTGGTCGGTCCAGCACGCTTGGATCTAGCGCCATAACAAAACTCAGTTAAACAAGTTAGATTACAGCAGTCAATGCTGCCTGACTAGCAGTCACCCACTACCTAGTACCGAGATGCCATAACTATCATCTAATTATCCCTTTTTTTTTTTTTTGTATGCTGTTTTAGAGTCCGATTCTTATTGGATGAGTGATTTAGAAAAATCATTTGGGTTACCGGTAATACCAGTTCAGATGAGTCTATATTGAAATTTTATTTTATGATCATGCGCATGCTCTCTTCTCTCTTACTTTTTCAATTAGAAGTCAAATATATACCATAATGGGTACTGATTTACTCATATCTCGATGCAAAAGTTAAAGGCAAGTATAATGATTCTGGTCGAAGTCAGTCCATTGACAGATTCAGTGGGAAACCATCATACCCTCAATGTTGACAGTCGGAAAAAATATTTAATAAATTTTATGCACTTGCTGCCAACTGCGCACAGAAATTTGCATAGACATACGACTCTATTTTGTATATATATTTATATTTGTAATTGTTTAATCGCACTTTGGTAATCTATGTGGGCTAGCGACCCAAACGAGCAAGCGAGCGTGCCGCATGGAATGTGTAATTGAAAATTAAGTCTTACGTGCTAAAATGGGCTTTTTCAAATATGAAATAGATATATCAAAGTAGGGATTATTTATATTCTCAATTAAGACAACTAGCAAAGTCGACTCAGCCTTGTCCTTCTATCGCTAGATATAAGAAAATAAGAAGCGACTGCATAATCTAAAATCCCTTACAGATATGAAAAGCAAGAACATTTCTGTCTAATAACCATATATACATAGGCTCAAATTATAAACTACCAAAATCTATGCATATATATATGAATAATTTTACTTCGTTTATAAGAAATCTTATATTCTATTAAGTTTTAGAAACATCCCAATTTAATTCTTTCCAAATCGCCATCTAGCGGCTAAAATGTGCAGCTCGCAAGGACGCACGGTTCGTGACGCGGCTATGCAGCAAGGACAACACTGGAGCTTATTCTGTTATACAAAAGCATGAAACAATATCTGTATTATAACATGAGAACAAATGTTATAGTCGCTCGAATCTAGTTAGACTTTAACAGCATATGTTAATATATATTCATTTCAGGATTAAGAATGCATTCCTTGGAACAAATGTGAAATTGAATAAATATAGTGTGAAATTCAAGAAAGTGGATATTAGATGACCTTTTAGACTTGTCAAAGATTGTGATTGTAGCAAGGATTAGTCTCATATAACATATAATTGTTCAGAAATGAACTTACACGATACATAAGTATTTAAATGGGGGTCACGAAATTGATTTCCCATTTTTAGTTTACTAAATAAAATTTTAAGTAACACCAGAAACTATTTCCTAAAATACAAATATCAGATATGCTGCTGTTCTCTGGGGCTAATCAGAAATGCAAAGTATTCAACTTGGAGAAATTCCGTTTGATTTATAAACGAATGTTTGGGCATACTAAAAGCTTCAAAAATGTTAATGTAATATCTTTAGAAACACAGTGTGATCTATCGCTTAACATAATCGACCACATGTTGGTGCGGTTGGGCCAGCCTAATGCATTTTCGACTGCTTTGGCTGTAAAACTGAAAAAAAAAAAACACAAACCGAGCAACGCCCGCATTCCAATGAAAGCGCCAGCAGCTGCACGAGCAGCAAAAACAACAGCAGCAACAGCAACAGCAACAAGAACTACAACAACAAACATGCAGGCACACACAAGTCAAAGAAATTTGCTGTTAATTCACGTATTAACCTCTTGACATTTGGCAGCAGCGTCGCCAAGCAAAGGAAAAACATGTCGACAAACTTGCAGCTTGGTGCCACGGACAGAGGCGCGGTGCGGGCGGAGGCAATGAGCGGCACATCTGCCCGCTGCATAGAAACTGTGTCAATGTGCCAGCAACAAATGTTTGGGCGTTGTGCATGAATGTGGACGTGGCTCTAGCTGTAGCTGGGCCTATGGATGTGGATGTTGATGTGGATGTGGATGTTGTTGGCGGTATGTGGGAGGGCCCGCAGCGAAATATCGGCGTTGGAGTTGAAGCGTCGCCTTTGGAGTTGGAGCCACGCCAAATGGAAAACGGCACGCCGCGTGTGTCTTTGTCTCTGTGTCTATGTGTCTGTCTATGTATCCATGAGTACGTGTGCCTCAATGACTTTCAATTAAATCAATATTCATCGTTTTGGCTGCCTCGGGGTCTAAATGGCAGCGGGCGGCCACGGCACAGCCCGGCCGGGCAGGCAGGCTGCGACAGAGGCTAGAGCATAGAGGCTAAGGCAGTTGTTGTAGTGACTCCGCTCCTTGATTAGACGCTACGCGGCTACGACAACAACAACAACAACAACTACGGCAACAACACCAACAAACAGTTAACAGCTAACATCAATAGCTAACAGCAGCTAACGCTGCAGCAACGACAGCAGCATGGGAAAATGTGCAATTTCGGCCAAAAATAAATAGCAAAGTCTTGAAGAGACAGAGACCAGGCGAATGAGATACCTGAATAGCCTGACCGAGCCTGGGCACATTCATTGCGCAAAGTCTGTGGCCTGTCGCCGTCCGTGTGTCTGTGGCTCTGTCTCTGTGAGTGTGCAGCCAGTCTGCAATCAAAGATACACCACCAAATAAACATTTGAATCACTTCCCCGAGCCTTTCACAAAAACAACAAGCCACATAAACAAAGCCCCGGCAAATGCAACAAAAGCAAACACAGCGCGCACAGAAGTTAGCCCAGTCGAGAGCCGCGCGCGAGTAAATAATTAATGTTTGCCAATAACCGAAGACACCTTCAGCGCCCGCAGTTGGCAGTTGCAGGTTGCAAGTTGCAAGTTTGTGATTGCCAGCCCGCCCGGTGTCAGAGCCGAGACAACAAGAGCTCCCGGTGGTAATGCAAATGAGGCATTTGTAATACTATGTTCCAGCTCGACGATCGGACCAAGGTGGGGGAAGGTATTAGTCTAAGACCTAGTTTCTCCAATCATAGTTGTATCAACATCTTATGCCCTTTTAATGCTTCAAATGAATCCACTTATTGTCATTTAAGATATAATATACCCTAGAACGCACATGAAGAAGTTTTATGCGAAAGCTTTATTTAAAAACAATTGTTTCTATTGTATGTATATATAGAACAATGTACATATATAGAGTTCCATCAACAAATAACATAAAACTAAATATCTAAAAGAGAAAAATTATTTATTTTTCAATATAAATTTAATCAACATAATATAATAAAGAGATTAGATAAGATTTTGTGAATCCAAACTTTGTGTGCAACAGAGAACGCTCTTGAAATCTGTGTTCCTCGTCCTTACCCCGAACTTAGCTTCTCCAGCACTCAAAGATAAAGCAAATAGATGCCAGCAACATACCAATCAGCCAAACAGCAGCTGCCGCATAGTAGTACTCCAGATCATTGGAATTCACCTCTTGGTATCTGGCGCGGTTCACAAATCGCAGACGTCCGCTCTGGATCCCATTGATAAAGCCATCGCTCTTCATCTTCAGCAAGATTCCACCTTCGAACATTCGCCGCACATACCAATTGAAGATCTTCAGGTAGGGTCGCCCATAGGCCGCGGGCATGAAGAAGGGCTGCTGGTAGATGATCTGCGGCAGCTTGTGGAATAGTGGAACGCGTAAGAACTTCTGCTGGTACAAGGCAAACTCAATGCTGTCCGCAAACCCATTGTGCAGCATGCTGATGTTCAGCTGGAGTCTATATCTGTCCACCAGCTGCTCCGGTGTGAGTACCAGGCGTTTGGCCAGCTGCGGATGCAGGTCGGGCAGGTTGTGTAAGAAGTTATATTCGACTTCCTCTTGGGGCAGTTTGTAGTCCGTTCCCTCCAAGTCGTCGAAGCTGTTCAGCTGCTTTTCATATAGGCCCGCCGCCAAATTGCTGGAGAGCTGCGCCAGGTAAAGATTGGTCAGCATTAGACCAGTTATTATCATCATAATATAGACCAGCAGGCGACGAGGCCTCGGAGGAGCGGCTAGATCTCTGCCTGGCGAGAGGAAAAGCAGCAGTCGCAGAATTTGCAGAGAAGCATCGCTCACAGTTAGGCGTCCTTGAGAAAGCAGAAACAGAGCCCCGCTGCAGTAGGTCAACATGGCCAGGCATGCCATCCAAGTGGACCAACTGTAGGGCTTCAGGAGATACATATACCTGGGCAGGAGTCTTGCTGATGGAGCCATGAGATAGCTGTTCTCATGCCAGAGGACAACGCTGCTCGTGAAATTCGGAGTCTCCGCCAGCAGATAAGGCAGAAAGTCGACGAGGCGAGTGCTAAGCGCGTGGTTAGCTTCTTTCAAGGTGTCCAGCATGTGTGTCCGTATGCTGCCCTTATAGTGCTTGATAAAGTCCAGTGCCATGCGGAGCATATAGCCGGCATACACAGTGCGATTGTGCTGGTCCCTAAAGAGAAAGGCCCTTGGGGCGCTGCTGGGCAGAATGCCGCAAGTTATCTGAAAGCCATGAAAGTCCCACAGCAAGCCGCGAGTGCGATGAAAGTACTGCAGCGTGTCTTGCATGACTAGCAGGCTAAGCGTTGGATACGGCATGTAGCTGTACAGCTCCTGGGTATGCGGCAGCGCCACTAGAATGTGCACCATGCCCTGACGCCAGCAATGTGCGAAGAGCTGAAACAATTTACCAGGTGTCGCTCCCGGATATACGATGAATACCTGCAGCTGCTGGGCACGCCACAGCCAGGAGGTGAGGTAGTTGAACATGCTGCCGGCGTGAGCATCCTCCAGAAATATAATGGTCAAGGCGCGCTCACTGTAGTTGCCACTCAGGACGAGCTGCAGAGTAGCATTGCTCACCCGCAGACTGGGCAGAACAGGTTCTCTGGCTGGCAAGAGATCATCGAAAACCGACTTATTCCCGAACTCAATGTAGACATTCAGCTCCATTTTGTACAAAACATTGAGCTGGTCAATGCACTGGCTGACGAAGTTGCCCGGCACCAACGACAGATTATGCAGCGTGTTCAAGTATAGCAAGTCCATCGGAAGTCTGTTGTCAGCATACTTGGGGAGCTGCTTTTATAGCTACAGCTGAGCGATGACCCTGTTATTGGGACCGCAATTTGTTTAATTGTATCAAACGGGAAATTAGCATTACAATTGAAGTTGATTAGTCATGCGACGCCTCAGGAGCTCTAGGAGGAAGCAGAGAAGGGCCAATATCAAGCCCGCACTCCACAATGCAAATGCGTAGTAATAGAATTTCAAATCAAATGGTTTCCGCTCGATCCTGTCACTGGCAATGAATTTCGTGATGCCACCCTCGATTGTCTCCAGCCAGGCGTCGCTTATCATCTTCGTCAATATGCCGCACTCAAATATCCGCCTCAGATAGGCATTCACCATATTCAAGTAGGGCAGCCCGTTGACCACTGGATAGGACATGAAGCCATCCATAAGACTCTGCGAAGTCAGCTTGAAGAGGGGCACTTTCAGCAGGTGCTGCTGAAACAGGATGCCACCCATGCGGTCCTCATAGCCACTATACATATAGCTCGTATTCAGAGAAATACGCGTAGTGTCCAGGACCTCCGGTTCAACCAAGATAACGCGCTGTTTGACGATTTCTGGCAAGAAAATGGACTGCTTGACATAATCAGCGTAGTAGATTTCCAGTAGCAACGGGTAGGGAGAGCGTGCCAAGTCCTGTAGTGTGTTGTAGTCAGGCTCAAACAGACCGGAGGTAAGCATACTCGAGAGCAGTGCCAGATAGAAATTCGTCAATATAAACCCACTCAGCAGCATTATGAAGTGGATCACAACCTGCTGCCAGTTGGCGAAACTGATCCTCGGCTGCGAGATAAACAGCAGATTGCACCAGCTGCTTAGAAAATGTATGCCAATTTCGGAGCCTTTATTCCTACTACTGCCATAAAGCATCAGCACTCCATAGCCAATGGTTCCAATCACTGCGAGCCACAGAGTCCAGGAGAAAGGGCGCGCGAAGTACAAATATCTCGAAATGGGCTGGGCGTGCGGCACAGCAATGTAGGATGGAATGAGGCGGAGAGGCGCAGTGAATGTTTGGTTTAACTGAGGGTCTTTGGGATAACAAATAAAGTCAACGCTGTGGCTAGCCAATAATGTTATAGCAGTTCTGTACAAATGCTCATTGGTGACTTCCTGCACTATTTGAATTGTGGAATTATGCCGGCGCGTAAACTCCTTAAGCGCGTTGAACATATAGCCGGCGTGCACACGCTGACCTTTTCGATTCACGTATTGAAAAATGCGTGGCTCAATTGTGAATAAGATAGTCCGAATGGGGTATTGTTGAAAATTCACCAGATGGCGCCACCTATTGAGATAGTCCTCAAGTAGCGGCAATCGCAATGGTCGAACCGCAGGATACGGATTGTAGCTGTAAAACATCATTTCCGGTCGGTGCTTGTGAATGAGTAGCACATTGATGAAGCCCTTTCGAAAGCAGTAGCTGTAGAGATCATGTTGCCAGAGTCCGGGCTCTTCCTTAGTTATAAACGCAATGTGCAGTTCATGTAACTGCCACAAGAGACGTGGCAAGAAGTCCACTACTAGAGCGTCAAGCGGATAAGTCTTTATGTAGACTACGATCAACGCTCTTTCGGTATATCTTCCCAGAATATGAAAGTCAGTTAAGCTGTCATTCGATAGCTGAATTTGTATTTTGGGTGTATCCAGCTGCAACTCTAATGCATCCTCGTCAGTGTTTTCCATGTTGATAA
This sequence comes from Drosophila mercatorum, assembly GCA_961210405.1. NCBI lineage: Eukaryota > Metazoa > Arthropoda > Insecta > Diptera > Drosophilidae > Drosophila > Drosophila mercatorum. The sequence goes on along the minus strand of CAUIUS010000004.1, from coordinate 22,675,202 downwards.
AGATGTTAAGTCCAATTTCGTATGCAGAGTTGAGTTGTAGCAAAATATGAGATACTTCAGAGTGGTTTGTCTCGGAATGAGCAGCATATTGAAAAAGAACTATCACTTGGAGCAGAAACCGTGTAACAAAATCTGAATAGAAACCAAACATCATTTCTGATATTTCTGCTATAGTCAAAACTCTCTGAAAGACCAAGGAACACTAGACCCATTTCTAAGAATCAAGTTCGGTTTTAATGCCTTCGACTGATTCTTATCTACTCTCGTAGAAATTATACCAGGCCTGTAGAGTCAGAAGTCCTTCAATTATATCCAAGTTTAGCTGGTGCCCATTAGTCTTATCGCCCATCGAGCAAATGGCAAGTTGACCAAATTATTGTTTGCTGGGTCAGGATTTGTTTGTTTTAATCTAACTGGGCGATTACTTATGTGGCATAGTTATTCAATTATATAAAACTGTTACTAAATAATATTTTATCTACCTAAATATTGAATGTCTACCTTGCTTAAGAAAAGATCTAATATGGCTTTACCAAAGTGAACAATTATATTTAAATTTATCTATTTGTATTATGTATAACTCAAAATGTTGGATAAAGACAATATGTCCCTTATCCTATATAAAGAAATATAAGTAGTTATTTATACAAACCACATACAAATCCAGAACTGAGCGCCACAGTCATGTTGAGAAACAAAACATAAATTTAAAGCTTAAATATTATTGATTTATATATATTTTTAGTAGGTATTTTTATGAGGTATTTAACAATTTGTTTGAAGATTTGCGTGCTTGATTTTGGTCGTTGCCAGCGATCAGACTACTGCAACAATGTTTGAAACTAGTTGGCCAACAACAGCGACAGCGACAGTAACAACAACAACAACGGCACCGATTGCAAACAATTTAAAATTGAAATCGCTCATAAATTCTGGGACTAATTGTAAAGAATGGCAGACCTTGAATTCAAATCAGCAGCTCAGTCAGCCAATGGCTACTGCTAAGCAAATGTCTTGCAAAATTATGAAGCTTCACAAATCTACAAAAACCAGCAACAGCCACAGCAACAACAACAACATTATACGATATCCATTGTGTTTGGAATTAACAATAAATAAATATAAATTTCAAAGGCAAACATAAAGAGCTATTGACTGTTGACTTTTATGAACAATTAGGCGGCAGCCACTTAAAGAGGCGAATATATTGAGATACAGATACGCAGATGGAAATACATAGATATATCTAGATACAGAGTGCATATATGGCATACAAGTGCTGCGCTCACATGGTTAATGGGCCGCTCTATGGGTTCTCTATGGGCCTGGCCAACAATAAACTGCAATTGATTAGATCGACAACTGCAGCACGCAACGGCGAATGGCAAAAGGCCAATCGGGGTGTGGGGGAGGCGTGTCGAGGGCGTTGCAAGCTTGTGTGCCTTTGGACTTCAATTAATGCATTCAAAGCATTTATGCAAATGGCGGGAAATAATTTATCACCCATTCAAGACGCAACAACAACACCAACAACAGCGATCGCAACAATTGCAATAGCAGCAGTAGCAACAACAACAACAACTGCAGCAGCAACTGCAACTGCAACTATCAAACCTTCCATCCATGCATTGCAATATGCAAAAGTTTTGATCATTAGCGTAACGCCCACGCAGTTAACATTAAGTGGGCGGGGCCACAATCCGCACACGTTCTCTCACTGTTTTTGTTTTCGATTTTCATTTTTTTCTGTTCTGTTCTGTTCTGTTCTTTTTTTTTTGGAGGCGGCTTTGTTTGATTTGCTTTGCCTCAGCTGTCGAGTTGATTTTATTGTTGTTGCATTTTATATAATTAGTACTTAATTTATAATTTGTTGTGCCGCGAATAATGCACTCAATTGTGTAAGTTATTATTGCTGTTAGGAAATCAGCGCAAGGTTAGAAGATTTGAGGTTGAAAGACTGCCGCGGCCAGTGCTGGGTGGAGTCGAGTTGTATCGGCGTGAAAGGGACTTTTTCTGAGCTATCACGATATGGCAATGTCATAATTTATGATTGAATACCACCCGACTAAGATATACGATTTGCGTTCCCCTCTATATTTGAATGTTCCACTTTCAATCGGTCTAAGCTTAATTTCTCTATGGCTCCTTCTTCGTTCTTGTCAATCCGTTAGTAACGCCCACACAATTCGACACCCTCTTTGTGTGCAGCGAAACACAAAGCCTGACCATAGCATTAAAATAACAATCATCTACCAGTTACTTATCGCCACATCATAGAGACCACCCTCCGCCGCTCCCAGCACTCGGCGACCAATCTCTGGCCAACGATCTGTTTAAAGTCTAAGTATGCCCCTGAGCCACAGTTGAGTTATTCGCAGTCAGAATTGAAACTCTGGCCGTAAAATCAATTTGCCAAAACGTCTACAACTTTATCACACAGCTCACTTAGTCATAGCCGCAGTCATGGACATACTCCGAGTTGTGGTTTGTCTCTGGGCTGTTTAGCCATCCAGCCCAAATGCCTGCAAATGGGAAAAGATCGAACTCTCGACCGAACCATCTGCCATCGGTCAAACAGCAAGCTGGCCAAACTAAAAGCTGCATAGCTGGAAGCTCGAATCTAAGCTGAGTGTACGAAAATACTAACATTTCTTGTCTATATCAATTGACTTTTTGGGGCAACAGAAATTATATGGCCGCAGCCAGCAGACGGTGCCAAAAACAATAATTCGTAATCGATCAAAACGAGGGAGTGGAAGAGACCGCTAGGCTCAGCAAGTTTTGCGCTCAACTAATGCCAGAGATTTGGTCAAATGGGTCACAGCATCGGGCCTAAGCATTGCAATTGGAATTGAGAAAGTTATCGATCACTGGTCAGTGGTCAGTGGTCACTGGTCAGTGGTCAGTGGTCAGTGATAATGGGTTTATCGCAAAGGCGATGGACAAAATATTGGCGTGACCGGGGTTAATAAAAAAATTGCTGACCCTTAAGCACTTGCTGTTGCTGGGCGTATCGTATCGCCTCGATGTTGCTGCCATAGACAAGCATGTGCATTGAAAATTAATTGGCTATCATAAAATTGTGGCTGCTGACCAAGGAGACGAAAGATTGCTTAATCAATGAGTAGGTGAATGCTCGCTCGTACGCTTAAAGGCGTTGGTTGCCTTTGGCTTGCTGACTGGATGGCTGACTAGCAGACCGACGAGCATGAACTTTGCGCAAGCCAAGTTAATGGGTCATAAACATTGCTACGGTAAAAGTCAAGCGATTGTGCGCCTAATTTGTCGCTTGCCAGGCCATTCAGGGTACGAGCAGCAGCATGTTGTGGGCAACACGGTATTAGCAAGTGCAACACCAACACATGAATGTGCGTACCTCTGTATGTGTGTGCTTTGGCTGTCAATTGCTGACATTTGCAGTGGTCCAATATGTTTGACATTCATTGGTAAGTCACATGTTGCCAAGTGACTGACATTTTGCCGCTTGCATAACAGGCAACAGCGACAGCTAGCGCAACATCAGCAACATCATCAGCGCGAACAGCAACAGCAACATCTAACAAGCTGCCAAATCGAATGCAGTCAATCGACTGATTGCACTTGTTGCTATCGATATTCAAATACGAATATATCTCAACGGCAAGTGCATCCAAATATCAACTATCTGTCTTTTGAAATGTTTGCTGCTTGCTATTTGCTGTTTATATTTATGTTGATGGGCCGCTGCACTTGGCCATAAATGCAAATGATCTTAACGCCGCCAACTTTGTTGATTGATTGATATTTTGATGTGGCCTTGATATACCTCAAAAGAGGATAATATAATTTTGTCACACAATGTGAAGCGCTTGGCATGAGACAGCTTCGACGCCAACAATTGATCAAAAGCCGGATATTTATAGTTATAAGTCTTTGTACGTCTGCCTCGTACATACATGTATGCCTGATGCTAATATGTCACTCAACTTTGAAGCATTCAAGCCACCTACATACCTATAAATATGGCAGTATTGGACGGATTGGAATGCAATTTGAGTAGATCTACAAACAAACTTGAATTACCAAATACTATACTGCAGACTTTTGCTATTGGGACGGACTTTTCTGCTTCATTTCGTTTTGGTTTTCAACCAAAAACCAAGTTGAAACAAGTAAGAAAACTCTACTCGAGACCGCTCGACTAGGGTATACCCTGAACCCTGCGAAGAACCGGTATTCCGTGTATTCTCCGTTTCTTTTATATACACATGTATATGTATGTTCATTACAAGCAAAACATACACACACACTCACAGGCGCACGCAAACACAAACGCCAGTCAGTGCGTCAGGTGTTCTTTGGCTGCTATTTGCATGCCAATGTTATGGGAAACTAAATGTTTAATAACTTTTTTCCAGACTAACGATTTTGATCAAACTTGTTGGGCGTGTTCATGTCATTCATATGCATGTATGTGCCAAAGCACATAGTATTTGATATACGGGACTTACATATTTGAGGCGAAGGGGGCGTGGCACCCAAAATTTCACAAAAACCGAAATTGCGTAAGGCCTAAAGGCAAAACTTGAAGACTCTAGCTATAAAGATAAATTAGATAGAATTTTATAACTAAATGAAGACATCGGCTTGTAATCAATAACATTAAAACGATTATAGTTATCGATTATTTGAAACAAACTCTATCTTTTCGTGCTATACACGAACCTCCATAAATTACTGACTTATTTATTGTATATGCATCAACTAAGTTCCCTTCTCTCTAAATATTTAATAAAACTTAAAAGCTCAAGTTTACACAAATAAAAATTTGGTTGCTAATTTAGCAAAGAGAAACAAAATATTTATGTGGGCTTTGAATTGAAGTTGTTTGCCATTAGCATTGGCATTAAAAAATCATTCGTATACATTAATTTCATTTTAATATCCATTTTACTTAGCTGTAATGCCTTGGCGCTGTCTTGCGTGATATCTTAAGCGCTTTGTCATTTGACTTTCAACTTATGGCTATCACAACAGCATTTAGTTAAGCTCGCCTACACAAGAGCGGCAACAATAACTGCAACAACAACTATTTCAAAGGCATCGAAAAATAAACACAACAGCGACTTGTGGCTTGCGTTAATAACCATAAAGAGTTAATACAACTCTCGCAGCAACTCCAAAAAACCAAAAGCTGAAGAGAAAAGGTGCCGAGGCGCGTAAACTAAGCCATAAAATTATGTTTAACACACCCTCTGACAAAGCTGTGAACAGTGTAAAATGCGTAGGATAAATCCATAAACTGTCGCTGTTGCTTGTGGTGATGGTGGTGGTTGTGGTGTTGCTGCTGCTGCAGCGACAATCGACGACGAGTTGTTAGCAATTTTTCGTTTTTGGCACTTACGACAAACGACAATTAAAATGCAAACAAATTGAATGTGTGCGTGTGAGTGTATGCAGAAGGTTTGTCTAAGTGTTTTACGCCATAAAGTAGCGCACTTAACTTGGCCTGCAATAGCCGCAGCAACAGCAACAATCAGAGCAACAGCTACACCAGCAACATGGCTCTTACTGCTGCAGCTGCTGCGCACGCGCGCAACATTTTTGTGTGGCTGGAAATGCGGCGAAAGTTGGCGTGCCGTTATTTTAATTGCAACATGTTGCCCGGTAATTTGTCTGCACTCGTAAATGTTGCCACGCTAATTGCCCAGCAAAGAGCACAGCAATACATTGTAACAACAATAGCTACCAGAGCAAGTGGGCGAGGGGGAGAGGAGGGGGGGGGGCGGTGGGGTAGACAATTGTTCGGCAGCCGAAAATTGATTTGAGCTTGACTAGTGTTAATGCCGTGGGCCACAACTTAGCTAATCAAGTGCAGCCCGCCCTCAGGCACACATTAACCTGTCAACGTGGCCAGGTTTGCAACACATTTAGTGAAGGCCGCCAGGCTCGGGAGCTCGGCTGGGTCCGTGAAACGAAATCAAAATCAAAATCTAATCTATAAGTAGTAATCAAATTTGTGCTTGCAGCCAAGAAACGTGGCCGGGACGCTCGCGCGTAGCTGGCTGCCGCACAGCCCGTAATTATGCAACACATGTTCAATGCAACAATTGGCCATAATTTAGTCAAAGGTAATTGAGTAAGCGCGGCACAGCGCGGGCCAACGCCGTTCCGACTGGCCTATCATTATGCAGCACAATTTCGAGTCGAGAAGCCCCCAACCCTTGGCATAGAGCAGCGCACGCATTCCGGTAGTCGCCCTGACTGAGAGAGCCTCAGGAATTGCGCCTGCCGCCGTGCTGCTGCTACCTGGCCAACAACCTGGCTGGCAATCTGGGCGCCTTGTTTATTTATTTCTAGTTAGACGCGCATTACCTCTCCATAGTTACTTAATTGTATGGCTCTGCTCCTTGGGCATCTCGAATGGGCATCTGTGCGCTTAGCTCGGACGCATTCCTGTGGTGTGATATGCAGGCCGAGAGATCTGCGCGCCACCGAGAGTATCCTTGAGGTAATTGCAGTGTTTAATGATTGAAAAGAAGTCAACGTGAGCTAAGCACAGATATGGAGAATGATTGAGATTGCTCTTTAATTTGCGGAAATTGCCACTGCCGTTGCCAGAAGTGATTTTACAGTAGCAAAGAATCTCCGCAGCAGCAGCAGCAACAGCGGCAACGGTTGCTGGCAGGCAAACGCTTCACTCGACTGCGAGCGTAACCTTTCGGCTTGACGAGCTTCTGGATTTAGCCGGCATACTTTAGTAAGAAACATAGTTATTCATTTGCTCGTAGATTTAGTCTCTTGCGAGCTCTGACAAGCTGCAACCTTCCCCTTTTAAGACCCAAGCCCAAATTAGCGGCAAGTTGCAGCTGGCGCTCCCCCATAAGCTTTTTTTGTAACAGCCACAGCCCAAAGCTGGTTTTGGGAACATTTAAAGCAACTGCTATCCGATCTTCAGGCCATATTTGTTGAACACTTCACTTCATTTGTGCCACTTTATACACCTACAAATGTCACTCAAGCAAAAAACATGTTAATTTACGAAATAGCAAAACTAAAATACTTCGAAAGAAAAAGCAACCGCAACAGCAGCAAAACATACAAAAAGAGCAACAACAATGAAAAGCAAAGTTGGCCAAAAAAGGCTAAAACTGCAGCCAAATGGAGAGCGAAAAAATCAAACGGCGACGAGATCACAAGTCACGATAATGATAAATCGCAGCTAAACATTTAGCCGGGTTACCACTGCCACAAAAGGTCGAGGGTGGATACCAACTACAACAACAGAACGACCAACAACACGGAATACAACAACAACAGCAACAAAATGTAGTTGCAGTAGCTGGAAATTTTTATTTACTCATTGTACAATAAAGAAATAAATAACAACAGAACGTCAACAACAAAAAATGGAGTAGCTAAACTAGCAAAAATAATACAAAAACAAAACACAAAAAATGCAACGTGTCACAGTTCGTGAAATAACAATAGTTCACAATCGGCCCCAGCGGCTGGAAGATCAGAGCGAGACCCAGTGCCAAAGCTCAAGCCCGGACAGAGTCAATATCTGAGCTTCGTGGCAACCTTAGAGAGCGAGATCAATATCTCAATGAGTTGACGATTGAGCCGGAGCTGCCGAAAAACCGACTCCATATCTGGGGGCTATGAGCTGCCTTGTCATTCGATTGGCTTCTGTGCTGTCTCCACCATGAATCGGCTCAGCGGGCAGGCTGAGTCGAGGGGCGGGGGTCAGAACTGGGTCCATTACCTTGGTTTATGTTTATTGCTTATGACAACAATAGCAACAACTTTTCGCTTATTCGATACCAAAATTTATTAAATAGTTTTTTTTATGGCATGCATAAATTATGAGTGTTTAGTTTAATGCATTTGCCGCATAAGGTCAACAGCAGCAAACGAAATTAATTTTTGATCTCGATTCCTGCTTGGTTTTTTACTTATTTTATTTTGTCAACATTTTGAATATTTTGTCTGATTTTTTTTTTTACCATAATCTGAACTGCTCACTATGTAAACAAACCGAATGGTAAAATACCCACAGTCCTCAATACTTATTTAGTAATTGTCTCCAGATCGTGAAGATCGTATATTAAAACGAGAGTTCAAGAAGCATAGATATATATTTCCAATAGCCCTACGACTTAATTATTTGTTAATGTCAGCAACACATAACATAAATTTGTTTTACATATTGTATATCCTAGCCATTGAACTTCATTGCTCAATTTTGATATGTTAATTCTAATGTGTAAAGATTATTGAGTGGTTGGTTACGAATTCGAATTGGTTTATAAATAAGATATGAACGTTAGCTGGCTTCACATTGCTTCAACTCAAAGAATTGAGCTGGGCCAAAGCTGGGTGCTAAAACTTCGTCACGATTTTAATTATTAATACGAGTAGCTTCGACTCTGCGTGTGTCCTTCCCTCTATCTCAGACAATATCTATTCTTCTTAAAATATAGACTATCTGAATCTCTGTGCTATAAAAGTATACTTATTAGTATGTAGTGTATTTACATACATATATTAGAATTACATATTTAATAGTTGTCATTAGTGACGTCAACAAAGGCTAGAATGAGTTAGGAATATGAAATGCTTTAGCTGAGACATCTCCAAACCTACCATTTTCTTAATCAATACAAAAAGATTAGTCACTGTATTAAGTTACAAGATGGTTTCTTCAAATTAAAACTTTAATAATCATGAGAAGACAAGAAAACTCGCTTTGGTATATTCGGAACAAAATCATACACAGGCACCCTAGCTTAGCAACGGCTCTTGGACCAATCGCAAAACACTGGAAACCATCAAAATAATTAGATATCTACAACAGTAGACCACTATGCAGATGGGCAACGCACTCTAGAGTTCGCCTTCACGTCAAATTTAAACTAAATCACTAAATATCACTTGAAATTTACCTTATGCCCGCCACCTGATGTCAATAGAGGCAAACATAAATTGAAGCAATCAATACTCTTTCGGTGCAACCAATTGTTTTATCATAGTAATTTACTATTATTATTTCACACTACAAATCATCAACGTATTCTCTCCCCTTGCCGTGCTTTATATGATGTTATTTATTAGTTAATAGCGTGAAATTTATGTAATGTACTTAAGCTATGTTTGCATTTATTTCATGCAGTCGAGCGCTTGCGAGTGTAATGTCTATCTGAGTTGACTCCATTTCCGATTCACTTATCGCTTTAATTTATCAGCGACAAATTCACTAATACGGTAGAAAAAGTGAACAAATCGACACAAAATAGCCGTGCAAACATTTGCCAGGAAAAATCAGTTAACGCTAATCACAAAATGTGGTGCGAAAAGTGGCCAAATGCAATCGCATGCGACAGATAATCAATGCAAATTCACACGTCTGCGAGGAGGAGCGGCTCCGCTGTCGCAATGCAGTCGGCTAATGGCGCTGATCGGATAGGTGTCAAATCAACATACTCTGCAAAGGTTGTCAAGCTTTTCGCCGTTGCCCCGCAGCTGCAAGGCGGCAGTGTGGTTCGAGGCAGCGTGGCAACATGGCCAACAGCTGGCAACATGCATACAGAGTGCATATATTGCTAGTTAATTTATGCTACGACATTTGCATAGCGTTGATTACAAAAATGCCAAACGATCCGCCCCCTTTCTCTGGGGTACCGATCATGTGTAGCAGCAAGCAAACAGATTGCATTTTGCCTGCTGGTAACACTTAACGCTGTTGCTCTTGCTGTTGCTGTTGCTGTTGCTGTGTTGCATCTATGGAAAGCAAAAAACAAAAATGTGTTGAAAACATTTTGACAAGCAGATATTTGTTGCTGCTTGTGGGTCGTTGTTGCCACTTGCCTCCTGCCCCGTGCCTCTTGCTTCTTGCCAATTCAATCATGCGAAAGAGCATGCTAGGTCAAATGCCACTAATGAGTTGCCCCACACGCAGCTCGACTGCATCAGCACCACCAACACCATCATAAGACAGCAGCAGCAACAGCATGAATGGCACTCAAGGCTATTTTATCAATGTGATAGCTAAGATGTTCGCCAGTCTCCATAAGGGAATTGCAGCATCATCTCGAAACCTTTTTCTTACCCAGAAAGCCCAACCAAGACAATCGCATAGATCTGAAGGACATGGGGCTTCTGCCCGAACGGCGATGAGTTGAAAAGAGCAGCTGCTTAGATTTATTGGACGTAAGTAGCAGTGAAATGCGTTTTTTTTTTCTGTTCCATTCTAAGTTATTGCCTACATTATGCTGCCATCCGGCAAACGCAGCAGCAGCAACAATAGTAGCCGCAGCAGAAACCTTCGCAAGCTTCTAGCTACTGGCAAGCTATACAGATAAACATCATTCATTTAGCGATGAGTTTTCTTATGCCAACGCTGATAATGTCGACATGAGTGCTTATTACAGCGCATTAAATATCAGTTTATCGGCAATTATAAGCACATATAAATAAAGATTGATGCGAGAGAGTAGAGCGAGGTGGGGACTGATGGAATGTAGAAGCTAATGATAGGTCTACATACGCTTGTTGCTGCAGTCTGTCTATTTGGCTTTACTTCAAATTAGTTCAATGACTTAATATCGAGGAAAAACATTGATTATGGCCTAATGAGATGGCAGAGGATGAGCAGAGCACGACAGCCAGAGCATTAAGCTTTATTGATGGCTAGAACTATAGTTGGATTTGCACATTTGGGAACTTCGTGGTGGGAATAGTGGCATCTGTGCAACAACATTAATAACAACCACTTGACTCTGCAACATCTGCAGACTGCAGTATGCAACTGAAAAACAATTTTCATCTGCGTGGCAATAACTCAGCTCATTGTCAGCGGCGGCGACCCACACGCTAACCCCGACACATCCGGATGGGCAGACGGACGGGCGGACGGACGGGCGGACGGAGGGACGGAAAGACGGACTCCACATGTGCTGGTCTCGGTAGTTGGGCAGGCGTTGTAGGGGGTCAGCTTAGAGCATTTAAAGGCCACGCGGCCGTTGCGGCAATTTGTCAATTTCATAATTTCAACGGCACGCGGCCCGAAAACTAACCAACTCCAGCTCAAACTCCGGGCGGCCCACACTTGGCTGGTTGACTCGCTGGCTGGCTGGATGGCTGGCTCACCGACTGACTGGCTATAAAAACAGAGAAATACTTGGAAGGAATGAAGCTTCGGCTCAGTGGAGGCCAAGTCGAAGGCCAGCGCGCAAGAGTCACATGTGAGAGTCAAAAGCCAGACTGCTCCCATATGCATTTAGCAGCTGCCCCTGCTACGCCAACTGATGTTTCATTACGGATGCGGGCCACTTTTATTGAAGGTGGTGCAACATGTTGCTTGGCACTTGCAGTTGTCGTTGTTGCTATCGCGGTTGTTTCAACTGTAGCTGTAGCTGTAGCTGTCGCTGTCGTTGTCGCTGTTACGTTGCATTAGAATAGGGCAACAAATCATCTCCATTAACCTAAACAAAACTGCGCAGACAATCGCGGAACGTGCATCTGCTGCACGCCAATGGGAGAGAAACCCTGAGCTTCGACTCCAGCTCTGCCCCGATGGTGGTCCACAAAAAGCATTTGCAACAGCAACAGTCCGCAAACAACAGCAACAACAACTGAGGCATAAAACACATAGCAAAGGTGGTAAAATTGGTGTCACTTGTCACGTAGAACGTTAATTGTGAAACGGAAATGCTGCTACGTGCAACGTGTTGATGTTGTAGTTGAAGTTGTAGTTGTTGTTGCTGATGTTTCTGTGGCTGTTGCTGTTGCTGGTGTTGCGCCTGGCACGCCTTGCCAACATGCTGCAACTTCAACCTGGCTGCATAATTCTCGTCTTTAGCTCGTATGCTCCTCTCTCATTTGCCAGCGAGCTCGTTGTGAAAATTGAAAAATTAAATCAAGATACCATGAACTATGTCACGAGTGCAATTCTCAAACACCGACCGCCAACCGTCAACCGCCGCCCGCCCTCATTGCCCGCCGCTCACCGGACTCCTTGGGCAAACACTTAAGGCCCGCATTGACATTTGCATATTTTTCGGATAATTGAATTGTTGCCCAGCAAAAAGCAAACAACATTTATGCGGACACTCATGAGACCAACAGTCGCTGTCCAAATGACAATTCGCAAACGTAATAAAAATGCAAGTGTTTCTCCGGCGCGGAATTCGTGGCTGCAACGGCAGTTATTCAACGTCCACGTCAGACCAACTGTCATGTGAGGGCGCCGTAGGCAGCAGCTCCAGCAGCCTCAGCAGCAGCCTGGCATAAGACAAGCCAAGAGCAACAATTAACAGCAGAGCGTCTAGATCGAAAAATAAATGCCCTTTTTTTTGAGAACTGGAAAAGAAATAGTTGATGAGAGAAGGAAATGTTTACACGCAATCCACGAAGAGAGTTGGTTATATGAGTTAGTTTGAAATACTTTTAAAATTATTTCTCAATAGTGATGCTCTGAGAAGATCATTACCTATCAAACTTAACTTTTTAAAAGAGGAGAGATATGAAACTTGAATCAAGTTTGATTTCGTTAACTTTGAAATAAATAGAATTAAAACTATTGTGTAACAAATTTAAATGAAGTGTCGTAGCAGTAGTAGTAGTTGTAGTAGTAATAGTAGTAGTTATAGTAGTAGTAGTAGTGGTAGCAATAGTAGTTGTACTAGGAGTAGTATGTAGTAGTAGAGTAGTAGTAGTAGATGTAGTAGTAGTAGAAGTAGTAGTAATAGTAGTAGTGGTAGGCCAATCAATAATCCCGATGGTTTGCAAAACTGACTATTAAATAATGTTACAAACTAGCAAATCTGATTATGTACAAAAAATTATAAGCTGAGGGAAAGACTTGATTTTGGCCAGTTATTTTAGTGCTATAGTTCTTGTAGTGCGTTGCGTTGCACATGTCATTTCTGTAGCTCTATACCCTTCGTGTAGAGTATTAAAAACCAATCAGAAACGCAAAAATCTCTGACAACGTAACTGCAGTTGGCGTTGCACAGTTGCGCGATTAGTCGCGTGGGCGAAAGCGCAACATGACGGCCAACAGATATTTGGATTGGTACAAAAGATGGGAGAGGGGAGGGGGAGTGTATAGCGCTTAAACGGCCGCCGTCCTACGGCTTCCAAGTTGGCCAAGTTGGCAACGGCTACGCGCGGGCTTTGTGATTGGATTTATGTTAATTTCTGACGAGATTTGTGCAACGCTTTTGGCTGCCGTTTGTTGCCGCAATTGCAGTTGCCGCTGCTGCTGTTGTTGCTGTCAGCTGGCGGCTGCAAGTTTCTTAAACTGTTTTGTGTGCGTAATTAAATGGTGACATTTTTGATTGCAAAGTGTTTAGCCATGGAGGCAGCTAGCCGAGCCAGCCGCCTGGCATTTAATTGTGGGCCATCAGACAGATATCAAGTTCCCAGCTGCACCCAGGACGACAAGTAGTTAGGCTTCCATAAGCAATTTGATGCATAAGCCAGTTTAAGCCGATAAGCAAATTGATGTTTGGCACACACAATTGATGTGGTATTTGCAGAAGTTTAACAGCATTATCTATAAATTATTATTTCTTATTTACTATACTGCTTTTATTTTATTTCAATAAAAAGCACAAATGAACGGCCCCAACAGATAAGTGAGCCCATCGTCACATCGACATTTGCAAATGGATTTATCTTACGTAATGTAAATGGTATGAATATGTATTTAAAATTTGGTTCATAGTGTATATATGCTGAAGTCTAAGATGTATTGAAGATTTATCATTATATATGTAGTACAGAGGGACTGGACAGACTATTTCCATGTCTTTAGTCATTCAATGGCCTTCCTAAACATTCTTAAGAATCACGTTTATATATATAGACGACCTAAATGTATATGGTAAATGGACTGCGAATACATCTCCGCAAGTGTTTAATATATATCTGAAATAAACACAGTTTATTAGACCAATCTAATTAGCAGTTAATATTTGCCAGTTTACTGAGCAAAAATGTTGAGGAGCTTACCCTGAGATTTAGTTTTACGAAAATTGTTGAAAGTCTTGTTGTGCTGCGTACATTTGCCGCATATTTAAGCAGATGCTTTGCGACTTGGCAGTTAGTCAGCCTACCACCTGCGATAGTCACTTTACACAGCAACGAGTACAATGCGAGCTCTGCAAATGCCACACGCACACACGCAGACAGACACACACACACACACACACACACACGCACACACACACACACACACACACACACACACACACATACGAAGAGCTAAGTACAAGAGGCGAAGCCAAACTGTCTCGTCTGTTCAAAAGCTGGAGCCGCACTTGCATTGTCTGACGCACTGCAGTCCCTCTCTTTCTCTCTCTGTCCACCTCCCCTTTTATGTCTCGCTCTTGGCAGCAGCGCTGGCATCGCATTACATGGCAACAATTTTGAAAACAATCAACAAATAACTTAAAATAATTTTCTAGCCATTTGTGTGCAAGTTGAAGTTTTTACGATTGCGGCGTGTGGCTTTTTGTGCTCTTGCCCCCTCGCTGGCAGCGCCCCTTCGCAGCTGCCGCTCCAGTGGCAGCGATCCATTGGCTGGATCTTTGGTAGTGCCCGAGGCCCAGCCTGAAAACTCGACGGTTTTGTCAGTTCTCTGTTACTCTAATGGGTCTCATAATTTTTGAATTATGCAGTTGTTGTAAGGCTTTTTTCTCTCTTTTCAGCTTTACTTATTTCTTTGGTCTGACAATACATAAATTTGTCTTTGAAGTGGGCCCAAAAGGCCGACGACAACGTTGACGGCAGATTGGCGAGAAAACCATTGTTGTTGTTGCTGTTGCTGTTGCTGTCGTTGGTGTTATGGCAAATGCAACTTGGCAATTGTTGTTGCAGCTTTTTGATGTGTCTTGTGTCATTGCTTGATTAGTTTTTAATTGTATGATTTATGGGCAATGGCATTTAATTCGCATTGCACAAAGCGTTTGCCTACTATGTTAACCAATGCTGATGCTGATGCTGATGCTAATGCCTCGCCAGTTAATTGAGAAATTAGCATTAAGCATTTCTTCCTATCGGCTCTCCATCTAACCGGCTAAGCAGTTGGCTGATTGACCCGTCCCGCGGCTTTGGCCCAGTCACTGCACATCAATCTTTGGGCCATTTATAATTCGCTGATTTATTAAGCAAGCGGGCACGAAGCGACATTTTGCTTTTAACAAATATTAGCATAAGATATTTGCGCTTTGCCCGCGGCTGCTGCAGCTGCTGCCCACACGCTCTTGAATCTGGCTGAGATCATAAAAATTTTGGCATTTGCCAAGATTTTCTCACAACGCCCACCAAAACCCCAAAGCTCAGGCTTAAAACCATTTCCAAGTGCTACATAAAGGCCAACAAAATGCAGCCAAATAATGCCCAGCCGGCCTCTGACTTTCCGTAATTTGAAAATTAATAAAGTCGTTTGTTATGCAAAGTGGCAACGGGAGGCAAAGCTGTTGCTGCCGCTGCCTCTGTTGCTGTTGCAGTTGCTGTTGCCCATGTAGGCTTTTAGGTGTGTGGGGAGCAACTGGAGGTGAGGCTTGGCATCTGTTCTGCATCGTGTCGCAGCGCGAAGCAAATTGTTCGCCAAAAACTATGGAAACTTTATTACACACACGGAACAAATTAAGATAAACTTGTAACACCGTTTTTTATTCTACTAAGGGCAACGTAGCCAGAAATTAACTGACGTTAATAATATTAATAATAATAACTTCTAAAATTTAATATGAGCAACCCTCTTTGTAGAGTCTGTATTTAATGATTAATCCTAGTCGAAGGCCAAATAGAATTCATAGAAGGCTCAATTTACTTGATAATATTTTTCTAAATGCATTTTATAATAATACAATTTGCTAAAAAGTCTGTCTAGTATCAGTTTCATATATAGTCATTGAACTCTTTCTCTCGCTCTGCCATTCTTGACCTATATTCATCTCATTGTTGCTCTACATATGTCTTATTATCTTTCGCATTCTCTATCACTTTCTCATTCTCTCTCTCTTTCTTTTTTTTCCATATTTTTGTTTCTTTGTCTATCTACCGCACTCTTTTTCTCTCTCTCTCTCTCTCCCGCACTCTCTCTCTCTCTCTCTCTCGTGCTCTTTCTGTCACTGAATCTCTGACTATATGTGTCCCTATTTTTGGCTCTTTCTCTCCTATCTCTGTCTCATCTTCATCGTTACCTATACACAAGACAAGATCCTCCTATAGAAACATTTGTTCTTTTATAATGCATTCCACTGAGTTACTCTTCAATTCCTTGCAATATATATTAATATGCCAATAACCAATATGAATCTCCATATACTTTTAAAACTGTCTATACATTATAAATCCATATATGTAGTTAATGTGGGCTTTAGTGACACAATATTAAAATCTCAATCCTTTCACAGATAACTTTTCGCAAAATGACTTCGTTAATAGTCAAATGTTTGCTAATGGTAGCTCCTTTTGAGCCACGGTCGACTGCAATGGCCAGATTGTCATTCAACTGAACGTGAATTGCCAGGAACATCTGTTTTTAGTAGACCATTAGCCGAGCTTAGTTCAAGCTGCAAGTGGGCCAAAGCCAATTAACCCAAAATTGTTGGACCCATTACAAGGCTAACCCCAGCAGGCCATTCAATTGCAATTGCAATTGCAATTGCGATTGCGATTGCGACTGCAATTGGAAGTGAATTTTGGACATGAGGCAGCCCTGCTCGGTCTCACCGGACAGCTGTGTGGCTGCGCATAGACGTGGCCCAGACCAGGCCCGACCACGTTGCAATCCCATCCAGCGCTCAGTTGACAACCAAGTGCAGGCAAATGTATCATAAATTTTCATATAATTTTTAAGTCTTGTTTGGGAACAACTGCTCGGGCAGGCATACAAGTGCTTTGGCGGCTGCCAGACACTTGCAGCTGTTGCAGGCACAAAGCAGCCACCACAACAACAGCAACAACAGCGACCACTTGTAGTTAATTTTTCACAACTGACGGCAAGTTTTGTGCAATATGCTATGCTCGCTGTGCTTGAATATTTTTTGGGGGTCTGACCTGTCGCCAGGTGCAAGACAACACACAAAGCTGTAAAAATGCAAAGATCTTAAGACGTTGACTTTTTCTTCATTTTTGTTTGTTTGTTTCTTTTTGTCTTCTTTGCTGGCAATCGCTTGACTTTTCGACAGCCACTTAAAAGAGTCAGTCGCAGCGATAATTAATTCTGAACAAAACACGCCAGCAAAGCCAGGCTACTCACAAATCCGGTTCAATTATGGCGACCGAAAGAATTTCCTAGGGGCCTGCACACAGATTTTTGTCGAATTGGAGCAGTTCCATTTCGCATAGGCAGCTGCGGCGGCTGCTGCTGGCTGCTGTCTGCCCACCAGGGCGGCACCAACTGAACTCAACTGAACCGATCCGAACCAAACTCAAATGCCAATGCAGTCGGCGTGCACTAAATTCTCAGGCTTGTTAATTGCCGTTGTCAGTTTCTGGGCTATTTATAAATTGTTGTTCGCCGAGGACATGCGGTCGCCGCATACTTCATTTCAGTGTCTAACCGCAACATGTGTGCGATAAAAATAATAATAATAAATAACTAAATAGTGCATATGAGAGAACATGATTTCGAAACAAGATTACACAATGTAGTCTGATTAGATTTAATTAGCAGGAAAGGAACAACAGCTAGTCACTGAAGCATCTCCAACATAAAAGAGCACAAGCCTGTAAGTTTGATTATTGGTAAACTATTAGTTAGCTGAAGGCTAATATACTTGCTATATATATGAATATATGAAATATGATGAACTTTCAGCAGAAGAATACTCTTATCAGTTTTTCTGAAAAGTGTGTAAAATAAACAAATTGATTGCTGTTTAAAGGAATTCGCGATATTTATCATAAATGAGCACAACTTAAAGACTAAAAGATGTCTCATGTGCCTTACCCAATCCTTAACTGTGACTATGAAACTGGAATTGGTTACATAGAGATCATACTCTAGTTTTATTTGTGCCTAGGCTATTCCCTGCTTAAATTAACATTTCCAACAAATCGCAGCGGTTTGTTATCTCGCAGCTGAAGCATTGGCAACGTGCGATTACGGTTCACAGTTAATAACCAACTCTTTCGGAGTGTTGAATTCCAAATTACTGGAGTGGAATCGTCGAGCTGCCGCCTTAGCCAGAGTCCAACTATATAATCTTGCTGCATATATCAAAAATAGTTGTCTCTGCTGCTGCTTGTGCTGTTGCAGTTGCATTTGCCGTTGCCGTTGCCGTTGCCGTTTATTAAAAACAAATTAAAATGCAGTGAGCCCCGAGGGCTTATGGCCTCAACGCTGACCACCCATAAACTAAGCAAGGCGAGCGAAAAAAAAGTTAAGGCGTTAAATGAAAATCGGGTAAACGTGTCTGCCGTGCCATGCCCTGCCCCCTCGTTCCCTCGACACATTAAATACGCATTTGTTATGTGTTGCAAGTCGGAGTGGAAACATTTTAATTTACTTTTGTTGCAGCAGGTTGTCTCATACACAAAATGAGTATTTACGTAAAATAAAAATATCAAATCACAGAAAATATATATTAATTGGCCTAAGAGCAATTATTGAAATTTATGAAATATATACTTTATATATAGTAATAGAATGTTAAGCTTCAGAAGTTATTCGAGGACCCCAAGTAAATATTTAGGCATTAGTCTTCCAATTAACGAACATTAATTTAAGAGGTATCTAACGGTCGCGCATTGTCTATTGTGCTTAGTTGAGTAATCTAATGCAACCCGCACTTCTATTCTGATAATTCGGCATTATAGCTCAAAGCAATTTTTTTTGTTTTTGGTATTTTTTTGTAACAATCGTAATTGCAGTTTCTGATCCAACATCGAAATGTACTTTTAAAAGGCGCCCAGAAACAAGCTCAAAGTTTTAGGTATCGGGTTCGGGCTACCGTTATGTTCCAATCCAGCCGCAATGAATGACAATTGCTGCCTCGCCCGATCCCCGTGTCAGAAGTGACGCACACGAATAAAACAACTGTCTGTCCAAGTGTCTGACTGACTGGCTGACTGGCTGACTGACTGACTGACCGAGTGCATTCGGCTCTTATTTGTGGGGGCGCACGTTTAAGAAATCCCCTCTCATTACGCCCCCTCAGCCAGCTAGTCTGCTGCAGCTGCTGCCGCCCTCGGTTCTGGCCAATTTTCATTCTATGCGGCGCACGTGCCACACGAAGCAAATTGATTTTGCCAGTAGGTGGAAAATAAAATTAACTTTGGGGGCTTGCTTTGGATTTGTTGCTCCATTTGAGCCAGCAAGCGGCCAAACGGACAGCCGGACAACAGCAATCGTCCAGTTAAATGAGTTTCGGCTTTGAAATTAGCTAGATTTAAATTTGAATTTGTATTTGATTTGCTAATGCTGAAGTTGGCGTGGGTCTGTCTGTCTCCCGGTCTATCGGTCTATCGGTCTATTGGTCTGGGGGTCTGTTGGTTTGTTGGTCTGTTGGTCAAGATCTCGGCCCGAACGGCTGTCAGTCACAGTCACTGGTAACTCAGAGCCGAGTCGGTGACTGGGACTCGCTTACAAGGCGCCTGCGGTTATATTGTGCGGCTTGATTTATGGCAAGAGATTGGCTGAAACCACCAACAACTTGCATTCGCAATTGTATAAGCATTTTTCAATTCAAATGCTGCACATTTAGTTCAATCTACTCGCAAATACACACAAGTTTTTTTTTTTCGAAAATATAACTATTTTTGACTATTAATTTTGTTGAAATTTCATGCATTTGTAATTGATATATTTTTAAACATTTTTCCAACACGTTTCGCGAGCGCCAAATCTAAAGACTTAGGCAACGAACTTGCCGCTGCCGCCTCTTGGCTCGAACCACGGACAACCAATGTCCGTCGCGACGTCTGTAATTGGTCGTTTGGTTTCGTGTCTCTGCACAATTATCAATTACTCCAATCACTTTTATGTCACATGCAAATGCCACTGGCCGCCAATGCCAATAATAATAATAATAATAGTATAGTTAGAAGTTGCCGTTACGCCCACATTTTGCAAGTAGTACTGCCTCCATTTGGGCATTTGGCATTAATTAGCCAGCAATTTTCGCTGGAGGCATTTAATTTCAGCTGTTGCTTTATTCGCTTTGCCAGATTACCACCCACAGACAACGGTCGAGACATTGGAGACGTCGAAGGTGTTGTACAAAACAAATAACACGCTAAAGATCAATTAGACACGAGCAACAGACACAGCGTGAAGCAACTGGAGCTACCCGCAGATTGACTGCGAACACGATGTATTCACATCGGACTAACCGAATGCAACTCGCAGCCATACTAATTGCAATTACATACCAGGTAGGTACTTGCCAGCCACTCGTTGCCAAAGAAAACACTCGAATCCGTCTTGTATAAATGGTATAAGACTGCGCTTAGTTATATCAAAGCTTGACCGCTGAAATTCGCGGAACTGGGAAGAGGGCCTAGGCATATGCATGAAGGCTTATCATATTTATGTCTGAATGCATAGCGCATGAGCCTCACCTAATTATGCGAAAGGCCCACTTGATGGTACAAATAGTAAAAAGAGAATGAGATGGAAGCGTAAACGCAGAGTGAAAAATTGACTAATCACTATAATCTAGAATTGGTGGCTAGAAATAGAATAAGAGACTTTCAATATGGTTAGATAGGGCAATAGATAGATTGAATACTAGTCATGGTATTCAAATTTGTATTTAACAACAACTGTTGACTCATTGGAAGCTGAGCTTCACACAAGGGTACTTGAGGTTCATATAGAGAAATCAAATTAAATATATGTGGGTATTTGTGAGACACCTTTAAAGCTTGAATCAACTCGATGTAAGCTAGTAGACAATATTTATTTAGTTGCATTATTATTGTCCCTTTTGTTAGTTCTTTTGGTTTTCTTTGACTTTTACTATTCCCCTTAAGGGAATTTGATGCATTGTGCATGCAATTGCTGTAAAAAGCTAGTTAATCATAATCTAAATGTACTCATTCATATTATTGCGTGTGTGTTTGTGCAACACCTGTATTTTGCAACAGCCAGTGGCGATTTGCGAAGCTTAACGCTTTTATGGAGATTTCCTGTTGCAGCTTGAGAGTGTTAGGAAATTGTGAGCGCTGGCCAAGACACGGGAAACACACATTAATTGAATTATGTAAGCTGCGCCGGAAATTATAAATGATGTGCCATATTTTATGCACACACACACACACACTCACACACTCGTGGTTCGCTGCATGTTTGAGATAGTCATATTCATTATAGTAGGTTCGAGTTGCCCCCGAGCATGAGAGCTGTGCCAATCAAAAGCATTTTGCGGCTGTTCTCAAGGTTGTTTCTGTTACTTTCCAATAAGAACTCGCATATACACACACATACACACATACATACACGCACGCAAACACATGTGCAAGCCTATGATTGATTTATATTGTCAGTTGGCCAGGGGGCGGCCACGAGAGTGAGGCGTGGCCCAACGCCATGTGAGCATAAATGTGCAATTTGCTAATTGTAACACATAACGGCAATCGTCGGTCTGTCTGTCCGACTGACTGTCCGCCTATCAGTCCCTTTCCCGCCTCTTGCCTGGCCTTTTGATGTGTCTGTTTCTGCTCGTATCTAAATCTGCCGCTCCACTCGTTAACCGTTTGTCATTGTTGCCGTTGCGATTGCTGTTACTGCGGTGGCCTTCAGCAACATGTTGCTGTTGCCGTTGCCGTTGCCGTTGCGGTTCTTTCGCTCGTTTTTCGCATTGATGTTTCAAGGTTGCCCAATTAAAAGTGACATTTTGCAACATAATGCGCCTGCACTTAACATGTTTCTTGTTTTCGCGTCTTGTTGGTGTAGCTATTGCTGTTTCTGTTGCTGTTGCCGTTGCGCTGTTGTTGCTATTGGTAATCGCGTTCTTTTCTATCTTTTTAAGGTTGTTGTTGTTCTATTTCTGTTTGCTTTATTGTGTGCTGCTGCTAATTCACGCTTAATTTATATAATTGACTTAGATTTCGTAAAAATATACATTAAATTCCAATTTACATTTTAACTATTGCAGCAAAAAATCACAATAAATTGCCCCAAGACTATAATTAACTATAATTCACGAGGTACTTAGAAGTGGGTGCTGTTAGGAGGAAACATTATATAATTGCCTTTGCCTGTACGAAAACAATTCTATGATATATACATGTAATTTGCTCAGGTAGTTGAAATACTTAAACTAGAACTAGAAACAATTTAAGATCAATATATCATGGAAGTCCACAGAAAACATCCATAAGAACTTGCATAAATATGTTGTTCCTATGGCAAAGACTTTCTTTTTTGTTTCAAATATGAATTCAGCTAGCTCATAACCTGTTTCAAACTAATCTCAAATATTTCTTTCACATACTCTCACCTGATTCTTTTTTCACATTTCGCATAAAACTACTCAAAATATTTTTGTGTAATTTAAGAAAAGACTATTTTAATTGTGATCAGCTGCTCTGTGTGCGTGCGGCAAACAACAAATAAATCGGTACGCCGCGCCGACTGGCGGTCAAACAGCTGGGCAGCAATTCATCTTCAGGTGAGTGGCATTCGCTGCTGCCTTTCCGTTGCTGCTGCGGATTTGGTGCGAGAGTTTTAGTTGTCATAAAAATGCGCATAATGTAACAAGTCAAAAATGCAAAATATGCGCGTATGCGTGGAATGATTATCACTGCGCTGCCGCAAGAGTCGAGAACATAAACAGCGTCAGAGCCGGAGCCAGAGCGGCTCTGTCTTCTCACTGGGATTTAAAAGCTGTTACTGCCGCTGCTACTGCAATGTTGGGTAATTATGCGCACAATACGTCCAAGGCAGCGGTAGGTTTCTCTACGGCAGCATGTTGCCATTGTTGTTGTTGTTGTTGTTGCTTTTGTTCTGTTGCTGTTGTTTCTGCTGTTGCGTAAGCCATTGAAAATTGCATTAGAAAAATCACTTTGCAGCGGCGGCTACAATTAAAGCGACTAGCATGTTTTGTGCTCTAAGCCGCCTGGGAACCACAAAAGCCGCACTTAGAGCTCGCAACTCAAGTCATTTCGAGTTGGGGTTGCCTCCATTTAAAGCCGCACATTCGCCGGCTTTGACGTTCTAAAAGTCACGCGGTTTTTCGATTGCAGCCGGCACACAGCACTGAGCGACGTCATGCGTCAATTGATGCCAAAGGGCAGCAGATAAAAGCGTACATGTGTACATATCTACTACATTAAAGCAATCTTAACCCGCTAGAGATACTACTAATTTTCTACTTTTTCTTAAACAGTTGGAGACATACTAACAATTGAATAGGATTTCATTGAAGCACTCCTAGTGACAATATTCTATTTAAAATATGCCATTGATTGAGATGGAATTCATAAGACGAGCATAATACTTAATTTTAATAGAGAATTTCAAAATTGCGTAAATTAATATAGTCTCTTATCAGGCTAGACTTCGTCAAGACCAATGTAAGGGCTTAAACTCTCCCTCCATACGACACAAATTCCTTAGATTAGACTCTCAAGCTTAATGCTAAATATGCAGAATACTTTCTTGCCCTTTTCAAATACTTCTAGTGGAAAATGTTTTATTATCCGGAGAATCATAAGTTCCTTACGATTATATTCGAATCATAAACACTCTCAAGACTTGAATACGTCCAATTTTTGAATCATTTCTATCTCTATCATTCCATCTCGCTTTATGTGAATTATGCATTGAGTATGGCAAAGTCTGATAAAGCTAATGTACAGGATTTCAAACGGGCACATACAAAAGTGTTACCCTCTCTGAGAAATATAAACCAGATTTTATGGTTTCCTAAAACCCGAATAAATTGTCATCAATTTCGAAACTGATCGCATAATATTAGATTTGGAATTTATGGCCAGAGCTGACTATTGATAAGAACAAAGTATTTATTAGAGTTGTAGAGACGGAGACTTATAACTTTATCCATTGGCAATGTGTTTCGGGATATCGGAGAGTGACACGTAAGATACAGCTTCATCGATTCATAAACTCAACAAAATATTTGTGGCTTAATTCGCGTGTTGAGTTAGCGCAGAGCCAACAGCTCTTTGCTGCTTCCTTGCACTCTCTCACACCCTCTTTGCCTGTCTCTTTCGCACACACAGATGCCTTATCGGCCTGCTCTAAATGTGTACAATTTATTAGCATTACAAATCTGGGAGGCGATGTTAGTCGCCCAGAGGCCGCCAGCTGTTCTTTATTGTTTGTTTCTTTGGTTGTTGTTGCTGTTGTATTTGTAGTTTGAGCTGTTGCGATTCATGCATGGTCAGAGCGTTGCTACTTGCAATACCCTTTGGGGCAAGACCTGCATCGGAGCGTCGGCAAAATGAAATCAGCGTAGACAATTTTAGCTATTTTTTACCAATTAAAAAACGGATTCTCCCGACAGGGCTTTACGGCTTTGCCACCATAGAGACCTGGGCGTGCTCCCAGCTGTATGCATTTTAGTTGTTGTTGCTGTTGGTGTTGTTGGTGTTGTTGGTAGTGGCGGCACTTAGGTGAAAAATGCAATTTGCCTCGTTGCACATTGCACGCTGCACGCTGCACTAGCTGCAAATAGTTGCGTAGGTTTCAATTTATGTACGCTGCAACGGCTGTTTCTTCTACTATTTGGCAATTGCATAAATAAAGGCCAACATGCTGCTGTTGTTGTTGTTGTTGGGCCAAACGGCATGTTTATTTATCATATTTAAAAAGCAATAAAATGCGTTTCATGTCGACAGCCGAGCATAAATTAGGCTTATGCATTTTTAGTTGTACATTGCAGGCCCTAAGTGTCAAAATAATTCATTATAATTGCCCACAGATCATTTTTGTCAACGCTTGTTTTTTTTTTCTTTCTTTTGGTGAGCGTTTTTTGTCGCTTGCTCGTCGTCGCGTGCGTTTCGCTGGCGTTTTATTTTATCTTATTTTATTTTCATTTTTTCATATTCGTAAATTTTTTCGTCACTTGAGTTGAGTGAATAATTGCAGGCATGCCACGTTGTTTGTACTAAATTTAATTAATGATGACTTTTATTTATGTATGCGTGCCCAGCCGTCACACAGCTGGCCACATAAATATGGGCGGGCCACTCCCCGAAAAAACAACAACAAAGACGTTACAGTCCTGACTGGGTCACAAAATATTATACTGCTAAGATGTGTATATTAAGATAAGGATCACCGATCTTGCAATTTGTTATATTGTCCGCCTTGAAGCTAAGCACTTGAAGTGGATGTATGTATGTATGTGTATATTCCTGATATGAATAGTTGATTAATCATGATGATTCGCTTCGTAAGCCCTATTCAAATTATGAGTGTGCTTAGCGGGACTCTCTTTAAGCTAAGGCAACATGGAACTTATTGATTAACAAAGGCATTACCTCACAAACTTTTTACAATGTCGAATAGGGTTAAGATTTGGTGTAAATAAATGGTCTGAAAACTCAAACAAGAAGCATTTAACACTGCCTGTATCGACTTCAGTTAGCTAATTGTAAAATAAAGTAAATTAATTAAATTGTTCCATTTCTAAAATATTACACTTATACTAAATTGAATAGCTGAACTTTTATTCATATATTTTGGGCTCCTTTAGAACAGAACTTGAAATGTAAATATGGATATATTATGAAATAAATTTGTATATTAGCTTTCGGTTGTTGATATAGACAATTTGCAGTAGACTTCAAACTCGTCTCGTATGAATAATAAATAAATAATAATAATTATAATGTAAGGATATGCAATATTTATTTAAGGTATTCTTAACATTATTAATGGATAGTTGGCAACATTGAATCAGCCTTAACAGTAAAATAAAGTGATATATTAAAAACTGAAACTGACGCCATTAAGATATATTTAATTATGAAGTTATTCGCTCATAACTAAACGCCGATCCCCTGAAATTTTAATTAGTTTTACAAATATGATTTTTAGTTTACCTCTAGCGACAGCAGAGCATTCCACTTATGAGCGTTAAATGGTCTGTGCCCATAGACGGCCAACCGCAAAAAGCGATTGGGTTGAACAAATTTCGTAGCATTTGTTGTTATTGTGGGCCATAAAAATGTTAACATCATTATAAAGCTTAACACCTGCAACTGTACGCGGTCGCGCAGCCAGCTGACCAACAACAAATGCCACAACGCACAACACATATTTTCGCATCTTGGCTTTATCGCTAATCGAACCGAGTTCGGCTAGGCACAAACAACAAGCGACAGCAACAGCAGCACCAACAACATCTATAAAATTTTGTCGTGGCCAGCTGTTTCAGCTCACTTTGCATTCATGCCGTCAGTTTCTCACGCTCCTTATTGGATTTGGAACGCAACTGCACGCGAGCAGAGACTGCGGCATCAGCATCGGGATCGGCATAGACGCTTTGCGTGCCCAATTGCCGGAGGGCGAGTATCTCCACTGTGCCACCAACGCAACTCTTGTGGCATGTGGCATGTGACAATTGAGCGGCACAGGAGGACAATCACAAAGATGTGGCTGTGGCGGCTGCTGTTGCTGATGCGACAACTGTTTCGATTACACATGATTTACAATATACAATCGAGCTGGCGCCGCATTATCTTGATTCCTTCAAGCGATCTCTCGAATTCAATTTTTAACTACTCAAGCAACTTGCTAGGCTTTCGTGATATATAACTAAAGTTTCGAAAACTGTTATCGTTTGCAAATCCTCTAGTAGTCCTTTTCCGATCTTAACTGAAGGAGTGAGGGACACTGTATAACAACAATAAGCTTCACTCACTTAATATGTACATGTATAAACGGGTTCCAGTCGACTTACATTTTAACTCTCCTCAACAGCAAGGTCCACTTATATAAAGTTGTTCATTGAGATTAGTGCAAATGAAAGTCTCGTATTAAATAAATAGTCATCAAGTTGACTAACTTCACTTAAAAAGTTTTAGCATTGTTTAAGTTTGAATTACATTTTTATATATTTTATAGGAAGTTGCTAGCGCATTCGTGTTTCACTTTTTAGAATTCGCCTAAAATTACAGTTAGTAAAGTAAAGATATTTATCAACTACGAACTATATTTTAATAACCTTAGTCTAAGACACATCCGTGCAGAAATGAAGTTCAACTAGTGTTACAAATTCATAAATCTTTCAAATATTGAACGTTGATATTTTAGTAAACAAGATTGAGTAAGGATACCCCTGCCAACTATAAAACTTTAAGTATTAATATAAAGAGTAAAAAGTAAAGTAACTTTTGAATTCTTAATTCCGTATTTTAAGAAACTAAAATAATTGGATTTTAGTATTCATCATTTTTGTTCACATAATATTTTTCGAAAAATAAGTATAAATTTTAGTATAAAGTATAAGTTTTGCAATTCATTTGCAATACGACAATGATTAGTTTGACAATAGTTTGTTGTAACGAACGATATATTCATGTTATTCTATAGAATAAGGTTTACTCCGTTTGTACCTGACATTTCCCATTATAGCAAGAAATGTTCACCTAACTTACTAAGTTATAATCAGCTGATTCAGCATATTTTTGGAAACTATTCCATTTCATTTCAAAGAGAAAAAATAGTGCCTGAGTTTCTGTAGTTGTCAGACTTTCGAGACTAGGAAACGCGCTTTCATAGCGCTTGAATAAGAATGATAAATGTACTTAATTCTCGCTGCCATATGTCGCCATATAGTTGCTGACGTAGCTGGCAATAAATTGATACTGCATCTGGAATAAATACTGCCAGCGGGCTTGAGCTACGACGATCTCATTGTTTAAGTTAAGATCGCTTTCCATATCCTGTTTCACACTTTCAGCTTCACTATCTATTTCGTTATCATCTCCGCTGTCGGCAGTAAGAGTACTCAATGAATCAGTCTCGTCGGTAGAATCTTCATCAGTACTCGACTCTTCCTCCCCCTCATACGCATTCGAATCTAAAGTAATCGATGAAGTGGTGTCATACTGTGAAGTGTCAATACCAGAAGACGCGCTCTCCGTCGATTCAACAAATCCACTCGATGAATGCGGCTCCAGGCTATCAGCGCCCATGCTATCATTTTCACTGTTGTCACTGATATCTGATCGCACGTTTGATGACCCTGAATCCGCATGCAGAGCCGCTGCATTATTATTTTCGCCTGCTCCATTTTCAGGCTGGATATTCACTTGTTGATTAACGTGCACGCTTAACTTGCTTAAATGTTGGTTCGAACAAGAAGGCCCATCTATGATATCTATTAGCTTATTGTAGTTGTCCAAATTGGGAATGTCCGGCAAGCTTAACTTCTTTAATTGCTTTGACTTGCTATGATCCACATAGTACAAGTGGCACATGGAATCGTATATCAGCTCTATCCATTTGCCAGAGAATTCAGCATTATATGGACATTTGCTTCTATTAAGAAGAGTTCTGAGTTGTTTTTTAATTTCCTGAAAGTTATCAAACTTTTCTAGGAAATCGTAAAGTTTTCGTTCCTTTGAGATCACAGACAACAGTTTCTAAAAATGGAAAACAAATTTTATAAGTTAAAGCTATTTCTTTAAATATTTCAATTTTCTCACGCTTATTTGAAACTTAAGGGGTCGTCGACTATACAGTTGCTCGTCCAACTGCCGCAGCAGCTTTTTATCATCGAATTCAACTCGCAGTTTCTCATCATCCACATCATCTAGCCATTCCTGAAAAAGAAATTTCCATTTTACACATTTGACAATATAGAAGTGAAAGCAGTTACCTCTGCTTGTTTTTTATCCTCAGCTTCACGTTTATAGTTCCAGCCTTTGACCTTTCGCACGGTGCGCCGCCTATGATATAGGTAAATGTGTCGTCGGGCATTGCGCTGTCGTCGCTTCTGCAGTTTTTTCTGTGACAATACGCGTTGCCAGATGATTCGCAAGTCGCCTTCTGAATAGCAACTAGAGTAGGAAGTATCACTATCATAATCGTTCTCCATGCTGTCGGAGATAATGCTGCTGGCATCGTCGACAGTGTTCGAGACGCCCTGTGGGTGGAGTGTAGTTGAACTACTCTCTGTAGGCGCAACAAGGCAGTAGGTTTTAGTGTTAATTGAGTTTGGTGCTGCAGCAGGCATTTCTGTTGAAGGCGTCAGCTCTACGAGCTCAATGGTCAAATGCTGAAGTCCTACAGGCTTCACACAATCTTCTCCAGTTGCTTTGATCGCAATGTTTGCTTTGCATACTGCTGGACTTTGTCTTTGGTTGCCTAGGACATTTTCCTTATCGTCTGCAATAATTGAATGGGTTTTCTCAATATGAAGTACACTTAGCTCCTTTTCTTTAATCTGTGATTTGTCACATTGCAGCTTGTTGGTGGTTAGGGTGTCTTTTGGCTCAAGTGTTTCGTTATCCATGGTATTAATTACATCGTTGGATTTCATTAAGTCTGCCTGCGGTTCCTCATGGGGTTTATGTTTAAGAGGTGCATTTTCATCATTTTCCGCAACAACGATCGTATTAAGTGCTTGCTCTTCATCGCCAGGTTTCTTCCAACGCTGTTTGATTCGCTTTAGCTCTTTTTCTTCTTGCTCATATGCCTCTGTTTTCAGGTAATAGGGAAAGTCATATGAACCGTAATCCCAGAAATTGAAACCTGGATGCTTATCTGCAGGAAATTGCAGCACCGACATTCCAGTGCCAGCGTCAGTAATAATACGCTTAAACGATTGACACTGTTGGGGCGAGGAAATGAATGTAATGGCAATGCCCTGGGACCCAAATCGTCCAGCGCGTCCAATACGATGCAAATAAGTTACGAGGTCGTTGGGCGGATCCAAATTTATAACCAAATTAGCATGAGATGAATCAACCCCTCGAGCCATCAGATCAGTGGCCACTACTGTGCGCATTTTGAAGCTGCGATAGGCCTGAAAATATTACGAATATAAAAAGCTGATGCAAACAATTTGATATGATTAGTTTACCTGGAATGTCTGTAGCCGATCGCTCTGCTTCATAGCTCCAGACATAAGTTCGCATTCAATGCCATCCCGTTGCAAATAGTTGCGAAAGGAATCGGCACGACTCTGCGAGCTAGCGAAAAGTATCACCTGCTCATAGGACACTTGGGCAAATATCTTGTGCACCGCTTGCAGCTTAGCCTTCATCTCTTGCATGCTGTTCGCTTGCTCTGGCAATTCATAGACGAATTGGCGAACGCCCAGCAGTACGGTGGCTCGATCACTGTTAGAGACCAGCACTGGTTTGTTCATCAACTTCGCTAGACGCTCGTCCAAAGCATTCGGATATGTAGCGCTACATGCAATTATTTGTTTGCCGGGTCGAAGTGATGCAACGAGCGCTTGGACATCCTTTTGCAAAGAATCAGTGCAATACAGTTGATCTGCCTCATCCAGTACGAGCAGCTTGATTGCCGACGTGTTGAATACGTTGTTCTGTATGAGATGAAGCAGACGACCTGGTGTGCCCACAATGATGCGTCCTCGAGCCATGCGCATTCGATCTCGCTTCACATCCGTGCCACCAATGAAACTAACGCCCAGGAAATCGTTATTGTTGCGAATTTTGTACGTCAAGCCGTTAATAGTGTCCTCCACCTGTATGGCCAACTCGCGGGTTGGCACAATTATCAAAACCTGCGGACTGCGCACCGACCTCTCAATCTTTTGCAGAGCAGCCAGCACATAGATTAAAGTCTTTCCAGTTCCACTCTTCGACTGCACCAACAGATCTTAAAAGGAAAGCAATGCTTACATTCACATTCAGAATACTTTCAATTGTAGTATTACCCATTCCAGCAATCGCCATGGGAATTGCGGCTGCTTGAATCTTAGTCGGCGTCAAGAATTTGTGGGCCTGAAGGCATTTTGAAAAGACTCGCTTCAAATTGAGTTGTTCGAAAGAAATTGAGCCTGTGGCCACATCGCTTGTGCGTAGTTCACTATTTTGTAGATCGTGCGCCATTGCGCTCTCCATTCTCGTGCTTGTTGCTGCGTATCTCTCGCAACATAAATCAAAATTGATTGCAGGAGTAAAATTCACGCTGCCAAAAAGCCGCCAAGCAACACACACCTAACATATGATACGAATCGGACAGCCACCACAATACAGGGACAGCTCTGAAGCGATATCGATAGTTGCGCCAGTGCTGTGTAATTTTTTCAATGTGATTGCGGATAATTGAATATTTGATAAGCTATACAAATACAGTATTTAAAATCAATAAATTTAAAGTTAATTTATTCAGATCTCTGTATATAAAGTTTCTAGAAACAGAAATTTATAGTTTAGTTTGCGATACATATCGATATAAGTCACTGAGGCTTATCGGAAAATAATGTCAGATAATAGGCGAATGTCGCAGACCCTGCAGTAGAGTTTCCACTGAGTGCAAAGTTATCTACATTGGTGCAATTAAAGCGTTGCCATTTTAATCAATTTTATTTGTGCATAAAAAAGCATAGCGCCTACAGACCTGTGTTGAAACACTTTAGGTATGATATATGTATGTGTATGTGTGATATATGTATGTGTGCACTGTGTTAATCCATTAGAGTACACACAAGTGTGGCATTTCAATTCATCGATAAGAGCGATAATTCTAAAATCAGATGTAAATATGGAAAGCCACAAAATAACGGCTTTTATTGTAACAGGACCACCAGGTAAACAGAGTATATATAATTGTGTAACTATTAAACTGCCAATGTGACCGTAGGAGTCGGTAAGACCACATTAGTTCGCAAAATATGCAGCAAATTGAGAGAATATTGCAAACTGGAAGGATTTTACACCGAAGAGGTGCGAGCGTGTGGCCAGCGAATAGGGTTCGATGTGGTTTCCTTGAGTGGTGCACGTGGAATCTTAGCACGCGAGAATCCGGCGGATAACATGCGTCGACCCAAGGTGGGCAAATATGCTGTTTACGTCGCGGACTTGGAGAATATGACATTGCCACTTTTAGAAGTTGCGTTACCGTCGTCTTCGGCCACCCCATCCCAACGGCTGATCATAATTGATGAAATTGGCAAGATGGAATTATTGAGCAAACGCTTCGAAACGGCCGTCAGCCAGCTTCGCAATCAGAAGCAACCCATTCTGGCAACTATACCTTTACAAACCCGTCAACCCATTCCGCTTGTCGAAGATATAAGAAATGCACCCGATTCGATCATTTTCCAGGTGACCAGAAACAATCGGGAAAACATGGTCAACGAAATTACAGGGTATATTGTCAAAACGCTGTTCACGGAAAAGTAAGCTGCTGACCGGCCACATCTGGAGATGCAGCGCAGGAGGCGGAAACAAAGTCATCGTAGGCTAAAAATGTGACAATCAAAACTGAGCATTTTTGAAATCTTTTCGGAAAAATTTAAATTTAAAATGTTGTCAAAATTTGCATTTGTTTGTTTATTTTTGGCCTTAACACTATTGCACATCTGTGCCCATCTGAAGCCCTCCATTGAGGCCCATGCGAGCATCAAGACGATCAATTTGCGGCTCACGCGGAAACTAAATCTGTGTGTGGGCTACGAGTATCATCACACAATGCTTTGGCAGGCCGTGATGAACTCTTTGCTGTTCGTGTTTGGAGTTTGGCTGTGTCAGCGCGAGGTGGATAGGAAGCGAGGACGTCCTATTGAGGAGCAGCTGAAGCTGGATGGTCCCCTTAGGATCTCTGCAGCGACCGAGGTAAAGTTGAATTGGCTGCGCAGCAGAGGGAAGCGAGTTTCCAGCTGGCAGCTGTTCCCGAAACGCGTCTTCGCTTGGTTTAGTTTGCCGTGGCTGTCGACCTTCCTGTTGAATCAGTTTTGCAATTACGCCCAGCTCAATCTGATCATGCAGCACTTCTGCACCTCGGCGCCGGAAGTGCTCCTGATTCAGGCCCGCGTCCAGCTGCTTTACGTCCAACGATTACTGGCTAGCTTTGTTGGACCGTACTTGCTGCACGTCACCGGAGCTTTTGTCTCTCTTACCGCCTCCCACGAGAACTACATTAACTACGAGACCAACCTCTTCGTCAAAGATGAGTGAATGGGAGCCCCAAATTGATAAGTCCAACTGCAAACTTTATGTACTCTTTGGCGCCTATTCACATAAGTTGACGTAATAAATTATCATATTGCAAATTAAACGGAAACACACTTTAACGTATTCCACGTTCTACGAACTCTACTCTTGACTCTGTGCTGGCGGGCAGCTAATGTTGGCAAAAGTTTTCGGTCTCCAGGGAAACGCCAGCTTTTTCTTTATTTTTCTTTATTTTAACATAAGCTGTCGCAACTTTAAGAATTCATCTTCATCAGGAGCAAGTGTTAATGGACATGGACTATAATTTCAATAATATAATGAATTTTAATCCGGAATGTCTTCAGTTCCCTATTCCTCACTTTCGAGACATAGCAGCCTTGATAAATATATTAGATAAATGTCAATTCAGTATTCACATGAAATATTTGAACACCTTTCGCATCAAAAATTATCAAACAAACAATTTCTAACTCTTTCGTTCTTCCGTAAATATTTCTTACGGAAACGTTGAGGACTCACACAAAGGAATATCGTGGAAGGAACTCTCCACTTTTTTGTCTTCCGTTTTGGGTAGCTGGTGCGGGTGAGTCTCATAGATAGATACCGCCTTTCGCAATAGTATTAGCATTACGCATAATCGACTGACTGAATATCGTGCAAAGCTATAGTACGCTGCGTTTATTAGCCACAACCGAAAAATTGATCTTTTTATCTCAAAGAGCTACAAGAATATAATTTATAATTTAAGAATCAGAAAAACTTTGTGGATTTTAGTCGATCTGTCTAAAGTGTTTGTCTGTCTCCGATATATAAGTGCAACAATCCCTAAATGATATTGATTTTGAATAGCAAATTGTAACTAAGACTTAGTGGGGTGGGAAAACCAACATCGACTTGCACTTCTGTTTCTATATGTTAATGGTATTGTTGCAATAGTGCGGATCACCTCAGCAGATTTTCAGTATTAATCTTAATTTTATATTCATATTCATTCACGAAGTGAAATGAAGTATGTACCTTTTGTGCAATATCCGTTTTACTCTCCGTCCGTCTGTCCGCATGCACGGAAACCATTTCGCAGCTATCGACTTGACATATAAACTTGAAGCTTGGAATGTATACCCTCATTGAACCATTTGTCCATTAGTCTTATCCAAGAGTACTAAGAATTAGGTCTACTCCCATCGTTGTCTTGTCAAATCGGAAAACTGTATTTTCTGAGTCATTAATTATATTTCCACGTTTTGGAGCCAGAGCTCCTTCGTAACTTCTTCTTGACCTTTTTACCAAAAAATACCACTTTTTTGCCCGCGAACGAGTATTAGGAGTCGGCGGTAGCCGATTGCCGACTGCAATGCTTTTAGTTTTGCCTCACAGCTTAGTTAGCTTTGCCTAGTTTGAACGTCGACAGATTTATTAAATCTACTTTTCATTTACTTTCCAGAAGCACACGAAGTTATATCTTTTGTTCTATATATTCCATTAGTCATTCGTTTGTTGTTTTTCAAGTGTAAATCAGTGCTCCAGTAAATTTATAATTTTACAGTTTAATTTTTTTTTTTACTTAAAATCTCCTTTGTTGTGAATTCTGAAGTCTCAGATGAAATATTTATTTTTCGCGAACGCGACACAAATCTGAGAAAAGTTTCTGAAAAGAAATCATATATTTAATAAGAAGGTCGACGCTCATGTTTCGTGGAAAACTTAGAGTGCTCAATACCCCATCAATGGCTAAGATTCTGAGACACATGACGCCCAAGCGGATAGCCCGAACTGGGTTTCTCCGGTACGTATCCTGCGAGGCTAACAAGCAAGGCGGCAAGGGCATTGTTCTAGGACTCTACGAGAAGGAGAGCGGAAAAGGACCGAGACTCACTCCTGCCGGCGAGAAATTCGATGATCGCGTGCAGGGCAAGTTGTCAGAGTTGATATGCGAAACAAAGATTACAGGACGATTGGGTCGTGGCAAGGTATTCAACAATGTAGACGTGGAGTTCCGATCCATATGCATTGTGGGACTGGGCCTCGAGGGCATAGCCTTCAATGAGTTGGAAATGCTGGACGAAGGAATGGAAAATGTTCGCGTTGCCGCCGGCATAGGAGCCCACTCGTTACAGTCAATGAAGTGCATCGAGGTGCACGTCGACAACATGGACTATCCTGAGCAGGCAGCCGAAGGCGCTGCCTTATCGATTTGGCGCTACGACGAGAATCTGTCCAAGAAATATAGGAAAATTGTGCCCAAGCTGGAGCTGCACGGTTCCCCTGACATGGACTCGTGGACTCGTGGCTTGTTCAAGGCAGAGGCACAGAATCTGGCAAGGCGTTTATGTGATGCTCCGGCCAACTGCATGACGCCGACTATCTTTGCACAGGCTGCTGTGGATGCACTATGCCCCTGCGGCATCACAGTTGAAGTTCGCACAATGGAGTGGATTGAGCAGCAGCGTCTCAACTCCTTCCTCATGATAGCCAAAGGTTCCTGTGAGCCGCCAGTTCTTCTCGAGATCGCCTATTGTGGGACCGCACCAGAGGATAAGCCTATCCTTCTTGTGGGTCAAGGTATTACCTTTAATTCTGGAGGCATCAATCTTCGTGACTGTGCCGGCATGGACGAATTTCGAGGCGATTTGACAGGCGCTGCTGTTATCCTGGCTTCCATGCGAGCGGCCGCAGCTCTCTCACTGCCAATCAACATAACAGCCATTCTGCCTCTGTGTGAGAACCTGCCGTCTGGAATGTCGTGCAAACCCGGCGATGTCGTCACCCTGCTCAACGCCAAGTCAATGGCCGTGCGGAACGTGAGCCGAACTGGTGTCGTCGTCATTGCCGATCCCATGTTGTATGGTCAGCTAACATATAAGCCACGGCTTGTGGTCGATGTCGGCTCCATGTGCTCCGGAATCAAGAAAGCTGTGGGCGGTGGAGCTACTGGCATTTGGTCCAATTCTCATTACATTTGGAAGCAATTCCAAAAGGCCGGCTCTCTAACAGGAGATCGACTGTGGCGCTTCCCACTGTGGAGATTCTACAAAGATCGCGTGGCTGAGTGCCTCAGCTACGATTTGATGAATGACGGTTGTGGCGAGGCCTCATCATGCCTGGCTGCTGCCGTTTTGCACGAGCTAGTCCCCTGCAGCGATTGGGCGCACTTGGACACCTTCGGGACCGGACTGCTGAGCAAGTACGGTATCGTTCCGTACTTGAATGCTGGGCGCATGACTGGACGGCCGACTCGCACACTAGTCCAGTTTCTGTACCAAATGGCTTGTCCCGAGCAATCCAAGTAGTTTGATGTATGTCCCTATGTTATTTTAGACTTGGGAATGCAGCCTGCCACAGATCTATTGGCAGAAGACATTCCCAAAAACGTTTTAGTACCTGTATGTAGTATATACATTTCGGAATTAGTCAGTTTTTAGAATACCAGACCCTTTTAATGACGCCCATTCACGATTTTACCTTATCAGATACTCTTGTAAAATACGTACAACTTTAGGCTTACAACTGGAGCTCACAAATTGTGTGTGAGCAAGAAATTTACTTGTAAACATAAATTAAGCTTATTTGGAAGTAAACTAAAATTATGTGTGGAAAATATGTTTCGCTGTCTAAAACCATTCATTCATATCCATTCATCGAAATAGGTAAGTCGCCTTTAGCCAGTAACAGCATAAATACGCTAAGGGGAGCTGTCGTAAATCACGGCTGCTCCTGCACTTGATGCCTGGATGGAGCGGATTTAGATGTCGACAGTAAATTTGTGTATATCAATAAAGCAAAGTCTCCAAGTACTTGGCAAAGTTTCTAGCACGTCATCAAGGCGTTGTTTGAAATGAAATCCGGTCACGTACCGGTCTGAAGCTGACAGCCAGCAGTAAATTGAAAGATTATGCAGATTGCATGTCGCAAATTCAATGTGTGCGACAGGGGCCAAGCGGTCAATAGTTGACAGATACATTTTAAATCAGCGCTAATCTATAAAAAAAAAGAATACAGCCGTCAACAGCTATTTGGGAACATTAAATAGATCATTTATCATAAAAAAGGCATTGGTTCATTTATTTTAGCCGTCGGGAAAAGCCAAAGGTAATTAGCACATCAGAGATTGACAGAAGTTGAGAGTGGGATGGAGGAAAAGAGAGCGAAATCAGAAATGCGATTTTTGAAATATAAGAATAGA
This sequence comes from Drosophila mercatorum, assembly GCA_961210405.1. Classification (NCBI taxonomy): domain Eukaryota; kingdom Metazoa; phylum Arthropoda; class Insecta; order Diptera; family Drosophilidae; genus Drosophila; species Drosophila mercatorum. Next base: position 22,637,947 of record CAUIUS010000004.1, on the reverse strand, counting down.
TTCAAAAAGGAAGCTTTTGTACTTTATTTTCTCCTTGATATTTGTATGTTTATTAAAACTGTGGAATACATTTCTAAGTCATGTATTTATTTATTTGGAACTCATTTGGAACTCAATCTAGGTACACCAAGTGCTAGGGCCGCCAGACGATCCCGCCTCAGTGAGTTTAGTTCTCGACATCTTTTGTCGTATCGCACTTTAGTCTGCTTTTGATGCTGCTCGAGAATATTGATACCAATTAATGGAATCAGTGGCTTACATAACTCTTTGCATATAATCAATAATCATTAATTTCACTATATTCAAATTTGCGTTGGACACTGCTCTCTCTCTCTCTCTCTCTCTCTCTTTCTCTCTCTCTCTCTCTCTCTCTTTCTCTCTCTCTCTCTCTCTCTCTCTCTCTCCATTCACATTTGTCATTTTATTCATAATAATTTTTTTTTTTAATTCATGCAGCTTATTTTTAAGGGTTTACGCGTGCTGCGCTCGAGGCAGTCCAATTTAAATTTTGGTCTAGTCCGTCGCCTGTCCACGACCTCGTGGTCGTCCTTGTGCAAGTAGCAAGTGGGACTGGCAGTGAAACCTATTTCGTTGCCTGTCAAGCTTTTAATGATAAAGTGTTCCCTTTTAATCCCGCTTGCCTGCACCAGGGCAGCAGTGACGCAGCAACACGACGGCAAGCTGGCAAATGGACAGAGCGCGGGGCTAACAGGTCGTAAAAGGTGTTTTGGGGCAAAGCTGAGTCTCACAGTTTCTGACAACGTTTTTTAGTTGACGACGACACGCGCGACACACCAGTTGCCGGCTTAAAACTATTAAAAGCGCGTGGCAAGTGGCTGCTGCCATCAGCTCTTCCGCAAAGCCAACAAAAATATTTAAGACCACCTTAGCACTGCCCCAACTTCCGTTTTCCAGCTCACACTTGTTTCTCGGAATATTGAGTCGCGATTCCTCGCTATAAGCTGCAGTTGCTTTCACTCAGTCTCGATTGTTATTTATGACGGCCATGTGCAGCAATCGTAATGCACGCGCTTCGCTATGCCCCACGTACGTCAGGCCAGTCGGACTCTCAATAAATAACACCGCCGTTGGCCAAACTGTTCCAGGGTGAAGTGAAATGCAATTTTGTTGCTCACGTGACGCTGCTCAAGGCAGAGAGAGAGATAGAGAGAGAGTTGCCTGCGCTCCGACTTGAATGGCACTGACAAATCGCTTTGACCTTGAGGACATGTATGAACATGATATAGACTATTGATAACAGCGTTAAATTTGATCTTCTAACATAATTTATTAAATTTAGCCGAAGATTAAATCACTTGTAGAAATATAGGTATTTAGTGACTACTCATGGCACTACTGCGAGCACATGCTATGCGATTCGATTGAGCAGAGGTAGCCACTTATAGCCATTATCTGCGTGTCTCCTCGCTTGCAGCTCTAATTATGCCGAGATGATGCATTGCATTAGACAGCACATTGCAACTCAATTTGCAGCATCAAATAACTTAAGGGGCACATTAAGAGCCCTTGTTCCACATGCTCTCACGAGTGCTGCAGCTGCCCATAAATGTTTTGGTTAGTTTCGGACGCTGCCAGATTTTCCGGCAGCCATCTATGCCCACTAAACACGACCGCAAAATGGTCAAGCGGCTGGAGTCGCTTTTAATTAATGGCCCGGCGTATTCATGGCGCATAAATTTACGCTCCAAAATTCAAGCACAACTCAACCCCAACCAGCCTCATACTAAATGAATGCAAAGACTGCTAAATAATAACGCTTTGCTCTGTGAGCGAATTCGTGAATGAATGCGCGAGTTTAAAAACGAAGTGAAATTAAAGAGGACGCACTTCCTTTATTGCCAGCAGCTGAGCAAATAAATTAATTTGGAAATTAATTTGAAGAGGAGAAGAGAGGAGAGTCTTATTTTTATTAGCTCTGAGGGTGTTTACCAATTTGTATCAGGCTGATGCTGAGATGCTTGCAATTAAAGGCGAAAGAAAAATTTCAATTTTCACTTCTCATAAGCAGAGCCTTAAATTGACATCAATATTAATTAATTATCATTTTTCAGTAATATGTAAATGGGTCTTGCCCTGAAGGTTTTATAACTCATCTATATAATACTTTCATAGTATATTCCTAGCAGAAGAATAATTAAAACTAATTACATAAATGAGGGTGCTGGTGGGTAAAAAGTAAGTTTTAGCTAATATTAAGTGTGAGTCTAGCATATGTACTCGCTGCATTCTATGTATTTGTGTTCTGGTACTTAGGTATCTGGTAAGGTTGACAGCTAAATTAGCTTGATAGCTTTCTACTCTGTTTTGGAAAGTGGAAAAGACATGTTTCATGATTCGCATGATATCGACAACTGTTTAGCACCCGGAGTTGCACTACTTTCTGACCGGCAATACTCATCACCTCCAGGGGACCGCAACAGCAGCGAAGAAAAAGTGCGGAAATTAACAATCTCTGGTGTTGCCCAATCTGTTGTTTCAGATTGCTAACCAACGCCCCAGCGTACATAAAAATATAATAATCTCACCCACAAACTCACCCACACGGAAATTGCAGACATGAGCTAAGTGAAGATTCAGCTAACAATTTCATTAAAATTTAAAGCAGAGATGAGAAGCGAATGGCAGATAAAAATAAATGGAGTACACATGTCACGCTCGTTTGTTGCCGTTGTCATTGTTGTTGCTGCCTTACATGTGCGGCTTGTTTTACATACTTGTATAACGGGCAGCCAAAAGTGCGTCGGCAGCAACATAATCTGGTCCATTGATTGGCTAAGCAGATACCCTAGGCAAAATATTCAAGTGTGCGATGGTCAATGAATCTATTGTAAAGAGCCAATCAGTTCTCCTCTAGGTACGACAGTAAGGACATTGGCCATTATTCAAAAAAGACTTGGTATGTCCTTAGGATAACGTTGTCTGCAGGTAACAATTACAAGGCTAGACGAACTCGAGTACTAAGTGTATCAACTGAGTGGCAACGCTTGACACATAGCCGTCGCAACAAGGCCACTAAGAATGGCAGCCAAGCGTCCAGGTGTCGCCCTGCCACACCTGCTTCCGGCTGCTGGATGCTGTCAAAATAACCGCCCATTTTGTTGACTGGCCCTTTTTTGCCACGAGATTTTTTTCGCGCACAATTGGGAATTTATAAAAAAGTACGGAATCTGCGTTTTCCGGCGGAAAAAACTTGGCTGCTTGCTAACTGCTGACTGTTCGAATGAGAATGGGGGAACAAAGGGCGCCGGAAACGCGGCAACTTGATTCAACTCGAAGACGGCAATGGAAAACAGAAATGCGGCAGCCAAAAGCCAATGCAACAACGCCGGCAACAACAATGCGAATGTAATCAAAGCACAATGCAAAGCTTGTTAAATGCAGCAGGGCCCGAATACCAGATGGCCGAAAGAAGGAAGCAGCTAGCGCATAGCCAAAAGAAAGTCGCCAAGCCAACAATAAAATATTTTTATGCACCAAATTGAAGCTTAAAGCGAGCTGATGTGGCAGTTGTGGGCAACTGGGATGCTTACACCCAGCCACCCACCTAGCCAGTTAGCCAGTCAGCCAGTCAGCCCAGCATACTAACACAAACATAACGCCCACACACATACACATAATTGTATATACATGTATATATATATATATATATATATATATATATATGTATACAGTTTGGTTTACTTAAACTCAAGTTCCGTATAGAGACGGAAAGAAAAATTGAAATTATACGTGATCTTTTATACTCATGGTTGTGAATGTATATGTGGATACATATACATTCACAACCACACACACATACACTTACACGCATAGACTCTTGTATAATATTTTAGGCGCTGATTTTATTTGCTGCGTAACGCATACGCCGCATGTGCCGCATGCCCCTTCGCCCTCCGCATTCTGTTGATACTGCAAATTTGTAATATCGAATGTAAAATTATGCGCCGCAGATAATGTCGAATTTATTTTGTGCAACATTTCATTTAGGATTTAATTTGTTTCTTCTTTTTTAGTTCATTTCTGCCCCATGGAAGTGTCACTCATAGTGCAACTGTATTGCGCGACTGTATGTGCTATTACTGTTGCAGCAGGCAACAACGATTTTAATTGAAAAATCTGCGACGATAACGCTGCCTAGTTGTGGCCGACTCATTTGTGCAGCTGTCCTCTTTTTGCCACAGCCGTATTATGTTCTGCAAATATCACGCCAAATTATGCGCGCATCTGTCTAATTGAATTCTGTTTTCGGCGCTCGTTGGACATATTACAATGCTGCCACAACATGATAATGTGAGCGCATTATAGCACAAATAACCTAATGTTAGTCATTAATCACGCTTTGTAATTGCTTCAAAGTTACTAAAAGCCGACCGCATATGTCAGGCAATTAAACAGTTGGCTCACTTCTGAGTTGGTCTTTTCCCTGATTAAATATTCTTAAATCAATATCTTCTTTTGAATAGCAAACAATGACAGCTTGAGCCCAAACAATTCTTTAAGTTAAATGGGCAGAGGACAAGTGGGAGCCTCACCACTTCTCATTGGCCAGCTCAACCACACGGTCTCACTTGAAGACCTTGAGCGCCAAAAGCTTGGCAAATCCAATTGAGTTATGTTGCCGGAATTGGGAACCTCAACCTGTCAGTAAATTTAGCTGCGTGGGCCAACAGTTCTGATAGCCTTACTCAAACTGACAACTGAAGCACGGAGTGCTTTTGTTGGAAAATCAAGCGATTAAAAACATGAAACTCTTTAATAATTTAAAAAAAATCAATGTTTCTAATGAAAATTGTGATTTGACTTTCAATCAGAGACTGTAAAAAAAGAATATTTAGTGCATTAGCTCATGATAAATTGGTTAATGAAATTTGTAGCCTTAAGATAAAAGAAAGACTAAGTTAATTTATATTTGACTGCATCCTTCGCATATATATAAATCACATTATGTGTGTATAAAGCTATGGCCAAAAGGAGAGCAGTTTGACTTTTACTGTTAAAACTCGCCGTTCATCACCAATCAATCATACAATCAGTCAGGACAAACCCATTTTACATGAATATAAGTAATATACGGATATATAATTTTGTATTACATCTATATATATATATTAGTTTTATATCGATTTTTAAAAACAAATTGGTAAACTTTCTACTCTGGTTAAGTCGCTGGCATCATCTGCTCAAGTGGCAGGCCAAAAATTGTTGATGCCAAAGTTTTTGAGACGCCACGAGGGAAAAAAATAAAAAAATGTAAATTGATTTTTACTCCGTCAATGGCAAAACGTGCGCATTTGTATGTTGCTGTGGGTGTAATGAACCATTAAGTGTTTAAAAGTGAAGGAAGCAGTTGGACGCTTGTACCCGTGGCTATTGCTCCAAACTATTGAAAATAATTTCTTTTTACAACCCGAAATAGGATAAACTGTTTATACATGTGTTTCTAACAAGTAGAAGAAAACATTTAGATATTAAAAACCTATGAGCGTAATCAAGCGGTGTTCAACTATGAACATGGAACTAACGACCCAATGGCAATTCAATCGAGTATAGGTACATAGGATTGTTCCTTTATGGCTCTCATTGCAAAATACACAATTTGGTTTTCATTTAATTGATATGTTATTAAGCATAAATTAATATTTAGTGAATGACTTTTTCATATTATGAATAGCTTCATCTGCCTCTTTTATAACTAATAACTATGACAGCCCAGACAGTTACTGCAAGGAACAGGAAAGGTCTGAAAAGCACATATTTGCCAAAAAATAAAGTCTACTTTTGCGTCGTCTTCAGCTTTGCCAGTTGCTCGGCTGCAGACAGAGTCATAGTCATAGTCATAGATGGAAATTTTCAATTTAATAACAGCAAGAGAAATTACACTGCAGCATTAGTGTCTGCTGCTCTTGCCCTGACCCCTTCTCTCTCTCTCTCTCTCTCTCTCTCTCTCTCTCTCTTTCTCTCTTGCTCTCCCTCTCTCTCTAGTACAATACGTTCTGCAGCATTAATTTATGCATGAACCTCTGTGGCACGTACTGTAATGGGGATATTTCTTTAGGAGCAGCGACCAAAAGTCAGACTGGCATAGATAGAGGATGCAAAGCCTGTGGCAGGAAGTGGAAGCGCATGTGCAGGGCCATTGGCAATGCCACAGCCAGGAAGTCCCTGGCAGAGGCTTATTACCAGACATGGCCAGTACGCTCTACCCTCTGCCTCCCTGGTCCCCATCAACTGTCAAAACCTTTGTCTCATTGCCTGCCAAATATCCATGGCTTGTATCTGCAATTGTGACTGCAGCCTCAACTCCAACTTCAGCTGTGATTCGATAGCTAAGCACGTGCCTCCCAACCATTGGCCTCTTTAAAAACTTCAAGATATTTCTCAAAATAATTCCTGTTCAACTATTTTATTTTTACAGCGACTAACGTCTCGATATTACAATTAATTCCCTTCAGACTCGAAACAAATATGACATCAACCCTGATGGACTAATTTTCATTTTCCTTACTTTTGCTTACTTCGCTTAGTCTTGTTTACTATAAAACTGGTTTGAAGAGGATGATTATATGGACAGCTAAGTCGTTTAGTTAATTTTCTTTAAAGTCCTCTTTTAAGGACCCCAGATAGAAACATTAGTTAATTATTGTCGCTGAGACATCTTTCTTAAATCTTAAATACTGTATGTCCTTTGGCCCCCTTTGCCCTGCTTTCCTGCTCGACTGGCTGACAATGGGGCCACATGTCTGTGTCTGACGTCTGTTAGTTAGCATTGTGCGCATTCAATTCGCATTTGAATGGGCCCAGTCTAACGTACCTCGACACAATTTATGCAGCTCAATTTGTATGTGCAAAGGCCTTGACTCAATTGCCAGTTGTCGCTTTGCTGCAGATGAAGAATTGCAGCCAGCAGTAATTATTAGTTAAGACCAGCAGACTGAGCACGGAGCACTGAGCTTCGCTGAACCAAGCACAGGTTAAGCCAAGTGCAACTGCTTATCAACTAAGAACACTTTCGTTCAGAAAAGTACTACTGATTAGTTCAAGACAAAGCCGAGATACAACAATTTCTAAAAAAAGAATTTCATACATTTATTACAACATTTTTTGGGATTGATATTTAGCTGCCATATAGGTATTTAAGTAAATTGATGCATACTTGCTGTTTGGCCCAAATTTAGCTAAGGTCAATAGATGAATGCGCTATGGAGCTCAAGACAATAAGCTCCTCATAAAACTTAATCACAATCAATGAATGCTTAGGAAGATAATACAAATTCAGTAATGCACAAATATTAAAACAACCTAGAGGAGAAGGGGCCGGGTGTGGCCCAGTGAGCAAGCAGGCTGCCTGTAAATTGTGAGAGCCCCGGTTGGAATCCCTTTGGATGCTTATGTTTCATACAGGCGTACCTGCCCAAAATAAGGTAAAGTAAATTAAGTGATAAATGCGTTATAGAGTCTCTGGTAACAAAGCGAGAAATAAATTGATTTAAAAAAAAACTTAGAGGAGAAAAGCGGAATTTTATAATTTAATTTGTTTTTCCTTTATTATTGATTTTATTTTGTAATATGGTTAAAGGCTTCGGCAAATACACTCAGGCTAGAAAATTCACTTTGAATCAACTGTAATGCAATGGCATGAATAAAAAAATGTCTTTTTTCAATTGAAATCAATTTGCTGTAAAAAATTAGTCTTGCTGCTTTAACATAAAAGCCAATAAGGCTGCGCCCTGTAATTCTCATTAAAATAAAATCAGTGCTAAATGAAAACGCAAATACAAATACATATATACATACATATATAATGGCAAACGTGAAAGTAGACTAAAAAAGAGGACGAGAACCAAAGAAGTTTGTGCTCTCTCTGTATGATTTGCAAGCTACAGGAAGTGCCTGGAGAGCTGCTTAGTTATTCAGAGCATGCTTGCGTTGTTGTTCGACTGACAAACTGACTGACTGGATGACCGTTTGGCTCACTGACTGGGAGAGTGTCTGTCTGCATGAACAGGGCACTACCTGATGCACGACTGGTTAAGTGACTTGCCCAGCACTGCATCAGCATGAATAACAGGCAGACAAAACGCTTAGCATACTTTTTTGGGCGCATACTTTTTGGGCTGTTGGTAGAGGCGCGACGTGCCATGAGTGAAGGTCGCGGGCGTTGACTACGTCATCGTAGGGCAGAGATCTTACCAACAATGTGTTGAGCATAATAATAAGCAGCACATACAGCAAATGGAAATTGAACCCGTAACGCTTGGCTAGTTTCCAAAACTCTCTCTCTCTCCCAGCTGTTCTGCTCGCCTGTTTTCATTTGCATTCAGTATAGTTGTTTTGAGTTTAAGCGATTTATTGCTGGCTCATTTCTTGCTAACTAAATGACATTCATTAGGTAATCTCTTTTGATTTCCCACTTTCAACTCTCTTCGTCCGTCTCTCGCTGTCTCAAAGCCAAAAACGAGCTTTAAATGAAACTGCAAATGCTCAGGCAAGCGACAATTTCCATTTCGTATTCCCACAAGCAATTAGTTTGCTACTTACGTTCAATTATTTGTGTGTGCCTGAGATTTGAATGAAAACGAAAATCTTGTACAATTTAGAAGTGCATGTGTGTTAGTGTGTGCATCCATGTGTTGCACTTGCCTTTGGAAATGTCCGCAATTAAATTAGGCTATTTCATTTTAAAGTTTACAATTGAACTTAATCGTAAAATAGAAACGATATGGAGTTTCGCCGAGTGCTCTTTTACTGTGCCGCTAGTTCGCATGTCCTTGTTAAGCACAAGATGTCGGTGTTTAAATTAAAGTGAAATACTAATCATTATTATTCCATGAGGTACTAATGATTATTTAATGAACTGTGAAATTAATATATTTGTTTTTATTTGAATATTCCTCATCTTAGTTATATTATATTAGGTATAGCAGAAATCTCTTACAGTTAACATGAGAACATAAATTAGTTGCATGAAAAACTAAACTGAACTAAATTCTTTGCTCACTGCTGATATTTGATTTTTCTGATGCCGAATGTCCCTGAACTCTATCCTGCACAGAAAACATAAAAAATACCCTAAGGCAAAAGCTTAAATTACATACGGCAGTTGCCATCAAATTTATGGCACGTTTAATTTACGAACACCACATTTTTAACACTTTGTAAGCGCATTATTTCCACTGGCAAACAAACAGAGTAGGGACTGAAGGCATGTTGTCGGCCAGCAAAGTAACAAACCCACATCAAACACACAATTTGCGAATGGAACGACAAAAATGGTAACACGATGCTAAAAAAAAATGAAACAAAACTAAAATAAATATCTCTTATACACCGAAAATGTAATACCCTTGCTGACGACTTTTGGGTGAAATATATGTATACAGAATGGTAATATCAATAATATTAATAATGAATTTGGATAGAGCTGCATTTAGTATCGATTCTTTCCGCATGATATGGTACATTATATTACATTATTATAATTTACTATATTATATTATTCATATGTAGTTCTCCTTTTATGCGTTGCGTATTGCGTGACTGAGTATAAATACCCTATACATATAGAGAGAGAGAGAGAGGGACAACTAGCATAACAAGAGCCAACATAATGCTCTGAAGTGTAGAGGGCTGCGGACAGAGTTTGTTATAAATCAAATGACTATTGGCCGCAGCACGTGCCAAGATAACTAAGCATAATGCGAAGTATACAAATGTGCGAAAAATAACTAGGGAAATGGCAGCCACGCCCACTTTGCTGTAATAAGAAACAGCTGCCGGCACATTAAACTCAATGAGTTGAAATTATTTGCAGGCGAAGGTCAGCGAAATCATGGCTACTGCGGTAGGTGAGTGGTCGGCGGTGGCTGATGGGTGCTGGATGGGGGCTGTTGGAGGCTACCAGGCGTGGCATTTGGGCGGTGCTATAAAAGACAGCTTCCGCAAACAATAAATTCAGTCCGCCAAATGAGAAAAAGTGGGTCCCCAGGCAACTCGTTGCCAGCCAAGTCGACAGCATGCAAAGATCCTGGCGCAGCAGAGCCACGGCCAGATATACTTTTAAAACGTACGCTGGTCATTTTCCTTATATATATTACAATACATATATATGTTTTGTTGTTGTTGTATTTAGTTGGCAGCTTGGCTATGGGTAGGCTTATTAAACTGTAATACCTCCACTACACTCCACTTGTGGCTAAGCGTATGCTCAGTTTTTGTCGGCTGTCAAATTTATAAGGGCATCAGCTTCTGCCACAGCAGCCCAAGTGCTAGATGAGCGTTCAGACTTAATGGCAACGGAAAAATAAGAAGTAGAAGAAAAGCAGCTTGAGGCAATCTAGTTGGCAAAACAACGCAAATTGAAGAAATTTCCAGGAAAAGCCGTTGGTGAGCATTTGGCTCCCGATAAAATCTAATTCAACTAATGAAGCTTATAAAATAAAAGATAAATATGATATTCTGTAAAATAACAATTCATTTTAAAGAGATTGACTAGGAAACGTGCTCCATCCAGTCTGCGTTGAGGTGTTGCTAATAAAAAATTGCGAAGCAATGTTTGCCCAGTAAGTAATTCTAGGAATACTGCTGATTAAGTAGAGTAAGTCAGGGAATGTGAAAAAAGTATTATATAAATTGTTTTTGATTTGTTTTCTCTTCTGATTCGAATTTCCAACGATCGCCAAGCTGGCGACCGAATCTAAATAGTTATCAATCATCGTATATTAATTTAAGCACTGCTTATCGATTTGCTGTTGGGATTTCCACAACGTACATCGTAGTCAATGCCATTTTTTTTACACCTTTTCAGGCACACCTTTTCAGGCACATTGGTATACAGTTTGTTTAGTGCATAATTTAAACTGTGAATGCTTTTGCATGATATATTAAATAATTTATTTAGGCTTATTTACGGTCTGATACGACATCAAATAATGCATTGAGAAAACATTAATTGTAAAGGCCATAAAATTTGTCCTGAACTATTTCAATTAGGCACACAATGCACTCGACTTTGCATTGAAAATAATTCTTTCATTCAGTTCGCGCTACGCTTTGAAGACTTGAAGATGCTGTCGCTAGCGTCAGTCATTCTATTTTTGACAGTGTTAACCAGCACTGGAGAGCTATTTGGCTACGGGCGCACACTGGAAGGACCCACAAATATCAAACAATGTATTGATAAATTGCACGTGGATAACGCGAATCTCACCTTGGTTATAGAGTGCTTGACGCTTGCTGACAATCAGACGGCTTTCTTCGAGCACACGCTGTGGATGGTAGACTTGCTGATGCTGCGTCTGAAAGCTCTGGAGACCATTATCTCAGAAACATCACATAACTATCCACCGTCGCCCTACGTGAACATCGACGACGTGCTGAAAATCAAAGGCAGCGTTGCTGGCTACAGTTGCCAAGAGAAGTTGTTCGTAGTGCAGGCAGTGCGCAGAAAACTGGATCAACTGTTTAGGGAGAAAGGCATTGATAGCCCGCTGTTTAAGTGGCCTTTCAAACGCAAGAGACCGCCCATTACCGTCGAACCGGCACCTAAACGTAATGACATTCGGATCAGGAATCAAGGTTTTAAATTTCCAGAGTTGGTCTGCCTCATAAATTTGGCAATCGAGAAAGTTAAAGGGACATTGAGTGGCACTTTGTACTAATTGAATATATTCACATAACAAGTGCAAGAGAAACACCTCATTTGAATTGTTAATTGCGACTAATTAATGAGTAGCTGTCAGGGCGCTCTCCGCGGCGATTCAGGTGCGTAAACAACGTTTGGTCGCGCGTAAATCAGAGCGAACGCGCGGCAGGTAGCAGCTGGAGCAGCTCTCAGATAAAAGTGCCAGCCTGTCAACTGCATGCAAATGTGGGCCAGGGCGACAAGGCAGCGAGAAGCTGCTTTAAGTAATTGCTTAGAAGTTGCGCAACATGCGGCACAGCAATAAAAATAATAACACTATAATAATAACAGTAATGGTGCACGCAGCAAGTCGCAGTCGCAGTCGCAGTTGCCGTTGCAATTGCGTAGAGGCTAGGCTGACATGTATGGCCCTGGCCGGCACGTATCTATTCAGCTCTGGGCACTCTTGGCAGAGGCAGTGCTCACTTGCGTTGTTTATTTTAATGTGCCATATAAAATAATTAAATGGACGCGCATGCAACAAGCGCACAGCGAGATAAACAGTTGCCAGCCGAGCGACCGACTATCGGGAAACTTTCATATAATTAGCATAGCGAGCCACATTAGCTCGCGTTAGTGGCGCATTGTCTGGCACACATAGTAAGCTCTGGCCAGTGGGTCCCATTAATTGGCGTCAGGCCATGAAAAGGCGCGCACAATAAATGAAGTCAAAATGCATTCCCTGAGAATATATACTAGTTAAACAGACAAACTAATTCAAATAATATAGATAATATAGATTGCTAATATGGGTATTCATCAGACTCAGCTCGCCGTCCATGACAGGGGCAGGTCTGGTTAAAAGTATATGTACTATATGGTGTCTGCTTCATACATACTCGCAAGATCTTTTCCACTGTCGGTCCAATCCAATATAACTAAATCATATAATATATTAATATATATTTGAAATATTCAGTTGATGTACTTTTGTACACCTGCAGCAGACGAGCAGCCAATCACAGCAAAATAAGCTCTTCTTGTTGGCCTTAATGATTTCTGCTATTTTTTAATTGGCCTTTAATATAAATAAGCAAAGTAATTTGCATAGTTTAGACGCAGTTCATAATGAGTTATTGAATATGAAAATCGTACATGCTTGAATAGTAACTGGAGTGAATACTCCAGCTGAATGATACGTATAGTTAATATACTATCGAGCTACTCAGTGCCACAAAATCCGTAAAATATATATTTTTTTAATATTTCTGAATTTATTAGCAACTCATTTATAATAGATTATATATTACTTCTCAAATATTTTATGCACCATGGACCAATTTCATCTTTAGCTTTCTTGTTTTTGCGCTCTGTTGTCGCGTGCGTCATTTTGCTGCCGTTTCTTTTGCACACGCCCCATTCGGAGCCAGCCTCAGCCGGGCAGCCCGGCAGCCCGGCAACTGGGCTGCAATGTCAATAAAAATTCAATTACGTTTCGCACAAAACTTGTCTGGTATGCCTTTCTTATAGCCATTTAGATATTGGCTATCGGCCGTGCAGACGCACAACGATTCAGGGCATCAACTTTGTTGTCTTCGCTGAGTGGCATTGCGAAATTTGTTTGACATTTGAATAGCAGCTTCAATTGAATTCGGACAACAAAAGCGCCTTGAAATTCCATGAGCTCGAATCAAAAGTCTTGCATTTAGCATCTGAGAGCCGAAATCTGGAATCTGGAACTGTAATCTGAAGCAGGCACTTAAATTTAATGGCGTGTTTATGTAACCCAACGCCCACGGCAAACAGTAGATAATCATAATCGTAATCATAATTTGCGCTAAATTGAGCTCGAGCTCGGCCCACCCAATTTACTACCGCACACCGTCGCAGCGCTCCGTTAGGCTTCAATAAAAATAGATTGTGCGCATTCGTAATTTGCTTAAAGTGATTTGGTTTTGGCCACATATGCCAAAAGTGTTAAATAGCTGCCGTCAAGGCGAATTCGTGTTAAGGTCATTGTGCGTGTTATGACCAAAATCCTAATTCCTCTCTCTCTCTCTCTTTCTCTCTCTCTTCCTAGGCAGGTGTAATCAAGTCCCCTTAGTGCTACAGCCTCCAAAGAGCACAGAATTCGCTCGCCATGAGCAGCATATAAGTGTTATACACTGTTATACGCCCGCCTTGGCACTGCTGCTGCTGCTGCATACTTACAGGCGCGCTTAGACTCTGGCTTCAGTCTCCCTTTGCCAGTGCTCTCGTTCACACTGACTGCTTTTGCCAGTGCCGCCCGATAGACGTACCGACGTGAATGTCCCTCAAGAAGCGCGTAAACTGTGTGTAAGAAAGCTCAGCACTCGCATTCGCATTCGCATTAATCAGGCACACATATTTTTGGGCCTGAACAACATTTACGTTTGGCTTCATTAGTGGCTGCATAGCCGCGTCTCTCTCCCACTCACTGGGCACCCGTTGTGGTTCGTCTCACTTGTGTGCGTGTGCGCGTATACGTGTACGTCCATGTGCGTGTGTGTGCGTTGGGTTAATGAGCCAAAAGTGTTTTATCGTGTTGTGTGTTAAATATTTAATACAATCTTGGATAAATGTTGCATAATATGTGTGTCGTTTGCCATTAGATAGCATCTGCATCATATTATCTCATATTAGCTTTGACCGCAACAAAACAACCAACAATTGACTCTCAGCCATAAGAAGCGAGTAAGTGGCGAAAGTTTATTTTTAGCTTTTAAGTTGACTATCTATGAAAGGCGAAAACTCTTTCATTTAAATTAGTAATATTTAATTGCTATTGCTTGAAGCTTAATTAAAATTTATATGCAATAGAGGAGGAGTTGTTGGTCAGTAAGCAGATCAATTTATTTGAAATTATTTCTGTTGTAATTCATGCACCTCAAGGAATGTTGGGTGGTTGGGTCTTACGATTCTTAAATTCTTTACATTTTCCAAGTAACAAGAGTTTTCATCAGCTCCCCTTGCAAATTGCCAGCATAAATGTTCAATTTTCTGTGAATTTATTTGCAATGAGAATGAAGCAACCACGAAACGTGGTATAAACAAAAGCATTCACACGCACACAGACACACACACACAGACACACTAACAGTCACATAAACAAAGACCCGATTCCATCTGCCGTGCAGAGACTTTCAAATTAATTGTAGCCCAACATTTTGCTACTTGCCACAACTTACAGTAATACTAGTTCATTTGCCACGCCCCTACCACCCACACACAAACACACGCACGCAGACATACACCCCTGTAATGCGTGGCAGCCTCCCAACTAAGTAAATAATGCGTAAAACAAGTCGAGCGTTCTACGGTTGCGTCCTTAGACCCCTAAATGGCTCCTCCCTTCGGCACGGAGCTCGACTCGCACAGGGAAAGCGTCGATTGTAAAATTGTGGCTGGCAGCAGATCGAGGCAGGAGCTGCTCGTGCCGCCTGATGACTGTCGACTGCAGCCTGATGAAGGCAAAAAAAGGATTGTCAGGAAGAGCTCAGGCGCGCGTGTGCCGGTGTAATTCATTATGCTGACTAACTAAACCAGAAGTTGGTCCAGATGCTGGAGCGAGAGTCAAAGCGAGCATTGTCAATGCCAGCAAAGCTGATGGGCCAGAGCCTGTAACAAATACTCTTCATGCACACAAACATTTCTGCACATGTGACGATGACTACAAAAAATGAGGAAAATAATGTAGCTAAAGCTGCAATTGTTGTTGCAGACGTAAAAATTGTCAGTCATGGTTAGACTTCCGTCACCAGCCCAGTCAACAGGAGCTGTGCCACTCGAGCTGCCAGTGAGCGAGAGAGTACTACATCAGTTGCGTGTGTGCTTTGCCCGCATACAGTGTGGAGCTAACCATTTCCTCTATTATTTATGTCGTCTGTAAGTTCCTCAAGTGACAGTTGATGCCTTTTAATTAAGACAACAAGCAAACGGCATACTAAAGTTAGACACACTAAGAGCAGAAAACAAAAAACTTTTTAAAAAGTTGCTGAATTAACATCGTTGTTCGCTTAGCCGAGCAACGGATGCAATAATTGTATTTAAAAACTTTTGGTCTAAGAATAAGCGAAACAAAAGCTTTATTAACTGGGGCATATTTGAAATGAATAAAACTGTCAACAGCCATACGAGTCGAGAGATAAATAGCGACTAGTAGATACCTTGGCCCTCGTGCCGTGCACCAGTTGCAAATAATAAAGTATAAGTCTATGCGTACAAGAGCTAACTAAAATGTTCAGAATTGGTGTAGATGAGCTAAGAGATATTAAGTGGCTTACATTACTCATGAATGTTCAGCGACATCAAAGTATCACAGTTGTAGCTGGTTACGGAAAGGTTTCGAAATATACGGAAAATATCTCTATTCGACAGACGGACGGACGCCGATCATGAATCCCTATATGCTCGGCATGCATCTTACATTTGCACCAAGATGAACGAACTAACTCAGTTAAAGCTGTATCGAGTCTACGTGGATTTTAATGGCTTGGCATTTCATTATAAGATTGTATCATCGACTCTGTGGAGGCATCGAATAAATATCACAAAAAATACATTGTGGCAAACTAAATAAAAGTTTTGGGTCTTTGTGAGCAGCGCCGAAAAAGTTTTATTTTGACAAGCTATAAAAAACTGTGCTCCATAAATCAGAGGGGCGTGTGCCTGAACTGAACAAGTACACACACGCACACAAACGTACACACCCACACACACACACACACACTCAGATCAACGTATATGTAAAGCAAATAACTATCACAATATTGTGGCATAAACAGCAATTGCTTTTGGATTCGAGCCTTAAGTTGTTTGGCGGAGCAAAAAGTTTATTATAAACTGTTGAGCTGCTTTGTTAATAGTTATTTATATGGCTAAAGGCAGGTGATACATGCATAAATAACGTCTAAATTGGATGGCGAACATCAATTTACTTTGGTATTATTTAGTTTTATGGCTTTAGCTGTGCTCTTACAGAGTCGGGTCGAGTCAAGAGTCACCTTTTTGAGTGTTCCTCTTCTATATATTCCATCAACCGCAACATGTGAAATCCACTTTGTACATTGTTTTCTTTAGTGCAGCACCTTTGGCCCGACGGATGCTATTGTCGACATTAAGACTAATCCCTCAGACGAATTTTTAATAAATCTAATGGCATTCGGGTGCCATGCTGGTGGAAGTTTTTGTTTCTGTTTTTCTTTTTTTTTCATGTGCAAAAATAGATTTATTTATTCCACATAAAGTTGATTAAATGCTCCGCTACCCACTTTGTGCATTAGCATACAAAGGAAACTGGCTAAAAGAAAACCGAGAGTAAGCCAAATATACTGCTACTTACGACTTTTCCAAGCGCTGCTGCCGCATTTAGGAAAACTTTCTGCTGTCGACCACATGTAAAAACAAGCGGAGTTCCTTTAGCTGGCTACTGAATGCTGCTCCTGGGAAAATCAGCTTAGCGAGCGGAAAAAAATAAAATTTCCTTTCGAGCACTTGCGTCAATCACGTACTAAAACCAGTCAGCACGTTGCAATCGAGTATTACCGACTGCCCAATACCCTGTGTACAGAAAACAAATTATAAATTATGTAAAAGAATATTAATTCAAATTCATTTATTCTTAGTTTGCTGCCCTCTCGACTCAAAACTTCATTCGCCATCTCCACTGCATAAAATGCAGAGTATTTGCAGACTGGATTTTAGATCAATATACTCGTATTCAACTCGCACATTCAGTATATAAAACCAGGCGACAGCTGTAAAGAGTTTTCCTTTTAGTAGTTATTCATATGCGAGCATGGAGCGAGACTCTGCTTCAGCGCTTGCCCTGCATTTTTCGCCCCATTTTTTGCGTATTTACAGATGTTGTTGTTGTTGTTGGTGCTGCTGTTGCTGTTGCTGTGGCTGTCTCCCACAGCAGACAACAATTTATCAGATTTCAATCAATTGTATCATCAATCATGCCAAACATATTTCAGCAATGCCATAGCGAACCAATGAGCCAAACCAGCCAACATTTTGCTAATGCTTATCAGACAAAAGGGAGAACAAGTTGAATGTTAATACCTATGTATGTATATGGATAAATTGTTTTATGCTCATACCTTATCGCAATTTAGCTGTTGTAATTAACAACGAATATTTATTTAGTTTCCCAAGTACTTAACTTTATTTATGATATTTTGAATAAAATAAATAGCGTTTCACATTTCACATTTTATGAGGATTGAACTCAGTGGTAATTTGAGTTATATGTGGATATCAGTTAAACATATGTATACCCATCTTCTATACCATATATGAAATTAGACATTAGTTGTTTTTAGCGGCATCGATTGGAATTACAAGCACACAACTGAAGTTCAGCCATGTGTGTGCGAGGCTATTAGCGAAATAGACACACACGCGCACACATGCACACACACTGGTAGGCAGGCACACTTCCCATCAACTTCGACCGTTGCTCCTTTAAGCGGAAAGCATTTAAGTCGCTCTCATAAGATGCTGCCCACGCAAGTACAGGGAGCCGCGCCCCCAAAGACACGCATACAAAGTGCCTAAGACTACTTTTTTTACTACGTGCTTTATACTGTTAGCAAAAGTCATGTAAGACAAAAAGAGGGCCAACGGCAGGCGAGACGACTATAAAATATCCTGCATAGCCGACTTCAGCAGATTAGCTACTTGGGTTACTATCAAAATAGTTGCGTGAGAGAAGTTTAAAAGCTCCTATAGGTCTCACGTAGATAGACCTAATGACTCCGTTTATCGATGGGGATCATTCATATATCAACTACATATATCATAAATATATTTATGACATCTGGGGATAATAGCTGTTAAGCTTCAAACACAATCATCATTCCCTTTATCCTGTTTTCGTTGCGTGCAGGGTATAAAAAAGTGCGCTAATGCTGAAGGTCAGACCGTTGTTACGTTTTGGCCTTAAGTACGGCGCTGTTGCTGCCGTTGTTGTCATTGTTGTTGTAGCTGTTGTTTTCGTCCACTTTTCTATTTTTGTTTTTTTCTCATCTTTTTGTAAAACCATTGTGTGTTCCTGCAAGCGGCATTATAGAGCAGCATTCTCTCCACCCTCTCTCTATTCCTTTCGCTCTCTCTCGCCCTCTCTCTGACTGTTTGGTCATGCGCCGTATGTTGGTTAATGCTGTCCGTATAACAGTTTAAGAATTGCAGACTTTTGGGCGATGCTGGTGTGGCCACTGCTGCTGCTGCTGCCACCAATAGTCGGCTTGACAGAGTGCGTATTATTTTGTGTTCCTCTTGTGGTCACAACCACGCAATATAAATAATTCTTTCTTTTATTATTTATGCCCATATCTGGTTATTTCTGGGCGACAAACAACTGCTGCACGCAGGCAAAAGTTATGCGATTCGGTTTTCTAGTCGGGAAAACGTTGCCCGCATAGAACTACGCGGATATCATATGTTACATATCCGCATCTGTAATACATATAATAACTAGAATATAACTAAAATACATATAATAACTAGAATATAACTAAAATACGATTAGTAATCTTTTTAAGTTTTAAAAATAAGAAACATGTGACATACAAGTATAATAACTTCTCTCTTCTCTTTCAAATCAAAGCAATTTCCAATATTCAATATTCAAATCAAACTTCAGGCAGTAGAGTTGAAAATATTGCAAACAGTAGTTTTCATAGCCTGTAATGTTCAATAAGCATATACAATGCTTATCATATAAGCCAAGCCAATATTATCCGCCCCACTCGGCATGCCTCAATACTGAAGTCAAGTGCATCGAATGGCTGCTGAGCTTACACTTGCGAAGTGCATTTGGCTACCTTTGACTGAAATTGGATTCACTCAGTGCCCAGAGCAGTTCGAGTGTCAACTGTCTGCTCGCCAGCTCGCCTGCTCGAAATGTGCGATGGGCGTGCTTCAGTGGGAAATAAATCCATTCTTAACCCTGCCGCATGCCACTGACAAAGCCCATAAACTGCCGCCATAAGCTTTAATAACTGACTTGAGTCGCTTTGCTGCTGTCGTCACTTTAATGTCATTTTCATAATATGCCTCGAGCACCTTCGCACTTTTAACATCTTTTTGGTCCTTTGGCTACAGTCGTAACTCCTCCCAGCAAAGTTTTATGGCACGCTTAACGCTAAACCTTGGGCTGGGGCTATATACGTTAAGTCTCTTTGTAGCGCTTCGACTCTGCTCCTGTGCTGATTGCCGAGTGCCAAGTGAAACTGACAGCGCAAATGCGTATTTAATTCCGCTTGCGTTGCCAACGTTGCCACGCCCACAACCCATAATGCTGACAATTGCTGTTGTTATAGTTGTTGGTGTTCGTGTTGGTGTTGTTGTTGCTGTTGCTAGTGCGTTCACATTAATAAATGTCACATTTCAGCTGCACTGACAAGAGCAACGCCTGAACAGCATCCCATAAGATACCTAACAAAATATTACATACTTTAACGCGAGTGCCTCTTCTGCTTACTGTCAGCCTGAATGAGTGACTGCCTGGCCCTGCCTGGCCCAGCCTGGCTGCTAGCGTGACAGAATGACTAGCGCAAAAAGCTGATTGCGCGAGCGCTTTAAATTAATTAGTCCTGTTTTTTCGTGAACCATTCACCATTCGCCATTCATCTCCCTCTCTCACTTTCGATCCCTTCTTAACTTCAGCGCTGATAAGTTGCCGACAAGCAGATTTGCGACATTGGCAATTTGTACTGGAAAAACAGGAAGGTCAGCCGACTACTTGACTCCGAACAGTTAATACCCTTGCAGCTAAAGGACTCTGAGATGTTGCTGTGGAAAAGCCTTTGGCATTGGCTCATTTGAAACTTATTTAGCTTAGCAGAAAAATTAGAGTCTTACTGCTCATTGCAGACAAAACTGATATTCTATTATCTGATTTTGCAGTAAAAGAGTATACAATATGATATTTAGTATATTCCAAAAGTTGCATCCTGTTCTGTTAATAATTAAAAAAAAAATAGAAATATATTTATCATAGTCTGCCGATCATTTCTATATATATGCTTCGATCAACATTTCTAATATAGATCTAAAACTATGACATGATTGCACACAATAAGAACTCACTAACAGATTCAATGCATAATAAATCTACTCCATGGGCCCAAGCGCATCATTCTAGAAGTCTCTCTGTAAGGGAATAATAAATAAAAGATTGAAGCACCCATCGAGTTTTGTGGCAAGTTAAAGTGAGTGCGCCCGTCTATGGCTATGGGCCGATAATCGGCTTAGAGTGGCAGGCACGCCAGCCATAGCATACTTTTGGGGGCTGCCAATTGCATGCGGCACGTTTTTTCTTACCAGCAATTAGCCTAATGACATAACTCAGCTCAGAGTGCGAGCTGAACGATAATGGCATTGCGTTTGGTCTACAGTTTGGAAATGTCATAGAGTTCGATTAGCTGCTAAAATGCCAAGAGTTTATTCACCTTCAAACATTCGCAGCATTGCAGCCACAGCTTCGAGCATATATGCATATATATATATATATATATATATATATATATATATATATATATATATATATATATATATATATATATATATATATATATATATATATATATGTGTGTATTCTGTCGGTGTGGGTCTGCTGCCCCTTTGATGCTCGTGCAAATTTGCTTAAAAGTCTAACATTTCCATTTGCAACAGCAGCCGCAGCAGCATCAGCAGCAGCAAATGCCAAGCAACGGCTGAAGGAAGAGAATGCGCGCGAACTGCATATTTGCCTTGCACACACATCCGAATATATATGTGCTCGTATATCCTTGGGCTGCTAGATTACGACCATGATTTTGTTTCGCAATGCGAAAGAGCTGTTTATACGCGTTTATTCAGCTTTAAGAAATTAATTGCTAAATAGCAACTGAATTGAACTTTAGAGGAGCTGCACGCAGCTGGTAAGCCTGACAAACCCTAAATCGAGTCTTGTGAGAAATAAATGAATAAAATAAATAAACAGTTTCAGTCATCAGCTTTACATATTGCTTTACATATTGCCTAGACGAATGAATTGTCTGACATTTCAATATGTTAGGGCCTCTGATTGTGCCAATCTGATTGTAATATGTGAATGGCTAAAGGCCGCTGAACTGTTTAATTAAAATTATTATGTAATAGGTAATGGCTATTGCCACGGTTTCTCCCTGCGTGTAATGTAATCATGTGCCTGCCTCTCGCGCAGTCCATTTAAAGGCGACAGCATGTGGCCATCATTATCAATAAATGCTTGAACTGTGCAGCTTCAGGCTTATGCCTTAGCTTCATATTTTAAAGAGCATACGACAATTCTCATATAGATACCTGCTTCATTTGGCAGCTGATATGTCTAAGCTTAATCACCCAATTCGTTTTAGAAGCCATTTATTTGTGAATGATACGTCTGGAGCAAACCGGATCATCGCATTCATATTTTCCTTCCTTTGAAGCGTTTTTGTAGCCGCAAATACTCATTTTCCGCACAATATTTCCTAATGAATTTCTCAAAATAGTGCTCAAATCGTTCGAGCAGAACAGAAAATGCCAAATTTTTGTAAGCTAGCCAAAAAATGACATGGGCCGTGGACTTTCTGCTCCTATATACGTATGACTTCAATCTAGTATATGCCATAGTAAACTGAAATGCTAACAAGTAAGAAAACTCTAGTCGAGACCGCTCGACTAGGGTATACCCTGAACCCTGCGAAAAACCGTTCTTCCGTGTATTCTCCGTTTCTTTTATATTCATATGTACATATATGTATGTTCATTACAAGCAAAATATACTCACATACGCACAGGCGCACGCACACACAAACGCAAGTCGTTGCGTCAGCTGTATTTGGGCTGCTATTTGCATTCCAATGTTATGGGAAATTAAATGTTTAATAACTTTTTTCCAGACGAACGATTTTGATCAAACTTGTTGGGCGTGATCATGTCATCTATATGTATGTGTGTGCCTAAGCACAAGTCTCTAGTATTTGATATACGGGAGTTAAAAATTTGAGGCGAAGGGGGCGTGGCACCCAAAATTTAACAAAAAACGAAATTGCGTAAGGCCCAACTTACACTAAATGCAAAATTTGAAAACTCTAGCGGTAAAGATGAATTAGATAGAATTATATAACTAAATGAAGATATCGGTTTTTAATCGATAACATTAAAACGATGATAGTTATCGATTATTTGAAACAAACTCGATCGAATCGTGATATACACGAACCTCCATAAAAAATTTCAAGTCTCTAGCTCTTGTAGGTTCTGAGAACGACGCGTTCATACATACGGACAGACGGACGGACGGACGGACGGACGGACGGACGGACAGACAGACGGACATGGCTATATCAACTCGGCTTGTCACCCTGATCAAGAATATATATACTTTATGGGGTCTGCCACGCCTCCTTCTGCCTGTTACATACATTTCAACAAAAACATTATACCCTGATTTCCCATTTTCAATGGGTTCAGGGTATAAAAATGATTCAATGATTATTTTGGTTTAATTTGAAATGGATTCTATTTTCGTTCCTCTTACTTTATTTTGTGGCACACAATAACATAAATACCGTTTACTTTTCCTATTTAATGCATTAAAGACCCAATTACATATTTTAACTGCACTCAATGGGCTGCAAATATTGAAAGCAACGCCAAAAATATGCCAGATGAACAGTGATAAAGCACTCGGCCGGCTGTCCGGCCGGACATTAAACAGGTTCACTTCATTTGCCAAAACGACGGCCAAAGAATTTAATCAAAATTTATAAATCACTGCAATGCAGGAGAATAAATTGTGGAACTGTTTGCCAAGTTTCCAATAGAAGTTGTTTAGCTGCCAGAAATACGCTCCATAGCCGAATTTCTATGTGGTGTTCGGTCTGTGGTTGCGGTGCTGGCAGTCTGTGCAGCAGCGGCAACGACAACGGCAGCGGCAGCGGCTGTTTGCCACTTACGCTTGAATGCCTCGTCCAGTCATTGATATGCGAATGGGCCACAAAAAGTTCAAATTAAAAACACTCGACTCTGTGTTATTCCGCCCACTCGAAAGGGCGATTGTGACAGACTGAAAGCGAGGACGCAAAAAAGTTGCACAAATCAATTTTTCCATGCAGAGATCTGATGTCCAGACCATCGAACCGGACTTACTTAGACGTAAACTGACAGCTCTCTGTGCAACTGTTGCACACACTTTAAAACACGGCTTGACAAATTGTGCAGTAAAACTTTATGCCCCAAAAAGTTGTGTGAAGCGGGTAACTGGATTCGACGTACACATTGCGAAAGTTTCCCAACTTGATGTTCCATTTCAAATATGGCTAATCGACAAGCATACAACTGGAACGCCACACAGCGACTCGGCAGTCGGATTGTCCGTGCTCATGGACATGCGATCCTTAGTCTGCTCTCATTAAAAGTAAAATAAACAAGTAAAAGTTTCAAAATCAAAAGCGAATAAAAACAGCAGCAGCAGCTGAACTCAAAACAAAAGGAACTAGAGAAAAGCAAATAAAAATAAAAAACACAAAAACCACTTGAGCAAGTAGCAAAAGTTTTCCATTTATAACGAGCACAGTGCCATCCATGGCTATATGGCTGTATGGCTATATGCACAGGGGCATGTTTTGCTATGCGGGTGGGCGGGGCGATTGGTGAAACGAATGTGTATATCCTGCTGTCTCATTTGTTAGAAGCGCATGAGTGTTGGTAAAACTTTAAATGCGCGGTAATGAAATTGTTGGCAACAAATGCTGTCAACACACACACATACACAGCGCCACGCACACATGAGCGTTTTATGGCAGGGTTCCGGCAAATGTCGAGCATGAAGGCATTCTGCAGATTTCCAGCACCTCACCAAAGCCAAGCCAGAAAGTTGTCTGACTCAAGTGTTACGCCCCAAACAACAAGAAAAAACTGTGTTAAGTTGCCACAACTTGGATACGCAACGTGCTGGGGGCAGTCAGACCCTAGCGGGAAGGGGAGAAAAGCTCCACTTAGCTACACGTCTGGCCATAATCATATGAATGGCTTGGCATTTGGAGCATTAAGCTGCGGTTAAGCCACTAAGATAGTGTATATATTTAAATGAAAAATTCATTTGTAACAACCCAATGGAAATTGAATGTCCGCCTGAACAAATAACACTCAACGATGCAGTGCTGCCATATATGGAACGAGTTGCAATGGGTGCAAACTAAAGCTTTGCCAAGTTTTCTATGATTTTAAAAGCATTCTTAAATCCTCTTTCCGTTCGCTGGGTAATACAACGTTTTGCAAAGTAAAACAGTCGCTATCACATGGATTGTGGTAATTGTGTTAGCATTTGGTTCCGCAATAAAGTTTTGTTGAGCGCAATTACTTGGCAAAGAGTTTTTAAACAGGAATAGCTTACTTCAGCCAATAAACAAGATAATTGGGTTAATTCGTAGAAGATAGTGTAAGATGTTATGTAGCTGTACTAGTTTATTATGATAATATTAACTGAAGTTATTAAAGGAGTATAAAACATCACTTAATTGTCTGTTTGCTTTCAGCAAATGTATGCATAGATGAGGAAAGCGTGTGACAGTCCCAATTAGCATCAACATCAATGTGGTCCACTTAATTGCAGTGTTATTTATTGGCGCATTTGCATTAATGACGCAGCAGAATTCTATTTAATTAATGTCCAGTTCAGTCGTTACAGTCACAGTTAGTTAATCTTTAACTGTGTAAATTGTTATAAAATATATTTATAGCTTCAACCACCATGCCTTGGTGGCAGTATTCCACTGAAAGCTATTACCCCACATATAATAAGTTCGTGATCTAATATCAAAGTGCAATAGTCCATATAAAAATGGGTTATCAACTTTCATGAGCTATCAAATTTTCTGTTTATATGTTTACAGCATATTTGAAATCCTCACCCGGATCGTAATACCCAATAAAATGTTATGTCGTGCGTATAAACAATGATTGGCATTGGCACAGTAAAGCCTTAAAAAAAACTCTGTTTTAAACTGAAATTTTATTTAAGTTATTTTTTATAGTTTGCAATGAAAGCATCAATAACAGAGCTCTTTTAATCACAATGCATGGAATATTCTTATAATAAATTTGGGAAAATTTAGATTTTGGACTTTCTAGATGCCAATATTGATTTTGAAAGCACAAATTCCTATCACATTCAAAGGCGCAGATGATGGACCTCCTAGTCCGGTATATTGCACACCATCTTTACTTACAGTATACAATGCGATACAACTCCAATACAATTGTCAGTAAATATTATTACGAATATTTGAAAAGAAAAATGAAGGGAAAAACGTATTCCTGAAAGTGTATGGGCAGAGGCGTAGCAGAGGATGCATATAAAAATAAAAATAATTTGTAATGATTGAAGCTTCAGAGCTCATGGGCACCCACTATTTGAGTAATGATTTTTCTTATCGTCAGCCCCAGCAGACGTTTCTTTAGTTGTCAAAGGAGGAAGGTGTCACAGCTCGATTTCAGGGAGAGTTTTTTGTTATTTCATACTAATCAGCATAAGCTTCTTAATGTTCAGTGGAATTTTGAAAACAAAATATTAAAAAAATATATTTATGCTAAATTATTAAGTGTTAAGATTTTATTATTCATTTTTTTCGATTTTAGCGTTTATATTTAAATATATTTATATTTGACCAATAGCTGTAAATTTGTTGTGGAATTAAATTATCAGTAATGCAGTGCGTGCGTCGAATCGTAGTTAAGTCAAATATCCTCCGTAGCTTTCCGATAGTTCAAAGCTTTCGCTTCACTTGTAACAAGGACACGCCAGGAAAGGGTCTCATTCTTGGCATATACCAAGAGGAGGGCGACAGAGATGCTAAGTTGACGCAAACTGCAGAGGTCGTGAACGATCGCACTGGCGGAAAACTTGCGCAATTAATATGCGAGACCAAAATTGACGGGCGATTAGGCCGTGGAAAGGTATTCAACAACATTGATTCTGATTTTACTAGTATTGCTGTCGTAGGGTTGGGCCTGGAGGGCATCGGCTTTAACGAGCTTGAAATGATGGACGAGGGTATGGAAAATGTACGCGTTGCGGCCGGAATCGGTGCTCAGTCATTGCAAAGACTCCGTATGCCAGAAATCTATATCGATGGCATGGAGTACGCGGAGCAGGCAGCCGAAGGTGCTATGCTGAGCGTCTGGCAGTTTACTGATATGGTGAATAAGAAGAATCGACCAGTTAAGCCAAAGCTCGACTTGTATGGCTCTCTCGACCAGGAGGGCTGGGTGCGTGGCATTTTTAAGGCGGAATCGCAGAATCTGGCGCGTCGCTTAAGCGATTCGGCTGCTAACTGTATGACGCCTACGCTATTCGCTCAGGCCACTGTGGATGCACTGTGCCCGTGCGGCATCACGGTTGAGATACGCACCATGGACTGGATCGAGCAACAGCGCATGAATTCCTTTTTGATGATCGCTAAAGGTTCCTGTGAGCCCCCAGTACTGATGGAGATTAGCTACTGTGGCACTGCACCGGACGACAAGCCCGTGCTTTTCCTTGGCAAGGGCATCACATTCAACTCGGGTGGCCTCAATTTGCGTCCGTGCAAAGGTATGGACGAGTTTAGGGGGGAAATGTCCGGTGCTGCGGCCTGCGTAGCTATGATGCGCTGCATCGCGGCTCTGTCGCTGCCCATCAATGTGGTGGTGATAATTCCGCTGTGTGAGAATATGCCCTCGGGCATGTCTACAAAGCCGGGCGATGTCTGCACCCTGCTGAATTCAAAGGCAATGGCCATACGCGATCTGGACAAATCAGCAGTCGTCGTAATGGCCGATCCATTGATCTACGGGCAATCGAACTACAAGCCGCGGCTGGTGATTGATGTGGGAACGGTTGCCAGGGGTGCTCGACAAGCACTCGGTGGCGGGGCTAATGCGATCTTTTCCAATTCACATTACATCTGGAAGCAGTTCCAACGGGCTGGTTCCCTAACCGGTGACCGCATGTGGCGGCTTCCGCTCTGGAATTACTACAAAAAACAAGTTACGGATGAGCTCGGCTATGATCTGAGCAACGACGGACGTGGTCAGGCGACCTCTTGCATAGCGGCAGCTGTCCTCCATGAAATGGTTCCCTGTGCCGACTGGGCTCATATCGATACACACGGAACCGGAATGCTTAGCAAATATGGAATAGTTCCATATCTGAGTAAAAGAAAAATGACCGGGCGGCCAACTCGAACGCTGGTGCAGTTCCTGTACCAGCTAGCTTGTCCTGCGCTCAAATAATATCCTTATGTATATCTGTTGTTAGCTGTGTAGGAACCTGTATATGTAGAGCTTTTACTATCCCAACTAGGAACTCAAAAATCCGCTTAACTTAACGAATCTTTACTTTTATATCTCATGTTCTTGACAGGTCAAGAAGATAATCCTGACATTGTACGTAAATCAGATAAATATACAATGAAATGAAAAAACTGTTTTGATTTTTCGTGGAAAGCTTTTAAGGAGCTTCGCAGATGACACAGCATGTTTCATCCAAGTTATATAGGACATGAAATGGCTGCGTATGTCTTTAAAGGTAAAGCATTCAAGAAAACAAGTTAGCAAACTCTAGTCGTGGGTACCGGACTATGAGATCCCATGTGAACCCCGTCCGATCTGCGTTTTTATACTATTTCACGTAGTGATATAGTATATTGGTTTTGTGCAATGTCCGTCATGCTGTCCGTCCGTCTGTCCGTCCGTCCGTCTGTCCGTCTGTCCGTATGAACGCAAACCATTTCCACGCTATTGAAGCTAGAGACTTGAAATTTGAAATATATACTCGTGTATACCCTCGTCTGATAAAGTGTCAAGATTTTCCCGATACGCCCACTAGGGGCGTGGCAAATCGGAAAATGCATTTTCCTGTATCTCAGAAACACTACTTCTAGAAGAGCTAGAGAGTTGAGATTTTAACTGAACACTCATGTCGACATCCCAAAATCAAAAAGCTATGGCGGATATATCTACGCCCATTGGGGACGTGGCAAATCGGGTCAAACTGTATGTTCTACAGTTTTAAAGCTAGAACGCCCAAATTTGGCACGTGGGTTACTGTTACGATTCTATAAGGATCGCCCAAAAAATTTTACGGCCACGCCTACTAGGGGCGTGGCAAATCGGATCTGAAGACATAGTGATTTTACTAGTTTCGTTATATTTTGAGCACTATTGATGCTAGAGACTTGAGACTTGGTATATATACTCGGGTTAAAATCCCACAATCGAAAAGCTATGGCGGATATATCTACGCCTTCAGGGGGCGTGGCAACTAATATCAGCTTATATCTCCCACAGTTTTAGTGCTAGAAGCTTCAAAATTGAATGTTAAGTTACTGGGGGCCTCCTCTATCGATGCCCCAAAAATTATTGTTACGACCCAAAAGGGGCATGACATACAGAAAAATACCCTGTAATTTTCGCATTTTTCGAATGTAAGCATCCAAACTTTACAGTTATATTCCTGAACGCCCACTCTATGCACATGCCAAAAATTATTTGTCTACGGCCACTGGGGGCGTGGCAAATCAAAACTGAAAAATGTGCAGCTTCTGAGCCAATAACGCGCCAAATAATGACTTTGTGACCTTTGACCTTGTCTTTTGATTTGTTAAATTATATATATATGTTTGAAAAGAATATTTTATTAATACAAAATAACTAAATAAGGAAAATATAACAAAAATATCAACATGACCGCACCGGGGTTCGAGCCCACACCTTTACGCTCGCTACTTAAATCACATGTTCAGAGTTGCCACCTCTCTCATTTTGAGAGATGCCATCTCTCTCGATTTAGGTGCGTGTTTTTGCTAAGGTAAGGGTTCGATCCTAATTGAAACTGTCTGGCCACCTCCAATGAAAAGTTTTAGTCTGCAGCTAGTTTAAAAAATATAATGTGATAGATGCCCCTGTGTGCTGCTGGGTCGTGAAATAGTATTTCGCTGTCGGTTGCGTCCGACAGCAACGTTCTTACTTGTTTTTTATTTAAGTTCTGCATCTTGCATAAACGTATACAAAGACAAATTAAATTTTCAATTAAATCTATTTCGGTAGAACAGCTGATAAATCACAATTCAATTTGATAGATGCACGCAGTTCAATGTGAGTGTGAGCACACGTATTAGAAAACTGCGTACGCTTGGCGCTGCTAGCCGCGTGCTTTCCGAATGGAAAAAGTTTTCTTTAATAAATTCTGTTACCAAAAGGATTTTAATCAAATTTCAAGAATATTATCATTATCTACTGAATATTTGACATTTTGTAAGATAAATGTAAAATTTCCAGACTCTAGCTCGACGAGTTCATAAATACGGACGGGGCTAAATCGAATCAGCTCGTTGGCCTGATTAAGAATATATACCCCGATTTGCCATTTTAAATGGGTTTCGATTATAAAGGTGTAGTATTTACTTAATTTGATCTAACGAATATAGATGTGGAATTGGCAAATGCTATATATCTGTGGAAGGCTACAATATGTTTGGGCACTGCACTGCTCTCATTGGATATCTTCGCTTGACAGACAATACATAATATTAAAATGATAAAATTCTCTCTGCCACATTTATTAAATGAAAAACAGGGTTCACTTTGAGGCAAATTAAGTTGGTGCAAATGCAATGCAATTTATGAAATCCAATCACTTAAGCCGCGTACTTGGCCAATCATCGGTACGTTTTATGGCCGAATAGGAGCTAGGGCTCAACGTGTGTGCCTGTCGCAACCAATTATTGGGACAAATTTGCAATTTTCACACAGGCATTTTCAGGTTTGACACGTTTAGGCCATTTCGCCGAGCGGCCCCGAGCATGTGCTTGTTGCCTAAAAAGGATATTTGCTTTTACACACCTACTTGCAGTCGGCTTTGGCCTCTTAGCTTTTGTTGATGAAATTGCTGCGGGATATTACTTTGAATTATCATAAATAACAGCGCACGGCAACAGCAATGACACTTATGTAACCAAGTATGAGCGAGTGTGTGTTTGTGTGTATGTATGTGTGTTTGTGTTCGATGCCTAAAGGGATCAGGTGGTCGTCCGCTGCGTGGCCTTCATTTGGGGTTGTCTTAGGCCTTAGCCCGGTTATGATGTTCCCGCTTGCTCGTCTGTATGTGCGTACTTATGTGCGTGAGCTTGTGTGTGAGCCAGTGTGTGTAGAATTCAATAATGTTGTCTGCGTGTGCTTCCCAGCTCGACGACAGCAGATGCAGATGAAAGGGTGGCCGAGCTTAGTTCAGTCAGTATACATAAATTACCCACAATGAGCCTAACTGCACGACTTGTCGATACGTTTATGTGGCACTCAGGCGAAAGCGATTTTCAAGCATTTATTAATGTGAGATGAAAAGACTGGAAATGTTTTGATCGCAAATTACAAACACCACACAATGTCCTTTAAGGATTCATGTACACAGAGACTGTTGTGGACTTAAATTGCAGTGTTTTGCTGAGGCTCGGCGCGCGTATAAGTTGAACTGTCGAGCAGATAACCATGCCCTGCTTGGTATTTAAATTGCTTTCCAGCTGGCAGCTGCTCCAGAGCCTACTTCGGGGCACATTACATCTGCCGTGACATTTATGAAAAATTCAGCTCGCTCTGGCCTCGGCCGGGCTGTGCCGCCTGCCGGCTGCAATTTAATTTTAAATGTTTGCGGCCTGCGTAGGCCGTAAATTCAAGACCTTTAAAATCCATTTGCGAACTTTTAATGCAATGAGCGCAACTATATTAAACTCTTTCGCATGGAGCATAAGAGGCCTGTGCACAGGCCTGAACGAAATCTCAACTCAATAAAATATTACGCAGACAATCGAAGCTGTACTTATTGAATTAATTATGTGAGTGCTCATGTAAAAGCATATTTAGTTCTCTTCTACCCTTTCCTCGTATATCCGTCCATCTTTCTGGTAAGATGTAGAGCAACAATTTATATGTGAATGGAATAGGCCATGGGATCAACATATTGTTGGCTCAACTGCTTTGTCAGCCAACAATAATTTGTTTGTAAACAATGAAAAATTCAATTACAGCTGCCTTTCAGCCTGCCTTTCAAAAGCTTATGAGCCAAACAAGCCACAAGAAAGTTTGTTTTCAAAATGTTTATGTATATGTTATGTATGTGTGTATCTGCGTGTGTATGTATGCAAAGCTCATGCTGCAGAGGACTAGGCTTTTGCCTAGAACTGAATAAAGGACACACCCTTAGCCACAAAGCAGCCATTGACTTGTGCTTTGTTTTGTTCTCGTGATTGTCGAGGGCTGATGGGGATTGTCGATATTATCGTATGCTTTAACAGTATCGCCTTGTTTGAAGAAGCATCTAGTTTAAAAAGCACAGTTACGAATATCCATTATCAGGTATTTCAATTATTTTTATACTTGATTCTGACTTTATCTTTAATCCTAATGGCAATTAGCGAAGTTCGATTAACTATGAATCAATTAAACTTCGTTTTGTCATTACCATTTACATTTTCCAAGAGGATTCAAAAATATCGATACATTCCAGTGCAATTCGCTCGATAGAGTCAGATTCAATTAGTCTATATTAAGTATGTATAGCAACATTCATAATAATTACCACTTAGAAATTATGGTGAAAATTCAGAACGCTCTATAAAGAAAAAGAAAATTACTTCGTTGTTTTTCATTTTTTATTGGAGTAGCTTACCTTATATTTGCTAACTTCCTCATTATTTTTCAGCAATTCAGCAAGTTCCCAAAAAAATCAGCTGAATTGCTACTAGTAATTACTTTTAATGTTGTAAATTAGAATTTCACATTATATATTTTCTTCTAATACTTATTTAGTTCTTTCACTTAACAAATAACATTTGAAACTGAAATTTAGTGGCGGCAAATTTAAATTGAAGTTAAGAAAGGATGAGGATATGTCTCGGTTTCTCTCCCTATCTCTATTTCACTCTCTCTCTCTCTCTCTCTCTCTCTCTCTGTAATAGTAAGTGTAATTAATGAGTTTTAGATAGAAGTATATAAATATATATATTGGAATAAACTAATTATTATATACACACTTGATTCCAATAACCTAAACTGTTTTTGCTTTTACAAACTTCTCTTGATTTCCTTCATTTTCAGTCATTCATCAAAATATATGTAAAAGCTTTTACTGTCCAGACAGCCACTTACAAATTTTTGTATTTTTAACTTAATTAAAGTGCATTTTATTAAGATCAATTTGTGATAAACTAGCTCTGTAAATGTATAGTAAGAAAAGCAAAAGCAAAAGCAGAAGCAAAAGCAACGAGTACGTGGTCAATAAGGGTGACGACGACGACGGCAGCGAGGAGGAGAACCAGGATACACTGCCAAAGGCAATCATCGCAATTTAATATTCATGACATTCTCATAGTCAATGTATTTTCAAAGTGTTGCCAGGAGCTGCAACTGGGGACCTGCTAAGGAATGAGTGCTGTTCAGGCGACAAGCATTTGAAGCTCCAAGTGATTGATGAGTTTTTTATTACACTGGACCAGAGAGAGCATCCTGTAGACCTAGTATGTAGACTGTATAATGTGGTGTTCAAAAAGTAAAGTATGACTTACTTTAATCGAAATATATGTTTAGTTTATCATTTGCTTAAAATCAGCTGAGACTACATGTTAGTCCGACAGTTCACTTGCTAGTCGACTATCGTTGTTGTTTTAAAAGTGTTAACTTCACGTTGTCCTGTTCACTAATGCAGATTTGACTATTTTGTCGGCTGGCATTCTGTGATCCGCCTCGACGTGAGTCCGTACCCCATCATACGTTCAATAAGAAATGAACCCAATTCCTTTCCCCTTGGTGGTACACAATGCTGACACAAATTGCTCATCTGTTATTTATCATATTGAGGGCTGTCCTTCTGCGATGATACCACATATGTGTTCCTATTTTTACATTTCTTTGACATTCTTCGTTGTTCAATATACCCTATAATCATTGAAAATAGTAATGCATATGCATGCTTCTATACACAGCTAAGTTATTCAAGAGCTCAGTTTCCCTTTCAGAAAGGAGGTAAGAGGTACTGCTCATCGTCGAGTATCTGCTGCTCACAACATTTTACTCTGACTTGCTTAACTTTCGTGTTGTGGGTCGTTTTCCTTTTTTACTCTTTTGCCTTTCGCTCCACTGCAACTGGCTGATTTGCTATCAGCGATAAGCCAGAAGTCCGGATAGCTCTGCCCATTGTTCTCCATTTGCGGTTGCTAGCCGGCAGCTACTTTAGCAGGCGTCTGCGAATTAAATTCACAGTGTTGTGTTTCTTCTTATTGCTATCAAAGCAGAAGTTCTTTGTATATGTAACGGCGCTCGCTATCAACTGATTTCTGGCTTACTAGCAATATGCCACTGGCCACTGGTCACTGGCCATTGGGCATTGGGCTTTGGCATTGGCTAGATTATTAATTGTGGTGCTATCGTTGAACCAGAAATAAATTGGCCTTTCAAAACTGTTAGCAAGTCGTTGTATGCTGCTGGGCAATCTCTTCATTGTTTAGCTTCGGACCATTGTTAGGGCCGGGCAAGCTCGACTGCACCCGAATTGCGAACGTCTTGTTTGCCGGTCCGGCCAAGAAACATGCAAATGATTAACGATGCCCAACATTTTGTTCGTCTCCTTTGCTTTGGCTGGCGTCGGCTGACGGGCATAAACAATTTGGCTTATTGACATAATTACGAAGAGTTTTTAATACACACTATCAGGAGCTAATCCTTGGCAGCCGGCGCTTGATTTATGTACTCCATAATGGCCAAACATAATTTGTCTGTAGTGTCAACATTGGCGCTGGCTTACGCCAAAGAATTGCATAATTAATGGTGGAAATTAAAAGTAAATATGCTAGCCAGTTTATCCCGACACCCTCGCCTCCAGCTCGCCTCTCGCTATCTAAATATTTCTGAAAAACGCCCAGAAAGTCAGTCGGCAAATCCCTTTGCATAATTGAAATCTGCTGCAAGGAAGTCGCATTTTAAGACAGCGGAACAAAAAAAAAAATGAAACCAACGTCGCGTCGCATCGAGTTCCGACGGATGTAAGTCAGGATGAAGGAGCCCGTTCTGCTGCACAGCGAAGTAGGACGAGGCTCCGTCACAATTTCAAAATAATATTACCCTTCACTGAGCTCGAGTTTATTCGAAAATGAATTACGTTTGTGACAAATACATTATTAATAAGCATTCGTTAAAAACAAATAAAGATACTTCGAGATTTCGTGTCAGATACTTTGTGTGTATCTTATCCTATACTATATATTATTCATAGAGATGATGGTGAAGAATATGTTGGAATAATAAAAACCATATTCATGACATAAACTGATTCTGAATTAAGATCTAAAGATTATTGAAGAAGAGCCTTTAAAAAAGTAAGTGTGAAGGCCGAATATGCCGCAAGCATTAGCATCCGCCTTTAGTTTACTTTTTCTATCATTTCATATTTTAACTGACTTTGTTTGTTTCTTTGTGTAATGAAAGTTATATTAAAGCTCTGCGAAAAAATTTGATAAGAAAAATGATAGACTACCCAAATAAAACAGGTCAGATCTAAGATCCCAGGCAGCTGTATCCGGTCTTATTCATCATACACCATTTTACGAGCCCTTGCCAACAGCAGGGTATTAGCCATTGCAGCTACCCCTTGGGTGTATTTTCTCCATTCTCACTCTCTGCTTTAGCGTGTTGTGACGCCAGCTACAACTTGTTCATTTTGCACCATCACAGTTTTCTTTTCTTCGGATTTCTCTTGTTGTTGTTCCAGTGGAAATTAGCCGCACGGTTGTAAATAGAAACGCGTTTTTCTTGGGGCGGTTTTTCGCTGAGTTTTTGACACTTTAATGTTTGCTATCCGATTGTTGTCGTTGTTGGTGGATTCATTAGCGAGCACGTGGCTGCCGGCAC
The DNA here is from genome assembly GCA_961210405.1 of Drosophila mercatorum. Lineage (NCBI taxonomy): Eukaryota > Metazoa > Arthropoda > Insecta > Diptera > Drosophilidae > Drosophila > Drosophila mercatorum. The sequence continues at coordinate 22,602,336 of CAUIUS010000004.1, read as the reverse complement.
CTCATTTTATGGTAGCATATAATGGCCATCCCGCATTCAATGTTGACAACGAACCCCAAACGCCATTCTATAGCTTGTGCCGATATAAGGTAGCGCTGAAGTTTGACTTGAATTTGAGCTCTTTAAGCTTGGAATCATTGCCAAAAATTCCACAACTTAGTGAAACGATAAAAGCACATTAATATATAATATATTTTCGTCCGCTTAGCTTTGACTGCTGTTTACTCCAGCTGCCTGGAAAAAGTTAGCATCAAAAAAGTTTGTCTTTATGATATAATAATCCGTTTATACATATCTAAAGTGTTTATTCTGTAACCAAGTGAAGCGAGCAAAACATATAAATATATAATATATTAAAGTTGGTCTAACTTAGATTTCGCTCTGATCCGTTAAGATATCTTGGATAAGATGCCATGAAAAGTTTGTCCGTTTATTCATAGGCACATGAAAAGTTTCCTAGATATACAATAAAACATTTCAAAGTTTTTTATACAATAATATAATTTTAAATATCAGTCATAAATTTGTTGATAAGCCTCTAACTAGTGGGCTGTTTACGCATAGATATGAATAATAAATACGAAATAGGCGTTCAAGCCAAAGTTGTAACTCTCGCTGCCAGAACGAGCATAATGAGCGACAGCGACGACGACGCTTGCTGCATGCATTGGCCCCTGCAGAAGGCGCTTGAACGCCCTAATGCTTGGATTCGTAAATTTATGCAATCTGCAGCAGCGGAGAAGCAGAAAATGTACGTAAATTCTGAGCAGCTTCCGTTGGGTGAAATATGCGAAAGGAATTTGCATTTTGCTGAGTCACACGGTATGCGACGCCCTTCATGAGGCCAGCCTAATTTATGCGCCAAAACAGTTCATTATTATTGGTTTGTGCCTATCGAACCATTACTCAGTTAATCAGAACTGCTTCGGACGAAATGAACATTTATATATTACCAAAAACGGAAAATTAACAAGTAATATTGCGGCGGTAGGGCGCTACCGACTGCATAATACTCTTGAAAGAGAGAGTGAGAGACATCTTTAGTCCAATGATCGTAGATATCGTTTCCTTTGGTCATAGATATTTTGTATATATGTCAACGCGAGTACATATACATTTTAAATTTCAAGTCAATCAAACTTTAAATTAAAATTAATTCATCCCCAGCGGGCGTATCCGGAAAGTCTTTATAGTTAAACTAAGTTAACCTTAAGCATTCCATATCAGGTGAACGGCTGAACATACAGACGGACAGTAATACGTGCATTAAACAAAACCTACATACTCTTTCACCTGGTGCACGAGTAAACAGGGTCGCTTAAGTTAAAGTTTGCTAGAGCTCGTACATGATTATATATATGTATATGTATTACCTGTGCCATCCTTCATCATTTTAGACCACCTCCAATAATAGACCACGCAATTCCAATAAACTCTTGGTTATTAAGCCAAATGCTTATAGTCTAAGTTTTTTTCGCCGTTTGCTTTTTGGCTGCTGCGCATTTTCTATGGGTCATTATGCACAAGTCGAACGAGCTTTAACGAGCTGCTTTTCATTCGCCTTTGAGCTTTGCGGTGCGCTCCGCTTAGCCCGTGGGCTAAGCTGCAGCGGCTCAATTAAAACGGCATTTGAAGTGGTCTGCGGACTGCATCCTTATGTAAGCACAGCTTTAAGGACTCGATTGTGTTGTTTTGTGGGTTTCGCATTGATCGATGGCTGCCATTGCTTCAGGTGCAGTTTGTAGTTGACATACTCGACGGCCACTCAAATGCGAATGTTAAATTCACATGAACTGGTCGGGCGATGCAAATAAAGCAACAATGGGGCAACAACAAAGCTCCCACACACACATACACTATATACATATACATATATATATATATATATATATATATATATATATATATATATATATATATATATATATATATATAAATTCGAAATTACGCATACATCAGTATAGCTTTGTATGTATTTACGTTCGTGTTGGCAAATTGACGTCACTTATGTCCTTTGGGCTACTACGCAAAAGTAGAATTTGCATATTTTTGCAGCTTCCGTGCAACCACACTTGGCCAACGATGTCCTTGTTAGAGAGCATTACAATCCTTGAATACCATCAGCATCTCCAACGTTTGTGTCCTGTGTACCGTGTCCCATGTCCTGGGCAAACAGCTGCCCGAAACCTGTTTAGAGCGCAGCTTACAAATTTTCAAAGTTCTTACACAAAAATGTGACATGTGTTCCTGTCAATTTCGGCCTAGATCCGTGATGCCATTGTTATTTTTGATACTCTGCCCAGTCCAGCCGCATGCAGTGTTAGCTGCAAAAAAAATATTCCTTGCAAAGTATTTAAATAATCCTCCTCTGTCCCACCAAGTGCCTGCCCACCCCCTTATGGTTGGTCAAAAGGTCAAGATAGAACTCCTCGCACGAATAAGCATATAAATTGCTTCATTAAAAAACATATAATAATAGTAGTATAAACATATGTGCCCGACTGTCATATACCTTGTCCGGAATGTTAGATGAAATGGTAGGAGAATAATACGAAAACCTAAATTAACATAAAAGTTAATTTTCATAGAATAGGATTTTCAAAATTGAAGTGGACATATTAGTAGGCACAGAAATGTCAATGGACATGCTGATGATACATGCTATATATCTTAAGCAGAAGAGACAGAATGCTGATTCAAATATTTGGTTATATGGCAATGGTTTTAAAAGTTATTAAACAAAAAACAACAATCCATCAACTTCACGTCTCTCGCACGCCAAATAAAAGTCGCTCAGATCAAACATGCCAAAAAGTATGCTACATATTTTGCACACAAAAGAAGGACACTTGACTGCATCAATCACCGCCAAATGCTGTCAATCTAGAAAGAGCGTCTGTCAGATGCTTGACAAGAGGAGCAACAAGCGAGCGGAAGCACTAATTAAACTCTCGAATAAACAACCAAAGTGCGGCTGAGACTCAGCCACAGAATTCTTTCAATGTCAGACAGCATGCAAATTAGCTGAAGGTCAAGCAATCGACGAAAAAGAATAACCACGAACTATGCGAAACAAAACGATAAATACCAGCCCCAAGCACTGGCTACGCCAACAAATAACTGTGAATTGCACTACAAATATATATTTCATGTTTCGATGCTTCGGAAATAAGAGCCGTTCGGCCGCTCGGTACGCGTAAACAATGCGAGCGGCAAAGAGCGAACGATTCGGCCAAAGAGAGCCAAATGCAGCGGTATTAAACTGTTATACTTTATGCTGCCGTGGTACACGTGTACCAAAAAAGGAGCAACTCACTCAGCGTTTGGTACCAAACAAAATAATAATGGTTGTTAAATAAATTTAAGTAAAGTTCACATATACAATTAGTCTAAAAAACTATATATGCATACTGAAGAATATTTAATATATCTATATAATATATATATAATTATTATTGAAATGGTACTTTATACGTTATATGCTATTAGTTTTTGGTACAAAATGAGAAGGCAATAGTGGATAGCTCTGGTGCTGCCGCTGTTGCTCAGTCCACACGCAGACTTCGGAGTGTGAGTAAGTGGCAGCGGTTGAACGAGAGTTTGCAAGAGCGAGATGGACAAAGAGAGAGAGAGAGAGAGAGAGAGAGAGAGAGAGAGAGGGCGAAAGATGTGTAGGTGTATGTGCAGTGTTCTATTAGGAGGCGAATCGTGTACCAATGGCTTTCGGCGTAGCCACGCGGTTAATTTGATGTGAAAACAAATGCTTAATGACCAAAGTTGCAGTTAGAATTTTGCATGCGCCGCTTAAGTGCTTAACAGTGGCAAATGTTTACAGTCAATTAGAAAATGGCTGACAGGTGCGAAAACTAACCTGAAGTGAATAAATGCACCGTTCGACAGCAATGCAATTGGGACATTTATCAAACTACCGCTGCGTATATTAAATGCTAACCACAGGCAAGGACGAGTACATAAAGAGGGAAGATTAAGATGGATATTGAAATTCGAAATAAGTTACATTCCAAATTGATAATTTTTTTTTTTATATCAGCATCTATAGTAAGATCTTGATTAGTTTTTTATTCGAATCAGAATTCGATTCGATAGTCAATAAATATTCATTTATAAACTAACTAAAATAAATGGGCATATGCCTTGGTCGTCCTGCTACTCCCAAGTGCTGAGTACTTCAGTTTTAAATTGGCTTTTCGGGCGTGTTTTCATTTGGCTTATTCACGCTGCAAATGGACAACTGCACAAAAGCAATCAGGCAACTCCCCTGAGAGGAGCACCTAATCAAAACAAAAACCTCGAGCACAACAGTAAGAAAAACAGCACCTGACACAACAGACAATTGACAGTTGCGAAAAAGTTGCAGGAATTTGTTCAGATTTTAAAATAACAAACTTTGTCAACTCGAAACAGCAAATTCGTTTATATTTTTGTGCAGAATAATAAATATGATTGTGCGAAAATAAATGTAGAAAGAGAATAGATAAGAATAGAGAATAGAATAGATTACAATGTAATAGAATAGAAAAATGTATAAAACTATAAAGGGTTTAATATTGTTACATCTTCTATGAAGCAACATTAAAGTGTCGAGGAATTTTACTGTGCCTAATTGAAATTAATTATCCAAATTCATTTCGATGAAATACTTTACAAGTAATTCACTTTGATTGTTGTAAATGCTCTCGACTGTTGACAGCAAATATTTAATTATAGCAAAAGCATATTTGCCACATAAAAACTAAAATTGTTTAGCAAACTTTTTAAGTGCCAATAAAAATATTTAGCTGTTGGTGTTGCAACTGCAACACACACACACACATACACAAGGACAGCGACAACAATGTTGCATAGAAATTTTCATTTTCCTCTCCACACTCTGAATGCTTGCGAAAGGAATTTAGTTACCGTAATTGCGATGCAAATAATTCAAAAATGAATTATGTGAGAGGTAAGCGATTTGTGTAGTGACTGAAGGGGATTATAAACCCGATTGTTTAAGAAACTATGCTTGGATGCGAAAGCCACGCGTTTTCTACCTCTGATATACGCATTCATAAACACCACAATAATGTTGCATGTTGCCTTGAGTTGCAATCTCATATATATATATATATATATACCGGTATATATGTATATATATATATATATATATATATATATATATATATATATATATATATATATATATATATATATATATATATATATAATATTTATTCAGGAAGTAAGCGCAAGAAGTACAGATAGGGTATAGAGAGCATTTATGGAGTGAGCATGAAGAGAGAGAGAGAGAGAGACAGAGAGAGCGACATTCATGCTCGTACAAATGCTCAAATGATTACTAATTACTTTATAGTATTCAAGTGATAACTTATTACTATACAATATATAGTAGAATGTTCTCTCTATCACATATATATATATATATATATATATATATATATATATATATATATATATATATATATATATATATATATATATATATATGTATTGGCAATATTCCTAATCTCGTTTTTGTAGACTGATAATTGAATAGCAATAGAGCTGAAATTGTTGAACAAGCCAGCAATTGTTAAATAAGTGTATTAAGCTGATTGCAGAAGGCGTGGTAAGGTATTCAAATATTTTGGATCAGGAGAAATAGTTGTACAGAATTAATCTGTCAGTGAGTCACTACTGGGTATCTTATATCGGGTATTTACTACTGGGTATTTTATAGTCGAGTATTCTTAACCATTAATCTGTTATTATCTCGTAGTCTAGCGCTCTTAACCTCTCACTACACAGTCTCGTATAGTCGCGCAGTCCTACCCACTCTCTAAAGGGTATCTCACTACTGGGTATCTTATATCGGGTATTTACTACAGGGTATTTTATAGTCAAGTATTCTTAACCAGTCATCATTTATTATCTCGTAGTCTAGCGCTCTTAACGTCTCACTACACAGTCTCGTATAGTCGCGCAGTCCTATCAACTCTCTAACGGGTATCTCACTACTGGGTATCTTATAGTGTAGCACTCTTAACCAGTCCCTAATAAGTATCTTATAGTCGCGTAGGCTAAGCCACACCATGAAAATAAAGTCAAGAAAAACAGCATCAACACTGACAAATATATGAATGTCTCATAAAGTGTGGGGAAATGCTGCAGGAAAATTGCCAACAGAGCGTGGCCCAATGGGTGGGCAGAGGCAGCGGGTGGTAGTTGGTGTTACCAAAGCTATTGTTGTTGCTACTGTTATTGTTATCGTGGTTGTTGTCACGGCTAGTTGTCAATTGCACTGCGCACTTGCTAAGTGCTTTGCGGGCGGGCTACTCACACATACAGGGACACACACGTGTGTGTGTGTGCTAAAATTAAATTGTATAATGTATGTCTGATTGTGTGTGTGCGTGTGTGTATTTAAGCGGACGAACAAACAAAGTGTTTTAACAATTTCGCCTCGAGAATTTACGAGCTCTGCTGTTGCCATATTAAAAATCATAAAGCATCAGCAGAAGGACGCGAATTAGTTAGAATACGTTGGTTTCTGATAGTCGACAACAAGCTACCCATTAAAAAGTGGCCCTGACTCTTCACAATATAAAGTAAAATATTAGGAACGAGCAGTCTTAAGCGTAGCTCTAAAGTCAAAGGAGCCGAAGCTCATTTATATTTGTTGTGAAAAGAAGACTCTTTATCAGGTGAGACAGGCTTATAGTGATTATATATGAGTCAATAGTATTGACATCGACTGGAGTCAATCTAACTCTACAACTGAAACAACACATACGAAATGTATTATAATCCTTAAGCCTTTACTATTCTCGAGTCCCTCGATTGCCTCGATTTAAGCGGCCTCAAACATAACTCGCTTAGATAAAAGTGTGATTATGTTATTATGTGGCCAATGATAAATCATATGTATAAACATTACTGTTTATTTAATTTTCCGATTTCCATTTAAATAGTTTTGAATACCCTTTAACAGCAAGGTTACAGGGTTCAAATTGCAAGGAAGCCAACCCAAAGAGCTGAACTTGAAGCGATTCATAGCGCGGGCTTTTGTTGCCAAAAGCAACGGCATTAAGTGCGAGTGTGTATATATGTATATGTATGTGACTGTATATGTGTATATTGCTGAAAGTCACGCGGAATGCAGAAGCATAAGAGAAATTCTAAGAAATATTTTACGCGTGGCAACGTTTTGTTGCAGCCATTGTTGTTGGTGTTGTTGTTGTTGACTTAGTTGTTGTTGTGCTGCCTTTGGCGCTACTGAAGAGTTTTTAAGCAAAACAAACAAATAAACAAACAAAACGCAAAAAAAAACTTTTTGCGCAAAACAAACAGACAGAGGACTACGAAGACGCGACGTCGACGTCAGCGACGACGCAGACGCCAACACCAACGCCGCAGGCAGCAAAGTTGATTAAAAAAAGGAAGAGAAATAACGTTGCAAATGGCTCGTCCTTGGAACTTTCGATACCTTTTCTAGTATTTTGCATTATTGGATTTGAAGAATCGTGGCAACTATGCTGGCAATCAAATGGAAAAGCGTGAACGCCGCAAACGAAGTCCCCAGCGAGCAGAAACTTATGGAGAAGCTCTTGAGATTTCATTAGGGAAATGAATGGGCAGCCGAGCAAGGATTTATTGGCGCAGCGGCGGCTGCAGACAAATGTTAGTTAGTTCCGTTTTCAATCAATGGAGATAAGAAGGAAAGCACTTAGTTCCGCTCTCCATCAATTTAATTAACACTTCAATTGCCAGTGGAGTCTTTAAAAAGCATCGATTTAACTGCCCTTTTAAAATGACATAAAATATTAAAAAACTGCACTCAAAAATTTGTGGACTCTCACCTTAAGGTTATGCTAATGATGTAAGAGTTACATATATAATAATATATACATATATATGTATACATATATTGTGGAACAATTCAAGCAAACTGAGCGTGTGAAAAGGCCTTCTGACTATTAGCGCTTACGTTATGAAACAGACGAAAATACACTTACGGACAGACTGCTGTCTGCAATTGCTAATTAATCCTTTTGCCTGTTCCATCCATTTTTACTAAGCCATGATGTATAATTAAATTATTTGAGAAGCTCACTAAGTTGATGGAATACGAACTGCCATGGAATTGGTTTCATTTATCAAAGACTTTTTCCAACGAAACTTAATTTACAGATGGAATATAATGCATTTTCGAGAAGCTCACAAAGACTTTGCAGGACAGTATAGACTCTTCGTCTAGCCAAACTTTCTTTTGTCAGTTATTTTGATTCACGCTTTTCTAGCGCATATTCGGAGCTTGATGGGTGTGGTATTTTTTATTGGGTAATGCAATTACACCAAACTGTCAACTGACTGTTGTTTTCTAATTTCTGACACATTCGGCACAGGCTATGGGGACGGCGTCAAAGAAGCCGCCTGGCCCTGTGCCTTGTTTCCCAACCTCTAACCCAGCTCGACCCTGCCTAGGCCTCTCCATGCTTCCGCTTCCGTTTCCATTCCTATTCCCGTTCCCATTCCCATTTCATTCCCCGTTGCAGCAACTTTCAACATTGCTAATGTGTCCCATTTGCAATGGCAAACCACTGAAGCTTAACACGTTGTCTACGCAGACATTGGCCACAGAGCCACGCCCCCAGGCAACAGTCACGTTGCACTCGAACACACACACACACACACATACACATACATAAGCAGAAAGTAGTGTAAAGTTTTGCACTGAAATGTCTGCCTTAGTTTTTGCTTTTTTATGTTGGCACACATTCATCGCTGCTGTTGCATTGAGCAGTTATGTGTGTATCTGTGTCTGTATGTGTGTGTGTGTGTGTGTATAACTGTTCAAAGCTGCATGTTTGGCCAGCAGCAGCAATGGCAACGGCAACGGCAACGGCAGCTGACTCTGACGGCGTTCCCAACGGTAATTGTCTCGTTACTCTCTTTGCATGTTGGCAAACATGGCACATTTTTGCAATGCCCCAAGCAGAGGCTCCACTGTACACGAGTGCAGTTCGTGAAGTAATCACCATTATTGTGAATCATTGATCTATCAGATTGATCGATGTGATAGATGAACATATCAATTTGGGATGATCAATATATATATAGTTAAATTCACTTCATGGATAGAACTTGTATTTGATATAGTTAACAAATCAAGAAACTTTGGGATCCGACAAAGGCACTTTATTTCCCAGCCACGTTAGCGAATAAACTTGGCTCAGTCTGTTTATCCTCAAAGTTATTTCTGTCCAACCTGAGCATTATTAGCGGAGCAACCCTCGCTGCTGCTGCCCAGGCAAGGGTTAACAGAGTGAGCACACAGGTTGACGCTCTGCTAATAATTTATTTACACTTAACGTTTTATAAGCACTGAACCGCTGGGGAGGCGCCACTGGGAGGACTCGATGTTGAGGAAGGTGGCGGGAATCAGACCGTTTGATTATACAAATATTTGCCAGCTGGTTTTTCCCCTTTTTACCTCTTAACTGGGCTGCCAGTTGCCATTTGCCATTTCAGTGTTGAAGCTAAGTGAAATATGCACAATTTCCGATTGCCATTTCTCGGGCTCCGTCGGAGGTGCGCGGGGCCAGGTTGTTAACGGTGTGTGTAAAACATAGTTAGATGTGTGTAATTGCCGCACACACTCGCAGCCTCACACACATGTGCATTGCAACGGTATTTTGTTAGGCGGAAGAAGGCCAAAACGAAACTAAAGCTAAAGCGAAAACTAAAGCTGCCAACAGGCAACAGCAGCAATCGTTAAAACCAATTGCAGTCTGTCTATGTGTGTGTGTGTGTGTGTGTGGCATAAAGTACGAATGTAAATGCACTTCTAATGGCTATTGGCTAAGACAAAGTTATGCTGTGCACTTATTTTAGATCCCTAAGTACCTTTAAGGGATATATATCCTGGATGCCACTTACGTTGCACGTATTCGAGGTAGCAGTTGGGGCTTAGCAATTGGATGTGATTTGCATAGCTAATGCGCCGATTTCAGATAGTATAGAGCTCAGCTGGGATATTCCTCACATACGAGTTAGATATGGACACATATATGGAGTCTAAAACAAGAGCAAGTGTCCTCCACTCGGCAGTGCATGACTTGGAGACACCCTGAGCATTAGAGGTATACGATATACATTTCGAAGATCTAGTCTCTTACTTCAACAGATGCCAAATCCGAAACTAGTTCAAACAGAATTGCGATTTTACTAATGGAATTCGAAAGCGACTGCAAACATTTCAGTGTATATATACAGAGAAAACGCGTGCGCTTGGCTCTGTTTGCCAATTGGCCAAACGTTTTATTGACTAACTTCTATGGTACTTCACGGAATTCAATGAAATTTTCAGCAGATCAACGAATTCCATTGAATGTGCGGCAATTCAGTAAACATTGAAACTTTTTCACACATTGACTATATTTGCAAGTGGGCTTTAGTGTCCAGAGTTTTGTCAAAGTGGGAACCGGTATCCAAAATACAACAGGAATATAGTCTAATAAATGAAGGTCGATAACATTCGCTTACATTGCACAGGAATAGTTATCAATTATCAAAAGCTAGCGTGATCTGTGCCTGTTATCTGGACCCATTGAAGATGGATGATAATAATCTATAAAAATGTATTTAGGGAGCAGAAATAGACGTGGCGAACTGTTATATGTTTCCATGTAGCTTATAGCATCTCTTACACTATTGTTCGACTGGCAGACTCGCATTAAAAATTCACAAGATATTACTACTAACTGATAAGGTCTAAAGACTAGAATCAGTTCAATATATGTATGTATATATTACGTGAAACAGTCTTCAATATTTTCAACGGAGATTGCGCTTGCCTTCGTCCAAGTTCGATTGAATTACAGTTCCAATATTCCGGCAACCGGAACTACACACCCACAGACAGACACACCCATACATACGAAACAATATATATATATATAGAAATTGCTGTCATAGCTATTAACAATCTATATTCGAATCGACATGCTCGGGTGCAATTTTTGCGATTCGGCACACTCAGTGCGACTCGATTCGATTACAATCTCTGCAAAGAGGCATCCGCTCCTCCTGCACACTCACACATACACATAACGTTGGTGTGGCATAAAATCCGACAAAATCATTTGAAATTCACTTGTGTGAGATATGTCTATGTAGGTATGTATGTCCATTCATATCGACATTGCTAGCAAAATTCAAATTGCACTTAAAATTTGTCTCTTAGATTTTCATTAGTTTCAAATATGAACTCTCTGAATGTGAGTGAAATGAAGTAAATACGTAAAACGATCATGAAGTACGATATTCCTTATCTATTCTTAAGCTCAAGCTCGACGGCCCAAAGTATAAAATAAAAACTCTGCTCTCAAAATAAGTTTATAATCTATTTAAATCATACCAATACATCAGATCATTCGCATTGCTGCTCTAGTCGGGTATGCCTGACTTGGAAACACATTTCGTTCTATTTCTTTTATACAGGCATACCGTATATAGGAAATAGACTTAAAATGACGGAATAGCGCTACTACGCATGGCAATTAGGGCAATTTCCAGTAGCGCAGTCCCAACTAGAACACTTTTCTTTCCTTTTGTTGTAAAATACATTTTATGATTTATCCTATTAACATCAGCAGACTTATCCGAAATAGTTCACATGTTGATTATGTATTTTACCCTTTTGCCTTTTCAGATCCGACTCAATGTGCGCAATATATAACCAGAACTGAGTTTAATTAAATACCGTAGATATTCTCTAAATGTCAACTTTCGAGGTCATAATAAGTTTAGTGTAAAAGTCACTGTGTATGAGAGTGCCAAACTGTAAGAAGACAATATTAAGGAACGCTACGTGATTATCTATAACAATTAGTCATATTTGTTTTTACAAATGTCTGCCGTCGAGCTAAATGGCAATGCGCCGGCCATGGAATTTCATCAGAGACAGGTGAGCTCCGTTTATTATTACACATATTTAATATTTTATACGTTCTGCAGTCAATCAAGGTATAAATCTGCTCAGTTAGCAAACCTACTTGCCCTACTAATAGTTTCGGGCGAGTTTTTACTGGCTCTTTTGGTTCTGCAGCTCCGTTATATAAAACCACTAAATTTGAAAGCTTACAAGCCAGAATTACAAAAAAACATGTAAGAACGTTGCAGTCGGACGCAACCGACTGCAAAATACTTTTTCACGTCCCAGCACCAGTCAGGGGCATTTATCACATTATATTTTAAAATTAATCTTAAATACCCACTGTCGCCGCTCAAATTAGCTGCCGAATGCAAAGAAGAAGCTTAGAACCTTAGCAAAGACATGAACCGCTCAAAACGAGAGAGCTACCATTTAGGAAAATGAGAGAGGTGGCAACTCTGAAAATGAGATTGAAGTTCGATGGCGAACGTAGAGGCTTTGGTTCGAACCCCGATGCGGTTTAGTCGATATTTTTGATATTTTTTTATTTAGTTATTTAGTGTTAATAAAATATTCTTTTCAATACATATGTAAAATTTGGCAAATCAAAAGACAAGGTCAATAGATAGAGGAGGCCCCCAGTAACTGAGGGAGATATAATCTGATATTAGATGCCACGCCCCCTTTGGACGTAGATATATCCGCCATACCTTTTCGATTGTGGGATGTTAACCCGAGTGTATATACCAAGTCTCAAGTCTCTGGCATCAATAGTGTTCAAAATATAACAAAATCAGTAAAATCAATATATATTCAGATCCTATTTGCCACGCCTCTAGTAGGCGTATCGGGAAAATCTAGACACTTTATCAGGCGAGAGTATACACGAGTATATATTACAAATCTCAAATCTCTAGCTTCAATAGCGTGAAAATGGTTTGCGTTCATACGGACAGACGGACAGACGGACAGACTGACAGACGGACGGACAGTATAACGGACATTGCACAAAACCAATATACTCAATATACTCAATATACTCAATATACTGAATATACTCAATATACTATAGAAGATGAAGGTCTAGAAAAGCTAAATAAAATATAAGAAGGTCCCATTATTCAAAGTTTTTTTGTTTTTGTCCAGTTGTATCTGCAAAACTCAACTGCCTTTAATCGCAGAATGTATACTTATATGCACATGCATATATATATATATTTATATATATATACATATTGTTCAGAAAGCCAGCGCAATCGCTCGGCATTGAGATGCCTTTTAGCAACTGCTATCTTAACTATGCTGCACTAAAACTACAGTTCGTACATCTCGTTTCTACTTAAAATGATGCATATATAGAACTAAATGGATATGTATGAACAAAATTAGAAATTGCTAATACTAATATACATTTTTATACCCTGAACCCATTGAAAATGAGAAATCAGGGTATAATGGTTTTGTAAAAATGTATGTAACAGGCAGAAGGAGGCGTGGCAGACCCCATAAAGTATATATATTCTTGATCAGGGAGAGAAGCCGAGTCGATGTAGCCCTGTCCGTCTGTCTGTCTGTCCGTCCGTCCGTCCGTCTGTCCGTATGTTTGAACGCGTCGATCTCAGAAGATATAAGAGCTAGAGACTTCAAAATTTTTTTGGAAGTTCGTGTATATCGATGTCTTCATTTAGTTATAAAATTCTATTTAATTCATCTTTATAGTTAGAGCCTTCTGCAATTTCGGTTTTTGGTAAATTTTGGATGCCACGCCCTCAAATTGCCCTATCGCCTTAAATTTCTAAATCACGTATTTCAAGTACTAGAGACTTGTGCTTTGGCACATACACACATATGAATGTCATGATCACGCCCAACTTTGATCAAAATCGTTCGTCTAGAAAAAACATTTAATATCTCATATTATCGGCCTCTTGCAGCAGCAGCAGCGAAGCTGATGAGACATAATGTTAGCAGATTGTGTGCTTGTGCGTGCGTCTGTGCGTGTGTGTTCTTGTGCGTGCGGCTGTGTGTGTGTGTATGTATTGCTTGCTACATACGTACATATAAAAGTAACGGAGAATGTTAGCGCCTCTTAGGAATCGCAGTTCTTCGCAGGGTTCAGGGGATCTCTTTGTCGAGCGGTCTCGACTAGAGCACTCTTACTTGTTTAATTCAAGGTTTATTTTTATTTGATGAGTATTTTCTTCATTGTTTTTCATATTTATTCATATATTGTTATGTTTCCCCAAAGTTGCTATAATTATGTGTTGCCTTTTTGATTTGACTTTTAAGAGTATTCAATCTTAACTGAATCAATGCATATATAATTTCCTTTTATTTACTACATTTTTCATATGCCTTCTATTTATTTTGGCCACCAGTGTACGCACAGGTTTCAGAACAGCTCCGAACAGAATAACAATTCATGACTCATGCACATTTGCAACATCTTCGCATTTTGTCTGGACAGTAATTTCCCGATTTTCCTTTTATCTCATATGTTATATACCCAGAACCCATTGACAATGGGAAAACAGGGTATAATAAATTTGTTAAATGTACGTAACGCATAATAAGTATATATATTCTTGTTGGCGAAGTTGATATGTTATTTGCATAGCAAGTGCTACTATTTCATATCAAGTATTGCCCAGCTGGTATATTCCTCACACACAAGCTGCTATATTCATCCAATATCTGCATTCCATCTTATATATACGCATACACATTTATTGAGGGACTCCACATGTGGAGTTACCATAGCACTCTCACCTGGCAACACCTTCAGAGCCACGCTCAATATTAGGCTTCACTAATGTCCCACTATACATACGTAATACGGATGCGAATTAATGTTTGGCGGGCCTTAATTTATCGCTGCAAAGCAATAACCAATACCAAGCTAAATATTTTCAAAATTATAACGGCATGTGTGTGCAAATTCTTGCTCTGCCACCAAAGGAACTAGTGAGAGTGTCACGAGTCGTGACTCACGACGCGACGCGACACGCTCTCGCTCCGTGTTCAGCTGCAAGGGGGTGGGGGTTGGACACCTGCGTTCAAAATATTAGTACACGCATAATTACAAATATAGTATCACTTGTGGGTACGACACACTTGGCAGTAATTATACTTTTCGATTTTCTTCAAATAATGCAATTAAAGTTTTTTTCTTTCGATATATATATATATATATATATAAATATATATATATATATATATATATATATATATATATATATATATATATATATATATATATATATATATATATATATATATATATATATAAATATATTTATATATATATATATATATACATATATATATATATATATATATATATATATATATATATATATATATATATATATATATATATAAATAGTTTCCAACAGACTTAAATGACTTTTACTTGCACTGTTACTATAATGATGGCCTTGACTGTATACCTAATTCTCCAGTCTCTACTGTATTCTGCGCGAGCAGCTCGCAGACAGCCGCTTGAGCTACGCAGCTCAGTTGCACTTTTGCTTTTCATCGTGTGTGAGGTTGTGGCTCTGATTTTTGCTCGGAGTTAGATAATCTTTATTTTATTGGATTTTCAATTAAACTTGAGTTTTATTTGTGTTTTTCAAAGTGAGTGAAAATTATTTGCTTGGTTCAAATGAAGGACGTGCGGTCTTTATTTGTCAATGATTGTGGCCTGAAGCCAAGATGCACCTCAATTACCGGCTACTGGCAAATTTTTTATCGCTGCTGTGAAATGAACAATGAACTGAACGAGGAATGGAAACAGTTGAATGCAGATATTTGGGTTAGTCTTTTCATTTGTTACCTTATTTTTTCTCGTTTTCGCTGTGTGCATTTCCAATATCTTCTTTGTCTCGACTGTAGTTTTCCGAATTTCCTTTTGCCTCACTTGTTCTCGTTCTCTTGATAGCCTGTTGCGCCTTGGGAGCTTTCAAGCTCCCAATTCTGTTGTGTGGTTTCAGCTTTGTGCTTCGCTGCCAGATGGCGCTGCGAGGATTTCCCAAGCTGTTTCTTTTGCTCAACAGAGGGCGCTTTACATGAGGCGCTTTCGGAGGCTTGTTCAATTGAATGCTTTGCTTAGCATGCCTGAAGGCGGACTAACAGGATGTTAATGTAAAGAGCTTTACTGTGAAACATGAAAACTAGAGGGCGCCACTTCGAAATTTATCCGCATCGACTCTTCGTCGAATTATTCAAGGCAAATAATGACACTTATTAGAGAATAGAAAGTAATTCAGATTTCAAATATGAATATAATATACATATATATAATAAAATTTCAGAAAGTTGAACAAAAAGATTGAATTTTTGCCTCTAAAGTCACAAAATGATAATTATCTTGCCGTGTGTTAAGAGTTCCTTGACAGACTGTAATTCTTGCATTTTTATTGGTATTTATTATTACTATTATTATTGTTATTGTTCGTATTATTATTACTATTGTTATCATTATTATTGTTAGTTCTATTAGTATTATTATTTGTTATTACTATTTCTTAATAATGGAACTTAATTTAATTTAATGGAAGAGTGGTTCAATAAGTGGTTACTTCTTGTTCTTCTTAAAGCTCCGGATTGAAATCGAATTATAAATGTTAATCAAGCGCAGCTATAAGCCAATGCCAGCTAATTTGGTTATGCTGCAACCAGGTGCTTTGCTAGCCAAAAATGCAAAAGTGAAAAAACTCTTTTGAAATTGGCTCAGACAGAGTGACTGACTGATGTTGCCTCCTGCTGCGCAGTAGGCCAACTTTTATTGACTTCCGGCTCGCAGTGCACACAGCCATTCGCATTCGTGCAAAGTGCAAAGTTCTGTTGGCTGTAGGCAGTGCAACGCAACGCAGCCTAGCCCAGCCCAGCAGAGCACAGCGCAGCCATTTACGCAATCAACTAGCGGAGCGCCGCCGTAGACAACGTGGCCAGAGCCAGAAGGGCTAGGATGGGAGGAGGAGCGTAGTTCGCGGGAGTATAGTGTGTGGCATTGCCAGCAGCAGCAGCCGCGTCAGCGGTTGCCCAAATGCAAACATGCAGCAGAGTAGCATCAAAATCAACAACAGCTTCAGTTTCTCTATGAGGCCAAAGCGCCCTTTCGCCCAACAACATCACTCACACCTACACACACACACACTCACACACACACACATAGTAAACCAGAGTAAATTTCGTACGTCCATTAATGGGCAACTTTTTGAGCTAATGCCGAGCAGAATAAAAAAAAATGCAAACGGAAAACAAAATTCACTAAAATTGTTTAAGCAGGCAACTAACCAAGCCCGCTGCCTAAAAATCAACAACAACAACATTAGCAGCAACGGCAGCTAAACCAATTTGACGAAACTTACACGACTGCACCATACTCTGCTATGTTATGAGTAGAGTATGCGAAGAGTCGGAGTAAGGAAATGAATTTTTATCAGAGCTCGCCAATAGCGGTTGAGTATTTCGCATCGCCCTCAATAAAAGATTCTTTACTGAGTATTCAAGACTTCATGTAATTTAAATAATTTCTGTGGATTATTAGATACTTTACTTAACAATAGGTTATATACAAATTTAGTTTTAATTATTTAAATTAAGTTAATATTCTTTACAAAGCCAGTCAATGTGAATAGTTTTTGCAAGACTTATTGCATTGACTCATGTGTCTCAACTCGAGAGTGACAATATGACAATATTGCTCCCGAAAAGGGACTAGTTAAAAGAGATCATCAACAACGTCTACAGTTACAGAGGTGTGTCAAAGTGGGAAAATAATACATTAGGCGGCAGCAAGTCCTGAATGTGATCTTGCTCAATAAATATTGTCGAAAAGGACTTTGTCATTCTCGTTGATATCCTCTGAGGATTAGTTCATTAAGCTGTACTCGCTCGATGCGATTTCGCTCACCATTTCAACACAACCCAATATAGCTGTTTTCGATTCAGGAACAGGGTATAAAATAAAGGCTGCCACGGCAGCAGGGCGCAGCATAAACAACCAACTAGAAACACTTTCGACGACTGCAGGTTTTTCAGTTTTTAGACGCCGCCTGAAATTCAATTAACTCGCAACGTTTCACACTTTGTTTCTGATTGTTGCCGCTGCCCACATGATGCCCACATGTGGGCGTGCCGCGACCTAAACTGTTTGGCGCTTGCGAAACGAATTCGGCATCGCCTTAAAGTATGCAGGATTCTCTGTCACTAGCCGCAAGCAACTTTAACCAAATACCTTAAGTGTTGGATTGAGAATTGAAAGAGAATATTATTATCATTACACAGTTGAGAATTTGATATGATTTTCACAATCACTTGGAACTTAACTACTATTGGAGTAAAAAATATCAAATCAATAATACAAATATTAGAAATTTAGTACCCCATAGCAAGTAAAATTTTTTGAAATATTTGATCTGTTTGTTTTAAGCTGTAAACAAAATTGTTTAGTTTGTATTTAAGTTGACACTCGTTTTGTCAATAATATTTAATAATAAATAAATATATAAATAAATAAAAAATAAATAAAAAATATAATGAAAATTTGTGAAAACACATGCAAATATTAAATAGCATAAAATTGTGATTAAGTCAAATCAAAAGAAATTCAAAAATTCAATTTTTCCCCTCGATTGTTAAACCTAATTTGATGACAAAAAATAAATTAAGTTGCATTCAACATTTGGTTGAAATTAAATTTCATTATTTAAAAAAATAAATTGTAGTAAATACAAAATTAAAATATAATTGAAATAAAAACACTTTTTAAAATAAATTGAGCAAATATATATATATATATATATATATATATATATATATATATATATATATATATATGCAAATATAAATAATATCGACTTCATATAAATTGAAAAAGAGATCGATTGATTGATATAAACTTGTTGCGCGCTTGCTCTGAGAGAACCTATCTCAAGTCATCAGCTACAATACACATGGATTGTTAGGCGATCGTAAGATATCCACATTTACTGCTGATCAATAATATTGTTAAGAAATAGAGTTGGCAACTTTCAACATGATCAGATAGTTAGTATCAGATAGTAAGGGTAGTCCCTGTTCGGGTTGGCAGACGAATGGGGCTGCGCATATTGGCCACTTATGTAACAAGCAATGGTCAATGGGATGTTCGCATCGCATTGAAGTTCCGTTGCACCTCAGTGGAGATATTTTGCTGGCCCTCGGCCAAAATGTCAATTCCAATTGGAAGTTCGCACGCGGCACACATCACGTGCCCAGTCCCGACTGTCTGCTGCCGTTTTGCTGCCTGTGAGAGAAAAGTCGGCCATCAAATCAAGCTGGCGTCGGGCTGCACTTGTTTTATATAATACAACAGCTGCGGAAATTATCATAGCAAAAACGAAAGGCAGCGCAGCAAACAAAGGCTGCCTAAAGAAAGCATCTCTTATAAATTTTGCCTGTAGCAAAAGGCAATCAAGATCTTCACACACACACACACACACACACACACAAACACACACACTCAGACGCAGACACATGCGATACACAGCCTCCATTTTGCTCAACTAGAGGCAGACATGCATGGCGGCATTTCCGGTTGCTTGGCACCATTAGTGCAGCTGCCACGCCCTCTCCCGCCAGACCGCCCGACCGCCCGCCGCCTTACATTCTGGCTTTTTGTCGAGATAAGCAGTTTTCCTTATATTTCTTTTTGCTTTTGGCCTTGCTGCAACTTTACGCTAGAAGGAAAAACTTGTTTTTAAAAAGCGCATTTGACATGTGTTTGCTGCAGGCCCCAAAATACGTAACGCTAAAGAGTGGGGAGATATTCCTCCCCACCCTCCACTCCTAGCCCCATCTAGTTCTATTTCTCTCTCTCTCTCTCTCTCTGGTTCACTCACTCTGTTTCTCTGGCCAAAAGTCTTTGCCAAGAACTTAGCAAGTTTCTGGGCGTCCTTTGCTTAAGCCTGTGTGCGTGTGCAAAGTATATTCATTATTTTGTTTTCATTTGCTCTGCGCCGAAGTTCGCAATTGAATTTTATTGCGTCTTTTTGGATCTCAGTGAAATACTTTTGCGCCCGATCTGCCGCTCCTTCCCCGTTCCCCGGCCCTGGCCCTGGACTTGGACACGGACTTCAGACTTCAGACAGACAGTTCGAATGCATTTCTTATGGCTCTGCCAAGCAACCGCAGTTTGTGGGCTCTTAGCCCAACTTTTGGCAACGAGCAAAAGACAGAGGGAGAGAGAGAGAGTGGGAGAGAGGGAGAGAGGGATGGTGGGCCAGAGAGAGCATTCTCTTTCATTGACTTTGGCATCGGTAATTATGTGATGGAACTTGGCATGGGCATTACTCTGGAATAAATATGTCTTTGATTAACCAGTTTATTATCCTGTTTGATTGAAAAACTGTCGTAAATAAGAAATTAGAAACCTATATAAAGACAAGTAAACTTTATGAGAATATTCTCTGAGTGCGAGAGAGAAAGAGAAGGCATCCATGAGTAGAAAGAGGTAATCCATGGATTATTCCTTATAATTATTTAGTCTTTATCTTATCTTATATGCTAAATAATTTAGAAGCACTTCTTCTTATACAAAAGCATAAATGCAATTAAATATTTTAAATACTTTCTTAAGTTAAGTATATATCTTATATTCGTATTTTGTTGGGAATACAGTCAGACTTAAAAAAACAGCATATGAGGATAATCAGATAAAACTAACAACACATTTTGGATGGAAAAAGTTATATGAATATCCTTATCAGGGAGCCTTTTGATACTAATGGAGTATATACATTTATATATGCATATATTTCTATTTTATCTTTTTGTGTAAGGGTCTGCTTGTATAAATGATCTTATGACATTTGCCAGTCCGTATGTTATCTCCAGATGATAAGACCTGGAGATCCATATTCAAAACTTCACCAAATTAGACAGCTGAACGTATGTTATTCAAAACGAATATACTCCTTCCTCGTCGTGAGCGAGTATGAATATTAGATTCATCACAACAAAAATTTGTCAACTGAAAGCTCAATAAACGAAGCGAGATGATAAAATAGTAAGCCCGCAACAGATGTAACGAAATGAAATGTGTGCGAAAAGGCTTCAGTCAAAAGAGTTTTGGAAACTGCGGCGGGACTCGCAGGACTGCGGGTGTCGGGCGTTAAGGGATGTGCGGGCCCGATAAACTGGCAAATGCTTTTAACTTTTGCAAATGCTGCACACTTTTTGGCTTCCGCCCGCACATTCAGATACAAACACATATAAATGAACACATATTCACGTGTATGTGTGATGAGGCTGTTGCTCTTTACTAATGCGACGACATGAACGCAGGCAAGCAGGCAGGCAGGCAGCAGCATTTCCCCAAAGGCCTCGCACGGAGCCCGTGTGTTGAGCTCTGGGGCTGTTTGTCTGTCTAAGCAAATTATAATTGAGTGTGCACGACGAGCGCATTGAACTGGCGCCTTCTGCAATCAGCCACGCCCAGAGAGCCGCACTTATGCTAGCTTTGAGAAGCAAATGAAATAAATATTATTTCTGTGAATTTGAGCTTCTGCCACAGGATATCAGACAACAGCAAATATCCCAGATAACATATTTTAGATGCAGAAACTTGTTAGCTATAGTAGATCACAAAGTAACTAAAAATATATATTTATCTATATATATATATCCAAAATATATCAATGGATAACTAACTCTCGGGATATAATATAATAGAGAACTCAGTAGAGAGAACCTATACTTATTTTCATATGTATATTTATTTGCAAAATACCCCAAAATGAGTGTCGCTTAAAGGATTTTGTCTATAGAGTATATATATCGTATATATACTATAGTAAATGTATATAGGTATTATTAATACAGCCTCAAATATTCACTCAACTGGGTAACAATGAGTTCTTTCTATTATTGACTTGGATACATATTGCAGAGCTCTCTTCTCAAACCACAAACCAACAAAAGAATATATATTGTTGAAATATATTTGCAATAACTGGAAACAGAAACTCCTAATAGATTTAGAAATAAATAATAATAAAACATATTAAATTGAACAATTTTATTACAAAGCATTTAATGTAAGAGATTTCATTTTCGAGGAGAAAATAACTCATATTATTTACAAAATATTTTGAATACTATATAATTTAATACACATACTATATTTCTTAAATATATATATATATATATATATATATATATAAATCTATATGGCTCTATGTATGTGCTTCCAGTTCCCAAGCTGGCCTAGAAAAAGCGAACATTTTGAATAGATTCTCGTTCAAGCTTTAATAAACTTTTTGATATAAACTAAAGCTTATAACTTTAATAAATCACAATCTTTGTTTTAGTTGAGCTTTTGCAGCTGTTGTATCCATCGAGAAGAATAGAATGAATACATAAGGCTACACAAATTTGAAAATTCTACATTTGAGTATGCTAAAATCGTTAAAAGCTTCCCTAATTCATAAAACAGACAGCCCTTAATCTTAATATATATATGTATATATATATATATATATATATATATATATATATATATATATATATATATATATAGGCGAAATCCACTTGAATTGAATACGCCAAAAGGATTTCATTAAATATTAAGCAAAAATAGAAAATGTTCGATTAAAGCTAAAAGCTTTAAAGTTGCTTAAGCTTTCAAAAGAAGATGTCAAAATAATTTGCTAAATGGAATGAATTCATTTCGTGTTGTCGTAGTATTTTTTAACTTTAAAGTGTCTTCTGTTTCAGTTTCAGGTGGTTCAGTGCTCACCTGTCTGCTTGTCTACCTGTGTTTGTTGTTGTTGCTGCTGCTGTAAGCTGGTCTTTGTGGCATGCTCGAGGCAAAAGCGCCGCCACTTGAGACTTGAGCCGTTGGCGAACGCAACGCTCCACGACTTTGACTCCGTCTCCGACTCCTTCTGCCCGATGGCCATAAATTTTGTGCCACGTTTTGCCATTTTAATGAATGGATTTTTTAATGCAATGTTCTTCTTCTTCTTCTTCTTTTTCCTACTCTCCACTTTTTTTTTTTTGGTTTGGCTCGTTATGGTGGCCCAAGTGCTGCTCCGGCTGCCTGGCAGCTCGGCTCCTTGGCGAGCTTTAATTTATTGACTAATTTAGCCCTCGCCCCTCCCCTTTGACTAATAGATACTTTTAGGCGCTTTTAATGGCCAACTTTTGCTTTTATGCATGCATATAACAATTTTGTTGTTGTTGTTCTTACATTTTTAATTAGGCTGCGCCTATTGGCAGCCCATTTTGAAATTTAATTAATGCGCGCTTTATGTTCGTGTGAAAATGGAGGTCGAACTGGGAACTGGGAACTGGAAACTGGGAAAGTGGGAAAATGGGAGCACCTGAGCTATAGCTCAGCCATAAATATTTCCGATTAGCTGGCTCATATGCCTGGCAATAACAACAACAAACTGTAGCAACAATTTAGCTACAAATGAATGAACACATGTTTCGGCAAGGCGCTTTACGAGCGCCGCCTAAAAGTATGCAATGCTTTTTGTTGTGCGTGCAGATCTTATCTGACTAACACACGCACACACCCAACCACACACACACACTCAGAGAGAGAGCGCATGTTTCCTTTTTGTGTATGTATGCGTTGCCTTTGGGCACCTTTTGTCATCGTTTGCCTCGTTCCGGCTGCGCGATAACAAGCATCATAAATCCTTTTTGCCTCCAAATGGCACAGGACAACGCCCCCTGCGCAGCTGCCAGTCGCCCGTGTCGCACGCGTCTCCCCTTCCCTCCCCTCCCCTCCCCCTACCCTCTGCTCACGTAGCATCTCGTGCTGCTTTTTTGTAGCCATTTTGTAGGCGTCATCAGCAGGCAGCGTCTGTTTCGGTCTCTGTTTGTGTTTCGCCTTGGCCATCGTTTGTTATTGTTTGCGGTTTGTTGGACGCTCGACCTAGCCGCCCCCGCCCACCGCCACCCACTCCAGGCCCATTCATATATCAACTCGCTGACTCCCACCTCGGGGCTGGGGCGGCGTGAGTTAGTTTTCTTCAGGTTGCTGCGGTTCGCTGCCTTGTCTTGGCCCAAAACCAGATTGAATTTAGCTCAAACTGCAAATAGTTTCACTCTCCGAAAGGCCTCCATAGCAAGGATAACAAATTTGTGGTAGATTATGTGGAAGACCCCAAACTAAAGAGCTGTACCAATACTGTTAGCAACTCAAACTGATTATGTTAAGCATAACATTTATGTTAAGCAAGACATTAACAGCCCAGCTTTGGTGCCTTATCTTTATGTGTATTTGCTCCACTGACGGGATATTCATAAGGATTTAAATTTTGTTATCCATTTATCTAATTTAATCCATTCAATTTCGTTTATTTGGGGAAAGGGCTCATTAGTCTGTGATAGCAGTATGAGAATACCAGATTAAGCCTTGAAATAATCATATATATAACGTATATCTCAGATCAAGTAATATTTGAATACTGTTGTGTTACCTGAAAGTCCTCATAGTCTCATTAAAAGCACGTTGAAACAAATGAATAAGCATTATCTCTCACTGAAGTCTGCTCTAAGATGATGCAATAAGAAAGGCTTCAGAAAAAGTGGTAAAATTATGTTATCCTTATGCTATGTGACTGTTAAGACTGTTATTCATTACATGCAATAATCCATATATGCACATATATATTGAGTTTATTACTAAATTGTGTTGTCCGGCGTTCAGTTCCCAGCCGAACTAAGATTTTCATGAAAATATCTGACTCTTCGAACAGTCTATGGGCTGAAGGATCTCTACAGCTTGTTTAACAGCTTATGTTACACTTCTGTTAGACGTAGATAATAAGAATAGCAGCTTATGTTATGGTGCTGTTAGACTGTTAGATTTAAGCTAACAGCTGATCCCTGTTAAAAGACAGCATAGCTTATGCAAAGACTAGTTCCATTACTTTGGCTGTTAACTAACAGACTTCTTGTGACGTCACATTTTCTCATTCTGCTCTGTTATCCCAGCTGAAGTTTAGCAAAGGTACCAAACCAATCAAAGTAAAGCATTTAGTACCCAATTTGATGAATAAGAATGGTCAATCCATACTTTGATTTCCTTAAAGTAAAAAAAACTATGTAGATAATGGTATGAACTGAGAGGACATTCGGGAGCAGCAGGGATGTGCTCAAAGTGGATACTTAGTCAGAATAAATGTGTTAAAGACGGAATTGGCTAGATTTTCACCCTGAGTAATGCCTGTTTATGCCAATATATCAAAATATTTATGTATAATACACATTAAAGGTATATCCATAAGAAGGTTTATGTTATACTGCTGTTAATCAAACTTAGTCTCTCAGCTTATGTTATGTGACTTATGTTAATCAGGCAACAACATTTTTATTTATATCAACCGAGAGGTCGATAACAGACCAACGAAATAAATACTCTTTGGCCAGTTTTCATGTGAGGAAAGCTTCTATAGCTATGCAATATGATTATATAGCTATACTGTTATACTTAATTGACAATTGAACTTGAACTTATACTATGTTACGCCACTGTAGGCAAGATAACATTTCTGTTAGTCTTTTACCTCTGCTTTCCTCTGTCGATTATCTTCTGTGACTGTCAGCAGATAACAGTGCCATTTGAGCTCTGTTGAGAGATCGGCTCTATATGTGCCTGCCTATATCCTCTATCATTTATCAGCAGCTGGCAGCGAATCGGCTTAGCTTAGCTGGGCATGCAGAGCTCCTCGCATCGCTGCTCTGCCTCTGCCGAGGCGACAATTTGCCGGCGAGCGTGGATTAAAAAGTTGCCAGCTTCACGGCATTTGCATTTATGCACAGAGCACCAAAAACAAGCAAAGCAGAGACGCACAGCGGCTGCTGCTTAGTGGAGCTGATAGGACGAAGGACATTTGAGTGGGCCGGCTTCAGCGTACGGTCCGATGCTCGATGCTCGACTGCTCGACTGCTCGACTGCTGGCTGCTAGCTGTAAACTCGTGAGGCTATTTGCATTTTAAATCTGCTGTCCCCCGCCTGGCGTCGGTCCTGCAACGGTCCTGTTTAATAAGCCTCGCACGCTCTGTCGTGGCAAGCTGTTGTCCTGCCTGCAAGGACATGCCGCTCTGTCGCTCTACTGCTGCTGCTGTATGTGGACGGCTAATGCAATCTTGACAACGCGTCCGTCATGTTCCTGCCCAGCCGAAAATGAGGCATGTCACTTTTGATTTGGTTTTATTGCAGCCTGGACGCAATTCTGATTTGCAGGCCATGGCAAGTGGCAAATTGCGAGTGGCAAGTGGCAAGTGGCAAGAGGGAAGAGGGATGAGAATGTTGTTGAAACTGAAACATGGTGTACTGCATGGGTGTCTGCGGCTAGAGGGCAAGACTTCAGCCTAGGGATGCGAAATTGTGGGTGCGTGTCCTTTGTACTTTGGCTAATCGAACTCAAATGCAATGCGAACTATTTCTGATTTCGAATCATATAATTAGTATTATTCTTATTTCTTTTTTTTTATAATATGATATATAATTTAACTTTCAAACTCGATTGTCGTCAAAAACATTCGCGGTTAACGTGTTATCGATAAGCTTCATGCATTAACAGCCCTGTTAATGCTACTCTGTTAATGTTAGAGCACAGCTGCAGAATACTAAACAAAATGTATACAACGCATATGTAAGTATTTGTATTCAAATAATTTTCATAATTAAAGCAATCATATATAATTTATATTATTCATATTTATTATATTATTCATTCACTTGCAATATAATTTTAAAAATCAAAATTGGCGCCAAGCTTGAGTGTAACAGTGTTGCACAACACGATAAACGTTGCTTTTACGCTCTCGCCGTCAATGCCGCTCTCTCAGTTGGTGTGAGTGCCGCCGAAAAACTCTCAATTTGCGCAACGCAACATTCTGCCGCTCTCACCTATGCTCGCATCCTCTGTGAGTTTCGCTCTTCGTTTTCATCTCTCATTCGCATTTCATTTCTCGTTGCGAGCGGACGTGTTCGATTGCTGCTGCGGTAAATTCAAGCGTTGCGCGCGTATTTCCCTGCCAATTGTAGCTATTACATATTCTCGCTCTTCTCAACAAGTCGTGGGAGTCAAAGACGCGCACAGAAGTGAAATACTAAATTAGACGCTTGTAGCTTATAGTTGATGTCTTCATCGATATGTAATCCATGTGTGCAAATGCCGAACAGCAACAACAACAACTAAACCCAATTCAAATACGTTTCTAGAAGAAAAACAACAATTACAACTACAACAACAACAACAACAACAACAGCAGCAGCAGCGTCAAGTGCTTTCAAATTTGAAATAAAAGTGCAGTGCAACAACGGGCTATGCTCAACCGTATATAAATCGGAATCGGCAACGTACAACGTACAGATACAAAATGAAATGAAAAGTTAAAAATAAATATATATGCCATCTCTCTCGTCGGCAGCGGCGGCGGCAGCAGCGTCGCACAGTCAGACAGGCGCGAGGGACGTGATTTCTCTTGTGCCTGTCTGTTCTGCCGTCCCCCTTCGACCGCATGTTCGCTTAGCAGCATCATTGCTTATACAAAACGAAGAGCAAAAAAAAAAAAAAGAAAAAAAATCATAGATATATATGTAGAGATGTATATATATATAGAAATTCATTCAATGTGCCACATGTTTTTGTCCGTCGTTCCTTGTGTTCCCTTCGCAATTTATTTTGCGCACATTTTTCGCTCGCTGCTTTTTGCGCTTCGTTTACATTTCATGGCTGCTGCGCCTCCTTGTTTATCCTTTGATCCTTCTCGCATTGCCATTCGCACCACCGTTCGCATGCCTGTTTTTCTGATTCGATTTTTCACGTCTCTCTCACTCTCTCATTCACTCACTCACTCACTCTCTGTTGGCGGCAGCAGCATCCAAACACACACACACACACCAGCGCACCAACACCAACACACGCTCAGCTGCTTGTCGGTGCTGCGCTTT
This sequence comes from Drosophila mercatorum, assembly GCA_961210405.1. Taxonomy (NCBI): domain Eukaryota; kingdom Metazoa; phylum Arthropoda; class Insecta; order Diptera; family Drosophilidae; genus Drosophila; species Drosophila mercatorum. Next base: position 22,574,440 of record CAUIUS010000004.1, on the reverse strand, counting down.
GTCTTTCCCATTCAATCAACGAAAATAAAATGTGTGTGCCAGATGATGAATTCGCCTCGTAAGAGAGAATGTGTCGCCGTTGTCGCTGCCGTCGCATAACCAAAAACTGCATTTAGCTGCAAAGCAACAACAACAACAACAACAGTAACAACACGCCAAAAGAATTTCGAATTGCCACAAACAAAGCAAAGTCTTTGTGGAACGTCTCGAATATGCCGCAAAATGAACACATACATATATATTTATATAAATACATGCGTACATATATAACGTGAAGACTTATCGCTTTGCCAATAACAACAACAACAGTGACAACAAAATTCGCAATAGATGTTTTTTTTTCTGCTTTTCTTATAAACATTTCATTCAACTGGAAACTGCGTCTGCCTCTGCCTCTGGCTCTGCTCCGACCGCTGCTGCCCCTTAATAAAAGCGCGTGGCTGTCTCTCATGCCTTTTGGCTGGTCTCTTTTGTCTCGCGTTTGCGCTGTATTTTTCATTCCGTCTTTTTGCGCATTTTCTGTTTTCGTTTCGTTTCGCTTGGCCGCTGTCGCTGCCGCTGCCACAGCCACAGCCGCCATGCAACATCCTTTGCCCAGTTGGGCGAGAGAGCAACCCCTAAAAAACAATTAGTTTTTCAAAAACATCGTCAAATATATATAAATAATATAGATATATATATATATGTACATATATGTATATTTATAAGTTAACTGCGCAGACATTATTCCAAATCGTAAAAATCTGTTGGGAAAATGTTGTTAAAATACATATTTGCGCCATAATATTATTATTTTGTCATGTGTCTATATCGGACTGGATGATGTGATATTCGAGAATCTTTCTAAAGAAAATATATATTTCTATCTTTAAAAATTTCCTGACCGACTCAAGAATGTGTTTTTTTTTTTGTTTTCTCTTTGATTTTCATGCAATTATTTTCGAAAAATATGTTTTCAGTTCAATTGAATAATATCGTGAACTCCAATTGTAAATTGTGCCAAAAATCAAAATCGTAAATGATAAATGATAAATGAATGAGTAATAAAGAAACAGAGTAAACAAAAGCAAATGCAACAAATGTTAAATCAAATAAAGTGTTAATTAAAGGAGAAAAGAAAAGTGCAAGAAAGGCAAGCGTGACTACCCCTATTTGCATAGTGTAGACTACCCCTAGAAGGAACCGCACACAATTTGTTGGTGTCAATTATACGGGGCAGCTGTGCATATAATTTGCGACGCAACTGTAAACACAAAAAGCCGTCAAACTGTGGGGCTCCGGGGCATTTTTTCTTCCTCCGCAAGGAATGTATTATCCGGTAAGCAAACAAACTGAACCTCTCTCCACACACATTAGAGTGGACATTATATGATGACAGGCACTGTCCACTGTATACACCGCTGGCAGTGTTGCCTGCGCCCGAAAAAGGCCAGAAATAGCTAGACAGCAGAAAAGAAGCTGTTTCGATTTCTCGCGATCCGTTCTGAATCTCCATTTATTACTCTCGTATCATTCAGATACTAAAGACTTTGTTTTAGCTGTTCGCGAGTCGTGTCTCCTCGATCGAATGTCTTTTGTCCACATTCCTTTCCCGCTAAAGTAAAGCTCTCCCAAAGAATATTACTTAGATGCTAGATCAAAATTCTCTCTCTCTCTCTCTCTCTCTCTCTCTAGCGTGAAACTAGCTGAATTGGCAACACTCGCCACAGGTCAACCTGCAGCAGCAGCAACAACAAACAAACACACACACATTACAGTGCACACTATAAATATTTTGACAACGGACGGGCAGCGGGGAATGGGCAATGGACAACGGGCGACAGCTCAATTCGCCTTGTGTTTGCTTTTTCTGGCTGCCGTTTTCTGCCTCTGTCCGCCCGTCTCTGTCTCTGTCACTGTCTCTCTCACACTCTCCACTTTTTAATCGGCGCCTAAAGAGCAGCTTTTACTACGTAGTTAAGCAAACTACCGTTGTTTTCACTCTCAATTGTCGGAGAATCCGAATTCTTAGGCGTGCGTTTGGCTTTGTCGTTATTAGTCAAGCCTGCTCTCCCTCTCACACTCTCTTTTCGTCACTCTCTCTATTGGATTTGTTTACCTATTTACATAGACAACAACAAATATGTATGTTAAGCATTGTATTCACACGTGTGCCGCATCTCTCTCTCTCTCTCTTGCCCCCACCTTTGTTGACTCTGCTTCTACTTCAAAAGATTTTCTTTTCTTTTTTTCGTCAATGAGCGTAAATTGTTTTCAGAGTCTTCAGTCCCAAGGCATAGGGCTTAGACGGGTAGGGGATCTGGTAATTTGATAGCCCTGTCGATTTGTTGACATTTTATCAACTCTCATTTGGATATAATATTCTCCATTCCCCATATCATTTGATACAGTCATGTGTCAACTTTTGGCGCCCGCTTCGCGCGGCTCCCAACATTTTCCCACGTAATTTAAGAGTGCGAAATATATTCAAAACATTCATATATAGCTATATACATATGTATATAATCTTATGCAAATTATGATACGATAATCTTTCATATTATTAATTTATTTGTTTTTGCTTCTCTCTCTTTCTTTGCAGGTAAGTTCATTCAAATGCAAATGTCTGGGTTATGCATGGGTAATGTTTCGTGATTGATAAGGAAGCTGACTACAGTCGTGAGTCGTACATTGATAAATGGAGTGTGTGTATGTGTATGTGTGTGTGGCTAGAGACTATCATCCATCTGTACGCTTCTCTAGGTCTTTATGATGTCATTAGACGAAGTTCGTTTTGATCTCATGCGAAATGAATTGGAGTTATATGTGTCGCTTATGGCCTACTTAATCAAAGTGTCGAAAAACTGGGCAGTTGGTGCCTCGAAAGTATTTTTATTATTATGTCATCAAGCTCACTCGAATCTGGCTGTCCAGAGTATATAGTCATTAATATTATCTATCTGGCGATCGTAAGATCTTTCACACTTGACGAACATCAAATGAAGGAATTTCGACTGCCTTGTTGATTGATATTTGTCATATGTATGCATATATGTATGTATGTATATAGTTAGTCTATACTATATAGAGAAAAGTTAAGTTAAAGAATTTATCTTTCATCTTGGTCCATTCATTCAATTAATTGAAGATGATTCAGAGATGCTCTGCTCAATTCACTTGAAAATTAATCACAAACTTAATAAATAATACAACTAAAAATGTTTTAAACTTAAGCAAATGCTTATTACGCTTCATATTTCAAACGAATAACGTTGCCTTTAACTTTTGCAAATGTCATTCCAATTGATAGCGATTAAATGTTAAGTTGACGTCCGTCCCTTCGTCCGTCCCTCCGCCCGTCCATCCATCCGTTCGTATAGCAACTAAATTATTACATTGCGCGCATGCAACATTTTATGTGGCAGCTCATAAAGTTATGAGACTCAAATTAAATGTGTATTATTAAAAAATTGCTGGAAAATTGTGTACACCGACTATCAAATACCCTTGCAGACTCTTAGTTATTCGTACCAGAATTGATATTGAATGTAATGATATTGATAGAAAATAAAATGTACGAAAATTATCTAAGAAAAACTCACTTTCGAAAGGTTCTTAAAATAGATAAAAATTAATAGAAATTACATGAATTAGATCTACCTATAGAGAAGTGTTATGAAACTAAAGATATAAACATATTGATAAGCAACAAGAATAGAATAAATACCATAAAGATAAATAGAATTTAAAATGATTTCGCTATTCAGAAGGGTTTTTCATATGTTTAACGAACATCAAATTGTTAATATTATGCAAACAATCTAATATAAATATATTTTACACAGATTTCCCTCGATCATAGGCTTTTATTAGTCATGTTGTGGTAACCGTGAATAATCTATTACGAATTCTTAACGCTCTCTACTAGAATATTCGAATTAGAATTGATTCAAACGGAACTCGCTTCCATAATAGATTTGGTCGGATGTTGTATTGATGAGTTCTACATATATCAAGGATTTCTATGTTATGCACTTGATGACAAATGCGATGTACTTCATTGTTAGGGCATTCATAGCTGTGTGGCTCCAAACGAAATCTTCCGGTTCGCCGTTTGTCGGAGTCACAATTGAAAAATTGCACATAAATTGCATAAACTGTGTTGCCGTAAATTGTTGCTACGGCGTAGGGTTAGTGTGTGGATGGGTGGCTAGGGAGGGCTGGACACACACAGTATAGTAGTAGAGCTACTAGGTGGTTCCATTGTGCGTGCGCAGTTAACCGCAAAGTTGGTAAATTTTTTGTTTTATTTGATTTTTTGTTTGTTATGATCAACGGATCTCGATACCAGCCGACCTTAACGCGCCGTAGGTTTATGACTAGCTTTTATGATATTTGTTTATATCTGATTACGCAATTGGCATTAACATTAAAGCAAATATTTAAATGCACAAACAAGAGAGAGAGAGAGAGAGAAACAGTTATCACTGAGTGCTCACATTGAGTACAACAAAATTACTTTCACTTAATTGGCCATCTCGAGGCAGCAGCAGCTGCTGCCGCTGCTTTTAGGCTTTTACTTTTCGGGGCATCCGTCTAGTTAATGAACAGAAAAAGAAGTGGGAAATGTGGAGAATTCTGTCATAATGCAGCGATGCTTCAATATTTTCAATTTGCTTGATTGATGGCTTTAATTTATAAGCATTTTTAAGTAGCACTCGAGCCCCGTCGAGCCGAGAGGCCCGCAGATAAGAGATAGACCATTACACAGCCCACATATTATAGCATACAGTTATACATAAATATGTACATATGTATGTGTATGTATACAGTATTCTTTTATTTTTGTTTATTGCCAGCGCGTCTGTTTTTCTATGCCAGCGCAAATGATATGACAATTTATTTCAATTAAAGTTGATTTAAAATTGTGTTGCCTTGCCGTGACGCCGCCGTTGATTGATGAAAATTGGGAGGGGGACGAGCGAGAAGCCGTGGAAAGAAACCTCGTGGCCTATACAAATTGTGCCTATCTCCAGATATCTTCACAAATGGGGGCGTTTTAATAATCGACCGGATGAATATATAATTAAGCCGTAGATCTTGCCACAAAGTTGTGCCACAAAGTTGAAGCGCAGCTTGCCTGCTATGGAACTTTGAATAACATTATATATTTTAATAATATTTATATTGAGCTTAAAGTTTGAAATACACCAAATGTTGAGATTTAGATCTTATCTAAAATATTGATAATATTTATAGAAATTAATACTTTGAATGAAAATCAGTTTTTGAAATTTTTATGCTCATTCAATATTTTGTAAAGAATTGAATAATCTGGTAAATATATGCACTAAACATACATATATATTTTTAAGCATTTCCATACCACTTACATTCCATTCCATTTAATTCCGCCACCATCCCCTTCTCTTATATGTACATTTGTCCTCGCATTGCCTCTGGCAAAGCTCTCTAAGCTCTCTATGTGTGTGTGTGTGAGTGCACATAAAAAAGGAATGAAACAAAATAATGATTCGATATTGGCTCATTCGCGCACATTCGAATTTGAAGGCGCGACGCGACATTGGGTGGAGCGCTGCTGAGCTGTTGGACTGCTGATAAGGCTGAGTCGATTCGTGTTATAATTAAATTTGGACTTGTGCCTTTCATTCAGTGGCTGCAATTGAAATTGCAGCGATTCGAAGTTGAATTTAATTTGCATTAATTTAATGGCGTTAGCGTTTTTATAGCCCTGGCAAAACACACTTTGGCCAAAAGGCAATTAAGGCCGGCGGCTCCCGCTAATACATAAGTAATAAAGAATTTGAATCGATTAGCTCGCATGCCTCGGACTGCCCTCAGCCGAGAATGAAATGTGCAAACAAATAAATTAATTTTTGGGAATTCGCTAAGGAGAAATAATACAAGTTTTTCGCATGTCTCTAACAAGTGTTCCAGTTATGAAGGGAACAAGAGGGATGACCGACCGTTGAGGGGGAGGGAGGGGCAACACACAATCACAACCTACGGCAATGTGAACGACCCCCCGCAGCAGCAGCAACAACAGTTGAAGAAACGTTTAAGCAGAAATCGTCATGCAAATTATTCGGTTCAGCTCGAAACTGCGACGTCGACTGCGGCAGCGACGCTAATCGCTAGTGTCACTCACACGCCGCTGGTGCGGGCAATTAGCAGAGCGCCGCACGCCTGCGCAATGACTCAGCAGCCGCAGCAGCGGCAGCGACGCAGACGCAACCGAACTGTAACAGGTTTTTTTTGCATACAATGTTGTTGTTGTTGTTGTTGTTGTGTGGCCGCAGCATGAAACGGTAATTGCAGCAGCATTAGCTTTTAGTTCCATTCCATTTTGTTTCATTGCCCGTTTCGCTCTCGATTTCACGCCCACACGCCGCATATTCTCACACGGGCTACCTGCCCCTCACGAACGTTACATTTTATTGCCGGTCCGTTAGTGTCGCCTCAGTTTGTTTATGTTTTTGTTTTTTTTTTTTTTAACATTTTTCTTAATTTATGCGGCCGGCTTATATTCATGCTCTATGCATAGAGAGGGTATACTAACTATCTCACACTCCCAAAGATTCCGATGTGTTTCAGAGAATTCTGCGTCTCGTTCTCTCTGTCATCTGCTTGACAAGAGGGAAAGATCAACTCTTATACTCAGGCATATACAAAAGTTGTATAAGAGTATTTGATCTTCGGATTCTCACTGCTGAGAGTTGTTTCTTATATTTTAGTTTATTTGCATTTCTGTTTAGTTGCCGGTGCACAACACATTGTTGTTGTTGTTGCTCTTGCTGCTCACAAAATTTACATTTTATTGGCTTGTCATAAATATATATATATACACATATGCATATATATATATATATATATATATATATATATATATATATATATATATATATATATATATATATATATATATATATATATATATATATATATATATATATATATATATATATATATTTATATATTTATATCATATGTGTGCTGTTGTTGTATTCTTTTTTTGTTTGTTTTATTTATTCGTATTTTCCTGTTGTCATTCTGTGTTTTTTGCTTCTACAAATATTTGAATATTGAGTAACTCGCAACGGAATATAAATTCTGTTTGCATATATTGACATAGTTCGCGAGGCGACAATATTTAATGATTAGATTTTATAGTGGGCAGCGCTAACTATTGATCTGTTAGATTCTGCTTGTGATATTTATGCGAGCGACTTCTATCCGGATAGTAAAACGTTTAATAAGTGAGAAATAACATTTTGCCTTTAACAGTCTTTGGCTTCTTAACTCATTTAGCATATGTTAATCTGCTGCATTCATTACTGAATAAATGAATGAATGATTCCAAGAATGAATCTCATCTTATTAGGCTAGTTGTGAGGCATTGATAAATGAATATAGAGGAGTCTATAGGCTCGACCTCCAAAGGATTTTGTGGATATTCTTGCAACATTTATTTGCATTCTTTGATTTTATACATCTTTAATAATATACAAATGGCATTTCTATTGTACATTCCTTTAACTTGTGTACCACCTGGAAAATATGTACCCACAGACACCTTCTTCAATCCGTTCCATTCCCTTTTATTCCATTCACAATAGAGTCTGACTCACTTTCCAAACCGGAAGTAAACATTTCTCGTGTATAGCGCAGCAAAGCAAAGTCGTGTTCGATTGACTTTATCGAAGTTAACAATCAAAACTTGATTCATTGATTCGACGCGACGAGGCGCACTGGAATTTCTATTTGAATTGAAATCCATGCGTAATTTATGCAAATTCAATTAAACAACAATTAATTGCGCTGCCCCATCTAACCCGGCACAAACAACGCACACAAACAACTGCAACAATAACGATTTGTGCCGTGCTATGCAAATGGCTTGTAAAAAGCAACAACAGCAACAGCAACGAGAATTTGGTGCCCAATGCATATTTACACGATTTTTAGCCATAAATTAGCAAATGCCAAATATTTGTGATTTTCATATACATATATGTATGAACATACTATATATTTCTTGCAAAATAAATATAAATCAGTGAGAAGCGCTAGCGTTTAAAAACGCGCACAAAAATCGCGTGCGGCGTTTTTCGATGATTTTAATTTATTGTCTACTTAAAATGTGCAAATCTGTTGTCTTCGTTTAACTATGCTAAAGGAAAATTATATATGTGTATGTGTCTGTGTGTGAGTGTATTTGCATTCATTGTTGCAAATTAGCATAAAACGGCAGCTAACAACAACAGAACAACAATAATGCGAAAACGCAAGGTGAACCAGGCGACTTGCAATTAAAAGATAAATGAAGATGCGCACTGGACAGGCGCCGGGCTATTGTTTGCCAGCTTACAGGCCATAAAGACGATGACATCACCTACGTAGCATCCAGCAGACACTTTGACCTTAACGGCCACTTGTCGTCGACCTTCGGCTCCCTTTATGGCTTTTTAATTATTACAAAGCCGGACTAAAAAATATCAATTTAAATGAGCCATGCTGCAGCAATTGCAGCATAAAAAATTGCAGTCAAATGCATATGCATATATATGTATATATGAATATTCTTGAACAGAAAAAAATACATTTTAAATGCAGTTGAATTATGTGTTATTATAATGCATAAAAGGTGATTAAAGCCATAATATGAATCACACTGAACGACACGTGTTAAACATAAATTATAATTGTCTATGCTAAACATAGCTTGACGTTTTGACGTTTTCTTTATGGACATATACATTTTTTCATTACATTCACATAGTTTCAAATATATCCAAATTGAGAACTTGCCCAGATCGATCAGCAGCATCTTTGAGTCAATCAACGTTTAATATCAACAACTCAACATTCTTTCAATTTGAGATGAAGCCTAACTTTGATTTTGATCACATTTTTGTCACTGCAATAACAATTTTGATTAATATTTTTAACGACTGCAAAGTGTAGGAATCAGTTCTCTAAACTGGCCCATATTTTATCTGATATATTAATCGTTTAGAGTGGGGAAGTACGTGAAAAAGATAATCGAACTTTAATTGAACTTGACTCAAAGAGCAGTTGATATTGATGGTGATATTTTTAAATCACAATTGAATTGGCATTTACGTATTCTTTCACGAATTGAAATGTTTCTGTCTCTTTAATATTTGCAAAAGCAGACTACGATCTTCTGAATATATATGTATATTTTATAACCTTGTTATATCCAGCTTTATGATTTTATTTTTAAGTGTTGAATCCATGCCATTCGAATTTCGCATTTTAATAACAAAATTGATGAATAATAATTATCTTAAAAATTGGAATAACACTTAAAATAACTTTGTCAATAAACAAATATATTGACAATATTTTTATGAACGAAGGAAATTAGCTAACAATAAAAATAATTATGTTGTCTTTCAATAAGACGTTTGAAGAGCTTTTTAAGCAGAAGAACTGAGCTACTTTCTTTTATTAGTTTTTATTATACATATATTCATTTTAATACGCATTTCTTAGTTAAGAATGAGTATGTCAAAAATCATAGTCATAATTGTAAGCATGACGCAAGTATAAAGCAGAAAGTATATTCTAGTCTGCTCTAGTAACTGACAAAAGGCTGACCTGAAATGTGCTTTGTAGTCGACAATACGAACTTTGAGCTAGATGAAAAGGAAAAAGCGTCTTTTCATCATCAACTTTGTCCTCATTTTGCCGACTTTTCCTTTGGCCACCTTTTTTTTTGTTTGTCTCTCAGTTATTCTAAACAAATTAATTTCTCTTCTCTCTTCAGTTCATTTATAGTAATTTATATTGTATGTTGGGGTTGAGGGCTATGCGATTGCTTAGCTAGGGTATTTGAGAGCCGTGTTTGCCTAAACAACTATCTTGTCTGGTGGCGCATGCGAAGCTTTTGTTTAATTTTGCGCCAGTGCCAATAATGTTTAATGCTGATTTTAATGGCTGCCAGACTTGTGCATATTTATTTAGTTTTACATTGTTTTTGCGTATTTGCGCTCGCATCGCATCGCATCGCATGTACTTTTATTTATTTAATGTTGTTTTCAGCCCGCCTTATGGCCGGCGACCTTCAACTCGGCGTGCAGCACGATTTCGCCATCAATCCGAACTTGTTTTATCTTCATATTAATTTTCAATTAACGACTGAGTGTAATTGAATTAAAGCCTTAAGCGGGCTTAGTGCACTCCAGCCGAGTCGAGTACGTTGCAAGGTGTGTTAAGTTCTGTATTTGCAACACCTCGCCCGAGTCGCATCTCGAGCATCACTCGAGAAAAACTAATGAGAATACCAAACCCAAGCTCGCATGCTGCGCATTTTCCTATACGTTGGCCAACTAATTCCCTTTGATTGCAAAGTCCAGGCGTGTCCGCTTGACTGACTGACTGACTGACTGACTGGCTGACTGAGTGACGAACAGTCAGTCCGGCTGAGTGTCTGAAATAGACAATTTCCTTTTCGTATTAAATGCTATTTGTATTTCACTCACAGACCGAATGCCGTTTGACTATTTATTTGTTTTTAGCCTTCGCTCTGCTCTGCGGCGGGCAGCATCCAATTACTGGAACACAGCCGTTGCCAGGACCTGAACACGGGTCCGTTTTGGGTCTCGGCCCATGGCCCGACACGTGGCTAGCATCTGTTACAAGTTTCTGGTGTATCTGAATCGGCAGCGGGCGGGCAGCGGCATCGATTGCCGGCGCCGTGTGAAGTTTGGCAACGCTTAACGACGACGCACAGAGCCACTGAAATGCATGCGAAGCGACGCACCGACGCAATGTGTGTACATATGTATTCCATTCCATTTATGAGATCTGCTTAAAACAAATCACATTCTACGGCGAGCCTTTGTGAAAAGAAAAACGAGGCGCATGTAGTAGGTGGTGAAAGGCACAGGAAGGCGCAGGAAATGAATATACACAAACGGCAAACGAGATTCAAATGCGAGTGCTTGGGGTCAGGGTCGTGCAGTTGCGGCAAGTGCAAAATAATGGCACACAACTCATACATATTTAATGTGTTTATGTGTATGTAGCCAACATATATACACCTATATGTATGTATATATATATATATATATATATATATACAGCTAGCCTCCAACCTCGCACTCGCACTCGCACTCGACTCGACTCGCTTGCAGCGGAGGGCGAACTCGCGCATGAGGGTTGACCCAAGTGCCAACCCCAGAGCATCAGCATTGTGACATTTAAGAGCCTCTCGAGAGCACCAGCAGCAGTAGCAGCAGAAGCAGCGGCAGCCGCCGCGGGGGCATGCAAAAGTGTTGAGCTAAAAACAAAACACGCACAGAGCGCCCAGCCACCCCACGCCCTCGCCCTCGCCCACGCCCACCCCGTTTATGCTATTTTCACAGCAACCCTCGCGGTGAGCCAGCCAAGTGGAGAAGGTGGGAGTCGCCGCTCAGTGTGCAGCCTCGCAGGAGCCCAGCTTCCACTGAGTGTGCGAGTGTGTGTGTGTGTGTATGTGTGTGTGTGAGTGGCGTGAGTGTTGCATACTTTGTGGCGTTGGTGGCTGCTTAAAATAATTAAAAATCAATATTTAAACGATGCCTACAATCAGCCAGGGCAACCCTTTAAAATGGCTTCATTAAAAGCCAGAAATATTATATGGAAAAATAAATCCTGAGGAAATATTAAGAGATTCCATGTTTGTACACAGGGATCTGAATGAGCCTGCATTAAGTGCTATCGGCCTTTATTACCAAGTCTTATTTATGTTTCCCTAAATATTATCTCTGCGCTCGTCTGCTGACAAGCCCATGGAATTTGCATCATAATTTGTTGGGGAATTTAATTATTTCTTCTGTTATTAATTATTTACAACATTCTACAATTTCACAATTTGCATAAAAGTTTGCTTCAAATTTCAATTAGAATTGTGCTCGGCACCACGCCCACACCCACACCCATGCCTATGTCCTTGCTCCAGTGCGACCTCCGTCTGCCCGGGGCCACAAATATTGGCCCACAATTTCATTTTGATTGTGTGGAAAAAGTTTTCTCTTTGAGCTTTTCCTCACTGTTCCTTGTGACATTTTATTGACAGCTTAAAACTTGACTGCTGTTGCCAAAGAATCAAAAAGTTTCAAATATTGAATAATAGACTACACGTAAAATATCAGTTTCAGGCTCAACTGCAAACGATGCTTGATTGCTGCTTTAAAGCATTTCAAGGAAATTCATTTCCCAGTAATATGAAAGCAGAAATTTCATTAATAAATACCGAAAATAAGGCACAAGCTGTGCAAAATGATTGGCCATAAATATGTATAGTTCGTCGACTGTATATAGCATATATATATATATATATATATTGATTCATATATGGTTGATATAAATAATGCCGATCAATGCTCTAGCAGCAGTCAATGAAAGGTAAACAGCGAGCAGCCAGCGGGGCCCATAAAGCATGCGAACTGTGAATAAATCACAAAGCCGCAAACAAAACCAGCAACAACCAGTAAAATATCGAAATTATAGTATATGAAATTTAATATGGACTGATCAAAATGCGTTTTAATGCGAGGTGAATTGATTTATAAGGCAAACTGCAAAACTGAGATGAATTTTCGTGATATCAATTTGATTACTCTCAGAAAGCTGTGTTGAAATTTGTCTCATATGAGTGCAAGCATTCATCAGATATATAGAATATATAAAATCAGATAATAATAAACAATAATGAGTAAAGTAAACACGAAGCAATAAAAATCAATATTAGAATGAATGCGTCAAATGCTAATTTATATGAGAATTCTCCGAGTCCATTGACCAAAGTTTGGTTTTTTGCTTTTAACGAAAGAGAAATGAGTAAAATAATATCTAAAAAAGAAAATATATTTTAAATAAAAATTTAAAAGAAAATTAAAATAAAATTGAAACTTTTGTAAAGTCAATTTATATATCTAATATTATTGTTATTCAATTTAGTTAATATGTTCATTTGTTACAAAGTTATTAAAAATTTTATACATATTAAGAATACTGTTTTAGTTTCATTTTTTTTCGTGTTCAAAAAGATTTGCTTGAAATTCAGTTATTAAAGTTTGGAAATCCACTTAAATTTGATAAAGAATTTGAAATTGGCGGTTCATTGAAGCGTGAATTAAATCTTTTCGATTCCATTCATTAATTTATGCAGCAGTTCTTTTATGTGCGAAATATGTCAGATATATATTTAAATGGATATCAGATACTGATTTCATTCAATTTTGATTACAATTCGAGCTATATGTGAATGTCTTTTTTTAAAGCGCCTAAAAATATATATATATATATATTATGAATATCTGGTTAAACTAAAAAAACAGATGTTAAAGAGCCGATAACCTATTGAATTGGACAGTTCAGTTATTACCGAATAAATTAAGTTCTTTTCAATAATCCGCTCATTCGCACTTGCTATGTATAATAATATCATAATATGTATTTATTACACATTTGTATATATTTATTTATCTTTATTTCATATATTTTTTATATATTTATTTGTTAATGTTAATGTAAATCTGAAATTTCCGTTGCACACTGTTCGCCTCTCTGGGCCTGCTGTTGGTCACGTATTCGCTGGTGTCTTGTGGCCACCCAAATGTTAATTAATGCATTCCCAACCGCTGAAGCCCACATGAGGTTGGCTTTGCCGTATCCGTGCAGTTAATTAAAAGCTCGTCAAATGCGGCGACAGTTGCAAAAAAAAAAAGAAAGAGAAAAGCTTTTATTCAACTCCAACTCATTAGAGATATGTTTGCCCGGCCCACCCACTGTCAGGTGTAATAAACACAAATATATGAATATGCTGCAACTTTGGCGATAACTGTCAGTCAGGCAGCTGTTTTTGAATGTTGTTCTTGGGGGCTTGCTGCGGGGCGCAGCCAATGGCAATTAGGTTTCTGATAAGATAAGCGCCCAGAAGCCGCTGCCTAAACCAATTAGAGTCGAGCGGGTGGCATTGGGGCAACCCCTTTTTTATCGCGCGTGGCAAAATGAAATGGCGGCAGCTGTCACCCGCACACACATTCGACTCCCATGCGCGCGTGTGTGTGTGTGTGTGTGGGTGTGTGAGTGTTTACATGCTTGTGTGTTCGCTTCAATCAGAAAAGTTATATTTTGTTTTGGCTTTTGTATCGCCGCAGTTTGGTAACTTTTTGTGTTAGTCAGAACCAAACATTTTGTTACCTATCTTGATGTATGTTACTGTCACTTGCCTGCCAAACTTATGCTGTGTGTGTCGGTATCTATGAGGGGTTTTGCTTTGTTTGGCTTTTGCCTTTTTATTGGCTGCCAATCAAAGCTGAAACTGAATCGTGGCCGAGGTGTGGGCGGCAGACATGCATGACAGGGCATAAAGTATCTGAGAGATACAGCACTGAAGACTACTTAATTGGTCAGCTGCATCCGTGCAAGTGTAATCAATAGACTTTTGTGCTCAAAGGCCACAAATGCCACTTGAGCCCAAAGAGTTCTGATTCTGTTTGTGTGCCAAATGCGAATTGAATTTTCATACTGCCCGAATGCGCACATAAATTTACATTAGCTCAGCTTGAGCTACCGAGCTCTGCTCCGGCTTCAGCAGTCTGTGCTGCCTCGGGGGCATTGCCGCTTGCAAAAACAAAAGTCCATGTGCGTCATGTGGGCAAACAGTTTGTGCCTCACACACATGTGGATAGCCGCACCCTGGGCAACATGCTCAACAGTCTACTCATACGCACATATTTATTTTTTAAATACCGAAAAACTGTTGTTAATTATGCGACTTGGCTGGCAACCAGCCTGGCTGGTTGGCTGGCTGGCTGGCTGTTAGTGTGGCCAGAAAAGGTTTCGCCTGACAGCCATGAATAAAGTATTAATTAAGGACGGGGCGTTGAGCGCCGGTCGGGCAGATTTGACAGGCGTGGCAGTTGGGGATAAGCGATAACGCTTTCGCCAGCAAATTTATTAAACGTCACAGAGAATAAGGCGAAAAGGACCCCAACGAGAGTCGATGATAAAAGACCGAAAAATGTTATATGTCAATTTGAAGGGACGACATGGGCAACGAACATTAATTAATTTGAAACTTGCAAAAGCTTTGAAAAAGCCACCTGCCCGCCTCCGCATGCTGCGCCAAATATAACAGACAAAATTCAGAAAGAGAGAAAGAGTGAATTTTACAGCATAATTTAAATATCAAAGGCAAAGACTGGGCTAAGGCTAGCTTAAAGCGTTCTAAGCTTGTTATTCTGCTGCCTGCTGGGCAGCTGCTGCAGCTGCTGCTCACAGAGGCATAAACACTGCTCGGAATTGCACTCGAAACGCATATTGTAGCTCCAAAATGTCACTTGCAGTGGAAGCAAGCCTAGCAAGTGTGTTCGACGGGGCACAGGCTTCCTCTGAGAGCGCTTGAAGTTTCCGTCACACACAGCAAATATTCTGGCATAATTTATGAGATGTGCACAACACATCATTTTGCAATTTGCCACGTTGTTCATTGGGGAATGTTTTCGGCATATTCCTCTTGGGACTGAGTCTCTCTGATGTGTCATAATAATATAATTTAAGGATGGCAGGCGGCAGCCTGAAAAACTTGTGCAGGCTGTTTATATTTGGGTATATGATGCGATTACTCAAGTGTGCATAGGTTGGAAAGTTGCAATATTAGCTTAAGGTATTAATCAAAGTCTATAACCAAATTGTCGCCTTCGTTCAGTCTTCCACATTGACTCAGCTTTTCTTAAACTCTAATTGCTTTCTAATTTATCTGCTTGAACCCCATGATGAGGTTTGTAATCGAAAACCGTAAAGGAATCCAAAATTTGTTCACTTCAGTTCATTAGGTTAATTAAAATAATAACTGAGGGCTTCCTGCTGTCAAAGAACCCATCATTAAATCTCTAACCGCAACGCAAAAGAAATAGATCGAAGTTCACGAAGACCCACAACAAGGAAAACAACAACAACAACAAATACAGAAACTAATTAGGGCCTACAAACATATTTAGTTACACTCGCTAAACGCTTTGATTATTAATTATCAATTTATTCCTCTTCGTGCATATTTCGTTTCAATTTGTATTTGGTCAATCATCAAAGATTCGATTTCGGACTCGGACTAACACAAAAGCAAACAAAATAATTAATCAGCAAAATAATTGAAGAAAGAGGCGGTTGGTTTCTGGTTTCTGCTTGGGAGGTTGACTATCAGATGCGCTGTTTCTGGTTTCAGACTCTAACTTTCCCGCTACACTCAAAGAAATAATTTAATTATTATTAAACTCACTTAGATCTTGGAAGCTAAGTTGTTGTCTGTAAGATTTAATACATAAATTGACTTGAAATTGCTGCCTCTATATATATCTGCACGTTTTAACATACTAGAAAATACTTTGAATGTGTATGCTCGTAGCTGATATACCTGTCCACAGATGTTGGGCGTTATACTGAATAGAAGACATGCTTCGGTTTTTAAAAGGCCTGTCGAAAAATCAGAATCTGCCAGATTCTACAGCGTAGAATATTTACGCTGTCTGTGAATTATTTTGCACGCTTCAAGCGATTTGTCCTTGAGTCGAGGCCGAGTCGAGGCTGAAGTCATCGCCATCGCCATCGCCATCGCCATCGTCATCGGCCAACAACCACTTGAGCCCAAAGCCAGCGTCGTGGCTTACATAAACCCATCGGCTGCGGCGGTGCCGGTGGTGGTGGTGGCGGCGACGCGTCTGTTGGGCTGCGGTCTTGCTGGCTAGCAGCTAACCAGTCCATGAGTTGGGGGCAGGAGCGTGGCGAGAGGAGGGCAGCAGAGCTGTGTTGTCTGTGGCTGTGTCTGTGTCTGAACTGATTATGACACCGAATGCCACGAGGCACTCGTCACAGACCGGCGCGCATTAGAAGAACCGGAATAACCAGTGGAAAAGCGCGCACTGCAATTGGCGAGTGCAATAAACCCGGTCAACGGCAGTGAAAGTGGTTTACCCCAGCTGCCAGTTGACCAACTGTATGCAGAGCAGAGCGCGAAATGTGCACTGCAAGCATCGCATCTGGATTGGATTAGCGCGTTGCCATGTCGTCGCCATCACGTGGCGAAATATGGCGTGCGCACCGCTATGGGGAGGACGATATTGGCTGCCAGCTAATATGGCAGCCAGCGCGAGCATAAATAGCAATTTCCGCTTGCGGACAGCCGTAAAAGAAATAATAAATATGAATATGCTTATGAAAGGGCGGGCGAAGATGCAGGTGGACACCACCGCCGAATGTACATACGGAATGAAGAAAAGTTGTCGCTTGCCTGAATGTGCACGCGCGAGTGGCTATAATTTATTCAATCAGCGCCACAGCGGCGAAAATAAATAAGTAACGGCAGCGGGACGGCGGCAACGGCAACGGGCGGCGGCGACACCTAAATTGTCTAATGATGCCATCAATGGAGGTGCTGTCCCCCCACGCTAGACGTGGACGCGGACCCTGAGTCTACTAAAAAAAAGAAGAGGAAAACAATAACAACAACTGCGAGGAGGGAGGGGGCACAGGAAGCGGGTGTGGCAGGAAGCGACAATTGACAGCTATGAAATATGGAATTAAATAAAACGAAGCCAGATATGAGCAGAGACGTCTGGTGGCACGTGCAACAATAGACAGGCTGCATGTTGAGTGCCAGCCACACAGACAGAAGTGCCACTAGATACATTGAAAGCCACTTACAGATACGACAATTGCGGACAGAAGAGAGAGTGCGCTGCATGTGCAGATGCTTGGACTAGAACTGAGAGAGAGAAAGAGGAAGAGGTACTTATATAAGGATCTTAATGCGCAGCTGCTTATCTCATTTGTTTGCAGCCCAATTGTCGGCATTTCAGCAGCCATCAAAAAATTGTGCACATGGCTAATTGCAAATGTAGCGCTTCGCCTTTTGGCACCTGATGGGGCATACAACACTCAAACCGCAACAAGGAAAATTATAAAAATAGCCAGAACTCAAACTAATTTGTTACGACAGACAGACATACAGCCAGAGATACACAAAGAGCACAAGGCAACTGCGGTTAAAGCGATCGTTTGATCATCATCATGATGATTCTAGATGGTGATCATGACGCGCAGCCAATACAAGCCAAATGTAGCTTTAAATGACATACGTACATATGTATGTACATACGTATGTATCTGACTTGAGTTATTCATAGATTCTCTTTCCTTATGTGAATTTCTGCTCTTTAAACTGAACAATGAACAAATCGCAATTGCGTGGAGCAGTGCCGAGAGCACTTAAAAAGGGAAATTTGATAGTATTTCGTTTGTCTTAATGGGCTTTTGTTCAATTACATAATGGCGACTGTTGGGCAGAATCAACTAAAAATGTTTATACAAATTTGAGGGTATATACTTATGTAGGTAAATCTGAGTCTGTGTAAATTATCAAATTGTGAATGCTCTACACAAATCATGTTCTTAATCATTATGTAGACACTGGGAACTGTGGCATTTTGGGGGCTAGCACGCATGGCTTATGGGAGCTTTGTTACCTTAAGCTCTCCGCAGCAGCGTGTCCAGCTGACAAGCTGCTTGATCAAGACATGCCCACATCATTAAGAGCACATCCCAAGCGAGAGCCACACGGTCGTTGCTCTGTTGTCAGAAAACTTATGTGCACGCATTTTTTGACTATTCCCCACCAAAAAAACTAAAAAAATCACTGAAAATCACCATCCGAAAGATCTTTCGTACATTTTTCCTGCTCAGCTCGTTGCGTTGCGCTGTTGCTTGTCGCTAATTCAAAATCATCAATCAAAGCCAAGCACCCAGCACTGAGCAGCAAGCAGCGAACGGGCGAGGCATAGCAGCCACATCGAGATTCATCGAGCAGCCGTTGAGTCATTGAGTCGGTCGCTTCAGGGAGTTCGCGCTGTGCTCCCGCAAGACAAATGCACTGTCGCCTAGCCTCTGAGCTGTGGGCGTGTCTCGCTAGGCGGTGGAGGCAGCAACAATAACATCAGCAGCAGCAGCAGCGAAGTTTTCAACTCTTTTGTCTGATGACAACAGTTTTTGTAGGCGCAGCTTTTGCGACTTTGACAATGAATTTAGCCTTAAGGCGAAAAGGAGAAATACAAAAAGCCAAATCCTGTTTTGTTCGAAGGAATGGAAAACTGGTTCTCTGTTGTGGGAGTGACGCCGCAGCGCAGCAACTCGTCGACGTCATCAACGCGGCTTTTGTGGCACACAAAAAAGGGAGACGGAAAAAACGAGAGAAAAAAGTAATAGCAAACGACAATGGAAACAACTTGACTGCACTCCGACAAGACGAGATTGATGGCCATCTAGAGTAGCGTCATGTGTTGGATTGAAGTTCTAGAAGAAGGATTGTCGCATTGTGGGCAAGGATTTGTTGTGTGATGATCCTATTGAGTGACTAGAAGCTGCTAATTCTGGGCAGGTGCAGTAGATGAACGGAGTAAAGACACAGTTCATTTGCCTTAACGTTGATCTATATGCACGCAAATCGAACTTTTATTGAAGTAAGACTAAACAAAAGGAAAAACTTAAGGCTATGTCTATCATGTTAAACTTTCCTTCGGCAGCTTAGGTCTGAAATTTAGTTTTCTTTGCTATTTGTGTGCTTAGCTGATGGTTTTATAAGTCTGGTTTCTATTTTAAAATATTTGGGGCTAATTGCTTGGCCGCAACTCGCTTTTACAGCTCAGGTTTAAGCGTCTTTGGTTACTTTCCCAAGCCGAAAACCGAAAGAAAAATATATACTATATGTATATATACACATATATTCTCATAAGCCACACTTCTCGAAAACATTCTCACTAATTTTCGCTAATTACTTATTCTTGTTTTCTCTCTCGTTTCTTCCATTACAGGTAAGTTGAACGGCTCTCAGCGAGTTGGCACATTAAGCCCAGCGGGTCCCAAAAGTAATTTCCTCGCGTTCCCCCATCCGATGGAAGTGAGTGACCCAAAGCAGCTTTAATTAGCCAAAAATCTTTACGCCCCTCGCTAAACCCGGCCTGGGACCCATAAATCTGTCAGGTAAACAGCTAAACAGCTAAACAGCTAAACAACAGGTGAACTCGAAGCCAACGTCTCAGCTGCAAGTTAATTGAATTAATGACAACAGCAAAGATGAAAGAGGCCTAGACAGAAATGGACAGCCAAACTTTACGATGTATTTACAATATTTATGTCGAGAAGAAAAAAATCGTTGCGCTGCAAATTTCGCTACCTGTGAAATAAATTTAAAAAGCAGAAAGAGCGAAAAAAAAAACAATCCACAACAGCTGCTGCTCAGATTTCCTGCAATGATAAGTGGTCAGAAAGAGAGAGGCAGTGATTGCTGATACAAGGAAGGTGAGGGGGAAGTGAAGGGTGTGGTTGGGGCGAGCGGTAGGCGGTTTGAAGAGGCCCAACGAGAGCCAGGGGCTGAGGCAGAGCGACGGACATTTCCATGCTTAACAAGATAAAAATCTCCACGGATTATTTCATACACTTTTGCCTGGGCAAAACATTTTTATAACTTTTCTCAGCTTTTTGTAGCTTTTTCATTGCTGTTGTTGTTGTTGTTGCTATTTCTGTAGCTTCTGCCGCCGCAGCCCCGCCCAGTTCAACGCCCAGCTTAGCACTCTCAAGGCGCTCTGTGGTTGCCTCTGTTTCACTTTTGGTCAAATGTGTTTTGTTCTTGTTGGGTTTTTTCATTTTGTTTTCTTAGTCAAAAGTTTGTTCTGTGTAAATTATTCGCAGCGTTTTTGTGGAAAAACAACTCGAAAGCAAAGGTTCATTTAGAGGGGGGCGGGGACAGGGGGGAAGTCAACGCTTACATGTGACATGTTTTGGCAGTTTTTCGTTTTCGCTTCTTTATTTTTATTTTTTTGTACTTTGGTTCAACAAAGATTAGAACGTCGTACAAGTTGTGACTTTGCCGACGCAAGAGATTGCCAAACGGTGCCGCAAAGTTTTGCACTTGGACTAACAAGTTGTCTAGCAGAAGCTTCTAAGCGCCGCTTGTCAACAGCAATTCAGTTTAAATTTTGAATTTTAATGCCAGCACACGCAGACACACTCACACATGCATACACATAACGCGCTCTTCAGTCTAAGCTCTGCATCCACAAGATGTCCAATAAAATGTAATGAAAATAATGCAAATGACACGCTCATACACATGAAAGATATATGGCATGTCGAGAGGATGATGATGATGATGATGATGATGAGAATGTTGATGATGCTGTTGACTGTCATGTTGCATAAAATCTGTGCTCACAGATCTACCCCAGTTCTTGGTCCGTCGTGGACCTTCTGCTCAATCGTTATCTGTGCGCTTTTTATGCCTCTCGAAGCGTGCAGAAGTTGTCATTGTAACTGCATAAAAATGAAATGCAGTACAAATACCCGCAAAGTACTCAAACCAAACCCAGAGACAGCAAAACAACAGACAACATATAAAAATAATTTGAAATGAACAGCCAAGGGGGAGCTAGTATGGAGGCGACGTGCCATTGCTGCCGCAGCAATGTAAACTATTGAATGCCAAACAAAACGTGGCATCGCAATCGACAAGACATAGAGAGCAATGGCTAGGGGAGAATAAAAGAAAGAGCTATAGGGAAGAGCGAGAGAGAGAGAGAGAGAGATAGAAGGCAAGCGAGATACATGGCGTATGCTTAACCAAAATATTTACCCGCGTAAAATTGTGGACTGTGTGCGTGTGAGCGTATGTGTGTGATCTGCTGTATGCATTGCAGATTAAATGGCTTTCATGTTTATTTCTTAAAAAGTTGTTGCCTGCATGCATTTTATTCGATAGTTATTTTTTATGCTTATTTTTCTGTTTCAAGTTTGTGGCTTATGAATGTAAATGCAAGTGGTGCGCACAACAATTTGCGAGATAAAACTCCGATTCGAGAATGCAGCCAAGTGTGAGTTGATAAAGGCAAAGGAAACGAAGCTGAATCGGAAAGATTTGCGTGTGTGTTGCCAATAAAGTTGAAAGGAGTCAGTAGAAGTTTATGGTTTCATCGCATATCAATAGCTGGAATGTAAAATAATCAAAGTTGCCAATCACAAAAGCAATTGGAAAGTTAAGGAAAAATGTTGAAAAACACTAGACCAGATTGATTTCTAGTTTATAAATTTTGGTATGTGCAATTAGCCTAACTAAATGAATATGAATCGACTGTAACAAAGCTTTTATTACTCGAAATCTTTAAGTTGTGCAAGCACAAGTCTCACTGCGTGTGTATAGAGTACATTGACCAACGTCGTTAGGTCGGGTGTCTCCTAGTCGGGCATTTACGATACAAAAAGTTAGCTGCATAGCTATACTCATAGACGTTTTGCTAGCAAATAAATTCCAACGAGTTTTCTACTTGGAAGGCAAATTGAATTACTTAATTCAGCTAGACGCCCCATAATTACCGAAATCGATAAAAGCTACAACGAGGTGATTTACGAAGCAAAAGTAGGGCAGCTGTAATAACTTTACCTTCTTCAGTAGAGAATGTAAAGCGTTGAGGGTCAAGGAAAAAGTGAAATATCTGCTTATTCATGAGATTGATTTACTGTAATAGAATGAATTTAATTGCCTTTAAATCTCTCCTTGTGCATGTCGTATCACTTTAAAGTTGAGCACTTTCTTTAAGGCAGCCGCAAATCTTGTGTTTGCCATCTGCTTTCTGTGTGCCGCACTCACATAAATCACTTCCTAATCATTTGTTGTCTATTCTTAGGCCGCGAGACCTTGGAGATGGCAATTAAAAGCCATCGATCAATGTAAATTCGCACTTTTGCGACGACCTTCCTCCGACTGTCCTCTGCTCAATGAGCCAAAACTGATAAATGCGAAATATTGTGCTTATTTCGGTTTCGGTGGCCGTCTGTCAGTCGAGTTCGCAGAAATTGGCGTTGTCTGCTCGGGATTTGAATGTAATTAAATCAAAACATAAGAAAGTCAACGAGCAAATGCAATGCGACTGGCCACACAAAAAGTTTGGCACAGTGCTCGCCAATAGTTTTTGCACCGGCTAGACTGTCGAGAACTAAGATAATCCGCTGTGGCTATGGCCCGCCACAAGATAAATTGTTCTCGTCCAAGTCGCAGCCACTTCGCTCTAAGCTCTGTCATACTCGAACTAATTGACAGCTGGCTTAAATTGCGCCAGCGAAGTGAAACGTCTTCATCAGAAGCGAGAAATGGAACAGGATGTGAATGCTAAGAAAGCGGCTTTGGCCCCTGGCCAATGGGATAACAATCCACTTTGGCATAATTTTGGATCAAAAATTGTGCGCATAATCAAGTGAGCTATTAAAACGCTTATCGTGGACGTGGACGCTCGGCAGCTCCTGCTCCTGCTCCTGCAGGCGGGCGGCCCGCGGCACGACGTCCTAGACCCTTGGAAAACTTATTGATTAAACTCGCAGCAAAGTTTTCATGCAGCAGACCAGCCAAGGGGCGGCGGGTTGGTGCGGCCACTGGCAGTGGCAGTGGCACTAAAATGCGACCCGACACGCGAGCCAGCAATTTTGTAGTTTAGTTTTAGCACCCAAGGCGGAGTTGTGTGTGTGCCAAAGGGGCGTCGAAGTGGGGCGTGTGTGCTAATAAGCCGAATCATTGATTGTTGTTGCTGTTGTTGCGATTGCTGTGACGACAAATTGCTTGGGCCGCATTGCTGTTGTTGTTGTTTGTTTTTGTTGTTGTTGTTTATTGTTGCCTAATAGCAAATGTAAACAATTTAGAAATTTAACGCTGCATTTTTATGGCAAAATGCTCACAATTCTTCGTGTAGTCTTCGCTGCTGTCCATAATGAAGCAATTAAATAAATTAGTCAAATGGCTTTTAATGCGAACAATGGAATACACAAATATGAAAAAATCAAGCACTGTCTGTCGGCATTTGGGCTTAAAATACCGGATTAATTGCTGGGCTCAATGGAAACGGAAATTGATCATACGCCGCGTAGCCGCATGAATGCGCGGCGCGCACGCTTCTGAAAACATGAAGCATAAAAACGTTGATTACGCATACGCAGTGTGTGACAGCTCACCTTTTTGCTTTCGCAAGCGCAGCACATTGTTGCAACTTTAATGGATTCATGCACCATATTTTAATTAATTTTTTCGAACAATGCGCCCCGAAAAAATCATTTTGCAGGGCAGCGACAAAAAGTGCACCTCTGCCGCTCTGTTCGGGCAAGATTTAAGGCCGCCATCGTGTCTGACGCTGATTTAAAATGATTATAGGGAGAGCGCAGCCAGAAAGCGGTTGCTGCACTTCAAGCGCACAGAGCCAACCACAAAGCGGCCACGCCTCCAACATGTTAAAGCCCGTGGACATGGGCAGCATTTTTATACACGAGTCATCATATGGAAATGGCTATAGAAAGTGGGCATGATGAGTTTGTGATGAAGCATGTAACAGGCTAAAGTACATATTATGAGTACAAACTAGATTACATAAATGTATTTTTTTTTTTAACTTTACTCTTTCTAAAGCAAAGATGTAGATCCCACTAAGAGCCACAAGTACATATATATGCATAAAGCTCTAATATTTAAGAGGCATCTCACAGTTGAGCATTCTCCGCCGAAGAACGCCTCTAGTTGATTGCTTTTTTCCTTGTTTTCAGCAACGCTGCTCGTTCGTAAAAATGTCGAGGGTAATTGTTAACAGGCCAGCAACGCACGAAAAGTGTGTGTGGCACTTGCCACAATTGTTGCAACTGTTGTCGTTGTTGTCGCCGTCGCAGTATGGCACATATGTAAATTTGAAATATATTTACTAGGCTAGGCGATAAATACACTCGTGTATATCATAAATCAACATGACGCACGGCAATAAACTGCATTTTGCACATACAAAAATGTCGACTTTTCGTTTTTATTAATATCTAATTATTTTTGGTAAAATTGCGACCCAAAAATTGAATTTTGTCACTAGATAAAAGCTGCGGTTGGCAATAAATAAATTCCGTGGCTTACCTGCAAAATGGGTGTGATGATAAATGGGCGTAGGTGGAAGATATATACAAGAATTATATATATATATATATATATATATATATATATATATATATATATATATATATATATATATATATATATATATAATTCTTGTATATATATATATATATATATATATATATATATATATATAGTTGTATTATATATATTATACAATATTCTATTTCGAGAGTATGCCAAATGCATTCCATAATCTAGCAGAATGATAAAGTCTGGGTATCGCTTAGTCGCTGGCATTTCAAATATTTCCAGCAATATTTTGTTGCTGATAATTGTTTTTGTTTATTTGCAACTTAATTTGATTTCACTAATGAACTGTAATTAAAATTGTGAAAACATAATTTAATTGGCGTAATGAACTTTTACATTTTAGAACAGTTTAAATTGAGTTTCAACAGAAATGGAATATTAATGAGAATCGACTGAGTTTCGTGCTCGCCCCACTTATGCAATTCAAATAGTTTTTGCTTTTTTTTTTTAGATACACATAATATTCTCAGAGACATCTCAGCTAACATTGTTTATATTTTTAGGCATTAATTCAATTTATTTTCTTTCTTTCACTTCTTACTGAGAATTCTTACCTTTGCTCTGCTGCCTTTTCCTTGAACAGAGTCCCAATTTAATACGTAATTCGAGCAGCTCGCCTGCTGACAGCCACAATTTGGTTAGCGACACATTTTACCTATCATTTCGACAGACAATTCCTTTCAATTTGTCTGGGCAGCGCCTGGTGGGCCGTCTCTGAATGCAATAACCCAGCAGAATGTTATATATCTTTTGGAATATATTTAAGTACGCACACAGTGGCAACCTCTGTGAGAGCGTATATAGCATATCGATATGAACTGTCAATAATGCAGTGTGGGCTGAGCCAAATGCCAAAGACGGCAACGTCGCCGTCTCATGCTTAAACTCTTTGACAATTTCAACGATAAAAATGTGTCAGAAATATATTCCAATTTCCAACCAGCTCGCAGCCGATGGGGGATCGGCAGGGCGGCAGGCGGCTGGCGGATGGGTCTCATACAGCTTACACTTTTCAATTTTCAAAATATTCTTTGGCAGAGCGCCAGTCAACTGATTTACGACAACAAAGGCGCAGGTTTCGGGCTGACTCAATGGGGCTCTGATGTACCAATTGATGGATGCTCTGACACTGCGCTGACGCAGAGGAGGAGGAGCTGTGCTCAGTACCGAAAAAAATAGAGAGGCGGAAATGCCCGATTCAATTATTTATCTAGCTCTCTAGAACAACAAAAAATTAGTTGGCTTTTGTTATGCAACTAAATATTTGCGCCCCGTCCTGGCCACCAATGGTCGCCCGACCATTGTTAAGGCCATTGTTGTTTTTGGCATTAGCTTCGTCTGCTGGACAATTGCAATTGTTGCTTCTCTAAAGACAGCTCACTGCTCTCCTTCGTATCCTCCCCTCGCTCTTTTTCTTTCTGCCTGCACAAATGTTTGCATGCCAATCTGAAGCGCAGGTTGGCATCCCTGTCGCAGACCTCATATGGTCATGCTTGCTTTGGGTTGTGTCATTTAAGTGCCTCATAAAAGTGTCAACTTGTTGTTGCCTCTATGGCACTCGTACTGTCATGCCCTTTGCCCCCTGCCCCCTGCTCCTGCCTCTTGAACACTGCTGGCACTTTATGCATTCATTCGCCGGCCTTTGTGTGTATCCTCAACTATTCACTCACACATAGATACACATATATAATATATGTATGCATATATAGATGTGGATGTGTATGTGTGCCGTGTAGGGTCCAGCTATTTGTCCCATCCTTTGTTTGGCTGTATGTATAAAAGGATTTCATTTCATTTCTTTCGTTCTGCTTCTTGGTTGTTGTTGTCGGCGTCGTTTGTTCGCTTTTCATACCTTTTGATAGTCGCTCGTCTGCCTCGCTGCCTGGTCGACTGCCCATGCACTTAATACATATTTTTGTCACCCTTATCTGGCCAGGGCGTCGCACGCCCCACGTTGACATTGTCTGCGCCGCACTGCCCCATCGAGTTGATGGCTCCAGTGGCAAACTGCAGAGCCTCAGGACCTGTTATGATTGCCAGCTTGATAGGTTTCCAGCACGTTGGCACACATGTGTGCGAGTAGTCTATACAGTCTTGTGAATGTCCGTAGTTGGTTATGAATAAGCTTAAATTGTTAGCAACTAGCCAGTAATTGGGTCCCACTTTTATCTAACTG
Organism: Drosophila mercatorum; assembly: GCA_961210405.1. Classification (NCBI taxonomy): domain Eukaryota; kingdom Metazoa; phylum Arthropoda; class Insecta; order Diptera; family Drosophilidae; genus Drosophila; species Drosophila mercatorum. The sequence continues at coordinate 22,547,201 of CAUIUS010000004.1, read as the reverse complement.
AAGTCTTTGTCCCGTTCGCTTCCACTCTCTGTCATTTCTCTTGCGCCAAATGGTCCATCAGTTTAGATAATGATATTCTCTCTCATATATTTATAACAGATTATTTATTCGTTTATCTATTTTGTGCTGAGCCCTAAACTTTTCCTATTTACTTCGGGCTTTTCCTTTAACTTAACTGATGCTTAGTTTTCCCACTTACCCTTTTCAAAGTTCTGTTTTCCAATTTTAATTTACACACGAAAACCATTTGTCTTCTGTGTGTCGGAGTGGGGCTTGGCTTACGCGACATTCTCATAATTTAGCCACTTGGCCATAATTTAAAGCGGCGTCGTCCTCCGCTTCCCTTCTACTTTTTACTTTTTAGCAAAGTTAATAAAGCCCATGAGACAGAGCTGCTCTCTCTCTCTCTTTCTCTCTCTCTCTTGCTCTCCCTCTCCTTAACACCACTTCATTTCCTCTTTATGTCACCCACACACACACACACACATACAAACACATGTGACTGGGCTCTGGCAGACAGTACGTGACTTCCGGCCAAAACAAAACGGTTTCTCAACATTTTATGATAATTTATTTGATTATTTTCTTGTTAAAGTGCAAACTTTGTCATCTTTTTTGTGAGTCGTTTTTTTTTCTTTTATGTTTTGTTATATTTCGCACTCAATTTTCTTTTCGCTGTAGTTTCGTTAGCCGGCAAAAGTTTATGTTTTATTTGGTGTAGCAGACGGAAGCGGAAATGTTGCTCAGCATATGCGACGGAGCGCAGTTGTCCTCACTGTGTAAGGGTATATATCCATGTGTGCACCCCTATGTATGAGTGAGTGTGTGTGTGTGTGGTGCCCATAAATTTATTGCATATTTTTTGCACCATATGACACTTCAGCTTAGCGCCATAGCAATTTGTATTCATATACATATATATGTTGCCTGAAAGTCCAAAAGTATTTGCCTGCTCCCGCTGCTGCTGCTGCCATTCAATCAGGCTAGCAAAATCAAACGCCAAAAAAGTAATACAAGTGAAAACCCAAACCAACATTTGGTTTTTGCAAATTTTTTCTTGTTTTTTTATTACAATAGTCTCACAATACTTTTTTTTGTAGTTTGGCATTTGGCAGGCTAGTCAAAGTTTGTTTGGCATCGGCAATATCCCGGCTGTGGATGTGGCTGTGGCTGTGGCTGCTGCCGCTGCTTCACCTTCGCTTTGCGTATTTGCCAGAGCACTTTGTGCAGGTGAAAGGCGAGGGGGCAGCTACGGCAAATGCTGCAATTGATTGAGCCCTGAAATCACAAGTGTGTGTGAGTGTGTTTGCTTTGCTCAAGTATGTGTATATACGTATGTGTGTGTGTGTGTGTGTTGGGCAAGCAATCAAAGTGAGTGGATATAGAATTGGCTTTGCCATTCATTTAATTAATTTCCATTATATATTACTATTATTTCATTTTTCGTTCGTAGGCAAAACTTTTTGAGTGCATTTCCGGGCACCAAAATGGCGCCCGAACTTCCTTCCGTCGCTCGCCATTTTATTTTACGTTCATTTTTGCACGGTTTATAATTGGAATGCATAAATTTTTGTTTGCGCTCTTTCGAAAAAGTTGAAACGTCGCATTCGCATTCGGATTCCCGCATCCAGCACGGTATTCCATATTTACCATATTATAATAATATTTTCTGCTTGCCGCATTTGCATTTATCCCGATGCCAACTTCCCTCTTCCGGCCTGTCTTTGGCAGTGCCCACTTTATTGTGTTTGCTCGATTTGCGAGCACTGCGCAACACAAAACTGAATTAAATGCGCATTTTGGGCTAAACAATTGCCGTGAAAGACTGTGAAGAACTGAAAAACTGGAGAAGTGGCCAAAGTTTTTCTGCGCGTTGCCTAGCGGCTTCATCGTTTGATCAACGTTTGTTACAATTCGCGCCTTTGCAAACAAAATGAAATAAAAAAGAGAAGATAAATTTATATTCTCATTGCGGTTTGCGTCCGCATCCGACAAAGCGTTTCCTCGTTGTCGTCGCCATCTCTCTCTCTCTCTCTCTCTCTCTCTCTCTCTCTCTCTCTCTCTCTCTGTCTCTCTATCTCTCTCAGTCTTTCTCTATGTGTCTGGTTGGCAGTTGTTGCCTCCATTTGTGTAATGCATAAAATACACATTTGGCGCAGTTTCCACTGCTGCCACAGTAGTCTTCTCAGTCTTTGTTTCCTTTGCGTCCCTCTCTCATTTTAATTCCAAAATTAAGGCATAAAAATGCAATAAAGAATATAAATCCAAGCAGCAGCAGAGCTCCCTCCTCTCTCACAGAGAGAGAGAGAGAGAGAGAGGGGCTGTAAGTTGTCGAAACATTTTGGGCCAATTGGGCGAGGTGGACCGAGTCCTTCTTTCCGAGGCATTCTTCACTAATTACTTGCTCTTTGCATAATTGCGCCTTTCATTAAACTCGCAACAGCCAGCGCCAACAAAGTATTGTTCCTTAGCATTTTGTGAATCTGAAAGCAAACGTTTTATTTTTCGCTTCATGTATATGCAAATGGCATGCAAATTCCTTAGCTCGTGAGTGCAAACGTGAATGGATGTCTATGTGACTTTGGTGGTTAGCAAAACTTTCCACATGGGCGCCAAAGGCAATCAAATGCAATGTCCTTTGGCCATGTACTATGTGCACTTTAATTGAATGCTAAGTGGATAACAATATTTTCTCTTTTGTTCTTTTGTGGCTTGTTGCGGTTGAAGCTCACAAAATATCGACTGATTGTAGTCGAACTTACTATATTGGATTTTATATTAAATATTAGAATATTTGCAGGCAAATATTGGATGCATATTTCTGACTATAAAAATTTTGTATAACATCGTATTATGACGAGAAATTGTGAAATGAATAGAAGATACTGTTTTCCAAGATAATATTTTAGTTCAATTTTGTTGTGATTGCCTTCAACTTTTGCAATAGTAGTAGTCGGGCTGACCGAATGTGTGTCCTGGCTTCGCATTTATCATTCTTAGTCCGTGAGAGAGTGAAAAATAGATATTGCTAAACGTACGAGATTAATACAGATCATTCATGCAGAATGGTTATGACTGTCAGTGAACGAAAAGAAGCGACTCGAAATTGTCACTCTGGGAAGCACAATCAGAAAGACAGCATACAGGGAAATCTTTATTATCGAAGGTGATAAAATAGATGTAGAGTGTACATTTATATATATTGTATATAGATGTATCCTGCATCCTATCCTTTGCCTTTAGATATTTCATAACTTTTAATCTCTATTATTACTTTTCTTATTCAAAACAATGTCTTGATAAATATAATTAAATTGTGAGTAAGCTCCGCTTCGTATATGAATATTCAGGAGCAGTCTCCAGTGCAGAAATAAGTTGTTGGCGAGGATTCGGAGCGTTCGCAGTAGCGCCGCTGCTGGCACGCAGAAATGACTCAATTTTCGCATACAATTTGCCTGTCACAATTGACACTGCAAAACAACTGGTGGAAAAGTTTTCATTGAAGTTAGCACCAGGCGGCAGCCCGGGCGGGTTTTCGCTGTATTTTCATTCTCATTTTTGTTTGGGTTTTCCTTTTTCGTTAGCCCGAGCTTTAGAAATTAATTAAGCATGGCTGGAGCGTGCTGTACAAATTTTCATTTGAAATGACAGTTAGCCAAGTTTGTTGCTCTCAATGCTGCGTTGCGCTGAAGCGTAAATCTCATTTTAATGCCAAGAGAGTTCTTAATTTAGTTTAATTACAGCAAACACACGCGCGTGCTCAGGCTCACTCACACACACGCACACGGGTATATGTATATAGGTGTATATAAATATGCATATAGACACCAGTCAACAAGTTTGTTGCCTTGCCTCAAAGGCAAAGTCTGGCCCCAGCCTGCCTGCCCTGCCTGTGCTTCAATGTGATTTTAATTACAAGAAATATATGCAGTCGCCGTTGCTGCACAGTCGCGACTTCAGCTGACGCTGCAACAACTCGTACAACATGACGTATGCGTCATCAGTGAGTGCCAAACGCAGACAGCAACAGCAAACTGTGACTCTGTGTGTGTGTGTGCGTGTGTCAGCCTGTTGGCAGGCAACACTTTTGTATCTGCCACATAATTATGCTCACACGAAATAGTAGGAAAATTTGCAGGTGAAATACAACGACAGCCGCTTCCAGCCGCCATTAAACACAATAGCAATGGATGCTGTGCATCCAGCTTGACTGCCACGTTTATTATGTGCTCTCTCTCTCTCTCTGTCTCTGTCTGGCTGTGTGTGTAATTTACACCTGTGCTGGCGTATTTTAGCAAGCTGTGCAACACTTTCAAATTTCGAGTCTCCCTTTGCAATTAGCAGTGCTGCCTGCAAATTGTTTGTGAAAATAGCGTTGCAAAGAGTTGTGTGCAGCAGCTGTGAAAAACAGAGGCCTGGGCCTGTTAAAGAGGCCAGCATCAATTTATATACTTTCATTTGATAAGAAGCAAGTGGCCTGTCCCCGGCCATGTCCTGGCTTTGGCTTTCGCTGCACCGAAACGTGACTATGCAGACAGGCAGGCTGGCAGGCTGAAAGGAGAGACCGAGGCAGTCAGAGCAGACCAGAGCAGAGCAGAAGGCGAGCCATGGCAACACTTTATCATGTCAGTTAGCAAAGTGGAAAGGAGTAAGTGTGCCCCACTGGCCCCCATCCGAAAAGCAGCTGCAATGGCGTATATTATTTTTAATTTCGTGTGACTCGACCAATGCTACAAAAGAGAGGACAACAATGAGAAGGCGCAATAGTCCCAACGAATGCTGCACGCTCTTTAATAGATTAGTTTCGTTTATTTAATTACTAGAAGAGCATCGGATAATCGGATAGATATTGAGCTGGAGCAGGTTGGCAAAACTCTATTTGAACGTTTGTTTAGCCCGAGCTATGGGATAAACTTGTTGGATGTAACTTTTCGGAATAGTCTCTAGTGAACATCGAATAGAATAGTGTTACACTGTGCAACCTGTTCTCGATGTGCGCTGCCAAACTTATGCGAAAGTTGTGTGTGCCATCTCCCCAGGGGAGCAGCGGGAGGGGGGCAGAACAAGTGCAGGAGCCGTGGCCTGGCAAAAGTTAAAAACCCCAAACGAGAACTGTGCGAGGACACCGTTGAATATGCAAATGAAAATGCCACAACATCAGCAAAGGAAGCAGAAGAAGAAGGTGGAGGAGAAGAAGAAGTACAAGGATGAGAAGCAGCTGAATAAAAAAAAAAAACAGAAGCAGCAGCAGGACGAATGAGGTTAAGTTGAGCAGCGTCAATTGTAGCTGACGGAAATGAAAACAAGATGTGTGTGAAGAGGGTGTGTGTGTGTGTGTGTGTGTGCAGCAGGGCGTATGCGTTACTTTTGTAACCCTCTCCGAGTGCGGTGCGCTCTTGGGCATAAAATTCAAATGAAAATGTCGCGTGTTTTATGAAAAACTGCAACAATGAAACGACTTCAGAGACGTGTCACGAATAGCAAATTCGTGTGCGTTTTGCCATATTATTTGCTTGCGTTAGGCAGCACCAGCTACAGCAAGAGCAGCAGCTTTAATTTGATTGTAAACAACTGTCTGCAATGCGAATACAAACGAAGTTTTGTTTAATTAAAACTGCCCCATGGACAGGCGAAGCAAAGAAATTTCTGAAAATGTCGTCATCGTTCACATTTGAAAGGGAATCAATTTTGAGCGCAGGCATTGATTGCCTCTTGGAATTGAAACAGCAAAAAAGATAAAAAAAAAACATAGAAGTAAAAACTTTGTTTGTCGTTTGCTATTTGCTGTTGTGCGTGTGACATAGACACACGCCCACTCACACACACACACACACACACATACACAGACAGCAACACGCACAGCACAATATTGAAAACTCATTTGGACAGGGCAGCAACAAACAGAGAGAAAAAAGTCAGTTTACAAAATGAAAAACTCGATTGCTACTTTTTTGTCCGCTTCGTGTTGCTGTGCTGAGCTGAGCTGTGTTCTCTCGAGCACTTGACTCGTCGTAATGAAACTTCCAACTTTGTTGGCACAGCTGAGCTGAGATAGATGAGCTGCATTAGGAGCGACCTTCAGCCTGCGAGCTCCGTACTCGTTTCTCACCTATCATTAGTGTTGACTGCGAGTAGAAAAAGAAGATTATAAAGCATAAAACGTGCGTATTTTCCTTGCTTACCGAGTTTTTTTCTGCCGGCTGGCCTTTTAATTATGTTATGTGTGCCCGCTGCGTTGGTTTTTTGTGCGTGGCCAAAAAGATCATAATGCGGCCCCGACGCAGCCTAAACAGACTTGAGCAATAAGTGTTGTGATCAACGTTCGCCGCTCATTAAAAACTAACAACTCATCGCATTTGCGGCAGTGCTTAACGAGTTCCAGCTGCTGCCATTGTAGAGTGGCAAAAGCAAAAGTTTCGTTTATTTGCCTCGTTTGTTTCTCCATCTCCATAAAAGTGCCAGTAATGTTAGATATTCGCCCCGATCCGACTCCAGAGTTCTACAAATTCTTTAGCTAAACAACATATATATATGTATATACATTCCACAATTGATTAAACAACATAATTATGAATGTTTTGATCGATGCCGTGTACTCAACGCAATTTGTCTTGATTCTATTTGCAGGTATGTACCAAATGACAGCATCGCGTGGGTCTCAACCGAAACTGTTGAAGCATCCAAGATTGATGCAGTGCTAAGTAGAAATTGATTATAACGTATAATTTATGGGTCAATAAACAATATTTAATCGAAAATCTCTTGAAATGTGTTCCATAAGTTAAAAAAGTGTGTCTGTGAGCAAGTGAATTTATCAATGGATATTTAAAAACTCTTTGAAATATGCTTTCTGGTAATCAATTTTTAACAAAAAAGATCCAGTCAATCGGAAAGCTGAACAATGGCGCCTGGTCCTGAGTCCTAGTTGGGAGTGCGAAGCTACTGCCCTGAGTCTAGTCCTTCAAGAATGCTACAGTCCCTGCTCACTCTACTCAGTGTCAGCCTTCGCCAAGTTGTAGGCTATTAGCGAAAATTAGGTGTTTTAATGCCTGCCTATCATAAATCCAAAATGAATCATAAAAAGATTAATCTCAGTTCTTTATTACAGTAGCGAGCAGCTGCTCAAACAAAAGCCATGTCAAGGCTGACTAGTCAAGTTCTCCTATTTCCTCAGCATCTTTTTCAAGGAAACTTTACAGAGTCTGCAGATAATTTAAGTTTGCCAAGTTGAAAGCCAGAGTGGACATAGCAGCTATGGCTCACATAATGGATATCTACTTTTTATCTATTTTTTGCTACTCCTCATCTCTCGAAAACAAATTTCCAATCGACATCTAGTAGATGCTTCCCCTCAGTGTTGACGCACAACAGCAACGCGCACTTAGCAGCTGCCTTATGCTGTAAACGGCACTTCCTATATTCCCATTTCTCCTCACTCTCTCTCTCTCTCTCTCTCTCTCTCTGTCTCCAGCTGATATCGCGCCATTTCGCCTCAATCATTTCAATCAGCTTTGGCTCACTTACAGCCTCAGCTATATTGACTTGGCTTTTGGCTTTTGGCTTGAAGTGTGGTCCCATCTCAAGGCTAGATAGCTCGCTGGTTGCTGGCTGCCGGCTGAGGGAACCTAAGTGTTTATGTGTATCCTGTCGATGTATTATTAAGTGTCTGTGTGTGCGTGCATGTGTGTGTGTGTGTGCTTGTGTACATTGTGCCTTAAGTTCGAACTTTAATCAAAGTCAACTTTTATGCGAGCTTTTTAAGGTGCTTTTTTCTTTCCCTGATGGGCTTTGAGGCGGCTCGTACCCTGCTTCACATCCTTTTCCCATTCCATCACGCCCTCATCCTGCCCGTAGCATATTCAAAGGGGGCGTGTCATATGGTGGCACGACTAAAAACGTAACAAGTTGCTGGGCGACTACGCTGCGCGAGGGGGAGGGATAACACAAAAGGGGAAAGGGAGGAAGGGGAGAGCAGAGTGCTGCGATATAAGAAAGCGCAAAACTTTAAATTGAAAATTGTATTCAAGCGTTAAATTGGCTTTTTTTCGGCTTTGCTCTCTGCAGCGAGTTCTGTAAAAACCGCACGCAGCACACATAAATACTCACCTCTGGGCTTCCCTGTGTACTCCTTTCTCACTGTTCACGCTTGCAGCATGTGCTGTAGTTTCAAAATATTTTTCGTTCACTTATTTTGTATACCCCGTGTTGCCATCGACAGCGGAGTTGTATAGACGCTATCGAAGATGATGATGCATTTCTCAATAATGTTTTCTAAATAAGGACAGTTAACTGCACCACTAGATGGCTTACTCATCTATAAATGTGAATGCTTTTTCAATGCAGGGTATCTTCCAGTCGATCGTTTCCGACAAGTTTGCTCTTTTAGCTTTCGATTCGCGCACTTTTTGCAGCTCTTTAACTTCCATATCTTAAATCAAGTGGGCTCCCTGTCATTGGCCTTTGGCTGTTATTGTTGTGTCACTTGTGACCCATGTAAACAATTTCGTCAAGATTTACGTTTTCGAGAATACACAAGGAAGTACCCCTTTGTTCTAACTCCACCCTCTCTCTCTCTCTCTCTCTTTGTCGCTAAATATATATATATATATATATATATATATATATATATATATATATATATATATATATATTTCTGTCTTTGTTCTGCTCTTTGGCCAGAAAAGATTCCAATAATCATTGTACGTTTTGCATGTTAATTAAGCTCGCTCGTGTCCTCCTCTCTCTTTGCTCAGTGCTTTATTGTCATTTTCATGTTTTTGCGTATTCAATAAACGCACCAACTGCGGCCAACACACATGCCGAATCACTGCCTCCACCCCTTTGCCTCGTGGCCCCTGCCTCTTGCACAAACACACACGAGCCATTTGGCTAGTCGATTCTATGATTTTGACATTTGTTTCTGGGTGCCTCTCTGCATGCAAATGACGCTGGCGTTGATAGCAACGCATGCGATTGTTGGCTGGGGGCAAGGGTAACAGTGATGTAAATCGCAGGGGGCGTAATGGTATGGCAACCGACGACACACACACATTGGTATCGTTTGTTTTAGGCTCGTTCTGACAGTTGTGCCTGACCAGAGGAGCTTTTGGCATGTTATATAATGAAGTGTGTGCCATTTGAGTTGGACATGAAAAGTAGATAAGTTTGGACTTTATATTTAAGCATGCCGTTCCGTAATAGAGAACCTGATGAGGGGTGGGGCTCTGCGGTGTCCACTTTTATACAATGCTTATGTAATGTAAAGCTCTTGAAAGTTTATATATATAGTTTGATTTTTCACTTCAGCTCTAATGCAAATCAGTTTGTATAACAATCGAGATGAAAGATCTACGAATCCCCTCAGGCGTGATTGGGGCAAACGGTAGCTGCATTTTGACGGCACTGAAAACACTTCTCAAATTATCTCTGAAGATAAAAATGTAAGTTAATGTTGCTGGCAAATCGGTTGCGTGCCAGATAACCATCAATATGCTGGCGATATTTATGAGGCGCGCCCGCAGGATACAGGCCTTAATGATAGCCTAAAACAGGGCACTTAATTTCAGCTTCATTTTGGGAGCTACTGCTCCACACAATCAATAACGTTTTGATGGGGACTGTTGCACAGGATCTCACATATCCACCTAGGCCAGAACCACTTAATTTTGTGTGAATGTGTGTGTGTGTGTGTGAGCGAAACGAAAGCGAAATAATAATGAGGGTAATATTAAAGCAGCAAAAGGGAGAAGCAGAAAGAAATTGGTCAGCAAAAACTACAAAAACGTGAACTCTCAGCGTGTGTGTGTGTGTTTGGGCTGTCAAGTATGAGTTTATTTTAGTGGATTGCTCCAAACAAAAGCGAAAACTAAAAGTAGTCGAAGTTTTTGCCTCATTTCAGTTGTTCTTGTCGCTGTCGCTGTTTTCAGTTGCTTTTTCTGCCCGTGTCCTGGCAGCCATTTAATGCCCGCCTAACACGCAAACCTTCCCAACTGCCAGCCAATTTGCTGCTGTCTGCCAGCGTGGAAAAAATTGTATTTTCCTCGTTTTTCTCTTTGTGTTTTTAGTGTGTGTGAAAAAACTAATAAAGGGGCAATTTAGGCAATTCTCGTTGATCGTTCGCTGTGGGCCGTGATATCTGTTCGGCCCGGCCTACGACAATGGAATTTATAATGCCAATTATGAGAATTTATTCAACTGCATATTAACTCCAATTGCCACTGGGTTCGTTGAATGTAGATAAACAACGTCTGTAATCGGCTAATTTATCAACATATTCTAATATTACAAAAAACACGAATTTAATGGAACACTAAGCCGAGCTAAGCCTAAGTGTGTTCGAAAGCAAAACGCTGTTAATAATACGCTTTTCAATACTTTTTTTTCATTTTTGATTTCATTAGCGCATAAATTGAATGCAATCTGGCTGTCAATTTGCATTCCATTTAACACCATAAGCAGAAGTGGCTTTAAATGCGTTTTATATGGCTTTTGGCTTATTTTCAATTAAATATTCAACTGCCCGGCCCAGGTGTATTATTTACTTTTAAGCAATCCATATATGGATTTAAATTCATTTGTAAGAATAATAACTTAATTAATATACTGATGCGACACTCTTTGTCATTAATTAATTGTCAATATATTACAGAATCCCGAATGTTCAAAAAGTCGTTTAACAACGATTTATAATCCATTCGACGTTCTCATTGCTGCTGAAGTCTATTAAAATATTTGAAAATGCAAATATATATTAAATAACTGATTGAATATTTAATGTGTTTAATATGCATATAGTATATATATATATTTATATATATACAGTATATATAGAAAGTACGCTAAAGATAACAACAATACAATTCTCAATTGGCTACTGCTTAGCCAGAATTTCAAGCCAAAGATGACAGTGACAGTGACAGTCTGCTAATGATAGTTAAATAAACAACCTGATCACGGCGTGTGATCAATTTTTGTCAATAAATGCATTGCCTAATCTCTTACTTACATATATATCTATATAAATACAAAATATAATCGTTTGACCAACGCACAGTGGAACCCTTTCCCAGTTTTCTTTACAAAAATCATAACTTTGGATCCCAGCAAGGTATTTGCACAATTGCAAAATAGATGAAATGGGACTACGTCGAGCTTTATAAAAATATAGCCCTTCATCAATAATTTCTGGAGTTTACTGTGTATTAGGATATTGCTCAAATAATATGTTTTCATATGAGATATTTTGTTGGCGATCAATTGCAAAGCGGAACATCGACAATTGAAGTCCCAATTTAACGCATATGTGCTTAAAATAAATTACAGCTCATATGCGCAAACGAGTAAGGTTATTTATAAAGTGTAATCAGTGCCTGAAGTAAAGCCCTTGCAGACATGTGAATTCAAATATAATTAATTGAAGGCTGGAGTAATCAATCAGCAGCTGAGAAATTTGAATTTGTAAGATGTTGTACAGACCAAGGCGCAGGGGGTCTTCATCAAATGACGAATATAACTCAGACTCCTTTTTACTAGAGCGTAAAGCACAACAAAACAACGAAATATTTGAGTAAGCGATTTACTTGCAGTGCGCAACAAAAACATTTAAAGCATTTCCGCATTTGCTTAGAAGCATCTGTTTCCATTATACTTCATGCTGCTTACATTCTAATACAGAAAAGCATGTGCACTTCATCAACGCCTACACACACACACACACACACAGACACACTTACACACACACAGACGCGCGCACATGCTCATGCTATACATCTTTGTTAAGTCAGCACTTTGGAAATCAAAATAATACACAGCTTTTGCCACGCCTCGAGCTAAGATCAAAATAAATAAAATAAATGTTACTGATTTTCTTTTCTTTTCGCACTCCCAGCCTACTATCTTGTGTTGTTGTTGTTGTTGTTGCTAGAAAAGCCATTAGATTTATTTATGTATATGCGTTGGCCGCATGCTTGGAGGCGCCTTCACGGTGCGAGGCTTACAACGACGGCGACAACGAAAACGAGAACGCAGCAATCGCCTCGTTTGACACTGAGCGCTCAAATAAATATATTTTTGTTTAATTTCAATGCTAGTCACGCATATCCTGACGGTGCGTAACCCGACCCCCCGCTTGTCATTTTACTTTAAATGTTATTTATAAATTTTCGCGTGCCTCGCTACGTTCGTTCGTCGCACTCACAACTCTGGCGATCTATGTAATCTCAGCTGCGTTGTTAATTTACTTTCGGTTTGGCCATTGCCTGGTATCCATGGCGACGGGCACACGCACATCGGCGCAGAGGCAGACACACAGATACTTGAGCATTTCCTGTTGCTCTGTCCATGTGATATTGAATTTTCCGGGAAAAACGATAATTACTTGGCATAGGCAAAGGCATAGACATAGGCAGAGGTACCAAAACGACTATCAGCACATGGCGTATTCGATACGCCTGGGCTAATGCCAGCGCTTAGCCGAAATGGAAAAACGGAAAAGTGGAAAAATTGAATACGCCTGCAGCTTATCTGTATTCGGAATTTATGATTTTGAAATGCTGTCGTAAAGAGCCAACGCCCTTACGACGCAGTACTGAGTGCTCAGCCGTCAGAAACAATAACAAAATAAGCGAAATATTTCTATCTTAATGAATTTGACCCCCAGTGTCAATTTAGACTGATTAAACGGCCAGACTCGGCCTGAGAGCAGCGAATTCAGTATAAAATATTGTTATTTTGTGCTGTTCAAGTGCCAAATGGCTCTCTCTCTCTCTCTCTCTCTTTCTCTCTCTCTTCCTCTCTATCTCTCTCTGTGTTTGGCTCTCAGAGAATCTCTCTGTATTTGCCCAACTCTTGCATCAACGCGCGCTAAGCGGAAGCAGCTGCTCTGTCAACAGTCTTTCAGTCTTGTTTATGTAATTGAAACATTTGCCTAACAATTATTATAAATTTGTTCATGCATTAATTACAGTGTTTTTTTTTTTTTTGCTCATTTTTATAAAAAGAGTGGGATAATATTCTCATTGTAGTCATAGACACATAGACTGTATATACCCTATATGCAGCTTAAGTGTATGGGTAGTCTGTGTCTCTTCTTTGGTTTCTCTCTCTTTCTCTGTAAATCTACCTTGATGAGTTTTGTACACAAATGTGGTATTTAGAATTATATATGAATATTTATCTTATAGATTATAGAGTACCCATAAGAGGTGATCTAGAAATTTTAGCTTGTTGCAGGATATTTCAACTCCATCTCGCTATTGTAACTATATTTTGCATATATTTGTATATACATGTTTCGTATTATTGGATTACCACTAAATATGCGCATAATTATCCGTATTTATAAATGCATTTGTTATGCATCTGTCTAAGCCATAAACTGTTTCGATAATTAGGCAAATATCTAAAAAATGCTAACTAATTTCGCAGTTGCGGGCAAAAAATGAATTTTGTTAAATATTTGGTATTCGCGGAGTTTTAATTGTGTTTGCGCACCCTCGGGAATATTTGTGTTTAATTTGTTAAGCTGACTGCGGGAAAAGTTATAAATCGAAAAATGAAAACTTTTTAATAATTTAGTTGACGTTTTTCATTTGATAAAAAGTTTGAAAAACTGTCAAAATAGTTACTCTTTAAGGATGATATTAACTCAGACATTGGCTCATGTTTTTTCTTCTTTTTCCTTTTCAGGTATGTATCATGTCAAAGCAACAGAACACAGAGGTATATATAAGTAGATAAATTGAAGTCTGTGGCTTCCATATGTTTTGCAGCTCATTGTAGTTCCCGACGAGAAAATCAACACGCAGTTCCCATCCAATCAGCTCGTATATATATGTGCATGGATAATGTACCTAGGTTTCAGTTATAAGTGCTATTATACCCTTCTTAAGCCCCACATTTATTATACGTTGCCGACGCTGTAAGCGCCTTAAGAACAAAGAACAGTCGTATATGGGCTTGTATATGGGCCTATGTGGACTTTATTTACTACACACTAATGCCACAAATTAAAATGCTGTGCCGTATGCCATGCGGTTGCCTTATGCCGTTGCCGTACTTGTTGTCGTTGCCATTGCCAATGGTGCTTAATGAGTGGAGCTCGCACAACGTGCAATGTCCCTCGCTTGTCTGGAGTCTAATTTTAGCTATCACCGACTGGCTGCCCAGTAGTTCCCTTGCCCGGGCCTGCTGGGACTCAACACTCAGACAGTAGCCAAGAGTTGAATACACAGCATGGGGTGACCGCTCTCAAATCTCAACAGCCCTAAAGAGAAAGACACACACACATACACGCATGAGGGGACCAAAGACGAAATGAAAGAAGACAAAAAGAAATGAAAACTTTATTAAAGACCTGATCCGACTGCTCTGCCTTTCTGCCTGCCTGACTAAGTGAATGACGACGAGCTCTCCATACGCAATTACTACAAAAATCCAGAACGTTGTATGCGAGCCGGGTGATAATATGAACCAGCCACAAGGTGCAGGGATAAAAATAGAGAAGCACACACAGACACAGGGGCAGAGTTACTTAGTTACTCGCCGAGAAGTTGCCAGAGAAAAAGTTGAGCTCGGGCGGGAAAGGATATTGTTGCAAATGGCAGCACAAAGAGAAAAGCCATTGCTTCAAGAAAGTGCAAGGGGAAACAGAGAGAGAGAGAGAGATAGAGAACGGTTGTAACCGACTGCAAAATACTCTGCTGGCAACCGCATCTAGATGTTATCTACAGCAACTGAAATCATTTCTGATTGACTTATCAGAAGATAACTGTGGATTGTTGAGAAGCGTAAGTCATCTACCCGCTGGTAGCGTGACAATGAATATACTCCTCTTCTCACTACAAACAGTGTAAACGAGTCGCGGCAGATGCTACCGCCGCCATGTGTTGCATTTCAAAGTGTGTGACTTATTGCGCAAGCAGAGCAACTGTCAGATGAGTCGGGAAAATGACTAACAACACTGCACAGCATGAAATAGCGTTCGATGCCATTTCAATACGTGGCTGCAATTGAGTCCCTGAAATACTGCTGGCCTATACCTGTCCTGCATCTATACTCACTCAGTTTCACAGAGAGATCTATCGAACCGCATGCAAATCAATCAATTCAAATGCGGTCTGCTCAACAATGCTCAATAAATTGGGAATGCAATTTAGCCTGAAAGGCAGCTGGAAGTTAAACCTTTTAAATCGGATCCGCATAACTTGCCATTATTAAATTCAATGAGATCTGTAAACCAACGGTTTACAGATGCATTGTTCGACTGGCCACAGACAGCGCAGCACTGTAGACTGTTTGCGATACTTTGTTGCATCCTCTGTGTGTGCACACAGACATTGGCAGGATATTCGTTTGCTTAAATGCAAATGATTTGTGTCTAATTAATGCCAGAGCATCGTGATCTTGAAACTGCAGTTACAGCAACTCCTGGTGCTCGCCTGTGCCTCGAATGGTAAACATATTTCTACAAATTACAAATACCAAAAATATTTTGCATTGCATGAAATATGCATTGGACCTGCACTAGCATACAAAAAATGCAGAAAACTTTCAGCTAAAGTTTTTGTTTTCGCTAAAAAGTGAAAAGTTGCGAAAAATGTTGCCAACTCTCAAAGGCGTAAATATGCATTCTAAATCAACTAGCATTTTGTTTGGGTTAGGTTAAGTTGTTTCGATGAAGGTCATCACGGAGAGTCATAAAAGTGTGCATTGATAAGAAATATATTCAAGCTACTAAATCTGAATAGAACTGCGACTGGCGGGTTCTTCCCTCTGTTCAGTTACGAATAAGATGACCGATCGCCCGAGCTTCAGCTATAAGAGAGCATGATAATAGTGCGCTAAGATGTGCTCTCTCTCTCTCTCTCTCTCTCTCTCTCTCTCTCTTCTTTTTACTTCTCTTATATACAATACAGTAATTCAAATGCCTTATTATTGCCCTAGAGGGACGTCAATCGACGAAAAATAGCCTGGGGTCAATCCAGAGTTGACTATTGGAAGCTGCAAAGCTTTTTCGACAATTCTGACTTCAATCATAAAGGCTTTACATACTTATTTTATGATTTATTAATTAAAATGCCTTATCCGTGATATTTATATGGGAAAAAGTTAATCTACCTCGAGAAAGATAAAGTCGCTGAGCGCTTGATGATCATTATTGGACAAACAGATACAGGCTAAGGATAGATGCAATACTTAGGGCACTGAATATTGCACATATATGTTCGGTTAACGCTAAGAGTAAATAATCACTTTTGGAATCGAAATCAATTATGCAGGTAATTGAAACAGTAACAGTTGCATATTCTGGTAGTCAACTCGTCTCCTTGCTTTACTCTGCTCTACTCTGGATTGCCAATTTTCAGCTATTGTAAATTCATATTCATATCATATTCACTTATCAATACGATACTCCATTTCCAGTAATTAGTCTGCGCTCTTTCTCTCCACACAACTACTAACTTCCTGTCGGCAAGTCCAGCTAAATTACGACCCATTAATTACAACAAGGCAAAACCTACACATCGGCCACACATTTATCATAAGAGGCCTACGAACTTTACAACTCACCAGCTTAAAACCAAGTTGACATAGTTTTTGCTCTCCCTCTTTTTCTCTCTCTCTCTCTCTCTCTCTATCTTTCTCTGTCGCTCTGGTGTGGTCGCCTCTTTCAATAGGCAAAAATTTTAATTAAGGCAATAGTTGGGTGCAGATGACGCTGTTGGGAGAAGGGGGAAAGTCGACCATTTAGTCCCAAGAGTCAATGAGCTGAGGCCGAAATTTTTGACTGCTCTTAACCTATAAGTTTGAGCGAGACGGAGCAAAACAGTGTGAATGAGACGAAAAAAGAGTGGCAGCGTCAGGTGTCGTTGCGACAAAAACTAAGAGCTAAGAGCTCACCCCTTTCTGCAATTTCGGAGTGCACGTTGTTGGTGTAAAAATGATAAATTATCCGAAAAATTTGCAAAGTTCTGAAAATTACGCATTAAATCATGCAGAAAACATTGGAAGCACCTTCACCGAGGGCAGCAGGTTGCGCAGCGCCGGGCAGAGTGCAAAGTCATTGTAAAGTTTATTGCTGTGATTGCGGGTGTGGAGTGGAGGAGGTGGATGGGGGTGGGATTGACTCAAAGTAGGGGCAGGAGTCAAAGTGCGTTGCGGGTTATTGGGTATCAAGCATTTTATCGCTCGCATGGCAAGGTCTCGCAATGCATTTTATAATGCTGCTGCCAGAGTCGTTTTTCTCTCAATTTTATATATTTGGCTGGTCACGTTTCTTGCCCAACGATGTGTGTATGTGGGTGGAGGTGTATCGTAAATTTTGGGCAAGTAAACAATACAATAGAGCAGGTACAAAAAGGTAACAACGATTTGCGTCTCGTAGCATAAAGTTTAAGCACCTGGCTTGGCTATTTTGTATTTTCATTATTATTACTATCCATGCTGATTGCTGTTGTTGTTGTCGTTGTTGTTGCTCGCAGTTACGGTTTTCCTTTGACTAGCCCATATTTCATGGCTATGATTTACTCGTTGTTCACGGCCGTTGGCTCAAACATCCCACCGGACACAAACAACACAAACAACATCAGCAGCAGCAACAACAACTCAAGCAGAACAACTGCCCAGTTGAGAGCGGCCAGCCCCGCCCAGCTTCTGGTCGACTGTATGTTTATTTTGGGCTGAGATTGGGTCAACTAGTTGAGACATGAACCTAATTTACTGCCTGAGTGCTTTTCATATCAACTCTCTCTCTCTCTCTCTCCCAGTGGGTATATAGCCATCTCTATCCCTCTAGCTCGCCCTCCTTACTTTCCTCATATTTGGTTTCTCCTATTGCGCATTTGAAATGTCTTATTTAGTTTTTGTTTGTCTTTGAGTTATGCACACCAACGAAAAAATTGATGAACATGCCAACAGGCATATTTTGAGTTGACTTATTCTGCCGTAACTCAATCTTAAAGCTGTTTATAGGGAAGCCAAACCGGATAACTCATTTGACCTTAAGGATAATATAGAAATAAATACATCTTGTGTGAATAAAGCTAATCTACAAGCTAAGACCCAAAGCTTTGAGTAATAAATATACAACTTAATAAATAGTAATAAATTGGGCCTGGTAGAGTTAGTCCGGTTAAGTTAGTCATGTTCTTTCGCTACTCCTATCGTATAGTTTTTGTAATTCAAAACAATGGAAACATATATATAAAGAACCTTATCTCGAGCGTGTTCATTAGCGTCAACTGTCGTTGCCAAAAAAAAAATAATAATAATACTTCTGAGCAGCGATGCGTGAGTGATAAACCGTCAAACGGTCTCATTCGTTTTGCTGTCTGGTTGGCGTTAATGTTTGCCAATTTGGTCAGGTTAACAAGCTGAGCTCAAGGACCCAGCCAGCCGCTCAAGCATCGTCGAATGGCACCGCAGAGTATGCAATAAAAGTTTTTTCCTCGCTTTGTTTTCTGCTCTCAAATTTTTTCCATGTTCACTGTTGAAACGTCTCGAATTACGCATGTATTGCGCTGTGAGTGGCATTTCGGTTAATGGCTGACAACCTTTTAAGTGGAAAATCAGCAAAGTCGTGTCGATAATTGCCAGTCAGCTGGCACACACTCAGCCGCAGCCGCAGCCATAGCCACGGCAGCTGACACACATACTTCCATATATGTATGTATATATACAGTCGGTTGCTTTTAGTTGAGCTTTCGCTTTTACGCTTTTCATGTGCTGCAAGTTGTGTGTGTAAACGCATTTTATGAAGTCTGTCAGCCCAGTGAGTATTCTACAAGCACTTGATAAACTTAACATGTGTTAAGAGCCAGTTCACTGAGAGCGCCTGTCAGCCAGTGCAGAGCACACACACACCGAACCACACCAAACCTTAGACAGACGCTCTGTTTTTAATGAAGGCTCATCTACAGCGTCGTTGCAGGTAGCTGCTAAAGCCGTAAATGTAAATGCAACTCGCTTAGAGTGTAGTCTGGTCTCATATACCAATTACTTAGTCATTGCAGCTATTACGCCCACTTTGTACTCGTTCCTGCTTGCTTAATTGCCAGGCCCGCCTCACGCCGCAGCCGCCGTTCGCTCAGTCAGCAACTATCCCGAATGCGACTCGGCCACTGTTTTGGGTACAACAACGGCAACAGTTGTTTTTGAGCCTTTTATCTGGAAGTTAAGAGAACCGCAAGCCGACAGGCCACTAAAGGATGTGGCCTTTGAGTGCCTGATTCATGAAAGCTAATGCATTGTTGTGTTTGTTTAGCAGACACTGTAACGTATATAATGTTATTATTTGAATGAAATATGCGCTCATCGTTGTTTACGGAGTAGAAACTTTTCAAATTGAATTTGAAAAGATTTCCTTAAATTTCAATTGAATTGGACGACTTTCGGCATGCCCCATCAGTATTCTTGCATTTCTGCGTATTGCTTGTTTATTTCGAAAGAAATTCACTTCGAGCTAACAATAACAACATTTCATATGCCATTTAACTTACTTTACATGCACACTCCCACTCCCTCATGCAATTGACCCATTTATGATGCTTGAAGCTCGCCTGGGTATTAATTACACTGCCAGCAATTCAACAGTCGCTCAAGCGAGTCCGAAAAGCCTATATACAAAACGCACCAACAAATTGCCTCACAAGCAACAACAACTACGACAACAGCAACAACCACAACAACAACAGAAATCCAACCAAATAATTCCCACACTCGCAGGGCTTCACAATCCTTGCAGCAGTCGAGCGTTGCCAGCTAAGCTGGCGCTTAAGCCAAATGGCCAACAGTAGGTGGCGAGTGCAAGCTGTAAACTTAATTGATTTACAAGTGTGAAAAGCGTGGAGAGCGTGAAAAGAGCCAAGCGCCACGATAGTCATAATAATGCTGGAATGCAAGAAATGAAAACAGAATTAGAAATAATACCAAAGAGTGCGCAACAAAGAGAGCGCATTAGTATTTAGTTTTGCTTTTCTGTGTATGTTGAAGCACAATCCGCTTAACGGTAATTGCTTGCTGCAGGTGTGTGCGTACATATATGTATGTATATATATAAATATCGAGCATACGCCGCGTAGTCTGCCAAATAGCCCTTGTATTGTATATGTCGCGCTGTGTCGCGTGCTGTGCTTTAAAGCGTTTCTAACGCGCATTTAATGGCACTTTTTGTACACATCGACTCAGTGCCCACGCCCACGCATCCATAAGTTGCGTGTGGAGCGCCCGAAGGCCCAATACCATAAAACTAGCTCATTTACTTTTCATAACTTGCGCGCCAGGAAGTGAGCTTTTGTTTTTAGCCGTCAGTTCCTTCCGCTTTCAGGCGGTCGTTGTTTATGTTCAGCCCCCACAGGCCCCAAGCCAAAGGTGAGCGGGGCGTGGCGGCAGTTAATAAGCCATAACAATCAGTTGGGTCTGAGCGGCGGCTCGCGTGTTTAGCCGTTTTCGATATGCAACAGAACTTATCGTCTTAAAGATTAAGCGCTGTCAGGTGTTTCCATTGATTGCTGCACGGCTTGATTTATAGCTATGACGCGCATGGGCGGGGCCAGCTCAGCCAAATCAATCACACGATTGATGACAATAATTTCGCTATTTAAAGACGAGCAATTTAGCTGCACTCTCGCCGTCCTCTGTTGTGTCTGTGTGTGTAGACAATCGCACTGAATCCCAGCTGTTGCTTAATTTGCTGGCGCTTAACGGGTAATTCAACTGCCATCCTCAGTCCCTCCTCCTCCCCTCCCTGGTAATGCGATATTTGTGGCTTCATTGCACTTGCAGAGCGCCGAGAGTGAAATGGAATCGCGAAATTGTCATAGAGACTGGGACGAACTGGTTATTCCAGTCGCTCAACTTTCAATTATTTTCGAGACATTTAATACACTGCGCGCAGTAGGGGCAGCTCTTGGGCACTGCTGTCGGACTGTCAAATTATGTTTTGCATATGAATAATGTGGAACAAGATTTATGAATTTTCCAACATCAAAACAAAATTCTTGTTTTATTTTTATTTTCTGCAAATATGCCAACATTTATTTTTGATATTTTTAAGTGCCATGAATCAGGCAGAAAATCAACGGCAGGTGCCGCCCGTTCGCAAATGTTTGACGGAACAGAGGCAGCTGAAAAACTCCAAATATATATATTTATAACCCCATTCGCAGATGTTGCGACACGCTTATCCGAGTCCATTAATAAGAGAAAAATGTTTATTCGAATTGAAGATTATCGAGCATGAGTTGCCCAGTCGTAGGCATAGAAATGGTTGGATTTATTTTTTATAGAATCGAAATCTCTTTTGAAATTCTATTTGAATTTCAGTTGTACAATATAGAGTATCACATGCAAATCCATTCTCTTCGTAGTGTATTACCTGTTCAAAAATAATTAATGTATATATCTATATATATATATATATATATACATGACGCCAAATATATATGCGAATATGTATTCAGCATTTTTATGACCTCATTCTACATATATAGGGCAGGCTCTCTATAAAATACAGATTTTATTTTTGACATTTTATTATGGGCCGCATTGACAGCACCTTTAAGCGTGTGCACATATTCGTTGTTGTCTTTCATACTTAATTCTTCTTCAGCTTCTGTCAACGCATCTTTCGGGTGCCATAATTCAAGTCTGTCAGCCTGGCTGACAACTGGCACGCCATTTGCATAGCTAAACATTTGCTTCTAAATACAAATTTCGATGCTTTTTATGTACACGTATTTGCACGCGTTTCATTTTGATGTTTGAGTTTTTTTTTCACTTTTTTTTGCATACTCACGGTGAGGGTATTACGATTTCGTCACGCTATGTGTAATGCTTAACCATAATTTTTACTTATAAATATATATATTTATAGCTATTTAGATATACCAGCTATGTGAGTTTCAGTGTGTTAAGGCAGAATCCGTCGAATCTGACTAATATATGATATAGCTGTCACAGAAATAAACCGCAGAGGAGATAGTTCTGTTCGAGATAGTTCTTCTGCATTTATTTATTTATTTTATTTTATTTAATCAAATTCATTTCGTAAAATAAAACGAGTTGTTTTTCTGGCAAGCTGTCATATGCACAATCTCGTGGTTTTGACATGATCTAAGACATAATAAAGAGTATTCAAATATTCGACATGTTATTTAGCCGTTTCTTTTATTTTTGCTTTTTCTTTTTTGTTCGCTTGCATGCCTCGTTTATTGACAAGGCTAAGAACGTGAAGATTTTGGTAGTGTGTACTTTTGATATTTGTCTTCATTTATTTTTATTGATTTTGTAGCTGGTGCTGCTGCTTTGGCTGATTTACTATATATTGGCTGTAAAATATATGGACGGGGAGTGGCCAATGGCCAATTTCATTTTCATTTGCTAAGCCATTGAATAATCACAATGCATTTTTTCCCGCTGTCTTGCATCCAGCTTCCATTTTGGCCTGACATTTTACGACCCCGGGAAATTTTTCGCACACTCTCCTTGGCTTGGCTGGGCTTGCGTTGGCTTGGGTTGGCTTGGCTGGTGAACGCTTTTCAATTATTTAATTTTCCACTCACGTTCGTTAGGTCGACAAAAATTTAGCGATATAAATCCGGAAAGTGCATCTTCAGCGCACACTCGACGGCGACATTCTCACGTTTTCATTGGCATTAAGGTTTAGTTGATCGCCCCCCGCTTTGCCATGCTGCATGCTTCATTTGGCCAACGCTGGCAACTGAGGGCGATTGATGCCACACTCTAACGAGTCGGATGAGCTCAAGCTAAGGCCACTCGACAATTGGAGTTGGAGTTAGTTTGGGTTGGTGCATTTGCCGGGCTTGGCTGCATAAATTCCATTGAAATGGCAAGCTACTCGTATCGTCATCATCATCATCATCATCATTAAAATCATCGTCATCATCACGAGACATCTTCAGCTAGAGTTGGGCCATTAATAACAACAAATACCGCAATGTGGGCAGCCCAGTGACACACAAAGTGCCAACTTGCAACAGAGAGAAAAAAGTGGGAAAATCTCGAAATCTACGACTCGAGGCAGCAGATGCAGACCGCATTTGAATGTTGGGCCGGTTTCCCCGGTTCAATGCAGTTAGTCAGTCGGTCTGTTTGGCAAAAACTTTTTTGCAGATGCACAGCTCACTGCCCCTCCTCCTTAGCTTCCCGTCAGCCATTAAGCCGACCAGCTTGTGGCTAAAGCCAAGCTGCAGGCCTGTTTGCCGTTTAGGGCCAACTCTTCGGGCTTTTATTTGTTCTGTTGTGTTGGTCGATGTTGCTGTTGTTGTAGCTATAGCTGCTGTTGTGCACACCTGCAACTGACATTCGGGCTTACCGTTTACAGCAGCCGCAACTCCAGAGCTCTAGCGCTGTTTATATATATTATAGCTACGACAACTGCTGCACCATCGGCTCGAACAATAAAACACACAATTGTTGGCCGAGTTAACCACATTTGGAAAGCTTTAAGGCAAAACAAAAATTATATTTTTGTAACTCTAATAAAGTAAAAAGCAGCATAATAAATATAATACAGTAAAAAAAAAAACACAAAATATTATACAGTATAATTATAATAAATATAATATAATAAAGTACAATCATATTAAATTACAATCATTATACTATATAATAGCACTACAATTCAAAATTATATTTAGTTCTTATATTACTTTTTTTTTTACTGAATAAACGATTCCACCGTTCTGCCTCATTGTTTATTTAGCCTACAATCCGAGTTGAGCTTCGTTTTTGTTTGTCTGCCATAGTCAATCCATCTTTTATTTATCTTTTAATAAAATTAAACATTATTTATAATTAACATTTATAAAGGGTTTTCAAGTTTGCTAAATAACGCCTTCTACTATTGTATTGCATGATAACATGTGAAACTAGAAGACGAGGCGGGGAAGTATTTATATGCAAAGAATATGACGCGAACCGTTAAAAGTTTTAAGTATCTCCTTGAGTTTTTTGCTTTTTGTGTGATGGATTTTTCAGGCAATTATGTTTAGGATTGGAGTACACTTAGTTGTGAATTGTTATTGGTTACGAGTTATATGTTTAAGAAGTTTTTTATGCTGCGAATCCGTAGACTCCATTTAATAAATGTCAGTACACTTTTGTATAAAAGTATTTTAATTGAAAGTGTGTAGATGTGCTCGAGTGACCAAAACATTTTCTTCACCTTCCTCTACTTGTTGTCTTAGCTCAACCCATCAGAGAGTCTCTGCAGAAACACAGAGCCCTCAATCAAAATAATATAAATTTAATTAAATGTCTTCTTTGCAATTTTATCAAATAACTCAAACAGCATGCAGACAGCATTGCTAATTTACACATTGCTGTTCCGTGTTATTTCAGGAATTCCTTTAATGTTTTTCTCACCTCTGAAAACAATTGAGTTTGCTATCATTCCCCTTGTATTGGGCATCGCATTTTAAATTGCAAGATTTGTAAACGCTATTAAAGCATTTTAATTGGTTCGCTTTTCAGAAACGTTTCAATTATTTTATTTGAATGCTGCGTTTATTGTTTCGGGCGTGCATGGCGCAACATAATATTGTTTTGCAGTGCACATCACAAAATTACGTATACGCCGAGTACTGTGTGTGTGTAAGCGTGTGTGTTTGAGTGTGTGTGTTGTATATGTGCTATGCCCACTAATTTGCGCTTGTTTTTCTTTCACCTTCCGCTGACACTGTTTCAGTCGTTCGCACTCCCTGACTCGTCGTGTTGTGTTCGCATTATTAAGGATGTTGGATGTTGACTAACGGCATTTCAGGCAAAACACGGTACATTTTGTATTTGGAAAATAAATTTCCGGCTCAGTCGTTGATTTGCAAAACAGAAACGCCCTGTTAACGGAGCCTACACATATCTGGTAGCTGACACCCACACGCTACATTTGCAGTTGCACCAACATTGGCAGAGGCAGCAACAGCAGAGGCAGCAGTCGTCCTCTTACATGTCATGTGGACATGAATGATGCATATAGCTGCAGGTTCTAGCTACACACATCCTTTCACACTTCAACACGCTTTGGCTATAATTTCCTGTGCACCAAGAGTCAGAGGGTAATTCAACACACACAGTACGATGCATATCTGAAGTGCGCCTTGACTGCCTGCCAGTCGGTCTGCCTGCCTGCCTGCCTGCCTGCCTGCCTGCCTGCCTGCTGGCCTGCCAATCTACACTAATTCGAAATAACTTTGAAGTTATCATATTCTAATAGCAGCTTACTTTCGGAATATTGCCTTGTTAATTGAATTGACAGCTGCCAGCAAATGACCTTCATCCGGCCAATTGCAGTTTGGCAAATTGACTTTTTAGTGCTGCCTTTCGGCAAATATGCAGCGATGCTTTCGCAACTGGAAATTGAAAGGCAGACGTGATTAGCATCGACCTAGAAAGCTTTCTAGTCCACGCCCATTGAGTAATTGAGGTACAAATTTGGTAAGATAACAACAATAACAATAACAACGACAACGACAACGATAGCAACAGCGACAGCAACTGCAACAACAACAACAACAACTGCAAGATAAAGTTAAACAATCGACGCGCGTTGTACAAATTTCAATTTCAATTTCAATTTCAATTGGCTGCCCGTTTTAATTGGCATTCAGCGCGTCGTGCCGTTCGCTAACCAACTTGGATTGGGCCGTCCAATGGCACTTGGCCCGGCTTTTAAACGTGTGTCGCCAGCGCCCCAAATTTGCCATTGCATTGACCAAAATGGGCGCTTCGTCGACGTCAATTGCGTCAGCAGCAATCAGCGGCAACTATTGAGCAATTGGTCAAATGCTTTCCACTGTGTCAGGTTCAAACTCGAAACATGTTCGCTGGCAGTCGTGCAGCTGACGCACAAGCGCCGGACGGCGGACAATGGACGACAGACGCCGGGAAAGCACAAATAATTTGGCATAACTAAATATATTTTGTGCTGCTTGCTACTTGCTGCTGCCGTGCACGTCATGATTTATTAATATGCCGTTGATGTAATGGAACTATATAATTTCTGAGCCATATGCAAATATTTGTGCCTGTATCAAGTAATTATCGTAGGCAGAATAATTGAAAATAAATAGTGGAAGTTATTGGCTTGTTTCCCAAAAAAGTATTATGAAAGCCAATTGCTCTTACATGCTTCACTGTGGCTGGGCCATGCCATATGAAATATTGCAAACTTTCTTATATGATTAATCGAATAATGTTTAAATTTCTGTTATATTTTTATTGAGAAACATACTACAAGATGTAAATTCATCTGATATACATATCCAAATATTTTTGTTTTTCTATTTATTTATTTAGCTTGTTGTTTCTTATAACATTGCCGCAAAACATGCTTTGGCATGAATTTCGTGTGATTTTTCTTCATTTTGGGGCCATCAATCAGCTGGCTGGTATGTGACATACTTGATAATCAAGTATACGCAGCGTGCGACGCTGTGCATATTTCAGCGAGTGCAGTGCATATATTTAACAGAATTTGATGAACTTATATCGTTTAATTGAATGGCAGAGTTAAATATGCAGCTCGCCTGCCGCACGCTGCGTTGACGAAATTGTGCGCCAACACTCAAGACAAATACTCGAAAGCCACTTGAAAGCCAGCAAGCAATTGTTGCAAAAATGAAAAATGAAAATGAAAAGCGTAAAGTGTTTTGTTGAAAACGTTCCAAAAACAACACGTTCTATGTGCCAGCCGGCGAATGTAAACAAACTGTGGGCCAAAAAACAACGCAGTCAATAAAAATGCGCCAGCTGGCAGCATCCACTGGATGGCAATGGGATGCTGCAAAAGAAATAGCAGAATAAATGCGGACAGAATATTTGCCATGCAAATAGGAGTACGACAAAAAATTGTTCCACTCTGACAATATTCGAGTGCAATTAAATGCAAAATATTTAACAATGCAGCAATGCATAAAAATGACAGAACTGCATGCAAAATTGATGTTAAATTATAAGGGAATGCCAGCATGGCAATCAATGGGCACGTTGATTGTGCAGCATTCAACAGAGATACATGGGGAGATACACCTTGAGATGATTTTAAGTAGAAATGTATCCATCGATTCGATAGGCTCCTTTTGATATATTGAACGGAATCTAAACTTAAGTTCTTCAGCTGCTACTGAAAGATATTCAGGTTCGAGTGAATAAGTTATAAGAAATCAGAGCATTGTTAAATTGCCTAAATAAGAGGAAGAAAGCCGCCACTTGCTTTCGGATCCAATCAAAGTTTCTTAAACAAATATAGTACAAATTATTTATATATTATATAAACTAGTAAGCAATTGAAGAGCCAAGTCTAATCAAATTTAACTGTGATTTATCGTTTCGATCTACCACCCAATATACGTTTACAACTGTAATGTAGCTTATGCAATAGATAGTCCTTTGCCCGATCAATATTTATATATATAAATATCTATGTTGAGTAACATTTAACGCCCCTATGCTATGGTCTTTGTGTGTTCTCTGCGCATTGTTTCAAGTGGCTCTCGGCTAGCACAATTCAAAGAACTTATGCACCAGGTCCCCAAACTAGATCATTCTGACAGATAAATTAAGTGTTGCAAAAGCGACAGCGACAACAATAACAGCAGAAACAACACATTTCAACATGTTCAACGTCGAGTGCTCTTATTTGATGACATTTAATAAAGACTAGCTAATACCTTGCCATTAGGCAAGTGCTTAATTAACTGTCATATTTTGAGATATTGCCAAAAAGAAGAAAAAGAATACGTAATTTTCAAAATGTTCGATATTCCTGGTCAGTAGATATGAAAATACTTTGGATAATATATAAAGAAATTCTTTTATCTTTAAATATATATTCGGTATCTTTTCTTTTTTTTTTTTTTGGACACGATAACTACCTCATCTGCAATACAATTTCTCATTAGCTCTCTGATTAGAGTATTAAAAAGTCGTGTGCGTCTGACTGCAGCGATCGCTTTGGTTTCTGTCGTGGGACATCAAAATGAATTTCCGTAGAATTTTATGTAAATTTAACATGAATATTTTCTTTTGAATATAAACGTATTCAAAAAGAAACAGAGGCATAGAACAAAATACGAATGTGTATTTTGAGCATCGTGGCGAACGGAGCACGGCGTATACGCAAACTGCGCCAATTTGCACGGCAGATTACATCACAGCCCCTCAGCGGGGGCGAGGGCGACGGCGGGTGCAGCGCATCTCAACATGTCATATGGCTTGCATTTAATTAACAAGCTAATTTTTTAAAACACAAATCGCTGGGCCTTTGCAAGGCGCAGGAGGAGAGCAGGAGCCAGGGGAACGACTGACAGGCAGAGTAGAGGAAGCTGTACGCCTCCCGTGTGGGGGCCCAATAAGATGGGAGATGGAAGCTGGGCGATGGGGCGGTGCCAAAAATATGAATGCTGACATTTGTATGCGTTCCCATAATGCTTGTTGTTCTGTGGACCGCCTGCCTAATGAGATGAGAGATGCGAACCGCAGCCAATGCATACGACATGGTTTATTACGGGATACCAAAAATATCTGTATTGAAAACCAAATTTGGTTGAACTTTGATTCGAATTGGGATTGTCCTCAAAGATTTTGCTTAAAACTCTCTTGATTGCAAATGTACTCAGATGACTATTTCGACATTGGTCTAGAGTTAATTTCTTGCTTAACTTAATCGAAGTAAATGTTCATGTCAGCAAATAGTTTAGAAAAAGCTCAAATTTTGTATTTAATTATATCAGTTTCGTCACATCTTTTATCTTAGATTTCGTCTTTGCTATTCAATGATCGCATAATCGTTTTTATTGTATTTATGGTATTTCTTAAAACTTTTACATAAATTTGAGGTATTTTGTAAGCAGACTGCCAGCTTTAAAATCCCACAAATATATTCTATGCTTAGCTTAATCCCAAAATTAATATCCATTTCGTGTAGCTGCAGCCTTAGCCGACAAGGCAAACGTTCTAATCAAGAAACACAACAGCGCCAACAAATTTACAGTGAAACATATTAAAATGCCACTCACACGATAATCCCCATTTACCTAGTTCTCTTTCTCGCTCCCCCTCTCGCCCTCTCTCTCTTTCTCTTTCTCCTTGTCCTTATGGCTTTGCTTCGCTTAAATTGCAAAAAGTTTGCTGACAAAATGGTTGGGCTGTGGGCGTTGGACCATGTATTAGGGTTGGAGCTGAGGTTTATTTAGCTACAATAAGCTGCAAATTTTGCATATTTCATAGCTGTTGACAACTAACGCTGTCTGTATGTGTGTGGGTGGCAGCTGGCAGGTAACCCAAGCAAAATAATAGCTAAAATTGGTACAAATAAAAATTGCAATTTAAAACTCGCATCGCTACGAACAATGTATTTCTGTATACATATATGTGTGCGTTATATGCATGTGTGTATGCACTTGGCAGTTTGTTGCCTTTGTCTACCCAGGAGCTTAGCGGCTGCCATAGATAGTGGTCATGGGTTACCTGCAAAATAAACTATATGGATTTCATTTTGCACTTTTATGGCAGCATTCAGCAACACACACACACACATAGAGAAACATGCAGTTGGCCCAGTCATAAATGGTTCAAAAAGCAGATTTGCGATGCGGGACCATTTGATGTGCTTTTATTGCAACAGATTTCAGAGAGAGAAAGAGAGAGAGAGAGAGAAGGAGATGACATCACTCGGCAAAGCATTTGTATTTTGTGTTTAACTCAACTAATATTCGTTATATTTATTTTAGTTCACATGGACATAGAAACCCACAAATGATTTCCATACTAATCTCAATACTTGTTTTCATTTGCAGCACATGGTGCAGGCTGGCGTGGCGCCCTTTCCAGGCGCACCAGCCGGCTATCCCGCCGCTCCTGGACCAGCGGCAGCGGCCGCTGCTGGTGCGCCCACAGCGGCCGAGAGCCTGTCGCTGGCCGTGACAGCTGCCGCAATCAAAACTGAGCCCGGCATGCAGCTAAAGGCAGCCGCCGAATCCTCAACAGCCGGCAATGGCAGCACAGGAGCCGCTGGTGTCGCGCCAGCAGCCGTGGCAGTGGCCACCAGCGTGGCAGATGGCATTGCTGTCAATGCCCCGTTGTACATTCAACAAAAGGTGAGTTTCGTCTTCTGACTATTTCAAGCACTCACTCTCAAACACTCTCTAACTCTAAATGTGTGTGTGTGTGCGTGTGGGTGTGTGTGTGTATCTGTGTGTGTTTGTTTATGTGTATGAGTTTGTGTTTTTGAATTGTATTTTGTAGCGTTAATTTGGCTTTGGCTTTGGGTTCGGTTTTGTCTTGCTCTGCTTTGATTTGCCATTATGTAGTCGTTGACTGTGCCTATAACTATGCACAAACAAATAAACAAACACACGCTCACACACACACACTTATTCACGCCCACTTAACAACACATTCATGTTAGTTGTTGTTTCTTTTACATATTTGATCATGTGCTTTGCGAAAGCCAGCAGTAAACACAGCAGCTGCACCCAGTAAGCTCTGCAAGCTCGCAATTTAGCATTCATATTTTTGTAGCATACTTTCGGGGTTGGTCCAGCACGTCGCTTGGGCTGTTTATGCGCAGCAGCTAACGCCGAAGGACACTCGACTGAGCTCGCAATTTCTATGTTTTCTCATTAAAAAAACTCAACAGTTCAACAATTCAGCAAGCCAATAATCGTAGACTAACTAATTCATTTGAAGTAAACAGAAACAAATTTAAAATGAAAATCTTTGATTCGCATTATTTGGTTCGGCCTTAAGGGAATCAGTTGGAGCATTTAAATTAAATGAATCTTAAATATTTTATGCTCTTCATTTATTTAACGAATTCATTGAATCAGAAATTGTTCGGCAAATTTAATTTTTTATATTTGCGACTCCGTGTGATTTTATTTCACGCAGCGCTCGTTATTCGAGCAGCGGCATGTGCTTATTTGCTTATGAAAATTGATTCGTACATCTGAATAATTCAAGAGTTGAGCTCTGCATTTTTTGAGCTAAGCTTTTGTGTAACATTTAATTTGTGAGCTACACAATGCCACGCACACACAGACACACTCATACACGCACACATACATATACTCACGCAGTTGTTTAATTGTTTGCATTTAAATGATGGGCGAACTTTGGCCTCCCATGTGCCATAAATAATCAAATATTTAATTATTGACAATCAAATTGCTTGTTGATGTTTATGTTTAATTTCGGTCTTTAACTTCTGTTTCTGTTCTTGTCGTTCTGTAGTTGAACTTAACTTTGTGAATATAGGCATCAATTTGCAAATATATTTAGCCATTTGTTGTCTACAGTCGATCGTTTAAAGATGTAAAAGAGAAAGTTTTATTTAAACACACTACTCATCAATATGCCCACTTGGTAAATTAGAATAGTTTAAATGGGATTTTGTTGGTCTAAGGGAGGTCTAGAATGTATAAACTCAGAAACTAAACAATAACTAAAGTAATAAATACTCTAAGCTGGGAAAATCCTTGCAATATAAATATCTTTAGCTAATTTCTATGTAGTCTATCGTCAATTATTGAGCTGTCATAACTTTGTCACTTGATTCTGCACACTCCATTAGCTAGCATGTGAATACATTCAATTAGTCTAGAGGCATTTCCTGTATCTAAATTAAATATGGATCGAACTATTGCAACTGCAACTGCAGTAACTGCACAATAATAGAAACAAACTGTTATCATAAATAAAACATAACTCATGCAGAGACGTGTGCTTGGGGACAGAAGCAACTGCGAGCGACGACAGCTGAACAAATGCATTGCGAATTGCCTCAGGCGAATTGGGCATGAGGCAACAGCAAACAGAGAATAAGATAATATACCCCTGTCTCTGTCTCTGTCGTCTAAGACTATGAGCGTAAAGCCTCGACAAATCTGGTTCAACTTATATCCGCCCGACTGATACCTAAAGAGAAAAAGACAACAGCATATTCAATGCATAAATGTAGTTGAGGTGTTAAATCAAAAATATAGAATTACGCATACGGCGAGTTGGATGTGAAACTAATCCGGCTATAAATTTATTTTTCAAACAACTCCTTTTTTGATAATAAACAAACATAATATGTGTTGGTCGCATGATGTATTTACAGATCATTTATCTAATTTAATATATTTCTCTCAAAAATATATACGTATATATGTATATGCTCTCTATATATCTGGCTCTCACTCGCTGTTAGATATTTACCCCCTCCTTCCAACACACAATGTTAGCCATGCTTTAAGTTTGACAGTTTGCTAAACTGATTGATGAATTGTTATTGATATTGACTGGTTGATGGAGTCACATGTGTGCGTGTGCAATTTGAATAAATATAATCCTTGACATGTATTGTATGGTTTTTTGATACATTTGATAAATAAATATATACCTACATCTATCTATATATATATGTATATCTTAGACTAAGACTGTATAAAATATACACGAAACAAGCTGTTAAATCATTTTCTAGTTTTTCGCATTTTGTTATATCACTATTTTCATATACATATATATACTACTTATATAATTAACAATACGCTAGCTGTATTCGAGGCATGTTTAAAATGAAATAAACCAACAAAAAATAAATAAAACAAAAACATAATGAAAAGCAACTAAACAATGGCAAATGCAGTTGAATATGTATTAGTTATATATATGCATATATAAATACATATGTACATATATATATTAATATTTAATTACTTGTATACATATTTGCAATGTACTTATATACTAAGCAATTTTTTTGGTGTTGGTCGTTTGGTTGATTGCCTGGCCGTCTGCCTATCGTAGTCCTTGTGTCACTTATACACACTCTCTCTCTCTCACACACACACTCACACACATACACTCATATATATCTGTATATACACAGATATATACATGCACAGCTATGAATGCGCCTGTAATGCCAACTAAACGCAAATCCTTGTTGTTATCCGCAAATTTATCACAGACAAATCTGTCAACACAACAACAACAACAGCAACAACAAACACAACAGACACAGTACAATGGCGGCATTAGCAATGGGACCGCAGCCCCAACTCCAGCCGCACTGCCAGTGCAAGCAAGTGGCACAGGAACAACTGCCACGACGCTGGTCACGCAACAGCAGCAGCCACCCGCACCTCTGACAAATGGACACGCAATGGAGCAACTGCAGCAGCAGCAGCAACAGCAGCAGCTACCGCATACCCCACAGAATGTGCTCAGCATTGTGAGTTTGGCCAACACAGCAACTGCAAAAAATTATAATAAAATAAACAGTCAGGAAAGGCGAAAAAAAGAGGATAAAAATAAAAAAAACAAACAAAATCATGAAAACAAAATAAGAGAAGAAAAACTCTAGAGCAATGCAAACAATTGGGATATACGTTTCATGAGTTTGGTTTTCAGTTTCATGCTTGCTCTGGTCTTCTGCAGCTTAGTTTTTTTGTTCTCGTCTCTTTTTTGATGCCTTTTTGCTGACCAGCGCCTTCATTAAGCAAAAGTTGCTACTTAGTCATACAGAACCCACGTAGTTAGTACGCATTCATTGCAGCTTACGCATTGTCATTCCCAGCGCGTCTCACCCAACAATGTTGTGCTGCATAACAATTGTCTAGGTTTATAATTTCGTAAACTTGAGTTGAAAGAAAGAGAAGCAATAGAGCCAAAATGCATTCATGTTTCGTAAGTGTGCTGGCAAGTTTGTTCTTACAGCAGACTTATTAAAATTTAAATTAATTTAAAATGTTGTTATAATACGTATTATGATTATCTGACCCATATATTAAAATATCATATTTAGTAATAAGCTAAACCATTTGAAGTATGTTAAGTAGTTGCAATACGAAGTAATTCTCAAATTTAGGGTAATTTAATTTTGCTTAGAAAATGCCAACACCTTTCGCATTCAATTGAAAACATTTAGCTCAAATTCCAGGCCCTTTTGCATGTCAACCCTTTGATTTTGATCGACCTATACTCTGCCCAACAATGTAAAGCAAGCGTATAGGTTGTATGCATATATGTGATCAATCATATGATACAATGTCTGGCATCAATATATGACAACTTATATTTGAATATTTAAGCACAGCTAAAAAGTATTTTCATTAAGAAGTTGATTTTAAATTGTAATCAAAACAAAACACAAATTACGTAGCTGTCAAACCCGTTTTGAATAGAGTATGTCTTTGTCGTTGTTATGTGCCACAAAATTCCTTCTTGACTTTTCCTTTTGAAATTTATGCAAACATGCGAGCGACCTTTTTGCTGCTGGCACCGCGTGGCGTGCCTCGCTGAAGGCATTTTATAAACTAAAAAGCGTTAAATGTCATTTTAGGGTAACCCAATCCCAATCCCAATTCCAATTCCAACTCAAATTCCAGCGGCCCCACTTCATTTTCAGGATCTGCCTACGTTATCGTTAGCCATTTATACGGCTAAAGTTTTTCACGCTATTTCACTTTACCTCACCGCCGGCAAATGAATGAAGCCAAGGCAAAGAGAAAAACAGAAAGAAAGGAAGAAAATGTGCGCTGAACACGCAATCGAAATCGTATAGCGAATAGTTTGCCGCGATATCCATACATGTTTACAAAAGGAATTGGCTTTAATTTATGTGTCAACAATGCGCATTTAATATGACACAGCGAACGTATCCCTAAAATTAAGTTAGCGCCATTTCTATTGCCTATACTTTGGGGCCGGGAAGGGGCCCAAATCGAATTTATATGGTCTTAGCTGATGTTATTGCATTTGCCAATGCATTCCCATCGTGTGCGTAAATTGACAATAATATGAAATTATTCAAACCCACAGGCAGATAACGACAGAGAGAAAGAGAGGGAGAGAGGGGGACACATGGTCTGTGGCATGGTTGGTTGGTTGACTGACAACAATGCCAATAGGCAACATGCCACTGTGCATATTCAGTTTTAATAATGCAAAAATACAAATGCAAACATTTCCGCAGGGACATAGCTGGGATTTGGTTGCAGCGAGCGCGTGGGCGGGGAGTTTGCTGCACTTGCGCGACAGTTTTATTGCATAAGTCAACAAAAGTCTGTGCCACAAATGTGCCATTTGCATTGGGTTCGACTGCCTGTCTCTCGGACCGATGTCTCTCTCACTCTCTCTGTGTATGCAGTGTAACCTTTCTTTTTTATTGGGTCACCCACACACACAGACACAGACAATCGCTGCACGTAGCAATGCATAACGTGTATGTGTGTGTGTGTGTGTGTATCTTCAAACCACTTGAAAATTGTATTTTCATTTCAATTGTTTATTTATTGCGGCACTTGTTCACATTCGATTTTCCATGTGGCAGCTGCAGCAGCCACAACAACGTCGACGACTACTGCCACCACTACAAATGCATCTACATTTCACCAATTATCAATAATACATTCGCATTACTACAGCATTTCAGCAGTTACCAACGCAAGTGCAAACAAATACATTGCTGATATTGTGTTTCACTCAATTTGTGCATTACAATCCCGTGAGAGCCCAGAACTCAAGCATAATTAAATTTAAAAATTCCAAATTTGATTTATCCTCGATGCAGTGCAAGTCAATAACTATTGTATAG
Organism: Drosophila mercatorum; assembly: GCA_961210405.1. Classification (NCBI taxonomy): domain Eukaryota; kingdom Metazoa; phylum Arthropoda; class Insecta; order Diptera; family Drosophilidae; genus Drosophila; species Drosophila mercatorum. The sequence goes on along the minus strand of CAUIUS010000004.1, from coordinate 22,511,599 downwards.
ACAAACGAATGGATACTTGTTGAGTTTTATTAATAAACAAATGTGTAGATAAGACTAAGCTATACTAAGATATCTTGTAATCATGAGACACAGACCAAGATGGTGATCGATCGATGTCGAAAATGTATGTATGTGTCTAGTAGGGTGGGGTATACCGGCTACTATCTGATACCATTTAATAGGTGCGCGGTAAAGTACGTTGAGTACCAAGGGGGACCGCATAAAAACAGTCATTCAAAGAACAAGCTTGTGTTTCACCAAGAGCAATATGAGATTTAGTCTAAGAATAGTCTACGAGCGAAACGCATTATACTAATTTCCTTTTCCATTTTGTTCTCTTTGCGTCTCTGACACAGTCCACAGTATTGATTGCCAACGAGGCAGCGGAGGCACAGCAGAACTCAGCACTGCCCCATTCTGGTGGAGGTGGCAGCGGCACTGGAGGTGGTGGTGGAGGCGGCGGTGGTGGTGGTTGTGGCACGCCTAGCTCTCCGCTCAGCAGCTCACCGTCCAGCGTATCAGTCGCCCCGGCAGCAGCAGCCGCGCTCAATGGCAACAGTAACAGTAATAGCATCTCGAACGATGGCAACGTCTCGGGCAACACATCACCTATAGCGAGCGGCGAGCCGCTGCTGCAAACACCACCAGCTGCCCAGCAACAACAGCAGCAGCAGCAACAACAACAGATCAACTTAAACAGCAGTCCCACAGCAGCCACCTCGGTGACAGGCAGCGCCATAGCATCGGGCGCTCTGGCCGCAACCAGCAGCAGCATCTCGTCAGGACTGCTGCCCACAGCCGGTCTGGATAGTATTGCCAATTGCGGCGTGTCCGCCAGCACCTCACAGGTGATTGCTCATATAAACGCGGCCAGCGGCATTATGTCTGCGACCGTGCAATCGCCCAACGTGGTAACTAGTCTAAGCAATGCTCTAATCCCGGCCCAGTCGGTCACCTCGTCGGTGGCTGCCGCCGTAGCCGCCGCTGCGTCGCTGGATGCCAAAAGTCAGCCCAAGCGCTTGCACGTCTCCAATATACCGTTCCGCTTCAGGGATCCCGATCTGCGGGCCATGTTTGGGGTAAGCCTGCAGCAGCGACCTTAGCAATTTGCTACAATAATAATAACCCAAACTCTGTTCGCCCTTAGCAATTTGGCACCATTTTGGACGTGGAAATCATCTTCAACGAGCGCGGCAGCAAGGTAAGTTCACAGGATGTATCCTTTATCCTGTTGCACGATTCATTTAAATTATGCACAGAGCAGAGCGGGCGGGCACTCGAGCCATTGTTAACTGAAGTGATGTCCTCTTGTCCGGCGCCGTTGCCAGGACAACCTTGAACATAGTGTTCTGGCTGCAAATATCGCTCGGATGTCCTTTTCCTATGCGCAGCAACTATGCAGCAGCAACTACAACAGTTGTAACGACAAAACTTCAATGTACCGTTAAACAGACGCCGCTCACAAATATAATTGCATAGCAACGGGCGCTGTCGCTGTGCGACACGAAAAATGTGAAAAATGTGCATAATTTAAGGCGGCGACGCATGTCCCAAGATGCTGAGGCCCGCATGCCCATGGCCCCTGCCTCCCTCCCCCCACATTCTGTTTCGTGTGTACTATATTGTAGTTTAGCCGAATGACTGGGTGCCAACCTTGTTTTAAATTGTACTTTATTTACCATATAAATATATATACTCTACCTGAATACGTGTGTATCTCTGTATACGCATTACTTATATACTCTATATGTTTTTTAATTGCATGTTTGATTGCGAATGGCAGGGATTCGGTTTTGTAACATTCGCTAATAGCAACGATGCAGAACGAGCACGCGAACGTCTACACGGCACCGTGGTTGAGGGACGCAAAATCGAGGTGGGTGCATGCCAGCAATACCATAAACCACTCACACAAGCACACACACACACACACACACACATATAGTTACATTCAGATCACATGGGCAGCTATTATCTAGAACTAATTGCAAAACTATCACAACTTTCTTTATACATGGAGAGAGTAGCGAAAAGAATTCCGTTTTGAAGGAATTGGCTTTCAAGTCTCGCCGCTTGCGTGTCTACGTGACGTGAAATAGTTCTCACGTCGTTTCGCATTGCAGGAAGAGTTTCATTTCATTTCATTTATTTTGCTTTTATTTCATTTTTATTAAATTTGCTGCGCATTGATTGTGCTTTTCGGCAGTGCAAAGCGTATTTAAAATCGGATTTGCGCACGGTCGGCGCACTTTGATTTCGCGTTTTAATCGAATGCTCATTAATTTGTAAATTATGCGCAGTCTTTTTATTTGCCTTTAATTAAAAATTAATTACTTTTTTTGCGTTCATTTCGCATTTCCTTGATGTCTGTCTGGGCGCACCCATTTCTGTATTTATGTTAAGCGGGCTGCCGCAAATAATTGCCATTTAAAATATGCTGAAAATGCACAAAGTGCCAACTGATATTTAAACAATTTAACTGCGACCCACCAGAGACGGCAATTATTTCACGTTTTTTTTTTCTGTATTATGTTCGTATTGCGAAACCTGAAAGCTGCCTAATTATGGAGAGGAAATGCGATTGTGCGAGTGTGAAAATTATGTTAATGCTGAAGGCTGGCAGCGAGAGATAAAGAGAGAAGAGAGTCATGCACCAATATTGGAAATGGGTTTTAGCTGTTAAAAATCAAGTTTACATTAATTGGCCTTCACAGCTTTAACCACATACACACACACACACTCACATCACACATATATACACCTCATGCAATTGTAATTGTTAACTAACACATAATTTATTTCTACGTTCTCTGTACATGCGATATGCGATTAAACTATAATTACCGAAACAAATCAAAAAATCTATATATAATGCGTTCATTATATTAAAACTACAACAACAAAACTCACCACCAAAAACCCACCACGCTCGCTGCAACTCAACTCAACTCAACTTTACTCGTTACTCGAACTCTCTCGTTACCAATAACCATTGTGAAGGTGAATAACGCCACTGCACGTGTACAAACCAAAAAAGTGACAGCAGTACCCAACGGTAAGTTGCTCTAACTCACACACATACACACACACACACATTTATATATACACCGACACACTCACAGACATACATACACACATGTATAACACCTATATAGAACTAAGTGTAAGCTATGTAGCGAAACAAGTTTAAATGTTGAACAAAGAAATGCAATTACGGCTGGCCTAGAACAACTATAAGAAATGAGAAGCACGCAAAAGGCAACTTAAATAACAACAACAACAACAATAAAAAAAAAACTTGAACACAACTGCCATAATATTTGACTGGCCATTGCCGTTGTTGCGCTTAGTGTTGATATAAATTTCGTTGATTTCGTTTTTCTAAAATTCGGTTTTCGTTTCTTTTTGTTCTCGTTTTTGTGTTCCTCTTTGTTTGAGTTGAACTTTTCACATAAAGTTCTGCGGCGGCTGCAAATGCAATGCTGGCAGAACCGAGCGAATGTTTCCTAATGAAAATGTTTGGTCTTGGAAATTTGTTATTGCTTTTGATTTAATTTGAGGAACTTGTTGATAAGACGTATGCCTAGGCGTTAGGCAATCAAGAACTTGTTAACTGAGTTGCCATACTAACAACTTTTGCCGATTTTGCGGTTGCTAACCAACACACATACACACACACACACACACACTTACAAATGTTTGATAAGAACTTGCCTTGTTTGTTCTATTAACCGGAGTTGTGGATTTTAAGTGTTTGTCCCTGAATATTTTTGTATTATAAACCGATTACTGACTACTGATGATTGATGAACGCAATAATCTGATAATTACGAAATAAAAATACCCTTTTTTTATTTTGTTTTCTCTCACACACCAACACACACAGTTGTACTGACCAAAGACGGTGCCCTACCGGCTCCAGCTCTAGGTGAGCGAACCAGAGAACAAATATAAATGGAAAAATGCATTTGTGTCATGTCTTGTAACCTGCTTGCAACAAAAAAGAATAAAACAAAAACTAAATAAACAATAATAGCTCGTGCATAATTAATCCACTTAATGTTGTCCACAGCCATAGGCACCTAATCATGATCCAGCGTAACCCTTATACTATATAGCACCCAACTCTATAGTCAACATTGTCCCGGCATGTTGCACGCTAACGGCTATGGCATGATTCAAAGCCCAATATTGGCTAAACAACTCGAAACACCTGAAATACCAACAACCAAACGATATTATCTAAGCATACATGCATTTACACTCACAGTCCCAGCATGAATATTGTCCCTGAATTCTATGAATGTTCTGTTCTTCTTCTGTACGTACTACTTTCCCTCATTTGACAGCAGCAACTTCATAGGCAACTCTGCAACATATATACGATATATAGTGACTCTGGCCTCGTCGTGTGGTTTCTTATGCAAAGTTTTGTCAGTTAGAAGTTCTTAGTTATTTAATGTTACTTTTGCAGTACACACGTTTTTATTTAAGCTTGCGGTTACCTCAAAGTTTGCTCTTTTATCAAAAAGAAGAAAAAATACTGATAGGGAGAGAGACTGTGAAAAATCAGCAGCAAGAAAGTTTTCCATGCCATGTATAATAAATAATACTGCTGATTAAATCGTCTTTCCATGCAAGTTGCCATTAAAAAGTATTCACTGCGCAAAATCTATACTTTAGTTTCGCTCAAATACGATAAGCCGATTACCAACCCAGCGCTAGCCAAACCAAACCCAAACCAAACCGAACCGAACAGACAGAACCAAGCGCAAACCAAACCCAACCCAACCCGACCAAGCCGAACAAAACTGAAGAGAGCTGAGCAAGCAAAAGGGAAGCAGCTGAAATGTAGCCAGCAGCTGCTCCCACGGAGTTTTTGCCTTCATGTGGACAGGACATGCAAAATGCTTTTGTATCGCCAGCAGACAGACAGGCGGATGGACAGACGGACAGACTCGCAGATTGGAGATGAGATGCTGCACATGCTGATGCTGATGCGGCTGTGGGTATGGCTGTGGCTGCTGGCAGCATCTTTTGCCTTAGGTGCCTTTGCCGTGGCTTGGCTTTTCCAGCCTGGCTCGTCCTCGCACGTAATGCGCTTCATTTGCGTTGCACTAAATGCAAGCAGTGTGTCCGCTGGGACGCCTAGCTATTTATGCGGCTGCCAGCATATTATAGAAATAGTCAGAGAGACAGACAGACAGATAGTCAGACAAACCGAAAGGTAGTAATAGTTTTGCGGGATAAGCGGAATAGTGGGGGGACTGGGGCCGTGGCAGGGACGCACTCACTTTATCACGTTTCGAGCTGGCTTCCCTTGCCTGGCAAAAGGCTGCCAGCATTAGCTGTGGGAGGAGTGAAGGCAAAGCTCACGTTGTTCTTATTGCTCGTTACGTTTGAAAAGGCAAACGGGGAGGGGAGTGGTGGAGCGGGCAGTAAGGATAATTACAAAGAAAATAGAAAGCACACAACGTTGCAAACATGTTGCGGCAAACACATAAATTTAAAGGCAAAAAATCAAAAACTTCTTACCAACTCCAGCTGCCTTCTATCCTTCATGTCCTTTGCTCGTAGTTTTGCTATGTCTTATGCAAATGTGTTTCTTTCCCACACTCTCACCCATACACTGTACAACATTTTGCAGAAACTTTTGCCTTCTACTTTGTACGTAAACTTCGAATTAAACCTACATATATGTATATATATTTAAATATATATATTTATTTATTTTTTTCTTCTGTTGATCCTTTGACATATTCAACTTATGCGCCCAACCAGCAGAAACAACAATCCCAACTGCCTGACTGTGTCTATGTCTATTTGACATTTATTTTAATGTACTTTTCGATTCCCCCTCCTCATCATGTGTTTGCTTAGAGAATAAATTGTTTGGTAAATAGCGGAAGCGCGGCAGACAGCTTATTTGTTATTTAACTAGCGTTTGCATCACTGCGAAGCATTTAAAAATGTTTCATTGCATACTTTTGTGCGCGCATAGATCAAACTTGATCGAAGAGGCAGAAATTGGCAAAAAGCATGTGAAGTCCAAATTTGATTAGCTCAATAGCCCCGGGCACAATACAGAATAACAGATGCTTGTTAAATTGAAGTCGAAATGCATGTTGTGTGCTGACAACTGAAACCCCTTCTCCCCGCAAGCTTTCATACACAAAATATATATGTATAAATCCCGCAACTGCATTTAGCACGGGCCAAACTTGTAAATGTTATTGATCCTGCGTGTCATGTCTATAAAAATCTTTGTACATATATATGCATAAAATCGCAATTTAAAATGTAAAACTAATTTTAATATTTCTCTTGATTTTTCCATGCCAACCACAACAACAACAACAACAAATGCATCGATTCCAATAAATCAACTGACTATAGTTTGCGTACAATGGCCTGAAGGTAAGCGTTCTGTCACGTTTTATTTGTACACTTTTGCTGTATTTGTATTTTGTATTTATTGCTTGCCGTGTATTTTGTTATAAATTCTCAAATAACACACACACACAATTGAACACAAGCACACACACACAAACATACACAACTATTCAGAGAAATTAAGTTATCTTTAATGTATACGAGACCCGTTCAGTTCTTAATATAAGTATAAGCCTTGGAATATTTTTAGAGTGTAAGCGAAACCAAGTACATAAAAAAGACAACAACGACAATATAAATATATATACATAATTTAATAGGCAACTTTATTCATGTGAAAAGTATTGTAACTCTGGGATCTGGGACAGTTCGAGAAAATATTCAATTTGCCATTCAACCCCCACTCAAATGCGAATCTAATAGATTTTTTTTTTTTGACTTAAAGTGTTAGGTTCCAAGTTAAACTGTTTGCATATAATATAATCGTAAACCCATTTTTTACAATACTAAATATTTGGTGACTGTTTTTTAATGTAAATTTTTTTTGTATCATTTTTTTTCCATATTTGCAAAATTTTTGAAAAAAAAAAGAATAAAAGCAAAAATAGCAAACAAAACACAAAGAGAAATCAAATTAAAACAAATTGAATTGAACAAATATCGTTACTTACCGCTCGTAAACCCCATTCGAAATCAGGCGCGTCGCCATTTCCTTTCTAGACTTAATGATGCTGATGATCTTGTGATCGTCCAATAATGGTTATGAATTTTAGCATATTGCGGCTGTGTTGTCTTATGCATACTACTTAACTACAATATATATATATATATATATATATATATATATATATATATATATATATATATATATATATATATATACCATAATTTTATATACATATCTGAACAATCAATATCGTTTTGTTTGACACATTTACTTACTCAGTTCTGTTGTATGTGCGTTTTGTTTTTATGTCCTTAGTTCGTTTTATGTTTTGACATATTTTGGTCTGGTTCTTTGGTCTGAACATTGTCGGCAATGCTCCTTAGCGTAATTACTTATTACTTATGTATCCACACACATACACACTCACACATACACACACCCATCCATTCATTGCAACTAAAAACACGAATGTATGAAACTGGATCGTCGCGATTCAAGCAGCTTTATTTAGCACTAGACCTAAGCTCTACCAAAAAAGAAAAACAAAACCAAGTCGAACGATCATCCCACAATTCGAAATGTAAATACGACACACATACACACCCACACCCACACACATATATGTTTAAATCTCGTTGTATATGTGTGTGTGAGTGAGACAGACACGCATTCATATTTAGCCCTGATTCATCCGATACAAATACAATCTAACAAAATTAATGAACATGTATGTGAACCCAAGGTTATCGGCTGCCCGTGGCCGCCGCTTGGCCATTTTTGGGTGCGCCGGTTGGTGCCGGAGCGCCGACGCTGACGCCGATGGCGCTGCCGATGCCATTGTCGGTGGCGCAGGCGGCAACGGTGCCATCCGCGGTGCACAGCGCGCCCGCGCCCTCAGCTACGCCAGCAGCCACGTCCATTGTGTTGGCGCCCCGCCATCCGGCGCACAGCGCACTCCCAGCAGCCGTGACGGCGCAACCTGCAGCACCAGCAACGACACGGCGGAGGTACATTGAATTGAATTGTCGATCGCATTTCTTTGAGTGTGTGCGCCAAAAAAAAGCAGAATTCAAAAATTGAGAAAACCCGTTGACTTCCACAAGAGACAGACACACACACACATACGTAGTTACTACATACACACACAAGCAAGCAAGCAAGCAACAAACTTAGTTTTGAGATCTGTACCATATACTACTTACCTATATATATATTTGTTGTCTTGTTATTTTGGTTAAGCATTTGGGTTTGACTATATGCTAAGTACTATATATTGCATACCTGTTGGACGCCCTTGAGATTGCATTGTTCTACGGCTAGGCGAACACAACCCTAGAATCAACCAATCAATCAATCAGCCAATCAATCTACCAACCAATCAATCAACTAGTCTCAATTTCACCCGACAACTATAATTAGCTCTTAAGTATGGAGAGGTTCTTAGCTTTAACCATAGTGTACTTACCTACATTATATCGTAGTTTATAAAGTGCCCTATATCGTGTGACGGTAGACGATTTATGCGAAGCAAGCTTCATTTTATAAAAGGCATTTCATTTAGTTCATTAGTTCTTAGCAACTCTCTCTCTCTCTCTCTCTCTCTCTCTCTCTCTCTCTCTCTCTCTCTCTATCTCTCGTCTCTCGCTCTCTACATATATTTCTTAAAAATTTCTGTTTATACTCTTGATATGTTTTTACTTACTTACTTGCACGTCTGAATTTTTTGTGTTTTCATTCTCAACCATAAAAAGAAAATCGAATTGAAAATGGAAATGGAAGTGCTTATTTATATAAAAGTTGGGCCCACGATTTTTGTCAAGTATTGAGACGGTTCACAATTTGTTGCATGCTTCAAAATGATAAAACCTTAAATTCTGAACTTTGATTGCTTGGCTCTAATGCTTTTTTTATTTGTAAATAGCAAAAATCGAAATTAACTTTTGGTAATTGCATTTGGAAAGAGGCTGCGAAATTGCTGGATGTCCAAATATTACATGTGAATATTATCTCTGCCAAGCTTTTAATTGGTATTTAAATAGCAAAATCGAATTTCATTCGCACACACTAGCTCTAGCCCAATAAATTTGCAATTTAATTGTGGCTGATGTATTCAATAATTAATTTTTGTATTTCGATTTCGCATTACGCATTGAAATGCATTTGTGAACGAGTTCCTAGATCGCCAATTATGGCCAGCAAAGCGCGTCGCTCTTGTCCAATGTATTGCGGTCGGCATGCTAATTGTTTGTCACGAGCGATACAAAATGTATTTTTAATTACATGTCGAGTCGCGCTGATTCGATGGCATCATATCTGGCAAGTCATATCTGACAGATTGTGCATAATGCTCTAAGCTGGATTATTTTTGGATACGTATGCTAGCGCTATCACGATAACTGTTTAATTTCTGTGAACGTAAATTTGAATCCATTGAGCACCATCAATATTGGTTTGATAAATGTGTTTTTTCCTAGTTTTGATTGTAATTTAAGGTTTCAAGGCTTTTAATATGAATCATTCAACTTTCCATATATACGTTTTGAATCTATCTATAATATTATATTATGCTTTCATTTCTGAATACCTTTGAGCAAATAATTAATGCAATAAGTTGTATAAACAAAGTGTCTTGCCGCATACACACGTAAAATACAAACTATATATACATGTGTATGTTTTTAATCTGAACTGAAGATCGGCCCAATGTTTTCGTATTGTTAATGGATGGTCATAATAAAGAGTATATATATATATAAATATACTTATATATAAATAATGCTCTACACATAAAAACAAAACTGCGTAGCATTTCTTGGTAATTCAATGTTAAATAATATTAATTAAGTATGTTTCTGAAACTGAATTCCCCTTTGTATGACTGACTCACGTATGTCTTATGTATTGTTATATGTATATACCTACATCATTTGAAACTCGATCGATATTTATACATTCAAACAGTTACTACATATTGCCTAGTATTTGCTAAACATATACTATATGCTATATACTATATATATATATTATATAAATTTACTTATATAATGAGAGAGAAACTAACCGCATGCATTTTATGTTCTTTTCTTTTCCTTTTTTCTACTTTTTGCACACGAACACAATTACACACACACACACATATACACACGAAACATATATAAAATGTAATGCGTGTGGACAAACACTCACACACACACATACACACTGACAACACTCACACACGCATACACACTGGTAAAAATGTTGTGTACAAATCGTTGCAAAAAACAAACTCAATCAAAATCAAAATCCAAAAACAAAATCGTTTTGGCCGCCTCACAGCCGCCGTAGCCGCTGCCGCTGCCATGCGTGGAGTTGCCATACAGCGTGGACCAGTGGGCGTGGTCGGTGCCACACCCTTCCATCCCCATCATCCGCACCATCATCCGGCGCTGGCAGCCGCCGCTGCAGCCGCTGTCGCCGCTCAGCAGCAACAGCAACGTCAAGTGGCCGCAGCTGCAGCTCAACAGCAGCAGCATCAGCAACAGCAGCACCAGCAGCAGCAACAACAACAGCAGCAACAACAACAGCAGCAGCAACAGCAACAACATGCCGCAGTCGCCGCCGCCGCCGCTGCCCAGCACTCACAGCACGCCGCTGCCGCCGCCGCCGCCGCCGCTCACACACACCCGCATGCCCATGCGCATGCGCTCGCGCCCCAACTAGCCCAGCTGCAGCCAACGCTGCAGGCCGTTGCCGTGCCCACTGCCGCTGGCAGTGCTGCGGCTGCTGCCGCTCAGCAACACTCGGCGCTGCAGCAATCGCTGGCAGCAGCCGCAGCCGCTCAGAACTCAGGTGTGGCGGGCAGTGCGAGCGCCGCTGCCGCTGCCGCGTACGCGGCACGTCTATCCGCTGCAACGGCATCCCAAACGCCGGCCGCTGCTGCTGCGGCTGCTGCTTCCATGGCAGCGTCGGCTAATGCGGCCAACAGCGCTGCAGCTTTGCATGGATTTGCGCCGTAAGTAGAGCCCACTCCACGTTGCCCAAAATGAAAAAAATAAAAATAAAAACAAAAACAAAATAACAAACGTCGTCGTCGCAAAAACCGCCATAAAGAGAAAACGCCATGTAGCTCTAGTTGTATTTTGTTAATTTATTTATTTATTTTTTTAGTTCAATAATCTCTATATATTGAATGTAGTTTTAGCGCACTTACTTTTTGTTCATGTGGTGTCTACGCTCGCTCTCGAACGCTTACTCAAAATCAATGCCAAGCCAATGCTGCATTAGCAGCAGCAGCAGCAGCAGCAGCAACACAACTGGCTCACTGTATTGCATGCAACGCCATGTTTTGCTGACTGCTGCTGCTGTTGCAGCTGCTCACCAACTCCCATTGTTTTACACACTTAACTTTTCCTTATCCACCCAATATTAACTTCACTCCATTCCATTCCAGTCCACTCCACTCCACTTCATTTCTATTCCCATCTTCGAGAGCAAATTTGTTTATAGCTTTAACGTTGTTTTTGTCTCTCAATTTTTGGTCTATGCGGTGATTCTTTGAAATATTTAGCTACCTTGTGTGTGTAACGATTTTTTAAGTATATCCAACTATATATGCATAGCGTCACACTTGCCTAATGTACCATCTACTTAACTCGCAAGTCTAGACTTGTCTCTTGTATAAAATCAGCAAACAACAACAACAAACAACAGCTACCAAAGCAGCTACCAATTAACGCACGCCAACTACATTAACTACTTAAATATCCAAAACATATTTATTCTTGACTGAGAGCAGTTTTTTAGCATTCGTGTTTAATAATCGTATAAGTTTTTGATTACTTTGGTTCAAGGGTCCTACGTAATATTGTATATTGTGTACCACTAGGCGTATGATGAATTTGAAATTGACTATGAATTGAACTTACAAGAAATGTTTTTGATGCGTCTGCTGCTGCTGCTGTCGCGCATGTTTCCTTTAATATCTCAAATAATTATTTAAGTATTATCATTTCTAAATACACCCGTTTATATTTTGTGTTCCTTCTTTGTGGCTGCTGTTCTATAACTAAATCATAGCCTATGACTGACAATGATAACAATGATAATGCTACCATTTTATACGAAACTCTACCCAACTAATTAGCTAGGTGCATGAATGTCTCTTCTGTCTATTAGACACAGAGATCGAAGAGTGTTTCTTATACGTTTGTTTGTAGAGTCGGGTCAGTTGTATTGTGTACTCGTACTTGCCACATATGGTTGATTATCCTTGCTAGTTTTCTACTTATGATTTACATGTGCATATGCCCTATCCAATAATCACTTCGTCATCAGTTAGGCTAGCACAGACCGAGGGAATAGGACAGGCAGCTTAGAGTTAGGTGTTAGGCAATTTAGGCTTGAGTTGGGTTCACGCTAGGCAGCCTGCAGATAGGGATTTCTTACGTTTTCAGTTACACCTTGAGTTTGAACCACTTTACCCAATGTACCCGGTACAAAAAATAAATATTAAAAGAAAAAGAAAAACAACGGAAAAGGGCACAGGCAAAGTTTTCGCATTAAATTACAAAATTTTTCTACGCCAAAACTTTGCCTTTACCTTCTGTTGGTAACGCCCAAACCAAAATCCACATACAAGTGCGTTAAAAAAGATTAATGAAAATCAAATTAAAAAAAAAAAGAAAATATTTATAAAAATTTTTGAATTTTGCTTTTAAGTGCTTTGTGTATATATATATATATATATATATATATATATATATATATATATATATATATATATATATATATATATATATATATATATATATATATATATATAATGTCAGTTGAGTCAGATCAATGAAAGAACAATTGAGAAATTGTTGGAAATATTGATCGGGCTCAGCTGTCATGAAAATCGATTGAATGAAGTTGCCAAGTTAGTTATTAATCAACGAATCTGTCTTATCCTTCTACTTAAACACCCACAGCGTATACTATGATCCCTTCTTAGCAGCCGCTGATCCAAATCTACGCTTCCAGGTAAGTCTATACAAATTGTACTCCATATCTAGTAGTTAAGACAATCATTTAGGCTTAATGTTAGTGTAATATATGTTAAGTTACATCTATATATATATGTACACACAAGTAGTTTAAAGCTGGCTAGCTAAACAAAACTCCCTAACTTCTTGAAAAAAAAAAACATAAATATATATACATATATATATTATATATGAATTTTACAGGCAGCCAAACCGGTCACTGAAGTTCCAGCCGCACAGCCAGCCGCCATATTAAATGTAATGAAACCTATTCAGATTGATACGTTAACCGTAAAACATAACAAAACCGTATTAAGAACGTTCTTGAAACAATATTTATTATACTCTCGTACACACACATTTATTCACACATTACTTTCAATTGTAACTTGTGAAAGACACCAATATTTGACTTGGTTTTTGAACAGAACATTCTTCTTCTATATGTTTGTACATTTCTCGCTCTTTCTATTTGTTCCTATTATTATGATTTCATTTATTATTTACCTTCGACTTTGATTTTGATTTCTTTTTTAATGCATACAACACTAACGACGAGTTTTGAGACACACCTTTCACTGTATACCACTCACGTACCCACACATTGAGAAATGGCGTTTTTCTATTGTTTCTTATCCTTTGGTAACTGGTCGTGCAACTAAGTCTGTAAAATTTGTTGGCATTAGCAAGCGTGTAAACGTACAACAGCAAACAAAAATAAAAATATATGCATACATATATATCACGAATTCCAATTAGGGTCGAGTCTCATTAACAAAACAAATCCAAAAATAAAAATATATATTACCATACATAAGTAATTGCTTTTATGTATTTAAATACTCGTATTCATGTAATTTAATCATTGTTCTATTACGTCTATTTCTATCTATGAAGCGATTACTTATCTGCATCGCTTTTTCATTTCGTTAACACATTTTCTACAACTAAGTATCACACGCGTAGTCGCCATAAAAAAAAATAAAGATTATTAAAAAACAAACAAACAACAACAACAACAACAGTGCTTTAAATAGCGGCCATAAAAAAGACGCATAGCATACTTTCAGGCTGCATGCCGCTCTTACTCTCGCTCTCTTTTACTCTCTTTCTGTCTGTCTTTGTCTATTTTGAAACGAAAGAAGATCTGAATTTATGCTTTTTTCCTTTTCCGCATTTCATTCACGCAAGTTTTTGTTTGGATTTTCCTTTTTATTGAGAAATTGCTTTGCTATCTATCTATCTATACCTTATACATACTGATATCAATTAAATTAAATCTATACTTAAGTAGCATATAAATAACTATTCTTCAATGCTGTGAACATTTTCGTATTTTTACTAAGTATGTATTCTTTTTTGGTTACTTTTTTCACGACTTGTACAACATACGCAACAACAACAACAACCACAACAACTACTGCATCAAATATCTATACAACATTATCAAAACTAAAACGAAAAAACAAAAATTATACCAAATATATCGAAAAACTTACAGCGCCGCACTGTGACTACGCTAAACAGTACCCCACATACGATCAACCGCATTCCGGTACCACAGAATGTTTTGGTAAAAATAATCATTTTTAGCTAGAAAATTAAAAAACCAAAAAGATGAAATTATATATTAAAATCCATTAGAAAACTAGTTTGTTGTGCCCAAATTAAAATGGTTTGCTTCATGTATGTGTGTTGTTTTTCTGTTTTTTTTTTTTATTATTATTTTTTAATGGGACTGCGCTTTGTCTCTTGCACCCATATCTAAGTTATAATCTGAATACTAGCTTTAATCTTGATATATATGTACGTATACAATATAAGTTCTTTATGAATCCCTGCACTTTTGAAACTTTGTTTTTAGCATTTACTCACTGCGTACATTCATAAGATTTTTGGCATCTTGGGTTTATAGCTTGAATTCGCTGGTCACATCCTTGAAATTATAATTCTGTCTATTATAATAAGCTAAGAGTAAAAACGCACTGATATAATTTGATTGCACTCCTCTTATGTTTGGTTTTCAATATATATATATATATACATATATATATATATATATATATATATATATATATATATATATATATATATATATATATATATATATATATATATATATATATATATATATATATATATATATATATATATATATATATATATATATATATATATATATATATATATATATATATATATATATATATATATATATGCACAATATATGTGTATATATATACTGAAATTTATTTATTTTTTTTGGTTTAGGTTTTTAACTCTTTTTGCCATTTTGCTCTCTCTATCACCTGTCGCTAGTTTTGTCGTTGCCGTTGTACCTGTTCGATTTACGTCCCCTTTAACACACAATTTGCTTCACATTATTCCAGGCCACTGCTCCGCTGTTAAAGACACCCCTGTCTCAGGCCCAGCAGCAGGCGTATGCCACGGCGGCCACCACCTACACGGCGGTCGCTGCCCGGGCCGCCTATGGGGCCGCTGCAGCTGCAGCCGCCCAGCCAGCACTCGCTGGGTATGCCACCGTAGCGGGGTAAGTTTTCTCCTCAGGTTTCCATGTGTTCCATGTTCGCTGCCTTAATCACAGTTGAGCTGCTTCACACTCATCGCTCACAAATACTCCACGAAATACTTGACTAAACCCACAGTTAACACACAATATACTGGCACAAAGTCTAGTCATAACTCATACCATATCTAAAATAATAGTATAAAAATAGAATAAATGTTCGATCCCTCGAAAGATTTCTCAAAACAAATGTAACGTATAATACCTTATAAAAACATAAACAGTTTTTTTAACAGCATTAGTATTTATTAATTTATTTTTTCGTATTACTTATTATTATAGTCTGATATTTTTATAAATTTATAAATATGTATTTCTGATACTTATACTTAAATATTTCTTTTGATTCGTATGTATTTATTATAAAATTTATCAATTTTAAACTATCTGTCTCTATATTCCTGCCTATGTTTATGTGAAAGATATGTTATGTATATAATTGACTTTATTTTATATTATATTCAGCTTCAGACTTATCTTGTTTTGATCAAATTTTATTTCGTAGTTATTTTATTCTTTTAAATTTACATTGCTTTTATATTTTACTTAACACTTGACTAATTTATTTGATTTGATTCTTTTCTGCACAATTCGAAAATCATAAAATAACTTATCAAGAATAGCAAAAGTCTAACACCGAAAACTGAAGACTTACAACTAACAATCGAACATTTTTGCAAAACCTTATCGAAACTAAACAAGTTTTACTAATAATACCTTATAAGAAGCTGGAGAATGGAGAAGAAGCAAGCCAGATGAACAATGGAAGAACATTTATTACATACTCATACTGTGGAGAGACAACAGATGAATCAAAAGATACATAATAATAATATATGCACACAAACTAAACAAAACTAACACACGTGGAGTCATCAAGCATTTGTAGCATTCCCAAATCATATTTATAGCAACTAATTATCGTTTGAATACTTAATTAATATCCCGCAAACGAAATATTTCTAGTTACGCGCGCGAGTATGCGGACCCTTATCTAGGCCATGGAATCGGACCCGTGCCCGGCTATGGGGTAAGTAGTTTTTTTCTATCTCACACTGCTAACTGACAATTTTCTTGAATTGATATTAAATATCATAAACAACTACTTATTTTCTACTTTCTTCATCTGTTATTCCCATACTCCAATTTCAATCAGGCAACAATGTACCGCGGTGGCTACAATCGTTTCACGCCATATTAAAAAGCTTCAGAAGTCAGCCAAATAACGCAATTGAACTACTCTCGAAAATGCTCAATGTATGAACAAGAACTAGACGTAAACACTCCTCCTCCTACAGTGCAGTATGTAGCAGTTTAATCTATATACATAGATCCAGACACGCAAAAACAAATGCTCAAAGATGATCGACGGAACGCTGAACCCACTCAAAACAAAAAATGGAGAGTTGAAAATCAAAGCTAAAAGTTGCCGCGAGCTAGCGGCCAATTAGACAAGAGTAAAATTTAAAAAAAAAACAAAGCAACAATTTTTTAAACAAAAACAACCAAAAAAAAAAACAAATCAATGTCGTCCATAAAAAACATAAAAAAGAAAGAAATGCAGTATACACAAAATATTTAAATGGCAATTAATTTGCGAAAAACGTGCTTCACGCGTAGATTTTTACTAAAAACAAAAGCTGAAATTTTGTGCGGCAGAATTTATATTTAAAATTATATACCTACTGGATATATTATTATTATACCAATAGATATTGTAATTGTATATCAAAAATGAGCAATTCAAATGTATTTTCAGGCTGCAAACTCCGAAATTGACAAAATTTCCAGATCAAGATTTTGCTTTTTCGTTTTGTTCACTAAGTTAGCTCTGTATATATATTTATACATAAATATATATATATATTAATTTGATTCTTTCTGTTTCATGTATTTGTTGCATATAGCATTGTAGTTTGTAGTAACCAAGCGCCAGATTATTATTTGAAATTATGCAAAAACTAATTAACAACAAAAGGTTGCCAAACAACTAAAGATAAATTTCTAGAACATACATTTGATATCGTTTACCTTAATTTCTCTATTCGTTTGTAAGTCTCCAAAGAATACTCATTTAATTATTGTCAACAAATTTATTTTTAAAGTGTTTTTATCTGCTTTGCTCCACATTGTTCCTAGAATCGTTTTTTCGGCAGCTATAATGCAAAGTCAACCCAATGAAAATGAAAATGAAATGATAATGAAAATAAAAAATGATATTGCTCAACTCGTAGTGCATAAGTAATGCAAAAGATCAACACGTAGACATATCCTTGGAACATACAATAATAATTACTTTAATGCGGCCGTAGCAGCAACAAAAAAAACTCTTTAATAGAAGAAAAAGAAAAAAAAAATAACAAAAAAAGTATATTATGAGTAATAATAATAAAAATATTAAAGCAGAATAGTTTTTAAATTCAAGCTTCCAGTGACAGAGAGAAAAACGTGAAATTGCGTAGTAAGCATTAAAATAAAGTACATTATTAGCTCTTACTATGTAGCACTTTCTTTGTGTGTTGTGTGAAAACCAAAAAAAAAAAAAAAAAAAACAAGCAAAATCAGAAAAGAAAATACAAAAAAAAGAAAGAAAACAAAATTTAAATATTACATAACTTCACATCGTTTCAGTGTTGTTAATATTTTGGTCTAGACCACAAAACTTCCCTAAGCAAGCTAAGAATTTATTTTACACACACTCTATCAAGTCTAATGCACACAATTAACTTATACAGTTGTGTATTTGAAACGTATGTTGGAATCCAATCCATAGAAATAACAAAAGAAAATGAAAATCTAATGCTCAAGAAGTAATATGACCTCGTTCTCTATTTCGATTCTTAGACAGCTACTGTCCTAAGACTTATACTCGTTGTTTATATATAAAAGAAAAAACAAAACAAAAATGAAAAAAAAAAATTAATCCAATATATCTTTAATTCGTCTTTTGTGTGTATGTGAAATTGCTCATTCGAATTTATCCTTTTCACTCAACAAACAAAACACTAGCTATTCATTTTCTACTTTCTTATCAGATATTTACTTTTTGAGATTGTACATAATTACTATGAATTATCTTATACTCACACATGTGTACACACACGAAAAAACACAAACACGAGCAACTCGAAGCAATTTATGTCATACTCAGATTTAAATGTCTACAGAGTGTTTCTTTAAATATAATAAAAAAACAAAAATAACATTTAAATTATAATTACGTTGACATTTTCAAGCCAAAGTTTATATTTAAATATGATTTTTAGTTAGATTTAGTTATTACGCTGACGACAGACACAAAAAAATAAAATAATAATAATAAATGGAACAAATCAATTCAAACCCAACAATTGCCAAATTATATGTAGCTTTCAAGTGAATAGACTCTTAATTAAATTAAAAAAATAAACAAAAGCAAAAAAAAATCTTTTAAAATAGCACAGAAATAAATACATATATTAACAAAACTAGAGAAATAAAAGTATATCACACTTTTGGCAGCATACACACAAGAGAAAATAAAATACTTTTGGGTTTGATATACAAGGCGAAATAAACCAAGTAGTTATTAAAACTCTAACATAATAGAATACATACAAATTTATAAACTCAACTTCCACCGCAATTTTTTAAAAGAAAAACGAAACACAGTCTTAAGCAAGGTATGAACTAAAATCAACCTAAGTATAAATATGTAAAATGCAAACGCAACTCAATCAAACACTGCAGCTATAAATATATTATACTATATATATATATATATATATATATATATATATATATATATATATATATATATATATATATATATATATATATATATATATATATATATACTACATACCTACTTTTAAACTATATATTTTAATTTTTATTTAATACTTTCGAAACTTCTGTGCGCCCCGCCCTCTCACACACCCAATTATTAAACACCCAGTACAAGAGCAAGAATGAGAATTACGATTCTTAAAGCTGTAATCTTTAATCTGTGTAGTCTAACCGTAAGCCCGCGCCGCTTTTGTTCACTTTCACATAGAGCATACGCATAGGCGTTATATAAAGTATAAATACAAACTATATATATATATGAATATATATTATATGAAAAAAAAAAACACTTATCTTTAAAGATGTGCCAAATTGTAAGTTGTACCATTTGTTTTTATGAATGGACAAAACAAACAAATGCAAAAAGCAAAAAATTAAAATGAATAAAAAACAATATGAAAAAATATATATATATGAATTGAAAACTTGTGAGCAGAAATCCCCTCCCCAGGACAAATGATTGATTAATTGTTTAGACAGACACTCAAACGATGATGGAAATATTTTTAAACTTAGCATTGTGTATAGAGACGAGAGTTAGAAGTTAAGCGTCCCCAGGCGCTCCTTACAAACAAAATTGATAACACAACAGAAGAGACGAATAGTATTATATTAGCGGACTCCCGCAACAATAACACACACACACATACACACCAGCTTCTTTCCTTATGCCAGAAGACGAAACATTCTCAATACTTTTGGATCCCCCCCCTCTGAACAACTAAGCCTCATAACTCCATTATCTTTTATTTATACACACGCACACAGATACAATCCACTGCATACATAAATGGCTATAAACATGAGACAAATTTAATTGAGCAAAAACTATATATTGGTTTATATCAATTTTCAATTTGTAAGGTTGTGACAAATTGTAAACAAGCGTAAAAATTAAAATAAAAATGGGAAACCTTTAAAACGTGCAGAAAATGTAATAATATATGCGAATGGCAAATAAAATAGCGCAGAGTAACACAAAACAAACAATATTTGAGATTCATACAAACGAAAAAAAAAGAAAAAATGCAATAAAAATAAATTTTAAAAATATAAAATACTGCTTTAACTGGCATTTGTTATTTACGGAAGCTATTTGGATGGGGCGCAATTCGAAATGATTTGGATCTTGTTTAAGGCAGTTGCTAAACAGTTTTATAAGAAAACAATTTGACGTGGAGCATAACTGATGCGAATGGTTGAAAGGACGAGAGGAACAATTCAAATGAAGAGTGCTGTAAAGGGGATTACCTGACTAACAGAATCCCCAACGGATTTTGTGTTTGCGTGCGGAAGCTAATCACTCTCGACCCACGTAAGTAAGTCTGTATACTCCGCAATGGCTACTCTTTTTCTGTTCTCAGGCAAATAGTCAGCATGTTTTTTAATATGTATGTCAAAACATGCATGCAACTGAATTCTTTTGACTTCAAATTATAATTTAAAATATATAAAAAAAATATATATATATATAAATTTAAATGGTTAAATTTAAAATGGAATGGTAAATCGAAATATGAATATACAAATTTAACAGAGTACGGTAGAAGAGAATATATAATTCATATTTCAAGTTGGCAGCGTCCATATCTTTAATCATTCACAAATTGAAACAAAAAAATTAGTTTTGGAATAATTTTTAATGGAATTAAATGTAGCTAACACCGTAATATTTTTTGTCTCATAGATGGTAGGTTGTCTAGTTGTCTTTCAGTTTAGCTCTCTAATCTCACATCTCTAGCTATACTGAAGTTTCGAAAAGACGCACACAATGCAATTGAATGACAACAAGAACAATACTCCTTTGTTACTTTGTAAAAGAAAAACAAAACGAAACAATTCATCAAGCATTTGAGCGAGTATAATTATGCAAATTTTTGTGTGTTTGCAAAACGGAAGCCTTTTGATGTTTGACACCTACACATGGGCGCCCGCACGCACCTACACGCGCACAACAAGGGCTGATCAGTCAACGTTTACTGTGGCAATTTTTCTTCATTCCATTTCAATTCATGCCTATTAAAGTTGATGTGCGGTCATTACAAACATTTAACACCTCTCGAGTCCAGAGTGCGCGACATGCAAAGGCTATTAACCCGATTAGATCAAGTGGGGCGCGCAGCGAGTTCGCAATGGGTCTCTAATTATTCAGAGCCTCACATTTGATTCAAGAGTATTCAACTACCCACACACACACACAGCCATACCCACACACACACACATCCGCTGTTTTAAATGGGCCATGACAAACTGGCCGACCACAGGAAGTTAACGCCTATGCCCCAGCTCCTAGTTTCAAGCGGTTAGTTCAGTTAGTGCCCTCTGACCTCGCGGCTGTGGCCCAGTGTGACATAATAAATTATGCTGCATAGCAATGATTAATTTGAGTTCTGCATGACAACATGACAGCTGGCGAGGTAGGGGCCATCCAATCAAATGCATACAGAATGAGTGCTCGGAATCGCCCATTACAGATACACACACCCAAACACGGACACACACACGCACGTCCATCTACTGCTCCATGTCCCATTTAGCTAATAAAAAAGCAGGAAAATCAAAGTTTGTTTTCTGGCTATTGCTGTTGAGCTTTCTTTTTACGTCGCCCGCCTCCAGATGTGTCTATCGCCCTATCTATTTGCGTTTGTGTGCGTATTGGAATGTCCCTCCGGCCCCATGAATTATTACGTGCAATTATTTTCTAATTAATTATTTGACAGCTTTGCGAACGACGCGTCGTGAAGCTGCGATAATTTCAGCATCGGCTTTGGGTCGCATGAAGCCTCCATGCCTCCATGGCATGACAACCATTGGTCTATTTTGCTTTCTGATTTCCGGCTACAGAGAACAGCCGTCCGAATTGGCGCATGTTGATATAAAGCTACTTAAGTCTTGGTGCTTAATATAGAACACAAAACGAAGCGAGACAGCGCCAGCACGAAATATTAAAGTTTCATTTGAAACCCAATTTTTGAGAAAAATAAAACCTTTGCTATTTGATAATTGCCTTGCACTCTGTATATTACAACACTTCTAAAGCTTATGCTATCAGCTGTGAGCATGTAAATATGTCAGAAGAAACCTACTAAATGACTTGAACTTGGCCCGAAGTTGGAAGTGAAAACGCTGGAGCCAAACTTGAGTTATTCGGTTACTCGGTTACTTACTGCTTTGCATCCAAATTTTTTGAACTGTAAATAAAATAAACCAAAGTTCTATTTTTGTCGAAGAGTCTTTAAAGGACTTTAGTATTATAAATGGAAACAAGTAAGAAAACTCTAGTCGAGACCGCTCGACTAGGGTATACCCTGAACCCTGCGAAGAACCGCTATTCGAAGCATTCTTAGTTTCTTTTATGTACACATGCATATGTACGTTCATTACAAGCAAAACATACACAGACACACACGCAAAGGTGCAAGCACACTCAAGCGCAAGTCGGTGCGTCAGCTGTTGTTAGGCCAATGTTATGGGAAGGTAAACGTTTAATAACTTTTTTTCGAGACCAATGATTTTGATGAAACTTGTTGGCCGTGATCATGTCATCCATATGTATGTATGTGCCAAAGCACAAGTGTCTAGTATTTGATATACGGGAGTTACAAATTTGAGGTGAATGGGGCGTGGCACCCAAAATTTAACAAAAACCGAAATTGCGTAAGGCTTACATAACACTAAATGCAAAATTTGAAGACTCTAGCTAGAAAGATGAATTATATAGAATTTTATAGCTGAATTTAGATTTTCGTTTTTAATCGATAACAATAAAACGATACCAGTTATCGAATTTCTGAAATAAACTCGATATGCGCGCCCTATACAGGGACCTACAAAAAAATTTGAAGTCTCTAGCTCTTATATCTTCTGAGATCGACGCGTTCAAACATACGGACAGACAGACAGACGGACAGGGCTAAATCGACTCGGCTTCTCTCCCTGATCAAGAATATATATACTTTATGGGGTCTGCCACGCCTCGTTCTGCCTGTTACATACATTTTCATAAAACCATTATACCCTGATTTCCCATTTTCAATGGATATTTTAAATGGATACACAGAGGCTACAAAGAATTGTTATGTATTATTTATTAAATGCACGATTACAACGAAAAGTGTTGGTTAAAAAATGAAAATTTATTCAAAAACATTCCTTTAACAAAAGCATTTACTCACAATTTAATTATTCCCTTAATATTAAAGTTCTATATAATTCAGCACAAGTCGTAAAACCTTTGACATTTTACAAATAATGATTTATTTCGACAACTATGCGCAATCCAAACAAATAGGAGAATAGGAATAGGAGAGATGGCCTATTGCCCAGACGGTTCAACCCGTTTCAAAAATGGTTACACATAACGCGTTGCTAACCGCGATGCAAAAACTAATTACATTATTCCGAGTTGATGCAATCAGAGAGTGCGTATGCCCCCAACGGCTGACCCCAAAAGGCAATTCACGCTACGGTTGAATTGAAGTGCGGATGGGGTCAGAAGGCTTCCCTCGCGCGCAAAAATATATCTGTGGATGTACACAGGCGCACGGACAGGCCGTGGCCACGCAGGACAGGCCGCTGCATGCAAATCACAACAAAAATGTATTGAGCCAACGAAACAGCAGTTAGGGCTGTGATTGGAGCTGGGTTTGGCATCGGCATTGGGACTGGAGATCAGCAACAGCCACCGGAAACCAGGCAATGCGGCATTGTTGGTTGCTTTACGAGCCGCATCCAGTGCCTGCCAATGCCTGTTCTCTGACCTCTTTTCTCCTCTCGCTTCCTTTCTCTGTCTCTGTCAGTGTGTGAGCGCTGGATTAATGCCGGCAGCTGCGTTACGCTCTGTCAGTATAAAAGAAAAACTACATGCAACATGCAGCATGCAACATGCAACAGGGAAGATGAACCACCAATAATTCAGTGGCAAGCGTTGAGCATAAAAATCGAAACAGCTGCAAGCGCCGCATCGCTTGCCGCTATTTATTGTTGCTCGTATTTGTCTGTTAATTGCTGTTGCAGCGCAATAAAAATGCCCAACCCGAAACACACATACTCACACTCACCCCCCACACACACTCACATCGAGGAAGAGATTTCCGACATGCTCTGTTGTTAAGAGAGTAATTGTCACGCGCATTTCAATTAAATGCATTTTAAAGCTCATGTAATTGTTCGCATTGACGTCGTTTAAGCCTTTCAGCTTTGAGAGCATCGACAACAGCAGCAACAACAATTGGCCAAAATGTCTAATTAATCGAATTCTACAGTCGAGTGTGTGTAGAGCAGTGTACACAGCGCCTTTGCTGTGCATGCATTTTGCGTTGTTCTCCTTTGCCCAAATTGCGCTTTTAATTAAAAGTGGAAAACATCGCTCAGGGTTTCTGGCTTTGCATTTTCGCTTTCACTTTGTGAGTTGTGCTCCAATTACTGCATGCAGCCAAATTGCTCCACTCAATACCACAAAATCGCTTTTGCTAAGCCATGGGACTTACAACTAGCTAACTAGCTTCCTATTCTGCACTTTTCTTGGAGTTGGCTCTGTGAAAGGACTTCTATATATAATTTATTATTTATTTACTACACAATTCAGAATATTCTTCATTTTTCTCTATATACCAAGAGCAGATCAAGTTTACAAGGCGTTTGCCATTGACATTTCTTTGTGAAATTCAAACTTCAGGACAATAGAAAGGAGCAAAATTGGCATTCAGTGAATGCAATTTGCCTCAGCAAATAGATTTATATATAGACTGTGTGCTTTTCACTTCTTCAGTGCCTACATCATGTTGGCTAAAAGCGTCTATACTTAGATAATGCCTATATTGAAATAAAACACAAATAATCAATTCATTGCCTTTCTTTGCGATTCTCAATTATACAAGTGTGACTTTCAGTTCTTTATATATTTAAAAAATATGAAGATGCTTTAAATAAGCTTTAAATATTTTTAAGCAGTTTTTCTTTTTCTGATTTTACATATTTAGCATACGGATATTGTCAGGATTTTCCTTTAAGGCCAACTGGGGTTACCCAATAATGTAAGCAAAAGTTATTTACCTCCCATGCGATGGTCTTAAAGTTCACTTTCTTGATTCTGTTTGCAGCTCCATCGCACCACCAGCAGACTTGCTTACGAGTATTGACTGTTAATGCTAAAGAGCATTATTATGAGAACGAATGTCACTTGTAACTCCGCAAGTCCACGACGAAGCCATACGATGCACAGCGAATGCTCAACGTGCTTCATTGGCACAGCCCGATTGTGGCTTTGACGTGGAGCGCCCATTCAGCTCAGCGTCTGATCTGCAACTGTTTGCATGTGTGTCTGTCTGTGTGTATGTAGATGTGTGTGTATATACATATGTACATATATGTGAGTGCATATGTATTCTGTATATTTCTATTTGCTTTGTCGTTTGGCACCTTCACAGGAACTGCAGCTCGTACGTTGCTGTTGTTGCCGATGCCGCTTCTTGCTTTGAGCTTTTTAAACACGAAATAAATGCATCGACAGACCCAAATCTCGTTTGATTGTGTAAATATTTGGATGAGCACTGGACAATCAACAAATTTGCGTCGGTTTTTCATTGGCTGCGGCGAGTTGTTGATTTTCATTCGATGCAAATGCCCTAGCAACCGAGCCGCAAAAATGTATATGCAGCTCAGCTGCTGATTGTCATTTAACAATTTCGGTTTGGCTCTTGCATCAAGAGACATGAATCAATTTTGCTAATAGGCAGAAATTAATAAACAATTCTCGACGTTCAACTCGCTCAGCTGTGCCCATTGAATGTGATTTGATGTGGTTTAGAGAACACTCGACACGAAATAAGTTGCAATTGAAATTCCGGCTGTGGCATTTATTTAACTACGAATATGTATGCACGCAGACTATGAGAATGGAAATGTATTTGGCTACACATATTTGGCGCAAAAGTCATTGCTGGCCTAAGTGTAGGCCAACAACCTAAAGTACGGTACGAATCTCCGATGGGAAGGGGAAGAGCCTTCCAGCAGGATAATTCTAAAAGTGAAATATAAATTAGAGTTCCTGCAAACATGCAGATAAAACGTGTTGTCTGATGTTCACGTCAAACGAAAATTTAAATCAATTTCGACGTATATATATATATATATATATATATATATATATATATATATATATATATATATATATATATATATATATATATATATATATATATATATATATATATATATATATTTTTGAGTTTCCTTGACCTACGGCACTCTCCACATCATTGCATTTTGGTGGCAGGCGTTAGAAAATCCTTGAATATCCTGAGCTGTCAATCGCAATGCATAAGACTTTTCTCCCAAACCTCGGTGGCCCTGCTGCCAGTCGCGTCAGACACAGCTGTTGGCTCTGACCTTAGAGAAACGCCATAACTTAAACTGGAGCGTGGTCCTGCCGCCATCGCCTGCCCTGCCCTTGCCCGTGCCCGTGTCCGTGTGTGCGAGGCATTATGCAATGCTGACAAGCAACCATTTTTCAAAAATTCAATTGTATATGCGATTCAATTTGTGTGATCAGCGACGTTGTCGGCGTCGACATTGACAGCCCCCAGGGGCAGGCAGGCGTGGGGCGCATATCAGGCGTCAAAACTTTGAAGCTCTGATGGCGTTACGAAGCATTTTGCTGTAGCATTATCTGGTGGTTGGGCACTGGAGGGCGAATGTAACTTTTGATTAAAACTGGTTGGCCAGCAGAGCGGAGCATATTTTGCGAGCTGCAAGTGGATGGGCAAATAATTACGCTAATTACAAGTGTCAGACTTATTAAAATACTGTTGAAACCGGGGCCAGAGGATCCGACCACAGCTCTGGGCACATCAATCACTGGAATTGTGCGATTTCTCGCTTCTGAATAAATCATAAAAAAACAGCAGCTAAACTGGAACAACAAAAGGCTCCAGGCGTTGTCCCAACTGCGGTTGTCGGGCGTTTAGCCAAGCACCCTAGTGTTTCACTGTTTGAGTGTATATGTGTGGGTGAGTGTGCCTGTGTGTGTGAATATATATGTCATGTTTGCGCTGGTGTCTGTCATTGTTGGTGGTTTTTGCGGTTGCTGGCAGTGGTCGAGGCTTTTAGCGATTTACCTCTCTTTACTAACGCCCACACAGCCTACAAACTAACGGAAGTGGGCGTGGCAGTTGCGTGGGAAGTGTGCCTGAATGCGTTTAACCACAGCAACTGGAGTGAGGGCAGGTGAGAGGTGAGAGATGAGCAGAGGCGCATGTGTTTGAGCTCCACACGAAGTTCGAGTTTGTGTTCTTGTGCGTTTGTTTCATTATAAGCTCAACGGCACTTAGCACACACTTTAAGCGGCTTTGAAGCTCAGCAGAACTCATTCCCAGTTTGCAGTTGACAGTCGCAAATACATTTTTCTCCTGCTGGCCGTCAAGAGGCGATTCACGAATGCGTTGAGCTGCACGGAGACTAGGGACAAGGCTGAATCATTCAGATCCTATTGGCCAATTGCCAGACTCGATTGGCTGTTGGCATTGGCACTAGCACAGGCATTGGCACTCGCAGTCTGCAATTATTGCACTCTTAATTTGCATCTCGAGTCATTTAAAATAATTGTGACAGTTTTTGTTGACTGCCGCAATTTGAGAGTCGACTGCCAAGGGCCAAAGACCCAGCAGCCAACAAGTTGTCGAACTCCATGAGCGGCAATTAGTGAAAGAAAAACAAAGAAATTGTGATTTTGGCAGCTGTTTGCATCGAGATGAGCACTGAATGTTCTAATTCCCAATTTAAAGTCAGGAATTTGTAATTAAGATGATAAAAGACCTTAGCTTCAGATATAAGCAAATCAAATAAATGTGAATTCCACGAATGCCTATTGCATTGTGAAGCGAATGGAATAAGCCCGAGCATCTTGGGAAAGGATAAACCCAAGCAAGCGTGTGCATTGTCTAATAGCATTTCACACATTGATATCCATCAAAGAAAACCACTTTCAATTATAGATTGCACAATGCAGAATTGGATTTTCCAATTAGATAAGCACGCGTTGCACAAGTTGCCCGAGTGCAGTGATTTAAACAGATTCATTGCAGCGCCCACTCCCAGATTCCTTCCGTCCCCCGTTCAGTCGGCGGCGTGCGTTTAGCATGCGTGGACGCGCTATCTATCTGCCTAATTGCATTAGCTGACTCCGTTCCAGCTATGCTTCAACATAAGCGCATTATAACGCCTCATAAAGCGAGTCAGCCCCAAACCCAGCCCCAACCCCAAGCTCAGGCCCCAAGAACCTCCGTGCGGCCATCGCGATTTGCCCGCTCGTCCAATCAGACAATTACATATTGCAATTACACGGGCGGCGCAATGGAGCGAAATAAATTATGTGTGTGTGGGTGTGTGGGTGAACAGGGTGGGGTGCTGGGGAGCTGCACTTGAAATGTAACCAAGCGACGGAGCTACACCGCTACACGCAAAGCCCGAGCCACACGAGATGAATTAATTGTGGGGCATGCGCCCGAAAACTGCGACGCCAGCTCCCAGTGGGGGAAAATCAATAGGCAAAAGGAAAGGGGGCCGGGGCGAGGGCAGCTTATTAATTGGATGGTGTTACACCGAAAAGGCTGCAAATACTTTCACGCTCGTTTCAAGGCGGCTGCGAAGAATAAGGATATTTGCCTTTACCTTGTGCCACTGCCACGTGCTCAGCAGTCATCGACGTAGCCCTAATGGCGCCGCAGCACGCAAGCACAGAGCTCCCAGCTCACAGTTCAGAGAAGGCAGGCAAGGACGTTGGGAACCGGGAACTGGGAGTAGGGGACGTGGCCAGAGACAAGCATCTTGAGGTCTTTACTTTGCCTTTGCTCGCCTCTGGCAGGATTAGCCGAACACACTCGTCCGATGTGTGTGCTTGTTGTCTACTATTTAACTTTTTAGCTGGCAGTCGGCAGTCGGGCGATCTGGCCGTGTGCTCGATTTGTGCTGGTCGCTGATTTCGCCGGCGGTCAAGGCTGGCGATACGGCACTACCTGGTCATCACTGGGGCCACTGGGTCCCAGCTCCAGTTACAGTCGTAGAAGCAGAGCCCCTCGGTAGCTGCTTGTAAATTTATGTCCATAAAAAGGCATAAAAAGGAAGCGGAAAATGTGTTGTGTAAAAAGGACGACGTTGAAAATAAAATCAACAATAAATTTTGCATGCAGCAACATTACGAAACAATAGCAAACCGCCTGCTGCCCACCCTCTCGCCCAGTCGCACCATCGCCCCCTCGCCTACCCACTGCGAGGGCGTACGAACTGCAATTGGTATTTTTATTGCGTGCTCAACACGGCGAATGCGTAATACTAGTAAAAGGCTGCCAGTTGGCAGGACATGCAGGCCCACGGGTTTTATAGCCTCTTTTGACTTATGCGCCATAAAGTGCCATAAAATGAAACTAAATAAACGAAATGTAAAGCTCATTTTTACATATTGATTGCAATTTCTATCAACAAATTTGACACGCCTATCGGACGCGCCAAGGACATCAAAAGGAAGACCAGAAAAAGAAGTTGCTCCACTCGTTACCAAGGCTGGCCCCAAAATGATATGGCTCAGGCCATGCAAATCTGGAAATTATACAAAAATAAAGCTACAAAAATATTGCCAATTCAAAAATAAATGTATTTCTCATATTCTGAGAGGGAATTTCTCTATGCAACGCTCTATGAGAATCTGTATGTGTGTTCTTTTGAGAAAAAGAGTTCCTGCGCTGTTAATTCACGTCGCATTTCGCATTTATGCTGCGTGCCGTGCGGCAGTGGGCGGGCCGATTACGTGAGGGACATCAAAGTAACCGAGAGACGCGCCTACTTTTTACGCTCGAGGCAACGCGCAGCAGGCCTTGATGAAGAGTTCCAGGCCAGGGCGCTGGGGCTAGAGAATGGAGTCTGGTCTTACGTTGGCTTAACCAATGTCACATTTGTTGATTAAGGCTGCGTCTACGAGGCACAGAGCACACGCTTTTGTCATCATTAATCAACTGCGTCGTGCCTATTGACAAAGCCAAAGCCAAAGCCAAGGCAATGTAAGAAAGTTGTCAAGCCACGATGTAAATTTGAGAGGAGAAGAGTAAAGTTTTCCGAAGCTCCACCTGATATATAACTCCAGTGATGTGTCTATGCCAACTGCCGTTGCCGTTGCCATTGCCATTGCCATTGGTATTGCCGTCGCCTAAGAAATAGCAAAAAAATCAACACTTTGACACATTATTTTGCAGGTCTGTGCACTGCTGAGGCTAAATCAAAGTGATCCGAAAGCAAGCAAACAAAAAGCGCAAACTAATGTTGATAGATCTGGAGATATCTTTTAATACGCTCTTAGTTATCATGATGTGGTTACATGAATGTTTAATCAAGCTACAGTTGCGACATAAGTCAAACTTTGTTTGAGAAGAGCAGAGTATGCGATTCAAAGCATTTCATTCTAGCTAGAGTATGATGAATGTAGAGCGAGAGTATATTCATAGACGGGAACAGGGTATACAAGCTTTGAACTTTAAATCGAACGTGGCAGGCAAGCCAGACGTGGGCGACTGGCAGCTACAGCCGGACACTTGAGTAACGCCTTCGTAATCTGCCACAAAGCATTTCAAATCAAATACAAATACACACAACGCACAATTTGAGGAGCAGAGTGGCACAAAATGTAACAACAATTACATAAACTTAATAACTTGATAGCCAAAGATAAACTCAAAGGGCAGGAAGCAGAGCCAAAGAGCTAAAGAGCTGCCAAATGCCCATGGGTCCAGTCGGCTGTCGACATGATGTGAAACTGCCTGGCGTGCCATTCAGTATACAATTTAGGAAGGGGCCTTTTAGGAGTTGGCCAGCATTGCTTTTGCCTTTGCCTTTGCCTTTGCTCTGGCCCTGGCCTGGAAGGAGCCGGACCGGATCACACAGTTTTATGGCCGCAAACAATTTTGCAACGTTTCGTAAACTTTTCAATGAAAATAGCCACAAACTTGAGGGCGTGAGCTCTGTCAATTCTGCCCAGATGTTGCCCATGTTTTTGCTGTTGTTGTTGTTGTTTTTGTTGCTCTAGCAAAAACGTTTCACTTATTACACTTTCAGCTGTAAGCGAGCTGAGGCCCAAGATAAAGAGCCCCCTCGCCAGTTGCAGTTGAAGCATCTGAGGGCCCGATGAATACTACTAAAGCGAAAGCAGCAAACGGCTCTTACCAAGCAACAAGTTAATTTATGAGGGATCTTCAAATTCAGTATAGATATACTCGTTCAAATGTCTAATAAGTGTGATAAGCAACTAGAGTGTTGACCACGTTTAGCCAGACATGCAGCACAATGGGTCGCACTTGTCACATCTAAAGCGTACTGAGTGTTTCTACACAACTATGCCGGCAATATGCAAAGGGAAAGAAGAAGAAGAAGGAGTCGACATGCAAATGCACTGAATGAAGATTGTTTTTTAAGTTTTATTAACAGGGCTCTGTGTAGGAAAGCAGCAAAACTTTATAGTTCTTGGCTGCTTGACTGCTTGGCTGCATAAGCCTGCATTATGAGCCTATAAACCAGTGCTGTATAGTTTATTCACAACGAACTGCAATACTTTGAGGGTGCATGCACGACTGAAAAATACCCCGCACAGATTGAAATGCATATGATATACATATTACAGATAGTTTAAATCTTAATCTAAAAAGCAATTTGAATTGGTATTCAGAATTATTAACAGCCTAATATATACATGTATGTATGAATTAAATTTGAGAATGATATATATGCATATACCCAACCTCTGGCTGACTTAGCAACCTCTCCAACTTCCAATAATCCTCATGTATGAAAACTATGCACCCTGCTCCATTTTTTTTTTTTTTTTTTGTTTTTTGTTCCGCTTCACATTATTGGAAACTCATTCTTGAATATCATTTTGCCTTTCGTACACGATCTAAATCTAAATTAAGGTCAAATGTATTGAGACAAGTTGAAACTAGTCTCTCTCAAAATAAAAAGAAAAGGAATATTGTATTAAAAATGTATTTTTGAAATAACCTTTTTTCCATATTTCTATATAGAAAGAATCTTCTTTCTATCGCCAAGTTGATCGTCAGTCCTCACTCAACCACACAGTCGATCTTTACATAGCAGTAGCACAACTTCACTATATTGAGCACGAAGCAAAATGTTTTGTCACGGGCATGGCTATAGGAAAAGGTAGACGGTTAAGGGCATTTAGTTTCAATTCGGTTATATTTTTCAGGCCAAACTATTTGAGTTTGCTTAGTTGCGCCCCACAAATATAAATGGGCTGAGGAGCAAATGCTCCCGAACCAAAAACTCATCCTGCAACAAGCGAAAATGTGTTGTTGTTCGAAATATTACGTATACGCCACATGTTAACCGCATGGAAGGCCGTGCAGGAAACAGGCAACGAAAACATTTGCAAACTAATTTAGAAACTATTTGGCAGCCAAAGAACTATAAGGCCCAAAACTGTAGCACTTCAACGCACAATTCAGCAACAAGGGCCCAAGATAATCATTTACCACAATGGAAAAGCATTGTGGCGATAACATATGGGCGAGACAGTGCTCTGTCAGGCACGCAAAACAAATCCGTTTTCCCCTACGAAAAATAAAAATAAAAATGGAGAAAGAACCCGTACACACATACACACACACAGCCAGACAGGCAGAGAATAACTTTTGCGTGTATGCCCTTTGTGGCCATAATTTATAGACTATCTGCCAAAATATTCCAGCTGAGCCATAAAGATTCAATTTCACAAGCAATTTATATAGCCGAGCTGCACACCCCTTTCGCAGCAGACAACAGAGCTCGTATAAACAATTTATATATCCACAGAGATGGGGGCGTGGCCCCGGCAAGACATCGTGTCCAACTGAGCAAATGAGCAGCACGCTCGGACCACAGGCTCTTATTTATATGCCTTAATTATGAATACGTCCTATTTGAATGGCCCTATTGGAATGGCAAAAGATTGGCCTTCAAATACAAAACCAATCTCTGGCAGTGCCTCGCTGCTCCGCATCTGATTCTGAATTTAGCACTCAATTTGCATTAGAGAGTTGGGTGTAAATTGAATTAAAATAATTATGCATTCTGCCCGGCGGGCAGACAGGCAGAGACTGACTGCCAGCCAGGCAAACAATCCACGTGCAAAACTTTAATTAAATAATATTTTATTTTTGCTGATGCCTCTCTCTCTGCCTCTGCCTCTGCTGCTGCAGCTGCCTTACCATAGTTTTATACACATAACTCGTGCACAAGTTCTGCCACCCGCCTCATTGCGCCTCTACTTGGCGTTAGATGAGCGCAGGGAGTTTGCGTGAGTATGAGAGGGCATAGCGGTGGCATTAAAAAAGTTTTAATTTGTTGACTTAACCGCAGTTACAGTTACAGCACTGCTGCTGCAACTGCTCCTGGTACCGGAGCTGCTGGTGGTGCTGGTGGTGCAGTTGCTCCTGTCCGGTCATAACTTTGCTTTACGCAACTTAACATGCATATCTCGTCGTTGGCAACCCTTGGGAGCTGCTCTGCTTCTCGCTTATCGTTCACTGCACACGCAGCTGCAGCATTTTGCATGTAAGCCCCGCGCAACCCTCTCCATTGCTGCTGTTCCTCTGCTTAGCAATAAATATGCAGCTTAAAATGGCGGCTTTCGGCTAGCGGGTTTCGGATTTCGGTTTACGTAGCGTATGATGGATGCAGTACGGGTCATGCAACAGCCTCTGCTTGTCGCTGGCCATTACGCAACGTTATGCGGAAACAGGTAATCATAAAGCCAGCTGCAGCTGCTCCTAATAACCAAAAACTCATTTGTGGAGCATATACAAAGGAGTTGACATTTGAGGAATGCTTTAATCAATAAATTATATAAATACTGTTGAAAGATAGCACACATAACAGGCAAACCTCATTTAAAGCACTATCTGATATCATCGCGCATAGGGAGCCTCTGCTGTTATGCATAATTCATAATCATACGCCTGCTTAACGCATTTGCATTGAATTCGGTTTATTCAAATGAATGACATAAACAGAATGTGTCAGAGCTGTCGCTCTCATAATTATAATATATTAAAAACTATATATCAGATGTAGAGCACATATTCATTTCTTAATAATGAACCGTGATTTCTGTCCGGGTATATTCATAAAAATCGATGTGCCATTGACAGCGTCCGTTGCGGATGAAAAACGAGCACTAACAAATGTGCGAGGGAAAAAACGTTGTAGTGGTAAATTGGAATAGCTCTGGAGAAATACGAAAAAACGAAACGCCAACAATTTTTACGCTCTAATCAATCTAAATCGAACTTTTTGCCCAAAGCGCTTGCCAAAAGTCGCTCACTCGTCACTTATGCTAAATTAACAAAAAGCAGAGAGATCAAAAAGAGTTATATATATATATATATATATATATACATATATACATATGTATGCCACGGCAAGGAGGAACAAAGCGAGAACGCTATGCAAATTGATACGTCACATTCTGGCTGACAAACCCAAAAAATCAACAAAAGTTGCGAATGGTCGCTGCATTTTTTTTATATATATTTTACATTTGTTTGATCCTTGCGCTATTTGCCATTCAGTTCGCTTCTCCTTGTTTTTTTTTTCATTTTTTGCGCTACTTAGTCGCACAGACAGAAATTTACATTGTGCGGCAGTAGCAGTGGCAGCGGCAACGGCTACGTGCTGCAACGATGGCGTAGGTTCGCTTTGGGCCAAAGATAGATTGCATATTACGCCACATCCCGCTGCATACTCGAACTCATTTGCGTGAAACGCCCCCGAGGATTGGGCTGATATTTACGTTTTTCATGCATTTCTGTGAGCTTATCTTCCATATTGACATGTTCCCGTCTATCGCAGCCATAATATCAGTTTAATTGATGAAAATATCTTGGGACCCGAATGCACTGGCTTCACCTCGCTGCCTGGCTGGCTACCTGGCTGCGTTGCACGCATGTGATATAAAAGGTAGAAGCCAATAAGGGCATTTTGTTGCAATGTTCATTAGATGGCATCGCCCTTGCTGTTGGGGCAGCAACAATGTTGCACCAAATGAATGAGCGAATGAACGAATAAATGAATGAATGAGCAACTGAATGAGTGATGGCATGAATACACAAGAGCTCTGCCACTGCTTCGATGGACGGACTACAATGTTTTCACCATTCTCAACAAAACGTGCATTTGATAATGCTATGCAGGTGCACAGCTAGCAGACTAGCTGACTAGGAGACAGTCACACCACGCCCTCCGCTCCAGTTGAGCATCACGTGCTGCCATTGCAGCACTGTCATTCCAAATTGGCTAATCAGTCAAAAAAGAAGAACCCTTGCAGCATACAGCTACAGGAACACAACTCGTACCAACATTCTGACTACAATTGCGATTTTTT
Organism: Drosophila mercatorum; assembly: GCA_961210405.1. Taxonomy (NCBI): domain Eukaryota; kingdom Metazoa; phylum Arthropoda; class Insecta; order Diptera; family Drosophilidae; genus Drosophila; species Drosophila mercatorum. Next base: position 22,475,696 of record CAUIUS010000004.1, on the reverse strand, counting down.
GAATCTGCAAAGCGAAGTTTTCATTCATTTAATTGTCTCGAGTCTCTCCCGGGGGGCATCAGGTGCGATTACATTCGTGTACATGAGAGCTTTTCCCCTATCACTGTTTCCACTTATGCAACAAAAACACTTACTCCGCTTGCAACATCCTTTAATGAGTTTTGTTTCGCAACTGGAATTCAGTTAATATGCGCTTTAAGTGCCCAGGCGATTGCTGCTCACAGTTTAACCAAATGAGGAGTGTTCCCTATCCGTAGGCACTCACACACACGCGCGCTTGCCTAGTATCTCACATACACATCGGCAAAGTTGAGAGAGCTTATCTTTTATTGCCAGGCTTTCGTTGGGCTTTGCCTGGCAACTACAAATGCTAAAGAGCTCCCAGCACGTATGTGTGTGTGTGAGTGTGTGCGGGTGTGTGTTTACCACAAGTTTAACTAACACTAGCTAAACAAGTTGTTGTTGCAATTTCAAGTTGTTGCTCCTGCTGGTGGCAGCACAACACTGACATAATGCAGCCTGGTTTCAAACTAATTAAATAGCATTATAGCAACCGCACACGCACACGGACACCGACACGGACACCCACTCATATTAGCACGTACACTTGCCAACACACGGCACTAATTATGGCAATCAACATGCTTGGCCCGCGCTCGACTTGGCCTGCTCCGAAGAATTTCCTGTTCAATGCTTCAATAAAAGATGCCATCAATGTGCAAATTAGTCGACTGATGGCTAATCAGCTGCAGAGGCGCACGGCCACGCCCAGACACGCTCACCGCCGACAGCTGTGTGTGTATGTTTGTGTGTGTGCGGCACGTAATCCGATTAATAAACCGATTAGTACTCTGTGATTAACAATATTTTCCAGAATTAGCTTTAATTAAAGCAGCCCACCGACGAACAAACTTTTAAAGCTGCTCAGCAAATCAGAGCTAATAGATACCTTTTGTTAATCATCGTTCCCCTTAGATAGTTGTCTCATCCTGGCATCCACAATAATCAAGAGATATTCCTTGTAATACAACCTCACAATCTCCCACACATTGAGGGAATTTGGATTAGTTGTTGGAACGACAGTTAGCCTCGAGGATGTCCAAAACCTCGATTGACAATGCTTCAATGCAATTTGAAACAAGCCAAGCCGAACCCAACCAGAGAAAGGCAAAGGGAAAAACCCTTGGCAACTGTGCTGCGCTTGTATAATTTAAACTTTGAGAGCAACTAGCGACAGTTTTTTAATTAAAATACCAAAAACAAAGAGGCGAATCCCAGCACTACTTTATCCTCGCCTTCCTCCTCTATATATGTACCATCTCAGCGCGAGATAACGCGAAAAACTTGGCGAAAAGTTTGAAAACACCTGAGCGACAAGCTGAGTAAGCGGAAAGAGTAGCCGGCCACTGAGCAGCGCTTCTGTTAAATTATTATGAAGCACTTAAGTTAGCTACAAAACGAACCAGTTTTGTCGCCTTTCTCCCGCCCCGCCCACTTCTTGAATTAAAATTGAGTTATAGTAGTTGCAAATAGCCAAATGAAAAGCAAAACAAAGCACAGATCAATGGAAACTCTTTCTATAGAGCGAGCAGGTCACAATGACAGCGTCCTTGCTGAAAACCCCCAGCTCAGGCCATTTAACCAATAGCCAATTTGTATGCCCAAACTTATTTGCATAGTACACTTGACAACGGGCACTGTAGGACGAGGGATCAAAGGGGCGAGTGAAGGAAGTGCAGGGCGGCTGCGTTTGTGTGTTCTCAATGAATATTTAAGCATGGGCTAAAACGGAAACTAAATCTGCAGCTGAAGCCAACGCTGATACACTGCCCCCTGAAGGTACTAAAAGCAATTAATTTTTTCAAATTTATACTCGAAGTGCACTTTCTCCGGCCATTTGAATTGCGTGTCTCAGCTAGCTGCTTGGCATCTGAAGTGAGTTTAACTCGACGAGTTTAACGACTAATTATGCGAAAATCTAAAAATAGCTGCAACATTTTTGCTTAATTACTTATTGAGTGCTTTGGGGGCTCACACACTTTATGCATACCTGAGAATTAGCTGTCTATTATTCAAGGACTTAAGACTAATTGAACTGCTTTAGTGCTGCCTGTGCGATATAATAATTGGAGTAGTCGGGGCTCAGATTCTCACATTCTTGCAGAAGAATTATGGATGAAAAGTCTTTAGCAGCTGATTGCATTGGCAGCTGTTATTTGCTCTAAGCTTGGCAACAATCACTCATTCAATTATCCGATAACAGTTTCCCCCTTCGTAATCCAGCGTTGCCAAGGAATCCAACTTATAAACGGCACACCGTTCATCTTCCATTTGTATTTGGCCATATGACAAATTGCAGAGTCGTCTGGCTTGGCCAACGGCAGACAGCACCACCGTGGACCAGGACGAGTCAGCAAATGGCAACTGCAACTCTTACGGCAACTGCATCTGCTCTTGCCACAGCAACAACAGCAGCAGCAGGAGCAGCACCAGCAACGGAAGTTGACTTCAATGCGCTTCAAAATGCTGTTAAATTATTTTAAAACGATGCAACTTGAATTTTCCCTCCACCCTCTCTCTCTCTCTCTCTTTCTCTCTTGAAAACTGTTCACACAATGGCGCCACTTGAGTGCTTGCAATTACCGTTAAGTGTGTGAGTCTCGAAGAAGCAGCTGCAATCCCTTCATTTTGGGTAGGTAGAAACCCGTGTGAAGGTTGGCGGAGCTGAGAGTGTGATGCTTCTAGACGACATCAATATATTACACATTGTTAGCAGCAAATAGAGAATTTACTGCTCGATTGAAAAACCTGATTCCACATCGCTTCCACACCTCAAAGCATTGCAATAATTGTAGCAATATTTGTAGCGAAATTTCAAGCACTCCAAATAATATATTCTTAAAAATTGAATCACATTCATAGCTGAGCATTTAAAGGTTTTAAATTGTAGCCAAAGAATGTTCCTTAAAAAATTATGAATGATAAAAGCTGAAATAATATTTGATTTACGTGCATTTATTTATGTTCCTCTTGAGCTTGAGCATACTTGGAAATGGCTTTATGAATTTTCATGAACGACCCATTTCAGCAATCATTAAAAGGGAAATAATTGTGGCCGTATTTCAATGCCTAAAACGTAATTGTTTTTCAGCATTGATTGTGTGATAGCGCACGCACACGGCCAATATGATATGCAAATTCAATTGTATTAATAATGCGCATAAATCTTTCCTTTCTCCACCTTTTTTTCACGATTTTTTTGTAACTGTGTGTAATTTGCACATTAAGGAGATTAGCATGGCCAGATGTTTACCCTGTGTTTTGTTGGAATAGGGCAATGTCGGAACTGACTGTTGGAAGTGGTATAAATATTTATGGCCAGAAAGTGCTGCTGTTTGCAGTTGGTAGCCTCAAGTACTTGGTCAATTCCTTTTGATGACTATTAAGAACATAACTCTGTCAATGAAATTACAAGATTTAAATATCTAAATTATGGATGGTGGATGACATTTTAGTATTGCAGTCCACAGCACTTAGCACTTCCCGCATTAGAACTAGGAGAAAACTTAAGAATCACTAACCTGAAGACCTGCGAGACCATTGAACTTTACCTTTGATGGTTCTTCTCATAAGCTATGTGCTCATTATAGTCATTGCTTTAAATAATATTTCATTAATGAGAGGAATCCGTCAAAGCAAACAGGCTGAACAGGGTATTTACTTATCGAGCATCCTCGCCCAAGCAGTTTATATTAATATTGTGATATATTATGTGGAGAAATATTAAAATCAATTTGTTTTAATTAAATCACACAAATGATTGGACAATCTATTTGTGCCATACAAAGGGCACAAATATCTAAATTAAAAAATATTATTATTAGTATTTATTAATTGTGGTTAATTAAACATAAACACATATTATTTGTTTGAATGATTTAATGTATGACGACAACTTAAAATATAAACAGAGTCAATGTAAACCTCTCTTTTATCTCTGATCATCAATTAGTAGCAAGTGACAGTCTTCAAGCATACAGTATTCTCTCGAGTAGCACAATCTTATTACCATAAATATGTATTAATGTACATAATCCATTTATCCATACATTTATAACACAACATAAATTTAATAATTGAAAAATAAATATATTAAAACACAAACTAAAAGCTTCTGCTGTGACATGCCATCATCATAATCTCATTTCGATGATGTGGAGCGGGGCCATGATAGAGTATGTCCATAGCAATCGGTCAGAATATATTCATATCTTAGGGTCTCCCGACTGCATTCGATTCACATATATTATTTTTGCGTACTTGGTCTAGTAGTTTGGAAACTGTGAGACGAGAGCAACGTCCAGTGTCCAGCTGGAAGAGCGCTTTAATGCTGGACAAGACCGAATGGCACTTCACATGCGCTTAAACCTAGTGTCACCGGATAAGCTCTATGCAAGTGCACACACACGCAGTGATGTGAGCTGGAACACACGCAGATAGGACACACTGAGAACTGCAGAATAAATGAGCTTCGTAACATATACTGCAGATTAGCCGAAGCACTGATGACGCGTGTGCGCGTGTGGGGCGACTCCTTTGAGCAAGTCGCCTCGGTTAACGCTGCCAATGACAACAGCTTCGATGCATCGCATAGTCATGGATTATTGCATAATTTACAAACAAACGCACGTATACAAATATTGAAAGTAGCCCGTCCGTCCTCACGGTCGGACTCCTTGACGGCTACACAAAATGGACATCATTTGCAAACGAACCACAGCCGGGGGCGCTTGGCTCCCATCTGCTGACGATGGTCCGTGAGCAGGGTGGCCCAGCCATGGGCGCGAACGAGAGATGGGAGATGGCTGGAATGGCTAATCCTTACGACGATGATAAACTGTTAAAGTCTGCAGTCGGATGGCTGTAAAATTTGCCGAGCTAGACAGAAAGCGGACGAGTGCTTGAAAAAACGTTCTCATTTAATTTAATTTTCGCTTGCTTTTAATTAAAAGCGCACAATGCATCATTAAAAAATAGTTTGCGCCTGCTAATTTTTAGCTGGCGATTTGCATAATTCAATTAAAATTGAGTTATAAAATGAACGCACATTTGGGCTACGTTATCAAAGTGACGACGCCTCCCCAGCCCAGAACAGAGAAGGACCCGCTGGAGCAGCGCTGTGCTTCATTTTGACGACTCTTTGCTCGCTTAGCCATGCAAATTATGCAAGTGCTGTGCAGAGCCGGACGCGGCGCACTGCCCGCTGGGCCATGGGCGGTCGGAGGTGAGCTGTGGGCCGTAAGCTGCTGGAGGTGTGGCCGATTGTGGCAGTTGGCTTTGTTTGTTGAAGCTGCAAAAATAAACAAGCGCAAGAGCGTCGAGAGCATGCAACTAGGAGATGCCCTACACACAGTGCCAACTAAATCCAATTAAAATTTAATTTCGCAGTTTATAATGAACACAAAGCCGTCATGGAAAGATATGTATGCTTTAGTAGTATATCTTTGATTTTAATCCTTAAATCGACTGATAGGACTTATTCATAAATGCTCTTAGGCCTGCCAATGGACCCTAACTCACTTAGAGTACAATGGCGGAGAATGAGCAAATGACAACAGTTTTCAGAAAGAGGATGACTGAGGAAAGTGTATAAAGAGAGTTGGCATTTAAGCACGCAGTTTTAAGCAGTTTAATGATGCGCCGCGCTATTCACTTGAAGTCCTTTCTATGTATGTGTGTGTGAGCGTGGCGAGTGGGTTAAAAGATGAGCTACAGTAAAAGTTGCAAGTGACTGACAATCACAAGATACGTTAAGAGGACTACGGATTTAAACCAATTTAATTATTAATTAGAATATGTATAGACTATTATTCCAAACTCTCTTCCTATTGGAAGCAAATCAAAATGAAATTGAAATGCAAAATCTTTTGTTGAACTAAGTCTTTCGCAGTATTAAAACTATTATTATGCTATAAAAAATGAAAACTACAAAACTAAAAGCTTGTAAGCTCTGCAAACTGTATCTAACTTTCTGAATTAGAAACTCGCACTGATATTGATATACGATTTCAGATCCATGAGCTGAACCCAGTTGGTCGTGCAGATATCGTCTTTAATTTGCCAACATTTTCGTAAAAAAGAATATGCCCTCTGCAGGCACACATACACATTTATGTAATGAGTTTCTTGCTGCGTGGCACTCGGGCTTTGCCACAACAAATAGCCGGCCGCAAATCCAAGGCTCAAGTCCAGTCAGTTAGCTAGACAGCTAACATGGAGCATCGGGTATGGGTATCATGGCAGGATAACGAGTGCTACCGCCTGCTTCCGCCTGCTACCCTCTTCTACACGGTAATGACGTGGGCTTATCGTCTGGCCCCAATCTGCACAGCTCGACGCTCCCAATTGTGTCGGTTGCTGAGTGGGACACATTGAAGCAGGCGACACAATTTACACTACGTTGACAATCCAAATACAAGGGCCAAGTGTAACAAGCAACAACGCACTCAATTATTTTTATTGTCTTACACACGCTCAGCAAATTTGGCAGCATTAACAGTGTGTTGGCTGCCCGCCAACACGCCAACACGCCCGACCGCCCTCCGAGCATCTGCCCGCCGCCCCTTATTCCTGCAGGCAGCTGCCACCCCGGCAGCACATTGTTGATGCCAATCAATCAGTGAAATGGTCGGACCCAAAAAGTTTTGCTCGAAAAATAAGCTTTAATGGATTTCTTGTTGCCATACAATTGCACAGAATTTCATTACATCAACGCCCTAGTAGCAACAGCGATGGCAACGGCAACAGCAACAGAAACGACAACAACAACAACAACAACAAAGAAATAAAGCCAACTTGGGCAAAACTTTTCGTGGCGCACAATTCAAGTTAAAGTGGAAATCAAATGGAAACGCAAAAGCGAATTCTGCGTACCGCGTTGCGTATGAGTGATCAAACATATTTGACTATTCGTGGCCAATGCTTAAATATGACTACGATAGGGAAATTGCGTGTCAAGGATCTCTCTCTCTCTCTCTCTCTCTCTCTCTCTCTATGTGTGTGTCACTAGCTGCAGCTGAAGTGAAAGTTGACAATGCGGCATCAGCAGAAATGTTCGCTTTAAGCTCACGTAGCAGACGACGCACATTTTGTTGTTGCTGCTGCTGATGCTGCTGCGACTAAAAGCAAATGTCAGGCAAAACGCAGAAGGTGGCAGCATACATAAATAAAATATTGAGCGCGACACATGCAGCAAGCCCGCGAACACATAAATTTAAATTTATGCGCGTCCGATTGTTGTAGTTGTCGTCGTTGTCGTCGCCGTTGTTGTTGTTGCTAAAAGTTAGTCAGCAAAAATCGTCAGGCAATGATTTTGTTACAGCCACAGCAGTTGCTACAACTTATAGTTGCGAGAAATTAACAGACACACACACATATATATACACTAAGTCTATACACCCTTCACACACATAGCTGTTGTAAAAATTAATTAAAGATTGTTGGACTTTTGTCTTGAGTTGCCGTCAGGTGGTTCCCTGGTGGCTCTGAGCAGCTTTAGCAGCCGCTGCTAACTAATTGTGAAATTAATGGCAAGGCTGCGTGAACTCAAACAATGGCCAAAGCAAACGGCAATCGAGTCGCACACAAACACACACACACAGAGAGAAAGAAGAAGACGTAGTAAAATGGCGTCCTCTCAGTGTCCAGTGGGAAGCGAAGTTTGAAGCTAGTCGCGAAAGTTGCCAAAAGGCAATTAGCATTGAAAGTTGAATCGGCAAGGGAGCACAAGACAATTGAGTGTCTCATATTTAGTTGAGCTAAATTGTGAAACAATTTTGTTTAAATACGAATAAAGTGTGCATTTTATTGAAACTCGTTTTAAAATTTAAGAGAAAATACTAATGCTGATAGCCTTTCCACCTAAAACTGCTGAGTGTGAGTAAAAACTGTAGTTTATTTCAGCCTATTTTCAATTAAATTAAACTAAATTCAGTTTAAAAGAGAGTTCCTAGACCTTAGTTAATGTTATTTGTTTGGTAAGTGAACGTGACTGCAATAACTTTTCTATATATCTTTGCAGCCAATCGGGGTTGAGGGTACGAAATATCGTCAAATAGCCATCAACTTATAGAAAATTCTCTAACAAATACATAATTCATATGAAATACCAATGATTCATTTTCGTATATGTAATAAACTGAATATTGACAGGAAATAGTTGTAAAATATTATTGTTATTCATTGGATAACCATGGCCTGCATGACGTACGCACTTCATATTTAAAGTTATATATTTATAGTATGTAGAATATAAATTAATTAGACCACGAAGATTTTTATTAATATATAATTCGAGAATGGATATAATTGGCTCATCGAATAGAACTTCAATGAACTCAATTTAAATACCAAGGCATATCCTCTGCTTAAAAGAGCAGCAAGGACTGCATCATGACGACGAAAAGAGCGTCTGGCTAACGTGATTGTATGCGACTGCCCTCTGCCGTTGTCCAGTTCGTAAATCCTCGGAACTAAGCGCCGGAGCCTGCAAAAACTGATTACGAATGGAAAGCATCGCAGGCAGTGCCACAATGCGAACGATGGCAGCTCTGGACTCAGATAGAACAACAGGAGCTTGCGCGTAGAGGAAGTGCGCCTTATGCCATGAGCACTAATTACGCCTGGCGCACAAATATCAACTGCAACTGCAACAACAACAACGACAGCAACAGAAACGGCAATAGCGACGGAATAATGCCAGTGGCAGTGGTTGAGGTGGGGAATGTTGCGACATTAACAGCGGCTCCAGCCACGGAAGCTGGCTCAGACTTGACTTGGCTAACAAAGCAACAATGCTGCAGTAGCAGCAGCAGCAACAACAACGACAGCTTTTCGCAAAAATCAAATACAGCTTTAAAAACACACACACACACACACACATAAACACAAATACAACATGATTAAAGAATTGCTCGTTGCGATTTTGCTTTGCTTGCCAATTTCTTTGCTGTTCTATAAGCCGGAAACCATAAAAAACGACTTCGTGATTAAAAGTGCAATTCAGAGAAACCAGCGCAGAGGAAGTGTAAATAGAGAATATTTCATTTTTCTCTTCTACAGAGTTTGCTTCAAGGCAATGTTGAATATTTATAAAATAAAATAAATATGTGGAATATATGAGCATATATTCTATATGATATAAAGAACAGTAGTTATAGCCACATATGAGCTTGGTTATTTTTACTTGTCTGATACTTGAAGCTACTTTTCCTGAAATTACAAATTATAAATTTGCATTGAGAAATCGGAATAAAATTATAATAAATATTGATTTTAATTATACATTTTAATTATATATCATTTTAAATACAATTATTTTGCTTAAAGTTCGTTCTTAAGTATCCAATTAAATGAAGAACAAAAATATTGACAAAAGTATATAAAGCGTGGGGCATAGCCATACAATGCATATTGATGATTCACACAGCAGTCATAAGTAACTGGCGTCCTGACAAACGTGACCGAAGAAACAACCGACACACACGTCCACATACACTTGCATACACTGAATGGAAAAAAGAAGAGAGTGAAGCAAATGGCATGCAAATAAATGAGAACAAAGGAATAAACGAATGGCCCGGATCCAGAGCCAGAGCCAGAGTCAGACCCAGAGCCAGAGCCAGTGTCAGTGCCGGAGTCAGTCCATCGTGCTGTCCATGGATTGAAGCAACAAACAAGGCAGCAGCAAACGAGCCGCATAATTTTTGCTGGCTGCACTTTGCGGCCAAGACTGGCGCCAGGATGCACTGCTCGGCCGCTCAGGTCCTGCTTTAATGAACTATGAAGCGGCCAAATGAATGGCATATTAATATGATGTCGGCTTTCAGTGGCATTGCAGCATTGCATTGATATCTGGGGATAAATCAAGGTAGTTGGGGCAATTTGTAAGTCGCATGTTAATGTGTGGGTGTATCTCAGTATGTGTGTGCGAGTGAGTGTGTCCTTAAGTAGGCTTCAGTACTTCCTCTTGCTATTCCACATGTGTATGTGCATAATTAAATGGCTAAACAAAAAGAAACATAAATAACAGAGGAAGCTTATACTGCTGGCGGAAGGATACGTTGGTCAGGACCTCAAGCTGAAATGCTTGCCCACTGCACGGTCTCACTTTCTCGCTCTCATTTTCGTCCTCGCCTTGCGCTGATTAATGCTCGTTTGTTTGCATGAGCCGTGTATCCACTAATGGAATTCACATGTTGCGACATGACTGATTATGTACACATTAGGCGACTGATTTGCAATTCCTAGTGTGTGCCAATGTGTGCCCGAATGTGCCAGCGTGTGTGGCATGTCCTTCACAACGTCACCTCAAACTTGAAGCCAAGACACAACTTTTCACTACGAGTACGTCCTAGAAAACAATGTCAGCCTTTTTGCACCCAAAGCGGGACATCTGTATCGACTGTGTGTGTGTGTGTGTGTGTGTGTGTGTGTGTGTGTGTGTGTGTGTGTGTGTGTGTGTGTGTGTGTGTGTGTGTGTGTGTGTGTGTGTGTGTGTGTGTTTTGCACGTGTCCTGCGTCACTCTGCCAAAGGACGAGGAGGCCTGACTAAGCATATTACTGAGTCTGCAACATGCCGAGCAGCGCTAATTGCCAGACGCTTTGACCTGCTCGACTTCGCAAAGCAATTTTGCGTACTCGATAATTAACTTAGGACAAAGGGATGCGGCCGTAATTATGGTGACACATTTTTAAATTGTTTAATTGGCATGAAACCAATTGTTAAAGTACAGCACATCAACGCGCTCCAGAAATGCCTTTAAGCCCCATTTGAAAGCCATCTGCTAAAGTCTCCCACACAGAATGGCATCGAATTGCCAAGAGATTTGACATATAGTAAACATATGAATTGAGTTATACCAGAATTTAAATTGTTAATTTCATAATTCCAGCATAAATTGACAATAACATGTTCAGCTTCATGTTATCTATAAAATATTCTAATACAATTTAACTATCAGAATCTAAAAAAATCATTCTCGATTCAAAAGACTGACAATGGTTAGTAAAAACAAGTAAGAAAGTTGCTGTCGGACGCAACCGACAGCGAAATAGTATTTCACGTCCCAGCAGCCCACAGGGGCATCTATCACATTATATTTTTTTAAATTTAACCTTAAATCGCCACTTTCGCCGCTCAAATTAGCTGCAGATTAAAACTTCTCATTGGAGGTGGCCAGACAGTTTCAATTAGGATCGAACCCTTACCTTAGCAAAAACACGCACCTAAATCGAGAGAGATGGCATCTCTCAAAATGAGAGAGGTGGCAACTCTGAACATGTGATTTAAGTAGCGAGCGTAGAGGTGTGGGCTCGAACCCCGGTGCGGTCATGTTGATATTTTTGTTATATTTTCCTTATTTCGTTATTTTGTATTAATAAAATATTCTTTTCAAACATATATATATAATTTAACAAGTCAAAAGACAAGGTCAAAGGTCACAAAGTCATTATTTGGCGCGTTATTGGCTCAGAAGTTGCAGATGTTTCAGTTTTGATTTGCCACGCCCCCAGTGGCCGTAGACAAATAATTTTTGGCATGTGCATAGAGTGGGCGTTCAGGAATATAACTGTAAAGTTTGGATGCTTACATTCGAAAAATGCGAAAATTACAGGGTATTTTTCTGTATGTCACGCCCCTTTGGGGCGTAACAATAATTTTGGGGAATCGATAGAGGAGGCCCCCAGTAACTTAACATTCAATTTTGAAGCTTCTAGCACTAAAACTGTGGGAGATATAAGCTGACATTAGTTGCCACGCCCCCTGAAGGCGTAGATATATCCGCTATAGCTTTTCGATTGTGGGATGTTAACCCGAGTATATATACCAAGTCTCAAATCTCTAGCATCAATAGTGCTCAAAATATAACGAAACTAGTAAAATCACTATATCTTCAGATCCGATTTGCCACGCCCCTAGTAGGCGTGGCCGTAAAATTTTTTGGGCGATCCTTATAGAATCGTAACAGTAACCCACGTGCCAAATTTGGGCGTTCTAGCTTTAAAACTGTAGAAGATACAGTTTGACCCGATTTGCCACGCCCCCAATGGGCGTAGATATATCCGCCATAGCTTTTTGATTTTGGGATGTCGACATGAGTGTTCAGTTAAAATCTCAACTCTCTAGCTCTTCTAGAAGTAGTGTTTCTGAGATACAGGAAAATGCATTTTCCGATTTGCCACGCCCCTAGTGGGCGTATCGGGAAAATCTTGACACTTTATCAGACGAGGGTATACACGAGTATATATTTCAAATTTCAAGTCTCTAGCTTCAATAGCGTGGAAATGGTTTGCGTTCATACGGACAGACGGACAGACGGACGGACAGCATGACGGACATTGCACAAACCCAATATACTAGTTCACTACGTGAAATAGTATAAAAATAATTTCTAGCTTATGGGATAGCTTTGCCTTCGTGCGGATGGCCTAACTGACCAGGCTATATCTAGTGTATATATACCTCAGGCTACTCCTCTGTTGCTACTTATACTTGCACCAAAACATACTACACCCTTTTAATCCACTTTCAAAGTACAACAAAGTTTAATATATATATACATATATATTGACTTGCTGAATTACCCCAAGTCTTCAGCTAACAACTATTCTAATCAGTTATATAAATTTCTTATCTCCGATTTATGTTTTCTTTTCAATATACAAAAGTTAAAAGCAATACTATATCTTAAACAAGCATGTGAAAATTTCTAACTTACTATTTGCGCACTCAAAAAATACTTGCATTTTGGCTGGCTCTTCGCCATGCAGTTCACACATACATATATAGAGGAAAATATGTGTCTGTGTGTGTGCACATGGGCGTTAAGTTATGCGCCAAATTTAAAGCTATACAAAGCGTGACTTTAGTTGGCTCTGCCGTCATTTCTGGCTTAATTGAGCATGTAACAAGTGAATCGTATGCTTTTAGCAACACACATACGCACCGTAAGCCACTGCCAATGAATGTGAGAAATATATATTTATATATATGTATATATGTATGTATATGCGCAAGCATACAAAGCCAGATAGCAGTTCGGGCATCTGGCAACTGGCAACTGGCAAGTGGCAGCTCTTGCTTCGGCGAGCACGCATCGCCAGCCACCCAGGCTCTGCTTGTTTTTGGCGAGAACCATATGCGCCCAGTTATATGTTTTGTCAGAGTTTATGTTTGCTGCCAACATATCAGCTGCAGGGTGCAACCCACGCACAGCTCGTACAGACAATATTTGGTTGCAAGTGCAACAAAGTGCCCAGCCACATAAACGGCTAATTGCCAACCAACATTATGGCTTGGGGGTGTCAATGTTGCCTTAACTTGAACTGGTTGCTCTTCAAGTTGTTACAATGGCTCGCCAGAGCCTCGACTGTCTCGCGTCCATCGTTTCTGTTGCTCTTCTTTTCCACTTTTCACTCAACGAAACGGAAATCAATCAATTTCCTGCATAGACATTCCAATTTAGTTGCCTTCTCAGCGCACCTGGCGCACTGCACGGCAAATGGAAAACAACGCAATCGGAACGGAACGAATCGATCTATTAAAAGTTATGTCAACTATAACACTTGCCCATGCAGTCACCAGTCACCGCAACAAGTAATTATTGTTTACCTACCTGCACATTTAGTGACTAAGCCAATCTAACGTATGCACACTTGAAAGTTACGTGACATACAACAGGAAACAATTGAAATATTTCAGCCGAGAGATACTCTATTTGATCAATTATAACGTATGTTGGTGATATACTTGTACATTCTTCCCAATCATCATATCATATCAGACCTCAACTTCACTTTCCAGTTAGCGCTGCTGGACTTATATGGAATATTTGTGACGGACCATCAGTACTCTCTCCGGTTGTACGGAGTGGCTCCTTAGGACCACGTATTATCTTCAATGCGACGGTTGGGACTTCCAGTCGGTTTCTCGTCTTTGAAGTGCTGGCGCCTGTTACAGTTTTTTATGTAATTTTAGTCACACCTATTAGTTTGACACCTGTTAATTTCAGTTTTCATACCTTTTGTATCGATATCAACGAGTTCGTTTGCGATTCTCAATGCTTTAATATTCGGGCCTATGTCTTCACCAGACATTTCATTGTGTTGCCCTAAATATTTGCATAATTCAAAATTTTAGTTATATAAAATAATAAAACACTTCACTTGCCGTAAGCAAGCAAAACAATGCCGGAAGCAAACAGCCATAGAAGGAGCGACGGAGGCAGCATCTTAAACAATAATGACGACAAACAATACAGCTTAGCTCTATTTATAGAAATCTGTAGGTTCTCTTTATCGTAAACAGATTTATAGCAAACTATTATCGTTGCTTTCGTTCTCTCATGGCAGGTGAGAGCAAAAACCTCACCCACACAGAAAAACAACGGAGACCTCCATTCAATTAGGTAAGTGTTTATATGAGTGAAATGAAGTCTTCACGTAAATTATAATAATTTACAATAATTATGCGATGAAAAGTCCATAGAAACCGTTGACCACCACAGTTAACTAAAAAAGAGACAACCACAAAAACTTCAGATATTCTTAATTTTTCTGGAAGTGGCCTAGAAATCATTTAATAACTGTTTTGATTGGTATATAGGATACGATCAGACTTAACAACGCTCTCATGGAATCTCATGGATTGAACTATAGCTATAGATAAACTAGTAGCAATTACTTTGCCTTTGCTTAAGTTTTAAGGAAGGTAACCGCTGCACTTGTTTTTCTGGAAAGTCTTGAGCTCCTAACGATTTCCCTTAAGACTCTGCTAAAGCAGCTATAAAATATTCGTTCATTTTTGGAAAATATGTTTCAAGGCATATTAGATTCTTAATAAATACTAAAAAGTCATGATAAGCAGCCCATCCAGCGAAGCAGGCCAGCCCGAGTTGACAAGCTCGGATCAGCTAAGAGGATAGCAGGCGCTGCCTTGTGCCCGGCATTCCCAATGGATTTTGCATTTGCTCGTGCGTGTCGACAAGAATTTCAATTTGCAAACAATAAATTTGAGCAGCCAGTGGCTCCTCAAAGAATGGCAAGGAACGCAGATGAGTGGAGGGGAGGGGAGTGAAGGGGAGCGGAGTCAAAGGCACCCAATAAGTGGTCTAAGCACTCTTTATTAAAAAATAGAAATATATTTTGTATTTATGCTCAGCTGCGACATGCAAATGACAGTTTGGCAGTCGACAATGCCGTTGATTTGAATGTGCCTTGACATAAGAATTTGATTGGAACTAAGCCGACATTTAATATTAGATTACCAACTGTTAGTTTTAAGCTGATTGCGTGTCTGCCCCATAAGACAGCGCCAGACTCCGGCCGGAAGGCTGAACAACAAGGCGGAAATGAATCAATTTCCGTGGGCCAGACACTTAAAAACTATATACCAGTCACTTGAAGCACTAAGCACAAAGCAACCATAAAGCTTCCAATTAAAAATGAAGCCAGCATACAAAATACAAAAGGTCTTTCTCCTTCTAGGAGAGGCGTAGGCTATATATTATATACTTGTTCATAAAGTGAAAGAGTAGATTGGTTTTGTCTACCGAATATATACCATTTTAAGCGAGAATTAGTCCAAATTTAATTTAAGAGCTCTACAAGGGATCAAATTAGCAGGCTGGTTATATGCAATCAGCAGGAAGAAACTGAAAATGACTTAGTGCTCACAATTCCAGTCGATTTGTGAGCATACTAAATGCTTATATAGAATATATGAAACAATAGAAACAATGTCCGTTATCGTTAACTGCTCTGCCTACATGGCGCTGGTTTATGAGGGCTCCGGTGCATTCCTTGTCATGGTTCGTTTGCTCAACTTTTCCAAAATCATGAAGGTAAGTCGAGAATGAGTTTAGGTCATCAGTAAACGACTTGTAAAAGTTTTCATGTCCCACAGTTCGATATGTTGGATGTTCTGATTATACTTGAGTCGATGTTTAAGCTCTTCTTCTTCGGGGTCTTCGCAGTTGGCGTCGTTGGCGTAAGTATGGATTGTGCCTAGTAAACGAATCGTACTCTGAAACATAATCGTACAAACAGCGTAACAGGTTTCTGGTACGGCTGTGGTTATTTATGGCCTATCTCCAGATCAGATGGCGAGCTGTAGGAAACGCCCTTTTCGTCATCTTCGGTTATTTTTTTAGTGAGCACAACAAGAGCAAGCAGCAGTTTATGCAGGAGCTGTCTGATGTCCATGGCCCTGTCATAGGTCAAGTGCTATCTCGCATTAGCATAATGCTGATCGCTTACAAATTCTTCAAGTCCCTAGAGCCACCGAAGATCAGGCCGTACGGAGCCCCAAAGCCAGACGAGCTAAAGGGGAAGTAAACACTTATCCAAGTATTTTATTGTTCGGAAATCTTGTGTTAAATTAAAATAAAAAGTGGAAGAAGTGCAACAAAGGACTCCTCTCGATTTGTGTCCCATTCGATTGATGTGTTAGATTCAAATAGATATGATATATAATGAATATGAAGACAAATTCGACAGCTAAGGGAGTAGGCGATTAGATTCGATTAGATTATAACTGCTGGGGGGAAAACTTGCCCATAGTTAGCAACGATATCAAGATGTTAGTTAGCGCCTCAATGGCGTCGCCCAAGAGCAGCTCCAGCATGCATAAAACCACAAACACGAAGTCGAATATCAGGCCGCCAAAGCACCAGATAAGCCACAACAACAGCAGCTGCGGCTTATGCTGTGAAAGGCGCTCGCAGTGAGTGGAGTGAAAAACAACAGAACACATTCACGCATTTGAATAATCACCAATATGATCCCAGCGAGCATCAGCATTGAAACAACTATCCACACATTCAATAGGACCAGGTAAATCCACAGCATCGAAGGTCTCACGGTGTTGCCATGGAACGCTGAAATGTTTTTTAGAGTTAGGATGCAATCGCTGGCAACTCCGACTACAGTCTCACTTGTCGCATGCGTCGACTGCTCTTGTTCAGCTGCTGGCTTGTTGCCTCTTCTTTGGCACAGAACGAAAATAATCGTCAGCTCAAAGAACAAAGCTCCTATGATGTCCATGCAGCCGATGGCCAGGCCAAAGCCATTCAATGCACTCACCATTCTCGCTTTGCATCAAAATGTTTGTTTTCTTTAACTTATATTTCTTCTCTTTCTCTCTCTCTCTCTCTTTTCCTGTTGACAGACAAAACTTAAAGTTAAAACTGCTGCAAATACTTGATTTTGTGCCATCGAGCGGATCTACACGGGGCTGACTGCGTGCGAAATGAGCGCGAAAAAGTAAATTATATTTGACATCGGGGAAGGCACGTAAATGTATGCATGTATGTATGTGTGTGTGGGCACGTATGTATGCATGTGCACGTATTTCATCACCCTGGCATTATAAGTATAAATGTGTATGTATTTATGCACACATTTTTTGCATAAATAGACAAGAGTTCGCTAGCTGCCAAGCCAGCCCCAGCCCCAGTCCCAGACTGGCGTCAGCCTCGAGTTGCTGTTCTGAGTTGCTGTTTCCGTTTCCGCAATCGTTTTTTGTTTGTGTTTTTTGCTGCTGCTGTGCAAATTATTTTAAAAGGATTTTATTTTAAACATTGCCAAATGGGTGGCTGTGCGTCTGTATAGTTGTGTGGATGCGTGAGAGCGTGTTAAATGGAATAATATGAAAGCGCTCTCTGGCTAGTCAAAGGTAAGACGCTAAAGGTGATTCTGCTGATGATATACTCCGATATATATATATAAATATTCCTACTGCAGACTTAACTGATTCCAAATGAGGTTCATTCACATATACCTTATCTCCCATTTATACATAAATTAAAAATATAAAATATAAATCAATTCAAAAGAAACATAATGAGCATTGTCACTCCTGTCGATGCTTCATCGGTCGTTGGACTGAAAGGACCACTCTGGACTCCGCGTTGATCCGCTAGTGTGGAAACTGGAACCGTGTTTAGGTTTCAAGATGCAGCGTCTGCAGGATCGCTTGCTTCGATTGGGCGATGTAGGATGAACTTCTGGCTGTGTCTCTGGCTTTGGCTCTGGTCGTGGCGCCTCCTTAGGTGGCTCTGTACAAGGACAAGGCGGCATTCTATCCTGGAGAAGAGTAATGCATCCCGCGACATCTTCATAGAACTGATAGATAATGAAGGCGAAAATGGTTTCGACAACTGCGGAAGGCAGTTTGACTACTGAGTAAAGAACTCGAACATAGTGAATGCTTCAGCTCACGTAAACCAAGGGCCAGAGTCAAACTGTTATCAGCCATTCCTACTTGTAAAGAGCTCTTCCTAAGAAGAGCATAAGTCAGCAGACAGAGCTCTATAGCAATACCCAGACATGAAAATATAAGCCAACACCGCACCAGCATTGAGTTACGCTGCAATGCAAGGCTCGTATAGGGCATTGAAATTAATAAAGCTCAACTAGAACTTACCCAGTAAATGCCAGAGATAAGCAGGGCAACCAACGATATCCAAAACAAACCGAAACACACCGCAAATATGGTTAGCCAGCTCAACTGTAACATGGAAGCTATATTACACTCCACAATGTACACCAACCATATTGGGAGCTTACACGTGAAAAGGACTTGTCCAGACTAAATCCAACGAAGAGCACAGCGCAGAGCAGATCGAAGACAGATATGGCATAGGCACAATAGAGGAGCGAGTTCCTCTCCGGCTTCATGACCTTTTTTTTTTTTTTTTTTGGATCCGAGAACATTGAGCACCACAAACGCTTGGCCTACTTTTCCATCTTATATTTCTCGACTTGACAGAAAGGCATAAATTATAGAAATTGGAGATGGGCGGAGGTGTGCTGCGGTCATTAGGGTTGGCCTTTTGATAGCTTACGGCGTAGCTCCTTGAAGGCAACTTTCTCCTCTCTTGTAGATTTTCCTTAGACGCTTGCGCTCTCTGCGCTGTGTCCCACCTGCTCCACTGCTCGAGCTGTACTTGCTGTGCTTTGAACCGCAGCCGCCTTTTAATCTGTTGTCACCCAGAGGAATCCACTGCTCATCCTCAACCATATCCAGGTAGAAAACATATATAATGAACACGAAAGTCATTTCCACAGCTGAAATGGGCTAAGATAATATTTGACTACGAAGGCGTTTGGAAAAGTCTTACCCAAGCCAACGAAAGGCATAACGGCTAACTTAACGCCCTCCCAATTTATGGATACCGCCAGGGTCAGTCCGTAGAGCAGGAGGAGGGCATCCAGCATAATGCCCAGGCAGGTGAACACCAGCCAGTAGCGCACGAAATCCAAGTGGCGCCGATAAATACCCATCAGCAGCACAATAATGATGAATATCCAAAAGATGGAGAAAAGAAGCGCAACCAGCGACGTCCAGCGATGCTACAGATGATAGCAGTCACTTCGACTCAGACCCAATCTTAAGCTACAGAACTTACGTGCTGTGCATAGAGCATGCACGAGACGAGGGCGAAAAGCACTCCGGACAATAGATCCAGAATTGCAATAGCATAGCTGCAAACTACCAAATACGGCTCCATTTCGTCCAGCTAGAGTCGAAACATGGGGCAGGACTGTGCACTAAATCAAAGCTATAATGATTATGAGCACGTATTCTCATTTGAGCAGGGTGTGAGAGGAGGAATGCTGTTGGCAACTCGACTTCTTAATCAATGACATTTGATTGTGAAAAGTTGAGGCCCGACAACAGTGTCGCTTCTCTATGCAAACTAAAGGAAAATATTATATATCCTCAAATATGCAACAAACAATTATTGATTAGCTCAAACAGACCTGAAATAATTATATAGTTGATTTACCAAGTATCAGATAGCAACGAAGTATAATTTGTTTATTGAGATATTCCTATAAAAATCATACATATATAAAGTAAATATTTGTAAATTTTACGCATTTCTTGAGATTTTAACCACTGTGCAGTCTTTGTGCTGATTTGCGACAAGTCTTCTGGCCATCTTTCATTTACGGCATTTGTTTTGTCAGCTGCCGCCTCTTGGCCGTTTTGAGATTAGATTTCGACCCATTGACAACGTGACTCCTTCGGGACTGAGTTTCGTGATAGACATTGCCAAAAAAAGGCAGAAAAAAGAAAATAGGAAAGAGAAACAGGAACAGAAAAAGATAAAAAGACAACTATCAAACTCAATTATTATTATTGTTTGTGCTGGCAGATTCGAATTGATTTTGGCACACGAGCTAGGCAGTAAATTGAAATGATCCATACAAGCCAATGCAGTGGAGGAATTTTCTATATGTACATCTGAGCACATATAACATATATTCAAAGAAGATTTCTATGTTCAAGAACATGGTAAATTATAGGTATTACTCCACTTAATATACGATTACTTCTGGATATAGATGTATTGTACCTCGGATGCTTCCTGCCTGGGTAATTCCTGACCTTTTTTGGCCTTTTGTCGCCCTCTCGCCCGACGGCTGTGAAGAAACAGATTACTCATTAAATTAAGGTAAGTTAACATATTTACGGCTTGGGCTTCGACTGTTCCGTCTCTTCACTGACATCCGTACCAGGATTCTGCTCCGGGCTGACGGCTGCTTCAAACCGCACACCAACGAGACTCAAACAATATCTGTAGACAATAAAAATGCAACACCATTCAATAACTAAAGGAAGTGGGAACAACATTGTGTGAAAACAGTTGGAACTAAAAATGTCTGTTCACTTCACCTATGCCAAAATATAAAAGAGTGAACTCCATAACTTGATGCCACTGGACATACACGGATATGGAAATTGTCCAAACGAAAAAGAATATATCCGCTACAATGCCAATTATCGAAAATATCAGCCAACAGGCTATCAGACGAAGACGATGCTTAAATAATTTAAAGCACTTAATGAATTTTAATATTCCATCTTCTAACTACTACTTACCTTCCAAAGGCCCACTAGAAGGAGGAAAACCATCAAAGTCCAAAATATCGATCCTAAGAATGCAACTATTGAGTGAACATCCTCCTGCGGGTACAGACAGGCCTTAATTAGTACAGAGCAGGCCGATTCCAGTTGCATACAGACTTTCAAGACCAACAAGTTAGTTGACTGAACCAAAAAGTATATTGACTGAACCAAATCGAATATAGCAATAAAATAACAAATTCTCACTAAAGTTAGACCAAACGGACAATTGCGTGGATCGCCATTTGACATATTTCCAGATTTTTCCTCGTCCATCTTGAGAACCTATATATATATTTACAAAAAAATATGTTTTTAAAAACGTATATGAAATATATTTAATGAGAGCTGGACATAAGGCCTACTACAGAATATTTATGTATAAAATATAGTTGAATAGTCATTTTCCTCCGAGTCCCAGAGTCTTAAAAATGGAAACTGTTTTCTTTTTGTTAGGTTTCTTCTTTTCCGGTTTCTTTTTCTTTTTATCTGGCTTCTTGTCAGCCTTTTTGTGTATCCTCTGGGTCTCTGCAAATCGTTAATATGTATATTACTTTGAAAATATATTTCCTTGTCAGTAGGTATACAATTTTATGTACCTTTGCACGCTTTTTCATCCCGATGCTTCTTTATGATTCTTCCCTTTCCTCCCTTTTCAAGCTGATAAACAGGTTGACAGGGATCCATATCTAAATAGTACCTATATACCAGATATATACAGATTATCTCGATAACTAAAAATAGGAAATATATTTTTAGTACAAAAATTATGATCTTAAAACAAAATCTGACGCACAAACTCCCACAAAAATTACTGTAAACTTTTTTAAGTGATCAGCATTCACCGTTACAGAAGACACGATGCCCCAGATCAAAAATCCTATATCCACAATAAAGCCAATTATTGAGAATATGAGCCAGACTTTGACCAAAAAAGGACGCCGCTTTATGGTGATATATTATGCAGATGGATATTATATTGTCAAACTTCATTGAAATATCATAAATATTTTACTTACATTCGTCAGACCAACAACTAAGAGCACCACGATTAGCACCCAAAATACAGTTCCAACAACTGCCAATGTAGAGTATATATTGACCTAATGAATAATAGTTTTAACGTAATTCTTAACTCATTCAACTAACTGACTGACTTACTCTCGTCACGACCGAAATGGTCGCATTGACAACAAAGAAAAGAGCATGACCCAAATCGCATAGGGCAATGATAATACATATTTTCAATAAATAGGTTTCAAGGAAATGTTCGAGTCTTGACTTTAAATCGGTGGATGTTTTCTTCTTATTCCTTTCTACGGCCATACTAAAGAGTTAAGTAGTGGGATTTTCGAAATTTTTCGTAAATGTGAGTGATATGTCAAAGCACAGGAATTGAATTATCATTCATTTCAATCGTTTATATGTGCGAGTGATATATTACTGTAGCAAAACAAGTTAAAACTTAAATTTATCAGATGTTAAGCCAAGCGCCAAAATTTGAATGTACATACCCTTTTAACATAACATAAACAGCTGTTTGTTTGCCACGATTGAGTAACACTGGTATCTTTTAACAGTGTTTGTTTGCCGATGTGGCAACTCTTATAAATGTTAGCAACAGTCATAAACCACGGCACGATTGTCTACACCGATCAAGTGTTTTGTCCTACACTAGAATAAAACTTAATTTCTAAACTGAATTTATAAACAAACAAATATGCCTATCGTCGTTAAAACGTAAGTAACCTCTAAAGTTTATTTGTTCAATTAATATAGCTTTAAGAGTGATTCCAAATAAGCAACATGGCCAAATACTCACATATCGAGGCTGCCAGCTTTTGCAAATTATCGCGCCTTTTTTCGCGTATGTTTTCAACTTCGCAACACTGGAAACAGCTGTTCATATGTGAAACAAAGTTTCACCAAAAAACAATTTCACAATGGGGCCACCAAAAAAGTCTAAAAAAGATCGAGGTTCGAGCGATAAATTTGGTAAGAGTCAATAATTTCATAGTAATTCTAGTATGCGGTTGAACTAAACCGAGTTTATAGGCAAGAAGCGTCGCGCTGAAGATGAGGCGTACACTCAACTAGTGGATGACAATGACAGCCAGGACTATGCCAGCGAGTCGGACGGCGTGCCAGGCGCCGCGTCAAAGAACGCTGAAACCAATGACGAGAACATAAACACAGACGAATACGGTGCCAAAGATTATCGTAGTCAGATGGAACTGCGTCCGGATCACCATAATCGCCCTTTGTGGGTGGCACCGAATGGCCACGTATTCCTTGAATCGTTTTCGCCTGTCTACAAGCACGCTCATGACTTTCTCATTGCTATTTCGGAACCAGTCTGCCGGCCCGAGCACATACATGAGTACAAGTTGACGGCATACAGCCTGTATGCAGCTGTATCTGTGGGACTGCAGACACACGACATTGTAGAGTATCTGAAACGTTTGAGCAAGACAACGATTCCCGAGGGTATATTGGAGTTTATACGTCTGTGTACGCTGTCGTATGGAAAGGTGAAGCTTGTGCTAAAGCATAACAAATACTTTATTGAGTCTCCACATCCGGAGGTGCTGCAAAAGTTGCTTAAAGATCCGGTCATACAGAAGTGCCGGCTTATACGCAACGAGGGCGAAGGCTTTATACAGGGCACAATGGATAGCAAAGCCATCACACAGTTCGGTACCAAGCTACCGACGACGGGTGACAATCCAGCAGAAGATGCGGCTAGCACTTCTGCAGCAACCACAGCAGCAGGGACAACAGCTGCTCCAGGTGCTCCTGCTGAGGGTGCAGCCACAGCGGTTGCAGTTCCTGAGGACATTACAGACTTTTACGAAAAGATTGACAAGGAAGAGGAGGATGAAGACGAAGCCAATCTTAAAACCGTGTCATTTGAGGTAGCTCAAGAAAAAATTGAGCTTATACAAAAACGATGCATTGAAATCGAGCATCCGCTGCTGGCAGAGTATGATTTTCGCAATGATACCAACAATCCGGATATTAACATTGACCTGAAGCCAGCAGCTGTGCTGCGTCCCTACCAAGAAAAGAGTTTGCGCAAAATGTTTGGCAATGGGCGGGCCCGCTCAGGCGTAATTGTCCTGCCATGCGGCGCTGGAAAATCCTTGGTAGGTGTCACCGCCTGTTGCACCGTGCGCAAGCGCGCCTTGGTGCTGTGCAACAGCGGCGTATCAGTGGAACAGTGGAAGCAGCAGTTTAAAATGTGGTCCACTGCAGATGATAGTATGATTTGTCGGTTCACCTCGGAGGCTAAAGATAAGCCCATGGGCTGTGGCATTCTGGTTACCACATACTCTATGATTACTCATACACAAAAACGTTCGTGGGAGGCGGAGCAAACTATGCGCTGGCTGCAGGAGCAGGAGTGGGGTATCATGGTATTGGATGAGGTGCACACCATACCAGCAAAGATGTTTCGACGTGTCCTCACCATTGTGCAGTCTCACTGCAAGCTTGGTTTGACAGCCACACTATTGCGTGAGGATGACAAAATTGCAGATCTGAATTTCCTGATTGGTCCCAAGCTCTACGAAGCCAACTGGCTGGAGCTACAAAAGAAGGGCTACATAGCACGCGTCCAGTGTGCCGAGGTGTGGTGTCCCATGTCGCCGGAGTTCTACCGCGAGTATCTAACCACCAAAACGTCCAAGAAAATGCTACTTTATGTGATGAATCCTTCTAAGTTCCGCAGCTGCCAATTCCTTATTAAATACCATGAGAAGCGTGGCGATAAGACTATTGTCTTTTCGGACAATGTGTTCGCCTTGAAGCACTATGCCATCAAGATGAACAAACCGTTCATCTATGGACCCACATCTCAGAATGAACGTATACAAATTCTACAGAATTTCAAGTTTAATGCCAAGGTATGTGAATATTGTTGCCGTGTCCAATCGTTAAATAATTTAACACTCTATTTTGGTGAAGGTCAATACGATTTTTGTATCAAAGGTGGCCGATACTAGTTTCGATCTGCCCGAGGCGAATGTACTGATTCAGATTTCATCGCATGGTGGCTCACGACGCCAGGAAGCACAGCGTTTGGGTCGTATTCTGCGTGCTAAGAAGGGAGCTATTGCGGAGGAATATAATGCATTCTTTTACACGCTCGTATCGCAGGACACCATGGAGATGAGCTATTCACGCAAGCGCCAGCGGTTCTTGGTGAATCAGGGCTACAGCTATAAGGTCATCACACATCTTAAGGGCATGGACACCGAAACTGACCTTATGTACGGAACCCAGGAGGAGCAGGGTCAGCTGTTGCAGTTGGTGTTGTCTGCGTCTGATTTGGACTGTGAGGATGAAAAAGTGCCAGGCGAGCCAGGCTATCGTCCAGGTGGCACCACGAAGCGTATGGGCGGCCTCAGTTCAATGTCAGGCGGTGATGATGCCATCTACTATGAGCATCGCCGCAAGAATGTTGGCAACGTACATCCATTGTTTAAGAAATTTAGAGGATAATTAATAATAATTGACTGTGTCCAACTGAATAAATGTATCTCAGTCAGAAAATGTTGTTTTTCTATAGTCCTAGAAATTTATTTTTATAGGTGTCACTGGACACTGGTGTGACTGGAATTAACATATAATAGATGTGAATCATAATATAAAGTCTGTTTCTTTATTTTAGTCGCAACGCTGGTGAGTGGGCCATCATAGAGCTACAAGGTGATCTTGAGGTGCGCAGCAACCAAATCATGAACGATCAGTTTATCGGCGATCTGTACTACAACAAATATGGACAGCCCGTGAGTTGAGCTAGTCTAAATTAAAGGTCCGTCTCATAGACATGCGCCATTGCTGACTGATTACAGATACTAATAATAGGCCATCACATATTGCAAGGACGAGAGCAAAAGTTGGAGAAACCGTTTGCAGTGCTGGAAAAATCAAAAACTAATGAAGGACAACAACTACTCGATATGACTGATGCAACGATGAATGCAAGCACCATGAACGCCACCGAAGGAGGCGAGCGAACTCTGCTGGATGAAACAGTAGCGCTGGAGCACAAGAGTCGCCAGCGAACCGAGTATACCGTGCAAGCGATATGCACGAAAAAACTCATCTTTAAGTCTCGACCGAAGCCAATTATAGCCAATGTGGCCAAAACAGTGTAATTGCTCATCGATATTTGTGTCAATTTGTATTTAGTTGAATATATAAGATAAGATTTATAGGATATAATTGTTTGTAAGCACATTAAACGATTTCCATTTCACGCTCGATACCCACAAATTTGAGCTGCTCGGTTGGGCCGTATCTGTAGTCAAAGAACAGTTCCTCGCCTGGCTGTATGGCGCGCTTGGCAAAGATCCCGATGCGATGATCCCCTGTGACCATCATGACCTTGGCATAGCAATTAGGATTGATCGAATGGTTGGCAAACCGAATTTTGTTGCCTTTTCGTGTGGCGTCCACAACGAAATCGTTGTTCAAATTGAACAAAAATGAGCACATGTACTTGTCGTACACTTTGCCTCGACGATCGGCCTCATCCTGCGAGATTATCTCGCCACAATATTCTGATATGAATTCATTCTTTTGTGCTCCCTCTTTAAGGAAAATGCCCCAACCAGCAATATCCGACGGGGCCATCAGCAAATGTTTGTCTGCAAAGAAAAGGATTAGGCAAAATTCACATGGTACTGTCAGGACTCGCTACTTACGCAAACCGCGCTGCACGCAAACATTTTTGCACGTGATTTTTGTCAGCTTGAATTGATCGGCTCCGCAAGCCTGACACAAGTCTGGATCGCATTCTCGCACTGCCAAATAGCAAGGACATTGCTTGGTATTGCACTGTGCTTTGCAACGACAGCCTGGAAAACGATTCTGGCAGTCACTGCTGCAATTGCAAAACTTCTCGCAAAAGTTCTGCGTCTGAATGCAGGAACAGTTCATGTCGCAAGGACCAGCGTGATCGCAGGGCGTGTAGTTGTACACATGATTGGAAGAAGAATCCTTCTTCAGTTGTATCTTGCGACAATGCAATGACCACAGTCGCTGCTTCTTCTTCTTCTTTCGCGGAGGTGTAAAGTCCTGACGCAGATCCTCAAAGCTAAACTCGGCCGCCTCTTTCTGCGCAAATTCATAAACCTGTCGGCAAGTCTTCGTCAGCATATTGTGTGCAACGGCACAATAGTTCTTTAGGTACACCTTGTGCAGTACTCTAAAGAGCGCTTGATCGGCGCCAGTCCAAACGCACTGCGTGCTGGTTATGTTCATCATGCCAGCTACAACGGAAAGAATTTTAGATCAGAAAGTTCTCAGGCTTAAGGCACATCATTCGACCTGGCTAAAGCCAATTTCGAGCTTCATTGCCTTCCCACAGGCTTATTTGTTAATTTACCCATTATGGAGTTAATTTCCGCACTATTGACAGCTATGCTATTGTCCTTGCCATTCTCGGGGTTGAAGTCCTTGTTGCTGAACTGGCTATTGCTGTCGTTGCTGTCCTCAGAGCTGGCCTCGTTACAAGAATCTATAGGCGGCGTCTTACTATCTGCCGCCAGCTTCTCCTTCATCCCATCCTATCAGCAAAGCAATGATAAACATCCAAATTGTTCCCAAAAATGAAATCTTCAACTTACTATTAGCATGTAACAAGAGTTGCTGCACGGCTCAGCGAAGGTCTTCAGTTCTGGGTAGCGACGCTTTTGTAGATTGGGACCAGCATGTCCCTGCAAACCTGTGAATCGAAATTTAAACACATTTAACAAAACTCGATAGGGATCACAGAGAAGTCATGACATGAGACATTCGGGGTTAGAGTATGAGGCAGATACGTTACATAACGAGGGATGCAAAAGCCGCACGAAATGAGGCGAGAAACACCAAGAAAATTTTGACACAAGACATTTTTTGCCGATTTCCACAGACATAAATATATATATATATATAGGAAAGATTGATGATGATGTGGAGCAAGGCGACTTTTTGGCCTAGGCGGCATGAGTGTGTGTGCGTGTGGTTATCGAGAACAACAACTACAACAACGACTCACCCTGTACATGGTGACCTAAATTGCAGTTATTTATTTTAACAAATTTAAGAGTTTTTAGACAAAAGAAATGTTTTGCAACAATTTTTGTTTGTTTTCCAAATAAAGAGAAAAAGCAAAAACAAAACATTATTAAGAGTAACCCAACTGGAGGCGACACACAAAGAGTCCACTTACGGTGAAGGAAGCAGTCATATTTGAAGCAGCGTCGGCAGAACAGCGTGTGGAACGAGTGCATGGTCCGTTCACGGGAAACACTCTCCGCTTTGGTGCCATCGATGTTGGGAGTGCACTCCTGGGGACGCTCGGGATCCTGATGCTCGGTGAGCTCAATATACCTAGACGAAACAATACGATTAGTATATATAACTTAGATTATGTAGAACCGAACACACTTTTCTTTTAGCTCCTGAGCAGTACCCTTATCTGGAAAGTTGGCACTGATTGCTTGAAATATGATTGGTGCCGGAAATGGCAGTTTCTCTTTAACTTTCTCTAATTTGCACTTAGTGTCTGATACATCTGCACTGGCCGATTCCTCTTTATCATCCTCTATAGCTGAAGGAGCTTCAGTTGTTGTTGTTGTCGGCTCCACTATTGGCGGTGTCACATTTTTATTGTCTTCCTCCTTTAGTGTGGCTGTTGTTATAGTCTCCGTCTTCACAGACGGACTTGCTGCTGTTTCCTCCAAGTCCTTACTGTGGGAGCGCATCAGCGCATGCACCAATTCCACGAATATGGCATCATCCATGAAAGATGGATCTTTGTCGCCGTGCACTTTGCCATCGTAGTTCTTGATCAGTTCCTCTATGAACTTGCCGTCCTTGTCGAGCACTTCGTCGCCCATATACGGAATGTTGTGCAGCACAGTCTCATCCTCGACCATGAAGTTTTGCTGTGTGGGCGCCCATGTGTACATCGTGGGTATGGGCGTGACGGCGTTGATCACGCAAATGGGGACCCGTTGAGGCCCGCTGTTGGGACCATTGTAGCTAGTAACTTCAGCACGCTTAACGCAGTCAACATGAGGGGGATCGTATGGCTTTGCCTGCCACACTTTGGAGTCGCAATACAAGTCCTGCACATTGTGGTTGTGCTCATCCCTAAGTAGACAAACAAAGTTTATAGACGCCGAATGTTACAAGTTTTTGTACAGATAAATTACCAGTTTTTGATCCATGCTTCTTTGATTTCATCAGCACGTTTGTATCGCTTTTGCTGACGTATTTTCATGTACTCTAACTTGACCACGCGCTTCCATTCTTTGCTACTCATTTTTCATCAAAATTTTGCAGCAAACTATTTATGGCGGACTCTTACAGTGTTCGTCAACGTCATACATATAAAATAGTGTTGGAATATGACCGAAAGCAGTGCTATGAAAGAGCAATTATTTAATCAGCTGATCGTTGTTTACACAGCAGTAACTTTAAGACATATAGAAGTTTTGTTTAGTATATGGTATTTATTTTTCGGTATTTATATTTGGCATTATTTAAGAGAAAATTCGACACAAAAACAAATTAAATGTGAAATCTTATCAAAATAAAGGAAAAAATTACACAAATAAGCTGGACAATTTCAAACACATCAAGACAGCCACGAGCATCGAGGAAATTGGCGCGATGGAACCATCAGCTTGCGAAGACTTAAAGGCATTCGAGCGGCGACTGACCGAGGTGGTTTCATCATACAGGCCACCCACGTTCCGCTGGCGCAGTAAGAATCACAACTATTCCTGATCGATTCGGACGCTAATACATATATAATCGCATATAATTTCTTGTTACCAGTCATACTATCTGCATTATCCGTGTGCACGGCAATCAGTGCCTGGTATTGGCTGAAAGATCCACGTACAACCGTAGTGCCGCTGACCGAATCCCTATGGATACACCCCATCTTCACAGTGGCGACGGTCACCCTAATAGTCCTCTTCATCTTCGGCATACAGAAGTTGGTTGTCGCGCCACAGATAATTACCTCTCGTACGCGCACAGTGCTAACAGATTTTGCACTGGACCTAGAGCCGCACACCGGAAAATTAATACTAAAGCCTCGGCAGAGTAACAACAACGGATGCAATACATGAAGATGCCTAGACATAATCATTTAGTTTGCCTAGCCCGTCTCCATTTATGCCCTGACAACGATGCACACTTCCATTCTGATCGTTAACTCGCATCGAAGAACCTTAGCTTAATCTAATCTAATCGCAACTCAACACCTTTCATTTGGTTAAATTATACACGAAACACTCCACTCGTACGATGTACCTGCTGGCAACGTTTGGCAGAGAAACCAATACGATTAATTAATTTATTGATAACGCAACCAAATGAATGAAATAATAAATTGTAACTCAGCTTACAGGCCGATATGGTTTATATCAAAAATCCCCGTTGGCCCCATAAGCTTTATATGGCAATTGGAATAGATCTTTTGTTGACACGGCTTTTGCCTAAAGAACTCAAATAGAGGAACAAATTTTAATTAATGTAATTGATTTAAGGTCCTTTGCTCAACAACAAACGCTCGTATCTGTAAAGGATTATATAGTTTTTATGCAATTAATAAAATTTTAAAATTACTTAAAATTCGCGGCTTTTAATTACAAATTATATATATATATATATATATATATATATATATATATATATATATATATATATATATATATATATATATATATATATATAGATGTAGATATCTGTATATATACGTATAATATGCAGGTACATATGTACTGAAGGCATCAGCAGCTCATTTACTATCAGGCTGGTGTTTCCCGGTTCTAATTACAATTTCACCTGTTCAAAATAATTAAAATAGCTCTAGGTATAGCTCGAGTATAAATGGAAGCGCCTCACCACGATTAGACTACATTTGCCAGCTGACCAGCATTATAGCATTTACAATGAAGATATTCTTTCTGGCTCTACTTGTCCTGGGCATCGTGTTCAGCTTGTCTGCAGGCAAGTCGTGAAGTCATTCAGATATTTTCAAATTTCAATTATTCAACTGATTTATAGCCAATTCCCATGAGCACAAAGACGATGCAGGAGGACATGAACATCATCATAAGTTCGTGCGCAGCTTGGGCGCAGTGCCAGACGACAAAAAGGCCTGCTGCGGCTGATGCAGTGCATCATTGACAATGGCAGCCCAATGCTGTCCCAGGTTACCGCCACGTATTATAAATAAATATGAATAAATAAAGAAGCATTATTTTGAAAATCCATATAAATATACTTTTCAACTTATGTTGCGTTTTGCTTAGCGGGTTTCTCAAGAGAGGTCTCTTTGCCATTATTTTCCCGATATTTCCTTTATATGAAGCTGATATTTGTATAAGTACTATATATTTGTAATCCACTACGACTACTACTAAATATTTAAACTATGGTACAAGGAACAGATATATTGTAGCTACACATGTAGTCAGACCCCTAAGCTGACAGGCTTTATGTTTAGTCTAAACTATCTCGAATTAATTTCTAAATTTCCTTAAAATTATTATTAATTTTCAAAGTTTTCAAAGTTCAACGATGCATTTTGACACAGAAAAAACGTACTATATTCAATTTGTTAATAGATTTCTTTTTGGCTATAGTGTAAAATTACAATCCGTCGTCAAATTTTTGTATTTTCGAGAAAAGGTGGAGGATAAAACCCGGTGATGCGGAAGGTCTATTGGGTTCTATATTTTTAGACGACGACGAGTGATGCAAGCATTTAGAGAATATAACACAATTACAAGTTTTACGTAGCCAGGCATAGGAATCTTTTTGATTTTTGTCCAGACTACTGACAGCTCCAATCGTTAATAAATTTATTTGAAGCCTAAGTACAACTGAACTTATATAACATACCTAACTTGATCTCTGAGATTGCGTTACAGCATTCAAATTTATAGCCTATAAATTATGCAACTAACGTCTATTTACTTACCTTATCATAAACTCTTAACTTAAGCATATGCAGACATTTAACTATAATTTATAATTTAATTATAATTTTAAATATTTGTTTGCATCTAATTACTTAATACATCTTGCCAACACAAGAAAGAACTTTGAGTATTGATATATTTCTTTTCATTCTTCTGCTTTTTCGTATCTTAGCTAAGCCAAATTCATATTCGAATAAAATATTA
This sequence comes from Drosophila mercatorum, assembly GCA_961210405.1. Classification (NCBI taxonomy): domain Eukaryota; kingdom Metazoa; phylum Arthropoda; class Insecta; order Diptera; family Drosophilidae; genus Drosophila; species Drosophila mercatorum. The sequence goes on along the minus strand of CAUIUS010000004.1, from coordinate 22,443,521 downwards.
AGAATTCTATTTAAATTACAGACAAAATATGTGATGTCTATCATATCTATTTCCTGACATAGTGTTCAATGAAAAGCTTGGTCTTAGTCCCTAGATGCACAAAAAATATTTAGATTATATTATGTATATATAGTTCATATATATGTACATATTATTATTATAAAGTATATAATAATGCAAACACATTACGCTTTGTTTGATGACTCCCTGTTACACGAGTGAGAGCGGGTTCCTCCAACGGAACAATATTGATTACAAAATTTTCACCTGTTTTGTTAATGAATTCATGTGTTAAGTTGGCTGTAACGAAGTGGGATCTGCAATACCAAGTGTTTGCTTTTTAAAATCTTATTAAGAACTAATTATATAACCATGGCCAGCGGGTATAAATGTAGACGGCATCCAGTACAGGTTTATAGAAGCTCGTTGTACGTCAGCCAAGCTCAATGATGAAGATTTTCTTCCTGTTCGCTCTCCTCATGGGTGTTGTATTCAGCATGTCGGCAGGCAAGGCGAAGGAACCGAGTCAACTTAGTGTTCAGCTGTATTCATTTCTGTTTACTACTACTACTTTTAGGTCAGCCGGCTAATGAGCACCATCATGAGCTGCCAGCAGTTGCACATGCAGATCACCAGAGGATCGTCCGTGCCGCAGGCGCTGTGCCGGATGAGAATGCGCCCGGAAAGGAACAACCAAAGGCTTGCTGCGGCTAAACAGCTCAGCATTGTATTGATCTTAGCTTATATGCTGCGCAACTTCTCAAAATAAATAGAGAATATATTTAAAAGCCCACAAAATGGCAATGTCTATCGAATCTCTCTTTTGGGTGTGTCCTACAGGAATTGCCTTATCGGGGTATTTATTACAGTCTATCCTGGACATTAACAGTGTCGTTCATTAGCTAGGACAAAGAACTACGCTCATTATCCCACAGAAATTCAATTCATTCACTCTCTTTTTTATAGGGGTAAAAATTGGCAATACAAGTATTACTAAATATGAATTTAACTTTGAAAGATTTCTGGCATATTCGAAGACGCTGATCCAAATACAAATTAATGTATTGATGTGCATGTTCCCCTCATAATGAAAAATAATTGAAATTGTTAACAAATAACATCACAACAGCTACACGTCCTATGTTATAGTTTCTCCTTACTATACTCTGTCTAATCAATATTTATATTATCGTTTCCTAACCGCAAATACATGCAAGTCTTTAATATGTGTTTTTAGTTTATTTTTGTTTTGCAATTTTGATTGTTTTTTTTATCTTATTCTTTTCTTTGTTTTTGTTTTTTGCTTTGTTTTGTTGCATTACAAGTTTTATAAATTTCTATGTGTAAATCTTAAAGTATTATTGCGCAGCGTTCTTCCATAGTCAGACATACAAAGGTTCGTTATATGTTTATCAAAGTGAAAATATAAATGCATCTGCGTCACTACTGCATGTGGTTCAGTTTGTTTGTTTGTTGTTCAGGCCATTTAGTTGGTAAGTTTTGTTGCTTTCCTCTTGACTATAATTAATTGTAATCGTATTTAGTCATGTACAAAAAAATATGCTAAATTGTATTTATTTAAAAATGTATTTAAATTTATAATCTCTGGTTAGTAGTTGAAATTGAAATTTAGGATATTCACTTCTAACATCTTTTTGACTTTGCGCTAATTTGTTTCATGTTTATTATTATTCAATTTGCAATAGGTTTGTTCATTACTTAATATTAGTGCTAGATTATGAGCTAAATATTGTTGTTTTTCTTCTTCTTGTTGGTTGGTTGTTGTTGTTGTTGTTGTTTTTTGTTGTTGTTATTGATATATTTGCATTTAAACTTCGCATGGAGGCGCCAATCAATACGAAAAATATACATATATTTATTTATATCAAATGAATACGACAAATGTTGGAAATGCATTAATTAAACTAAATGCTGCCTCCTTTCCGCACAACACTCACACATTTAAACATTACATCTCTCTCTATATATATATATATACTCGTAGTAGAAGCCTATTAATTACATAAATAAAAACCGTTTAAATCTTTAAACAAAGTTAATGTTACAAATTTTACACATAAACAAAACGATTTGGCTTGATCCGCGCCCCCAGTCCGGCATTATGCGGCTAGCATGTTACGTATGTTCTTCGGCGTGTTCTCCTCGTTCAGATGCTTCGTCGTGTACCGCAGGGCATTGAGCAGCGGCTCCGCCTTTATCGCTGGCTGTGCCTGCAGTAGCCGCACACATCCCTTCACGTCCACGTGGGCGCCGCGTGCGAACGCTCCCACCGGATGGACGTGATCGTAGAGTATGACCAGGCCGACCATCACGCGCAGCACCAGCATTTGCGTCTCCTCCCGTTCAATCTGTTGCAGAAGTTTTCTGAAACGCATAAGAGTCATATGATTTCCATAATTCTTAAGAAAAATGATATTCAATTGCCACTTACGGATTCTCCAGCATTCGTAGGCACACCTTGGCCATTGTGCCAAGCGTTTCTGTCGTATTTTGCACATCGTCCGCATTGTCATTCACAAACTTGGATGTCGCCTCGCTGAGCACTTTCAGCATGGGCGTGGCATGGGCATAGAACAGCGACATGCGATTCGCCAGCTCCGTGCTGACCAGCATATTTTCCGTGGAATCGATGCGCTGTCGACTAACAATGCGCCTGTAGTAGCTAAAGTCGTTCTGTATGGCGGGTGTTTTCATCTGCAAAGATATAAAATATGCAAAATTAATATTTCAATTCATTGATGTCACAAATCTAATTGTAAATGTTCATATATTATACCAACTTGATTTAGACCTTTTTACTGCACTGCTTGCCAACATCATTATTATATTCAATGTGGAGCAGTGTGCTGCTTGTAGGCATTGCTTGTGCACTGCTTGTGCACTGCTTGGCTTCCCACTTTAATTGACGCTAGGCTAATTTAGATCTAATTGCAGTACGTGACACCGCAATCGGACTTAATTTTTTGTTGTTTGTAATTTTCAGCCAGGCCCAAAAAGTCTGTTTTCGAGTACATTAGATGACGCTTGAGCGTCTATTTAGCTGTCAGGGCTGCACTGGAGTCGTGCGTGAGAAAAACTTCTGAGAGCTGCCGCCTGCCTAGCCGCCCCTAGCCGACAGCTTACGACTCATCATTTACCTTGGGGGAGCGCTTGAGACATGACAACATTTTATACTATATACAAATGCCCACAATATCTTATATAAATACGTTATTAGCATAAATCGTTCTAACAGTAAGTAACAATGCGGCAACCTGAACGGATCATCAGCAGCAGCAGCTTGAAAGCCTATCAGCGTGTGAGTTTCGCTTGATTTGAATTGAATCTATTATTAAACTGAAAGATGATTAATTGAGAGTTGTGTAACATTATCTTGGCAGTTGATATTCTCGCTAATAGCGCTTCGCCTTACATCGGCCCAGTATGCATCACCCACGTATAACGGTCAGCTTGGTGGCTATAATCAACAGCAATTGCAACAGCCACAACGGATTGGCTATCCCGACGCTTCACTGACCTACACTCGGGATTATTCTGCACCGGTGCAGTCCAGGTGGTCAGGTGCGCCCATTGTTGTCAATGACGAAGCGAACTTACTCCAGCAGCAGGAACGTCAATATTTTCCCATTAATTACTACAACAATAGGGAGTACTATGCCACTGTAAGTCCGGACAGCACGAACCCAAATTGGTTCAACAACGACAACATCCACAATGTGCCACCCACACCTGCTGCCAATCACAATTACAACACCAACAACAACAATGGCGCTTACTACTACACACGGCCAAAAGTCCAACAGGAAATGGACCAACGCGAGCTACTCACTGTCGCCGATTCCCGACGACCAACAGACCAAATAGTTCGGATAGGCGGCAGTCGCTCCCTGGCCTACGACAACAACAACTACAGGAACTACAATGAAAACTATGATGAACCTGCTCCATTACTGGGCCAACACGAATTTCAGGCTAAATATGCCAAACACTACTCCGACTATTTGCGCAAATATCCGCAGAGACTGCAGCCACGTTACTTCAACACGTTCGTTGATAAATGAACGAATAAATCAGCAATGGGCTGAACTCTAGAAGAGCTCCCAACCCTATCGAAAGTGTGTCAGCTGAATAATATCCAGAGTGCCAAGAATACCATTTGCCAGTGCGTGTGTGCCAAGTATCTTAATTGTTGACTAACCTATGCCAAGCAAACGGACAACGAACAGTCGTGTTGCTTGAACAATGCTAGTGTAAGAATATTATTGTTGATTTGTGTTTTGAATGGCTATAAGCCTTAATACAAATATAAAAATGTGAATATAAATTGTTCTTTTTAGGACTTTTAGTTTCCAAGAATATCAAATACAACAATTAAAGTTTTAATTAAAATCAATGTTTAATACAAATTTCATTATTTAAGTAATTATTTTTTTTTTAGCTTTTTTTAAAAGTTATGTATAGCTATGAAAATAAATTAATGTTTCTGGATTTCTGGATTTAAGAGTTAAATACAACTATTTTTAAAATAAAATACTTATTAATTATTATTAATTTTGATTCCATCAGTAATTTTTCTTATTCTTTTGCTTTTCGTATTCTGGATGTCTGCTAACAAGAGCACTCACTGTAGTTGAGCAGTTAGCGTAAGAGTTTTAAGTATTCAGTTCAATAAAATGTGTAGCATACTTTGGGGTGCATGCTCAAAAACAAAAAGGCAACACCCAGGGCAACAAAAGTGTGGAAATGCAGCTATTGCCTGGCAACGGAGATGCCTGTTACTATTACAGTTAGGCACGTTTGGCCCCTACAAATAAGTATATGAAGTGCCCACACATAAGGCAAGTGCATGTGCATTTCCCTATCTCTGCATATGTGTGTGAGTGTGTGTGTATGAGAGCTGATACTTAAACACACAGAACAGCGCCATCATCTCTCTCAAGATCCTTAATACGAATTTGCCGACATGAACGGCAGTCAAACGATGACGTTGAACTTTATCGAGTTGTTACGCCGTATACCCTGCCCTCTTCGCCACTCAGTTTCAGATTCAATTTCATAAAAGTTTTACAAAACGGAAACGAGCAGTGGATAACGCGCGTTCGCACAGTTGCCAGGGCATCAATTGATTTGTATATGGTTCAGCTACGACAAAAGTCGCATTTGTACAGTTGTCAAAGGGAAATTGAGAGATTAATCTGATCTCGAAAGTTGAGAGTTTAACCTACATTAGGCCGCGATGTTCAATTGTCAACACAATTTCAAATTCATTAGACAATGTGGAGCTCGGCAGCACATAGTTTAAAATATGTGAATGGACTCAGTAATTTATTGTTTTTATTTTTATATATTCTTGATCAGATTAAGGAGATAAATCAATCCCACTACGCCATTCTAAAGTAGTATTATTTTATATTTATTAATAGCGATAAATGTTTATCATAAAGCAATCTATTTTGAATACATAGTTTGAAGATAATAATAAATATATTCAAAAGTTCGAATAAATTAATATTTATTCGAATTCTGACTGTGCCAAGCATAACTTGAAGATTATTATAGTTATACTGATAAAGTATTTATTCAACTTCTATTTCTCATTCTGTAATATCAATAAATACCAAATTTTTTCAGAACATAAACTGTAGACTATACGATTTTTTGAAAAAGAAATATGTATTAAGGTTATACACCGCCTACCTCTCTCTTAAGTCTTACATTTGAATGTTTCCACACATTTTAAAACAGACTTTCAGTAATCTAAGCTAACCTCAAGATATATTTGATTTGACTTGCGGTTGTGTGGTCGAATAAGATCAGCTTAACTGCACAGCTATAGAGCGAGAGAGATGTATTTTGCAGAGGAAAGCATAAGATTCTTTTAACAGTTTTAAATGATTTTCAACATGCTTCAGCCGACTTACTCGAGATATGCTCAACCTCAAAACCTGACGTTCTGCCTTGCGTGCTCATTGAAGCGCCGACATTTGGCCAGGCCGTTCAAATGGGTGCGTGTGTGCGCTCCAAATGAGGCTTCACTGTAGAACGCATACAGCCACGCTGAAGATATTTCATCAATGAGCAGCAGCACGCGCTCGGCTCAACTGACAGACAGAGAGACAGGGAGACGGATGGATGGATAGATGTACAAACTGGCAGTCAATTAAAAATGCAACCACGCGCGCAATGAGTTGGCAAAGACTTGGCTAAGACTTCAACCGGCTGTTGCACCCACATAAGGTAACTCAAACGACAACAAACGTTGCCTGGTCTGGCTGGTCTGGTCTGGTCTGGTCCCAAAGAAGACATAACACTGTTGACCCACGCGCCTTGATTTATTATTTATATTTATACATTGGGCGTAACGTATGCCCAAACTAGGCAAGAGCTGTAACACACATACACCCACACACACATACACACACAGATGACAGTCTTGTAACTCACCTTGTACTCATCGAATTTCAACACAAATTCCAATATCTCAGCCAGCTGCTTGACCAGCGCCTGCTGCGTCTCCAGATGCTGTGTCGGATTGAGCTTGCCGCCAACCAGCTGGCCCAGCAGCTTGGGCACTATTTTGTCCAGCTCCAGGGAGTGCTCGTAGCACCGCTTCAGCTTGATGACCAGTGGAAGCACCGCGGACCACGCTTTGGCCTGCACCTCGGGCGAGGGATCGGCGATGGCCTCGCGTATTTCTTTGTTGGCCCCCTGCAAAAAAAAACACATGAAAATGATTTTAGTTTTCCTTCCATTCAATATTGGCCGGGCCTAGTCAAATGTTCGCTTGACATGCAAACAATAAGCGAATAACCGATTTTCCTCCCGTTTCATAGATTTCATTTTCTCTTTTCAGGCTTTTTTTATTATTATTATTATAGCAACACAGTTGAGCACCGTTGTTGTTGTTGTAGGCTTTATTATTTGTATGCCACATGCAACAATAACGATGACGATGACGACGACGACAACGACGTCGCTGCGTGCAGTGACCAGCGCTACGATTTTTATCGACGCTCTCTGATCTAGATTCTAAAGGAAAACAAAAACTACAAAAGCCCAATGGACGGTCGGTCGTTGCATGTTTTCAAAAGTCGATTTCGCGTCCGCTTTTTAAACTTTGCTGCCGCATAGGCAATCAGCAAATTGCGTTGATTACTTCAATTCACTTCAGTGGCGTTTCAGTTCAACCTCTAATCGACACATGTCCAAGCGCCAAGTGCCACTAACAACAGTTAAGTTTCCATTCAAATTGCAAACGACCAAAAGGCTAGTCGCACCACCGAGTGAATAAACTTTCTTTAATTTGACCAACAATATTTGCTAGTTCGAGAAATAATGCCTGGGATAATAGCTCTAATCAGAAAAAGGTGTCCATTTGACATTTAAATATTTCCGATATCTGTTTTATATTAATAATTTTCTCTTATGAATAGACTCCTATTGAAATACGAAATGTTTATAGATGTCATATGATCTTTTTGAAGAACTATATATTTTTTATAAGATCATACAAGAATGAATATATTTTGATAGAAATATAACATTTGTTCTTAGTTTTAGGGAACTGAAAAGTTCATGTTTATAAACTTTCTGAATTTTAAGACTCCAATTGGGCAGAATTGTGGAGTCTTCAGTTTAGACGGGCTTAACTATATTAGTATTAGCTCTAAATTTTAATAGCTTGCTCATTTTGCATCACTTCCTGCACACAAAATTTACAAAATATCAACAATTCACTCGCAAGCTGATAACTTTGTTGCAAACCACTTCAGCCTTTGCTTTACTTTGACAGACTGACACGCCCACAAATTGTTTATTTTAGATTACAGATTGCAACGTTTTGATTCAAGTGAACTTGGTCTAAATATACCAAATATTTATAACGAAATTTGAGCAACAGCAAGAGCCCCGCTCAGACTGTCTGCATGGCTGGGGTGTTGTTAAGTGTGGTTCGGTGGCACCTTTTGCTGCTTGTGCTGTAATTACATGAACTCTTGTTGCCACACGTTGTGTGCTTGTAATTAAATTGATGCACATATCATCAACAAAAGTCTACCGCTGCCCTCAGACATTCCCTCACACTCTCTGCGCATCGACGAGTGCTTTGGCATAATCAAAATGCAACCGTCGGCATCTAAATCAACACATGGGCCCAAGTGGAGCATAAAGTCAGATATGTAGCTGACTTGGTGCATTACTTTGTGTGCTAAACAACATTTACACCTGTCCGCGCAGCCAGGAGTTGTCCTTGGCGACCGGCAGCTGTTGGCTGTTGGCTGCTGCACTTGAAGCAGCACAAATGTTTAACACGTGCAAACAAACAAGTCGAGAAACAAAGAGAGATATAAAAAAGAAATAAGGAAAGGAAAGGCAGACAGAAAGAGGGAGACGGAGAACGAGAGCGAGAGAGAGTAAATTCTTTTGACTTTGCTGTTGCATTGTCTCGTTTACGCTTGCGATTCTCTAAGGACTCTTATTGCTGGCCATGCGACGGAAACTGCGCTCCTGCTTCAGCTATGTGGACAGAAAGATTCGCAGGCTGAGATTGTACCTTTACTGCATTCAGTTTGTGTGTGTGTGTGTACATATCTCAGATGTTTAACATTGTTTCTAGTTGCCTGTGTGTGTGTGGGTGTGTATCTTATTCAGCCCCTTTGCTTATTTTTCAGGCATTTATCTCACATCGCGACATGTGCAAGTCGAAAACAAAGAGCCTAGCCAGAGGTAGAGTCGCTGCTGCGGCTGTTCCAGGCAGCATCTTTCGCTTCGTCACAGGAAGTTCACTCATATGCACAGCAATGCATACACCTACACACTCACATACAGACCTCCTCACACTCTCTCACTCAACATTTGTTGATTCATCGCCTTCTTCTTCTGCAGCATCGCATAAAACGTTACATGCTCCAATAACAAAGCACGTGCTGTGTCTGCTTCATGCATTTTACCAAGAATACTTCACACTTCACCCACAACAACAACAACCACAACATCAAACTTGAACTTGCATGACTTTTAAGAAACAGTTTTCGTTTTGTAACTGTTTCTAGCTTTTTTTTATTTGTTAATTAACACTTAATGTACCCCGCAACAACAACAACAACAACTCAATCGTTCAGCATTTTATCTAATACAGAAAGAGAGAGATAGAGAGAGAGAGAGAGAGAGAGAGAGAGAGAGAGATAGTGTCCGTCGCATAGTTAATTAACTTTGCGAACTGCAGCACTCTGCATAAAAGAAGAAGTAAAAGCGTTGTAATTGCCGCTAGCTGCCTGATGCCTTCTGTTGCTGTTGTTGTTATTTTAATTGTAAATTAAATTACACTCAATGCGGAAATGAGTGTTGCATCTTCTGCGGCTACTTTGATGTCGACCAACGATGACACTCGCCCAGCCAGTGTTGGCGGTCGTTTGCATGTTAATCAGATATCGATTGTTGTAATCGATAATTACGGACACAATCTAATAGGCACACTGTGCTGTCATCAATCCACTCGCTTGCTTATCAACTCGCCTGCAAATATCACGTGCAAAAGTAACAACCAATTGATAACGATCGTCATGGAAATACCCTGTTCACAGCTGTGCTACGTACTTTTATGTGTGGTTTTAAGCTAGAAATAATTAAGTAGGACCTTTACAGCTGCACATAAATATATAATATATATTTTGTTAAAAAGTGTGCAAACAATGAGAAACTCTTCACAGCTAAGACTAACAAGTTTCAATTTAAATTGACTCACTTGAGTTAGTTAGGTCGTGACAAATACATATGTATATGCCTAACTTGACTAAACCAATTTTGAACGGATGGAGACTATACAAAATCGCAGCTTAGAGTAGAAAGAGTGAGTGGGCTTTAATTAAATTGCTAAGCACCTCTGTATAACATTTTCTCTTATTCATCAAGAGTCGATTTGTGATTTGATTTTATACAAATATAAGCACAACTCTTTTTCCCTCTATATGTAACAATATTACACAGTTTCTTATCATTTTCCCCAGCCACATTCTTTAATTTGCAAGCCATAATGGAGCTACATCAGAAAACATGCTCGAAACAAATCAGCAAATTCTACGGAAAAATGAGAAACCGAAAAAACGTGATTTATTCACATACATACATATGTGCATACATATATACATACATTTAAAGAGCAGCCGACGATGACTATTAAAATCTCATAATTTATATTTATTAAGCAAAAAGTCGCAGTTAATGGGAAAGACCCATTAGCATTACCCAGTGGCAGCTCCCACAGACATTTGGACGTCACAGCCTAGTGACATGTTTTCCCATGGAAGACCCCACAGCATAACTCAATTTAATCCAACCCAAGCCAATCCAATCCAATCTAATGCAACCCAAGCGCCATTGTGTGCGACTATATAATCATACATATTTCATAACAGCTTTCATTGTCCCACTCTAAGTACTCCTCTCTCTCTTTTGCACTTTGTATTACGCCTTCCGCTGACATGGGCTTCTTAATTATTCAATGGCCCCGCCGAGTGAGCGCTGCCTCGATATCAAATGGGACAAGGGAGCCCTGCGAGTACAACATATGTTTGCGTATTGCAAAACTCTCTTTGTGCTGTAGAACTGCTGACAGCAAGAGCCATAAAAAACAGCAACAGAAACAATGACAGAACCAACGATGGCTCTGCTCGAGTGTGAGTCATATGAGTCGATCGTTGTCTGGGATCTCTCTGGGCTCCACGTACTAAACGCTCGTCTCGTACTCTCCTATCCGACAGTCGACCTATGCCGAGGCGGCATTTGTCTCTTTGTTGTGGTTGTAATTGTTGTTAAGGTAAATTGGTTTCGATTTTCACAGGAATGCGTCGTGAACTATTGGCAAAATCCACAGGTGATGCCCATGGCTATAAATAGTGCCAGTCGTAACGAATACAGCGAAAGCGAAATGATTAAAAATTCATTTGAACGCCCGAACACATAGGTTCACATCACGCGATAATACGCATCATGATAGAGTATCTTAAACAGCTGCTCTGTGCTCAGTGAATCACTTGCATCATTCACCCAGCGAACGGCAGCTGTTGTTCCATGATGATGTTGATGATGGTGACGAGGGGTCAGTCGGTCTGACTAAGTTACACTCGGAGTACACGGCATAAATAATACATAATGCTCGTGGGGCATAAGAACAAAGGGCCTATGGACCCACTGAACTGCGCAACAAACAAACAGATGCTAATTTAAGTACACCTCGTATGCAAAGCTGGCAAATGATGCGTGAATTTCAGTTAGCACTAAAATAACCACAATGGCCTAATTTCCGACGCGCTTTTCAAGGGCTTTAGGCCATTAAAACCACACAAAAACGCGTATATGAATATACGCTACGGGGAAAAAGCTTTAATGCCGCCAGTTGGATGTCACGAGCGTCGTAATTTATCAAGATAATCGAAATAAGCAGCCAACCAAGTGCAACAGCAACAACAATGCCATGAAGATAAGATAAACATGTCAATTATCAATGGCGTGAGCAACAGAGACACATATACAAACCTCAAGTGAGAGGGAGACAGGGAGAGACATACAGAGACCGAGCGATAATAATAAGAGAGAAAAAACGTTATTAATTTGTTCGTATTACGCCCGATTGTAAATGTTTGTAAAGTGGGAAATAAAATATGATAGGCAAATTTTTGTCACAATTTGCATATATATTTGTTATCAATACTAAAAATATCGATAGACGTATTTAGCTACCAATTTCATTCAAGTATGTGAGAGCCACGTAAGGTTGCTTAGGTCGGGAATATAAAAAGGCGTAGTTCAAATAATAGTATGTAATGTAATTTAATGTAATAGTAATAGTCGGTATCTTTGTATACTCTATACTAAGAATAACTGAATTTTAATATCGATTACAATCGATTACAAGAGTAAAGCTTTTTTTGAAGTTATCGATATTCTGTAACCAACTTGATTGACAGGTACTTTAGGATAATCAATGGATAAGAGCTGCAATGCTTTTAGATCTTAATCTGTCAATAATCAATGATGTCATACCTCTGTACATTCATATAGACAATGTAAGATAGAGCTGTTTAGAACGATCAAAAACATATATACCACATTCACTGGGTCACTCATGACAACTACTAACTGTTACATACATTTTCACAAAAAAAATATAAATATTTCATATATAAAATATGTTTTTAATAAATTACACAAAATATTCCCTCCTGTTAGTGAATGAGTTCATGTTCTCTTGTTAACATGGTGTATAATTAATAAATATATATGCATATATAGTATATATATATATATATATATATATATATATATCGCATATTTTCCATGACTTCTGTAAATTGGGTTAACTTGGCAAATCGGAAAATCGTTGGCATTTTAATTGACTTTGATGACAAGCACACATGCACAAGCGGCGATACGTTATGGGAATATCGAAAAAGAAAAATCAAGAAAATTGCTGGTCCATTTCACATTCAGCTGTCTTGTGCATTCCGACTACCGCTGCTGCCTCTTGTGGCAAGAACAACATACTAAAATGTCAAGAAATATTTATTTTATGCTTATTAAACACGATTCTCTATACTTTTTCTCTCTCTCTGTTGAATTCATTTTCTCAGGAAATCAATTCCTTACAGCCAAAATAATTATAGTTTCCAAGAACATATGAGCTTTATAACAAAATAAAAACTATTTTATAACGTATAGGGCTTGGATCGAAATGCACATATTTAAAATCGAAATTTATTTGTGAAATATAGGTAACAGACGAAAGGAGGTGGGTCAGTCCCCGTTAATTATTGATTAAATGCATTGATAAAACAGTAGTACGGAGGCAATACCCTTATTGAAGAATAATAGACGCAAGGTGTGAGAAAAGAGAGAGCTCAGAGCTTGCAAATGGGCGCCAGTTGCAGTTTTTACAGGGCTCAAAAGGACCAGACACCCATACAGAGGAGGCCAGACACTTGCCAGACTTTATGACACACATACATACAAATAATGAGAGACAGAGAGAGAGAGAGAGAGAGAGAGAGAGAGCGGTAGCGACATACACACACCCAGACACCTCCACATAGCCATAGACAAACTAAGTTAAATGGTCATTGGCATTTTTAGTGCCACTTGAAAGACGTTAGCAAAACAATTACAGCCAGACGTCAAGTTCAAGGCAAACAAGTCAAATGCAGCCGTCGGTGTTGAGAAGCCTTTTAGGAGCCAATCCTAATCTTTATTTTTTTTCACGTCACGTGTGACGCGTCCCTTCTCGGGTTAGCCACATCAGGGCATAGACAGTTCAACCCCCAGTCGCAATCAAAATTGGTCTTCAACACGCTGTCGGTTAAATTCAATTGAATTGAGTTGAATTCGGTTAGCCAAAAGCTTTTTCAGTGCCATTTCAATTCAACAGAAACTGTGGGCGCTGAGGCCGAAATGATTTTATGCAAAATTTGCGCTTCAATTGCCACCTGAACGGAGAGCATAATGAGGCAAGAGCAACAGCATCACTGATCCAAGTGCTCTTCCTCACCCACTGGAAGTGGGCGGTTGAAGCACAAAATGTAATTATAGCGAAACATGATAATAAACTAATGTGATTTGTCTGATTGTTGCTCAACTAACAGATACCACGTAAATTATACTTGAATACTTCAGAGGTCTATATCTCGTTCTTTAGTAAGAGTATAACTGTAGAGGTAAGAGTCACACCAGATGATAAAGCGACATTCCTGATATATATGTCAGGGATTGCAATGGATTATAAGGAAGTCGTTATATATAAATATATTATTATATATAGAATATATATTCCATTTTAAATTGCACGAGTAAGAACCCAGAATTTCCGCATGTAAATAAGAATTTTAAATGCATTTACGAAATATATATACATATGTGTATGGAAACTGAATGGATTCGGAGTCTGTTGCGCCATCTCCGTGTGCACACGTTTACTACAGGGTATAAAAAGAAAATAAACAGTAAATTATGGACCGTATTTCGCATTGCGCTTGTAAATTGTTTAAATTTTTGTTTACTTTACTGTTTTTGTATCTCGCGTTTCTTTTTTCCTGCGCAATTAATGTGCAGCCGATGACGTCGGAGATTCAAATAGGAAATTAAATATATTTATAAATAGTCTCTACATAGCTTGAAGAGATATGTTGTGCCGCGCAGTGGTTGCATAGTGCCGAGCCGTAAAATAGAAAGTGAATAAATGTTAAATGGTAAATCGAAGCTTAACTTGTCCCAAATTTGCGTCTACTATAAGGTATTAGAGGTTGGCTAAATATGCCATAAGGCCTAAGCTGCACGGTAATTAGAGAAGCCTAAAAACAGTTTATGATTGAGCAACAAATTTAAATATCATTTAGGCTGTGGAAGGTGACCCCTGCTGCAGCCAGCTGCTTGCAGTTAGTAGTTAACTGCTGTGTGAACTACTCGAAACGTGAAATGTGACTACGGAAACTGAAACTGTGCGACAACACAGCCAGACGGACGGACAGAGACAATAGTTGTGATGGCTTGACCATTTCCAGAGAGGCCCAGACATGCACAAAGGGCACCACGAGCGAATATTATAATTTTTATAATAGGCAAACACTCGTGTCGGGCACGCACATTATAGCAATTACTTATACTATATATATATATCTATACAGAAAGTCTGACCGACTGGCTGACCAACTGGCTAACTGACTGCCCAGCACCGGAAGTGCGACGACGCGACGCTAATTTTGTTTTGTTTAGCTTTTTTCGCATTGGCCGCACATCGTTTAACGTATTCGTGGAACTGGTTAAGCGGGGGCCACAGGAACTGGAAACATGAATGGGAATGGGAGTGGGGATCGGGATTTGGATGGGGATGCAGCTGGGTAAGGGGGCAACTGGGTATGCGCACGAGGCTTAGGCAGCCAGTCTCTAATGACTGCTCATTTTGTCATTATTCTGATTATTGCTGCCGCCTCTCGCTTTCATTGTAAAGCAGACATCAAACATTTAAGTGTTTGTTTATTCATATGCATATGAGGCTATATTGTCACTTATATGTGGAGCAGCATTTGATATATGGATCGTTTAAATCGCTTTACTCGAGGGGAACGTCAGCTCTAAAAAAGCACGAACTTTGTTTAAAGCGAGAAAAAGCACTTCATTACTATGTAAATCGTTTTGTTATCTATCACTGAGGAGGGCGACAGAAGTTGCTGACATACTTGACTGAATAATGAATTCGTTCCGAAGTTCGGATGTAATTTTATTAAGAGTTCATGATTATAACTAATATATAATAATCTATAAATATAACAAAGTTAAATTGATTTAAGTTTTTTCCAAAGATTCAAAAGTCTTCGAACACTTTGAGCTACTTTTATGCTATTATGTTCAAAGTTTAGACGAAGTGAGAATTGTCATAATCGTCGGAGATCAGTTCAAGAGTACAGAAATTGATTTCTTTTCTTTAAAATGCAATGGAATATCTACTTAGCTTCGGAGATGTTGCCGATATAAACTCAGTGAGTTGGGCAAAATCAATACGAAGTTGAATGCAATTAAATATGACGCAAATCAATTAGAGATCCGAAGGTACGAGGACAATTATATATTGTCTTATATTCAGTTGTGTCATCTGTACTTTTATAGATATACATATATGCACAAATTTGCTGATTCCAGTTCCAAGCATCGCTCTATTATACAGTTCAATATTATCATATTCATACATTGGCAGTCTACATCGCATACATGAAAATGTTCAATATACAACCATAGAAGTTCGTCAAATCAAAGTAAGAAACAGATACATCAGCTGTTATTCCCGGAAAATCAGCGTTGATAGGCATGACATCAGAGTGCAGGTGCTGTCAGATATATTATAATCATTAGAAATCGGGGAACATGCTCCTCTACTAGTCTCGCTTGCGACACAATAACTTCGAACGAAATCTAAAATGATCAATGGATCGTTGCTGTTATTAAATCATATTAAATGAATCGTGTGCTGCATTAAGTCCGTATTTATATATTCATGTTCACAAATGTCATTTAAATGCGATTTACTCTTCTTTATTAATACTATTACATATTTAGATGAATTTATTGCTTAAATAATCGCATGATGGCACTGATTTATCAATCGTCCTTTATTTTTACAATTTGAACGTGTATTTCATAATCACCAGGGGAGTCATTGATATAAAATACTCTCTTTGTGTCCATTTCAACAACTTAATCGTGCCACACGCTTCGTATTTGAATGCCCCAGTAAATAATTTCTTAATGCTCGTTCACTTTTGATGACTCAATTAGCGTTTGAACTCATTGAACTCGGATTATGCAAATATACATATGTATAACATATATACATATATACTGTACAAACTACAGCCATGGGCAATGCGAATCATTGTTATTGAATTGTGGTAACCACAGCTAGCAATTCACACATTTTATATTTAAACTGTTAGCACTATATGCTATATATATATATATATATATATATATATATATATATATATATATATATGACACATGTTAATAAAGAAATTCAATTGTGGTGATTGAAAGCTCGAAATATCTGAAACTTTTATCTATTATTTAGCATGTAATCCACAATTTAACTATGTCGTTTTCTAATCTACTCTACATTTTTATGTACTTAGATTTCGATTTTAGATATAAATATAGTATATAAATAAATATTCAAATTAGTTGAAGCAACATCTTAACTTGACAAGGACTTTCAGAAGTCAGTTGCAGTTAGTGTACTTCGCTTTGTCTTCTACGCCAAATGTAAATGGAAATACAAAGTAGAGCTCGAACTATAACTAGAACTGGAGGTGCATTTAGCCAGATATCAGCTGTATTGCACAGCCCAATTAAATATATTTTCATTGACAGATACAATGCGAGATCTTTTAATAACAGGAAACAGTTCATCAGGCTTCAATGGCTTTTACACCTTTTGGCACACATTTGGAGTTACTGTTATCTGGGCCCCGGCCCCAGTCTCGTTCTATATTTCACAAGCTGTCATATTATTTTTATGATCATTATTGTTAGAGGTGCGCGTTGTTGGCGGATATTGTCATTCTGGTTGTCGTTGTTGTTGTCGATGATGTTGTCGTTGCTGTTTTTGTTGTTGTTGTTGATGATGATATTGCTATTGTCGTTGACATCGAGCGCTTTCAATGAGCTTGCCTTTTCGTTAACGCAGTTACTATTGTTGTCGTCATTCATTGGCAACTGCTTCGTTTCCCTCAGCTGTTGTTGTTATTGTTGTTGTTTATTGTACACAAAAGGCACATTTGTTGATTTAGTCTACCTGGTTCGACCACAATAGCTAGTTGACAATAGAAAATTTTGCACTACGATAGATTCACTAACTAATTGGAAAGAGGCTTTTACAGAAGTGCTCAGTGCTACTTCAAGTGCTTTTTCCCTTATCAAAACAACGACAAATGATAAACAGCCATCGAATCGCATAAAAAGTAAAACATATTTAAGACAACTCCGATATTATTAGAGATATTCGATAAGTTTGTACAGCTTATGCATTTAACGTTGCTTTCAATAACATCAACTTTATTCCCTTATCAACTTGATCAATATCGATATACTTTATCACATATGTATATAGATTATAGAGTTGATTAAAAACGTGATAAGTCGCAACAATCGATGCATTATATTGTCATATACCTTTCTCAATAACATTATATTGCGATAAGTGAGTGAAAGAGTATTGCATCTTCCACGTCTTTCTTCCGCATTTGCCTCGTTTAACTAGGCGCAGTTTTCACTTTATTTATAGCTGCAAAAAGTGCAGAACGTGAAGCTTTTCCTTTTATATTTCGCTATATTTAGCGCGGCAGGCCAAAGATTTGTGTGTCAGGAATCTTAAAGGAGAAGGAGGAGGAGTCGGGGAGCAGGCTGTGTACATGGCGCACATAACCAGTTTATTGCCTTTCTGTAACCAGTCCAGTCCACCACCCAACCTAACCACTCACCACTCGCCACTCACCCATAGTCTGCGGGAGCGCAAAGCCGCGAATGCTTCCACTAAAAATTGCAATGAAAATGCGCACGAAAAAAGAATTGAGCGCATTTCAAGTAGTTCCCTGGGGGAGAGTGGGCGACGCTACTCACAGCTTGAGCTTCAAAGGCTTTAAATGGTTACGAGGTCGTCGTTGTTGTATGTTGGTCACTTTTACCGTTACACACACACACATACAAACAAAGGAAATGAGCTCATTTGGTTGACATTTTCCAGTTCATTTACGTTGATTAACGCTCTGGGCAGAAATTTCATTTAGCTTGGCCGAAAGCCAATTAATATTTCGCACCACGACACCAAAATCCACTTCGAGCTCGAATTCGAGTTCGAATTTGAGCTTAGCAAAGGTCAGCAACAACAGCAACGATTACATAAATATTAGGCGTCACAACAATCCATGACTAATCCCGCCTCAAGAAAGGCGTGTAAAGCAAACCGCAAGAACTTCGCAGCAGTGACTGACGTCAAAAGCTCAGCAGCGGCATGAAGAGTTCCGATTGGGCTCCGATCATGCTGGCATAGGAACGGCTGTGAGTCAGCCAGCCGCAGAACCAGAAGCAGAACCAGAATCAGCGCGGCCAGTTTTGTAGCGAAACATAAATGATTTTAAATCGCAACGAAGTAAACGTATAGGGGTCAGATAATATATATTCCAAAATGGGATTTCAAAGGAACCATTTCGATTCGATTTAAACTACTCAATATTGACTCAATCTAGAGTATTGCCATATGAATTGCCGAATGAACATTTGACGGAAACTCTGGCAACACTGTGCTCAGATGCGCGTGCAAAGAGCGCTAGTTTGCAGACAGAGAGACAGAGAGAGAGAGAGAGAAGAGCGAGATCAAATAACTGTTGACGCTGTTAGCAAAGGTTAAATACTCAATTTGTTGTCTGCCCCCCGTTATTTTCGCACATTGTCATTTGATTATTGCGCGCTCGCTTCAACTTATCAGTAACAGAAGGGTGGCAGAAAGAGCGCGACTGAGCTTTAAATAGTTTCTTTGGTGAAATATGCCAAAGACGGCAATTAGTTCCCGATTTGAGCTACTTTCTGCCGCAACCGGTTCGGTTCGGTGCGACACGCTAGCGCGGGGGATTTGGTTAGAAAACGAGTCGATGACGCACTCACCTTATAGATTTGTATCTCCTCTAGAACGACTTCCGATTCCTTGAGCACGCGCTCCACTTCGTCGTACACCTCCCGCTCCGTCTCCGTGGGCGCGGCATTCTCAAAGTCTAGGAAAACATCGTAGGATTTGGCGGCGCAGCAGTTCGAGTCATCGCGTGACAACAGACTCAGCAGTTTGCCCATTTTATTAATTAATTTATTACAAATGCGGCTTATTAAATATATATTTTTATATATATTTAATTTCTCCTTCTTCTTTTGGTATTTGTATGGATTTTGTTTTTTGTATCACTTTTGGTTGCGTTTCACTCTATTGTGCACTTGTTCACTCTGAAAGGCAAAGGAGAATGGGGCGATTCATTAGGCATTAGCAGCTGCGCTCCCCGCATCGCTGAGGAGCTGCACCTGTTGTTCGTGCTATCTCTGAGGGTTAATAAATTGTGACGGCAACAGCTGCTAGGATTACATAGTGGACAGAGTAAACAGTTCTTTTTAACAGAACAAAAGAGACGCAGAGGAGAGTGGGAACAGCTAGTGGGAACACTAACGAATGCCAGCGACATTTGCATTGCGGGGGGTGATCTGCACCGTGCTTGTTTGCCATGTGTCTCACTGTACATGTGTGTGTGTGTGTGTGTGCTAGAGTGAGTTCGTGTGCGTGTGCTTGTTCTGTTGAGAGCTGCTTGTGCGCAGGAAATGGTGCGAAACTAAAACTTATCGAAATTAGTAAACAACTACGCACACACACACACACGCAATCACCGCAAGGCCAATGTTCACAGCAAGTAGGAAAAAGGCAATTTTCCTCGCCACCCAGCCACATGTAAACATTTTAGATAGCCGCATTCCCTCCTCCACTCTACTCACGCCTCCCCTGGAACACTCATTCCAGTTAACAGGGCGAGGAAACGAGGAGGAGCAGCCAAAAATTTGCGCGAGTTTCTTTTATTAATAATTTTATTGTATTCTATATACACACACACTCACACACACATGCATACATATGTAATGTATGTATGTGTGTTACCGTCATCGCACTGAGGCTTTGTTTATCTGCATCGCCTTATCTGGCTGTCACTTCTCTTTGAAGTACCCTGCAGCAACTAGGGATAGGGGTAGCTCACACACACACACTGGCTACATCATTATATACACTAAACATTTGTTTACTACTATTAAACATATGTTATGTTTCATGCTAGCCTGCACCAACAGCGGCAACAGTTCAATTCATATTCATATTCATATTCCATCGAAATACTGGGTATCTCCTAGTCACGCACTTCAGACTGCAGTTGTTGTTGCTGCTGTTGTTTTGCGCGCTTATCTGTTTTGTTATATGCACACAGTTTTATTATTTCTCAATGGCTTTTTAGGGTGGATTTGTGGATTATTCCTGCATTGGAATTTCAGCAAAACATGAATTTTGTCGAATACAAAAAAAAAACAAACACACACAGGCTGAGATGGGCCAATGGCGCGCTTATCACCTTTTTCGCAGCGATTTATTGATAACTCGCGTATCGTATTTGCTGCCTTTTATTAAATTCGTATAATGGTTGCTCTTCTGCGTTTAGGTTTCAAACATCACAAGCATTTACACTGGGCTTGTGTTTTAAAAATATAAAAACATGCACCACAAAATACACGCCGCAACACACGCGCAACCACCACTCTCAACGGCAGCTAAAAACGTACTAAATTTGACATTCTCAATGCAGCCAGGCAGACCATATCATTCAAAGCGAATTTCCCCATAACAATTGGTATGGAGCTTAGGCAAAATGCATACTGCATGTGACCACTAACCATATAACACATAGATATAACACGCAGAGCACTAAAATTCAGCGAACTCCCACAATGACGAGACAGCCCCAGGCAAATTCTCCGAATTCGCTTTACTTTTTGCTGCGAGCAGCGGGTACTCTGTGACAAGAAAATCAGTGCTCTGCGAGCGCTCGTTCGGTAATGGTCCATTTGTATATAAAGCCCTTCTATGCAACCATGTATGCTTATTTTCTGATCTCTTCTCTCTCATATATTTTTATTATCTGCTCTCTTCTCTCTTCAATATATATATATGTAAGAACTCACCAGCAGCAGCACACCAAAATTGAAATTTGCTCGCTGAGGCTTCATTTTTCCTCTCTCGACAGTAGAGTATACCAAACTTTTGAAAGTGTTTGTCATGGCCATGCAAAATGTTGACATTTTTATTATTATTTATAAAAAGGGTATGGAAGTGTGAGGCTCATACGAAGAATATGTTTTCGCGACGAGCATGCACACACACTATCAGTACTTACCGTTAGAGCAGCTCACTTGTATGAGTATTTGTGTGCCTCCATGCGAAACTTTGCTGCAAGTGGAAATTGTAGAAACCCAATGCGTGTGTGCCTTAGAATTTTGTGAACGACTCAGGGATTTGTTCGATCTTGTGAACTTACAAATCCACTTCACACATATCCATATGTATGTACGTACATACTTACATCTAGAAATTAATGTAAGTGTATATACATACATACATATATCTTTTAATGATATAATTACTTAAATACCATAGGCCCATAAGCATTATAAAATGGGAAAAATCATCGTAGAGCACTAACTAATAAGTGTACATAATTCTTTCAAATATGCCTGTCATGGGTTTATAAGAGACTTCTGTGGGTTAGGTGATTCATATCTAATCGCAGGTGCCATAATGCACCGTACTGTACCCTTTGTTACCAAAATGATTAGTGTAGGTCATAAATGCTCATTTGACAGTCACTCTACAATTCAAACCACACAAAATTAACAAGCTACTGAATCGCAAGATATTCGACAATTCTGATCAGACGCACACATGTTCAAATGTGTGTGCAGTCCACGGGTCCCAACTACTTCAAATGTTGGTTTCTACAATTTAACACAAATACTCATACATGTGAGCTGCTCTAACGGTAAGTACTGATAGTGTGTGTGCATGCTCGTCGCGAAAACATATTCTTCGTATGAGCCTCACACTTCCATACCCTTTTATAAATAATAATAAAAATGTCAACATTTTGCATGGCCATGACAAACACTTTCAAAAGTTTGGTATACTCTACTGTCGAGAGAGGAAAAATGAAGCCTCAGCGAGCAAATTTCAATTTTGGTGTGCTGCTGCTGGTGAGTTCTTACATATATATATATTGAAGAGAGAAGAGAGCAGATAATAAAAATATATGAGAGAGAAGAGATCAGAAAATAAGCATACATGGTTGCATAGAAGGGCTTTATATACAAATGGACCATTACCGAACGAGCGCTCGCAGAGCACTGATTTTCTTGTCACAGAGTACCCGCTGCTCGCAGCAAAAAGTAAAGCGAATTCGGAGAATTTGCCTGGGGCTGTCTCGTCATTGTGGGAGTTCGCTGAATTTTAGTGCTCTGCGTGTTATATCTATGTGTTATATGGTTAGTGATGTGACCGTGCGTAGATACAATTGTGAAAAACATGTTTTATATTTATTAAATGTTACTCTAGTGTATTATTTATTAATGGCTATTAGTACTGTAGAACTATTGTTTGGACGTACATTAGCTACGAACACCGTACTAGTTTGTTATCGACTTAGTGCTGGAAACTGAGCAATCGAAAATGTGATGACTGCTTCAAAGTGTGTACACACTGTCACTCCACTTTTCGTTTCCCAGTTTCCTGACTAAAATCGAAAAAGATGAGTGAAGACGGCAAAAAGTCGCAGCTAGACGATGTGCAGATACAGCTAATCGATCGCATAGTAAAGAATGACACGAGCGGCTTTAAGCAAATGCTGGGCCAGCTCAAAGGCGGCGTCAACTTCGTGGACGACAACGGAATGTCCATTCTAGCACACGCCAGCTTCAAAGGCAACAAGGAGGCAGTGCAGCTGCTATTGGACATGGTAAGGGAGCACGCTGAGTGATGTATACAGTGCAATTACTTACATATGTGTCAACTCAACAGGGGGCAGACATCAATCTGAATCAGCATGGCGCTGATTATACGCCGCTCCACTTCGCCGCTTTGTCCGGCAACACGCACGTGTGCCGCCAGCTCCTGGATGCGGGTATCAATCCGAACAGTATAAACAGCGTGAATCGCACTGCCTCGCAGATGGCCGCCTTTGTGGGCAATCACTCGTGCGTGGAAACCATCAACAACTACGTGACCTGCTCCAGCTTGGAGTACTACACACAGGTGCACGGACAGCAGACGGAGCCGTACATTCCACCCGCGCTGCTCCGAGCGTTCCACAGCTTTGTCACCGAAATCAATCTGCACCCCGTTCGCATCACGCTGAATGCCCAATCCCTGGGTCTCCTCAAGATCCTGCCCAATCTGCGCAAAGCTCTCTCGCTGATGTGCGAGAAGGAGATGCAGAAGACCCACGACCTAAACGAGCTGCTCGCCTTCAAATTCCACTACCTGGCCTGGATCGTCGCCGAGCTGATGCGCTGCGAGGAGCAATTCAAGGCCCAGCACAAGGAGAAGGCTGACGAGAGCGAAGCCAACAAAAACGACTTCATCGAAGTCTTCGTGAAGCGCGTCCTCAAGGAGAACAAACTCGGCCAGCTGGACTATGTCGAGTTTACCGTGCGCGAATGCGCCCGAGAGTTTCCCTATCGCGAGTGCACCATCTTCCGCCAGATAGCCACGCGACTGGGTGCCAAGGATGCGCCTCCTGCACTCGTGATCCTGCGCAACGCCATCAACGGACTGCGCGGATTTGTGGTGAGTTGTCTGAGGAAATGCTGAAGGAAGTCTTCTCAGCTAAGAGTTTGCTTTTGCCTTTCGCAGGACGAGTGCAGCTACTGCAGCACTTGTGGCCAGGAGAAGCCCGACAAAAAGTGCTCCAAGTGCAAGGCGGTGCAGTACTGCGACCGCGAGTGCCAGCGCCTGCATTGGTTCATGCACAAGAAGAGCTGTCCTCGCCTCTTGGCGGCCGTCCTGGCCGGCGCCAAGGACCAACAGAAGGGGCCCATCGATACATCCGAGCTGCAAGAGGAGCTGGCCAAGTTGGCGGCATAATATCCTGATGATTACCTGCATTTTAAATAAACCAAATGAAATTTGTTTAAAAAGCATCGTCCCTTCATACAGGGTGCAATTTGTTAGTTGAGTTTGTCGGTTAGCTGTTAAGTTACAGTGGCGCCATCTTGTGAATCAGCGTGGAAGATACATACACCTAGCTAATACACAAACCATGCACAGTGAATTGGCTAATCAAAAATACCAATAATTAGGTGTGTTTAAGCAATTCAAATTTGATCTTGGATATATGTATATATACTCTCTGTTACATTTCATTATGGTTTATTCATATAAGCTTTTTAATTATAGTGGCTACATTTGCCAATCAGTGTGCATTACTCCTTCACTGTCACCTTGTGACAAGTGGCGCCATCTTACGAGCCAAAATTCAATAACATCGACTGTGTAGCTGAGACACACACCCGCTGGCATTTCCGCTAAAATTCTAATTTCGATAACCAGTTTGCAGCTCTACTCTCAAATTTAATTAAATATTTCGCTCATTTCTTGTTTTCCGTTCGAAATTCGAATCGTTAGGCCAGGCACGCCAACAGTTTTATAGTCGAATCATCTGCATATATTATATTTAGTAACATAAAAACAAGCGATCACGTCCGAACAGAGCAACACCTTTACACAAACAATAAAGCATCATTATCGGAATTATCATTATCAGCAGCTTTGACCGCAAAATCGGATTACGGAGAGCGCAGCCCACACATAAAAATTCATTAAGTATATTAAAACAAACACAAATTAGAAACGTGAGCGAAATCATTTGCATTTTTATCGCATAATCTACGAATTTTGACGCTTTTTGCCACTGTTTTTAACAAGAAAACAGCGAAATCAATGTATATATATATATATATACATATATACTAAATATATGTATGTATAAACACATTTTTATAAGCCAAACAAATTAAGGCTCGGATCAGCGTTTAATAAACACTTCCAAAGCGCTGATGCCGCCGCCGCCGCCAGCATTTGTTGGGTGAAAACGTGCAAATCAGATAATTTAATTGTTTCACAATTTAAAAACCAAATTTATGTGACAAAATCTAAGACGAAGATAAAATGACAAAAAAAGAGCCAAAAATTAGTTAAAGCCGCTCGAAAACAACGTCCAAAGTTCGTGCAGTCAGTGAATTATTTCGCGCTGGCTAAAAATAAAATGCATAAAATATGCAAAGATTTCTATGAATGAAATTAAAGCGAAATTAAAACGAACGAATAAATGAAAATGAGTTGAGATGGAATTTTCAATGAATATTTGAGAAGGGAAAAGGCTAGAGGAAGCTGTTTGAACTTAGCCGTAATCGAGCCAAAATTCCTAGCCTAAAAAACTTAATTAAAGTTATTAAACTGAAAACGGTTGGCGCCACCGTTTGACCAGGCCTCCATCATGGACCGCACGCATGCGTCGTGCATGTCGCCCCGCTGGCTTATCGGGCCAATTATGCAGCCAAAAAGGCAGCCGCCGCGTCCCACAGACAGATTTGTCGCATTCAAAGCGATAATAATGCATGGCCACACCACTCGATCCGATCCGAACCGATCCCCTCTTTCCAGTTGCCCGACTCTCGACTCCCGAGATCCAATTCCCAATGGCTAACGGCCATAAAAGGTGCGATAAAAACTGAAATTTCACAAGCCGCAAAGAGATGCACAGCAGCTGAACCAGCTGAAGCAGCTTCTGCGTCATCAGGCGACAGTCGCGAGTCGAGAGCCGAGAGGTTCGGCAAAGACCAAACGCCTTCAAAGCCGTCAAATCGCTGCTCATAATGGATGCCTTATCTGCGAGAATTGTTTTAACTACTACCGGAGTTCGTTTTAGGCCTTCTCTTTGGCTTGGGGCTGGCGCTGGCGTTGATGGAGCACATTAATTTGCTTTGCGGCCCGCCAAAGTTGTTTCGACTTGCAAAACCTGTAAAAACGGAAGCGACGAAGGCTGTGGTGGGGCCTGCACACGATACTTGCCCTAACTATCGATTGGCCAAACTATCGATACATTCAAAGGAAGAGACTTATCGGTCTTTTTATATTGAAACTGCTTTATTTGGGCTTACAACTAATTAACATATTACATTACGACTTAAGGCTCATATACTGCACACTGTAATCACAAGAAAAGCTTAAATGGGGCCGACGTCATCAGCGGCTGCCTTCAATACGCCAGAATAGCCGAAATGCTGAAACTATTGCGCTTCGTGGAGGTTGTTGCACGCGGCGAACTAACTGGAGCGCTAGCTGCTGGAGACGCTGTGGATGAACTGGGAGTTGCAGCTGCCGCAGGAGCCGTCGCTGGTGTGGGCACATATGTGGGCGTGGTCATTGGAGGCGCTGCAGCAAAGTAAGCGGCTTGGAGGAAAGCTGCGCCCGGCGGATAGCCAAGCGCATGGCGGTACGGATGCAAGGGTGGACTGAGCGATGGTGGTCCTGCAACGGCTGTGGCATTAGCCGGATAGTATCCCGGCGACAAACTGCGCTGCGAGTCCTGTTCGAAGTCCGAGCGCTGTCGCTTTGCTTGGGGCGAATCGCAGCTGCTCACGCTGGAGCCTTCGTCCTCAGAGTCCGCACTGCAGTTGGAGCTGCTGTTCAGCTTGCGCTTGCAGCGGGATTGGCCCGACTCGCGGAAGCCCTTGGCGAACGGATTGTTGTCAATCTTTAGCTTGGTAATACGATCGTTCTGCAAGGCAAGACAAGAAATAGAAAAGATTTCGGTTAGACTTGCTGCTGTAATCCGAGCTGGCTGGCGTCATGGAGTAGCTGTCGTAGACGTCCTTGTCGCCGACGCGGCAGCAAAGCACTTGAGCATTGGTGTCAATGCAGCAGACAATCAGCCACACTCCACGTCCATCACTCAAGGCTCAAGTGGATTTTGCGCATGCGGGCGACAATTAGTCGCTGACCCCCCGGGGCTGCGTCTATCTCTTATCTGCTGGCCACGCTCAATGGAAGATGGGGAGGTCTTGTGAGTTACCCACCTGATAGGCAGTTACGGCGACAAACTCCGTTTCCGGAAACACGAATGCCTGCTGCGGCGCCCACGGCAACTGGGTGAGCTCGCTGCTACGGATGACATGCAGACGTGGCTGGTACTTGTGCATGCTGGCCAGAACGATCTGTGTGTGATATGTGGATCCGTTAGTAACCATTATTGTGGACCGAGAGTTAATGCCACTTACGTGTCCATTGCTGTCGAGTGTGTTGTTCGTCAGCTTGACCTTGTTGA
The DNA here is from genome assembly GCA_961210405.1 of Drosophila mercatorum. Taxonomy (NCBI): domain Eukaryota; kingdom Metazoa; phylum Arthropoda; class Insecta; order Diptera; family Drosophilidae; genus Drosophila; species Drosophila mercatorum. The sequence continues at coordinate 22,416,018 of CAUIUS010000004.1, read as the reverse complement.
AGAGCAGCGCCTGTGACTGCCAGTGGGCGCCCGTTGCCGGACTGTCCGGGTGGAGGTACATGCGCTGTGGACTCTGTGGCTCGGCGCCGCCGGCTGGCACCCACTGGGAGCCGGAGAACTTGTAGCGGCAGTCACCGATGGGCACCATCTCGAGCAGGACGCAGTAGCTGGCCTCCTCCTCCAGGCCGCTCAGCGAGACGCGCATCGAGGGAAACATGCGTCTGCAAGGAAACCACAATAATAGAAGTTGATTAAGTGGACCAAGGCACAATGGGCACCTTCTCATGGCTATGGGTCTTTGTTTGTGGTGAGCCCATAAATCAAGGTTCTCCTTCTAAGCGCAAAAGGCGTTGTCCGCCACTTTGATTTGTGGCCCGGCCTAACAAGTGTGTAATTATGAGCAGCGGCTTGGTGTGGAGGGTGGAGGGAGTAGGGATTGAGCGATAGAGCGCTGCACCGATTTAAAACGTAACGAAAACAAATACCCGACTGCCCGGCTATATCGTACTCGAGACAATGCAGTGGCTCTCGTTCTTCCAGTGAGTTTCGTATGATTAATTGCTGCAGGGGCGCAGCGCGGCGCATGGCGCCAAACAATTATTTGAGATCTGATCTGTGGGGCATGCAGCTTAACGGCTTCCAAATGTGGCGCTACGAGCACTCAATGCATGCCTAATGAGCCGAGAAAGTGGACACACTGCATCCACTCCCCCTCCACGCACACACACGTACACACACTCGCACAGTCAGTGGAACTGGCCAACTCATAATTATGTTAATTTCGAACGGGCAGCGATCGGTAGTCGGTAGCGGTCGAGAAAATATGCATAAGATACTCGAGGGCCAACAAAGCGATCCGTTGTGGGCAAACGTGTGAAAACGCAGGTAGAAAAGCAAGCCGGGCCCTGCGTCCCAGACCGGGCATGTCGGCATCTTCGTCTCGCAGCATTGTCAAAGCTGGGCACAGATTTCTTTTAGTTCTTTTTATGAGCGAACCGGCGCCAGGACGGCGGTTGCGGCCGCACTTGTTGTTGTCACTGTTGTCCGTCGCCGGCGCAACGAGCGAGCTCCTGCTGCGTTTTGAATTATCGCTAGGCGCCACATTAGGCCACGGCCAAAGCGAGAGAGCGAGCGAGCCGGGTCATGGCAAATATTGACATAGGCCGCGGTGCACTTGACTTTTCAAGTTCTAGAATACATAGGCCTATTTGCATAGGATGTGGCACAGTTCTTGGGAATCTTACCTGCCGCTCTTGGTGATGATCATCTCGGTGCCGATCTGGTGGAACTGCTGCCACAACTCGTTGTTCTCCAGCTTGGCCTCCACGCCCGGCAACGTCGGCCGTCTGGGCATCATAATTTGCTGCGGCTGCGCCATGTGCAGGGGCAGCATCGCCGGAAAGGGATCTGTGGGTTAGAATTCGACGATGTTTGTGTGTGATGAGCGTGTTGCTTAGAGCTTAGAAGTTGTTTGGTTAGTTCGTTAGCTGCCTGTCGACTCGTTCGAAATGTTTTATCGACTTATACACAAGATAAATTATGTCTGACTTATGACTATATGTGTGAATATGTGTATCTGAAGCAACTAAATATTCTCGGACTGATCAAGATCAGATCAGGCATTGCAAAGTGAATGAAGTATTATAATATACATAATTCCTGACAAGGTATAAATTGATAAAGATCATCTTTGACAATTGACTTTTATTTCCTGTTCCTAATCTTAACTATTTGCCGTCGGCAGGTGAATAGCTCGTCGGATTCTCTGGTTAAAGCTTACCCGGTATGCGTTGCATGATCTGTTGGCGGTATATCTCGTGGGCCAACTGCTGCTGCATTTGCATATCCATCAGTTCGTGCATGGACAACATGTTGCAATTATGGATTAAGTGGAACACTTCACTTCAAATAGACTTCACTTGGGTTTACTTCCAATAGGCTTTACTCTAGCGCTACGTTCGAGGTTCTTGCACGCACGACGTTTCGCAACCAACTGATCTTGAGCTGAGCGAAGCAGTCGCTTAGCTGCGTGCGCGTCGTAGCCGGTTCCAGCTCCAGAGCTCTGCAGCAGCTACCTGCCAAACCGGTTTGAATAGCGGCGCAAGCCGATTGGCTGGCTGGGCCTACGCCTACGCTGACTGCGGCAGCGGCTGCGACTGAGACTTCGATTTCGACTATGGCGCACTCGCTCTGGCGACGATCGTGCGCCATTTTGTGTGAAAATGCGAGAGGAAAACGAAGCTGCTAGTTGCAGAGGCAGAGAGGCAGCGACAGCGGCAGCAGCGACTGTGTGGACCGTGCTGGGCAGCTAGTGGCGAAGTTAACGCTTAGCACTGTTGATTTTCATCAGCCGCAGTGTTTTTCTGCGCCACTGGCTTCTTCGCTCCCTCTGCCGCTGTCCCGCCATTCCGCCATCTCGCTCTGTTGCACTGTCAGTCAGACTTCAATGTGGCATGCTTTGTAATTCAGAAGTGAGATTTTCCACAGCGCGCCTGTCTGCAGCAGCAGCAGCAACGGCAAAAGCAGAAGCTGAAGCCGAAGCATTCGGCAGACGGCTGGAAAAATGCCCGTTGCTATTTTCATTTCCCCCTCTTTTCGTCGATTCGCCCATGCGGGTCTTTGGGTCTGCTAGTGGGACTGCAACTGCAACTGCAACTTCGACTGGGTCTGGGTCTGGATCTGTTTCTTTTTGGGCATACGCCGTTTTTCGTGCCGTGTAATTAGCCACCATCTTGGCTCTTGTTGGCATTGTCTGGCATTTTGTATTTATGTATTTTATGCAGACAGGTGAAACATAAATTTTGTTGCTTTTGTTAATTGCCCGTTTCGGAATTTCGAAACTCCGCTGCCATACACAGGCCAGTTGCTAGCCATAGTTTCCCGAAAATTTGGTCTCTGCAGGCTGAGAGCTATTGATTAGTGCTTGTCAGCACTGGAAATTGCTTCTAATCGCAGTTGCCGCTGTGCCGCTATTCCCCGAAACCAAATCTCAAGTCAACGCTGACTACAGGAAGTCAGCAGGAATGTGAAAATGCTGATTTTCCTATGATTCATAGGTAAACGAGTGTTGCGCATGGACTAAGCATTTCTGATGCAATGCAAAGCAAGGTCTAAAAAAACTAATTGAAAACACTTTTGATGATTTGAGTAGAATCTTAATATCGAATGATTAGCAAAGAAACCTTAGATACGTAAAGCACAATTTTGTATTTTTTGAAAAGCCATCGTATATTAAGGATTCCATACAATTTTTGAACGTTATCTTAATATGTATTCATATGAATAGTTCTGTGCAATATTCCTCTTTATGTCAGCTTGTCCGTCCTATCGCCCGTATCAACGCTAGAGAACAAATTTTCACAGCTGAAGATCAATGTATGTATATATAATATATTATATATATGCATTAAATTCTTGATAAATGGATAAAAAATATATGTTCCAATGAGCCATAGCTACAAATTTTAATATTTTCTTACTTATCGCAGACTTCCTCTTCAGATTTACTAAAAATGATTTAATTGCCTTTGGTTCTCTTGTTGTTTATATAATAAATATATATTTTGATGTATAAATTTATTATTTAATTTTCTGTTGATACAGACAATGAAAAAATGTGTGTTTATTTATTTTAAAATATTTGCTTAAGATTACGCGAAGTTGTGTATTTTGAAAAGTAGTTTTGAGTATGAATACTATTTGAAATAAAAAATTATGACATTATCTTGCCACTGACATTGATCTTGAAGAAACATGCAAATATAGATTGCCCCACACACACTCGTACTATATAGATGTATGTATATAATACGTGATATCTATGCATACAGTCGCTGTGACATCTCCCGTGCGAAGGCGACACTTTCATGGGAATGTCTCCAATACAATTTGCACTTCAGCTCAAGCGCTACGACGAGAGCATATAATTTCGAGCTTGACTTCACTGCAAACGGACTAGAAAGGATTCCAGCTAAACGCAGTGCGAATTCGCTTGGCGCATTTCGGAAAAATTAGCACTTTTCGACAGCGTAGACGGCATATTTCCGGCGAAGCAGACAGCCAACCACGCAGCCCAGCAACTCGCAGCCAGCGGATTCTCTCCCAGACCACTGCATATGTTGGCTGCTTATGGGAGGGCGGGCGCCAGTGCATCGTAAAATGTTTGTACAAATAGCCAGCGCAAACTTTATTTGACAAAAACACAAAGGGAGGCGAACAAAAGATATGAAATCGGAATGTTTCACGCCTGCTTGCAGCGCGAACCGACAAAGAGTATCGGCAACAAAGGCCCAGACGACAGTCGACTGGACTACTGGATGCTGGACAGCAGCTGGGCCGCTGCAGGCACTTTTATGGGTTATCAGCCGGCCAGAGAGATAGACCAGTTGCGTCAGGTGTAATTGCGTCACTAAACGGTGCAATCGGCTGGGCAAAGTGGGCAAGGTCGTCGACGCGACAGCGACAACGCCCACGGAGCGGACAGAAGACCTGAGACGGCGACTCGGCAATGGTGTGAACTGAGCTGTAGCCAGGCGAGTTCTCTCGACTTGAGATGTTCTGCGGGCTTGTACCTGACAAAGAGCCAAGAGACAAGAGACGTGAGCGGTCGCCAATTGAAGCAATAATATTCTATTGTTGTTTGTCGCGCGACGCGACAAGTGGCTGGCAGCGGGCACTCTCAAGGAGCGCTTGGCGCCAGCCGCCGAGATCCTGACGTCCTTTGTGTGCCGCTATCTGCCGCCTGTGCATCTGCGCCCGGACAGTAGCTGCCTGGCGACATGTGTTTGGCCGTGATAAGAGATTTGATGCAGCTACCGTTAGCCAACTGCCAACTGGCCAAGGCAATCAGAAGCTCAGCTGCTGCGGGCGACAGCCCACATGGGCCGTGGACAGGCCACGTCAAATCTGAGGGCTAATTAAAATATAGCTTCAGATATATTTGGACATGTATAAATAGCTAACGAAATGCGTTTATTAAAAGACCATCAACGTTGTGGTTATTGGAGCCATAATCAATGGACAGACAGGTTGCATTTAATGCTGCCCCCAGAGGCACAACCTATCAATAAATCATGGATAACCCTAATTAACCCATGCCCAGAGAAAGGCCGAGTCTCCGGATTGTCACCTGCACGGACTGCTTGCTCGAGCATCAATAAATACTACAACGAGTTACACATAATTTATGAAAACAACAAAAAGGGCATCATAAAATAATATAAATGATATAAACGACACTGTCTGCGCCTAATAAGCCGCACTGCGAGGCGTTGCCCGGCCCCGAATCCTGAGAAAAACAAGCATAAAGATGCAAACTATGCGATAAGTCGTCAGTTCCAGTCCCAGTCCCAGTCCCAGTCCCAGTATCTGTTGCAGTCGCAGTCGACGTCTCTGCGTTTTAGGCGCCTGCAACTAAATGCTAAACGAGTTAACTCGCTGATAGAGATCTTTGGGTAAATACTAAGCTGCAGCTCAAGGTGCGTTGGGCATCATTAGGGCAGCTGAGATAAAAACAACAACAGCAGCAGCAGTACTGAGCCAAGCCACGACGATGATTTAATTTTCCATCACGCTTTCTACCACGCTAACGCTGAGAGGCGAGGAAAAAGTGTAGCCAAAAAGAGGAATCTGAAAAAGCAACACCAGCATGGGTCAGATTCGGCTTTGAATGATCGATGGACTGTCGTTGAGATGATCACTTCTCGTGGCTGCCTAGCGGCTACTAGTTGAGATACTTAACGATGAGCCACCGAGAGCTCGACCCAGAGCCGGCCGGGCATTATAATTTGTTAAGATGTTTGTTTCGATCGTCCGATCGATCGCCTCAACCTTTTCCCAACAGAAATGGCCCCCTCCGCGTCTCTCTTTTTCTCTCTTTCTCTCATTTGCTTTCCACTTCTTTACATATTTGTGATTCTCACGTTGTGAGAGGCTCCACTTTAGCTGGCTACCCGGACAGCGCCTGTCACAAGATCGGCAATCCATAAGTATCTGCTAGATGCATTATGACCAGGCGCCCACAAGTGCCATCGCCCGAGAGAGAGAGAGAGAGAGAGAGAGAGATGAGGCTACTGATCGCTGGGATCATCTAGACGTCGCCACCGGGGCGCTCTTATCAGCAGTTCGGCATCTGGACACATTACATTGCTACTTAAGATACATTCCCCGGGCTGAGCTGTGGCATCGATTGCCAGCGTTTCGCCTTCGCCATATCGATTACAACGTCGCGACACGACCGACCCGTCCCAGGCGGCGGCTTCCCTTTGCTTTGGCCTAGCGGCAATTGACCTGAGCACAGAAGTCGATCTATGTAATCGATACGAGATCTCAATCTCGATCTCAACAGCAAACGCGCTCGCGATCGCGATCGCGATCTTTGCCAGCCAAACTCAAATGTGCAAGCGATCGTTTACCGCCTCTCTTCCTGCTACAGCATTTGGCGGCCTTCTACTCTGTGATCTTCGTGTCATGCTAGGGCGGCTGCGATTTGGTTGAGTTTGTCATTGATCAACGATTGCCAATGGCCATTTGCCCATTCGCCCGTTTGGCCATTTGACAGTCGCTTTGCATGGGGACCCGTTCGACCATGAGCCGATCTCGAATGTCCAGCCAGTTGGGCTGCCCCTCATTTGGCATGCCACTCACAACTTCATCGCACTAATTAAAATAAATTCTGTCAGACATTCTCGTTTAATTTTTTCGCGCACCTCCGTTTGGACTAGCTGCCCATTTCATAACAGCAGCAAACGAATGAAAAGTAAGAAATGTCACATTCTACCAGCCGAATAGCAAATACACTGCAATTGAAATAGTCTCGGATCTTAACCACACTTAAATGTAATTTCTGTTAAGATAAGATATACCATCATAGTAGGAACATAAAGTTGATTTGACTATGATATCTTTATAAGAAAGTTTATAGTGTCGATATGTTGGAGCTATAGTATAATTGGGATTTGGCATATGAGACTTCAATGTATATATATTTATATAGATATAGTTCAAGTTTTTCCAAGATAGCACATTTCCAGCAGATGTATATAGAAGATGACCAAACTCATCTGTCTCATTGAGAGAGAAGGATGAAGACTTTGTATGCCAATGTTACACATTCCATCATATATTCGCATTGACCCTTCATTAGGGTACCAAAGTCGAAGCGAGAAAACATGCAATAAATACGTCAGGTAATACGTCAAATGATCCAATGGAGACGGTGGCGCAGACCGTGTTCGCTCGCCCGGGACGATTTAAAATGCACATTATTAATTAGTTGTTATAATTGCATTTAAAAATCCATTAATATTTATAGAATTCATAATAAATAATGAGGCGCAGTCGGAGTGGCGTCTCCCCACCCCGCTCGTGCGGCGACAGCGAACGCCTCAAGATGTCAAAACAGTCGTCGAGCAGAGTCACATCCACATCCACATCGACATCGACATTCACATGGATCCGATGCACCAAGTTTGGCAATTTAAGCGAACAGCAATTTGGCGAGTTAGGATAGCCCCATGTGATGTGTGATATATGTGTAGTGTGTGGTGTGTGCGTGCGTGTGTGTGGCATTAGTATTTGGAACGAGTCGAGACGAGAAAATGTTTGACAAATAATTTGGAGTGTGTCCACATGACATGTGAGAAATCTCCGAGTGGGGCATTCTCGTTATATCAAGAATTTTGAAACGAATGCGAATTTTAGCTTGAGCTAAAAGATTCTCCTGATTACAGCTAATTATATTTAACCATAGCAAATAGTTTCAGAATAGAGCACTTCAATAATATTCCTAAATAGATAAATAATATTCAGCAAATATTGATAATAGAGCAATATATTATATTATCTTAAAGTGGCATAGATCATAATATCGTCTATTTCATTAAAGGTCTTTTCCAATCACTAGTTCAATTTCCAACTCCAGTTTAATCTTATCCCTGGACATGCATTTTCTACACACCTTTTCTGACCAGTGTAGATCCTGTAGGGCATTCGGTGATTCTGGGTGAACCCATGCTTGGAATGGTATTCCTTCGCCGCTGCCTTTCTGGCGCTGCCTTCATAAATATTTATAACTTGTCATTGAGACCAATTTTTTATAACGCATATTAAATTGTAAATTAAAAACAAATTTCTGTTGACTTTTCTCCACTCGGACGCAGTGTTTTATTGTCTTGATGTTGGTGTGGGTATATATATACATACATATATGTACGTGTCTCTGGCTGAGAGTCCAAAAACTGAACCCATAATTAAATTTTAACATTTCCAACTTTTTATATTCCGTTTCCAATTCGTTTGCTTGTCTCTGATCACAGTGCAGCGAATGTCGCCTCCGTCTCTCTCTCTCTCTATCTCACTCTCTTTTTGTCTGTCTCTGCCTCAGAGATTCTCAGGCAAGTTTGGAGTTCCTCTGGTGGCTCTGGCTTGGGCTGGCCACAAGCCGCGATCCCAGTGCTTCGCAGTCACATCAGAAAAGGGTGAAATATATCACTGGCGCCAACGAACCGCCCGCTGTGGCCCAAACGTGGTAAATTTTTTATTGCAGCTGTTTAGGCGAGCGTTTGACTGCCAAGGACATCAATCAAAAATTCTGTGGGTTCCCTCTCTGTCCGTTTGTCGTTTGTTAACTGCATTGACACAATAATAAAGTGTGGGCTCCGCCTGATGGCCGTGGGCAGCGGGAACCGAAGCTTTTTCGGGGTTTCAGACGCGTTAATATGATAATGTGCACCTCTGTCTAGGCAGAGTACCTGTTGCCATCGTCTTTCTCCTTTTTATGAAATAAGCAATTAAAAATGGATTTGTGGCACCATCATGCTGGCAGCTTAATGGCCGTCGTTTAATTGGATTTCAATGTTTTGTCTTTTATGCAGCCAAACGGCTCCACAGCTCCAGTTGAGGCTGCAGCGTGCACCTCGGCGGAGGTGGCGTGTGGTGGGTCCTGGTGGCCACTGACCTGTCTCGCATAGACAATTTAATATCTTCGATGGCAAGACTGTAATTAATTTAAACATTTATATTGGCAGTTTATGAGCCCCGACTAAATGCCGAGGGGTTATCAAAGTTGTTTATGGCTTTATGGGCCGTGATTGAGTTATGAAAGCTGAGACGCGATGACAGCACTTGATAGCCGGACGACTCCAGTCGCTAGTAGTGAACGCTTATGTCTAGACACATGCAAAGTCCACTAAATAGTCAAAACTGACACGAAACTGCACTTCGACGTGACAGGCACACATAACGCCTACTCGACTGTGTTGCACGACTGAAACTGGATCTCATCCTTGTACTGTTTATGCACTGCATTAATCAACTCTCTGAAACAGACTATTTCAATCAAGGCAGCAACTACATGTATGCTGCCAACCCGCCCACCAAATGTCGTCCTAACTAGGACTGGCCCTCAACGACATGCCCACATACCATATATCCTTATATATTTCGATAATTGTGTAGACAGTTGGTCAGTTGACGAGCCCGGCGACTGGCGCGCCGTCTTCCAAGCACGCCCCTGTCTCCAGCAGTCGAATGTCGACTGACCCAAGCCCAAATGAATCAGTTACCCTCTCTTTCTCTCTCTCTCTCTCTCTCTCTCTCTCTCTCTCTCTCTCTCTGTCTGTGCGACCTACAAACTTATCGTGATTCCTCTGGTCTTTCTTTACTTCTCGGCTCAAGATCCCACAAGTCGACTGGAAATCGGTTTTAATATGTGAATGCGTTGATTGCCTCTGCTTTTTAATAAAATGATAACTTTTATGCCAGCCAAATATTTCATTTCCTCTTCGACTACGGCGACGACGATGGCGACGACGACGACGGCGACAACAACAGCGACAAGAGCAGGGCAGATAGGCAGAAACGTAAAATCATCATCAAGTAAAAGCGAGAAAATACTAGAATCTATAAAAAGTACCGAATGTGGTATACCCTGTACTGAAAAGAACTCGAGATAATATAAATGAGGATATCCAATTTCTTTGGTCAGTTTACTTGACTGAGCTTATTGTCTTAGACTGTTGGGTTTACAACTAAACAAATAAGTGGGAATGTATGTTAGTCTATGCACCTTAAGTCGAAACTATTTTAATACTAATTACTAACTGTATTCTGTTCTATAGTGTATCAACTTTATTGCCCGACGATCCAGAGGATGTAGTGAAGAGATCCAAAGTGGCATAGAGTCGTACTCAAATTATATTAAGATTGGATTAAAGAAGAATCAGTGCTGCAGTTGTGCTCTTCACTTCGAATTTTATTTGATTTATTTTTATGTTTTATATAGAAATTAAAATACTAAATTAAGTTAAGAGTTGCCTCTATAATATTAGCTATTTTCACTACTTTCCATTTGCGAACACTTTCCAGATAACTGATTTCGAGGCATTAGCAATCAGTCCCTGTTCGGTTTCGGTAATGGGTATGATAACATGAGCATATAACAACTATGGAACAACTTTGGCCCATGAATAATCAGTTGCGAGCACAAATTGGAGACTGGTCCGAACGTATTTGCACCTCTGAATTCGGTGTGGGCACAGCAGTAGTCGGTGCAACAACAACAACAATAACAACTTGGCCAAGACCCAGACGGACGATAGCGCCAGTCGACTGTCGACTGTCGGCTGTTGAGCAGCAGTCAGGTCGTCGAGTGAAGGGCCCAAAAGCTCAGAGCCCAAAAGTCCAGCAGACCCTGGTTAACTGGCTTCGCTTCAAGTTCGTAGTTCGTGCGTGTACCCCGTCCTTAACCAGGTCTCTCTCTCTCTCTTTCTCTCTCTCTCTCTCGCACTCTCGATGTATATGTGTGTGGCATGGTGTGGACGGGCGGTGGCAAGATCGTTTAGCAGCGCGACGGCGCACTTCATTGCCGACTCTGCCCTGCCCACATCAGCCGTGCGCCGCATTCCAGCCAAATTTGCTCGCAACATGAAGAAATTGCTGCTTATTTGTTCGTGCTCTCGTTGCGTTCTGTTGTCGAGATTATATGTGAACATGGATATGGCTATGGAGCCGTCCAGATTGTTATTGTTGTTGTTGTTGTTGCTGATGCTGTGCCTGGCGCCAGTTTTTGGCTGCCTCAAATGTGGCATTTAATGAAATTTCCCTCCCAGCTTTTGTTTTTATTGTTTTGGTTATTGTGTTGCGTTGTTGTTCCAGCTTCTTTGGCTGTACAAAGGTTTTGGCAGGCCCTTAGGCTCGCAAGCTGTGGCCAGCGTTTAGAGGTCTGGTAGGAGAGCAGGCAGCCTGGCCTGATTGGACGACTCGTTGGGGAAAAAGGATAGAAATTATTAAGAGAGAAAGTGAGAGTTATATAATAACAAAATTTATGTCATACACATAGCTCTAGCGTCTACGTTTATTTTTAAAATATTTTACTTTTTCGTTGCGGCTCTCGTAGCTCATGGCGTATTCGTTGTGACCCTGCCAAAAAAAGAAGGCCAACAACGAAAATCGTTGCTGTTGGCGTTAACGAGACTTTTGACAGGTTGATTCATGCTCACGTCGCTGACTTGGCTTATTTGACCTAAAGTAGGGGTCTGGCCACATATACATACATATGTATATATTTCTATATACATATCCGATGTTCGTATGTGTCTGGGCCACCAGTCAGGCAGTCAACTATCCAGCGATCGCCTGTCCATTTGTTTGTTTTTCTTATGGCTTATGGGAGTTAACCCAAAGCAACAAAAACATTTTTATTAATGACCACCGAACGAGCGAGGCTGAAACAACAACAACAGCAACAACAACAACAACCAGAGCTGATGCCACACAATTGCAATGGGCGCCAAAAGGGCCACTTGGTTCAAACCCCAAGTCACAGACGCAGACGCAAACTCTGTCTGCAACCGTTTACATGGGCTGTAGGGGGCAGGTCCAGCGCCAGTTTTGAGTATGTGTTGAAATGTGGTAATTTGTCTCGCTTAGAGACTCGCCAACGTCGCTGCTGTGGCTGTGGCTGTGGCTGTAACTGCTGCTGCTGCTGCCCACACCAAACAAATGCAGCTCTGATGATCAGCGTTTCATTAATAAAACATTTGTTCGGCCGAAGAGTCCGAGCCAGAGTCAGCATGAAGTGGCGTCTTCTAAGCGTAGTTACCATTTCCATAATTCATAAATGCCAATGCGAACTGCCAACAACTACTGGTATTGAGTTTTTGTCAATAGTCGGAGATTAGAGAGACTCGCAACTTTGGCTGCTGGGGCTGCTGCTGCTCTGGCTGTCGTTGCTGCCCGTTGTTGTTGGCCCCCTATTATGGCTAGACAAACAATAAATTTCACAGCTTAACGCGATCGCATAATGAGCTTGGCCCGGCTGCGCGTCTACAAACACAGTCCACGACACGGTCATCCGAGTTGCAGCCGAGTAAACACAACGAGCAACAGCAGCAGCAACAGATTCAACACTTTTTTCCAAGCCAATGAAACTGTTTGCTCAGCGCTTCAGTTGCGATCCGTTGGCTGTCTCCGGGCCCGGAGCTGCTGCCGTTTCATGGAACTCTAAGCGACTTCAATAGAATTAATTTACGCCTCACGTTTACCCCACAGTTATATGTATTGAGCTCGCTTCTTGCAGCAACTTGTCGTCCCCACTCCATCCCCATCACCATCACCATCTCCTCCTCTCTCTCCCAATCTCTAGTTTGTATCGCGTCCTCCTTCCAGCACACACATCTTGTGGTATTTATAAAAATTATCAATATTATTGTGAGCAGTTAGATAATATTTGTGCAGCAAGGTGTTAAAATGCATTTGCATAAACACTTGAAGCGTTGTCATGCCTCATTTGGCCTTTCGCAAATGAACGCCTCGCTGCATCAATGCATTTCAACAGCTCCCTGATCTCAGTCCAACTCCCAGCAATATAATACAAAGTTGACGCTTACGTATCTATTATGCCGTATAAAAACCTATTTATTATTTATATTTAGTTGTAAGTAAATAAAAAGGGAACGTCAACGTTAGTTGTAAAGTCAATAGGCGAGCCAGCTTCCAAGCTTACGAAATAAAGTCTTCCCTGCTTGCAAAGATACTAATAGACGTGAATGTATGTTCTATATACTTTTGTTCTTGGGTTGTCAGCTCTATTGTAGATTGAAGTCATTCATTTCATACATTTCAAGTCTATATGCCATAATGGGTGTAAGGAGTAATACTAAGGTGTAATACTAAATCTCTAGCTGAAAGGCGGAAACTTTTTCATTTCGTTGAATATACTAAAAAGCCAAAAAAAAATATATAATATTCATCATGCAAAATATATAATAAATATTTTTGAAAATATCGTTAAATTTAAATACTATAGTTATTTTTAAATATTTAGCTTCACAGCGTTAAACAATATCTGGAAAATAATATTTATTTTCCATTTAGCTTTTTCATTAAAGCGTATAATTACTCTCTCATCAAATTAGTTCTCTCTCTGTGTGGAAAGTCTATAGTTTTCTATATAATTAAGTCTTTGAATTTTAAGACTATTTCAATTTATCTTTCCATATTCTCGTATAATCAAAACTTATTCAGCAAGATTTAATATTTTAAGAATAATTTCAGATATAGTATTTACGACCCTTTTTGTTCAACTGAGATGAAAAATCAAATATTCAGAAAAAATCTATACTAATTTCTATTATACAATTTTAGAATATACTTATATACACACACCATCATGACAGAGATAGTATGTTCTATCTGCAAATTCTAAAAAATAAAGAGAACAATAAATTCAGATAAAATATGCGAATAGACAATGGATCAAAGGTAAATCCCATTACACAGCAGTAGCTCCACGCCTCAAAAGAGCAGAAAGCAGAAGAGACAGAGAGAGAGAGAGAGAGAGAGAGAGTAGAGTGCAGTAAAGCCACCCTAGCTAGGAGATGTTACAACTTCACACTAAAGCATTGAAAAAGTGCGGCAGCCGACGCCAAAGGAACCAGGACATTGGCACCAAGCAGCAGCCAGGAGACATCGAATAGAGCCCAGCATGAGGCCAAGAGACGTCGCTCTAAGGCAACGCGGCAGCACCAAAAGGCTGCCCAATTTGGCTTAAAATTACGCTACACTGATCAAAGGCAGCTGCGCTAGATAGCGAGCGATGACGATGTCGGGCTGACGGAATGATGAGATGTGATGGCAAACGAAAGTGCAGTGACGTGTGGATGGTTCGGCTGTGTCTGGTTGGCTCCGAGCCGGGGTGAGTCGAGGTGAGGCGGTGACCCGTCAATACAAGCGATAAGCCTCATCTATGTCTTTGGCTGGCTGCTATTGATCTCACCTGAGCAGCAGCAGCAGCAGCAGCAGCAACGGCAACAGTACCTGTGATCTATTTTACACGGCAGCGCTCCAGATGTCTCAGCCACGGCCTGGCTTGTCAATTGGGCGGACAACGATATTGTTATGCTTATTACACTGGCGTAGCTACCGAAATGCTGGCACTCTCTCTCCCTAGCTGCTTATGCCTCCGGCTGGAGAGAGAGTTCTCGCTCTCTGCGTTGTAGGAGTATGCGGTGCACTTTGAGTTTAGTTGCCGACCGTCGGGGATTATCTCTTTATCAGGCTTAATCTCAAGTAGTTAATAAAGTGCGATGCTTTGTACTTTAACCGCTTCCATTGTTCGGCGCTGTCTCTGTCCAGTGCCCAAAGAAGAGGACGCTGCCGAGTTTCGATGAGTGTGCTTCGATGCAGATAATCGTTTGTGGTATGCCGAAAAGATCTGAATATGCATTACCAAAAAAAATAACAGAGGCGGAAAAAGAAGCAGTACGGGCGTGATTATCATGGATAAAAAGTGCCTGGACTGGGAAAAATTAAACGGCCTGTGCATAGAGTCTGTGAACAAGTATTTTAATTATGCTCGAACATTTTAATGGTCTTTGTGGGAGTCACTTTGGCTGAGACAAATGATCAAGAGCTGAGTTCTGATTTTTAAAGGATCTATTTAGTACGCTAATCAAAAATCTTATAAATGTATTAAACTAGCATAGAGGAATATTAAGTAGATAAATTTTATATTATTTGTCGTTTTTCAGAAGTAGTTGAAAGTTCTTCTTCTCCTTTGCAAAGATTTGAAAGGAGTTTGGAAGTCACACATCTGCATAGCATAATCTATGCTTTGCTCAGATAAAATATTTAGATTAAATTGCTATTAGTATTATTGAGTTGCTCTAGCTGTAACTATCTGTCAGTCAGTATAGGCGACATGCCTTCTCTCTATCTATCCTTCAGTATGATCTCCTCCTTCAGCAAAGAGACTCCAAGCAAAAGCTTTCATATTTAATGTTAAGTTCTAGGCTACTTTTATCCGCTGTAATATATATTTAAACCTATTATATTTAATAACATTTCTAAATCATATTCCGAATAACTCATCCACCCAAGTAGGCTATAGTTATTCTCATGGCATTCCAAACCCCATGTTAAGGTCAAAGTGGTGCTCGCTGGCAGCTGTTTGGATAGATCCATTATGAAAGTAAACAGTTAGGCAAACAGATGACAACATTCCTTCAATTGTCCCCCTCCACGGAACAATGATCACGAATTGTCAACAATCGCAAAATGATTGTTATCCTTTAACCAAACCTCTTGTGGCAAACCCAAATCCCATTTGAGACAAACAATTTAAGCGAAAATTGTTTAAGCAGCAGTAAAAATAAACCAAAAGAGACTGCGACCATACGTATGCGAAAGAAATAAGTCTCAGACAGAGCCGAGCCAGAGACAGAGGCAAAGGCAAATCCTTTGAGCAAATCTTCGCTGAGAACAACAAACGAACTGCTCTGTCTCTTGTCTCCTATATCTCTCGTCTCTTGTAGTGAAATGAAAACAAGCCCAAAATGGGATCTGAAAGCCTGCGACAAACTGTAAAAACAAATTGCATTTTGTTTCAATTATACAAGGATTACACGACATACATGTGCGTGTGTGTTGGTGTGTATGCACAGTGATCCAGACTCAATAGTTGAGTCTCAAGTGGGTTGGCTTGGACAATTTGCACTTGATTCCTAAGTAGGTGATTTCTATTATGCGAGACATTAGCTGTCATACAAACGCCCTATTCAAACCTGAGGGCGCACAACCGGCCCGAGCACTTGATTAGCATCTGAATGCATTTGAATGCACTCTTGAGGGCAACTAGGCTGAGGATGCCTGCACGGCCCGTGTGCATGTGGCCATAAAATCTCAAGTACCTCGGTCATTGTGCGCGTAACGCCGGTGCCAGCCGGGCCAACAGGTAGGATAATAAAACCGCAGACTGCAGCTTTTCATTTTCCTGTCCCGGCCTCTTCAATGGCCCGGCCGCTGGGAAATTCGCTGGAATTTCCACCGGCCGCCGGCCCAGTTGATGTGCCATAAAATTATGGTGGCCCATAAAATTCATTAATCGCTGCTAAATGCGCGTCATTAGTCAACACGCGGCGGCGCAGGCGCTGCACTTTTCCAGGAAGCACTCGCCGCAGGCACCGCGTTCACCGCCCTCCTCCCTCTCAGCCTCTGCCTCCTTCCCCTTCCTCTACCCGCGAGACAGGCGCGTCGCGTGAAAATGGTGATTAATGCTCTTAGTGCGTGGATTTAATAAGGATCGCACGCTCGCTCGCTCGCTCGCTCGCCCGTCGATCAACAGGTAGCCCGAAACGGAATGGAATTGGTCTTGGAAAGTCCCTAATAAATGCGATTGATAAAGGGCGCTAGAGGCGCAGAGCAATAAATACTTACTATGAATTTCCTTTGACCCCATATACAGAGATTCCTATAAATTTATTATCTTTTATGACGCATCTTGCATACTGATATTCAAACAGGACTATAATTAGTTATTATTTATTATATAATATATATTGTGTAAGGGATATGCTCAATTACCACGCGACTTTGAGAACAAACGCCTTTATCGTGAGTTTCGTGTGTGGATTTCGAGGCTATAAAAGATATATGTAGATGAGATGCATAGCTGGAAGGGGAGTATTTTGTCTATTTGAACTGATCTGGAAACTATATATGATTTATTTATATGAATAAGTTATTCGCATCTGATATATCATATGATTGTAGGAACAATCAAGTCGAATGAAATTGATAGTACCCTTAATGCCCTATTGCAAAACTTGAAATTTACAGCCAGCCACTGTAAACCTGAGTCTAAGACTAGTTTCTTCCTGGATTTTTCATAACGTGGGTGTATTCTGTACTGCCAAAAAAGTTTGTCAACTGATTTCGCAAATAAATGTAAATAATAATTTCCAATGTCTGCCAGGTTTAACAACAATCTTAGTCCAGATAGTCAGATCTTTCCTTCAAAGATTAAACTATGTATAATATTAGTATTAGTATAGTATATTTTCTTAAAGAAGGTCAACATTGTGGACTGTTATTAACATTTTCAGATATAATGGACAACGCAATTTCGTTTGATTTTAAGAAGAATAAAATATAATTATAGGACTAAAGCTAGTATGATATAGAAAATAATCAACTGAAGACTCGCCGTGTATATTCAAAAATTCTACAATATTTATTTAAATGTACTTAAACTTTATTATATTATATTAAGGATTATATTAGGCGCTATTCCTATCACTACCTACTAACTAGGACATATCACTATTCTCTATAATACTTTCAAAATTTGTCTGCCTTTTTCCAAAAAAATACATTAATTAGCAAAGAATTTGTGGAATTCTGTTAAGTAGGCTCTAATTTCATTTTAATAACTTAATAAATGCCAGAACTTTCTAAGAAAATTATTATAATAACCGAAGACAGACTGAGACGAGACACCACGAGACGGGCTCTGTGTCTATGCACTTCAAACGCGATTCCGTTCAACACCAAACCAACAAAAGATAGAGGGAGGGGCTGAGAGGGAGAGGCACGGCGCTTGGGGCAAGCATACATACACACACACACACACACTCTCACACACACTGACAAGCAGCAACAAAAATGTGTCTACTTCATTCATAAGATTTTTTAGTGGCGCCTGGCGCCAACATTTTTCTCTTGCGTGCAGCAAACGCGCGGCATCTCAAGTGTGTGTGCGTGTGTGTGTGTATGTGTGTGTGTGTATGCGCTTGACTGCGCCTCGAAGCACTTGACTTGTAGTGCCAACATTTTCATTAAGTCAAATGTGCCACGTACCTCCCAAAAAACAGATTTGCTTCTTGACTGTCGCTGGCCCCGCGGCGGGCAGCGTTTAAATGCACTTCGTTGATTTAGCGTATCGCTCATAATTTGTTTTTATAGTTTTGCATTAGAGTGCGGCACGGAGCACGGCGCATGGGCACGGGGCATGAGGCACGGGCATGTGGCTTGCGGCATACAGATTGATAAGAAGTACAGAGCCATAACCCAAAGCAGCTGCAACTGGCGCTTATCAGCAATAGGAGCGGAAACCGAAAGTGAACAGCGATGAGTAGCAGCAGTAGAAGGAGGCGGAGGAGGAGATGGAGGAGCAGTAGCCACAAATGTCAATTGTGTCGCAGCGCGTGGCGCCACGTCTCAACCACTCGCAAGCCAATCCATAGATAGGCGAAGACTTTGGCTGCGTCCATTGTTTTCGGCCGCATAATGGAAATTTTAAGAGCCGCCGCAACAATATTTGTCGTTTACTTTGCCAAATTGGGCAATCTGTTAATTTTAGTGCAAATTCGGGTCGAAAATAGATGAGAAGCTCCAAATCAAAATATTCCATCTGCCCACGCAAATATTTTTCATCACCTTCGCCGAGTCATCGTGGCTATTCCAGTTCGCAGATGTGCGCATTAATTTGTATTTACTTTGAATACCCTGTCTTTTGCTGAGAAGAGTTTGATTGAGTTGTATGCGTGTATGTAACAGGCAGCGAAAGGTGTATCATTCTCATTTATAACAATATATATGTCTCTATATCAATACATATATCTATCTATCTATTTTTATATCTATCTATCTATCTATACATCTTAATATGTTCTATTGAATTCATATCTCTTACCTATTCCCACAGTCTTAATGATTCTTAGAGTCTCACTCATTCTTCTACTCCATAGAAGACCCTAAACCTATTTCTTTTATTTAAATTATTCCAACTGTATAGGAATATATGTAAGTCTACCCAAAACGACGAATTACAACAATTCTACATTACGTACAGGGTATATCGGAGTCGTGAGCCACGCCGACACGTGCTTTTATTATTCAGCTTTTTGTCGTTTGTTTTCCAGTTTGTGTATTGAATTTGGGCATCAAACTTATGGGTCGCTGCGTCACCAGAAGCGCTACCAACTGTTGACACTTTCAATTCGAATGCAAAAGTCTCGAGTCGAGCGATCCGAATGTTCCCTCCAAGCGTCGCAGTCTCGCAGTCTATCGACCACTGTTCACAATTTTGTGATTCTCGTATGTAAATGTTGTTTAACGACTCTATATGAATTCGTATGTAGTATTCGTATATTTATTGTGTCGCTGATTGAATATGCAAATGCATTTTCACACGTTCAACACAGGTAAATAAGCTTGTGTCTAGATGGAAAGAATGGTTCTTCTCGAGATTGGAATACATATGGTGCTCCCTGACATGACAGCCCGGAGCTAACTCCTGTTTCTCATATAAATATTGACTTAATTCCTAATGGGCGTATGTCTCTGACCTACAGCAGACTCCAAGCTTTTTTTCTGGGCGTGCAGGTGATAATGGCAGCTCCCATGCCACAATCCGCTGCACATATAAAAAATTAATATTACCTAATAAATCTGTCAAAAGTATGGCTAACTGCACATCAACAGCAACACACAAAAGGCTGAGAAAGTCTTCTTCTTCTTTTTTACATTTATTAAAAAATACCCCAGTAGAACGTCGATTCGCACATACTCTAAGGTGTTGGAGTATGGGAATATATAAGAAATATAACTATACTATATCATACATCAATTTATAATATATTATTCGTATATTTTGTAGCTTATAGTTTAGTTAGGGAATCTATAATAATCGAATGGCTTTTAACGTTCCTTCACAATACTCTTTTAATTATTCAATTTATTGCTAAGGGTATTTGTAGATCAGAGAGTATCTCCAGTTCTGTAGCCTGGGTATGCAAAGAGATCCAGGCAGTAGGGCGCGGCTGCGCTAACCGGGCGGTCAGTCGGTAAGTTATTTTTTTCCCAGACGTTTACCTGTCAAATGTTGCACTCGCACACGAAAAATGATGGAGTGAAGAGTTTTAATTTTATGACGCAGCAAAGGAGAGAGAAGCCTGGGACAAAGTAGACGACGGCAACGACGGAGACGGAGATGACGGAGTCGCAGCCGATGATGATGGCGCCAAGAAATTAACGAAACGCGCCATAATAAACACAAGATGAGGAACGACGCCGAGAGCCGAGCAGCGAGTGGAGACTGTAGGATCGTTGCTGTAGATCGCAGATGAACAGCAATATAACTGATGTGAATGCGTGATCCTTTGCTGGTCTGGTTGGGTCTGTTCTACTCTTTCAGTGGGCGTTATCGGAAGGTGAAGGTGACGGTGGGAATCAGGCATGGCTAATCTATTAAGTATGCAGTTAGGCTATTAGGTGCTAGCTTATCTGATGGCAGCATCGATCTTGTTAGTCGCTTTTAATTGGCTGTGAAAGGTTCGTCTTTCAGCTTCAGCTTCAGCTCTGGTTTTGGCTACAGTTTCAGTTCATTCAATAAAAGAGCTTCATCTGCATAACGCAAACAGCTCAACACTTTCCCACCAAAGTCCATTGACATTATTCGACTGCTCATTTATCGGCAACGGGCACAACGCATGTCCACACACATATATAGACATAGATACACATATATATAAACCGATACAAGATCGTATCTCACAATCAGTTACAACAACATGCCTATAAATTGCCGCAACCGCAACGCATACGCTCGATCGATCCATAGTTAATTATGCCTCCGAAAAAAGGTAAAAAAAAACCAAAAAATTAAAACAAAAAAAAAACATTTTTACGAGCGAAATTTGTAATCATTGCCACATTCATATGCAAATGGATTTCCTCCATGTGCCCAGCTCTGCATCAGTATCAGTTTCTGTATCTGTATCTGCATCTGTGTGTGTGTGTGTGTAGCTGAAATGTATCTGTAGCTAAGGGCCAGCTGCTGCTCGAACAGCAGCTACGCGTCTGTCGCTTCTGTGCTGTCTTGGCCTTTGTTAATTCGGCCGTGTTTCTGGTGTTAAAAGTACCGTATTGTTTGCCATGTATACCAACTAAAAGTCTACGAAAGTTATAAAAAAGAGAAGCAACATACTGTGCGGCACCAGTCCAGATAAGGAGTGTGTCCCACAGAGGTTAATTTATTAAATGTTTCCACCGTTCTCTCATCTCTCTCTCTCTCTCTCTCTCTCTCTCTCTCTCTCTCTCTCTCTCTCTGTGTGCGTTGTCAGCGAAAAAGCCAAACATGAATTCCAGATGCGACATCTTTAAATTTCTTCTTTCACTCTGCCCAGCTACCATCTGTCCCACTCTCTCCCCTCTCTCCCTCCCTCTCTCTCCTTCTGTATGTATGCTCTTGCACGGTAGCAGCTAAGGTTGTGAAAAAGCTTAAATTTTAATCAAAATTAGATCTTTATCTGCTGCAATTTATTTGCTTTTTTAACAAATATTTTCATGCTTTTCGCTTTCGCTTTATCTCGTTTCACTTCTTTTCTGACAGTGTACCTTCATGTGTGTGCGTATGTGTGTGTGTGTTTTGGACTAATTGTAAATATTTAAGCTTTTGACGCCTTAGATGAGACGCTGAGGCTGAATAGAAGACAACAACAAAACAGTAGACCCATTGCAGTGGTGGCATAAATTGTTCTCGCTTTGAGTAATGGCCGTGTGCCTGTTGACTTAACGCCATACTTGTTATACCCCTTAGATACTTTGAAGAGGCGAAGTCGAAGATGTGCTACAAAAAAACATTTTAACACTTAGTCGAGTGCCTTATAGAGGAACACATTTAAATCTTAAAATGATTGAAATAATTCTACATAAACGAACTATATATATAGTCTTTCTGAGAACGGAATACAGTAAAGAAACAGCTAAGCCTAGGAATGATATAGTACTGGGTATCTTATGCTCTATCATTTAAGCATATCAACTTGTTTTTGCTTGCTTATGTTTTAGGGTTTAGGGTGCTTCGTATCGGTAGCTTCTTCTCACGTGCGTCGCCAGATTCCAGTCTAGTTTTATGGCAGATTAAGTCCGATGGCTTTGTAATACCAACAATAAAGATTTGGTTCAAAGCTGTTTTAGCATATGGCTTAACATGTTTTTCAAAAATTGTTTATATATTTAAGAAAATAACGAGGGAAATTAACCAATTTGCCTTTCTTCTACATTCCTTTATGATATTCATACAAACATTATAGAACAATCAAATTTCCAGCCGAGAGCCAAGTTCCAGCTAAGGCGGACAGATACGCTTCGTGGAAGTGAGTGCTCCATAAAAGCGAAAGTCTTGACGCCATTAAGGCAGCCAACAGCAACAGCACTGAGGCAACAAGTGTCAACGAGTGACTAGTGCCATAAGTACACATAAAATGAAAAGAGAAGAAGAAGTAATAAAAAACGAGATATACTCACTAGAGGCAGCATCAGCCATGCTACGTACTTGGTGAGCTAGTCAAATAGGAGTGGATGACGTGCCGGGCTGGGCAGATGATACGAGAGGCATTGGCCAGCATAAACAAATGTCCAACACAAGTCAAGATAATGGAGGGCAGGAGCAGGGGAAGGGGCAGGAGTTGGAGTTTGGCTGAACTGTGCTCTGCTGTGCTGCTAGAGATTAAGGCATTTCCTATTTGACGTCAAACATGTTTTTAGAAGGTTTTTTATCAAGCCGCCTAGAGCATTGTAATTGCGCACTCATGCCCGCTGCCCTGGACCACAGAAAGAAAGAGAGAGAGAGGGATTGTGCGACAACAATTACCCCGCGGCTAGCCGGTCAGCTAGCTACTCAATCAAAGCCAAAACACCGACACAATAGCCGAGTGGAGAAAATAAGGTAGCCGAAGAAGCCGTCAAATTGTTACGCATAATGGATGTTTTTATCAGGCGAAATGATTTCTTGACTACTGGACTTGGACTTGGACTTGGATTTCGAGTTGGCTCAGATATGGATGGATTTAGATTCAGAGTTTTGGGTTTGCTTTTGTTGCTCGGCCTGGCCCATTGTTAGCCGCGTTTGTCGGCGATCTGCTGAGTGGGCTTTGATGTCAACGCGAACAGCGCGTGGCCATTGAACTTTCAACCGAATCGAAAATCGCATATTAATGAATCCATTTAGGCAAAGTGAATGCAAAAGCCATACTTAGCGAGCTGATTAGGCCAGCTGCTGATCACATTTAAATCGAGCGCTCTAAGCCCTGTTCGAACGGTTCGAGCCATTCAAGTGTCAACTCAATGAGCATCGAAGGTAAATAAACAAATATTATTGTCGAAAATTATATAAATACACGACTTTAAATATATGTAGATATGTATATATACTGTGTATGCAGATTCTTTAGCTCCCAGAGACTGTGAATGATGTTGAAGAATGCCAGCCAGCCAAGAAAGCAGTAAAAAACCAACTCTCCAGTAGCACTTGAGTTCTGAATATATGTATAATATTGTAATAACTCAAGTGTCTACACAACAGAAGCGCCTCTCAGCGCGTCGCGTCGCCGGCAACTTTAGCACTTAAGTTGAAGTCTGAAGCGCGCAAAGTCGAAACAGTCAGCCGGTCCGTCTTTCCATACGTCTCGGGCTCGGCTCGGTTTTGGGCCGTATTTGCTTATGATAATTTGAGAGCAAACAGCAATCGACAGTGGAGCAGAGGCAATGGATGTTGAGGAAAGGTAAGTCTTGTCTCGCCATAGGTCGTGAATGTGCAGAAAAACAAAAAGCGAAACACACGATTAAACACCTCTCAATTATATACACATACACACATATATATGCCTCTGTATGCTGTGGGGTCTCGTACAGAGCTCTCGGGCCTACCTGTGCCACCTGAAGCTAAGAGGGCTGCCTGCTATGCCCCATTGTAGTCGCCTAGCTACGAGCGACGAGACCCACATGATTATGATGCCTTTTGCTTGCTAAATTTTATTTTTAACTGTCCCCGATCAGAGATGACGGCTCATGTATATACCCTGTAAAGGGAGACACTAGTGTATGAGCTAATATTTGTATGGATGCCTTAAAGTAGGCACGACAATGCTATACTTCAGATAAGATGGATATATAGATATAATCCAAGTTATGTGTAAAGACTTACCAAAAAGGAATCAATAATATATGACGGCCATCTATGGTCACAATTTAATAGGGTATAATCGGATCGTTCAGTTGTAAATCAAACTAAAATTGTTGTTGCTGTCGCCTTGTTGATTGAGTGACTTAATTTGCATACAAAAGTAGATTTACATGCCACAGACAGACAGTTGAGCGTCAACAAACATCCTCCGTCCTCCTGTCTCCTCATGTGTGGTGCTGTAACAATGTAGATCCAACAAGTGGCAGCCGTTAATAGTCGCTTGGGAGCTGAGCGCTTGTTCAATCAACAATCGAGTAGCTAAAAGTTTAAATCAATAAAATTTGGCATCGGTTCACTCAAAGCCCACAATGAAAAGCAATAAAATGGGAAAAGTACTGCCTGAGCACTCGTTATATTTTCCATGGAAAATTACATGAGCTTCGCATGGTTGTATGCTAATTTTAATTTGAATAGTCGTGTGAGAACAAGGCGCGTGCTCATCGCAGTTCTACGGTTCATTTTGCAATAGCATCCAATATCGAAGGCTCCAAAGTGCAAAGTCATTGCAAGAGCAGATAAGAGCTGCGGGAAATTAATTAGACTACATAAATATATCAAATACATATGCATATACATACAATAGGACATAACTATTCATTGTTTAATGTTCCAAGTAATGTAAGTTATATGCAATAAATATTTCTTTGTGATTAATTCTAGGAAATGATTGTAACTGAGTGCATTTTTAGACAAATCAGAAATGGGAGAGATCAGCTTATTTTAAAGAAATATCTTGATAATTTGCAGCAAATACTCTATTTTAATAATAATTTGAAATAACTTCCCTAATGGAAGGATTGAATTTACGTGGGATATACAGTCGTCTCTCGTTATTTCGAAATTCGAGGGACGCTTAAAAAAATACGAATTATCGAATGTTTGATATAAAGATATATTAATAGATTTTTTAGGGGAGTCGTGATAACTTTGCAATAATGAGAGGTTCGAGATATCGCAGGTTTCACATAACCAGAGTTGACTGTATTCGTTTGTATTCTCACAGAGTTCGCTGGCTAAAGACCAGTGATGCCGATTTGGCCTTTTTCCGGACATATCTGCCATTTTTTAAAGCGCTTCGTCCGGAAAAATATCAAACATCCTCTATCCGGAAATCTGTCCTTTTCTCTCAATGCGAATCGTGTTCATATTTTCCCCATTGATCGGGTTTGTTAATTAACATTTCTTTAACATAAAATTATTATTATTAAATTAGAATTTGATATATTATATTATATAGTATATATTATATATAATATATTTTATATTATATATTATATATTATATATATTATATATTATTATTATTAGTATTCTATGAATTTGTTAATATAGAAAATGCCCTAATAATATTTTTACATAGTAAATCAAATAAGTCAAGATCCTTTCATACCTAATATAGTAAAATATAAAGATGCAGAAAATATACATATATGGAAAATTCAATGCAATATATATAGTATACATACATAAATGGTGCACATAATAGCACAGCTCAAACCCAAATGCAACAGGCCAAAAGAGAAGGTAAATAGGATGAGAAGGGTCCTGAGCTAGTTGTCGAATTGAATTGATTATTCTAATCCAGTGTGCAACCAATACTAACACTTAGATTACAATACATACTCCACCTATGAAGAATTAGATTACAATATCTTTTATACGCTTCTGTTCCTCATATTTTTATTCACATATAAAATCATTAAAACTCTAGACGATTACCTTTCATCTAAACCTTTACCTTTTTCATAAAAAATGCTGATAAAGATATTAGTTAGTTTATGTTGTTTGTTCACCTATCAGAATTATAAAATTCTATAAATCTTACTTTTCTCTTTCCCTTTTCACTTTTACCCAAGCGCAATATCAAGCGAATATCATGTCAGGTATCGTGTCTCGCTGATAAGCTTGGTATTTAAATGAAATGCATTCCTGCCTGACTCAACGGTAAGGAATGCGGCAAGGAGCGGACACGAGCTACCTGTTGGGCTGGCGATACCGCCTCCGATACTCCGAAACGGAAGTACATAGGCCCTAGAGCATTAGTCAAACAGCAGGCAGATAATTTTGGGCAACACCAATTAGCTTAGTGCTGACAAATTGCACAGCTATTGGCGAGCTCGTCTCACAGAACCAGATCCGGGCTGGTCGGCATGCAGACAGACAGAAAGAGACGAACCTTTGGCTAATTGTTTGCCCATTGCATATGAAAAGAGGAACCGGAAGCGTGCGCGACCAAATGTGAAAACACGAGGCATAAATTAACGCAGACACGCATATGGGTGCGGTGTGCTGCCGAGCGTCAGAGCGGCAGAGGGTATCTATAGTATGCAGACGTAATTTGGGCGAAACGCCAATGCCAACAACCAACAGAAGCCAGAAGCCAGCAGAGGACAGCGAACGGCGAACAGCTAATAGTAAATTAATTTCTATCGCTTATCGCCGCTAGCTGCCACAACATAAGCCCAAGTGGATGTGTCAGCCAGCAAAGTGCTGTGTAAATTAGCTCGCAGAACTATTTATCATGCAAACTCAAGTATTTCGCAGTATAGTGCAGGACAGCCAGATAAGAGCCGCAGCCAAAGCTATGGCAATGTTTAATTACTTGAGCCAGCCTAACGGAAGTGGTTCTGTTTGCCCAGCGATTGGAGCTGCAATATTTGCCGTGTATCGCAGTATATAGCAGAGGTATACGAGATGCTGGCACCGAAAGCGAAAGTTTTGCCCACGTTAGTAGCGATCGCAGGTGGCGTATACTTAACACACGCGTTAAAGTTCAATCTGACAATACGATTAACTTAATTAGTTGCCAACAGATATATTTGAACATTTGCTTCGTTAGCAAACACACAAACTTCAATGCAGAGAAACCTTACTGCATAAGTATATACATAATGTAAATATATATATTTCTGTATGCATATACAGTTGTA
Source organism: Drosophila mercatorum (assembly GCA_961210405.1). Lineage (NCBI taxonomy): Eukaryota > Metazoa > Arthropoda > Insecta > Diptera > Drosophilidae > Drosophila > Drosophila mercatorum. The sequence goes on along the minus strand of CAUIUS010000004.1, from coordinate 22,388,785 downwards.
TACATGAAAATAAGAGTAGTGCATTGCACAAAGCTTAAATCAATATTTCTTTAAGTATATATATCAAATATCAATATTACGTATGAAAGCTTACTTTTGTTGACGATGTAATTAAATGACAAATATTACATTATATAATATTTAATAATAATATTGGCACATTCACGAAGTACCTACGTAGGCTTCTGTAGAGATAGACTTTATCTACAATATCTCATCAATAATTTTCAATAATTAAAACAATTTTTATTGTGAATGCTGTAATAATTGTATAACTAAATGTAAAATTTATTAAATATTTTGTAAGCTTTAAAGAAATTTCAGGATGCATTTAAAATAATAATATAATAACATGCACAATAACAAAAAATATTATTTGAGAGCTTTAACTAAAACCGAAAAATAGTCAATATTGATATTAATTGATAATAATAATAATTTAACTAAGAAAATAAAAAATATTACAGCTGATATTTAATAAAAAAATATATGTAATAAGCTTATGTATATTATATGGAAGTTAATTAGTAATTATATTTCCAAGATTAGTCTTCATTATGCATGATTTATCACTTAATGTTGAATTAATTTGGTTATTTCATGTGTATTTAATTAATTATTAGTGATGATTATAAAACAATAATAATTAGCGTTTTTGTATAGCTGTTAATGCCCCCACGTAGCGACTGCCATGGGCATATACATAAAATGCTCATATATATATTTCCAGCTTGCCGCCTTCGCACCGATGCAGACGAATGGCCAGCAAATTTGTAGACGACATGAGTTTCCGCAGCTTAACAAATGTTTTGTCAATCTCAAAAAGGCCAGAACGGGAGAAGATGCAATTAAAGAAGACGGAGAAGAAGAAGAGAATACTATAATCAGCCAGCTGCATCTGCAGTGCTCAGCTCGATATCGTGTTCGAGTACGAGATTCAGTCCATATCGGGGCTCGGACTACATGCGTATGCCGCCATATCAATGCCGCCGAATGACGCAGCGTCAAAACCAAAATCAAATAAATGAACAGCAAAACGGCAGCCGCAGCAGCCGCAACAGCAGCAGCAACTCTGGCAAAGACAAGAGGACCACCATGATGGCAGAGGCTACAAATGGGCAAAGCATAAATAAGTATAAAAAAAAGATGCCAAATGGAAAAAAAGGAAAACTCTAAAAAACAATTTCGATCATGGTGTATAATTAAAAGGCAACACCACACCAACACACACACACACAGTAACACTCAGTGGTTGAGGAGCATGTGGTTGTCTGCTTCAGCTGGAGCGGCTGCTGACTGTGCAACTTCGCACTTCAAAATTAAAAACAATTAGAAAGAGCGTGAGAGTGAGAGAGAGCGAGAGCCGGAGCTGCCTCTCTCTCTCGAGCGATCGATCTGTTGAGGGCGGAGCTAGCAATACGCGAACAAAAAACGTCTGCAGCTGGTGTCAATTTCAAAATGGAGGCGCTAACAAAGCGAGCGAGTGTTCGGCGAGAGAAAGAGACGGCAAGCTGGCTGCTCTCAGCAGCCAATCACAGCGCGGCTGAGGGCAACCTGCAAGAAGTCGGAGATCTGAGCTGCTGAGCGCTGTTCACGACGGAACGGATCTTGCAGGTAATGTCGATCAATGGCTCGAACTCGTCAAGCTCGTTTTCGTCAGCTGCGGCGGCGGCGGCGGTGACGGCGACGGCAGCGACATTTTGTCGAACTTGCTCAGTTGAAATGCGAACTTGGCGAGCGCAAGACGCGAGTGTCGGTAAATCTTTGACAAACTCCACTGGACAGGCCCGTTTCCAATTCCCAACCAGTTGTTGTTGTTGTCATAATCAAATTAACACCCACACGCCTATGAGGCATTTGCCATAGCTACGCCACTTTGCTTCGCCAGCTGTGATTTGCATAATTGACGCTAATCGATTTCGCCTCGTGGCCCGCACAATAGGGCTGAGAATTGAGAACTGAGAACTCATGCTGTCAGCTTTCGCGTTGTGTGTTTGTTGTTGTCTGTGATTGAATTGTGCCAAAACTTAAACAAATTGCTAAAGTGTGAAATCTGTTTACCCACGTATTGTATACGGATCATGATCACCATGAACGAGCTCGTCGATCTGCGCATGCAGCAGCACATCGCGCACGAGATCTACCGCCACCAGATAATGCAACGTATTCCGGGTAAGTGAAGCCTCCCCCTACCTACCTCCTACCTCCTACCTCCACTCACCCTCGCTCTACTCACGCCATTTTGTCACTGTCATTGCCGGCGGCAACAGCAGCAATCGCAACAAAAGCTGTTAAGGATCATTAGCATTAATGGCCGCCACTTTCGGCTTTGTCGCATTGCGGGCACTGTTGCCGCTGCAACCCGATATCAGCGGGCATTGGCGCTATTAGCGCTTTTACGACCACCGGTCCATAAAGCTGACTAATATGGCAATAGCATTTGTCGATTTTGCATAAGCAAATGCGAGAGATCGCAGCGGGCCCCCGCAAGCTGTAACTGATAACAGCTGTTGGCGCTGCCATAACACAGCTGGAAAGCTCGATTAAAAAGCAGCCTACAGTCTTAAACTAGACCTTCATATGACATAAGGGCATAAACAAGATTTGCTTAGATCTAATTACAGCGAAAGCTAGCTTTAATATTGAAGATATACTCTATAACAGTCTAAAAATCCCCACCTAAATACTATAAAATATTATAATATTAATTTCAATTCTTATTTTTTCGTTTATTTGAAATATTTTCCTAAATTTTGAAACAATTTTTCAGAGTTTTTTTACAAAGACAAGGCTGCTCCAATCTAGAGATCTTAACTATCTTATCTTACGACTGCGAAAGCTTGCATCAATCTTTAGTATATAGTCAATAGCAGACTATATCATACTATGAAATATAAAGGCTTCAATTCTTATTCAAATTTATTAAATTCTTTTTTATTTTTGCTTAATGTTTTGTGTATGACTAGAGAGAAAGCTTTCAAAAGAGATCTGAACTATCTGATCTCATCTTAGAGCGAGAGTTTGCTTTAATATTGAAGATATACCCTTTAACACTTGAATCATACATCAAACTATGAAATATAACTCCTGATTCAATATTCTTAGTACTTTTCAAAAGATATTTGCTATCCCTGTACATACAGCTTTCATTGCAATCTAGTCTACGCCTAGATCTTGGCTTAGAGCAACATAAACTTCACAATTTTCAATTACGAAAACAAGTATTCAATAAATTAAGTTCGAAATCGATTAGACCAAATTTAGTATGTTTATTAGCAGTAGTTGTGTGTAGTTTGTTAACAAATATCGAAATGTCTATCCTATTTTCAAGTTTTACTATACTATATACTAAATACTATACTACTATAAAAATACCATTCAAACCATTCATGATAATTAGTGCTCTTCATAGATATCGACATCTCCCTCCACCTCTTGTAAATGAGCAAATCTAAGTCAATAATTTATATAGAAGTTGGTTCCAGATGGACCAGATTGTTGTCTTTTACTAAATATAATTCAATTTTCATTTTCAAATTTGCACTTAAATCGTTTTACATATTATATGTTTGTATTTTCATGTATCATATATCTTCCTATTTTGCTATCACTGCTCGTAGTTCAAGTAACCCTAATCTCATTGTATTTCCCCCCGTCAATGCAGATCCATTTCCACCGATGCTGCCCATTCCGATGCCTCGGCACGTGATAATGCCTCCACGCGTCTCGCTGCCCGGCGTGGAGATGACGCTGCAGAATGACGAACTCTGGAAGCAGTTCCATCAGATTGGCACGGAAATGATCATCACAAAGAGCGGCAGGTAAGGTGCCCGCGCTAAATATATACTTTAACATTCGAAGTGCATAAAATGCAACTCCAATAAAATGTTTTTGAACATTTTTGGTAAATAAAAAGTAAGAGCCGAATACGTCTACCTTTCGAGTCGCGCCCTAAACAACTTTTGGAATGTACTGAAAGCGGCTGTCCGCTCGCTCGATGCATTAGCACGCACGTGAAAAACAATACCCGAAAAAAGAGAGGGAGAAAAAGTGCGCTGGGCAAAGAAAAACAATGTGCATTCATTGGCAATGGCGTTGGCAGCGCCGCCAGCGCCGAGCTGTTAGCTCTCATCAGTCAGCACTTAGCCTCAGTCTCAGCCTCAGCCTCAGCTTCAGGCGTCGGCCTCGTATTCGTATTCGTCTTCGCCTTCGTCAACATCAACATCGACGTCGACGTCTGTTAAATGCTCATTAGATGCAGGCGCCTGCGAAATTATTTACAGGGACGTCGCGACAACAATTTTCACAGGCAAACAAAGCGGCGGAAGGATGCAGGATGTGAAAGGAAGAATTGGTGGACAGGTACAGGGCGAGCAATCAAGACTTGTTGGCATGCCCAAATCGAATATCTCGGCCGAGGCGTAAAACGAACAAGTCCAGTGCCACTTCGCGTGCGCCGCATTCCTTGCATGATGCAAAGTCGAGCACGGAATATCAAAGCGCCCATAGATACAGTATCTGGTATCTGTATCTCTTGAGTTGTGGTAGTTGTAGCTGCAGTTGTAAACTACCTAAAAGTGTCCGGCACTTGCTCAAATGTGCGCAAAGTGGCGTCATCGTAATTTATTGTAGGCCTAGTATGGACTGAGAGCTCAGTGTGACGTCCTTTCGATCTGGGCCGGTCGGCGCTCTTGAAGAGCGAATGAGATGCCTCATGGCTTGACCTGCCGCTGCTGCCGCTGATGCTGCTGCTGATGCCGCTGATACTGATACTGCTGCTGCATGTGGCATAAATCTTAGCGTCAAGGATACTTTGTCGTCATCTTTGTTGCTCTCGGCGTTTTTATTGTGGCGCCTGTCTGCAGACAGCCTCGGCCTCAACTCAGCTGCCCTCGAATTTGTATTCTTATTCAATTTCGTATCTGTATCTGCAGGCTGCTCGTTGCGCGTTGAGAATGACCACAGCTTGTCGACAATGTCGACAGATACGAGCAATTTCACACTTTTGCCGGCGAGATGCACAAGTGGCGATAAGATCGAGGCGCAGGCACAGAGGAGCTTCCCTTTACCTTCGCATTAGCATAAACTTTTGGGACACTTGCGGACAGCTAACTCTTTCTCCTGTGGCTCTCTCGCCATGCCATGTACATACATATATGCCATGAATTATTCATATTGTCTGCGTATTAAATAGTTTTTGTGCTCATCAAAAATGTTTTATGTGAAATGCAGGCAGACGAACGCACAATGATGGCGACTCTGCTCTGCTCTGCCCCTTGTGCGTTCGATCGATTTGAATTTTTAATGATTAGGCGCCACAGTGCCACCGTGCTATGTGTGTTTGTGTTTTTGTTTTTGGATGCCAACGCCAAGTGGCGCTCATAAAAACTAATTAGTTGCCTGTCCCAACTGTCCCATGCCCGGCTGGAAGATTGCATCGCAGTTCGGTTCGCATGGGTGGCAAATGCGCAGACGACCATAAAAGATAGGCAGATAGAACAAAGCGTATCACAAAGCGTATAATGCATGAGTTTACTCTCAAAGTAAAATCACTCTGTCACGAAGCTTTTAGTGCGGCCTGTGAGAATCGCGTAGAGTGGCCCAGCTGAATTAACTGAAATGCAATCCGGCGCAGAGCGTAATACGGGTGAATCACTTCAAAGCGTCACTGCTGACACTTCGTGAAGTGCCAGAGTAAAATGAGTAAGAGAGAAGTGGAAACGTTGAGCAGGGACCCACCTGAAAGAAGCAGAAGAAGAAGAGAAGAACATATAAAGTAGTCTTCATGAAAATGTTATAGATATGAATATATGAATCATTTTTAGAGTACTAGAATTGACATATATAATTTATTATAAAGTAAAAGAAAGGCTTTTATATAGTAAATAATATATGACAAATATTTACAAATCAATAAATTTATGCTATCTATTTTATTATTACATTCAAGAATATTATAATCATTGATTGTAGAGCACAAGAATGGAGCTTGATATACATATATATTATATATAAATTACATAAATATAGAATTATTATTCACATAGAAACTCAAATATTACAAGATTGGAATATTTATAGTAAATATATAATATATTATTAGAATGGTTATTTTAATTTTAAAGTCCTTTCGAAGAAGTTCATGCTCAATAATAAATTTTAAGTATACAAATTGAAAACAGTAGACAATCGATAAATACACTATAAAATCGATAAATAAATAACAGAGGCCAACAGGACTTTGTAGGTATTTCGATTAGTAGTCCTACAATCTCAGTGTATCGCTTGGAACTTTCCTTTCTTTCGATGATTCTCTTTCAACAGACAGATATCCTGAGTACTGGAGTTGTAGTTGTTACTTTATATAATATCTTTAATTTAATTATTATTAATTTATATAAAATCTTGATTTATTTGGAAAATCCTAAATATTGTAAATTTTATATTTTATTCCTGAGCGAACTCATTAGACCCATCATAAGCCTGATTCTAACAAGGAGCTTAGCTCACGGCCTTCAGATAGTATTAAAAATTGATAGATAGTATTAAATTTAAATGGCTCTCAATCAGCATACCCGCTTTGCACCTGACTAGCTCCAACTGCACCTGTTTGACTGCCACTAAAAATACTCTAAAATGCCAAAGATAGTATATTCACTTTGCTTTTCATTTATTTGGGGTTCGTTCTGTTTGTTTGTCTGTCCGAATGCCTGCATTGGTTAATTATGCGGGGACGCGCCAAAGATCAATATCTTAACAAATCGTTTGTCAAAAATGCACAAGAAATTCTCAAACAACAACAACAACAACAACAACAAGAACAAGAACAGCAAGGAGAGCATGAAAAAATGGGCAAATTGAAAATGAAATTCTAAACCGCACGAATGTCGAAATATTTGGCCATGCGTCGCAGTTGCCTCCGCCGCTGCTGCTGGCTCTAATGAAATTCAAGAAAACAAAAAACCAGAAAAGGAATCAAATTAAATGTAGGCAAACGCAGCGCAGTCGAGTTAAATTAATTAATCATCGCGCAGAGCACAGACAGAGCCGAAAAGGCATTAAAAATACAAAATCATTGCCAAAAAGCAACAACAACTCGGAGACTCTAAACATCTCGAGGCTGGCGCCAAGCGCTCTGACCACCTGCTGCGCCTGCGCTCTGTGGCAGTGGCAGAGGCAGCGACAGAGGCTGCGGCAGGGTACGATCCTTGTTAGCACAGCGCACACAGCCAGCGATATAGACGATATCTGGATCTTTATTTGTGCCTCTCTGTTTGCCCTCGTCCGCGCTGCGTTTGCCTAGGCTAATTACATGGGCCACGAGCAGCTCACAATTAAATATTTGTGACGCCCCCAAAGGATGCCTCAATTCGACTTCGTTTCGTTTCGTTTTCCTCTTGTTGACTTTATTTGAAACTCCGGCTGCGGCCCTCCTCTGATTGCAGACGCATGTTTCCCTCGATGCGCCTGAGCGTTTCAGGCCTGGAGGACGAGACCAACTACTGCATCCTGCTCGAGATGGTGCCCATCGGCGACTGCCGCTACAAGTTCTCCGGCTCCCAATGGGTGCCAGCTGGCGGCGCCGAGCCCCAGAGCCCACAGCGCATGTACCTCCACCCGGACAGCCCGGCAACGGGCGCCCACTGGCAGGCACAGCCCATCCTCTTCAACAAGGTGAAGCTGACGAACAACACGCTGGACAACAGTGGTCATGTAAGTACCTACTCCGGTGCGAGCCGTTCTCGACGTAATCTCATTTATCCTCTCTCACCCAAGCAGATCGTGCTCGCCAGCATGCACAAGTATCAGCCGCGCCTGCATGTCATACGGACCGCGGATCTGGCGCAGATTCCGTGGGCGCCGCAGCAGGCGTTTGTGTTTGGCGAGACAGAGTTTGTGGCCGTGACAGCATACCAGGTAAGCCAGAGAGAGAGAGAGAGAGAGGGAGAGTGAGAGGGATCAGATTTTGCCAATTCATTGAGCTGGGCACACTAATTGGTTAATTTCGGCAACGATCGCTCACGCCGTGGGTAGCCTGACCAACGTCTCAAATTAGCATGCAACGCCCTTTGTCTACAAATGCCACAAGTGGAGGGCAGAAGTCACGCTGCCGTCGCTTGTTATTTTAGGAAGTTGGATAGCCACATCCTCTCATCCTCTCGGCCCTCGCTGTGTTTTTGTCTATGTCTGGGCCCATTGACAGCGCCGGCAGGTCGCCAGTCCTCGACTGTCAGTCCTCGCCAGTCGTCAGTCTGGGCTCTAATTAGCGTGATCACTTCCACGAGATCATCCTCAGAGAGTTGTCAAGTCATGACTCCAAGGCTCTCGAGTGTGCGACTCTCTGGCAGCGGTGTCAAGTGGCCCTGTTACTTAACGCCAGCTACTGGCCGTTGCCCAGGCGATCCTCTGATAGCGCCTGTGTCTACGACTGCCAATTGTCATATTTCATGCAATTTACAGCAATAGTGCAACTGACTCCTTATCCTTTCGCCTCTTTCCGCAGAATGATCGCATCACGAAGCTGAAGATCGACAACAATCCGTTCGCCAAGGGCTTCCGCGAAACGGGACAGTCGCGCTGCAAACGCAAAATGTCTTCATCGCCGACCGATGACGATCAAGATCTGGCTCAGACCCATTCGCAGTCCTCTGGCTCGCTTGACATGTCGCCAGCCAAATCCACGACGACATCAGCAGCAGCGGCAGCAGCAACATTCACATCGAGCAACAGCGAGCAGGACGGGCCGCAAATTAAGCGCCTGAGATCAAATGGTTCCGCCTGTTCGTTATCGTCATCGCTCGATGGCGCTGAGCCAGTTGCTGGCCCTGGCGCCAGCTCCTTTGGCTCGCCCCCTGGCGCCACCGCCACCGCTACCGCCTCGTTCATGCAGCATTTTCAGCAGAACATGCAGACGCTGCTGCGACCCTCGCTGGTCGATCTGGCGTGCACCTACTTCGGTCGCCCCGCACCCGAGTACAATGGAGCGGCGCCGGCGTCGCATTTGTATCCGCCAACGTCCATTTTGCAAGCCGCATTGCCGGCACTTCCGGCCCTCGCCTTGCCTCACAGCATTTCCGCTCAACACACAGACGACTCGACAGCTGACGATGCGGAGCTCGATGTTGGCAGCGAATCAACAATGACAACACCAACAACAACAACACGGGAGCAACAACAACATCATCATCCGCCCCCCGAGGCGCCCGCCAAGCGAAAAGGTTTCAGCATATCTGCCATACTGGGCGGCGGCAGCTAGTTGCCACGGCCAGTTGCAACATCAGTCTCGAGCTATATAGATATAGATATAGATATGCCTTTGATATTATATATATATATATATATATATATATATATATATATATATATATATATATATATATATATATATATATATATATATATATATATATATATATATATATGTATATTGTGTACAAATGTAAGCTGAACTTTGCCTGATTAGTCCATAAGCTAATGTTAGATTTACGTAATAAATATTTCTATAACTTGAACTATTTGTTTTCTTAGATATATGTAGATATAAATATAGATTCAGATGCAGAGATAGTTATGGAATGTTATCAATCATCAGATATTCTCTGTACATTATTCTCTCTTAATATATATTCTCTTCTTAAGATTATGACTAAATTAGTTTAGATCTGCATTTCGGGGCGCCTCTTCTATTATTAACCTGCCACTTTAAGCAGGTCTTCAGTATTTAGGCCAGACAGGCTAAATACCTTTTGGCTAATTGGCACAGCTAAAGGATACTTCATAGCCATCACGCCCATACACTTTGCTGTAGGTAAATGAACATGTTGTCAGTCAGTTGGGACTTTATCTTGGGTGCAGCATCTAGCAGCAGCAGCGGCAGCCAGTCGACGCAACTCAAATCACAACTTCCGCTTAGCATTAATCCCAACCAATTTACAAGATAAACGCTAGAATTTCAACAACATCATCAGCCGCCGAAGATGACGCCGGTGGTGCAGCAGCCATTAGCTGCGCCGCAGCAGCGAGTGGCCAGAACATAATTTGTTTGCAATTAAATAGCTCGACAAGGCATGAAATTCGGTTGCAGCCCAATGAGAATACTCCAGAGAGTCATAGTGGTTAAAGATGTTTATGAAATGGGCAGAGGCTGAGACGAAGAGCTACGGCGACGGTGACTGAGTCGGTGGCTGAAGCAGTGGCAGCGGCGGCAACAGCAGCCAAGAAACAAGAGAAAAAACAAGAGAAACATACACATTTCGTTATGTAAGCTGCAGTTGTTGTTGTTTCCCTAGTTTATTTCGATGGCCAATGATGAAGTTTACGATGACATGCGTCACCACCCACGTCTGCAGTCAAACAGAGGACGTCGAGGGAGGCGTGTGCAGACGTAGTCGCCGACCAGGGAGAGGACGGCTAGCAAAAATACAAAAAAAGAAAAATAAAGAAGAAAATATAGAAAAAACAAACAATTTCAATTTACCACCAAATCGATTTCTAAATTGTACTCACCAGGGAGCAGCAGCAGCAGCGACTAGCTGCGGTTTTATAGCGCACAGAACGGGTGACAGATGTCGTTCTGGCTGTGTTGACAGGCGCAAGGTTGTAAGTGCATTGAATGCCTCATTAAATAGCTAGAACTGCGTCTGCGTCCGTATCGGCGTCTGGCAGATGTCGCAGGTTGGGCGGCGTGTGCGTAATTAATGCATTTGGCTGTTGTATTTTACGGCTCAGCATTTGTTGCTGCCTCTTGTGTGCCCCATGAAATTAGATACGCTGTGTCGCTGCAGCCAATTGCTGTTGTGTAAACACAAAATGGGGAGCCCCAGCCGAACGAACAATAACGAAACCATTACCATTACCAATTCCTAAACGAAAGTTAATTGCTTGAGTGCCGGCAAACGAAAACAAGTGCTAATGTGAGGGGAAACCATTTTACGCGTGGCACCAGTCATTACAAAAAGCTGGCTAACAATTCAAAATGCGCGCGTTGCGACAGCAAGTAGTGCAAGAGTGCTAGTGGGATATTTTTGCACTGCTTGGCGAAAAGAGGCCATTGCAGTTGCACGCACTATTTCAATGAGGAGAGAAAGGGAAAGAGTTAGGCAGAAAGGTTACCATATTCGTTTTTGGTATTTGATTCGCTGCACGAGTGCACGGGCATTAATCCCTCGCCGAAAATAAACATATTTTGTAGGCCAGAAGAATGCAACAAAGGTCGGCAGGAAGATGGCTCAGCGTCGTGTGTCGCCGGTGCCAAGCCATAAAAGCAAAATCTCTCGTAATCTGCGCATGTACATACATACATGCATATGTCTTTTGCTTCGCCTTTTTCAAGTGTAGTCCTAAGCCGTGGTTTTAAACTAGAGCGGAGCCAAACCCACTCAGAATCCTGCAGAGCAGTTTATGCAAATGGGCTCACATATGGGCCGAGTGCGCGACCGCGCTGGGATGGGACAATTAACAAAGAGTGTAATTTTTCGATCGTAGCGTGTGAACAATGGCACAAACAATTACCGGATAATAAAATCCACCCACATACATGCAGGCAAACGGCTTGCCAGACCGATTCGACCTGTGCCTCATTTGTGCATTTCCATGAGAACAATTCAAAGTAGCGGCACCAACAATGCCCGCTGTCAAGTGCGTGTGCTGTTCTCCGTTGTTGCACGCTTTGTCCGCGCCCTTTGTCTACAACTCTATTGAGTGCAAACTATAGAAGTATTTAAGTTCTGTGCGTAATTTGCATATTATTGTTTTGTCCAAACATTCGCTACCTGCCAGCTGCGAATTTAAACTAACCACAGATAGCATCACCAAATTTGTCGATAATCATATTATCGATAAATAACAAAACTTCAATTTATGCAAATTACCTATACAGTGGAGCGCTTTTCACATTTCTACTCTCTCTTAGCTAATTTATCTATTTACCAATTAAATTAAAAATAATAAGCGTTACGAAATTATTTTATGATTTAACTCGTTCAATTTGAGTTATATTTATATTTATTTTCTGCTTTTATTGTTTGGAACTCCCTTTGTCTTTTCAAACTATCGTAAGCTAACAGCCCTGTTCTAAGCTTCCGCAAGAATTAAACTAACTCCGACGCAACTTTAGTCACGCGCCCATCTCTATATCAGAAGTGCATTTTAATTTCACAATTAAATTGAAGAAAGAAAACAGAAAATGGATTTAAATCATAGAGACATTGAAGCAAATCGTGCAGAAATTGACGATGACAATGAATCGTTTCACTCCTTCGCTCCGAGTGATCGCGATTCTACTGATTTGGAATCTGTTAGTGGCATAGATAACTTTGTACCGGACGCACCTAAGGTGAACTTCGAGACGAATACTACCAAGAAAGTTAGTAAACATAGCTAATATGTATCTTAATTTATTGATTACTATAATTAAGTTTGCTTTTAGCTGAAGCCAACTTTTCAGTCACACCAGGCGAAGTCACCCGACACCTGTAGCTCGGATACGAACGGGTCGTTCGTAAGTCCGAATCAAACACCGGAATGGCAGCCGTTGCGGAAGCCCTTGGCTAAGAGTCACCATTTGATGTCGCTGTCAAATAGGAACTCTGCAATGCCTGACATGGATCTCTTCAACATGAATCTGACACCAAAATCCAAGAACGATCCAATGAATGTCAGCGTCGGCACGGAGGCATTGCAAAAGTATGCCTTTACCGAAATTTGGATAGAAGAGCAGCAGCAAAAGTCGGGGAAGAAACGTTCGCTTAACCGCGAATTCGCTGCCGCATTGGATGATTATTTTGAAGAGAAAAAGTTCGATCAATTTGATAATATGACAGAGGAGGAGGAGGACGAGCAGGAAAAGGTCAACGTGAACAAGGAACAATTTGCGAAGTCCCAGGTAAATAAACTCATTCATCCGTTTCATATATAATTTAATAAGTAATATTACATGCAGGCAAATACCGCCCCTTCGGGTAGCTTCCAAACTGCTTCCGAAAGCAAGCCATACGTGTCGCCCTTTGAGGACATACCCACTGTGCCCGAGGTAAAGATGCTCACCGATCCCACACCCTACATCAGAGTGCCAGCTGGCTTCGATTTGACTAACCTGGTGGAGTACAGGAATCCCAATCATTGGCATCGTCGCCCCACCACCTTGCACGATACTCACGCCTAACTACAACCTTTAAATGCAAGCAGGAAATTGCATTCAGAAACAAAAAGTCACATTGAAGTGCATACACATATTATTCATTTATTACCTATTCTTAAGAGGAAGCCTCAGTTGACAATGAGTTGAGCATAAGTTGATGAAAATACTAATAAACTCTTTTTCTGTTTAATACTTGCCATGATATGTGTAACATATTGAAGGGGAACTCAAGAAAGCCTATGAGTTTCTCTTCTGGAATAGCATTACCATCAACAGGGGATATGATGTAGTCAAGTCAATTCATTACTTAGGAATAATTGATATTTGATTCTAAGCGTATTCCAGCTTTTATATATCGCTCTATTGCAATCTTCTTCAGTTATCACATCTTTCTTGGCATTTATTTATCGATCAATGACAATCTTCCTCAGTTCTTACATCGTTAATCGACCCAGGGAATGAAAAGTTAATTGTGTAAGAAAAAAGTATATAAGCTTTTGTCCAAGATTACAACTCCTGCTTGAATTTCATGGGCTTCAGAATATAAATTGAAACTTTCAGCCAAATAAGAGGGAATCATGAGCATCCAGAGTACGTTGCATTCCTTAAGTGCTTACGCATCGCGTAGCAATTGGAGGCACGAACATGATTGAAGCTGGCGCCCAGCTCTACTCTAAATGATTTCATTGCGATGCCGATAAAATTGTCGCCAGCGAAATGTTCACGACTTTGATTTTGGCCGCCATAACATTAATTTCAAACGAAATTACACATACACAACAGAGAGGGAGACAGAGAGAGAGAGAGACATGACAAACAATAAGAGCTGGAGGAGCATACACCAAACACACAAGGCCTGGGATAAAAAGTTTGCTTATCTACCGCTGGTGAGCCGCGACTGCGACTGTGACTGGGATTGGACTTGGGATCGGGACCTGCAGCGGCGCTCATTTGCCTTTGACATGCGAACGTTTCTGAACCTGCGCCTAGCTCTTGTCGCTGGTTTGTGGCTCGGCTCCCAAATGAGAATTCAATAAATTTTAGCAAATAGCCCCGGGCAAGTCGGCAACAGCAACAACAACAGCAACACAATGGCCATTTGGCGTCGTTAGTCTTTTTGGCGACGTTTAACATGAATATGCAGTGTGGCTAATGTGGAGCCCATAAACACTTCGAGCGGCAACATGAATGGAGCTGCAGCCGCACAAACAACAGATGTCCCCACTGAGCGGAGAAAGAAGAGACAAAGCGAAACAGGTTGCTGCCTGCCTACGTGTGTGGTGGTTAGCTGGAGCAGAAAGTTGGGGAATCAGCCGCTTAACAATTGTTTGTTAACGCGATTTGAAATGAAACGAAATGCCACCGTCGAAGATTTGCAATTTGGGCAATAGCCGTGTCTCGCTCACTCCGGCTACCGGTGATCGGTTTGGGGCCAGCTCTCAAAGATGCCGCCGCATTTCCGTTGGCCAGCGCAACAAGTTGCATGTGTGAGGCAACGACTCGAGCAATTTTGCATGTAAATGGCAAACAACTACAACGTGAAAACATCAATTACATTTGCTCTTACCTCGCGGCCAACTGCTCGCCAGGATTACCTGCCGATCGTCGCGCTCAATCAGCGCACTGGCACTGGCGCTGGCGCCAGCATTTAAGATGCGGCTCTCTCTGATCTGCTGATAAGCTCATGTCGTCGCCGTTGTAGTTCTTTTTCTTCTTCTTCTTCTTGCTCTTCTACTGTTGTTGCTATTGCTGGCGCTGTGAAACGGGAGAGCGAACTGTGCAGCTCTCTGCGAACCAGTGTAAGCTTGCGGAGCTGGAACTGGTTTTTACGGCCAGCACGCGAAAGATAGAATAGACGCAATTATGTATACAACAGCAAAAAGTGAGGTAAACAAAATGGAAGAAGCACACAAAATAATTTCAAAATATATATGTATGTATGTATAAAGAAAAGAACAAGAATTAGTAACAATTCATATGCAAGGTCAAGCGAGATAATGGGACACCAGATAAAAGTGATTCGTGTCAAAAGTGGTGACACACCGAAGCTGAAATACGCTAACGGAATATGCATGTGTATGTTTGTGTGTATGTATGTATGCAGACCAATTGCCACTATGGGCGTTGTGGAGCAAATTTTGGTAAATTATTAAAACTGATAAATTGCACTAAGGTTAGTTACAAATCAAATGTAGATCAATTTTATATTTTTATTATAAATTATTTTTATGTATTTTTAGTTAACCTTAAAAAAATAAAGGCATATCTATGTACATATAATAAAATATATATAAAATAATAGTATGTAATATACAAATAATATTTTTATAAATCACCTACATACATATGTTTATATTATACTTATAAATATCTCTCAAATTAGCTTTCCTTATAAATATGCTAAGTTTCGTACAGACACTATATACACTATGTATACTATCAATTGGATGATTTGATTCTGATTAAAACTTAAACACCTTTCACTCGGTTGGACATAGCTGTATTGATAAGAGAGAGAAGGAATACTGTATATACTGTAGCAGCCTTCGATAGTATATGTATGTATAAATATCAGTATGTTTTGATCTTTAAATAAACTTAAATAAATTTATTATTTTATAATTAATAATATAATAATTACATTCATTAGACACCCAACTAGCCTAGCCTAAATACCAAAAGTTCTCTACCAAAAATTGTGGTTGAGTTGAAACTTTTCCCCTACTTCCTCGTCACATCCCCACATCACATCACGATCGACATCACGATGGCTGTGGCCCTTTAATGCTTCAATAAGAAAGGCCTTTTCTGAAATTCTTGTAAAAAATCTTTATTTGCTCGCATTAAAATGCCAAAGACAATAAATCCATTACGAAATCATTTAAACAATTAAAATTGCATAATAAATACTTAGGATAAATACTGACGGCAAATACCTGGAAATCTTAATTAACTGCAAAATATCACAATATCAAACCTACGGACTACGCAACTAAACGCTAATTAAATGTATAAGGCACTTAGGAGCAGCAACTAAGCAGCTGAACAACTGAAATGGGAGCGACGGCTAAGACGAGACGCTCACTCCTAATATGTCCAAGATGCTGAAGCTGCTCCGTTTGGGCTTCGGCACCGCAGCAGCAGCAGCGGCGGCGGCGGCAGCAGCGGCAACGGCAACATTGGCCATACCAGCGATTCGGCTAATCGATTCGGATTCCAGGCCGGGCTCAGGTGCGCTTGTCGTGGTGCCCACAACGTCCACAAAGGTATCGGTCTCTGGCTCGGCGGCCGAATCGCAGCCAGACGAGGAGGAGGAGGAGGCGCACGACGAATCGGGCGATGGCGGCGAATAGGCCCAACTTGGATAGCTGGCGATGTGTCTGGCATAATCAATGCATGCCAGGGGCGGCGGCGGTGGCGCTGACAGATAGAAATTGGCCTCCAGAGTATCCAGCAGGTAGTGGCGCGGCACTACGAGCCCACTCGCTGGCTGTTGGGGCGGCAGCAGGGACAGCTCCTCGGTGAGACGCAAACGTTTCGCCACCACGGACGGCGCGACTGTGAGCTCCACATCGCTGACGGCTCCCGTTACGTCTGCATGCGCAGGCGCAGAGGAGTCGTCGTTGAGCTTGCGCTTGCAGCGTGATTGGCCTGTCTCACGGAAGCCCTTGGCGAAGGGATTGTTGTCGATCTTGAGCTTCGTAATGCGATCGTTCTGCGAGCGAGGATCGATTAGAGATTAGTAATTGGTCAATTGACTTATCGGGGGGCATATTACACACCTGATACGCCGTGACAGCTATGAACTCCGTCTCGGGGAAGACGTAGGCCTGCTGCGGGGCCCAGGGTATTTGGGTCAGGTCGGCTGTGCGAATCACATGCAGTCGTGGCTGGTACTTGTGCATGCTGGCCAAGACTATCTGTGGGCAGATAAGAGAATATTGTGAGATAAGTGACTGGGGGTAATTGGATGCAAAGACTACACCTACATGTCCATTGTTGTCCAGCGTGTTGTTGGTTAGCTTCACTTTGCTGAACAGCAAAGCCTGCGACTGCCAGTGCTTGCCTGTGGCGGGGCTGTCCGGGTGCAGGAACATGCGCTGGGGACTCTGTGGCTCGGCGCCGCCAGCCGGCACCCATTGGGAGCCGGAGAACTTGTAGCGGCAGTCACCGATGGGCACCATTTCGAGCAGCACGCAATAGTTGGCCTCCTCCTCCAGCCCGCTGAGCGAGACGCGCATCGAGGGGAACATGCGTCTGGATAAAGAAGGCAATCACAATATGGCGGTTACTGACATGATCTCATTCGAGGGCTTATCTCGCTGCTCTGCATGCCACAGTTGTGAATCCGAGATAAGCGGCGCAGAGATACGCTAAGCAAACGATAACTAAACATACCTTCCACTCTTCGTGATGATCATCTCGGTGCCGATGTGATGGAACTGCTGCCACAGTTCATTGTTCTCGAGCTTAGCTTCCACGCCCGGCAGCGAGGGCTGCGCCACTGGTGGCGCCACGAAATGTGTCCCGAAACTGGGCAAAAGGCCGCACAGCGGATCTACATGAGATGAGAGAGATGATGGAAGAGATGTTCAAGCCGTCGGCAAAGCACAAATTACACACATACCTGGCAGGCGTTGCATAATTTGCTGGCGATAAAGCTCGTGCGCAATCTGCTGCTGCATGCGCAGATCGGCAATGTTCGGCATTGCCAACATTGTTTTAGTTGTAATCACAATATTATTGACAAATAATAATATTGACGTCGACTTTATGGATCACTGTTACTTTCTTCTAATTCAACTCAGAATCTCGATCAGTTATTCTTTACTGTTTGTCGCTCACTAACGAACTGCTCGCCTCGCCGTTCAGATTGAAACTGTTGCGCTCTGAATTTCATGCGCTCGCAACTCGATTCCAGCAGAATTCAGTCAGCTCACTTCTCAGTCTGCGTCGTCGTATCAGGTAGCTGCGCGACTTGTTTCTCCGCTCAGGTTCCAGTTCCAGTTTGCGCTCTCACGACTGCAGAGCCCTCATTGGTCGCTGCTTGAGGCACAGCCTGTTATCTCGCTCCCGCTCGTGATTGCGCCATTTTGAGCGAGTTTTTCTTTGGCGGGGCTAAATGATGGGCGCCCATATTGCTGTTGATAACATTGATTGCATTGGGGAAATCTCTTTGAACTAAACATTCGGATATTAATGCTAATGGTAATGAAAATGGAAATCTTTTTCATATAGACCGCAGTATAATGGTCTATTAGCCTAAAATAGCTTCTACAGAAAAGAGGAATAGAGATTTTCTGAATTCGAAATTTTATTAAAATGAACTGTGCTAAAAATTAGGCCAAAGGTGAGTTAGGAGGTAATCTAATTTGATCATGCAAATAAAAAATATATTTTTAGTATTGATAGAGTAAAAACGATCGAGAAGATCTATATACTGATTACTTAAGCTCAGTTTTTCCAAATTTAGTTTTGTTTTTTGTTATATATAAGATTACTGTATAAGATAAGCTTCCATAGAATTGATCAAATGAGAATATTATTCTTCTATAAAGAAATTGTTATTAGGATATTTAAAAGAAACTTGAAGCTTGGTTGCTTGGAATATCTGAAAAATTATATCAAGACCTTTTTATAATCTCATTTTAATATGTCTTTTAATCAATTATATATAATAGAATATCATATTTTTATTTTAATATTCCATTTTTAAGGGCTTACAAATCTCTTGATAAGATCTTTAACAAAAATAAATATTTCAAGTGCTTTTTTCGGATTGCACTTTTGAATGCTACATTTCTGTGTTTCGACTTTGTGCTCGAATCACAATCGACAGATCATCTCCCAGCTGGCTGAAGAGGATATATGTTAGTATGCGAGCCTTATCGAGGATCAGCGTACAAGATACCGTTCGTGTCTCGCTACCGTTCGGTGCAACCAAAGGGCGATCCGCCCGCCGATAACTGGCCGTAATCAAATGTTAAACGGAACTTGTGCAGCGACGTTAAATGGGCGCAACAATTTGTTGAGGAACATCAAACTGGCGCCAGGGCCAAGCGACAGCCGCCACGTCCACTTGACTGCCAGTCGCAGTCGCAGTCACCTTTTGCTATGTGCACTGCCACTTGTCCTGGGAACAGTGGGATGACAAAAATGACGACGACGGCGTCATTGTCGGCATCATCTCACAGGCAAGTCATAAAAATGATCACACTTTGTGCAAAGGGATGCTGCTTCTCTGCTGCTGCTCTTCTTGTTTTTGTTGTTGCTGCTGCTGCTGCTGCTAACAATCGTTTCAAAAGATGCGCACTTTATGGCCGAGCGATGAGCGACAGCTAACAACCGACCGCCGACTGTTTCCGACTGTCTATCGGCCGTTTTGGGTATTATTGTTATGATTATTGTATGTTTGTGGGTCGGCTCTGCAATTTATGTTTATTGTCTAGACCCTAAAAAGAGACGGGCAGACAAAAAACCGCAACTGACTGACCGGAACACCTGAGGTCCTGCCCCATATAAAAGTGTCTCATAATATGCATAAAATAGATGACTGCAAATGCAAACCGAAACTCTTTCTCGATAAGAATCCAAGAGCGAAATCCGCAGCCCGAGTCATTAGCCAACTGAATATCCGGTCATTTGACTAGCTTTGCAGAAGCCGGGCTCAGCATTTCCGCACTAAGTGCACTTCCTATCTGCGCTGACTCAGGCAATTAGTGTTCCCGTATAGTAGTCACGGGCCAGACGGATTTGCGTCATTAGCGCTTGTCTCGCAACTATGTCGTCCTCAGCTCTCGGTTCTCGGCTTTCATTGCCTGCTCCCGGAAAAACCCAAGGAAATCTGAGCATTCATTCACTAATTGCGGCCCCTTGGCTTTCAATTTAGCATATTTTGTTTCGCAATGCGCTTAGTCTGCTAGATAAACATCGGAGCGATTTGCACATGAATCAGACATTTAGATTTATTGTTGCTGTTGCTTTGGATTTTGGCTTAGAATGTTTGACATACATACATATAACTTATACAATATGCGAATCATCACACTCAAGCCACGTATAATACGGTGTAACTCTTAAACCTTATCACTACATTTAACTATATGACTTATGTATTCCATGTTGTTATTCAGTTTCGTATTCTGTTCTTTGTGTATTTGTCGTTAGTTTACTATAATTTGTTTATCACAGCTATACGTTTAAACATATACATATTCAGATATATATATTTTCATAATTGAATTGCTTTTTTTTGTAGTTTTCTTTTTCTTTTCATTTCATTTTTGAAAAATATGTTTTATAAAATACCAACATATATGCATAAGCACACATACACACGCACACATCTATATATATACACACACAATTGCAAGAAACTTACAAGTATAAAAAATTCAACACGAAAAATGTTGATAAAAATATAAAAAGTAGGGCTTTTGATTAGAATAGATATTTAACAACATTTCAGCAAGAATCACGGGCCGCGAACATTGAGAATAGAATATTTTGGATAATAGAGGCTCGATACACTACTGATATGTAGCTCCAACACCAGTGGGCGGCTTTAGGACAGCTCAAAGCCTGTGTTGCTGCTGACGGCGTAGCGCAGTTTGTCCCGCAGCGTTGACTTTTTCTGGTAGTTGGGCAGCTTCAGCAGATTGAAACACGTGGATGACGTGGGCAGCCGGTTGAGCGGATCCTTTTTACGTATCGTAAAGAAGCCGCGAAAGACGCTGCCAATGGTGTCTCCTGTGTCCTCATCATCGCCCACCTCGACGCAACGTATGGAAAAAGGCGGCTCGAGGTGAGCGAAGCCCAAGAGTGGAGGTTTCGAGCAACTCGTAACGAACTATAAATATATTTATTTAGTAAACATTAAAAAGATTAATATACTTCGACGTACCTTAAGAAATAGTTTGCGCTCTTCCTCCGTGAAATCTTTGCCCAGTATATCCCAGAGCCAGCCGACAACGCGATGCGAGTCATGAAAGCCCCCATAATACTGCGTATGCCTACGCAAATCCTTTAGGTCCAATGGCGCCGTGTCACCAGAAATAAGACGTTGCAGTTCCGGCGGAGAAAACAGCGATAGCCACTCGGGATTGACAATGCTGCGAAAGCCGCGATTGAAAGCTTGCGTTTGCTCCCGAATTTGGGTGTTCATATGGAAATAGGCCATGTAGTGTATGTAGACCAGCTTGTTGTGGTCGTTTACTACACGCGCCTTGCCACCTGGATGCAGCTCGTGAGTAACTATCTTCCCCATGACATCCTGATCCACGGAGAAGGTCAGATTTAAGTCGGCCACATCCTGCTTGTAGTGCTTGATGAAGGTCAGGCTGCGATAAAGTTCGTTGTCGAGTGAGGGCAGCTCGTCCATGCAAGAGTAGAGCGCTTGCTGTGTCTGTCCCAGCAGCTGGGAGAGAAAGAAAGAAGCGAATGGCACGTCCACGACAATGCCCTCGTAAACAGCCTTGCCAAGCATCCGTCCCACAAATTCAAACAGCTGCAAATGATTGTCTTGCACATAGGATATGGGCGATGGATATAGTCGCTGATCTGAGGTGGTTTTGAATAGATTTAAGGATGGATCGAATACTTTCTTTATGGTTTCCTCCAGGAATTCCTTGAACACGCCATCCTGGTCAATGCCCGCCTCATGAAGGCCCTGCTGATTGATGAAACGTACTCGAATCACCCCCTTCAGCGCATGGGTCGGCTGAACGGCCAACTGGCGATAGCCATCCTCAACAATGCGGTCTCTATGTATGACAATCAGCGCTGATCGCGGAGAGGCACATGCACTCTCTGTTAGTCCCATCACAGCTTTCTCGTTCTGTACGAACTTTCTGAACAGCTTTACGCGATCTTCGTGCGGTATGATGTGTGGCATTTTAGCCAGCAAAAGCATTGCGTTACGTTTGGCCTTCTCTAGATCATTTATGAAAGTCGATGGCTTGATCTCCGGTATCAGCCAGTGATTGACGGGGGTGAAGGGACGTCGGCAGTCACGACGATATAGGCAAAGCAACAGCGTGTGAAGCGAAACAAATACAGGATTATTCAGAACGTTTTTGGCGCCTAGTTAAAAGAATACGAATTATTAGAGAAACATTTTCATAGTAAATTCCCAAGCCATACCCATAATGTTATCATTAATCAGCTTGTATAATATATTATTGAGAAAATAGGTTAGCATAACGTAGTCATTCAGCCGAAAGGGATTCTGCTCGGTATACATTTCATACTCGTCCAAAATGCTGTCCAAAGAAATTAGAATCAGTTCTGTCATATAGAATCAATAAAATTCAATAAGACTCACGTCACATAGTGCGTCATGCAGTCACAGAAGAGCATAAGCATGGCAATCTGTGGCCTTTGTCCCACTGTCTCGGATCTCAACAGGTCCAGATATTCCTTCATGCCGCAGTTGGGTCCCAACGAGGTTAGCAGCAACCAAATGTCGTACAGCACATTGTCATTATAGCAAATGCCCGTCAGTATGTCCAATTTCATTTGGGAGAGTGTGCTCAAGGCTGCGTAATACATTCCACAGATATGTGACACCTGAAGGACATCGCTATTGTCCAGTTTGCGCCATTGCACCTTTGGCTGCTTGCCAGCGGCTGTTGAAAGCAATCCACTGCCACGTGTGGAGCTCCGTTCGAGCGCGCGACGCAGCAAATTGCTTGTTGATGGCTGCTGTGGTGAGTGAAACTCTATGCGTTCGTAGTTCTCATTGATTCCCTTCAGCAAATCACCCAGCAGCAACTTAATGCACCGATGATCCCACAGCATGTGAAACTGTTTCTTAATGATTGGCACATTCTGATTTTGTGCAGGCTCCCCACAGGGTGTGTGCCAGCCGAGCAGCTCGTGCCACTGTGTGAACACGCCTTTGGTGGTCACTGTATTAGGTATTAGTTCCAGCAAAGATGTCGTAGTGTCCTACAACAACGACAATAATATAACAAACCAGATATACTTAATTCATGTCTTGTCTACTCACAGTCAGCAGCGGATAGGCCGATTGCTTAGCTTCTGCCAAGTTTTCTATATTGAACATATTTACAATGTTGCCCAAATAGGCCAGAGATTTGGTTCCCGACATGCTCGCAGCGAACTCCTCGAACCACTGCAAGTCCTCCGATATGCCAACAGCACGCCTTAGCACTGACATCGAGCTGAACTGCTCAATGCACTGCGGAACGCTCTGATGCAAATGATAAATTAGCGCCGGCACTGAAAGTATTTCGGTTAGAAATTGCGAGAGCAAGTTGCGACTAAAATCGCTATCGGCTAAAGGTCGCAGACAGAGCGTGATTATGGCAACAAGCGTCACTGGTTTGACGGACAATTCCTCGCGTGCGGTTCCTTTAAGCAGTATGATCTGTTAATATGGATAATAATAATAATATGAATACATATAGAAATAATTGACCTAGTTTTATCGTAGCTTTGCTTACGCGCATGGTCTTGTAGAATCCGTGATGCACCAAGTGCCCCTGAACGTTGCAACAGATCTTCTGCATAGCCGGCTGCAGCCGCTCAAATTGGGCATTACGCAATATAGCCCAAGACTTGGGAGCGGTGAACACAATAAGAGTGTGTAAGAAGAGAGCGAGCGATATGCTATCGGTATGATTCTCTGGCTTCAGCTCTGGCAGCAACTGCATGCAGTTGGTTAACAGCTGCTTTATGTGTCCTATCCAGGGCAAACTGCGATCCTTGTGCAAACACAATGCCGCATAGGATATCTTTGGATTTTCGGCTTCCATGGCGCGGTTCACATAGCGACAAATGCGCTCCAGGCGATCTCGCATACGTCCATCGTTTTTGTCCAATTTGATTTGTGTTAGATAGCGACGCAGAACAGGATACACTAGAACCGCGGGCTGCAGTTCTGTATCCTTTTCATCCTGTTCACCTCCATGACTCCCCATAAAGAGAACGTCAAAGTCGTTGCTGTGAATGTAAGAATTTGCTTAAATTTAAATTGATGTATATATTTAGATTATCTTACATTATGCATTTCTGATATTTGCTGCGGGCAACAAATCCTTTGAGAGTTGCTTGCAACAAAATTGCGGCCTCTTCACGTCGCTTCTCAAGGGCCCGCTCCTCCCGCGCAGCTTTTGTGTGTTCCAAAAAGTTGTTTTTATACGATTCCGTTTGAGCAAACATTTTGTATACAAGAGTGTTATATGGTTTTTGTTGTTTTTCTCTAGATAGGAGCAGCTAGTTTGTTGTTTTCGTTATTGTGTTGTGATTTCGATGGGTTATATTGCACAGCAATTGAACGATACGCAGTGTAAACTCTCTATTTTAATGTGCATTGCATTTTTAGCTTGCAGCAGCGCTCAATTTCCCAATAACTATTTTTCATTTTCCTCTGCTTCAGTATATTGTATGTGAACAAGTTGGGTTGAGTAAATATTCTAACAGGGTGGCAGCACTATCGGTATAAATATCGACGACTTTAACAACGATAACATGGTATAATTGGTTCATAAATCGGCAAAATTTTGTAAATACGTCTCATATCTGCACTTAAATACAATTTACTTAACAGTTCCTAAAATATCTCCTAAATAAAAATTTTCTTGTTTAGTTGTAACATTGTTTATAGTTGTCAATTAATTTTTATTAAATGTGTCATGATAGCAGATACATATACTAGATGATATATCGAGCCAGTGCTCAGATTGCGAAACAGTTCATATGAACTAGATCGTAGCGAACAGTCTTAACTTTATTTGTCATCTCCATCTCCAGCAGCACTTTCTATGAGCGAGAACGTCGTCGCGTTTGCGGGAATTAATAATTAATTAACTGTAAAAATATAGTATAAATTTGCACAACAATAAAAAATGCCTACAACTGCGAGCGGATACAGTTGTGTGCAGTTTTATTTCGTTTCATCCCAAAATGTGTTGCGTGCACGCGCAAATATGTCGTGGTGATGCCAGAGTCAGCTAAAAAAGGCGATGTAGTATGATTTTGCAAGACGTTGAAAAACAGAATAACAAAGCGAAGTCAAGGTGAAAATTATACAAAAATTAATGGATGCATGATCCGATAGCATATGCATATCAAATTAACGAAATATGCTCGTATTTCGGAACGATCAAAACTGTGTGAAAATAATTTCAAGGTTTGCAGCGTGAGCAAGCGAATAGAAAGCAAAAGGTAATTGAAAAATAGAACGATTTTGGCACAAGCGCAGAGCGCAGTGTATAGTCTATGGCTATGTTATTGTGTTGTTGTTAACGTTTTGTCTACGGCTGGGTGGGTGGGGCGTGATTTGGGGGCAGCTGGTCGTCAGCAGCAGCAGCAAAACAAAACAGCGAGCGTGTTTGTCGCGTATATATGTATGTATGTGGACGGCAGAAGCACTTGCCCAAAACGGAACGGAAAGTGAGTGCAATTGAAAAGAAGCGACATGAAAACAATTGTATTGCGCTCTGCCTGCGAAAGCAGTCACAACAACAATAACAGAGGCAGAGGCATTGCGAAGATGATGAAGAAGAAGAGTGCAAATGCCTGCCTGCTTGCCTTTGCTGCTTTGTAATCTCATGTAATTTGCCGCAATTTTTACTTGTGTGTTCTGGCTGTTTCCGTATTGCGTGCGTGCGTGCGTGTGTGTGTGTGTGTGTGTGTGTGTGTGTGTGAGAGCGCTTTGCTTTGGGGTCGGTAGGTCGTTTTGTAGCGAGCGACATATTGTCGCTTGCATTCCGCTACATTCGCACACATACCAACACAGACAGCTGTGTGAGCAGTCATGTATGTGTATGTATATGTTTGCAATTGCGATGCTCTCCCCCACTGTCGGCGTTGAGCGGCGGCAGCCGCTTGCATGTTCCTTCGGCTGTCAGAAAAAGGCGCGCACGTTCGGTCCGCTTTGTTGCTGCTGCGGCTGAGACTTGGTTTTGCAGGCTCCACCATTTTAAAAAACGCCAGCTACATTAGCTGACGCCACCAATACCAATACCACTACTAACGCCAGCGCCAATCAACGTCATTCTCTCGGCTGCTGCTGATGCTCTGGTTTAGGTTCTGGGGTTGTCCGCTGCCATTCCCATCCTCAGTGCTCCTCATAGCGTGCCCGCTGCATCAATTATAGGCTGTGCCGCCTGCTTGACTTCGTTTCGTTAAATCCTCATTTCTGTTTGTGTTTATTCGAGTGCAGATAATCAAACTTATATTGTGCATGCAAAATACAAATACGGGAAAAGAAAAATGCCAAGCGAATGCGATCGCTCTTGCTGAGTTAGCTGAGTTAGCAGCTACGTACGAACCACCGCACAATTGTGAGTACCCCACAACGACGGCTCGTCTGTTGTTGTTGTTGCTATTGTTGTTTTATATAGCTTATTCGTTTCTCTAAATATGTATCGTTTATTGAACTTTTGTAAGAATTGACAGCTATTGTGGGTGCCTGTGCTATATTAACGGCAACTCTGATATTGACACATAACCTCAAACATAGAAACTGTTCCATGCCTAGTTACCGTTACATGGAAGCGCGGCATTGGCGAAAAAATTTATACATGTTTGTATTGGGTACGATGTATTTAGCTTTAATATCGTACAAAAGCAATTGTGTGCTACAATTAAACAAAAATGTGAAATCCCACCTTTAAAATAAAGAAAGAAAAATTAAAAAAAAAACCAGTAAATTCCACTTGACCACTCTTTAATACGGTAATTGGGTCCGTTATGTTTTAATGCTTGCTCATGTGCACACATACATGAAGGCATATTCATATACATGTATACATGTGTGTAGATGTATGTACATTGACACAGCTGCATTGCCGAGAGAGCTTTAAAATTGTAACAGTAGACAACAACAACAACAGTAACAGTAGCAAAAGCAATAAAAAAAAATCGAAGAAAGTCGCTAGCGAACAACAACTACAACATCTACTGTAACAAGCTTTATTATACCCGTTCGAAATGAGCACAGCGTATAAAAGAAGAAAACACAAATGAAATGAAATAAAGCGCAACAGAATTAAAATTAAACGAAAAGTATAAATCAGAAAAACCCTAACCACACTTCTGATTCCGAATCTTTCCGTTGCCGCGCGCCCTCCCGAGCGCCCCCATATTAAAGCTAGACATGCCTTAACCTAATAGGTAAATAATGATTTTCAAAATGTGTAGTATTATTATTGATTTATCGCCATTGCGACCGCCGCCTTCGCCACCGCAAAGCTCCGAGCAAAGGTGTTATGTACCAAACTCGTTATTTATTTATTTATTTTTCTGATAAGAGCCGCCCCGAAGGTGCCGCCCGACTTCGGAACAGGCTACAATGAATGCTAATTTTTTTCTTTTTCACATTTAATCATAATTTTGATTTTCGCTGTCTTATTTGTCAGGTTGCAATTTTTTGTTATTGTCGCCGCATTTGTAAATTTAATAAATTAGCAAAAAATTGATTTGATTAACTCTGAATGTTGTCGTCGGCGCGGCGTCGTCGCCGCTTGACATCCATTATCGCCCGAAATGGGAGCAAAAACGGCAGCAGCAGCTGCCAAAGAGGGGTAAAAAGTGTTTCCATTTGTGACGTGATTTGCGCCGATCACGCGGCTCCAAATCGATCCAATGCACGCTCCACACTTATTTCTATAGAAATCCAATGCGAATGTAAAAATAAAGTCGATTAAATTAGAAAATAAATATAAATTTCGTATACATATGGGTAAAATGCAACTGAATCTTTCTACTTGTAGTATTGAGTATTTATATTAAACACAGTAATAAATAACTTATTCTATTTTACGTTTACTCTTCCCATTTACAGT
This sequence comes from Drosophila mercatorum, assembly GCA_961210405.1. NCBI lineage: Eukaryota > Metazoa > Arthropoda > Insecta > Diptera > Drosophilidae > Drosophila > Drosophila mercatorum. Next base: position 22,360,834 of record CAUIUS010000004.1, on the reverse strand, counting down.
ACTGGCAATTGAGCCTATAACTGAACGAACAAGCAACGCTCACACACACTATAACCTTAACTGATTGTAATCATAACTAATTGATCAACACGATAATATTTATTGAGATATTAAAGAAGTGCAGAAACAACGATATGAAGTACGCAACAGGAACAGACAATGCGCTGCCCACTGGCGGCAGCAGCAGCAACACCGATACCCAAAATGCATTAAACGAATTGCAATCAGGCGTCACAACCACACAACAACAGCAGGAGCAACAACTCGCAGCAACGACAAGTTGTGGCCTAAGCACGGCCACCGCTTCAACTCCAAATTTAAACCCAAATACAAATCCAAATCCTAGCAGCAACAACCAAATTGATACCAATGCTAATAGCAGCGACGCGACACCAGCAATAGCAACTGCAACCGCAACAACATCATCGACAACGGCAACAAATGCTTTATTTTGCGAGCAGGTGACGACAGTGACGAATCTGTTCGAGAAGTGGAACGATTGTGAACGCACAGTGGTCATGTATGCGCTGCTGAAGCGACTGCGCTATCCCAGCCTCAAGTTTCTACAGTATTCCATAGATAACAATCTGACACAGAACCTGGGCACATGCCAGTCGACTCTAAACAGCGTCGTCATTGACATCAATGCGAATAATCCAGCCTACTTGCAGAATCTATTGAGTGCTTACAAAGCGTGCCAGCCCAATGACTTAGTTGAGGGCCTGTCGTCCTCCTCATCGGACAAGGACTCAATGACCCATTGCTATGGCAGCGACTTTCAGATAACCAGCAGCACGAATGCAGCGCAGATGAGCGGAGATGAGCGCAAGCTGTGTGCACGCAAGGAGGATATACTGCACGAGGTGCTCAATATGCTACCACTGCTGAAGCCAGGTAACGAGGAGGCCAAGCTGACCTACATGATGCTGATTCCCCTCGCTGTAAAGGACACGGCTCAGCAGCTGGTGCCCACCGAGCTGGTTCAACAGATATTCTCCTATATGCTTATACATCCCGCCATTGGCAGCGATGATCGACGCTCGCTCAATGTGTGGCTTCGTCACCTCGAAGACTATATACAGGCGAACAAGCGCAGCAGCTTCTTTATGCAGCCGGATCAGCTGCAGCTGCAACTGCAAATGCCGACAGGCGCCATATCGGACAGCTCGTCTTCGTCCTCCTCATCGTTGGGCAATTTGACGCGCAACGTTGATTGGCAGACGATTGCGCCGCCAAGCAGGCACCACATCAAGCAGCTGCCTAGGCAACCAGGTGAATGGCGAGGCAGTGTTAGCGGCTCCTGTGGTTCGATTAATCCACTCTGTGATAATTTAAATGGTATTACACTGAACGAATTAGCATCTAGTCAGAATAGCTTAGGACTCTCCCTGGGCAGCAACTCGTCACTGGTCAATGGCGTCGTTGCTGGCGCCGCTGCCGGCTCCATCTTGGGCATTGGCGGCAACGAAGATCATGACACCTCGTTCAGCAAGAACGGCACGGAAATCCTTGACTTTGAGCCAATGCTCTGCGAAGGTGCTAGCAATGGCACTGCTGATACAAGCGGCATATGCAGCGCTAGCCTTAACCAGCAACAGGTGGGTGAACATTTCATTGAAATATTTAAGTATTATTATTACTCGATAGCTAATAGAATATGTGTATGCATGTATGTTTACAGACTGCTGCGCAAGCTGCTTCAATAATTCCTCAGCTGTTGCACACGCCGCCGCCACCTCCACCCCCGCACCAAATGGCATACTCCTCCATACTGATGGGATATGTGGGCGACCAGTTTGGTGACGTCAACCGCTGGAGCCTGGACAGCAAGATTGCAGCGCTGAAGACACGGCGCTCAAACAGCCTGACCACTCAAACGATCTCCAGCTGTTCGTCAAACTCATCAAACTCGTCTGTGATTACGGTTAACGACAACTGCTCCAACTCAACAGAGAACTTGGCTCAGTTTGCGAACAAGCCGCGCAGCTTCTCGCTGTCCATTGAGCATCATCGCGCTAACAGTGCACTGCCGAACAGTACCTCAGACACCCGCCTTGATGACTTCAAGCCCAGCTACATTAAATTCCAGACTCGCAATGTGGGTATGTCTGGGATAGGGCTGTGGCTAAAGTCGCTTCGTCTGCACAAGTACATTGAACTGTTCAAGAATATGACGTACGAGGAAATGCTTCAGATTAGCGAGGAGTTTCTGCAGAGTGTTGGAGTGACGAAGGGCGCGTCTCACAAGTTGGCGTTGTGCATTGAGAAGCTGAAGGAGCGCTCCCACATTCTTAGCAGAGTGGAACAGGAGCTGCACACGGGTCAGATGAAGATAAGCAACGCCATCGAGGAACTCACAAACATTGTGTTGACGCCCATGAAGCCATTGGAATCAAATTCTGGTGAGGACAATATTGGGCTGCGTTTCCTCAAGGTTATCGACTTGGTCAGCAATGCCTTGCAACAAGATCCCTACTGTGTGCCGGATGAAGAGACATTGGGTGTGTTCATGTGGATACTTGACCGTTCCATACACAACGAGGCATTTGTGAATCATGCCAATCAACTGAAGGAGCTTAAGTTTAAGTTGTCCAAGATTAAGATGTCCATGGTACCCAAGCTTCATCATGTGAAGACGACGAATGCCTCAACCAGCAATATGAACAAGCCCAGGTAAATCTCATATCCCATCCTACGCAGGTGGAATGTATCTAATATTTGTTCTCCTGTCCGCACAGGTGGAATGGCAAGGCTCGCAAATGTGATCCCAAAAATGGCAGTACAGATCGTATCAATCATCGCAAGAACTCAAATGATATGCTGAACTTTTCGCTGAGCTGTTTGCAGCATCCGATACAGCATCATCAGCAGCAGCAACAACAGCAGCAGCAGCAACAACAGCAGCAGTTTGACTACAACGGAGGATACCAGACCCAGCAATACAAGAGCTCCTCATATCCCAACTTTATGAATAATCCCCAGCAACAGCAGCAGCAGCAACCGCCGAAGCATCATTCGCAGCATGCACAGCAGATGCAGCAAATATTGCAGCAGCATGCACAGCACTTTCCAGCGTTGCCTCAACAGACGCCACCGCCTCATCACAGACGCTCCTTGAATAACCTAATTGTCGTCGCGGGCGGTCCACAGCAGCCTCAGCAACTGATATTTAAGCCCGGCCAGGGGATACTCACCAACAGCAACAATAATGACAACCTACAGCAGCAGCAGCAGCGCAAGCCCAGCTTAAATGGCCTCACCACTGGACCCAATTTGCTATCAGCTGTGGAGCAGCAACCAAAGAAAACGATGGCTGCTGTGGTAATGGTCAGTAATGTTAATCAAACAGAATCCAGCCAGCAGCAGCAGCAGCCACCGCAAATATTGATAAACAACAATAATAACAACAATAACAATATCATTAATAGTAACAACAACAATAATAACAACAACAATAATATATTGAACAACAATGCGATTAATCATCAGCAGTTGCAATTGCTGGCTGCTGCTGCTGCCGCCGCTGCAGTAGGTAATGGCAGCTGTTTGTGTCCCGGCGATGGTTGCGGTGACGAAGTCGTTGCCTGTAGCGCGATATGCAACAACAATAATAATAATAACAATAATAATTTTAATAACAACAACAACAGTAGGGATCACTGCCTATCTCAGCCGCAGCTCATTAACTTAAACATGGCCTCGCTTAAGGAAGGCTTTAATATGCCGCCGCACGATTATAAATTGAATGACTTCAAGAGTTTGGAGCAGCTGGAGACGCTGTGTCGCCAAATGACTGAGCAGGCAATGAATTAGGCTGTTGGCAATTAATATTTTTAACTGTTTTTCAAATTCAATGTTAAATTTTTGTGTCTGTCTGGTGGAGTATGAGTGGGTCTGTGCGTGTGAGTGTATTTTCGTCTAAGTACATTGTAGCCCAAAAGGTTTTAACGTGTTTTGTAATCGTTTTTAGTTCTGTAAGATATTGACAAGTTTGTTTAAATATTAAGTTTATTTTCTATGTTAGGTGTGTGTGTATCTTAACTTGTTTGTGTGCGCGTGTGCCTGAGCGTGTATGTGTTTAATTTTGTTTGTTAAACGAAGCGACCGCTGTGTAAGTCTGGAGCTACTGCAACCAAAGTGAAACGGCTGGCCGTTCTAAACTGACAGGGTCTAGCTGATATATAACCCCATCCTAAAAGTCATTGGCCCAGCTAGAGCACAGCTTCAGAAAGGACTCAGAGGCGCAGTTGTAAACGCTGCCAATGTTATTAATATTTAAGTTGAATATGTCAAAATGTTGTTCCAACTAATCGCAAACTGTATCCAAGAAAACAAACAGCAGCAACCAAGAACAAACCAGCATCCAAAAACAACAACTTTCTCTCTGTAGGAAAACTTGGCCAAATTTGATCAACATTTTACGCTATTCTGACGGCTGCAACCCGCTAATACAGACGTCGACGACGAAACTGCATACAATATATATATATATATATATATATATATATATATATATATTTTGCATATGTTAATAAAATATATTATGAACTCTGCATCGTGACCATGAGACTGACTAAGATTATTATATTCGCAACTATATGTAAGAACTAGAAAAGCTGGAAAAATGAAACACGATTGAAGCTACACACGATACACACAACATACGCGAATCAAAAACGTTGCTTGCTGAAAGTCACATAATGAACTATATATATATAAAAAAAAATATATATATATATATATATCTAAATACATATACAAAGGAATATATAAACAAGTATATACACATATTTATTTTAAATTTAAAGGAACATAATTGCTGAAAACAAAACTGTAAACTGTAATTGTAAACACTTAAACAAACTGTCTTATGTTCGAGTTATAATGAAATGCAGAAGAGGGTCAGGAAGAGGTTAAGCTAATGCAACACATACTGTATTTTGTATAAGTAGTAAGGATATAAGCCAAAAACACACACACATGTTGTTAGACATTGTATTGCGTACATATATATACATATACACAAATATTAAAAATGTTTTGTTTTGCTTTTAGGCTTATTGTAATTCAATTGTTTAATTGTAAACACGTGCTGTATATGATATATGATAATGATGGCAATCGATTATGTTATGTTATTTTAAATTGTTTTGAGAATTGCTTTACATGTTGATGTATGTATATATATGCATATTTGTCATATATCGATCGAGAATGCTTTGTAACTAAGCTTAAGCTAAATCTAAACGAGAATGGACCGCTGGAGCCCATAGAAAATTGTAAGAACTTAAAAACAAATTGTTAGCTTAAATTCTAAATTGTGTGTTAAAACTGAACGAAATGCATGAAAATTGCAGGAATGTATATACATATATGGCTGATGCTTGACAAACAAATCAATTGGTTTTTATTTCAATTATAAGAAACGACAACCACACACCCACAAATAGACCCACCCACACACATACACCAATAACAACAACCAAAAAAGAAACTATTCTGTTGAAGCTTGCGGTAAAGAAATGCATGCAAATTATATATAGACAAAATTGATAGCCATAGCAAAGTTCAAAATACAAAAAGTGGTTTAATAAGTAAAAGTTCAACTATTCAAAATATTGTCAAGTTAATTAAATAGTAAATAAATCGAGTCAAGGTAGATCCAAGAAGCAAGAGGCGAGGGCAAGGCGGAGGCATAGAACGAAATGAATCAAATGTGAACATTCGAGTGTACCTATTACCAATACACATATACAAACGAGCATATATATATTTATTTATTTTAAATAAATTATTTCAAAAACAAACTTCTCAGTGTTTGTATGTGTGTGTCCCAACTTGGTTGCCTAACAACAAAGGTTGCCATGCGTGCTCGTGTTGTTTGAAGGATAACGTGCGAGGTCTTTCAACTGACATATCGGGCACACACAACTGTTGAGAAGAAATCGAAACATATATATATATATATATATATATATATATACATATTTATAGAAAAATACATAAATTTATTGAGAGCAAAATTTGAACTATTAACAATATGCACAGGCATCGCTATAATAATGTGCAACTCGATGGGCTGTCTGCGGGTCTGCTACGGCAGCAGCAGCAGCAACAGAAGGAGCTGCCGCTGCCCCTGGGAGGGCATTCAACTGGTGAGAATGAGGAGCAGTTGCCAATTTGGCCGAGCGAGCGCATTGGTCCGGGCGGCAGCGGCGCCTTCCACTCTCCAAAAGTGGAGTACAGCAAGGAGACGGCAGACTTGCTTAAGCGTAAGTAGAATCCGAGTCCTGTATACCATTTAGCTTGCTCCCGTTTGTTCGCGTTGCAGTGCTCATGAAGGAGTCGAAGATGTCGATGGTCATGCGCAAGCAAATCGATAACAGCTTGCGCAGTGGTGAGCCACTTCCCCTGCCTAAGCCCTATCGCCCCAACACCAGCAATGATCTCGACAAGGAGACTCTCGCCATACTGGAGCGTGCTCGCAATGCCAAGCGGAAGAATCTACGCCAGATAGAAAGTAGCGGAGCCTATGATAAGTCCTACTTTCGCCCCAAGGTGGACAATCGCATGGTGAGCGATAAGGCCAAGGCCAGGCTTCAGTTCACCATGGCTGGAATTGAACTACCGGATCCGGCTATCAAGCCACTAAGACGTGCACGTGATGATCGTTTAGTTACCGAGCATGATTTAATCAATGAATGTGAGTCCAGCTGCTGCAACAGTTTATATAAACCTTTCTATATTTATAATGTCATCTTAGTGCTCGATCAAATCAATGAGCGTGCCGATTGGCTAGCCGAAATGGAGGCTTTGGGGCAGGGTAAGAAATACCGCCCGGAGATACACGATCAAATCTCCGAGCGCTTGCATCGCATCCGTAGTTTAGAGACAAAGATCAAAATGAAGGAAAATGGAGGCTATCGCTTCGTCGACTAGAATGGAGTTGAAAGAGAAAATGTGTTAAATGTTTAACGTATAGAATTAGTGTTATACAAGTAAATTGAACGAACTGTTGAGCAAATCAATTACTTTCTACTTAAATCCGTAGCATACCCTTGGGCGATGAAAAAGAATCGGGTAGCGCATTGTATTGTATTAATTTTATAATTTTATTAAAATTATTTACTTGATATAATATAATCGTTTTGTATAAGTTCAAATTGAATCGTGGCACATATTTGATACAGACAAAAACTGACACAGCTTAAGAATTTAAGAAGCGCAACTCAATGAAATCACGAGAACTCGCAATCGGGCATTTGGCAAAATGAGCGAACACTACAACGATTGAAAATACGTATGAATCTGTTTAAGTAATCGAATAAATTATTGGAGTATATATTCATATATAGGTAATACGGCTAGAATATATCTGTTCCTATTTTTGCGTGCGTAAATATAATATATATATATATATATATATATATATATATATATATATATATATATATATATATATATATATATATATATATATATATATATATATATATATATATATATATATATATATATATATATATATATATATTATGTATATAAATATCCACATCTATAATGCTCCATTCAAAAATAGACATTTTGTGCTACAATTGTACAAGGTCGAGGATTAACAGGATGGCATGTGGCACCGGAACTCGCCTGCGGCCTCGGCGAACCGATTCCGTATCAAGTAGCCGCTGATGACCTCAGCAACTTCGTGTGGACGGTCCTCGTGTACGGCGTGACCGCAGCGTGCCAACACTTGCATCTGGAAGCGTCCCTGCATCTGGCCAACGGTAAGGGTGCGATCAAGGCCATCGATGCTGGCCAGGAGCAACTGTTTGGGTAACCGTAGATTAAGGAACTTGTCGCTGAGACCCGAGAACCAGCCGACCCAATATTTTTCCGATTTAGCCAGGTCGATACGCCAAGTGTAGCTACAAGTATTCAGAATGCTTTCTCATTGCTCTGTCAGTTTACAATTTAGAAACATACTTCTTGGCCGCATCTGTAGCCGCTTTAGTCGTTGTGGGCTTCTTGAAGTCAACGCTTTCGGCTCCATCCTCCCCGGCATTGCCTACCTCTTCATCTTCGGAAATGCTGAATGCATTGGGAAACATGCTTGTGTGATGCGCTTCCTCTAGCACCTCCTCCGGCAGGGGAAGATCATTCGTTGCCAATTTATTCGTTGTGCAGCTGAAACAGAAAATCAATTAAAAACAAAAGCTCTTTTTCCAATGACGTCACTCACTTAATTATCTGTCCAGGCATTGAGACTTTGGCACTGTCCACATTCCGCACCTGTCCGCTCCGTATGCACCACTCAATGGCATTCGGTATACTCTGAAAATACTTAGGACGCGAGCGCAGAAAGCTTTGCATGCTAGCTAAAGCTTCCATAGCTGTGCCCTCGACGACATCGATTACAGTGATGCCAATCAGACTCGGCACCAAAGCCATATGCGCGAAATGAACAGCAATGGCGCCGCCCATTGAGTGGCCAACCACATAGATTTGTGGCACTTCCTCGGGATAGAGTTTCGTGATCAGATCCCCAATGTCCCTATAAATACGTACGCATACATTAGACCTCCCACTCACACACAAGCCATACACTTTAGCGAAGCAACAGGCTAACACTTACTTTGATAGCGTGTCTGCCGACAAGTCGTCCTCATCATCCACTTTGCTGTCCCCGTGTCCTCGAAGGTCGACGCACAGACACTGACAGTGTATCATGCTCGTCACTTCCGACTTGAAGGTGAAACGGATAGTTATGGAATATGATAATTGCTCACATATACAGCATATATATTTATACTTACACAAAAGTGCGCCCAGGTGAGCGCCGAGTAGCCCCCACCATGCAGCAACAACAATACGGGGCCTGGTTTCTCGGGTTTTTTAGTACGGTAGACTCGGAATAATCGTTGGTCGTCCACGACGACGTCTTCCTTCTCGGCGAAGAACTCATTCCACATGCATGGCTTGTAGTCCCTGATTCGTGACTTTTTAAACGAATCTCTGTAATTGCATATCAATTATATGTCATGTCCTTCATCCTCTGCCCACACACTTATAATTAGCGGAAAAAACTTACGCTCTGCCAATCCGGCCACCCGGAATGGTGGGTGGCAATTTGGACTTAAGCATTGTACGTTGTAAGCTCGACATTGCTTACGGATGGTCTGTCAAATATTTGCAGATGATGTATTAACAAAAACTTTGTATTCTTTTTTTCGTTATGTTTTCGCTGCTGTTAGGCGCCTCAAAACTTTAACATTAGCTGATATGTTATTAACAGCGCATCTAATTTGAACGGTAACACAAATAATCTACGTCTTCTGAATTTGACACAAATTGCACAACTATTCAATTATTCTATGCAAAAAAATCAAACAACAATCGAATTAAATTAATTAATTTGCTTCGCGCGAAACTTAACTTTGCAGCTGGTAACAGACTTTTTAGCTATCTCTTTTATGTTAACCGAAGTAAAAAGACATTTAACAGCACAGCTGTTGGTTAATAATTATCGATATTTTTGGCTTGTTATTAAAAGCTGATGATGCATATTTACTAATTAAAGTTGCATTTATTTTTAATTTTTTTTGTATTCATATAGATATATTGGTCGATACTCTGTTTACTATCGAGTAGCTTCTCGATAGCCAGTTATGATCGATAATTACATAATTTTATATTTATCGGCGGCTCAAATTTACTATTTAAACTGAAGAAGCCAATCATCATCAAAATAAAAACAACCAACATAAAGATACCATAACAAAGCCTGCTGTTGGCCGCATGATAAAGATATGTTTTGAATATTTACCTTAGCATAAATATGTATGTGCATAAATTTGTAATTGTTTAAAAACCTGTTTCCGAAAGCTCATAAAAATTTCTTTAAAAAGTGTAGCCATGTTGCTGGGCTACAGTGAGCATGACCTACATGGAATCCAGGCTGATAACGAACAACTAATGTAAACAAAACTGTAGACGTCGTCGCACCAATGAGACGCAACCCATACTTTTGTGATATCTGCCTAAACAAAACGGAAACTGAACAGGCTTGAATTCTCAGTTGCCCATTGGCGGTCGTAGCGTTCGCACACACTCGAAATTACAATAATTCAGTTGAACACTTATTTGATAACGGAAAAATTCAGTCCCAGAGTTCTTAGCTACTGAAAGGCTGATAATAATAGTTGGGTATGTGCACAAATAAGTACTTTCGGTCAATGAAATTCTTAAAAAGCGAAAGAGAAAGTGAATTGATTGAAGCACACTCAAAAGACCCGCCAATGTAATATTTATTTATCTTAAGTCTGGCAACGCCTGATATCAGCTGTTATCTTCAGTTATTCCCTCTCTCTCTCTTTCTCTCTCTCTCTCTCTGAATGTGTTAGGTTTTGCCGGCGCAATATGTAAGCCAAAAGTTCGTGAACTTTGCAGTCATTTTGCTCAATTTAATTAATGCAATTTGCGTCAATTTAACAACTGATGCCACACTAAAATACCTCCGAAACCGATATTTGCTAGTTAGAACATCGTTGCACATTTAATCGCTCTAATGACATTGTGATAAGGTGAGAGCCGCGCTGATAACAGGCATTTTGCACACCTTTCCCATATACATATATACATAAGTGAGTGAGTGTGCGTGTGTGTAGCTAATTTTGTTTACGTACGATTTTGTCATTTTAATGGCCTGTATTATTATTATTACGGCTTAACGGGGTATTGTGACACGTTCACACTCTTATAACAAAAACACATTTTTTCCATCGCATTGCAAGTTAAATAATGGCATCGAAAAGTGGAAACGGTACAGTCTCAGCCTCCAAGGTGGGAGACGAGCATGTCGCAGTGCAAAAGCTTCAGTCCGATGCTAAGATCTATGACCGCCTGATGGCACTGGGCGCCTTCTACAAGGAGCAATACGACGTGGAACCCGAGTTCTATGTGCGAGTTCCCGGACGGTAAGATGATGTTTTATGTAATATGCACCCATATACTTATACATACATATGTCTATCTGCCGTTAAAGTGTCAATATAATAGGTGAACACGTCGACTACTGCGGCTACTCAGTGCTGCCCATGGCCGTGGAGCAGAGCATTATTCTAGCCGTTGGCACGAACAAGGAGCTGGCCCAACTGGAGCTGCATCATCTGGACGAGGGCAAATTTCAAAGCTTTGATTGCGATCTAAATGACCTTGAGTAGGTTAAATGTTTGACATCAAATGCATTTCTGTTTACTAACTACGCTCTTCCACTGCTAGGATCAAGCTGCCCAAGACTGGAGGCCCGGCCTGGTACAGCTACTTTCTATGTGGCATCAAGGGCATACAGGAGGAGCTAGAGCAGAAGTGGCGTCCAGTTGGCATGCGCATTGCCCTCAGTGGCAATGTGCCTTTGGCCGCTGGGCTGTCCAGTTCTAGCGCTTTGGTCAGCGCCGCCGTATTGGCTACGGGCCATGCGCAGGGCATGGAGCTGGATCGCAAGCAGCTAGCCTCGATTTCGGCAAGCTGCGAGCAATATATCGGGACACACAGCGGGGGCATGGATCAAGCCATCGCCTACCTGGCGAAGCAGGGCTGCGCCCAACACATTGAGTTCCACCCAAAGCTGAAGGGCACGCCGGTTACGTTGCCCGCAGGCTGTTGCTTTGTGGTCGCCAATAGTCTTGTCCAGAAGCGGAAAGCTGCCTCTTCCGACTACAATGAGCGCGTCGTCGAGTGTCGCTTGGCTACGCGCTGGCTGGCAAAGTCACAAAAACTGCCCAACTGGAAGGAATTCATCAGATTCGTAGATCTCGAGGATGCGTGTCATCTGGATAACGCTGCATATGCGAAGCTAATTGACAAAGAATTGAAAAGGACCCTCTATACTCGCGAGGACATTTGCGAGGGCCTGGGAATCACGGAGCAGGAGCTGGAGACGGATTTCCTTACAAACAGCACTCAGCACATGCAGCAGTTCAAGCTGCGCCAGCGCGCCTTGCACGTCATTCAGGGTTCGTTATATAATGGGAGTTATAAATGTTAAACTTATCTGACTACGGTTATCCACAGAGTCGGGACGAGTTGTACAGTTTCGTCAGATTTGCGAGCAACTGCAACGGCGCTCTAGTAAGCAGGACATTGAGCAGCTGGGCAAGCTCATGCAGCAGTCGCATCACAGCCTGCGCGAGCTATACGAGTGCTCGCATCCGGACTTAGAGCGCCTCGTGGCCTTATCTGTCAAGCAGGGCGTCAGCGCTCGTGTCACGGGTGCCGGGTGAGCAACTATTCATATCTCTTAATCTGCCTAATCTAATATAAAGCGTTAATTTAACTCCGTTTACAGCTGGGGCGGTTGCATTGTGGCCATGTGCGACTCGGTAAAAGCTGCTTCCGACTACGTCAACGTACTCAAGCGGGAGTACTATGCCCAATTGCCAGCTCATCTCTTGGAGCGCTACCAGCCCAACGACTTCAACGAGGTCGTCTTCGCCACCTTTCCCAGTAATGGAGCCGAGCTATTTGTACACTAATTTAAGAGACTTTCTCTATCCTGTATATAATAGTAGCTAACTCTTAGCGCCTCCACACCATATAATATTCCTATTGATCTGTCGCACATTTTGCCAAACTAAAGTTCCAATACTTTGCTGAAGCCAATATCAATTATAATTATAATCAGTCAATAATATATATAAATTATAATATACAAACGCATGTAAAATTGCTTTAAAAAAAGTCTTTCCTTTCCGTTTTGATTTGGAAACAAAATATCCCTTAATTTGGGCCAAGACTAATTTATATAATGTATAAAAATATCTAATGTACTGGAACCTCTGAATCTAAACACAAATGATATGTAAGACAAGAAAGAATTTGAAATGATTTAATAAAACAAAGCCATAAAACCCCGAATTCCTACTTTTAATGATTTCAGGGTATAAATAATTTGATATATAATACATTTGATATATAATACATACATACATATATACATGAAGTGAAAGGAGTATTGGAGTATTGGTTTGGGTCAATGTCCGTTCGTATGTCCAGGTGAACGCAAACCATTTCGCCGCTTTTGAAGCTAGTGGTTTGAATATTTGGAAACCAGCTAGTTAAAAGACTTGAGTGTTTAAGTTTTGAAAGTAACTTACATTGATAAGCAATAACAGTGGATATATCTACGCAAATTGGGGGCGTGGCAATTCGGGTAAGCCATATCTTCTACAGTGAGTTAAATTTGTCATCAATAGACGAGTCAGAGATTAGTTTTATGTCCCATTGGAGGCAAAGCATATGGAAACAAGTCGAGACCGCTCGACTAGGGTATACCCTGAACCCTGCGAAGAACCGTCATTTCGTGCATTCTCAGTTTCTTTTATATACATATATGTATGTTCATTACAAGCAACACATACACACCCACGCACAGGCGCACGCACACACAAACGCAAGCCGCTGCGTCAGCTGTTCTTTGGCTGCTATTTGCATGCAAATTAAATGTTTAATAACTTTTTTTGTAGACGAACGATTTTGATCAAACTTGTTGGACGTGATCATGTCATCCATTTGTAAGTATGTGTCAAAGCACAAGTGTCTAGTATTTGAAATACGTGACTTACAAATTTAAGGCGAAGGGGGCATCTAAATCTAAATGCAAAATTTGAAAACTTTAGTTAGAAGGATGAATTAGATAGAATTTCATAGCTGAATTTAGATTTTCGTTTTTAATCGATAACAATAAAACGATTACCGTTATCGAATTTCTGAAACAAACTCGATATGCGCGCCCTAAACAGGGACCTACAAAAAAAATTGAAGTCTCTAGCTATTGTAGGTTCTGAGACCGACGCGTTCATACATACGAACAGACAGACAGACGGGCAGGGCTAAATCGATTCGGCTTGCCTCCCTGATCAAGAATATATATACTTTAAAAGCCTGTATTTTCCATAACATTGTGGGCTAAGTTCCAGGTACGTTTTTTGTCTACACGACTAAAGAGGCCGTAGCAAATCGGGACAACTGTATCTTCTACAATTTTGCAATATATGTATACCAATTGGGAGCGTTGCAAATCGGAAAGAATATTTCAGTGGTTTAAAGCTGGCTCCGTTGAGACCGAGAATGAGTGTCTTACAGTCTATTATGCCCGATTGCAATATTCTTACGTTTACGTAATAAATGTAATAAATGTATCTTCAACAGTTATATTTATTTAAGTTCGCTCGAAAGTCAATTTGAAATATATTGATTAAGATTCAAGGAAATTGCTTTTTTATTCAGAATATAAGTAAGCTAGGCTAAGTTATCCTTGGCAATCTTGAATGCGGCAAGACGGTGGTCGACGTAGATGATACAAGAATTTTTGATTATATTCACAGATATCAAATATCAAATTATATAGTAGACATAAGCAACAGACTACAAACTAGAATACAACAAGGCACATGGAATGCGGGACTCTTCTCCTATCTATCTGCGACTCAGATAGCCCGCGTTCTTGAAGAGCTTGTAGACCTGTTCACGGGGAATCTTCTCAGCCTCGCGGTGCACCACGGCCATTTCCTTGCGGGTGAGCAAGGACTCCTTGGCCAGATTGGCAGCAATGACTGGATCATCGTAGAACCGGGCGCTCTTCGAGAGCTCGTGCGGCAGCTCCGACTCCCACTGCGCGTTCTTCACCACCGACGGATGGGCATCGGCCGTGGCATATCCAGTGTACGGCGACGCTGGCTCGTACGCTGCTTTGGCTGTCAGGCCCAGCGCCTGATGGTAGAAGAACTGGGCACGGGCAGTGCTCGGAGCCAGCGTGAGGCAAGCGAACAGACAAAGCAGGCGGGTGGACCACATATCGTAGGCGCTGCAAGAGAGGAGAACGCATTGTAGCACATGTGAGCCGTTCAATTTTGGTTTAATTGAAGGTAATAATTGATATGGCTAATAATTTGGGTGCGTTGGCCGGTGCCGCTGGTTGGTCAGTGGCAATTTGTAATCTTTCAGCAAAAACTGTCAGTTACGTGCGTCATAAATTATTTACGGAAAAATCAATTATCGCGCCAACAAGTGGAGCGACTGGACATGGCACAACTCATGAGCACGACTCGAGCTTGACTTGCAGCAATTGTTGCTGCTGCAACTGCAACTACAACTGCAACAGCAACTGTTGCTGGCGCTTTATCCATGAACTTTTCGCAATTGACGTTTGTTTTTTTGTTATTTGCTGTTGTTGTTTTTGTTGTTGTTGGTGGTGGTGATAACAGTGGACAGCATTGGGCCTGACAGCTGCAGTCGCTGCTTTAATTGTCTGTCTGCCCCACATTAGCTCAAATACTTCACAGTCTTAGTCACAATCGAAATTAGCATTCGAATAGGCGCGCAGCTTGGCATTTGAAAAGAACCACAGCCAAAGTCAAGGTTGCGCGCTAACAGCCCACTCAGAGGCAACAACAATGCATCTCGTTGATTGTGATCTCAATCTCGATCTTTGGGAACGCCCACCACTCGACTCAACATTGGGGAACTGGAACGACACTGCACCTGGCTAGTTGGCTGGCTGGCAAAGTTGAAACAGAAACTGTAACTGAAATTCGAAAATCGAGGTGGCGTACTTTTATGTGTTTCACGTTGAATGCCACAGCAAACGAGTTTCACTCAACGCGCATTGAGCTGAACCCGCGCGAGAAGCACTCACAGCTGCCGCCGAGAGCTCGGCGCTTGAGCGGCTTCGCAGGCGTCTGTCTACACATGGCTCTATTTATTTGTATTAAATTAATTATGGGCGAAAGAGCAACAATTGCGTCGACCTAGGCCTAGGCCATAGTGTGTGCAATTAATGCGTCCGTTTTTTGTTCGAGCTGCGTAAAGTTTCTCATGCTCTACAAAATGCCCGCCAAAAAAGGTCGCCAGTTGCGCCGGTCGCTCTGTTTTACAACTTGAATGGCCTGGACAGTAATATTGCTCGACTAGGTGATACCCTGCACCCATACACCATTGGTGGACAAGACTACCTCAAGGGAAGTCTGATTGCATGTGCCTTTAATTTCCTTTCATCTTTGCTTTCGGCTTACCCGACTACTAATCTATCCATCCTCCATTCATTCAGTCACCCAAACGACTCGTTCGCGTAGAGCCGTATAGGGTATAGTTATTGTTTCTGTTACTGTATGGGTGTAATTTGCTTAGAATCGGAATCCAAATCCAAGTGCGACTGCGATTGCGATTGCGTTTGCGATTTCGAGTTTTGAAAGTGTAGTTTGACCCTGAAACTGAATGCTCAACTCGATGCTCGGTGTCTCAGCTTCTCAGTCTCGTAGTCTCGACTGGAGCGGAACGTGAAGCTGCACATGTTTGACCCTAATTTGCTGTGGCTGTTCGCTGTTTATGCTGGGGTTATTCAACCGCTGCTGTCAGCTGATGCGGAAGCAGCTCTCCACCCGGGGCTGTGGCCGAGGGAACACCTGGGTCCGCGTCTCGGTTGCCTTGAACTTAAGCGCGTAGGCGGCACAGGTGCGTGGCTCAATGTGTGTCTTTGTGGTAATTACATTGCCTGACTCTTGCCTCCGCTTCACGTCTAGGGTGTGGTCTAACAAATTGGTCTTTATTTATGGGCCGTGTCGACTTTGATCTTTAATTAATAGCCATTTGTAGGTGCACATTCAAGAGACATCATTTGAATACATTTTTTTGGCTGCATTGCTTGTATGCGACCCAAAGCTGATGCTTAAGGGAGGGACCTAAATATTGGTCTTAATATTGAATATATATTT
The DNA here is from genome assembly GCA_961210405.1 of Drosophila mercatorum. Lineage (NCBI taxonomy): Eukaryota > Metazoa > Arthropoda > Insecta > Diptera > Drosophilidae > Drosophila > Drosophila mercatorum. The sequence continues at coordinate 22,344,071 of CAUIUS010000004.1, read as the reverse complement.
TATATATTTATTTTCTATTATAAAAAGATCAAATTATATGTTTGTATAAACTTATACATATATTCTTGTATAGCTTTTAATCATTTATTAAATATTCCCAAAATATTTGAATCAAAATTACAAACGCTGAGGTTGAGATTTCTCGTCTTGAAACACCTTCAATATTATTTATACTCAAATAATAATAATCAATATAAATGATAGAAATTCAGTCAAGATATAAGATCTGTGGCATTGCATAACATAATTTAAATAATTAAATGCAAATTCCTTTACGTTTTCCAGTCGTAACTGTTCAGAATTTCTCTTGCATCCGTTCTCTTTAATCTATATATCTTTAGTCATCACATATAATAGAAGTCAAATAAAAATACTCTAAGAAATTTATAATTTAAATATAAATAAATGACACCTAATATCAATTTTCAAATATTTACAAACAGTTCACTTTCACATAACAGTTATATTCTAAGTGGCATCAGAAAGCCTTCAAGTATTATTCAGATTTATTTACTCAACCTACACACACTCACACTCACTTACACACACTCACTCACACACACATAGACACAGAGTTTAAACAAACTCAGCTGGGCGCCGTGGAGCCAAGGCCGGTGCATGCAGTTTCAAGTGCACGTTGTGGCGCAATGCAAACGACTTTGCACAACGCGGCGTATGAGCAATATCATATCCGCTTTGCCTTAGTTGAGGTTAAGCATACGCACCGTGTGCTCACGCTAAATGAGCGAAAGCTTGCACCGACCCCACCTTGAACGGCAGCAACCCGAACGACAGTAAGAGACAGCGAGCGAGGCACTCGCCTCATATGCCGGCTTTTAAATGCAACTTGAGCAAAGAGAAAGAGAGAGAGAGAGAGAGAGAGAGCGAGAGAGAGAGAGGGGATTAAAGAGACAGCGCACTCAAAAAAGTTTGCAATCGCTCGCTCGCTCGCAAATGCACTCTGTGCATGGCTGTGTGTGTGTGTGCGCGCGAGTGTGCGTGTGTCTGTGTGTTGGTGAGTGCATTCTTAATGCAGTGGAAAATCGTTCTGACGCTGTGGTTCAGTTGTCGTTGCGCGGTGCGGCAGTCGGTTCAGCTCAACGCATTTGCACGTCTCTGCGAAAGTCTGAATAAAACTGAAAACTGCAAACTGAAACTGAAACAGAAACAGAAATTTCAATTAGTGCACAGAAATTAGCAAAAATCAATGGCATAGGCAAAAATCGGTGCATTATACAATAAACATTAAAGTGACCTGGTCCAATTGGGGAATTCATGCCAGTAGCGCAATGTCTCTAAAATGCTGCAGTGGCACAAACCAGTAAATTGGGCGCACAATTCGCTTGCAAGTTTAGCTTCGGCTCCGACTCCGACTTCCAATCAGTGGCGCTTTGGCAGCGGGCAGAATGACAGCGACAGGTCCATCAAATGGCATCAGTGATCTGGCCGGCACAGCGGCAGCGAGTCAATATGTGGAGGACATCGAGTGCTTGCGCCAACTGTTTCGCTCGAAAAACTTAACGAAGTTCAGCATTGGCCAAATCGCGTGCAGCGCGGGCAGCAGCAGCGGCGACAACTACATGTCCTTGGTGAAGCGGGTGACAATCCACGAAGCGGGTAAAAAGAAGCTGCATCCATCACACAGCAAATTGAACTCAAGCTGCGTTCAGCCTATTGATTAATTTTGCTTCTGTTGTTGTTGTTGTTGCTGTTGCTACACTTTTAGCGGCGACGTCAACTGACCTTGTTATACGAATTCTAAATGCAATATAGATATATGTATATGTAATATACATTTGCTAAAGGTCAACACGCACACTCGCCCACACACACTCACACATTCACACGCACACATACAGAAGGCAACTGAGCTGACTCTCTCAGCACACACACACACACATACACACACACAAACAAACATTCTTATAGAGAGCAAACAGTTTCATTCATAAACTTACTACGGCGCGTAAACAAAAGTCAGCTGTTCAGCTTGCAAAAATGAGTGTGAGAGAGAGAGAGGGGGAGAGAGAGATAGAGAGGCGCAAGCGCTGCGCTCTCTGTGTTCTGGCTTTGATTTATTGTGTTTTGATTTGTTTGACTTCTTTTCAGCTGCTGCTGAGAGCGCGACTGCAGCTGCCAGCTGCTCGGTCATCATCAAGCGTCAGATTGCGAGCATCTCGCGGCGACAGCTTTACCGTTGTACCGAGGCGTTTACCAATGAGATCAACGTGTATCAGCATGTGGTGCCAGTGCTCTGCCGCTACAGCCAGCAGCCGCTGTTTCCGCAGTGCTACATAGCGGCGACCAGTGATGGCAGCCCGAGCGGAGAGCCCATCATTGTATTGCAGGACCTCAAGGCGCTGGGTTTTCGCATGATGAACCGCTTGGCGGGTCTCGAGCTGCGACACTGCCTGCTTGTGATGAGGGTAAGCAAGCACAACATCCACATTCACAGACTCCAATCTACTGCAATCATTTTGCAGAAACTGGCGCAACTGCATGCAGCTTCGCTGGCCGCACAGCATCTGGAGTCGGCACACTTTGCGGAGCAGTGCGCTCACATGAGCGAGATCGTCTACTGCCCGGATGCCGCAGACTTCTACTCTCGCATACTGGACACCTCGGTGCAGCAGGCGCTGGACAGCCTGAATGCCTCGAATGGGGACGGCTACCTGTCGGCGCCCATACGCCTCATTGAGCAGCTGCAGCCAAAGCTGTTCGGACAGCTCCACCAGAGCATCACAGCGGCAGCCGCGACGCCGCTCAGCGTGATCTGCCATGGCGACTTGTGGCTGAACAATCTGATGTTCCGCTCGCAGCCCGAGGAAGTTATCTTCTTCGATCTGCAAGCCATGCGGCGCACCTCGCCAGTGTTTGACATTCTGCACTTCATATACACCAGCACGCACCGCCAGCTACGCGATGTCCACACGGACACCTTGCTGGCTGCCTACGCGGAGGCTCTGCGCAAAGAGCTTGGCCAGCAGCTGCGTCACACGCCGGCGGCCAACCATCTAGGAGAACTCTGTGAGATCTTCTCCCTGCAGCGCCTCAGCGAGGACTACGTGCGCCACGTGCACTACGGATTGGCCATATCCATGTGGATACTGCCCGCGGTCACGTTTGACCCCGACAACATACCCGACCTGGATGTGATAAGTGAGCTGAACCTGAACGGAAAAGAGATTAACTGCACCCAGAAGCTGACGCCCGAGTACCATAAGCGCATCAAAGAGTTGGCGCTGGAGTTCTACGAGCATGGCTACCTTGGCGTGTAGTACTAGTAACTATTAAATCATTTAAGCCAAGTTGTTTTCATCTAAATAAACACAAGAAGTATTTTCCCTTACGCCACTTGTTGATAGGAGAGAGAGATAAGTTGGTCGAGAGCTTTGGCAGTTATAACGAGAGACGATTGCAGCATTTGTTGCTTCCTTTATTACCAATAATTCTCACTATTGTAACTTAAACGAATTTTGTAGATAAATGTTCTGTGCTGGCTGGTTGTGGGTAATCGTAATAAAAAAGCCATGATCTAAAAGAAAAACAAATTAACGCACAAGCTTGTGGGGCGTTCCTATAAAAGCAAACATGGAATTCAGCAGAGGGGCGTAGACTTTGATTTTGCGAGCGAACGGCTCACTTGTTGCCGCCTCCGCCCCAGCCAAGGAAGCCCTTGACGAAGCCCGTAATGGAGGCGCCCTTCTTGCCGGGCGATTCGAGCTTATCCTCCAGGGATGGCAGTTCCAAGTAGTTCATAGCTAGATCGAAGAACAGGGGCTTGCAGGGTATGGGCTCCATATCGGGCGTCAGCTTAAACACGTTGGGCGCCCGGGTATGCAGCGATTGGTCCTCCTTGTATTGTGACAGGCGTTCGTACAACGGTTTCGTTGTCTTCTGCGATTTCGTGGAGACGCCACTGGCATCCTCGCTATTATCATCTTCCAGCACGCTGTACGCATGGGCCGAGAACTTGCTGCCATCGATTGAGGAAACGATTTTCCTCAGCTCCGATTGCAGTTCGAATTCAGCACAGGATTTGCCCTTGAGCGCATCGTTAGCGTAGTTAGACGCGCGTTCGTACAGCGCCACTGCCTCTTTCCACTTTTTCATTTCGATCAGAGTGAGCGCAATGTAATAGCAGCGGAAGGCCTTAAACGTGAGCGCCAGGTTGGCCACCTCGCTCTGGTATTGAGCATCCTCTTCCATGCCGCTGATTTGCTGCATTTCGGTGACATTCTGCAAGATGATCTCGTACAGACGTGCCAAATCCTGTGGGCGCACGCGTTTGCCTTCGGTTTGAGCTTGGGCTTGCTGCTGATTGGGATCATCAAAGTTCAACTTGGCCTGGGCAAACGAGTTCACAATTTAGGTGGAACGGACACCAATGCTGGGTATATATAGTTACCTGATCAACCAAACACAAATTGCGTTGCAGCGTGCGGCTGTGGCGAATGTAGCTCAAGTACGCCAGCAAATATTGCACTCCCGAAACTGTTTGACCCGTGGTCAGAGAGCGTAGCTTGGGATCCTGTTTAATTTCATCCCGAACTGCCTGGATGGCATCCTTGCAATCCATCAATATGCGTTCGATTAGCTCGATCTTCGAATCCAATTTAGTTGTCTTGGCCAGTGATTTGTCCAGTTCCTGGGCGCTAAGCAAGAAGAGTCGCACCTTCTCGGGGCGTACGGTGACCTTGCGACCACGCCAGTCGATCGTCTGGAGTCCCTCGCTGCTCTCCGACTTCGTTTGGCTAACCAGCACATCCAGGTTCTCCAGCACTCCCTGTGCACGCAGCTCGAGGATTTCATCGATCTTGCCGCCGCTGGCACCGCCGCTAATGTTATACGCACAATAGCGCAAATTGGGGGTGAACTCGTTCACCTTGGCACGGTACAGCTCCTGGTCGTCGTCGGGCAGTGCTTTCGCCAAGTTCTCGTACACCACTTGGGCGCGTTTTAAATGCTCACCCGCCGACTTCCACAGTTGCAGGTCAAAGTGCAAAGTTCCATGCATCCAGGCCACATACGCCTCGCACTCCAGTTTCGTGCGAGCATCGAACGCTTCCGTCTACGGTACAAAAAGGAATTATATTTGCTATAATCTTATTTATTTATTGAGATCAGTTTGACTACTTCTGATATCAACAAGAAGCCATTTACTTACGTTGCACAACTCTTGCAGCTGAAGCGCATAGAAACAGGCGCGTCGCAGCTTATTGATCAAGTGAAAGCGCTTCCGGGGTTCCGTGTTGGCCTCCTGTTTCAGCTGCATGGCATAGGCCCAGGCACGCTCCGCACTGATCAGCGGTATGTGAATGAAACGCTCATCCGCTTTCTTACCTGTCAGCTGGGACAGCGTTACATCGCGACGCTTAAAGTGACGCTTGTCGCCTTGGGGATACTTCAAAGCCTTGCGCAGACGTCGAATGCGGCGTGTGCAGTAGCCACGATATCGTTGATAATCACCATGTCGCAGACCATGCTGTTGCTGGGCATCCTTGATCATATGCAGGACTGCAATAATTGGATCGAAATTAATATTCACAATTTCCACACTTTTTTAGGTTAATTGTCTCTGCTGCTATTCCCGTGCTGATGGGTGCTTAAGACTCACTTTCAACTGTGAAGATTTTCACTGGTTCCGGCACCAGAGTGCTGCTGTCGCTTTTCTCGACAGGGTCTCCATTATTTGGACTTGGCTCCTCGACAACCATTGTTAGTATTTTAATGCCAACAATACACCTACGACGTGTAAATATTCACGGATATTTAAGAAATATACGAATGCACGACGGTCGGGTCGTCAAACGTAAACGTCATCATTGTTTTCCATTCCAGTGGTGGAACTTTTCGAATTGAAAGTATCGATATTTTGCAGCTCTATTTATGTTATCTATTTGGGCCTTAAACACCTGATTCTTAAATTTGAAAGTGTAATTTATTTGTTAGAAAAATAAGGTTTTATATTTAAAGAAGCATTCATATACATATACATTGCATATACAATTTACACCTGCAACTATCGGTGTTATCGATGGGCTTTGACCTTACCCACCATTAGCAATTAATATCGTGCACTCCCTTTGAAACTTGTTGGCTGACAACGCAAGAGCGTGCGTTGACGTTCTGCCTGTTTAAAATAAAGTTCAGACAAGTTCGCAGGTAAATTACAAGTAAATTTGTGTATAAACATAATCACGGCACCTTGTACAACGCGGCAAGTGTCACAGTTGATTCGAAATTGTGCTGAAAGCACTTGTTTTGAGGTTATACTTTCACTGCACGCAACTTGACTACCCCGTCCGTCGCCCCTTCCCGCATTGCACTAGTTTTGTTTTGACGGCTGCTTTTGACATTTGCAACGTTGACAGTGCGCGGAGCCGTTTGATAATTGGAACATTTATAATTCAACAAGCATTTCGCCTCCAGCAGCATGTCGCGCAGGAAAGAACACGAGGAAACGGACAAGCAGACGCGTATTGCCATCGTCAGTGATGACAAGTGCAAGCCGAAGCGTTGTCGGCAGGAGTGCAAGAAGTCCTGTCCGGTGGTGCGCATGGGCAAGCTGTGCATAGAAGTGACGCCCACATCGAAGATAGCATCACTTTCCGAGGAGCTGTGCATCGGTTGCGGTATCTGTGTCAAGGTAGGCAGCCCCGTTCACTCACCTGAAATGGCATTGTTGCCAAACAGCTGTTGATCGAATTTCTTTTGCAGAAATGCCCCTTTGAGGCCATTACAATCATCAACTTGCCCAGCAACTTGGATAAGCACACAACGCATCGGTATAGTAAAAACTCGTTCAAGCTGCATCGCCTGCCCATCCCACGTCCTGGTGAGGTGCTGGGCTTGGTTGGCCAAAACGGTATTGGCAAGTCGACGGCGCTGAAAATCCTCGCTGGCAAGCAAAAGCCGAATTTGGGAAAATATGCGAACCCACCTGACTGGACGGAGATTCTAGCCTACTTCCGTGGCTCCGAGCTGCAGAACTATTTCACGAAGATCCTGGAAGACAACCTAAAAGCCCTGGTCAAGCCGCAGTATGTCGATCAAATTCCAAAAGCAGTCCGTGGCTCTGTTGGTGACTTGCTCGATAAGAAGGATGAACGCGATCTGCAAACGAAAATCTGTGACATGCTGGATCTGTCGCACATTCGCGATCGAGAAATTTCGCAGCTTTCTGGTGGAGAGCTTCAACGCTTTGCCATTGCGATGGTCTGTATACAGAATGCTGACATTTTTATGTTCGACGAACCGTCCTCTTACCTGGATGTCAAGCAGCGTCTTAATGCTGCCTTGACTGTTCGCTCGTTGCTTCATCCTACCAAGTAAATGCGCGACCAAAAACTCATAAAATCATGCTAACGTATAACTTTTTCAACAGGTTTATTATCGTTGTGGAGCACGATTTATCTGTGTTGGATTATTTGTCAGATTTCATCTGTTGTCTGTATGGCGTGCCCGGCTGCTACGGTGTTGTGACTATGCCTTTCTCGGTGCGCGAAGGAATCAATATTTTCCTGGACGGATTTGTGCCAACGGAGAATATGCGTTTCCGGACGGAGTCGCTCACTTTCAAGGTATCCGAATCGGCTACGGAGGAGGAGATCAAGCGCATGAACCATTACGTTTACCCATCAATGGTTAAAACGTTAGGCAAGTTCGAGTTGACCGTAGAGAAGGGACATTTCAGTGACTCGGAGATCCTGGTGCTGCTTGGTGAGAACGGAACGGGCAAGACAACGTTTATTCGCATGCTCGCTGGTAATCTACAGCCGGATGGTGAAGTGGAGCTGCCCATGCTGAACATTTCGTACAAGCCGCAAAAGATATCTCCGAAATTCCAAAATCATGTCCGTCATTTGTTGCACGACAAGATTCGCGATGCCTACGTGCATCCGCAGTTCATTGCGGACGTCATGAAGCCCATGAAAATCGAAGAGATCATGGACCAGGAGGTGCAGAACCTCTCTGGTGGTGAGTTGCAACGTGTGGCCTTGGTACTTTGCTTGGGCAAGCCAGCTGACGTATACCTTATTGATGAACCCTCTGCCTACCTGGATTCTGAGCAACGTTTGGTCGCTGCCAAAGTGATAAAGCGGTACGAATTGATATTTAAACTTTTGAATTTGTCTTCATTGTGATTTCCGAATTTGCAGTTACATTTTGCACGCTAAGAAGACTGGCTTTGTGGTGGAGCACGATTTCATTATGGCTACATACCTCGCGGATCGTGTTATTGTTATTGAGGGTCAGCCCTCGGTTAAGACCACTGCGTACTCGCCCCAATCTCTCCTCAATGGCATGAACCGATTCCTTGAGCTTCTGGGCATTACTTTCCGACGAGATCCCAACAACTTTAGGCCGCGTATCAATAAGAACAACTCGGTCAAGGACACGGAACAGAAGCGCTCAGGACAGTTCTTCTTCCTGGAAGACGAGGCTGCGTAATTATTGTGCATAGAATTGATTGCCGTCAGCTTTGCTAAAGAACTCGGGTTTATTCGTTCTACTGTACAAGTCAGTCGCGTTCTTCTCTTTAAAAGTCACCTTATCCTTTTATTGCATTTTTTAACAATGAACACATCTTCAAACATTATTTCGTTATTTTTGTGCAGAATTACAAACAATCGAGCATATTAAGAGTTCTTTAAAGTGAGTTTTTTTACAAACACCGAAAATAAACTATATATTAAAACAAATACAATAGGAAAAACAATTTTGTATAGTCAAAATAAATTAATTTACTTTTTAGAAAACGGCAAAATAAACTGCGTTTCATTTGTTTACACACAGAAAACATTAAAAATCACGTTCCATCCACCTTAGCCCTGAGGCGCAACAGGTGGCAGTGTCAATGGCTTGTGTTGACAGGGATTTCCTTTCATTGAATGAGAGAGTTGGCAAAATAATACGCATTTATTGCACTTAGTTATTAATTAGCATAGTACACTCAAAATACGCACAATAGAAATATATATAAATATTTGCATATAAATTACATAAGAATTTCTATGATTTCAAATACGATCACAATTCGAAAGAAACATACGATATTTTATCATACTAACTACAAACATTTATATTAACACATGCATATGGGGAAAGACATGTATAAGCCAGAGTTTGACGTATTTATATTCTTTTCTCTTCTCTTCTTTTGTGAACGCTTTAAAAGCATTAAATGAACGCCATTCAATCAAAACGTACAAAATACCAACTTTTCGAAAAGGCAAATTTTTAATATTGAACAATTTGACATTTGATCTGCTGCTTAGCGGAGTTGACTATCGTTACTTGTAATAATATTTGTAAATTTGAAGACTTATCTTACTAAAAATTCCGTACATGTAAATGCGTCAAAAATTGACTCAAATTGTTAGACATTTGATAATCTTACGTGCAAGTTTTAAGAGAGCTTTGTTAAAGCACACAATGAGAAAGGAGATCGCTTTGCAATTACACACATCGAGAGAGCTTCGGATTAAAACTGTTATTCCAATAGATTACAATATTAGGTGGAGATTTAGTCAAAAGTGTTGGGATACTACTCTGTATTGATCGAAAATCAGATCTGTTTTTTGTTTTGATTCTTGGTTTTGTTTTCTATTCTTTTCAGCAATGTTTATAAATGGAACTTTTCAAGACTTAGTCATTAGTGTTGAACTTTCATACAGAATAAAAGTTGCTTAAACAATTGATTCAAAATGGTTACAGAAAGTATCAAAAATAAGTTTATATATGTATATATATATAGTGTATAAAATATGGTTAGAGAGACACAGAGACAACTTTGTAGCGAGGTAGACAACCACCCACTCATGCATTATCCTCATCATGTATTTGTGCAGCGACTTCCTGACTTAGTTCCACAGCCTGTTTACGCAGTTTGAACGCCTTAAAACAGAATTTTATTCCATTTAAAGTGATTACTTTGGCGAAGCAATTGGTTTACCTGGGTTCTTAGCTCTTTTTCGCATGTAATCAGCTCATGTATTTGCGTCATGGTAGCCGCCAAGTTGCGTTGATCAATCACCCAACGCAAGTAGAGTTCTTTAAGCAAATCAGAAATATATGCATAAGTGATCAAGTCTGCACTATTTGATCAGAGATGGACTCACCGCTCCACAGTTCCAAGCTAATGGGCGCCACAGAGGGCCAAATCACGTTAGCATTTGGCTCGTACAACGGATTAAGTAAGGTCTGCAGTACATCTGGCCGGTTAAGGTACGACCACAAACTGGTGGTCCTCGTGTGCACCTGCAGCTCGTGTCGCTCTTGTTCCGAATTGCACAGAAAGGTTCCATATTGCGAAAAGTAGCTGTGCTCAAAGAGCAGAATGAGGAGCTGCGTGCTGAACTCAAAGCTGCATGGAAACTGAGTAAATAGCTGGAAGATGCAGTCCAGAAAGAGAACGAAGGTAGCGCCCGAACTCTTGTTCCGTATCTGATGTGGCGTATAGCAGGAATAGCGATGTCGTGCTGCAAAAGGATGACCCGCCTGGATCCACTCACGTTCAATCAATGCTTGCAAGCTGCAATACGATGCAGTAGATATAATTGATATAAGATGTGATGAGATGGTCTATAACTTACCCGCGCACAGTGCGGCAATCTGGGTTAAGGATGATTTGCACCAGCGATGTGACAATCAGGGTCGAGTCCAGACCCTTGGCGCCATGCACCAGCACTGGACTGCCCTCCTGGTCCAAGCACTGGGCCACCACGCAAGAAGCGTTCAACGAATTGAGCACCAGGCTGAGCCAGCCGCTGCTCTCCAGACGAGACAGCCACTTGTCTGTGCTGCACCCAATGTCATTGCAGGCCTCAATCAGCTTGGCGAAACTGTCCAGGATGGAGGCGGGTGAGCTGACGTTGCCAATGGCACGATTCACCTTCTTCCACTGCGAGTAGTGCAAGTCAGTTTCCGTGTTCGACTTGCCCTTGCCCCAGGTGTCGACAATGAAGCCCTTTTTACTGCGCCCCAGCACCAGATTGAGTATCGCCTCGTCGGCTCGACAGCGTTTGATGCCCTGAATGGACAACGGCTGTGCGCTGCGCATCAGTGTGGCCTGTGTGCAGGAAGTAATAGGTTAATTCAATTATGTCCTTAAACAGATCAACAATCTAATTAAACTGACGCCGTTTTCGTGCCTGTAGCTGAGCAAGGGGAAACGTCCGCCATCCCGGAATGCAGCGGAGAGCGCGATTTGTTCATCGCTAATTGCTTTAGGTACAATCAGTGTGGCGCCATATGTGGCACAGACGTTGAAGTCCTTGTTGACGTGGCTGATGCGCCACTCGCAGGCCGACACAAAGTTCCCGCTGCAGCTGCCAACCATTGCACTCGCCGCGTCCAATGCAAACCCATTTTGCAGCGGGTGGGGTATGCTGCTGCTGCCCATGGCCATGCCCATGCCCATACCCATGCCGAGGGCAGCAGATGATGTAGAAGGCGTGCAAATCGTTATGTTTGCCACATTGGGTGATGAGGCACCGCCCATGCTCATGCCGCTGATAAGATGTGCAAACTCCAGTTCAGGCCTGCAACAGAGTCAGCTGTTATGGGGAGCTGGATAGTGGGAGTGAGACAAACCTAAACATGGTAAATCCATCCTCCAGTATTGAGTACATGGGTCTGTAGAAGAAGGGATACTCCAGCTCAACGTTCTGAATCGCACTAAGCGCCTCCAGGGAGGTGGCCACGTTGAAGAAGTCCTTGGCGTACTTGATCTCTAGGGATATGATACGCAAATCCTTGCACTTAAGTGTTATGATGCCGCCCATCACGATGTTCTGGCCCATGCTCGGCTTCTTCTCCACACAATCGATGTTCTTGTGCAGCAGCTGGAAAATGCACAGCATAATTCAATTAACCGTTAACTAGCAGAAAGCAATTTTCCGCTTCACTGGGCTCTGCCTGCTCACCCATAGCTCCTGTGTGTTCTCCTGGCGCGCGCTGAGCAGCAAATGGTGACCCGTTATGCACAGGGTGCCTTCAACTGTTGCATTCGCTGCATTGGTATGCAGAAATACCCCATCCAGTTTGGGCGTCTTTATCAGATCAGCGAACTCCATGTCATCCAGGCACCCACCCTTGACCTACTCACGCACACACACAACTTGCGACTGACCACCCACGGCGCGGTGATTCTGTTCACGCTAATTAACTTGCTGCATTTTGCCTGCGGAGCTGCCGCAGCGGCTGCTGCTGTCGTTGTTACTGCTGCTGTTGTTGTTGTTGTTGTTGTTATCGTTGTTGCCACTTGATTGCTTCTTCTTCTTCCGCTACCCGCCTTTTCCTATTTTTACCCTGCTAAGCCAGCAACAGCAGTGTGGGTGTTACAATATATATAAAAGGGCTATGCTTGCATTATTCGGTTGATGCACATATGTAAGCACTCGACACTCACACCACCAACACTTATTACTCTTTCCAAATCACTATTTTGTGCTAAAATATCATTTTTGTACATTTGCCAAGCGATAACGGTGTGCAGCCATTCACTACGAAGCGCGGACGCACCGCGAATAAAGCTCGAAAGCCGTGCAGTGAACGGCGTTAGAAAAATACTTATTCGCAGCCTCTGTGCGCGCGCAATTCAAATGGAAAACTATCGGTATTAAAAAAGAACAAGTCATTTTGTCATATATATTTATATAAATATTTATTTATACATAAAAGTTAATTTCAAAAGGGTTGTTTACAAAAAATAGGGAAGTTATCCTTTTTTGTCTGTTTCATGGTATTGAAACCAAGCACAACACTCGTCAGTATTTGTCTTTCAGGCTTATAAGTTAGGGATTCTCGTTTGTTTCCGTTTATTTTGTATCCTTCGGATGGTGATCGTGTGAATGGAATTTCCAAACATAATAGAAAATATATCTACATGTGTATGTGTATGTGTGTATATATTTCTGCGAGTTCGTTTGAAAAAAAATTGCTTTTCTGTTAATTGTCACAATACGAATATATATGTAAATACCTAACAGCTTTAACGTACAATAAATGTATTGCAAATATACGCATCAACCAACTAACACATAGTTAATAGATGTGTACTCTATATATATATTTCTCTTCGTATAAGATATCACAACAGGATGCCAAAAATTGCCTAAAGCACGAGGATGAGGTGATCAAAGAAGCGGCTGAATCAAATAATAATAATCAAAACAAAAGATAATCATTGGCGATCGCTTTATTTTTAAAACATATTATTTTCGATTCTTTGTACCAACAACTTACGCTACGTACAGGTAAATAAAATTATACTAAACTTAGGCGTTTAAACCAAATTATGAATCGAACTGCAAATTAATTTAGCAAGCAAGCAAAAAAAAAATGCTAATAAGAAATGTTTTCTGTTTTGATGTAAATTTGCGTGAATATTTACATAATGCAAGATTAGAACAGAGAAATGCACAGAGAACTGGAATGCATAAACAAAACGAAAAGTTTGCGAAGAGGAAGACCTTTATGCAATGGAAAAAGATAGAGAGAGAAACTAAAACAATTCTAAATATGGCAATCGACAAAGAAATTATGATCGTAATGTAGTTATGTATTACTAAATATAACGATTATGCGATATTGGAAGAGCTTTGGAAACAAATCGGTGGAAGTAAGTTAATAAGCTAACAAACATAATTTTGCATTAACAATTTACTTTTAGTTTTTGTTTGTTTTGTTTCGTTTAAGTTTAACATGAGAAATTAAATGCATTCAATAAATATTGATGTGTGTGTAAAATATGTAAAATGGAAGTAAATTTGTTCTTAACAACGCTTGTTTTGTGTGCCAGAGCTTTAAATACAAGTACTTAAGTATGTATGTTTAATATTAGCTGTATGACAGTTAAATATATATCTAAATATATAATGTGTAAGTATATGTAAATGTACATATGTATATGCATGTGTGAGTGTGTGTAGTATTCGCTACAATTAATTTCTCTTGAATGCGTGCGCGTGTGAGGGGGTGTGTTGCCTAGACCAATCTTAAGTATCTAACTAATTTAGATAGTTGCAATTTGTCTACGCCTAGCATAACTGGTATATGTATTATATATGCATATATAAATATACATATACGTAAAGTATAGAGTTAGGCTTAATCATACTTCGATTTCTTTTCGCTATATACAACGTTTCTTCTATATATATATATATATATATTCATAAATTTTTTGAACTTAGTACACAACTTACGAGTAGTTAGCAATTAAAAATTCTTAGCAATTCTGGAGTTGGTTTTCTGCTTGTTTTTCTTTTTGTTGTTGTTATTGTTGTTCTTGTTGTTGCTTAAGTTTGTTAGCAGCTTACATAGTTATCAGTTTTTCTTTGTTTGGATATTTCGGCAACACGAAAATAATAAAAGTAGAAAATTTTTGTGTCTCTGTGTGTGTGTGTCGTGTATAAATACAAAAGAATAATAAATAGGCTTAAACATTTAGATTTCGCTTGTTTCTTGTTTCTTGCTGTTACTCCATAGTATATATAAATGTGTATAAAAATAGTTAATTAAAAAACCTTACGAGCTACACACTTTAAACTTGTAATCCGTACAAAAAAAAATATAGTTTAAAATAAGCACACGCTTAACGCATCTGTTGCTGTTGGAAGTGTTTCGAAGTACCTTTGTGTGTGTGTGCGTGTATGGAGTGAGAGTGTGTGTGTGTGTGTGTGGAGGGGAGCAGGGGCATTAGAACAGTTATGCGCATTCACCGAGTCAATATTATCGCTCTGGGTATGGCGAATACGCATAATCTTGAACGCTAATAAATCGGCGGCGCTGGCTTTGGCAGCACCGCAGCTGTTGCTGCCACGGCAACGGGGGCGTTCGTCACACTGCTGGGTGGGGCTGCCACAACACTTGACGCTGTAGACGACGGGCTGGACGACGAAGCGTTGCCACAGCTATTGTTGTTTATGTTATTGTTGTTGTTGTGCCGCTGGTTGCGCAGTTGCTGCTGATATTGCAGTTGTTGTTGCTGCTGCTGATGCTGCTGCTGCTGATGTTGGTGGTGTTGGTGCTGCTGCTGCTGGAGCTGCAATCGCTGTTGCTGGTGCTGCAGATTGTGCATAAAGTAGGCGTTCACATTGATGTTGCTGTTGCTGCTGTTTGTCGTCGCTGGGAGTGCGCGCACATGCTGCATCTGCGGCAGCACCGGCTGCAGCTGTTGTTGCTGCTGCAGTTGTTGCTGTTGCTGCTGGTGGTGATGCTGCAAGTTCAGTTGGCCAGCGGCGCGCATCATGTTCCAGTAGTTATCGTCGCCGATCGGGGCCTGCCGACTGCCGTACTTAAGCTGCCGTGTTATGTCCTGCTTGTAGTCGCGATGATCCCTGTCGATCGCGTAGGCCTTGTCGCGCAGTTTCTCGATCGTCTTCTTGAACTCGACGAACGCCTGCGGCGACTGTTGCTGCAGCGCGCTGGCCAGCGGGACGAGTGGATTGTTCTGCTGTTGGCTGTGCTGCTGCTGTTGGCTGTGCTGAGGCAGGGGCAGGTGCTGGTGGTAGGCGAGTGGGTCGAGCAGGGCATCCAGCAGATTCATGTTGGACATGATGAGCGTGTGTATGCGCTGTAGGTCGAGCGCCGGATCGAGCGCGGTCACCAGGTCCATTTGGAAGTAGTCCATCTCCTTAGCAGAGACGTTCTTGCAGCCGGGCGCATTCTCGTCCGAGCGGCCGCAGCAGCTGTAGTAGCCGCTGATGAATGCCGAGGGATGAAAATATTGCATCCGGATGGAGTTCATTAGGCAGATCTTGTGTAGTAAGTCGAACCACTCGCGCTCTTCCACGCAGTTCGTCGTTTGTACAATAAGCGGGCGGTCTTTGTGCTCGATCTGCGGAATGGAATGGGAAATGAAACAACCTTTTTAATTATTTGTCTTTATTCTTTTCACTTTCAGCCTATATAAACGCGCAGTGAAACCACCGCAATTGCCAATTCACACGGACAAAACTCCCACGCATGCGCACCCGCGCCAACGTAACTGAATTCTTTGCTTTCAAGCGCGCGCGCGACTTCTTGCAGACTTTGGAAATTTCCCTTTTTGTCGCCGCAAAACAGAAGTGAGAAGGCCCAGCCGAAGATCAACAATGGCTGGAAATGGGCTGGAAACTACAGTTGGCCGTCGTGGCCGGAGGGGTGTGCTGGAACTGTTGCCAACTCATTTTCATAATAATGTTAATTATTTTTAATTGCGCGTTTGCCATTTGCATAGACGCAACGCAAGGTCTAGATGGAAATTCGAATGACAAGTGAAAGTTTTTCGCTTTTACTGCTTCACTGCCCCCCTTCGCACTTACAGCTAATTTCTGTGCGGCTTATTAATCAAATCTCAATTCTCTTATGGAATATAAGAAATCCAAATATGAAGAATATATATATATATATATATATATATATATATATATATATATATATATATATATATATATATATATATATATATATATATATATATATTAAGAGCTAATTTAACACATGTAATGGAAAGGTTCAGTCTGACTAGTTGAGATCTATACACACATATGTAAGACACATGGCACACACACTCGTACATTTTACTGCCTCAATATGTGTGGGCTGCCGCCTGCACCTAATTTATTATTATTTATAAAAATTCATTTGAAGAATTGTGCATTTCCGGTATTATTGTCTTGCACGCAATTGGGTATATTAGATGTGCATGAACTATGTCATATACTCAGTCTATATGTGTATGTGTGTGTGTTCCCACCTTACATTTGGCTAACTGCGACTGAACAGCCAGCCATTCCAGTTCTTAGCACTCGAAGGCTTGGCGATAGAGTGATCTGTTACTAACCTTGAAGCAGTTTTGCATCTTAAAGCTCTTGTCCTTGAGCTGCTCCACGCTTCCGATCTCCTCCAGCGGTATATCACAGATGGGTTGTTTGCCCTTCGACTTGGCATAGCTCAGCGAGTGCGTTGTCAGGCGAAAGTAACGCTCCTTGAATTGGCGTCCAAAGCGTTTGCGGCATGTCGGATATTTGGTCATCATGCTGTGCGCCCAGATGCAGACAGACAAAGAGAGAGAGACAGCGACAGCGACGAGACACACACACATGTATAGCAAGGAGAGAAAGAGAGAGAGAGAGAGAACGAGAACAAATGAGCAAATGTTATGCATTTAATGTTCAGTTTCTTCTTGTTTGCAATTTAAAAGAAACAAACAACAAAACAGAATCTTCAAAAATTCCAAATTAAAAGCAATTTTCTCTTACCCCTCGCTAGACGTTAGTATTTTGTTTGTATGTGCGAATGGTTTAGATGGTTGTGCGTGCGTATGTGCGTGTGTGTATATTTTGTTGTGGATGTGAGATGTGTGGTGATGGGAGTTTGTTGGGCGTGATGTGATGATGTGGGTTGTTTTTTGTTTTAGATTTTTGATTTGTTTTTGGTAGTTTTTATAAAGCAGCACGCGCGTAAAAGAAGAGAAAGACAAAGAAAGTTTTGGTATTAGAATCAAATAAAGCATAATCAACCAAATGGAGTGTACGCAAAACTTTCTACTGAGAGAAATGGCAAGGATGGAAAACTATCGATAGCAGGATATATATTAATCTTTTGAAGGACCATCAATTGCTTTCCAATATGCGTATAGTATAGAGAGACAGAGAGAGAGAGAGAGAGTGAGAGATTAACGACTTACCCCTCCTTTAGTAATACTGGTTCTAGTGGCAACTGCGGCATCGCCTGGAACTGTTTGCTGGGCGTGTCACAGGCATTCGGCGTGGAGATGACCTCGAGGAAGTGCTTCACCGCATGCACGTGCTTCTCCGTGCAGAACTTCTTGTACAGCTCGCCGGTGTACTCCTCCTTGCAGGGCTGCTGCGACGATCGCGAACTGACCAAGTTGCCCAGTGATTGTATCGTCTTTGAGATGAGCGTCAGCGTGCGATTCGTTTGGGCATCCTGCAGAGGGAGAGAGAGAGAGAGAGAGAGAGGGACAGACCAAATGAAGTAAGGAATATCAAATTATAGAGATCGGTGCTCACCAGTCGCTCCGTGGTCAGGTCGAACAGCTTGGGACCCAGTATGGCGGGAGCAAAGAATCGCAGAAATATGAAGCCAGAAACCACGGAATAGCGCACCTCGCGATTTCTCGGAAAGTGTTTGCCTGCGCATTCGCGGAGATCGTGAAAGATCTGGCAGAGGACCTTGGGGCAGCGCTCCGCACTTTTAGTGATAGCCTCGAATACGCGCTCCACGTAATCCTTGAGATTGTGCAGATTGGTGTCAACAGCCGAGCGATCCTTCACCTTGCTGGGATCGATCTCGCATGGCTTCTTCTCGGCAACGATTTGCGAGAGTACCGGACGCAGCGTCTGGTGCAGATAATGAAGACCCGATAGCCGCATTGCCTCATCCATCATCTTGGAGACGAGTGTGTTGCCACGGAAGATGGTCGTCGGATCGGTCAGATTCGATATTTCATGATCAGCCAGGGCTTTGATAATAGGCGCAATGCGCTCCGTGTGCGTGAAGAGCCGTACTAGGGGCTGGGCCACTTCCGTCTTGCCCGACACCAGCTCGCCGAGAATGTAGACTGAGGACAGGGTGATGGGTCGCTGATCAACCGACTCCAGCAGTAGGTTAAGCAAGTCATCGTAGGTGGCTAGCGGAAATACATGATCTGCCGTATAGTTGAGGTTCAGGCGTAATGATCCAATCGTTGAGTCCACGCTAAGTCGCGTGCCAGGTGGCGTGGCGCAGGAACGGGGCGTGGCATTCTGGGAGCGGCAACTTTTGGTTGTGGTGCGCGGTTGGAGATAGTACCAGGCAGATGGCTGCACCGCCTGCTGCTGTTGATTGTTTAGCATCGGGAGGCGCACCTCGCCCAAAAACACCTTATCTGTCATAGCGCCATGCCACAGAGTGACAGCAATCTCGCAGAGATCAGCGCCGCCTAGGGGGTAAATCGCATACGCCTTATTCGCCGAGGACTCGAGCGACGCTGCAGACTTGTTACTGTTCGTGGTGCCCGTGCTTCCCCCTTCGGAGTCGATGGAGAGATCGAAGTACATGACCTCGTCGTACTCGGGGTCGACGGTCTTTTTGCGATGCTTTGTACGTTTCGTGATCTCCTGCTTGTTGCTGTAGTAGGCCGTGCAGACGACGAACGGATCACAGGTGCCCTGCTTCTTGGCCAGGTCTATACACGCCGGAACCCGGATGGCCACGCGCACATTGCTCGCGTGCGCAGTCTTCCAGTTGGCCAGCTGATCCGTGGAGGAGGCTGCCAGATGCGCCTGCAAGTGCAGCTGCTGTTGTTGCTGGTGGTGGGGCACATGTCCAAAGAGACCTGCCGCCCGAGTCTTGAGTGTCATGCCCGCAGAGTTAGCGCCGCTGGCTGCTGTCGCCGCTGCGGCTCGTTGGATGTTGCTTAGTTCGTTGTTCTCCTTGTAGTCATTCAGGTGGGCGCGCTGATGATGTGGATGATGCTGCAGCTGTGGCAGTTCGATGCTCTCCGTTAGAAGCTCCTCGAAGGCCACTTCAATGTGCACCATGCCCTGCACCTCCGAGTCGGCGTCGACCGGACGCAGTGAGAACCAATGATCCTTGTGATTGTACTTGTGCAGCTCCTCCCGCTTGATTGCTATCTTGCCAATGGGCTTGTCCTGCTTCATATCCCGATCCCACACGTAGACGGACAGATAGCGGAAGCGACGCGGTATTTTGAACTGATACTCCTCGCCGAAAAAAGGCGACAGGGTGCGCTCGCTGATGGGCGTCCGGCATATTTCCTCCTGGTCCAAGGCAATGGTGCAATACACGTCCCGAGTGCCCTGAGTGCTGCAACTCGTGTTTGCTGCATTCCGACTGCTCAGGTTCTTTGCTTCACCTGCAATTCGAAAATAAAAAACAGGTATTGAATATCAGAATCAGAATAAATGAATTTTAGTTTCGAGGTTAGCTCTGTACTGAAAACTCTAAGCCAAACCACTAGTTCCGTGAACCGAACCAGCAACAACTTTTTGATCGAACTCCCATCCCTAACGTTGAGTGAGTCAGCTTCCTGCACAACTATCGCCATAAATTTGCTATGGCTTCAATCATATCTAACATCGATAAGATTACGATTGACATCTTCGAAAAGGAAATAGTTAAATCTCATTGCGAAATCAACAGTCGCTTCATTATGCGTGCATTTGACATTTCATTTCGGTTTAAATACAACTTTTTTTAGCACATCGCTTCGTCGGCTCACTTTGATGCCGCCAAAGGGCAGGCAACCGACCAACCCGACACCAACGTGACTTCCTGTGCGCCGATAAATTGCATTATCGATGCGCAGCCCCACCTGGGCGGCAACAAAAACAATGCCAGATGCTCGACTAGACTCGAGGCATGTCCATGTTTTTGAGTGTTAAAAGTTAATAAGAGTTCGCGCTGCTGCTGCTGCCATTGCCTTGATAAGCCAAGTTAATCAGGCAATGACCAGCGGGAAGGCATTGGCAAAGCACAATCAATGAAAACTGAAAACCTTGCACCCGTTGGCACGATACTCTGTTTACAGTCTCAATGTTAATAATAGAAATAAATTTGTGAGCTTCAAACTGTAACCGCAAGGCAATGAATTTCAAACTGGAATTGTAGACTATTGTTATTTATGATGTGTATATAAGGAGGCAGCAATATCAACAGTTTAGTGCACCAACTAATATACTCTTTGCTAACATTCCGCACAGAGCATATAAATTAGCAGCGGCAGTCGAGCGGAAATATAATGCGTATGATGAATATTTATACATGTGTGTGCGTGCTAGGCAGCATGTAGGCATGCAAAGGCAACAGCAAAGGCAATGCGCAAAAATAATATTGTATTGAGCGAGCGACTCTTCTTCTTGCTTTTCCATGAGGCGTCGAGTGGAGAAGGTGCCTCTTCGGCCTTCCTATTGACACAGCTGGCTGGGCTGGACTAGGTGAACTACTACTACTCTAGCTGTCTGTGTGTGTGTGTGTGTGTGAATGTCTCTTTTGGCAGAGAGACCAATTGGGTTATACATGTATGTATATATTTGCCTACTGTTTGTATGTGCGTGTGTATTAGTGACAATATAACGTTGCTTTTTACGCTCGCTCTCGCGCTCTCACTTTTGCAGTCGGTAAGAAAAAACACCAACAAATACGATTGATAACAAAAGACGATGAAGCCGACGACGGTTGTCGCTGCTTTTTGTTTTTGTTTTTGCTTTTGCTTTTCGTCTTGGCATTCCAAGTTTCGTTTTATGAATGGAGGAGGCAACGTAAACGCTACAAGAAAAACAATACTGAGCCACATTTTGTATGCAAAAATACAAACGAAAGCAGCAGCAGCAACAACAAAATGAAATGAAACGAAATGAAATAAAATACAAATCAAATGACAAAAAAAAATACTTTTACTCTTTCCTCCTCCCGCTCGGCTGCTATTCATGCCTCTCTCCCTCTCTCTCTCTCTCTCTCTCTCTCTCTCGCTCTTTCTCTCTTCGACTTGCTCTCCTAACCGCGGCGCGACAGACAGTCAGTTTCATTCATTCATTCATGATTCATGAATTGGCATCGCGCGGTTGTGCCGCTGCCTTTGTTGTTGTCGTTGTTGCTTTGTGTCGTTTTCACATTTTTTCGCCACTGTTTTTGTTGGTAGAGGGAATTCCACGGTCCTCGCAGCCAGCCAAACTGCCGAATTTTGTACGCTTTTATACTACGTACATACATACATATGTACATAGATACGCTCGCTGTGTGACGCTTTATTTATGCCAAATTCATTAATGCATATTCTTCCTCCTTCCATTCCTCTTGCTTTCTTTCGTTCATATTTCTGTATATTGCGTAGCGCTGTCATATGACAATACATACCGACAAACACACACATACACACACAGATATAGTGGCCAAATTTGAGCGTAATAATTGGCTTTTATTCCGAATTATTTAATCACAGGGAAAGTCTGTGGGCACAAGGTAGCGCGTTAAATACAATAGATAACGAATTTCTAGAGAATCCGCATATATATATTTCGCAATGAAGCGCACATCACTCGTTCGATTAAACGTCGTTGAAAACGGCTCAAAAGCTCATGTGCCAAGCAATCACTCCAGACTACGGATGGGTTTTTTGTAAGCCCAAGCGGAAGTGAAGGTTCTTCTCCCTGTGCATATATTATGGAACAGATCTGATAGCATAAAGAGAGTTATTACTTATAATATACCAGGAATCAAGCGATGTATTAGGAAATTCCCTGCTTTTTAGAGCTGTGACGTATTCTTCTCTGTAATATCAGCAATAGGTCACAAAATTGAACTTGAACTACTCAGCGGGCGATGCTGTTCTTGGAATCATCTCGAGCTCAGTGAGGTAATTGAATATTCAATTACGAATTGATAAGCAGACTCATGGCTAATGCAATGCCTGATATTTTGTAATATGAATCAGCTTATATGATTAGAGCAATATCTCTTTGGCTTTTCCCCCAAATGGCTTTGGCTTGATGGAGCCATCTAATAATAGCTCCCGCTTTACACGTGTTCCATGTGGCAACATCTAAGGGCAGTCACACACATCAAATGAGTACACGCCACTCCCTCCCTCTGACGATGAAGAGGAAGAAAACGTAAGCCAAAAACAACTTTGACATTTGCCCATGGAGTGTGCCCCGTCAATGTCATTCAGGCGCACACAAAATTACGCCACGATTCGTGCAGCCAGAGAATTGGCTTTTCAAAGATAGATGTGAATATATATATTTCTCTCTCTCTCTCTTTATATATATACTGTGTACATATACAGTTTGTATGTTAACGTAAAAAGGCGCGCCTCGTGTTGCGACAGACTCATTAAATGCTTTCAATTTCCAGGTCCCGAAATGGCAAAAGGAAAATTAAGTTTAAAGGCTTTGTAAGTAGATTACAGTTTGATGCCAACTCTCCTACGCTTTTCCCTCTCGCCCCTAGCTCTGCCTTCTCGTCGCTGGGTCTGATTTCCATTTTCTGTTTTTCCTTTTGCACAATATGCAAATTGATTCAGTGCAGCGTGAAACGCCCGCGAATTAATGAGGCGATTACTTCAAGAGCAGGGCACAAAAAGTTCAAAAAGAAGAGAGAAACTTTAGACTGGGGAAAAAAGAAGAAGTTGTGCGGTCTGTGGATATTCTAAAAACAAAGAGAAACGGCAAGAACAGATGAACGTTGCAAACCTGAAGTTGAAATACCCTTTCAAAGCAGATATCTACGTATACTCCAACGATATGCATTCCGATTGTAGTCAAATTGATC
The DNA here is from genome assembly GCA_961210405.1 of Drosophila mercatorum. Classification (NCBI taxonomy): domain Eukaryota; kingdom Metazoa; phylum Arthropoda; class Insecta; order Diptera; family Drosophilidae; genus Drosophila; species Drosophila mercatorum. The sequence continues at coordinate 22,320,782 of CAUIUS010000004.1, read as the reverse complement.
AACTATATCTTAGCTTTAGAAAGTATCTACAATAGCTCGTAATGATTCCTCAACATTCTGCTGGAAAAAGGAAATAACATTATTTTACCCCTTGGCAGGGTGTATGAAAGGGGCAGAAAAACATCAGCGAAATTTGTATGCAAAAGAAACGGAAATAGAGATAAATTCTCTCGCGCTACATATGTATGTAGAGTGGAGTGGATATATATTTTGTTCGCGCTGCCGAGTCAGCGGATGAGAGATTTACAGACAGACCAAACGACGGGATGATGACGATGATGATGATGACGTCTGGGTCTCTGGCCGTTTGTCTAAACGTCAGCTTCCTGTCGAGCAAAGATTACTTGCACTTTATGCAGATTTCAGCCAAAGGTGTACGCCCTCAGAGCTATACACACTAACAGAGGTGTGTGTGTGTGTGTGTGCGAGTGTGTGTCTATGATACAGGTCTGTGCCTCTTGTTGCATTCATAATATCGTTGCACATTTTAGCTGCATTCATTCATTTCCCTAGGCCCTGTGAACAACTTCCTTTTTCCGTTCACCACTTCCTTTTGGTCACACACGAGAAGGGTTACTCTCCAATCTAATTGGAGCCAAAGGAAGTAACTGGTTAGTTAGCGTCCAATCCAGTTTACCCCTCAGCAACAGGCCAAATATGCAATTCCATATCCATTTGATGCTCTTCTCCACTTCTCGAAGAAATGAGTACATTTTAATCATTTACAGACAAAGTCCCCCCCCCCCCCTCCTGCTATTTTCATCTCTTTCTACCTTGCATTCTTTCTTCCTCACTCTCTCTATTTGTCTGTCTCTCATCTGTTGCGTCTGTCTTTGTCTGTTGCGCTGCTGTACGTGCCGATCGATTTCCGGTCTGATTACGTTTCTCATCCACACGATCATCATCTTCTTCTTTCGCCTGCTGGCCAACCTGCCGCCTCTCTCTCTCTGTCCGCTTTGCTCGCCGGGTTGTCTGTTGTTTGGCTTCTGCTCGCGTGTTTACAGCTTTTCATTAGCGTCATCGCCCGTCCGATCGATCGATCGTTGATCGCCGTTGATGTTTCTCTTATGAACCACTTGATGTCGCTCGATACATGCGCTAACCGAGCAATATCTAGCCTACCAACCTGCATGACTCTTCTAATAGGTTGTACAGAAAGGGGAATAGAAGCTTCCCATTGTCGTTTGGTTTGACAGCAACTGATGTAGCCACACTTAACATTGCTAATCAGCAGCTAATACTGTGATTTATAAAAAGATAATCAATATAATTATTGTAATCTAAGTATAGTAGTGCCTCCCCACTGCCTTTAAATAGTTGGCACATTATCGTATTCCAGATACATTTTCTTGCTGCATATATTACATTTCATTCCATATCGAGCGAAGCAGGCTATGATGTCTAGTTTACTATTTATATAGCTCTTCATATATTTGAGAATTACATTTCCATTATCGCCCAATTGCTCGAATTAAATCATAGCAAATTCAATATTCCCAATTCATTTCCTATATACATATATATGTTCTCTCATTTCGGACAGAATTCCATTTATTTCTTGGGCTTTTTTCATGTTTTGGTTATCAATTTCATGTCTGGGCTATTGTCAGCGCTCAGTCAGCATCTTAATATAATCAATATGGCAATGAGTAACCGCACCGCATTTTTGCCTTGTCATTGCTAGTTGTATCTTGTGGTTGCGCGGTTGGTTCAGATGGCAGTATTTTGCTGGGTCTACGTCAACGGGGCTACGGGCTACGGCAACTGCTTTCTGTTTTTCCTTTCGAGTTTTCATCGGTGCAACTTCAACTAATTATAAATGTATTATTATGACAGGTCTCATGTGGCATGCCAAGCAGCCCGCGATGCTCATTTTTGGCGCCATTAACCTTCAATTAACCATGCCTGGCAATCAGTCAAGTCACTGACTTTGTCACCAACTGTCGACTGTCGACGACAACGACAGCGACACACGACTCGCATCTAAAGCAGCGCTACGACAACATAATGCACGTCGAGGCCTCTGGATGTGACCAAAAATAGACGCCTATTAACTTTGCCAAACCTCTGAATTAACAGCAACACAACTAAAACAACAATGACAAAGTTGCGGTGTCGCCAAGTTTGTATAATAGAAATAATAACAAACTTCTGCTAAAACGCCCACAACACACGACACGAGCGACACGAGCTCAAACCAACAATTGTTCTCATGTTGCGTGGGTTTTACTGTACATATTCTATGCGAACTTATATGTAATATCTATATATGAGAGCTACTATTCTTGACCGGGTTGATATAAGAACTGTCTACTAGATCTACCATCTAAATATAGTAAAACTTGCCTTCACTCTCAAACTTATTGAATTGGAATTATATTCTAATTAAAATCTTTCCGAGTGTCAAAACTCTTTTGATTTTCCTTCCATTGATGTAACTTTATCTTTTAATAATTTGTGTAGTTTCGTTAGGGGTTTTCACCCAACAAAGAGTAAACCTAATCGCATAGCTATTAAAAAAAACACACTTTACTCTTAAGTAAAGATTTAATAAACCCATGACACTTCCGACCCGGGTTACCTTTATGGTTCTCCACACACACAGAGAGTCTTGAAACGACACTTGAAACAAGCGAAGCGCGCATAAATAATAGCATAAAATTTATATTTATGTTATGGTTAGCGAGCGCCATAAAGGAAAACTTGGACTTTTAATTACAAATTACACGAGTTAATTTTTGTATATTAATGTCAGTTGGCTATATCAAAGAATACAAAAAAAAAGAAGTGGCAGCACAGCGTGAAGTTCAAAGCCTTGGTGTGCTTAGGGTGCAGAGCCTAAAGACAATCAACCCAGGGCTGACCCCAAGCAAAGTCAAAGCACATCAAAGTGACGCGAGTGAGGCGAGGTCAAGCGTTAAGTCATAAAAGACCACAGCCGGAAGGAGAGGGAATGACTCAGAGCGAGAGCGGGTTGAACTCTCCGTGAATGCATTATTATTATTACTATTACAATTGTTGGGTAAGAAAGTAAAAGACAAACGTTAATCACTCGAGCTGTCGGCAGTGGCAGTGGAGACAGCCTCAGCTTGATGACGACGCTCATCACGATGAGCCGCGAGCTCAAGTCGATGACGGTGTCAGCTGTTGCAGCTAATCGACGCGGCAACAACTGCAGCTACAAGTTAAACAACATTGCCACAAAAGTGCATTGCTTGGCGACCTGAATAAAAAGTATTTTAGTAACGCGCTAATTACATGCAATTGTTGTTCTTTGGAAGTACAAGTACAACAGCAACAGGCGCAGCAATGGCAATAAGGACAACACCGACACAGCAGCAACTGAGCAACAATTTTGAAAGTTTTTCTAACAACAATTCTAAAGCAATGCAGCTGGTCCCACTTGACACTTTCCTAACAAAGAAAATTCCACTTAATTACTGCCGATTCGGGTTGAGATCGTTAGCTAGATATTTAATGAATACGAAAATTTTTTTTTGTTATATAGAAAATCTCATTAATTAAAACAAATTTAAAATAGAAACGACTTTTACTGGATATCGAAATATCGAATTGCATGTGATTACTTTCGATCAATTATACAGTATATCTAATAAGAATTTTCTTTAATTTGTATGGCATATGATATCGCTCAGAGCAAGTTCGATAGTTCGACTCATGAGAATGAACCAGTGCACTTGTAGAAAGTCTTTATTATGAACTAGTAGTTTTACAGGAGTCTGAACTAATGCACTTATAGTTTAATAGTTATCGACAAATACACATCACTATGTCATAAACTACAAACAACTTATCTCAATCCAAACCATATTTACCAGCTCAGAAAGCTACTGCAAATAACTACTTATATTTGGAACATTTCAAGTGTAATTCATTATATTCAGATACAAAGCCAAAGATAACTGAGTACAGATTAAATATGACCATAGCACATGGCTCAGACATTAAAGGGGGGTTTTCAGATGAAAAGATGCCATTTTAATTGTTCTTTAGCCAAGTGACAAGCGCACAAAGCTTATAAAGACAAAAATATGTATTAGAAAAATGATTTAAGAGGGAAAAAATAAGTAAATAACGCAAACCGACAAAGACAAAAGAAACACGACAAACGACAAGGCAGCAGACTAATTGTCAACAAAGCAGCGAAGATCAACAGAGATCAGAAAAACAGACTAGAACAGTCCCAGGCATAGGCATTCGGGCAATCCTCTCCGCAGTGGCTCAAGTGGTTGTTGGCAACCAGTTTGGGCTCCGCTGCTGCCCAGACCCCACCAACAACCACCAACCGGCTTTTAATTAATTGCCTTTTTAGGCAAAACTATTTCTTGTTGTACAATGTACACACACACACACACGCACACGTATACATGCGTGCTCATTTGTGCCTGTTACAACAAAGTCACATACATAGATACAAACATACAACAAACTGTCAGCTACTTGTTAGAGTTTTCAAGTTCATCAGAATCCACAGTGCGTGTGTGGCCATTGTTGGCCCTGCTCTAACCACCGCCAACAGCAGCACCAGCACCACCTCCACTTACAACAGTTCCACCAACCACTAGCAACGCCAAATGAGTCGTCAGCTGGGCGTCGCGTCATGTAAATTGTCATCAATATTTCAGCATAAGTTGCATAGCTGCTTGACTTGTGTCTTGTCTCTGGAGTCTTGTGTCTAGCATCCCCGTTAAGTGAGTCAGTTATGAGTCACACTGCCAGCTGAGTGCCGTGCGCCCTCTGTAGTCAAAAAACTGCAACTTTGCAACATCTTAATGCTCAAAGCGAGAGGAGAGGAGGGAGGGAATCGAAATTTAGGTTATGCGCTAAACATTTTAATTAAGTGGAAAAAGTATTACGCCAATTTCGGTCAGTGCTGGCGCGGTGTAGAAATCGCAACAGCCAACAAAATGGAAAGCTCCAACAACAAACAAAAGCGAAACTTTGTGTAATTGAAACTGAGCACGAAGTGGAAGTATTATTATTAAGCATGCAAAGCATAATGAAGTGGAAATATGAAACTTGAGAGAAAAATATGCAAAGCCAGAGACCCAGACAAGCGGGCACACTGCACACAGCACGAAGAACGGATGGACGGACGGGACGGATGGAATGGAACGAACGGAGCAAACGTTCAAGTTGCAATAGGTGTATAACGGTGCTATACATTTTGAGAAGAAACATTTTGTCACAATGTGGCCTTAATTTACCCAATGCTGTTGAACTCTATGTGATATGATCACGGAGAAGCCCATAGCAAAGGGGAGCTTTAATTGATGAGTTGACAATCAAATCTAAAGTTTGCACCTGTAAAATATACTATCTTACATTTGGTTTTGATAGGTATAGAATCAATAAATGATTTGCTGCCTTGGTCAATCAAGTTGTAGGAACGAACAATCACCCTCAAAGTCAATGTACTCTCTCTTTCTCTCTCTCTCTCTCTGATAGGGTATATCCCATGTTTATATAATATTTGCAGATATATTTCATTCAATGCCTCGTCAACCAGCAACTTTAGTTCAAGTACAAGACAATAAAGTAAACAGCAGAAAAGCTACCTCAGCAGCATAAACTGAAAGCAGAAAGGAGAGAAAGACAGCTGAGAGTTTGTGGTGCTGCGAGCAGAAAGGAAACGGCTGGCAGAACGGACTGACAAGACAGACCGCAAAAAGTTCAGGCCGACAATGACACAAGCACAAGCACATGCGAAAACAATTGAAGCATGCAAAAAAAAAAAAAAAAACAAACAAAAAAAAAGAGCAGCAGCAAAAAGTCTTGGAAAGGGGAGCAAAGCAAACGCAAAAGCAAAAGTTTTATGGCAAAAGAACTCGAGCCGAAACCGTGCACACACGCAAGAAAGGAAATTCATGTGATGGGAAACGGAAATCAAAAGCTGCTACAATGTTTGTTGCTGCTGCTGTTGTTGTTGTTGCAGCAGCAGCAGCTTTGCATATAATTTATGAGCCCAAGGGCAGGGGCCAGGGCACGACAGCGCAGCGTAGCAAAAGCCTCTTACGGACGGACGAAGCGCAAAGATTGAATTTGTTTGGGCGGAAAATGAAAATGTAAAGCAGCGCGAACAAGGCCCTGGGTAGGGGCACCAGTAATATGGAAAAGAGGTGAAAATATAAAAAAATAAATAAATAAATGTGTATCAAGATATGTTTATTTGCAGAGCGTTGGGGCTCCGTGCAGGTGTGAAATGCGATCGGACTACGGCGAACGCAGGCAGGCGGCAGGCAAATGAGGCCATCACACAACACACACACACACACACATACACTTGGATACACATAAATAGAAGTAACCCTTTTTATGTAGTTGTTGCTGCTGGTGTCCCACGTTTTGGCTGTGGTTTTATTTTTGAATTTTTTTGTTGCTTTCATAATTCTCTATTCACACGGCGAAGAGACCGACCAAGAGCGACAAAAAAGGCGATACAGGAAATGTAAAACCAGTCAAGTACACAGAATAACCGCAACAAAAGCACGAGAATCTGTCGCCTCTAGTCGCAAACGCTGGAGTGGTTACAGTTATGACCAGACAGGAAGATAAATATAGGGAGCCAGAGAGCGAGAGGGAAAGAGTGACGTTTGTCAGGTATAGAGATGCGACTCTTGTCCATTCATGACGATGTTGACCTTTTTGATATTGGCACACAGTAATCGTAAATGTAAAGAAACTTTGTTTGTTATCGGGTCTGGGACGTGCAATCAAATGGCAAAATCGAGGTTATCAGCATCGTACATCGCAATCCAGCTGCTCTTGATAATCATTCATAAAACATCATTTGCGTCTGTGTTGGTAATATGACAAGTATGCTTGTGTGCGTGCGTCTGCGTTTGTGAGTGTGGTAGGCGGCAGCGCCAGAGAAAAGTACACCGAATTCGAATTCCATTCATGAAAAAACCCACACATCGCTCAATGTGCCCATGTGTGTGTGTGTGTGCGTGTGAGTCTGTGTAAGTGTGTTGGCACATGCGCTGAAGCTGAAGCGTCGTTGCTCACACACTCGCATACAAGCGAAATTCATTCACAAAAAGGGGCAACTGCACGCGGCAGCGGGGGCGATGCCGTAATATTCAGCCAGTCTCAACGCAACGGCAACGGCAACGGTGTCGGCTGGTCGACAAAACAGCCAGCGGAACTAGCTTCGTGTTGGCTTTGCCAGCAACAGTAACAACAACAATGTTAAATGTTGGTTTGTTGCTTGCTGCATCGAAAAACACACACGCGAGTGCTGCCAGAGCGGGATGGCATGATACGGACGTGCCATGGGCGAAAACAGCACCGCACGCTGCTGCCTCACACTCACACACAATAATGCATTTTCAGCCAAATAAAAAAAAATAGCATTCGTTACTGTATTTTGTTAATGCTAAACATTTATTTGCATTAACTTGATATTCGTCATCACTAATTCATTATTCTCTTTACTGCACGTCTTTCTTTTAAAACGCTGCTATTCAATTTGCTGTTTCACATTTGCTTGGGCACCTCCTAGCGACGCGCTCGCATTCCTATACACTTTTCACTTCGATAAACTAGCGTTCGCGAGTAAATTGTTGTTCGTTTATGCACGTAGTGGCTTCGTTTAGTAGCTGTTCTCAAGTTTTCATTGATTTGCACAGATTTACATACCAATTTTCACTTTTAATTGCTCTTCAATTCGGACTTCGCGTGTTTCAGCCATGTTGGATCCATAACTACTGCTGCTGTTGTTGTTCGCGTTGGTGTTTCTGTTGTTGCTTGCCTCGACAACAGCAGCGACGTCAATAGCGTCGTCCTGCTCTTCACACATATATCGCTTCTTTTTCAACAGCATTATGTTAGTGTTGGTTTACAGTGTTGCATTTAGATAAGAATTGTAAATGAAAATAACTCGATTTCGTTCTACCGCAACCGAAACAGACTTCGACGTATGCGTTTTGCTCGAGATTTTTTTTGTTGTTGATTTATATATTTAAATGCTTTTAACATCACTTTATTGTTGCTTTAAGCACTTTGTGTATATTTATTCTTGCACATATACACATAATTTATGGGTTTCAATTCAATATTGTATAATACCGACAACGCCGAATAGGTGTATAAAATGCAAAGCGCTAAATTATATTCCGATTTCGATTTGTGAAAAGCGAAAAGTTAAATGCAGCAAAACTACGCGCGCACGAAATCGCACAACCATCCGCAACGAGAAATAAAACGATAATGAAGAGCGAACAGCAAACTAACAGAGGAAGCAGCAACAAGAGAGCAGACAGAGATAGCATGCTGTAAGAATAGTATGCTGTTAACATGACAAACTCTGTTAAACTGTTAAGCCATGTTTCGAAATACGCAAATGCAAACGCGATATATAAATAGAAACAGAAACAAAACAGTTAATTTCGAATGTTTTCTGACTGTTTGCATTTTTTTTTAAAGTAATAAAATATAGTTTCTGCGGCTATAACAAGAAATTCGTAGCCATGTTAGCATAAAAAATACTGTTTTTTAACACTGGACTTTCTTGAATTTATCGAACAGCTGATCATTGGCGCAAAATATTTGAATAAACTATTTTGCAGCAAAACTGTATATAATTGCTAATTATACGTTCATAAATTGTACCATTGTAGTCTCTCCCATGTTTTTCTTTTCTTTTTAACCTTTTGATGTGAATTTGGGTTGTGCAATCAATCAGCCTTAAGAAAATGTAAATTGCTTGTTGCCAGCTTAACATTTATGAATGAAATTGGAATGCCTAGCAACAGGGGTTGCGCCGGCAAGCACAGCCATACACACATATGTACATACATACGTATACAAACAAAGCCGGACTGGTGCACACATGTTGCTTTAGCGCCAAGCGGAAGCAAAGTGAGTTCCGGGAAAGTTCGGGCATTTTTGTTGCGCTGAGTGCGCTACAGGCGGTCAACATTGTGTAGCTGTACATATACAAGCCTATTGAATGCTGAGAATTCGTATTGTATAAATGATATATATTTGAATGGCGTTTATAGACTTTATTATACATATTTGCGTACAACAATGCAAGTAGTCCCCAAGCGTTTTAATAGGTAAATACTTGTAAATCTCTTGCTACGAATTTATGATCTACTCTTTCGTGTTTGGGAGTTTGAATAAACCAATAAATAGTATTTACATTTTTATATAATTTATATTTACATTTATTTTTATAAAAAAAATTTAATAATAATATTAATATATATAAAATAAAATGTATATGTAGTTTCTAATGTTCCTCTTATATTCCATACATTTTGACATGTAGTGTATTTATATTTAGGTGGGCGTTTCGGTTCAGGGGCCAAGAAACCGGTAATCTACATTGAAATACACAAACAACGGAGTGGAATTTAAAATTTACTCGCATTCATTCATTCATTCATTGTTTGTTTTGTTCGGTGCATTTGCTGTTGCCGCCGCTGCTGCTGCTGCTGCTCTCTGAACCGCACACGCATCTCGCCAACAACAACAACTACAACTGCGTCTTATCAACTACCGCACACATTCACATTAGGCGTTGCCGGCGCCGCCAATAAGTGGAAGTGCACAAGTGGTTGCTGCATCGACATTTGCCTGCGCTGCTGCTGCTGTTGTTGTTCTTGTTTCCGTATGCATATGTACTCTCATACCCTACACATGTGAGGCATGCTCGACTAACATAAATATTTATATATTCATAAAACAGAAATAAAATAAAAACTCTTGAAAGATATTTAAATAAAAAATTAACATATTTATATATATAACGAAATTTGCATTTGCATTTGCACTGTATATTGCCATTAGCTGATTCCAATCAAACCATTAGGGTTCAAAATTTGTAGTTAGGGTATTTGATAGTGTACCCCACTAGTTCCCAGCTGAACTTCGTGCGTACAAATGTCATTTGCATTTTCATCATTTCGCTTAACGAAACGTAACCAACGTGGGAAGTTGGACCGGACCGTCTGCTCGTCAAGTGCTTCGGCTCCAGCTGTCCGTCCAGTTGCTGTCGCCTCCCTTTTGCCCGCCGTTCGTCGTGCTCAAGGTGCATTCGTCTGCATCTGTGATAAAAATAGAGTTTTCTGTTGGTTTTTGTTGTTATTGTAGCCGCATTTATTTCGATGAGTGTTGGCGTCATTTTCGGTTTTCTTTTTATACCCATTGTGTCAACGTTGGAGATGTTCTGATGATTAGCTAGCTGTATATGTGCACTGTCAATAATCGATAACATATCGATTGTTTATGAATATCGATAATAATTTGAAGTAATATCAATAAGACAAGTGAATGTGTGAGTCTATGTACGAGTAGTGGAATGTTAGTAAGAGGTATCTCTTAGTCTATCATTGTCTATTTTAGTCATCATCTTACTGGTTTCGCCTCTCATTTATTAGCCATATACTTGATGCTTTCGACTGATGGCTGGCAGTGTTCGCTTGGCCATTTTCTTTGGCTTCCGTTGGCCAAAGCCCCATTTCCCCGACATTTGATTTGGTTTATTTATCACATTTATTTCTGTAACTTTTATTTAATTACACTGTGGTGCATACATCAATTTCCAATTTTCCAATATAGATACATATATATTCATATGTGGGCTTATAATATTTTTACATTTGTATTTTAAGATCTGCGTGTGGCTTTCGCACCGCTTATCTACGAATTTATTGAAGTTTTACACATAAAATCTCTGAATTATGGATATTTTTTTTTTTGATTTTAGTTTTGTATATTTAAGTGTTTGACTTATCTACTGGAATAAGGGGTATATTATTTGTACAGTAATCGAATAATTTGTTCATAGTTTTCTTTGTGATTGTTAAATTTGTTTCTGAACTATTCTAATTAAATTAAGTTAAATGTAAATTGATCTTAACTTTAATAAAACGAATAATAGATCAAACTTTTTATAGTGGATTTTTAAGCTGACTAAAAAAGATCGTTGATTCCTTTTAGAGAAAATTCACGTAATAGAACAAACAAAGATGGTATCTCACTATTTTTACATAGTTTATATATGTATATATATAAATATATATTTATATAAATAAGACTAGACTTGTGCTGAGATAATGTTATACAATTGGCTAATACATACACGTACATACATACATATGTATGTTACATCTATAGATTGGCTAACAACTTTGATTGCTACTGACTTAGCTCTGTATTATAATTGAATAGTTGTCATATATCTATTGGGACACCAGTTCCCATAGCTAGACTCGACTGTAGACTCTATAGTAGTCTTTGGCAATTGATGTTCCTTAAACCCAATTGGTGCGCATGCTAGGCTATAAAGCATCGTTGTGACTCTTCGAGATTGTTGTCTCGATCTGATCGATCCGCCGGAACGAGGGCATGTACGTGGAGCTGGCCTGTGTCACTATTGAATTGTTGGACGAACTCTGCAAAAAGAGAGATATACATATATATTGATGGGCCACAGTCGTTGCTTCAGATATCTCTTACCTTTTTCTGGCGATAGGAGCGTCCTCGCACTCGGGTTGTATTACGGCGTACTGGGTTAACGGTCGTCGACTTCTGGGATAGACGCACTGAACTGAAGGTGCTGCCCCTATGACCTCGGCGTATTTGCGGTGAGGGCGTGCCAGTAGCTAGGAGGAGAGTTAGTTAATGATTAAGGAGAGATTATGATGCGTGGTCTGAGTCTAGGTCTGGAGCACTAAAAGTTTTACTTGAATTACCCACAGTGAAATACCCATTATGTATATACAACCCTTAGTCAGAGAGTTTAACTTAAGCATCCGCCCATTGCAGATTTCCCCGTATACTGTCATGGTACTCACGTGTGCCTGGTATTGCGGTGCTGCGTTTGGTGGCCTGCATCATGCCGAAGACAACCGCACTGAAGGAGCCATGATGCGACGTCTGTCGCTGTAGGTTGGGCGTCTGGGCGTGTGGTATGCCCGCCGGCATGCGCACAGGTGAGATCAGTTGGCTGTCCGAGATGCCCTTCGGATGCACGTAGAAGGTGGTCATCATGCCCTTGCCCTTCACATTAATTTCGCCACGTTTCTGCAGAGCAAAATAAATGATGAATCAGTCTCCCCCTCCCTCCTCTCTCTGTCACTCTTGTGTTATAGTAATTACCACACACGTATAGCCGCGTGAGCAGAGAAACTCTGCCGTATTGTCCGGCACCTGGACTCGCCAGTTCTCGCCCGTGGAGTCCATGCGTGAGGCCACGTTCACTGTGTTGCCCCAGATGTCGTAGACAGGCTTGCGTGCTCCAATCACGCCACTGACCAGAGGCCCACTGCAGATGCCGACACGCAGCTGGAAATTGTTGAAGGCATCGCCGTTAATCTCCTCCAGCTTCTTCTTCATGGCGAACGCAAACTCCACCAGGTCGCAGACGCTGTCCTCGGGAGTTTCGCCTCGAACGCGCAAATGTTCGTGATTGAGCCCAGCTGCCGCCATGTAAGTGGCGCCGACTGTTTTGATTTTCTCAACGGATGCAAAGCGCGGCTCCTCCAGCAATTCATCAAAGTCACCTGCGTGAACCAGCATCAGCATCATTAGATAGTCGGAGACCATTTAATCAATCAACTCACAGATAATCTCATTTAGGATGCGTATACACGCCTTGCCGTTGTCGATGTCCTCCGAGTAGAAGTCCTGGAAGTTGGGAATGGAGGCGAACATAACGCCGCACAGATTGTGCATTTTCGAATAGAGCTCGTCCGTGTGCTCGTCGGACAGGTAATACTCGGCCACATGGTCCGGCAGGATGTTCTGCAAGAGCATTTAAATCAAGCATTTAATTAATGAGAACTCATCAGCAGGAGTGTGGCTCGGCCGGATTAAGGCACTGTTACCTTAATTAATGTGTCATTAAGAGCACGATTCGATTTCATGTTGGTCAGCTCTCGCTCCGCCTGCTCCTTCCAAATGAAGTCCAGTCGGGAGGTGACCTGCGAATGAGCAAGCAAATGGCACAGAGTGAGGAATGTATGGAAATGAATGCAAGGAATCGATTTATCACTGGAGAGGGATAAACGCTGATTCGATTCGGTTTCGTTTTTGATGCTCTAGCTGTTTAGCTTGAGAGACATCATCATTTAGTTTAGCTCTCAGTATGATCCAGAAGTACGAATAACTACGCATCATATAACTCAATAGATTTTTTTAGATTGAAGAATGTTGTTAATCAACCTACAACTTAGTCAACTCAAGATCCCAGCTCTATTATCAGAAGTCCTTGCTATCTAATTTAGTTTTGCTGTCGACTTGTTACCCTAATAGATCTTTAACTAGTTGAGAGACACAAGGATCGAGCAAAAGAAGTCTATTAAGTCTATCGATTATATATTATCTATTATATAGTCATACTAAACTAACCTCGACGAGTCTCGCATGGTAGCAGACCATGATGAGGAAGGTGATGAGCAATATTAGCATTTGCACGCCCAGCGGCATGCCATGATCCCTCAAGTTGGCCAGGCTGAAGCTCTCCTCGGTGCTGAACCTGATGAAGATCAGGGTGGTGTAGAAGGCGACCATGCCCAGGGCCATGGTGGCCTTGATCAAGTAGTATAGCTTGAGGGCAGTCGCCAGCGAGACGAGGCAGAGCACCCAGGTGAAGACGATGTACTCGCGATGCACGCAGCGGAAGCTATCATCCGGCAGAATACTAATCGGAGTGCGGCTGCTTGTGATCAATGTGTACGGCCGATGCGACAACTCAAAGGACTCCAGTGGCGTGGTCAGATTGGCAATGGACTCAATGGATAAGCCGCCGATGGCTGGCGTGCGTATGGTGAAATTTTGCTGAATCGTCCGCGTGATGGAGAGCGTCGACTCCCTGTCCCAGGACTCGTTAGAGAGCTTCATGTCGTTCGTCGTCCCGTTGTAACTGGAGGATGGGCAGAGCACTAGGCCAATCGCGCTCAACATGCACATGGACACGATGACGCCGCAGATGAAGAGCGTGCGGCGGCGACGCTGATGAACCAGTTTGGCCGAGTTGATTTTTAGGCAATTGGGCAGGCCTGAAAGTCGGTGGAATCGATGAGCAATGTCAGTTATTAATAAGCAGTTGAATTACCTGGAAACTCCTCGGCCATGACCAGGACACAGCAGAAGGTGAGCACCACAGTGCCCGCCGCCAGGCAAATGATGACGGTGGTGCACCGGGGTATAATGATGACCTGGCACAGCACCATAAATATCCAAATGACAAACACACACAGCATGTTGGAGCTGATGTCAGGTGTAATGCAGAAGAAGGTAGAAATCAATTAGCAACAGTCCATTAATTAACGCCCAAACAACCCGAGATGAGAGTGAGGGAGACGGAGAGAGAGAGAGAGAGAGAGGAGAGGGAGGGGCGGAGAGAGAATTATTGGTAACTGAGCTTGACCTTTAGCATTTAGCTTGCTCCATACGCACCGAAACATATCCTCGCGCAGCTGACAGAACTTCTGCTCCTGGCACTTGTCGATGAACTTCAGTGTCCAGGCATTCAGATATTCGCGTCGGATTTCCTTATTCGAATTGATTTGAATGTTCTGCTCGATGAACTCGTCAATCTGTGAGGTTTTCTATTAATGGGTCAGCTTTTGGCATACACAATTCGATTTATCACATACCTCCTCGTCCATGGGGGTTACCGAGACGCGATGATCCACCTTCGGATCTACCAATATGGAATCTGCACGGTTCAAAGCCTCCTCCGGACTGTTTAACTACAAATGTTAGGCGAATAACAATTTTATTAATACATTCAAATTTTGTGTGTAATAGCGCCACCTAGCGGCTGATGGATTGACCACACACTATTTGAGTTTATGCTTTGAATCGTAAAGCGAACAACCCAAAGGGGGGTTTTTATGTTGAATGTTTCACTAAAGGGAAATAGTCAACTTATTCACTAGACTATACAATTTCTGAATCAATGCATTAATCGCCTGTTATACTTTAGGGATTGTTGATTTACGAATTTATAGTATTTATATCTCATAAGAACTAGCTCTCCTAACTAAATTTGTAGACTTATTTACTTAATTATTCGTAAAGCTAAACCAAAATCTTCATTTCAATTTCTATTGAATTATATCTTCAGCTCAATTTATATACAAACTTTCTTGAACAGGGAGTTCAGTTTCGTAGATCCTAAGTTTCTTTTCTACCATCAATATCATATTTATATCAATATTTATAGTTTCTTCAAGAAAACCTCTATTATATAGGACTTGCAATATCTTCAGTTCAATTTTTAATTTGTAATTTTATATATTTCTTCGACAAGTAACTCATTTCAAGATCCGAATCTAAAGTTTCTACTGCAGCTCCCACTACAGACTACGTTTATTCTTTTTATTAATTTCTTGACTTGAGATAGTTTATAAGATTCTAGATCCTGTCTTGCTATAGTTCAGTGTTCCGCCGTAGTTCACATCAAACTTTTTAGCTTATACTAAAGTTTTCTTTTCATAATTTAAGTTTTCTGTAATTTCTTCCGTTATAAACTTCTAGACTTACATTTCTAAATGGTATTTCTGGTATCCACTCGGTCGTGCTCTCGTCCTCTAAGACGAGACCCTTGGTGCTGATGGAGTCAGCGAGATTTTGTATGCTGGCGCCATTGCGCGGCCTCAGCTGCTGCTCCAGTGTGTTGGACATCATGGCCGTGGGAGAGGAGACTGTGGAGAGACCAGCAGGTGCTCCGCCAGCATTCGCGTTGCCGGCACCGCCGGCTGCCATGCCGTTGCGCAGACGGCGGTTGTCCAGGGCCACGCCCTCGACCACGTTGGGCAGCGAGTTGAGCGAGATGTTCTTCTTCTGCTGCTGCTGCAGGAGCTGCGCCGGCTGCTGCACGGCCAGAGCGACGGCGCACTCCAAGCTGCGGCCATCGATGCTGCCGCCGTCGCCAATGGCCACAGCCGTGGTGCTGCCCATGCTGCAGTCATTGCCGCTGCCGCTGGCCGAGATCGACTTGGGCAGCGCTGCAGTTCCCGCGGGACTGGGAGCAGAGCCAGCGGCGATGCTGCTGCTCTGGTGTGCGCTGCTGCGGGTGCCGAAGCGGCGCTTGGGTCTGTGGGGAATGCATAATGTTTAGCGCCAGATAAGGAGAGAGACGGGCCGTGAAGCACTTACCTCAATGGCTCCGTTCGCTTGATTAGATAGGTAGTCACGTTCAGCTTATTGAGATGATTATCTCGGCTGCCACCGTTGCCCGGCTCCACCTCGTAGGCGTCGTTCAGGCAGTTGAGAGTCGCTTCCGAGATGTGGACGCGCCTGCATAGGTGGTGCGGCTCGGTTAGTTGGCGAAAATTAAATTCAAATATTTGTCCACGTTTTCTGCGATTGTGCGTCAAGTTAGCCCTCCACTCTCTCTCCCTTTCTCTCTCTCTCTCTCTCTCTCTGTGTGTGTGTGCCTTTCATAATTGGGAAGCCCTTGTGGCCGTGGCTGCCTTGTTTTATGTTTATATTTCTGTTTCTCTAGTTCTCTGGCTCAGGCTATTTCTCTGAATTTGGTTTTGCCTAGACCACAATTAAATCAAAACATTTTGTATTAAATGGAACCTTTTGCTTTTCATCTCTTTCGGTTTGTGGTTGTTCCCTGATTGTCTTTTGTCTCCTTCAGTGGCTGGTGCCACTTGTTGTTGTTGTTGCTTCTGTGTTGTCTCTGTTTTTGGTTTCTTGTGTCGCAGCAATGCTGAGCTGGCAGAAATTACGGCAGCAATTGTTGGTTGCTGCCAGCTTTGGACATGCCCTAATTGGCCAATTAAAAATGTGGCTAACTGTGAGTTAAACCCAAACCAAGCCAAGCCAAGCCAAGCCAAGTCGAGGCAGCACAACGCACAGCCAAAGTTATTTGGCAGCTCGTTTCGGCTTGCAGCAATTCGAGATTTTTGCATTCCTGAATTTTTGCCAATAAACTCGAGCTGAAATCCGATCGAAATATGATTACAAGCCAAAGCTTTTGAACAGTTCAAACCGAACTTTACGCCAAATTAAATTTAAAACTCTGAAAAGTTTTACTTGACTTTTGCATTTAAAAGTAGCATACCTTTTGGGGCAGCGCTGAACAACTATCCAGCACGAAATGGAAAGTGGTTGAAGGGGGTACTCAATCTCTTACAAATTACAAAATAAAAAGGTTTTTAAAATGAGAGCAAATTGTTAAGACTGTTAAAGCCAATCGGAAATTGATAATTCTAAAATTTAAATATTAAGTCTACAGAAATATAAATTTTTCTTTGCGCAATTCGTTGTCTTACTACGGGGACATTTGCTCAGGGATTAATATGGAATTTACGACTATTCTGGAATGGGAATATAAGGAATGCATGTGTGCGTGGGAAACTATGGACAAAGACATAAGTTATATAAGAATTTGAAATAAAAGGCTTTGATCTTCGTAGTAATAAACTGGTCAGCATAGGTCGACCTAGCTCAGTCTCCTGAGTATAGCAAAGATCGCTGATCTGACTCATCTTCACTCATCCGGGTCTTTTCTGCTGCTTTATGTCTTTACCACCAGTGATAAGTAATCTGAGAAAAAGAGCAGTTAACACTTCAGTATTGCAGCTCAATCAGCTGAGCTCAGCATATATCACTGCAACTCATAACATCGAACTGCAGCATAAATCGCTGTAGCTCCATCATTTGAGTGCAACATAGTTCATGCTTCTAAGCAACCTCGACTTTCATATTGGCTTCGCTTTGACCATTCGGGCGTCTCTGGTTAATTTCCTGCTCCTTCTAAGGAATACTCAGCTAAATCTTAAGTTTACTCAATTCGAATCTGATGCCACTGGCACATAAACATATCCTTTAAATAAACATATTCCTATAATAATTCATGATGAGATCACGTCTGTTGTTGGCATTCACAATTGCGTGTGCTCTTGCTTTGCTATTGCGAATTGTTTGGGTCACATAATGTTGTTGAGATCACGTCTGTTGTTGGCATTCACAATTGCCTTTGCTCTTGCTTTGCTATTGCGAATTGTTTGGGTCACATAATGTTGTTGACAGCCGAGCTAATTAGTGAGCCATAGAAAGGGTGGTTTTGGGGTGAGACTAATTCGTGACTGGACTTACCCGGGGATGCCGCCAGATTCCATGTGATTGGCAATGATAACGTCATTTGACCAAACATCAAAATGCCATTTCTTGTTGCCCAGCACGCCGCACATCACGGAGCCGCTGTGGATGCCGATGCGCATGTTGAGGTCGACCTGCAAAATTAACGAACGCCAAATACGCAAATTATGCAAAGCACGAATTTAACTGCAACTGCAACTGCGGCAGCAGCAGTAACTGCCATAGCAACTGCAACTGCAACTGTCGCATACTTTTTGGGGTCGCTGCAGTTGGCAGAGTGCCTGCTGGACTGGCTGTCACTCGGACGTTGCGTTGCCCAATTGTCATTATCCCACGGTAAGTTTTGCATTCATTGAACGAGCTTAAAGACCGCACTGGTCGGGGATGAAGATGAGCTTCGCCCTCGAGCCACAAATAATTCTATTAATTTTTTTTGCAGTTGGTCCATGAAAATATGGCACCATTTTCTTGCTGTTGCTTTAATACCCTGTGCCCATGGCAGTTGGCTAAAGGGGGGGATTACTACTCTTGAATAACATTAACTCTCATACCTTCCAGATTGACTAAACTCGTCATCGATATACAAATACAAAATAACATTACTCCAACAGTTCATTGATGGTGTTTACAGGGTATCTCCTTGTGCAACAGACCTGGCTGGAGCATATGTTATTGTTACTGTTGCTGACGCTGTCGTTGCCCGTTTTCGGCTGCCTTTTGCTCTGCTGAGATTTGCATACAAATGAATTGTCAACACGTCCAGCAACGGCCAGTGACCAGGCAGTACACGGGCCACATAAAACGACACAGGGGCCATAGCAAAAACAATGTGCAAAATTCGTACAAAAAATACAAAAAAATGGCTGACAGCTGAAAAATCTGCGACATTAAATTCCAAAAAATTATGCCGCTTCGCAAACGTTTGAAAGCTTTGCACAGTTTAACTGTTGACTGTCAGTAACAGAGCGCTGTTAACTTTATTAGTTGTGCATCGCTAACAGCAAGGGAGCTGCGATTTGTGTTTTAAGCGAAGCTTAGGTAACTCTGCAATGTTAATTGTGCATTAACAGCATTCTGTTAGCCGTCTCTCTTCTGTAAGAAGTTTTAAAGTATTGCAACATTTAACAGTCAGTTTCAGCTGTAATGCACTAACAGCATTCTGTTAGCTGTCTCTCTTTTTTCAAGCAGCACCTAAAACTATGCAACACAAAATAAATTCGCATTGCTATCATATGCATAAACTCAAACAAAAGGCGTAAATGGAAACAATAAAAAACAATAAAAATCGATAGTCTGCTCTCACGGATGAAAAATCATGCATTAATTGCCAGCCCATATCCAGTTACTTACGTGCGTATGCAGGCGCACATCCTTGATGGCCTTTATCATGTGCAGTCCAGTTTCGACGCTGCACACCGCATGATCCGGCCGCGTCTTCCAGTTGTCGCTTTCGAACTGTGACACACAGTAATAGCAATCACCGAGCAGTTTCACGCGCAAGCAATGATTATCCTGTGAAGCAGAAAACAATGAACACCTAGGGCATGCATGGCGAATGTAACTTACCTCCGCAATGCGATCAAAGCGAGCGAAAAGATCGTTCAGAATCTTTACCAGTTGCTGGGCTGATGTCTTGCTCGCCAATTCGGTAAATCCCTTTTGAAAGTGATTTTCATTGTAGTTGCAGAAATTCATTGGAAACACTCTTCGCTCACCTTTATGTCTGCAAACAAAATGCTCACGTTGTCCATCGGGTAAACGTACAGCTTGTTGAACTGCGTCTCCACGGTGGGATCCGTGCCCTTGTACATTTCGCTGCGTATCTGGTTATTCACAATGTTGGGCAAAACTGCAAACGGAATGGTTGCACAAATTACAAATTCAACTCAAGTATCAAGTGCCTATAGAAATCGGCCTGCAGTCCTTCAGCCACTCAAACCAACTGAGCAAAGGTCACATCTGCGACTTCTGGTTAACTTTGCTTTGCTGCGTTTACCTGCAGCCCTGCAGCTACCTGGCTCTGAGTTTTCAGGAATCGAAATTGTATAGAGTTTAGATATTGCAGATAACTCAAATATTTGAGCGTTATTCAGGCCTTGACGACGTTTTGAAGTGTATAGATATTTGATGCATGATTAAGATAATCTATAATGTCCTTAATGCGAAAAGGAATTAGCACTTTACTGCTTAGAAAACTTTCTCATAAATTGATATATAAATAGAGTATTTAAATTAAAAATTTAGTAATATTAATGAATATTAAATATATTATGTTTAGGTGAAGTATTTTCCTGCCTATTTAACATTTTCTTTTATTTAATTTATATTTTTGGAAAGAAATGCTTCTCATAGGTGTTTTCTTAGGAATTAATATTTTCATCATAATTTTTTTTTTTATATTCTAAAGAATTCATTGTTTTATATAATTTTTGTGTATATTTTATTTATATTTTCTATGTATTCTTCACTCACTTGAATCGAGTAACTTTTGAGTGCGCTGCAGCTCCTTCTCAGACTCCTTCTTGTGCTCCATGGCCTTGTGGGTCTCGATGAAGGCCAGCCGCTGTCCCCGATCTGTCAGGTATTTGGTGTACATTCCGGCCACATTAATCGCCGTGTAGAGAATGAAATTGGCAATGATTTGGAACAGCACGCAGTTCGTATCCAGAGGCGCCTGTGAATGTTTATGTATATGTTATGTATTTATATTGGATATAGGGGAAAATAGAAAAATAGAGTCTTGTATGTGATTCGTACCGTCTTGTCCTGCAATTTGTTGATGGTAATTACGGCCAGGTGGCAGCTGGCTGTGATTGTGCCGCCCACGACGCACCACTTGAGGGGCAGCGGCAGCATGGCGTAGGGCACGAATATGACGAACAGAATGTACCAGACCAGGTACTCCCGGTTCTCGAAGCCAACGCCTTCGCTGAT
Source organism: Drosophila mercatorum (assembly GCA_961210405.1). Taxonomy (NCBI): domain Eukaryota; kingdom Metazoa; phylum Arthropoda; class Insecta; order Diptera; family Drosophilidae; genus Drosophila; species Drosophila mercatorum. The sequence continues at coordinate 22,299,752 of CAUIUS010000004.1, read as the reverse complement.
GAATCCTGTCGCAGAGGCAGTAAAACATTTATGACGGCCAAAGGATTAGCAAATTTAATGGCCTGCGCATGTGACGCATGATTTATGTTTTATTTGAGCCCGCTTACCCCTCTTTCTCTCCCTCCTCACCACTCACTCACCTTGTATGTTGAAGAGCACCCACGTGCAGACCGCCGCCCAGTGCAAGTAATTGTTGGCAAAGCAGCGCCAATACCCTAGGAAGCAAATGGCCAGATTGGCAATCCCGCAGCAAACGGACCAAGTAATCGCCGTCGCAGTGTTCGCATAGCTCGAGTTCTAAATGGGGTTCAAGTTCGGTTTAGAGTCTGCTTGAGCTCTGTTAACTGAGATCAACCCATTCACTTACAGTGTCCAGACGGTTCTCCCTCGGCTGCAGCATCCAGATGAGCGCCAGGACAATCTTCAGCACAAAGTCCACCACGTTCACAATGATGAGCGACTTCTGCCTTTGCCTGTGCGTGTAGGTCAGATAGCTTCTCTCCAGCGAGCTCTGCTTGAAGGAGTTGGTTAGCGAGGGGCAGAGTATGCCCTTGACCACATTGCCGCTCTTGAAGGCCGAATAGGTTTCATTGGTCAGCGGACGCTGAGGCCCCGCCATGCTGGCAATGGATTGACCCGATTCCAATTCATAATCTATAAAGAATTATGATGCATTAGACTTGAATAAAACTCAATTGACTCGAGCTGAGTGTAAAGTAGATTAAAGTCAGTCATTAAGAGGAAATATCGAAGGGCATGTTGAGGTAGTCCCTGGTATATGAAGGACTGTGTGTGTTGATATAATAATATCCTTCACTCATTCATTGGAGAATGCATTGCGATAGTTCGCCTGCGAAAGTCACAGTTTGGCAGTCACTGATAAGAGCTATCGTGATATAATTTAGATAAATACATTTTTAAATACTATATAGATGATCAATATTGTTTGACTATTACAGATTCCATTTGAGAGATTTAGTTAATTTCGTATTATTACACATCACAGACCACAACAAAACTATTAAAGCTTGTCAGATGAACGTTGATTTCTTCATCAAACAATTTTTATAAAGGTTTAAAGCAGAGCTCTTAAATCGTTATATGTTATAATCGATAGTATAGTATATCATTTCTCCGATATACCGATGAATTCTGTTCAATGTTGATACATCGACTCTCTTAGCAGAGTGAGTAATATTAGATAACTTTTTAACGGTTAGTGGTATGTATTATAGTTTATCAATTGAAACTAGTCTGTCTTGCTATATGTGCGAACTCAATTGAACCGGGAACAAATGCTTTTGGGAGATCATAAACATTCCATAAGTTTTGTATTTTAGTATTAAAGATGTGTACATTTATTATATTTTATTTGAATATTTTTGGGACATGAATTTCTGTTTCGATATCCCCAATTATTTCAAAGAAAAAAGTTTAAGATATTTTAATTAATCGATGTTTAGAATAAGCATATTGTTGTGAAATAGATTTAGTATTTTTAGTATTTAAGATCTGCTGATCATGTTGATGATCGAGAAAGCAGAGGACGGGCACACTGCGATCGTTTTACCGCCTCTTTTGTGACCGACACCAACGCAATGACATAAGCAATGTGAGTGAATATAATCTGAAAAAAAATAACCATCGCGTACATTCACTGCCGTTTGCAAAGAATGTTATAAAAGCTCGAAAGTCTTTAAATAAATTTATAAAACAATAGTATCGGCGGTTGAAATAGTCGATTGAACTGACTATCGATGATTTTGTAGCTGAAGCTTAAAGTGGAGTTTAAATATTCGTTTAAGCAAGTTTATGGCTGATCTTATTTATTTGACAAAGCGTTAAGCACACAATCACAAAGTAATTAGATAATTAGATAATTGGATATTCAACATAAAATCTATATATTTTATCATAACTACTAACTAACTGTTTCAAGATGAGAGATCTAAGGGACACTCACTCGAGCTTAGCTCGTATTATAGAATATATTTGTATTTGGGAGTCAAACTGCTGTTTATACAGCAAGTATGAAAGAACCTGAAGTTTCCCAATTATTTTTTGAGCAATCCAATGGGAAAATGAAATGTCAGAGGGATGTTTTAATACAGAGCCATGATTATGTTGAGCAGTAAGATGAGGAGTTGCTCCATCTGGAATGGATGTACGAGTGTGCTGCGATTTCTCTTTGTAATGGATAGGATCCAGTCCAAGTGGAGCCACACATTCGCGTAGACCGAGGGGAGTTCCTTGTGGCCGCAGCCGAGCCCATAGATGACGATGCCGTAAATTGTTGAGTTGCCCATGAGCGGGGAGCCAGTGTCGCCTTGGCAGGGATGCTGATCGTAATTGGCTTCCAAATTGCCAGCGCACAGCATATCGGGCATGAAATTTTCTAGCAGCGAGCTACACTTCGCATCCGTCTGCACCATGACATTGATGGTCAATATGTTGTCTGCCAAAATGCCGCCCTGCGAACAGTGGGATGAGACGTGAGCGAGGGACAACACATTCGAGATCTAGTCGGACTGACTTTATAAAGGCGTCCCCAGCCCATGACTGAGTACAGTTCTCCGGGGCTTGCCGGGCAGCTGGGCAACTGGACTACTCCGATTCCCGTATTGCTCGAGGGCAGGCGATAGCCCAACTTGATAAGCGCAATGTTGACAGTGTTGTGAACGGTGTAGTTGACCGGCACGAAGATTTTTTGGACCGGAATATTCAAAGTCTTACCTTTAATCGTCTTCAGTCGGTTCGGGGCACCAGCCACGACCAGTATAATACCATTGTTATGGAGTACCTTGCGATCGCTATTGCAACATGCAACATGCAACATGCAACACAAAGTCGCTGTAGGATCATTGCTCACTCAATATAGTCAATATAGTTACGTACTCCATGACACAGCTTGCAGCAGTCAACACAAACCACGACGATATAATCGCACCGCCACAGAAGTGATCGTCCCCAAAGTATTTCCGCGGCGAACGCGACCTGAGTGACACCACATACCTGGCCAGGGTTTCAAATACGTTATGGTCATAAATGGGCGTAGAAAGACGCTTGACTCGTCGCTCGGGCGCGTCAGCTGAGGCGCCGGTGCCAGCGACCAACGACCACAGAAAAAGAAACTTCAGCACTGTGGAAAACCACATTTTCATTCAATTCTATATTTACAACTGAGTGTGACAACTGACTCTGATTGAAAGGGTAGTCAGTTCACTTATCAATGAACCTGCAGCTCTGCTTTTTATATTGTATATCTCAACTTCTCTTGACAAAGCGAAGCTTCTTATTGGAGGGTAATCATTCCATTCCCATTGAACATTTGACCAAATTTAATGGTCAATCATCATAGAATACGCACTGAGGTGTCGATTGAAAAACACACCAAACGACAAAGCAAGAGATCTCTATATCAGACTTTTAAAATGGGATATAAGAGCAGGTGACATGTCGAAAAGCATAGTAATAGTATATATGAGAGGAAAGTCTGATGCATTCTTAGTTGGCATCCCAGACTCCTTATTACCTTCTTTTGTTTAGTTCACATTTAGAATGGAGAAAGTCGCAATTGTTTGCACTCTTTCATATGCCGACTAAACCTTAAGTCTCTCTCACCGCCTCTCTGCTAAAGTCTCTGCTAATGTCTCACATTTATTTACGTCACACTCGATCAAAGCGACTGTCGCTGTTATGATTTTCGTATTCTGTTATCAATGGTTCGTTCGCTTGAGCCTCGTCTTCCATAACATAATGCTAATTAACAGTTCTTTAAACTTATGTTATACTAACATTTAATGTGTATCCAACAAATCTCTGTAAACATTTTTAGCTGCCTCGGGTCGTATCTTAATATTACTTTTTAAGAATCTGTTGGTCATATCTGATAACGATGATAATCTTGCCAATCTTAAGGGAATCGAAAATGTATATTTTAAATTTAAAATCTTTGTCTCTTGTAGTTTTGGAGATTTAAAACATAAACGGACAGATCGATAAATGAGCTATGGCTGGACTGATTGATTTTTTTTCTGATCAAGTATAAATGCTATGTAAATTCTGATAATTAAATATTCATGCAAAATATGGACTGAATATTCATATAGACAGTGTAAGTCAAGTAAATATATGGAATCTGCTCTGTATTGTTATTGGTTTACGAAACCGACGGCCAGAAATACAAAGGCAAATGTTTGACTAGATCAAGCCTCTGTATATTTTGTAAAGACCCGTCTTTCTTTTCATTAGGTATTAAATATATTATTCTTATAGAGCAACAGTCCAAACTCAGCACTAGAAAATATGGCTAACACAACACAAAGTTCATACACAGAGCTTGAATTTGAACCAGTTTCCTCCTTTTTCAATTGCTTAAACTCATCGTGCTAGGTATGGCCATGTCAAAGTTAATTACTGGCCTGTGCGGGGCTTAAGTGGCTGGCAATAGGATGGGCACACGTGATCTTGTTTCCGGCCAATTGTGGCCGTATGGAGAGTTGATTGTCAGTTGGCTTACCAAAATTGCTGTTGCCGAATATGCTGCAGCTCTCGGTGCGTCGCTTGGGTCCATAGCCAGATTTGTCCTCGACGATGCGCACGGATTGGACTCGCCGTGGCGTTTGCTTGGCCAAGGCCCCGCCGCCGGGCCGGTCAACGTTGATGCAGGCGCCGCTGCCGACGCCGACGCCGATGCTGCTGCCAACTGCGAGCATTGCCTGCTGTTTCTTGCGCAAATTGGATAAAATTGATGCTGTGGAGGCCTGCAGCGAGTGGGGCAGATCGCCGCCGTCGTCCATCTGTGCCCCGTCGCCGGGCAGGCGTGGTATTTTCGACATGTCCAGAGTGGTTGGCGTACACGTTCTGCTGGCGGTCGCTTCCTGCTGATTTTCTTTCAGTTTAGCTTTTAATTAGCCCTAAGTGCCTCCACACAATACGCTTACCTCTGCTCCTACTGTTGTTGCTGTTGTTGTTGCTGTTGTTGCTGCTGTGACTGTGGCTGCGGCTGCCATTGTCGTGGCTGTAGCTGCCATTGTTGTGGCTGTAATCTGCTCATCATTTGTGGTTTGCGCTGCGGGATTGCTCAAGCCCTGGCCACAGTCAACATCGTCGTAGTCGTTCACGTCATCCTCGACGTCGTCGTCGTCGTCGTCGTCGTCGTCGCTCTCCAGTCTTAGATCGTCAATTTGTGCCAAGGTAATGGCCCCCTTGTCGATGGCCCGTCGCAGCACCACGCCCTGTTCTGCCTCGGTCTCCGGTTCCTGCACGGTCGGGCCACGATGTGTCAGTTCGGGTGGTGCGGAGCGGGTGACACTGTTGCTCTGGCGGCGCTGCTGCAAAGTCGACGCTGGCGTTGAGCTGAGCTGGCGCAGATGCACTTCGTCCGAGACCAGCTTGTCGTCGTCGTCGTCCATGTTGCGTTCCTTGTCCTTCTCCTGTTCCTGCTCCTCGGCGGTTCTGCAAGAAGTAAACATTTAAGGTTGTTGGTTATTGATAAACAAGCATGCGGGAGAGTCTCTCATCATCATTATCATCATCATTATCATCATCATTATCATCACCATTATCATCATCGTCATCATAAGGAAGCTTTAACTTTCAATTTGCGCTTTGAAGTTGTCAACGATTTTATTCTGCTTGCGTGAACCGAGCCTGATTGCTGGGCCCGAACACGTTCGCTGCTCCTACGCCTCGCAAAGCGGCGCCTATTCTAATGAATACAAACATTTCCCCTCCACAGCGCGGCTGCAACTCACAATCATGCCCGAGCCAGGCACAACATGTAAATGGTCTCCAAGCGCCGACATTTTCGACGAGGCGTGAAGCCATTTGCCATGTCTACTAGTCCTCCTCTGGTCAGAGGGGAAAGCACGTCATGGATTGGACTGAATAGACAGTCCGCGGAAAATGATGAATAAAAGCAGAAAGTTTTCCCGAAATTAGCATCTGTTAGTTTTCCATTCGTAAACCGTGACTCGAACTTGTCATCAAATTAAATGAAAATTTAAGCGCAATTTGCCAGAAATTTATATTTAGCCAAGCAAACGTTGCTAAAGGCAACCAGCTCAGGCACAATGAAATATAAATTTAAGAATGTGGGGAGAGTGGACTATGATCGACTGTGTAATACTCGCTCTGTGAATGTTCAATTGAGAGTGTCAGCAAAATGAACTAGTTCATTAACCAGCAGAAGTTTAAATTGCTTAAAAGAGTCTTATTACATATTATTACAAGATATCAATTTATTTTGCTTTGCATGAACTTGAGGTTCCGTTGAGCTTTATAAGCTCGTAAGCTAGCGATCCAGCTGCAAATAAACTAGTTCATTAAAACTGAAGTTATGTTCACTCTACGCGTCATCAATAGAGCACCCTTCGCGGTCTCCGTAAGTCATGAATATTTTCTTTTCTATTTTTCAAGCTATACTCCTACACTTTTTCATTCTTCTTAAAATAAATCAAAATTAGATTCTGTATCATTTGGGCCAATATACAAAAATATTGTTGAATAAAAGCTTAGAGAAAAAGGCAGCTGAAAATTTAATTATGAATGTCTCGCTCAAGCTGGCAAGCACAGTTAACATATTTTTGTGTATTGGCCACACACTTGAACTGCTAAAATGTAACTTTATCTCTGGAGTAAAAGTCGAAGACTTAAGCATAATCTGTCTCGACTATCTATATTATTTAAATACAGCTATAAAAGCAGACATAAATAGGATTACTATTATTTATTTGCTTGGAAATTATAGATTCAGCTAGAGAGTTTAATGTAGGTATATATTGAAAATATTTAGATATAGGTATATTCATGTTTATATTTGTATATCTATACGTGCTTATATATATTGGCTAATTACTTGGCTAATTACTGGGAAGTAGGAGCAGGATAAATGATGATTGTCTTAATAATATATACAATAATACGATTCAAGTATATGCTTCTATATGCTGCCCAACTCTTAAAGAAGACAAATTACTCAAATCTAAATCAATGTTTTCTCTATATAATACACACGTAAATGATGTGTTTGAAAATGAAGCAGAAGAACCATTTGAGGCTGAGGCTGTTCAGAGCTCTAGCCCAATGACTAAATAATATTTAGGGATAATGCGCTTAAAGTTGAAGATTTGCTGTCTTTAGTGTGTGACGGTACACCTGTATCATTTACTCGTTTGTCTGGCGGCATATTCGATCTAGTATTCTATGCAATTTATTCACAATGGCGCAGAGGCAGCGCCGAGCGGGGACAGCGATGACAGTCAACAACTAGAAAATGTCGCGTTGATGTCGTTGTTATTATTCAAATTAGCATTTAGACACACACGGTTGCACCCATACTCACACGCATACACATACACATACACACACGCACACACTCACACTCAGGCTCATTCATATGCGTCATGTATAGAAATCGTAGCATACTTTTGGGCATAGCGAATGCCGTCTCGAATATTGTAGACGCAACAGAAAAATTCCAATAAATCGCAGCAGCCAGGACAATGTATATATATACATAAGATGTATATAAGTATTAGTATATATATGTGGGCCACAAAATGAAATTTGGCAAAAGCTGGCATAAGGCAGCTGCTTGTAAAAAATAAATATAATCAAATTTACTTTTCGCACTTTTAAATACAATTTGGCTTCTATGTATGCTATGCTCTGTGTACCTGAGTGTGCGTGTGTGTCCATGTTTGTGTGTCCTTTTGAGTTCTTTAAGTTACTTAAGTCGCTGGTGAAAATCGTAACTGGCAAAAGTTGCTAAAAAGTTGAAAAAGTTGCTAAGAAGTTTACAGAAACTTGATCAGAAATGATAAATATAAAAATAATTATATCCGAGCGAAATGCGGTCTATTTGTGGCCCCTTTGTGCAGTTCGCTATTATATAGCACTTTTCTGGGCATTAATTTCTATTCTCCTGGTCGATTTGCGTACTCGTGTTGGTGTCTGGCCACGTTATCAGTTCCCATTTGGCAAATGGGGCAAACAAACGTTGGATAATGCGAGCGACTCGCAATTCAGGTTTGATTAATGTAGATAACGAACTTCGAGTTGATTGCATCAGATAAATATATATTATAGAGTATAATAATAATAATAATAACATCTAAAAGTTAAATGGAATCCAAGTCTCTTGGCCACATCTAAGTGCCTTTCTCAACTGCCTATCAGAACGTGAGAAAGTGTAAGTTTCCAGTTTATAAGACGAGGGTGTTAACACTTCTTTAATCGGTCTTTATTGTGAGCATATTGGTTTTCACATTGTTGCTGCAAATGCATAATTCGTACTTTACACACCTGTTAGCTTAATTGGAGAGACGCGAACTCACGTCACATGGCACACAGCTGTCGAGTTGTTTTTCTTTTCATACGCGATTAGCACATTTTCTGAGTTGATTTTCATGCGTACCAAACTCGACTGGAGCTGAAAGCTGCATTGTATTTGCGGACTAAACCAGTTGACTACCTCCACTTTGTTGTTTCTTTTTTTATTGCTGATTTGGGATGAGTAATCCGAAAGATAAACACACAGCACAGAACACCAAACACCGAACACTGAACACTGAACACCCAACACCAAGCGCAAACGCGTTGTTTATCAAGCGAGCCGCACTGCAGTCAGGCAGGCAAGCAGGCAGGCAGGCAGGCAGGCGGCAGCGCGCGGGCGAGATAAACGTCTAATATAATTATCACTTATATAAATGCGTTGATAATGGCGCAACAATATTCAAAACACAAAATCGATTCGCTGCCCTGGTATTGGCCATGATTTAACGATGATGACAGAGCTAGCTCCGAGTTCCGAACTCATTCTGTGTTAGCCAAATCTAGTTTCTCTTATGACTCAGACTTGACTCTTGGACTTGCACTACTTTATTTGACCAGCAAATATATGTATTTATCTGAATTTGAATACATTTATTTATTTATTTATTTCTGTATAATTTGAGTCGAACGCAGCGCGCTTGGCTCTCCACTTATTTCGCGTCTTTCACATCGAACTGGCGTTTGCTAACTGAGTGCCAAAAGCGCCATCGACTGCCTATAACATGAGCATCAAATGTACATACATATATATAGACGACGTATATATATACAATATCAAATATGAAATATGACACTCGCATATGAAACAGCAGTTACAGTTCTCAGTGGGCAAGCGTTAGAGCGCGAAATCTGTTGGCCGTTTGCTAAGCCAATATTTTGCTCAGTTTTGCATTTGTTTTTGAGTAACTAACGGCTTGCAACTGTTCTCTCTAATTATATGAACCTGAAGTGTTTTGGCAGAGAGAACAGTTAAGTGGGAATGCACAAGGAAAGGCATATCAGCTTCTTCAATAGAAAATATTAACTTCTTCAATACGAGTTTGCTTGGTAATCATATCTTCTTTAAATTAAGTGAATAAAGTTGATCAGTTTCATAGTTTTTTTTATCATAAACTTGATAAAAGAAAAGACTATAATATATATAACAAATAAAACTAATAAATGTAAATATAAGTTGCTTGTAAGTTGGCCTAGATTAACCTCTAACAGAGGCGAAATTAATTACTCGGTTGGAAAGCTATAACTTTCAATTCAATTTTGATATTTAAATAAATCGGGTTAGTTGTCACTCGAAGAAAATTCGTTAGTAATTGACCTGTTGAACCTGCCTGAAGCTCTCAGAGCAGTGATGGCAAATGTCTTTTGCCTTTGCCTGACCATACGTGGAGTCAGCTTGAGGCATTTGCGACATTTCAACATAAAGTTTAAAGTTATTAAAAATACACTATTAATTAATTAGCATGCCTATGCTAAAAATCATTTCATTAAAGCCCTCCCATACATATTTTTCTCTCAAATACAACTACTTTAGGTTTCCAATTTGCTCATATCAGTTCCAGCTGTGACAAGCGTGGCAATTCACCTGTCAGAAGGCAAGAGGAAGCCAAAGGAAGTGAACTGAGAACAATCAGCCAGGACCCAATAGAGTAGAGCAAGACATTTAAAGCAGGAAATGGACTGGCTGGCTGAATGGTCGATAAATATGTTTGATAAGCTCATTATTCAGAGCTCATTGTTGCTCCCACACGCACACACACACGCACACACACATACTCTCCTTGGTAATGCGTGTTAGTTATGTTATTAGTTGAGGCTTCTCCTGTGCCTGGGTGCAGTTTAGTGTTATTTTGTTGTTGTGCAGGATATTCTTCTTCCTTTGAAATTTCCTGTCAGCTGCTTGGCTTGTATGAGTGTACCTGTGCGCGCGCGTGTGTGTATGTGTGTGTGTGTTTGATATGATATGAAATGTCAAGGCATGTCTGCAACGTTCGCTTTTATTTATGTAGGCAGCTGCTGCTGCTGTTGCTGCTGTTGGGGTTAGTTGCAAAGTCGCCAAGCAGCCAGCCAGCCAGCCAGACAACCAACGAGCCAAGCGCCAGCCAGCCGTAAGCTTATGGGCCGGAAGGGTATTGGCCCTTTTTATGAGCTTCTGTTGGCTTGTTGAATTTATGGCCATAAGGAACTTGTTAAAGCGTATTATTGGGTGTGTAACAAGTGTGTGTGAGTCGTGTGTGTGTGTGTGTGTGTGATTTCTATGAGTTGTGTTTGTGTTTCTTTTCATATTTTGTGCTGCGGCTTGCAAACTCTTGGGCTAGAGGCAGAGGCAAAGGGAAAGGCAGAGGGAAAGGCAGCAGGCTGCCTTGGCTACTCGTAAGTAGATTAAAGTCAAATTTATATGCCGATGTGTGTGTGTGTGTGTGAGTGTGGGTGTGTGTTTAAGTTTGTGCTCTGCGTTAAGTGGCAGCAATTAACACTTGACATATTTATGCTTGGTCTCGAGGCGAAACGTTGTCTTCTCAATTGTGCATTATGCCCTGCTAGGCAACAACAACAACTAACGGGAGGAGCAGCAATAAAAACAACCACAACAACAATAACAATTAAGGCAAGGCCAATCCCAATCGATATGGCAACAATGTTCCGCAAGCTGCTTATTTTATTTATTAAGCGTTTTAGCCTTGCGGTGGGCGTGGCAACAGTTTGAGTCATGTGGCGGCCACGAACGGCAAAACGGAGCAGAGGGAGCCCGGGGAGCTCGCATTAGGTTAAACGTGTCAGACAAATATTTAAAGATAATTAGCTGCGGATGCCAAGAGTCGGAAGCGACTAGACGAGATGAAGAAGCAGAAGCAGAAGCAGAAGAAGAAGAAGAAGAAGTCATTAGATAACTAGTCTAGACGAGCAGTGCCTCGTGATAAGTATGTTAAATTGCACAATAATAAAGATTGATTTCAATTAATTTTCTTGTTCGCATTATTGCTTAATTATGTCCCATTTGCGCCAAAGAAGCAGAGTAGTTATGGGCGCAAGGATGCAAACATCCCAGCCACTGAGCTCATAAAAATACTTTGCAAAGTATTTTTTTTACATCCTTGTAAGGAATTTGCCCCTACGCAGGCAACTATTTGAGCACTTAAGTTGGCATAAAACATTTGACCATAGAATTTGACATGCAGGAAAGAGGCAAAAGGACGAGGTGGACAGGATTTTCGAGTCTCATTTTTAATTAATTTCATTTTGAAATAAGACAGCTTTAGCTCTAGTGGGAAGTTGTTCACTAGTTGATATTGAGAATTGAGCTGGAGTTATGTAGTCTACATAATACCTTGACTATAGTTCGAATTCTCTGTTTAGATATGTTCGAGTAGTTAAGAACCTGACTTCCGAAGGATTTTCATAAGTGTAAATATCTGTTAAGGGAATATATTTAAAATTAAATATTGATTTATTTACTAAATTTGGGAAGATATGCTGAAGTTGAATAACGACTAAATTTACTGGTGCTGTAGTAAAATAGAAGTGCACATTCAAGACTCAAGCTCTTTTAGACTATATAATATCTTTCAATACAGAACATACACGCAGACATGGTTAAATCGCCTTGGGTCTTTTTGCTGATCATGAATATGAAAACTTTAGAAACCTCTCCAAGCTGTTGAGGCCCATTGTCAATGGAAGTTTCATCAAAATCATTTCATCAATTCCAATTTCCCATAAATCGAACATATTTGATATTTGAGATAAGAGGCATTGTGGTTTGGCGATTTTACATTATTGGGAGTATTTATAATACTTTGTTTTCTAAGGGAAAAAGCGTATATTAGCTCTGTGCACTCTCTCTTTTCTTGCCTTTCTTATAAAGGGTCATTTGGTATAAAAGCAATGCTATTATTTGAGCTATTGTCATCATGTTGATGAGTCGAAAAATAAACGTTTAAGTTAGAGTTTCAAAATTCGATAATTACGTTACTCTTCATATTGAAACAAAAATTAGAAAGTACGTGCGTGAATCTCTCTTGTTTAAAGAAACTATATATTCCACAGTTTTTAGATTAAATTCTCAAATTGCAGTAAGATTATTAAGATAAAACTGTAAGTTATGTGACCTACTCTTGATTTTTGAATACAACAGTTTTGATAGGGGAACAGAGTATCACCCATTTGCTTGCTTTCGACTGCAACTTTCGTTCGTCTGCTTATTAATATTTACAAATTCTTGGACTGCTTTAACTTCAACTCAAGCCTGATAATATTTGTATAAATTTCTACTATTGGCAACGTAACTCAAGAAAACTCGCATTAGTCTTGAAAAGCAACATTTTCTAAGTTCATTCCTCAAGCAAATATATATATATATTTACGTACGTACTTATATAATCAATTAATGTATTTTATGTAAATATCGTTGATGAGTCGCCATAATTAATTTCCGGCAGGAGCTTGAATGCTTGCCATATGATGGCCGCACGAAACGCAGCAGGTGGAAAGCAATTTTGTTGTATTTTTTGCTAGACTTCTGTGCGCTGTGTGTGGCTGATTCATTTAGCTAAAAGTCTGAGGACGAGACAATAAAACGCTGAAAGAGACAAGCGGACGGGCCGGCGTCTTGCACAGTGCCATTGACCCACAGTCGGAGAAAGAGAGAGCAACAGAGAGACAGGAGAAAGAGAAGTGGCAGTACCTGGTAAAGTGGCCAATCTCATTGTAGTTGTGCGTGTGCGTGGAGTGTGTGTATATCTTGTGGATTTGGGTTAATGTTGTAACGTTGGTCAACATGGGTGTGCATTTGAAAGGGCGCAATAAAGCAGAAAATAGAAAAATTACTCAGCGGCACACACAAAAAAGGGACTATGATGAGAGACGTTCCGACATACCCTTTCGCTTGCAATCCTCTGGATAAATATATAATGGTAAATAAGTAATGGTAACAGGTATATATTAACTATATCTAACTAGACTTTTAGCTTAGCCAGTCAGTCGAAAGCTAGCTGGTTTCGGGAACACTGGATGTTTGGGCCAAAAGCCAGTGCGAGTCGAATAAGAAACTCATGTTAGAACCTTTTTGTTTGTGTTACGCATTATTATGCATAAAATGTGCCTAAGTTGCCCACAAGCCAAGTCATCAAGCGCTTTGATGTCCTTGCCTTGGCCAAGGACTATTTCTCTCAAATCAAAGCGTTTACATTGGCCATCGTCTGCTGATTTGACTGAATGCTGAATGCTGAGTGGTGCGCAGTTGGGTTTGGGTCGACTCACAAATTCTTGAAAGCTCAAAGCCGAAAAGAAAAAGGCAATAAGCCGTATAAGTGGACACTTTATAAGGCACACCAGCGGCACCACCACCACCACAGGCACCACAGCAACAAGAATAGAAAACAGCCTTTTGCAATAGGCATTTGGTCAGCCATTCAAAAGGCATTAAAATTGATAAATTCGCTCCAGTCTCTTAAATCTTGATACGGCAGTCGAGCAATAAAACTGGAAAACCTCAATTTACTTTTGACATTTGCCAGTTTTCTATCCTTCTCTCTTTCTCTCTCTCTCTCTCTCTCTCTCTCTGTCCCTGGCTGGCCATGTAGACCGCAGCAACTGGTCGAGCTACGCAAATAAAATGCAACTTGTTTGTACTTTTGCATAAAAAGTTTATGCAAAGTTCTGTGGCACAAGCGATATTATTTAACTCACGTTAATGCAAACTGACATTTAATCGGGCTGGGCGGTGAGCCTCTAGATCCAGTGCAAAGTTAGCTTCAAGTCAAAATTCACTCTCATAAAGCCAAACGTGTCGTGGGCGTTGTAAGCACACCCAGCAGCAGACCTAAGCAGTTCAGGTTGCGGCGACACAATATACCCTGTGCTCACAGTGCGCGTCAATTGTATAGGTCCAGTAAATGTGCACAATTTTCTGCATCGTTTAAGGATTTTCCCTTTTCCTTTTCTTTTCACGTTTTGCTTTAATTAAAAAGTCGAAATTACATGCAGGCCCGAATTCATATTGCCTTACGATTAAAATCCCCCATTTAGATTAGTAGTAATTGTTCTCATGCTTGGAAAGTTCTAAGTAAAGTCTACATAAACATGGCATTTATGATCATTCCTAAGAGAGAGAGAGAGAGAGAGAGCGAGGGAGAGAAAGATAGATATATAAAGAGAGCAGCTCAGCATAAAATATTGTACATCTATCATCTGAGTTTACCAGAGATCGTTATAACTCTTACATAGGATTGCAGCGTCTATCGGCGTAGCACACTCATTGCTGTGCAGCATACTCAGTATTCTTTTCGATTTCATCTTAATGTTAAATAATAATAAATCAATCACATTTGCTTTTTTTATCAGATAAAATAGATCAAATGTATCTGTATTTGAGTCTATGCGGATAACTGTATCTGAAATGTATCTATATTTGAGTCTATGCGGATAACTGTATCTTTTTAATATAAATACATGCTTAGTTGCTATTCAAGTGGACAAAAACTAGACTGACTTGTCATTCTCAGTATTCAATTATAAAATCTATACTATTCTAATTTTCAATAGTGCAAGTCATTCTAGGATATTACCAAGTCAATCATCGGTAAATACGTTAAGCCCTTATTTGCCGTTGCCACTGGTGGCTTTACAGTTTGTTGTTTACTCCACGGAATTAGCATAGCAAAAAGATATTAGCATAAAATCAAATCGACATTTTGAGCTCTTGGCTGTTGTCTGTTGTCGTCGGCTGGCGCGCACAGCTGCTCTGCGGGAAATTGTGAAATCGAGATGTCGTTATGTGAAATGTGAAAAGTTCACTTTTCTTTCTCCAGCTACAGTTGGACAGTTCGAGACTAAGTAGTCGACGAGTGACACCTCAGCCTTGTTGATCTCTATAATTTATTCAATTGAATTGCTCAGCCACGACTTAAAGCCTTGTCTTTGATTGTTCACTGGACTGGGCGAAAGTTCAGTTAGCCTGTCAATTCATATTTGATTATTATTCAATAGCAGTCTGTTAATAGAGACTACGTGGCGTATACGCAATCCAGCGAGCGAGCCCTTTTCTGTAGCATACTTTTGGCTGCCACTGAAGTGCCTCAATAGACCGGAATAGAACTGTTTGTTTAAGATATTTTCGCTTTAAATTCAGCGCCCATTCCTCAATACAGCCATCGAGTGGCTGTGGCTGTGGCTGGGCTGGGCTGGAGAACAAACACCAACAACAAATATAGAAAGAGAACCGCCAGTCTGTCTGCTGCCATTTATAAAACATAATTGAAATATGAGATTGACATTGAATAGCAACGCTTTGTCGCTGCTGTTGCTCCATTTATTGTTAGTGCTGCTGTTGTTGTTGTCTTCGGCACTTTTGTTGTGTCCGTGAGCCTTTCACAGTGGCATTGCGACAATATTTTTGTTATGTCTCGGGGCTCGTTGCTGTTGTCGCCAGCATCTAATTGATTAATGTTAATAGACGAACAAACAGCATTGCGACTCCCCATCACATCGAATTTCTCAGCCGAGCGACTAGAAAATGACAGCAAGTGCAGTTTGTTGATCTCGCATTATGTGTGCGTGTAATGGACACGCATTTATCGTGCCCACTGTGCCCACTCTGCTCACTGTGCCGCTGGCCATATGTCACAAATAACGCCTAAATACACTAGCTTAAAACGTTTATTATACGCTTTCGGAGCAAATTATAATTTTGTCACTTAATGTGTAACGCCCACAAGTAGACGTTGCGACCCAATACTGTAGTCAGCATCATCTTGATGAGTCTTAATAGCTGACTCAATTTGTTGTCTGCTATATCTCTGTGTATAGGTTTCTTTAAATACAACTGCTTGTATCACCACACCATTATACAACAACATGAGTAATATATCTAAGTACCTCCTCTATTGAGAGATTGCAAGGATATTCTAGGCTATAGGATATTTTCGGATATCCTTAATTCGGAGTAAGACCTATTCAAACTTAGCTGATATATGGCTATGAATTATATAGTATCATACGAGGACTACTACTTTATAAAATTGAGTATTCCTCTATTGTTCCTCTATTGATATTTTTTAAATATGTAAACAGCTCTTCATGTTGTGTGTGTTTTTCCCATCTATTCTATCCTCAGAGACTCTCTGTTAACTCATTACGCGTTACATTTATGGCGCTCTGTTACGGGCAACAGCAGAACGCCCATTAACAGATTTATGTTATAAGCACATGCTTACATTTTATGTCAGCTATTAAATGATTAAGTTTAGTTGCCTTCGCTGAGAGACTGTCAATGAAATGAAATGAAAAGGCCTAAGCTCTGCTGGTGCTATAAGCTTAGCTTTAAGATCGGCCTATTTCTCCTGCAATTTGCTTATTTATTGAATGGACAAATTTAATCAAAGCCAAGGTGAAGTCTAGTGAAATTGTCAAATTATTGCCAGCTAAATAACAACAATGGCAGCCACACATTCAAACACAGATAGACAGAGAGAGAGAGAGAGAGAGAGAGAGAGAGAGAGAGAGAGTCGAACTCACCTTAGGCAAACACGTTCCTCCTCCTGCTCGGCGTTCATTGTTTTGTACTGTTTGGCTGGTGCCCTGCCTCCGGCCTGTGCCCTGGAGTCTGTTTTTTGTGGATTTCCACTCCTCGTCAAGTGGGGAGGGGCTTGTTGTTGTTTTTTTTTTCTTCTCTGGTGGATGCTGCCAGTAACTGACAGCTGGCAGCAGTTGAGAATCCTCGAGTTTGACAATATTTGCCGGGCTTTAAGGTGCTGAAAGTCGTTTTAAGCTGTTGTCAATTTGCCTAATACCGCACAGCGACGTCGAGCAGCGGCAGATGAGGTGGTTGTCTATTACATGATTTGGGCGAGGCCTGGACAGATTTGGCGAGCTGTAAGCAAATAAACAAGAAATCGCATATATTTCGTAATACTCGAGAAAAATGACTGTCACATCGAGTCAATAAATGTTTAAAATCCCACAAAGAGCTGTCAGCAGCTGTATGAGACGGAAGCACTAAGTTGGAAGTTGGCCGAGACACTGGCTTTGTCTCTGTCTGTCTGTTTATCTGTCTGTCTGTCCCTCCCAGTTGCTCTCCTCCACTTAGCCAAGCCATTCACATTTAACAATGCCAGTATATAATTTAATAAATAGTTGCAGTTGACAGATTTCAAGTGGAAGTGGGGCGAGTGTGGCAGCCACTACATGTCGCCAACAACAAGAGCCAGCACGACAGCAGGTCCTGCAACAACACCGGCAACACTTTTTGCCTGAAAAAAAGGAAGGGGAAAACAACAAAAACAATGTTTCTACAAAGCAATACTCGTATATCAACGACGACAAGTGCAAAAGCGTGTGCAAGAAGTGCCAAGCAAGAGAGACTTTCTATGCCTAAACTCGCAAACGGAATACTCTTTTGTTCTACATAATGATCATTTACTGTAATAAATTATATTTAATTTACAATTACATAATCAATAACATCTATTTCACACAGGCCAAAAGTTTGTTCTCTCAATAATACAACATGTGGCTAGTGATAATACTCATTCACGACACAAAAACTTGTATTAATTATTACGAAATCAATGTTCTAATGAGCGTAGACGAATCATTAATGTACTTCTAATGTACAGGTGTTTCTGTAGAGCAGATCAATAGTGAGGGCCATGTTGAATTCTGTGATTCTAGTTATAAACGGTTGAACAAATCCTCTTTGCTGCCATGCCACACCTACAGTAGTCACGGATATTTGATCTTTAGCTGTGAAATATAGTTTTACTACATCTGGAATCTGATGGTGAGATTATGTGTCTGTTCAAGTTCAAGATCAGTCGGGTGATTCGGGTTCTACTTTTAATAACTCTCGAGCTTCCATTCGCTCATTAGGGCTACCCAAGGACTCTTAAACCTTTATCAGACGTGCACTAGGACACAAATAGACGGGCATAAAATCTAATTTTCTCTAGTTTCAATAGTGGCAATAGAAAAGCATTTCTATTCACTCAGAGGAATATTGCACAAAGCTAATGTACTTTGTGCTTTGTTACTCTGTGAGCGAGGACAATAATTGCTTTAGCGTACCCTTCATAAATTTAATAAACATTAATTTGATTGTATACAGTATTCGTGGGCTTGTTGGGCGCTACTGCAGCTAGGAATTCTAAAAATGTAATATATACTTAGTTCTTGTCCCTCGACTAGTAGGGAGGGTTCACGCTAAATGAAAAAATAGCAAATATAGTTAAGGTTTTCAGCTAGTAATTTTAGGTAAAAGTCCAGAGAGCATTGTCCAACGCAGAAAAGTAAAAAATATTAAAAATAACTTTATAGTTTTAAGGAAATAGCTGAATGGGCTTACAGTTTCAGAGTGACTGATCAATTTATAAACGAAAATGAATCAGTAAACGTCTCTTTGAACAGAGTATGGTATAGTTGATCATTTACAAAGAACTGAAGCCATGATTCTTTGCCATTTTGCAGTATTTAAAGGTAACAAATATGTATATGTATTTATAGCAGCGTATGTCTGTGTCTCTGTGTTTGTTGTGCATAGCAAACAGTGAGAATGTGAAATGTTTTGCATATGTGTGCCATGGGCAGAGCAACCAGCAGCCGTGATGGCATTCCCTGCGGCCACATTGCCAGCCAAGCGACATCCACATCAACTGCAATTCAATCAGTGCGTGCAGCTTGGTGGCCACTTGGCGATGCTGTTTGTGGCTGCTGTGGAGCTCGGCCGTGGAAGCCAGTTGCTAGCAGCCAGCAGGCAGCGACATTTACGCTTAATTGCAGGCCCGTGTTCTGCGCCTTGTCGCATTATTAAGTCATAAAACTCAATTTGAGGCGCTTCAGCAGGATGCACTTACGCGTAATAGCATTTCTGACGGGGCTGTCTATTAGCCCGCTGGCGTTTTAAAGCAATTTTTCATAGCGTAACACTCGCCCCCCATGAAGCACCGTTTAAGGGCGGCTCTATTGTGTCATAAAGGAATGCTTTAAGGCACCACGAGCATGATTTATCTGCATCCTGTTGCGTGAATAAAGCGTGCCAAGCGGAAGGTGTCCGAGCGGACAGCGTGAAGTGCGAGGTGCGAGCGCATGGAAAGCAATTTCTTTCACGCATTTTCCGCCGAGCGGTTGACAATGTAACAGGTTTATGAGTGGCGCAACATACCTAAGTGCCCGGGCGGCGCTGCGCCATATCCTTTCTGTGGCATTTATGCTGCGCTTGCCATGCAGGCACTGAATGGGTCTTGAGCTATGCCAGAATACGCTCCATAAAAAAGAACTATGTAATCTATGGCAGCGTTTTATTGATTTGTGAGCTGAAAAGCTCAAGCTGCAATGAGCAAGACCTTACATGTTAAACAAGAGTTAAATGAGCGTGGTCGACTGGTGGATACGCTATCCCTGCCTCAATACTCGATGCTCAAAACGGGTCTTAAAAGTGTTATACATATGTAGATATTTTCCTAAATACTTTCTGTAGAAGATTGACAAACAGCAAAATAAATATTCTATTAAAATTCAATTCAAAATTGTATATGAAATTTTAAGTAGTGAGAGATGATTTTGACAAAATTTGATGTATATAGTACATATACCATACTATAAAAGATTCTCTTTCTTTAGCTGTGAAATATGGCTTTAAATCATAATCGATATCAACGATCATTTTGATATTAGTAGCTCAGCTCCAATTATGTAATAATTTTAATATACATATATAAATGGTCTCTGTTCTAGACTCAGATGATCAAATCAATGACCGAAGATAAATAGTGTCATGTACATCTGATGATTAAAAACATAAATAATTAATAATTATACCTTTTTGAATAAGTCGCTATCTGGATTCAATAAACACTCTTAAAATATTTTAATGCGATAAATAAAATTATATAATTTGCTGCACAATTCAGCAAGAGTTTATAAATAAATCCTTATCAGTTGCCGCCATAAAACTTTAAGCACAGAATTTAAATCCATGATTCACAGTTTATATTTAATGTTTCATAATATATACAAAATTGAATTTCATAATAGTTTTTTGTTATCTTGAGAACAAATTCGTGATATGCTTAAGCAGCGCCTTGAATCGAACACAACTTGGCGATCCGACATTACGTAAGAAATCGATAGAACTGATGGCGCTTGAACTCCATGCTTCCCAATACAATTCTGAAAGCATCGACCTGAGGCTGAGAGAGTAGTGAAAAAAGAGTGAGAGAGAAGAAATGATGTGGAAATTAAATAGAAACGAGCTCACTCGAAGACCTAAATACATTTTAAGAGATGTTGTTCGACTTTAAGAGAAATGGGTAAATATTATTATACACTTGAAAAGAACTCGATATAAATTTGAAAAGTTCCGTTTTTTTTAAGATAACAAACAAAAAATCATTAAAGATATGTACTTAAAATGTATGAATTTGTATAATAAATAAGTAAAATTACCTTATTTTAATGTCATTGAGTTGTTCTCAATCTTAACCATAGCAAGTAATAATATAAAGTAATAATACAGATTAAATAAATTTATGAAAATTTAGATAACACGAATGTGATCATTTACAATATACATACAAAGTACATAGCATATACCTTTTATATGACTTTTCTGCTAACAGCAAATGTTAAATAACAGCGTCTGTCTTATGCTATCAGCGGAATGTTGCAGGATATACTTATTCCCTTCAAATTGAGACCGAAATATGCTGAAATGGCTTTGGGGAACATTGTATAAAAACCTATATACTCCTTAAACAGTCTTAACAGTGTATAGAAATTTATGATACTTCTGTTAAGTGTGTTAGCATAGCCGGAATGCCCTTTCGCTCTAGCTACACTCACAAACACAGAGAGAGAGAGAGAGAGAGAGAGAGAGAGACACACTTGCATTTTGTAAACACGCACAGAAATCCTCATGTAATTCGTTTTGAGGATCGGGGAGGGTCTTAAACAAATTGACTGTAAATATGCTTGTTGCTATTTTGTAGCGCTGCAGAGAAGTTGTAAAATTTTGTGAGCTGCGTCAAAATGTACGCTCACGATTTATTTTTGTTGTTGCTGCTGTAGTTGTGTTGCTTGTTGGCCGTTGGTGTGGCAGTGGCTGTGCCACTGAACTGTTTGTTTGTGCAAAACATTTTGCCATCGTGCGGCTGAAAATAATTAAGTTTTTGATTCATGTCGACGATGCCAGTCGCAGACAAAGGTGCGCTAACTACACTTGCCACGCCACAGCCAAGGACACGGCCAACATGCACAAAGGAGCCATAACAGCCACGACCGGCACAACTTGCGACGTGCATTGCTCCTGTTTCTCTTGTTGATACTGTTTTCGTTGTTTCCTTTTTGCTTTGTGCTGCGTTGGCTTGTGTTCGCTTGTGTTGGTGCGCGTTCGCATTAAGCCTGGGATTTATGTAGCCATGGAGCGTAAAAAGCGAGTCGGGCAGGATTCAGCGTCTCAGACAGCGGCGGTCATTAAAGCGAGCGGACCGTGCAGCTCGAGTTGCCTGCCGCTGCAGTTAGCAGTCGAGAGTTGAGGCTCCTTGAAACAGCTCGTGCTGAACTCGTCCACTCCTGGCCTTTGTAGATGGCCAGCACAAAGCACATATCAATTAATTGCGCAGTCAACAGCAGCAGCAGAGTTGTTGTTGTTATTGTTGTTGTGGCTGGTTAATTAGGTGCTTATTAAAAAAAAGTACTGTTAAAGTCAGAGAGACATGATCAAATTATCAGGAGGTAATTAGGTCTGCTTACTGCTCAGTTGACGGCAGCTCTTTAAGCAAGAACTGAAAAATAAAGCAGTGCAGGTATCTAGTTGACTTTTAATGGGAGCTGTTAGGTAAAATACTTATACAGTCTACTATTTTTCCAATTGAAGATTAAAATAAAAACTTCTATAAAATATTGAAACAAAATAATAATAGGCATAACTGCTACCAGTAGATAAAGCAATACAGCTGTTTGCCACTAATTTGACATAAATTAACTTTAACATTTAAGAGCACGTTGACTAAATGTTAAAATGTTAATCAATTTTAACATTTAAGAACATGTTGACTAAATGTTATAGTTGTACAGGAAATCAATTTAACAGAAAAATACATTTTCCAGTTTTCAATTTATTGTGAGATATCAAATATAAGCTACAGCTACCTTTTTTATGTGAAATTAATTCTATTTAAATTTTAGTTGTACAAAATGCTTCTTATGTTAACTTGAAAAAAATGTATTTTAAATATATTACAACTGCCTTGCATTTTAATTTATAAGTGTCAGTTGGCCCCATTGATTTCGATTCTAAGAGATTTACATACGTAAAGAGATGCGGTCATTCGTACCCTATCCTCTGTATTCTCATCGACGATCTTTAGTGGTCACAGTGCATTGGCCCGATCCTGCTAAGCAGGCGCTCGTAGTTCGAGCATATGTGACATAAATATAATTGCTTTCACGCAATATAGTTGGCTCAGTAAGAAAGTAGAATGAAAACTTATACTGCACTCAGATGAATAAGCTACGAATATTTTGGAATATTTTATGATGTATTCAGAAGAGTTACAATACTTTGTGTTGCTCTGATCGCCCTTCTGAAGAGGTATACTCTTTATTTAAAACTCTTATATAATAACTTATGTCCTATACTCGATTGCTTTGGCATTGGGCATGTTCATAAATTCCATCTACAGCCTTTATCATTTTTTCTTGAGAAACGCAAACTCGTCTGCAAGAGTCTCCTTCCGTCGAAAACATTCAATTCTTCCGCATTGCAGAGGCATCCACATGTTTTAACAATAATCATATTGTAATATTAGTCCTTTTTCATTTTTATAAGTTTTAAATGCTATGTTTTTCTTGATTATACAATTTTGTAAAACTTTTTTACCTTTTCTGTACATATTCATATATATAAATGAATATAAATAAATCAACAATTGAGTCGAATAAGAATAAACCCAATTTCACTTGCAGCAAAATACATAAATTACGTTAAAATTCGACGCATACTTTCAGGTGTTTCAGTTTTGTTATTTTGATTTATTGCCATAAAATGTCAAATTTAATTAGCTTCAATTATTGGCAATTTGTTATGCAACTTACGCACACACATACAAACATCATTCATTAATTATTTAATGCATTTTCAGTTTTCATTGGAAATTTAATTGAATTCGAATTTGTTTTCGCTTGCAAAAACAAATGTTTTTTGTTCTTTTTTCAGCTGTGCGCGATGTCAAGCGAATCGATTTTTAGCATCCAGCGATGCGTGTGGCCATTTCTTTATTTCGATTTTCATCTAAGCCCGATCATGTCATAATTTCAGTTGCTGTTGCTGTTGCTGTTATAGTAACGGATTAATTAGTTATCCAACGGACTGGGTTTGGCAAATGGATGCGGTTTGCACCGATGCGAACGAAATGGCGCAAATGGTTATAATAACTAGCAAAAATGATTTGCAATTTTTAATGAGGCCTCACGCATGGCTGGAACAATTTTTGAATAGAGAACATAGTTATACACTTTTGAATATTAGCTTACAAGTTAAATAAATAACAATTAAAGAGGCCACGTTTTATGGTAAATTTCTGTCAGTTAATTGGGGACTGCCTTGGGGAACCTAGCTAAATCTGTGGAATATGTCAGCCAATTTGATACTCCTGAAAGGTATCTCATTTGACCCAATCTATAAAAGAGGTTATAGAATAGGTTATAGGAATTACCAATTACTCAATACTGAGTGAGCTTAAATCTGTAATATTTTTAAGCATAGAAAGAGAGAGAGAGAGAGAGAGAGAGAGAGAGAGAATAATTTCAAAACAAATACTTAACATTCTGTGGGGAAAGAGTGAAACGAATGAACAGATGAGCGGACATTGCAGAAAATCAATATACTCAGTTCACTTCATGAACACTGACGAAATTGTAGATGTTTTGATTTGTTTTACATTTTTAAAGCTTTGCAGAAATTGTATAATTTTTCACAGCAAATATGCAACAGGATGAACATAAATATTAATAGTCCAAATATCTATGCCTAATCAGTATCAAAAGCTTCTTCCCTACAATAATCTCTATCAGTTAAAATTTGATTTTTATATTAAAACAAAATAAATTATTTGTGCATAAAAATATATGTGCTTAACTATACAAAGCATAATTTGTTCAATATTATACTTTATTTAATTATTGAAGATTCTTTTCGTAATTAGAGTATTCAATATTCGGTGTGCTGAAGGCAGCTATTACTTTGCCCCGCAAATTATTCCGTTACAAAATTAATGCTGAATGTGCTTTATTTTGGTTTATATCAACATAAATTGTAAACTAAGTGCTTTTATTTACTTGCCCGAAGCGCGGCGGGGTGGAAACTGCATAAACGAGTTGAATTAGAAAATCAAAATAAAATTTGCTCTCAGAGTCGCTTATGGAATGCATAAAATTTAGGATTACTTAAAGGAAGACGCGCTCCAAACTGCAAACCAATTTAAATAATGACAGGCATTAAAGAGGAGAGCCTCGGGCATTTTAACTCTCATTTCAACAGAGCCATAAAAACCAAGAAAATATCAAAGCATAACAGTGCCAGCTCTTATACAACTTGTATATATATACATATAATCCAAAATAAAATGACGTTGCATTGCGTATTGTTATTCAAAATAAATTCCTTAATATCCTGCATACATTAAGGATGGGTATAAAAGGGTAGCAGGACGTAATATTTACTTGAAATTCATTTCTGTTTTACAGAGTGAACTGAATCTCATGGAATGTGTTATCTGAGATGGTGTCATTGTATTTTAATAACATCAATGAGATATTTGAGAGTGAGTTAAGGTGAGAGTATTTAGCAGTCAGTCATTTTCTGCTCTTTGCTTTTCGTTGCGCTAAATTATAAAAGCAACTAATAACAAATGCAAAAAGTGTATCAGTTTTGCATTCATAAAGCTGCAGTTTGGTTAGACTGACTGACTGTGTAATACCCTGTCACTCTGTCAAAATGACAAGAGAGGGAAAATTTCAATTTATAATAAGATTTTTCGAAATTGGGGGTAAGAAAGCCTTAGAAGCCATAATATATCAGCTCTCCTACAATAATCTTTCTTACATTTTTCAGCAAGAGAAACTAATATACCCTTCAG
Source organism: Drosophila mercatorum (assembly GCA_961210405.1). NCBI lineage: Eukaryota > Metazoa > Arthropoda > Insecta > Diptera > Drosophilidae > Drosophila > Drosophila mercatorum. Next base: position 22,274,289 of record CAUIUS010000004.1, on the reverse strand, counting down.
CACTTTGTAGTCAGTGCATAAAAACAATGAGTTTTCCATTGAATGCGTGTGCGCTGGAAAATTAAATGCGAGGGGGTTCCTTTGTTATCTGCTCTGGAAAATTATTGTGATGTTAAGTTGCGTTGACTTTGAGTGACGTCGAAGCGCATTAAATTATGATTAAGTAGGAGGATTAAGTGAGGGGTTTTTCGCGCGAATTAAATGGGGTTACGTTAAACGAAGCAGTGTCACGCCCCCTCTCGACTGGTCCACTATTCGACTCGAACACATTTTTGGTACAAAATTAATTAAAGCTGCCGGCGTTTTCTGCGCGAAAACATAGTTAATTGTGTACTAAAAAAATGAGGTAAATTAATTTCGCATCAAAATTGATAAAAGTCTCTTGCGTTTGCGCTTCTGTTTCAAAACATTTAAAATGCCGAACTTTAACAGAACTCTTGATATTAAAGCAGATACACAAAGAATTAGGTACAGGGCACACTTATATACTATACTTCGAACTTCGATTTATTTTATAATAATTTTAGTGATATTCCCTTTAAGGTTCAGTATATATGTATCAATAATATATTACAGGTAAAAGCGTAGCAAAATAAAAAAAAAAATAAATGTGTATGTGCGACCAACGAAAATTGAAAGCTTGCTGTTTCCTTGTTTTATTATAGCGCCGGGCTGGTAATAATTTGTTGGTCATCAGTCTCTCTTACTCAGTGAAGTGCTGAGTAAGAGCATGATATAATGTATTAAATGTATATAATTGGTATACAAATAAGGCAACTTTGACTCTGTTATCTTCCTTGAAGCCAGCAAAGAAATTAAAATCGGATAGCTCGCTTAAATAATAGTTATGTTTTTGTCGTTTTATAATTAACAAAAGAATTGTCTTACTTGCGTTCCACAGCTGTTATGATTAACAGTAGATAACATAACTTAGGCAAAAGTAAACAAACTCAAATTGCAACTAGAAAGGAAATCGTAGCATAAGTACAACTATAATTGCATTAAAATATAGTTAGCTAAGCTACCCAAAATTTGATTAGTCTTAATTAACATCAATTTATTTTATATTAACTGCTAGATATGTTAATGCTGTTAAGCGTGCAAAGCATATCGTAACTTGACATTGAACTGTAATTGCAACTTGTCTAGCACTGTTAAAAGACACCAATCAATCGTGTTGACTAGTTATGTTAAGCGCCACAGTTAGAAGACACCAATCGTGCCACTGTTAAAAGACACCAATTATGCAATCGTGCTAAGCACTCGCAATTAGCATTATTTGCTTATGTTAGCCGACTTCTCTGTTACGCGCATAGAGCTGTAAAGCCAACAGCAATTCAAAGTTTGACAAGTTTGATTTTAATTTAATTGTGCTACACACTTTGGCCAATTCAGTTTAGAACTTCTGAACAAATTTTCAATTCAATTTCTTTTTTGTTTTTTGTATACAAAACCATTTAGTGTGTATTGAACTCTAGATTGCCAAGTTTGTTTGACACACTTTTAACAGCATTAATTGCGTTTTTGCGAAATAATATTTATATTATTTCATGTTCAATTGTTATTCAATGCTCGATGACAAACTATGGACATTTATTGTTTCTGTTGTTCATTTTTCTTTTACGTTTGCTCTGTGCAATGAAATTTATTTCGAGCGAGCGCTTATCAGTTTTTCCTCGGATCTCTTTTTTTTTGGGAAATGTAAATACGTACGAAATTAATAAATTTAGATGTGCGCTGGCTGTATAATTAATTTCTCAATTATGAGGCCTTAACTTGTGTTTGTTTTGGCAGCCCAGCGCTAACGCAGCAGTTGTTGCCCCTTTTTTTTATAGAAGATACTTTAATGCGACTTTTATCGGTGTTTTATCAAAAGCCGTTGCAGAACTGTTAACAGACAGAGACGACGTCGGGAAAGGCAGCGACAGCGACGAAGGGGCGAGCAGAAGAGCCAAACAAACAAGCAGCAAACGAACAAGCAAACAACTCGCACAGTGGAGCAAAAGCACAAAGACGAAAATAACAATAACAAACAACTATGACTACTTGGGGTGAGGGCGGGCACTTGTACTTGGGATAGTTGACAGTTGACTTCTGTCAGTGTTTGCACATGCACTTTTCGTGTGTCTGTGTGTGTGTGTGTGTGTGTGTGTGTGTATGTGTATATAAATATATATTTATATGTGTGTGAGTGTGCATCTGGGAGAAGAGATGAACAAACAATTGCCACAAACAAACGCACAAAGAGAGCAATGCCAAAGGATTTGTCCTTTTGGCATTTATAAAACCGAACAAGTGCCAGTTCACAAAGGGAATACCTAATGGACCTCATCAGGCTTCGGTACATTAGTTTTATAACTGCGTACAGTAGTGTCTCCCACTGCGGACACCTTGTAAGCCACAGATTATTGAATTGTGTGTGGCATTAAAAGAACAAAAAAGTATATTCCAGTAGCTTTATTTTACCTCTTTAATTAATATCCAATAACTGTTTGCATATTAAAGAAAATGAAATAAATATAAATAAATTAAATAAATAAATAGATAAATAAATACACGAAAAAAAATAATGAATGAAGGAATAAATAAATAAATAAAATAATAATAAAGCAAATATTTAAAAATAAATTAATAAAAAATAAATATGTATTTTAATAAATAATAAATAAATAAGTCAATTAATAAATAAGTAAATAAATAAATATTTAAATAAATAAATGATTTAATTGCTTAATTGATTAATAAATATAAAAATATTCAGTAAATAAATGAATTTATTTATTAATCATTTAGAAAATCAATTAATTAACTAATAAATAAAATAATAAATTAAAAAATAATAATAAATAATGATAATATTGGATTTTGTATTATATGTTTTAAAAATTAATTTATATCAAGAGATGAAAATCTTAAGTGCACGGATTAGATATAAGGTAGAATATTCAGACTGTATTATATACACAAACACATACATATACATCCAAGCAAGTTATATAAACATATTTGCTTAATCTACATATTTTTTTGAGAGAATCCGGAAAGAAACAAAAGTAAACAATAATTTTATATCAGCGCCAAGTATTTGACAAAATAAACAAATCAAAACGAAAGCATTTCTATGTGAGCATTCGTGAGATTTGCGGCACTTGAACTGCTGATCTCTCAGTCTTGCCTACTACTATCTACTATAGTTAGTCATGTTTCGCAAAAGACCTTAGTGTTAGCGAACAGTAAAATGCAGTCAAGAATTCACCTTGCCAATAATACAGACAATCAGCCACGACTATTCTGTGTGAATTGTGTTGGGATTCTTCTTTATTTCTTTCTCTTCTTTGTTGAGGTCCCTTGGTGTTAATATTCCCTTCTTATGTCAACTGGCAGCTACTTGGCTAGACATTTTACTCACACTTTCGCTGCAAACTGCATTTACAGTTGCATATTTCTTGGCTAGTTTTATGAGACGCCATTGTCTGTGGCTCGGGCGATTTAAGCTCCAGCAGCTCCTCCCTTGGGCACTTCATATAAAATTCTCTACGCTGCGGCAAGTAAACAGACAAAGTGAATTTTTATCAGCTAGCAAATAGACAACAAATTATTGGCAATGCCCCATTGAATACGCGCGCCCAGCCCCAGCACCTCCCCGCCTTCTGTTCACAAGTCGTAACCACTTTTTCGAAAACATTTTCTTGTCTCTTTTTGTATGTGGGACGTGAAGTTTTGTTTAATACATTTTGAAAATTGAATTTGAAATGCCACGCATATGAATGAAATTGTTGTTGCTGTCGCTTGGCCATTAAAGCAGTTGCCCGAGATAAACAAAATGAAAATAAAGCAAAAGCCAAACACACATATTTGTATAGTTAGCGATAATATAAGGTATCTTATGATATAACGAAGACAAATCGCATTTTTCAATAAGTCGAAAGTGGAATACTCTTACCTTAGTCAGTGACTTTTTTACACTCCTATATGACTCTATAGCCCCCTTGGAGTAATTTCTGATTATTAGTTAACAGATGTAAGTAGTTTACTATTGAGAATGGAATGGAAGTGTGTGTGGCTAAATTACTGTTTATAATCTCTATTAGATAATTTTTTAAAATATAATCAAATATTTCAATCACTCTATGATTATCTCTATGATTATCTATCCTATAGTTTCTTCCATTGATTCTGATTAGGAATATCTTTATATATACATATGCTCTGGAAATATTTGAATATTCTCTCTCTATAGAGGTATTAGGAACTGTGCGTGTTTACATAGTCACAGATTTGTAGTATCTATAAAAGTTTATCTGCACATAGTACTCATAGTTCTAACTGTGCTTACTTTTCGCATATATCTGAGTCATTAGCTGATTTTTATGACTTTACTTATTAGTTGGTTGCCTTTAAATGGACATCCATAAGCAATAACAAAGACTGCAGTTTGCTAATCTAAGCATTTCAGCAAACATGAAATGGTATCTATACACACAGACACACACACACACACACACATATCTATATATATATTCACATTCCTGCACATTTGAACTTTACTAATCTGGCACACATTCTGCACTTGTTTCTGTATTTCTTGGGGCTTAAATGATTTTGGGCATTTTCATTAAAGCCAACTAATTTGCTTAGTCGGCCGACTGCATTTGATGCGCCCAAAACAGCACAAAGGCAGCAATTTTTGATTGGTGCAAACCTCGCAAAGCCAATGAAAGTTTTGGGCCACAATTGTTGCCACTGCGAGTTCGCTCTCAGCTTTGTTTTGTTTTGCGTTTTTTTTTTGTTTTTTTTTTTTTTTTTTTGGCGGAACTGCAGCCTTGACAGCAATTTGACAGACACAAGTAAACAACAACAGAAACGGGTGAATAATTCAGTTGCTTGCACGTGCCACAGAAATTTATACTCTGCTGCAGCATAGATAATTTGAAGCTCCGCTAAGTTTTCTTTACTTTCAACTTTTAAGATTATCTCCTTCAATAAAAGTCAATTTATGTGCATTGAATATATCATGAAAGCTAAAGAACTTTCGTTTTGAAGGTTGAGGAAGCGTAACAGCGTTCTGTGGCTATTGAGAAAGACTTTTGTAATGGACATTGTAGATTTTTATATTGAATTGGGAATTTCACGAGATACTTACGGGTTATAAATGAAATTGAAGAATAAAATATATTAAAAATATAATAGACTGAAATGGATATTAGCATGTTTTACGTTTATCAAAATTTCATAATTATTATTTATTATCGTTGTGCTCTAAATATTTTTGTAAATTCATGTCAGCATCGTTTTACAATATTATTTACATTATATTTATTTTTATATGAATATATAAATATATTATTGCTCTATGACACGAATCAGTCGAACAAATTTTTCTTCAAAGCTCATCAAACTTGACTTCATTTGAATAAACAAATAAATTGTTTGTCTTGTCTTGATATGTAAACTCTTGTTCGGCAATATCTTGTCAATAATTTACTTTACATTTTGAATTAAAACTTATACTTACTGATTGAAAGAAAAGTGTTTGATTAAATTGCTGAGTTAAAGCTGATTTTAACCGAAGTTAAGGTAAGCGAAGCATGTTAGCAGTGGCAGCAGGCAGAGAAGTGTGCCAGTCCAAAACTAGGCTATCAAACAGATAAAGAGAGGCAACAAATAACAAGGAGAAAAAGAGGAGGAAGCACAATTGGCAAAGCAACTACTGAGTCAGACGCTTTTAGCGGCAGCAGAACAGAACTGGATGAGAGAATATCGCGTTTATGCACGCCTGGGGAGCGCTCTCTACTTGACTTTCGCCATAATTGTCGTTAGTTGTTGGCCAACTGGCCAACTGGTCAACTGGCCGTTGGCCAAGCAGCCAACGCCTCTCGCTTGCTTCAGCGGGAAATGTAATTTACAACGGCCGAGCCAAATGTGATCTCCCAACATGACAGTAAATTAATAAACATGGCGTACTCCAGTAGCTGACAACATTGTTTATTATCATATCATTTGCAGGGCATCTCTTAGAGCTCGTGTTGCCAGTTGCCAGTTGACAGTCGCCCGTTGCCTGTTGCCTGTTGCGCTGAGCTGCTTAGCGACACGTGGCCCATGAGTATATGTCATATGATACGCTCTAACAGCTTCGCATTCAACATCGATGTCTAGGCCGGTCTCAGCGTACATCTAAGAAGCACATTCTATATATATCTGCACACGATGTCGAGTTTCAATGCTTTGTGCTTCAATTGAGCAATGTTTAATGTTCGAATTGCTCTTGAATTGAATTAAATTGCGTGTGATTGGTGCGTGAATGAGTCTATTAACTGCTGTGGCTGCGGCATATTAATGTTCCCGCAGCTATTCATATTGCCAATGCAGTTTGATTAGTGATCCACGCCCATTGAGGCATTCACTCAACAGGTTTTTTTTTTTATTGCGTCGCTAGAGCAACCTTCGCATTGGCCTGCAGCCAAGTCCATTTCAGTCCATTTCTTCTCTGGCCTTCGGTGTGCGTCTTATTGATTCAATCATGGGAACAACAGCAGCTTGTTCTCGATGTGCCCCGTCCTCTCGCCCACCCGGACACGATTGTAACGTAATGTAACATATCTCTGGCACCCTCCTCTCCCATCCATCTCGCCCCATTGGCATCTCGCAAGACACGTCAATGTCAAGGCTGTTGGAAAATGTGATTGTGACCCTGCGTCACGAGTGATGGATAATTTGCCCAGAGTCTGCGACTAGTGTCTGACACTTTGTCATGCACTCGTCATCCGCCACCAACTACTTCTAAATTCATAAACATTGATTTATACAGCTGAATGACATACACCAGCGGCAGTGCCTCAAACTACTTATTACCTGAGCCACAGTGCACAATATATAAGAATTTTCTGCTGCTTAACAATTCGTTTTATGTTAGTCAATGGTTGAAGGAGACATCTATCAATCAATATGCGATTTTATGTAGTATATAATTATGAACTGGAATTATGTATATAACTAAGAATATCATAAGAATATTATATCTTAATATACATATTAGGTCTTTTAAACCTTCCTCCGTTCACTCATCTGTCCCTAATCTTAAAGCTAACCTCCTACCTATAAATGTGTATATCCCCTCTATATACTGCAGTGTATCTCCTAGTCAGTCACACTCAACACATACCGAAATATAAATGAATCATGAGTCTAGCATTTAATAAAGTTTGGCTGGCTTCAACTCTCATTTCGTATACGTTTCGTGGCAGTTGATTGTGTAGCGCAGCCCCGGGGCTCAGTTTGAGCCAAACTAATCTCGCAGGTGTTCTACTTCATGCGATTACATGCCTACGTCCGACATAATGCGCCAACTGGCTAATTAAGAACTGCAGCAGTCGCATTTGAATTCTTGTCGTCCCGATTACTAGTCGTAGCCATTAGTCAGTCGACAACAGGACACAGGACTTGCGTGTTAAATTATTGCTGGGCATTCACTTGATTATGACATACAGCCAACACACAGCCACTCACACTTGTACATTGGCTGACATACATACATATGTACACGTAGACAATTAGCCAAAGGCGTGCCCGCAGACTTGGCCTCTGTTGTGTTGTTCCTTTCTTCTATTTTGGGTTTTTCTTCTGAGTTTCGCATAGTTGCGACTTTCGGCAAATGTGTCTTAACAAGTTAGTTACCTCAACTTAAACAGAATTAAAGGAAAAGTAACCAATGCAACAATGAAACTTATATAAATATAAATATAAATATAAATATAAATATAAATATAAATATAAATATAAATATAAATATAAATATAACTATAAATATAAATATAAATATAAATATAAATATAAATATAAATATAAATATAAATATAAATATAAATATAAATATAAATATAAATATAAATATAAATATAAATATAAATATAAATATAAATATAAATATAAATATAAATATAAATATAAATATAAATATAAATATAAATATAAATATAAATATAAATATAAATATAAATATAAATATAAATATAAATATAAATATAAATATAAATATAAATATAAATATAAATATAAATATAAATATAAATATAAATATAAATATAAATATAAATATAAATATAAATATAAATATAAATATAAATATAAATATAAATATAAATATAAATATAAATATAAATATAAATATAAATATAAATATAAATATAAATATAAATATAAATATAAATATAAATATAAATATAAATATAAATATAAATATAAATATAAATATAAATATAAATATAAATATAAATATAAATATAAATATAAATATAAATATAAATATAAATATAAATATAAATATAAATATAAATATAAATATAAATATAAATATAAATATAAATATAAATATAAATATAAATATAAATATAAATATAAATATAAATATAAATATAAATATAAATATAAATATAAATATAAATATAAATATAAATATAAATATAAATATAAATATAAATATAAATATAAATATAAATATAAATATAAATATAAATATAAATATAAATATAAATATAAATATAAATATAAATATAAATATAAATATAAATATAAATATAAATATAAATATAAATATAAATATAAATATAAATATAAATATAAATATAAATATAAATATAAATATAAATATAAATATAAATATAAATATAAATATAAATATAAATATAAATATAAATATAAATATAAATATAAATATAAATATAAATATAAATATAAATATAAATATAAATATAAATATAAATATAAATATAAATATAAATATAAATATAAATATAAATATAAATATAAATATAAATATAAATATAAATATAAATATAAATATAAATATAAATATAAATATAAATATAAATATAAATATAAATATAAATATAAATATAAATATAAATATAAATATAAATATAAATATAAATATAAATATAAATATAAATATAAATATAAATATAAATATAAATGTAAATATAAATATAAATATAAATATAAATATAAATATAAATATAAATATAAATATAAATATAAATATAAATATAAATATAAATATAAATATAAATATAAATATAAATATAAATATAAATATAAATATAAATATAAATATAAATATAAATATAAATATAAATATAAATATAAATATAAATATAAATATAAATATAAATATATTAAAGTACCAGATAAATAAAAATTATTAAATAAAATTTAATTCTTTTGTGTTCATTCAGATAAACGGAGATCGGAGCATATCCGCTCTTACCATACCATACCATTCCCCTCTTACCATACCATTCCCCTAAAAATATGAGGGGAATATAAAATATTTTAGTTAGTTTGATTATAATTAGACGAATTCCGCAAATATTTTGGAAATTTTACGCAACAGATTTTTAGCGCAGCTTAAAAATAATCAAGAACTGGACGCTTGGCATGGCGCTGAGCCTATTTTTGGACTCGGATTTGGGGTCAAGAGCTGAACAAGTAGTGAATCGAAGCCAGACGACATAGCATTCGCATCGCTCAGCGTCGCATAGGACGCCAGCCCCCGCGGCGCATTGTATTTAAAAATTGAATGTATTTTCGTTACTGTCGAGTTTGCCGGGTTGGTCGCTGGTTTTGGGGAGCAGCGAGGCTGCAGTAATGCGCATTGATTTTCATTTGAGCCCATCCATCGATCCGACGGGCTATTGTTTACCACTAAATGAGCCAACTAAGTCTTTATCCCAAGCGGGACCGTGAGCTCGGACTGAGACTCGGACTCCAACTCGATTGACGTTAAAATACCTGCGAAAATTGCTGATTTGATTTGGGCGCGTTGAAACTTTTTAATTAATTGCCGCGAGTCGAGTCCGCAATGTTGCTGTGGCTGCTCTGCGTTGTAGACACACACATACAGCTGGGCTGCGTGTCTACGGATGTGCAGGTCTTGGCTACTAGAGTTTGGCTTCCATCATTTTGTTTGGCCAAATGTCAAACGTGACCCAAAAGTTGTTAGCTCTTCCCTGGCTCCCACCGGACGTGACAGTAATAGGTCATGCCTGATTCGATTCGATTTTTCCTCTGGCTGGCCAAAAAAAGTTTTTTATTTGATTTTGATTTGATATTTTTTATCGCCTGAATTTTCAGCAAACAAATTTATCTACGAGTCCGTGTTGAAAATTGTTTACTTTTTATGGTTTTTAGGTTAATCAAACTTTGCATCTAGCCATTCCCGCTCTACTTAAGTAATTTTAATGAATTCGAAATTTAGAAATAGAATACATACTTGGAATCCATGTTAGATGCGGCTGCAATAACTCTGGATTGTAGTTGATTAAATTTGATTTGTATTTAACTATACTATATGTTTAATGAGTATATAGTATATTTTGTATATTTTTATCATATATTTGATTAATTGTTGTAATAATTTCAATGAGTATTTTTAAATTTAACACATATATTATATTTTTCACACTGTGCACTCATTTAATTTGGTATATTTTCTTTCGTATCATTAAATAATGATGTTTTCGACAGGCTGCTTAACAAGTCAGATAATTAGTTTTTAATTAAGCTTGTCAAAACTTCACTCATCAAATTAATTTGTTTAATTTAACAGACAATTTGCATTCCAATTGGGTTTCGAGCATAACTCGTGCACATTATTTCGGCAGTAATCCCGTGAGCACAGTCTGCATTATTTATAATTTCTTTGAAATAAATTTAATTGTGACCAATTAACACCTTGCGAGCCGCAGAAAGGCAAACTTGAAAAAGGCGCGCTTCGCTCTGGAAAGCTGACTTCAAAGTTATTTGTGTTGAACTTTAGAGGCGAGGCAACGCGTCGTATACTCAACTTCCTGCCGCACTACGACGCGTTCTAACGGCTACTGAATGGCCGTTCGGCGTTTCGCACGCCGACAACCAAACAACGACGACAAAGATGACGACAAAGACAACAGGCGGCAATATTTGAAGCAACAAGCAATTGTTCAGGAGCGGCCGCGGGCTGTCCCAAATAGTAAATGATGTCCATCATATGCTCAAGTACTGACATCATCTTTATATTTGATGTTAGCATTTGTTTGGCGACGTGTTAGACGCACAATTAAAATGTCTGCCTAATCAAATAAACGGTTTTATCTCATCGGCCTGTTAAAATTCACGAAGTCGAACCACCTGTTAACAGCAGCAGCAAGTCAACTGTTAGTGGACAGCGCTGTTATCTGGAAGCTTTTGCTGCGGAGTGTTGGCGAAGCTTTCATCCGTTTCAGTTGCATACATTTTAAAATTAAATATGATTATGTATTATGTATATCCTACTGTCCATGTATAGAGAGTTGTTAGCGAGCAATTTTATAATAATTCTAATAAATATATTATTTGTGTTGGTGTCTCTTATTACTGTGCTCTTCAAGAAATAAATTTAGTTGCCCCTTCATATCTATTATATTAATAATCTATTTAAGTTGAGCAAAAAGTCGTTAGACATGTTTTACAATTTAAGCAGCGAACCAGCTATGCTATATTAACATTCATAAAGTTCGATGGGTGAGAATATATCTAGTATTTTTTCTGTTAAGCTGCCGATTGTTATCAATGTTAAACGCCATAAACAAATTCTGTGGTTTAAATAAAAATGAGCAGGCTCTGTATAAGATATTTATTGCGAAATGTAGCGTATTTTTTCCACCACAGTCTACATAAGTCTATCAATCTCTTGATATGTGTGTAACATTTAAACGAGATTCTTTAACGCGCGTAAAGGGTCCGAGCCGTTAATTGTTTTATAATATCGATAAGAATTGCAATCAGTGTTGTACTCGTGAAAGTCCTCCTATTAATATAATTTTGAATACGACAGGTCGGCACCGGGCTAAATGCATTGCCGGAGGATTCCCTGAAATATAACAATAAATTAATAAATAATTATATGAATGGTCTTAGCCTGGAAATAATTCACAAATATTATGAGTTTCTAGCACTCTAACTTTCGAGGGCCTCCCTATGTTTGCCCAATATATATACATGTATATATGTATATATATATATATATATACAATATGTCGCTGACCTACAAATTTTGATGACACTGCTCTCCTTTGGGCATTGGGCGCAGTATAAATTTGAAGCTTGGTATTTTTCGTGGCGACCTTTTGGTAAATTTGTGATTGCCGCTTGCGGTCACACTGGCACTCATTCTTTGAATCTAATTCCTCGCCACGCCACGGACGGCCGCTACGTAAGTGAGAAAATAAAATGTAATTTTAATTGCGTAAGAGAAATAAATCACATGCTCAGATAGATTGAATATTAGTGCTCAAATTTTTAGGTTTCACTGAATCGAAAAAATGTAAGCCAATTGTTGCCCAAAAGCAACCACAGATACTTAGATGTGCATGACACATTATGTAACTCGCAAGTGAACAGTGAACGGTGAACGCAACGAAAATTCGCAAATCGCGCAGAAGCAGATTTAATTATAGAAACCTTTTCTAATTTGGCACTTTCTTTGCAGCTCGGACTCAATAGACAATAGACAAAAGAAAGACAAAATGTTCTCGTCTTTTTTCCAAGCCGCCAAGAATTCACCATTCAAAACGCCATTCAGCCAAGTGCAGTGCGATGACGGAAAGGCTGCGACTATTCAGGCTATTCCAGCGGTAGGACAGACGTCCGGCCCCGTTGTTGGCCGAGAGATTGCTGCTGCAGCCGCAGCTTCAACCGACTCCTGTGAGTTTGGCAGCAATAAATACTTGGCACTGTGCGGTATCGGTGGCATTTTGAGTTGTGGTACCACACACACTTTTGTGGTGCCTCTGGATTTGGTAAAGTGTCGTTTGCAAGTGGACCCGGCCAAGTACAAGAATCTAGTACATGGGTTCAAGGTCACGGTAGCTGAGGAAGGTGCTGCTGGTCTGACGAAGGGTTGGTTCCCAACTTTAATTGGTTACTCGCTCCAGGTAAGTGTGTCTTGCCGCTTATATAACTCAAATCATTACATCGATCGTTTACGTGCATTGATATGTTTTTCAGGGCCTTTGCAAGTTCGGTTTCTATGAGCTGTTCAAAATTAAGTACGCCGATATCCTTGGCGAGGAGAATGCGTACTTGTATCGCACCTACATCTATCTGGCCGCATCGGCATCTGCTGAGGTGTTCGCTGATATTGCACTGTCTCCGTTTGAGGCGGCCAAGGTTAAGATTCAGACAGTTCCCGGCTTTGCTAACACATTCCGTGAAGCAGTACCAAAGATGTTAAAGGAGGAGGGCATCGGAGCTTTCTACAAGGGCCTGGTGCCATTGTGGATGCGTCAAATTCCATACACCATGATGAAGTTTGCCTGCTTCGAGCGCACTGTGGAGCTTCTCTACAAGTAAGTGGCACAATCGAAACCTTACGTTACATATTTTTCTAAATCTACCCCCTGTTCTGTTTTACAGATATGTGGTACCCAAGCCACGTACCGACTGCTCTAAGGGCGAGCAATTGGTTGTAACCTTCGCCGCAGGTTATATTGCTGGCGTCTTCTGCGCTGTGGTTTCGCATCCAGCTGATGTGGTCGTCTCCAAGCTGAACCAGAGCAAGGGCGCAAGCGCTGGAAGCGTTGTCAAGTCGTTGGGCTTCATGGGCATGTGGAATGGATTGACACCACGTATCATAATGATTGGTACACTCACTGCCTTGCAATGGTTCATTTATGATGGCGTCAAGGTTGCTTTGGGCATTCCCCGCCCACCTCCACCAGAGATGCCCGCCAGTCTGAAGGCCAAGGAGAAGAAATAATTACCGAAAACAATAAGCAAAATGCTAAATTTGAATTAAGTCTAATTCAAATTCAAGATCACCCAATAGTATGGAACGGGACGGCGAATCTAATTTAAATTATTGAGTTTGCAAAGATAACATATTTACTTTACTTTCCTTTACAATGCGCGTGTATTCCTTTCGCATTTTACTTGTATTCGATTTCCGGCTATTATGCATTCCGATGCTACTTATGAAGATGTTTCTATATTGATTAGAAGAATAATTATTTATCTAAACTTAAAGTTCTCCATTCCAAAACTTTACATTTCTATTCTTAGCTGTCTTATGTATGCTTACACATGCATGTACTCTAAAATGTCTCTTGTATTTATATCTATCTATATTTGTATGTTGTTTTTCCGAACTCGGTGATAATTGCTGATTTACAGGTCTCAGAATATGGTATGTAATAGATAAATATAATTCAGCGCTTAATTGCCGCATAGAGAATTCCCAGACATTGAATAAACTAAATTAAAAACGAAAATAAAACAAACAACAGAAATCATTTGAAAATTTGTTTCCATTTTACAGTTGCGAGTTGCGTAAACGAAACGCAGTTCGTTCGCTATATTAGACAATTCCCATTTCAGATAACCTGTGAACCTAACGAGAAATGTTGCTGATACACTAACTTATTTGACTGGATGCAACGATTTCGCAATGCAGAACAATTCCTTGCGAATGCAGGATTCCATAATAGTTTTTTAACCTATTCCTTTTAACTAAATTTTAATTTAATATTCTATATTTTATCATACTTTAGAGCAAAGAAAAATCGAAATAAATAAATAATTGTTACGTGTTATCAATCAATTTAAAAACAATTTGATAAATATTGAAATAATGATGTTTCTATATGAATGAACGAACTTAATATTTATCAATGTTGAAGGTTTGAATATCAGAGAGATATGGCTAGAGATACTACAAATATAGATATGAAATGTATTTATCAATATTCAAGGAGATTCAGAAATAAGCAAATTGGAATGACTTTGTAAACTCGTTTTATTTCATTTTAGTTCATAGTAAATATATTGAGGAAAACTTTTAATTTATGAATTAAAAATCTTAAAATAAATAAAAATTAATATTATTCAATAGTTGCATACAAAACCCATAAAATATAGCCAAGCTTTGAAAATAAACACAATTATATTTATATTTATATTCATATATTTAATTTATCTTTAATCAATGAAAATAATTATGTAACATATTGGATCGTTGTATCATAATTTCACTGTGTACATATATATTGGGTTGTAGTTGGCGTCTGCTAAAAACTAAATAATCATTAAGTTTTCTAGAAGAGAATTAGTTTTTCTCGTCAGCTGTTGAGAAGCCGGGAAGGGGCTTGTTTGGGACTTATCATTAAATAACCTCTAAGCACTATAGCTAAGTATTTTTACAAAACTAAACGCGTAGGTAATGTATAAATGTATTTAACAGGCAATTTTCTGGTGCATGATTTATCTATACATAGTATATACATATACATATATATATATATATATATATATATATATATATATATATATATATATATATACATTCTATGTACAAATCTCTTAATTTCTAAGTTTCAAAGTCGGGTTGACACGCATAAAAACATTTAGAGACATAGATCATTTATTATATGTAATGTTATGTGATGTTTCGAATCATGTTTTGATTTGTATTTTGTTCATGGTATTATATTATTTTGTATATGAGGACGTGTTTTCCATAACAAGCCATTTCAGTCTTAGAGTTTCAAATAACCAAAAATAATAATTAACAAAAAAGAAATAATATTCTATAAAATTTTCCATGCAAAAACTTAATTGCTAAATTTTCATATATTCTTGTAGAGTTTTAGAGTTGTTGTTTTTCTGCTTCTTTATTTGCATATAAAGAGAATTTCGAAACAATGGTTTGCTAGGATAACTCACGCTTTTCTTTAAAGTTTTCTTTTTATTATTTTTACTTGAGCTGTTTTGTTTTGTTTTGTTTTTAGGCTAATATCAGTTTATATGGTAGACAATCACACAGGCATACAGGTAAACATAGAGTACAGAAAATAAAAATTGATGTTGATATCGTCACACAATCAAACGTACTACAACAAATATTTTGGAGATATGTATATGGGTCATAAGGATATGGATCTTGAAATTCAATGGGCTTCATCTTCACTCACTTCTTTCTCTTCTTTCATTCTTTCAAAACTCATTTGTGCTTAACATAAAAGTAGTTCCTGTTTGATTGTACATAGAGAAAACCTCAAGTCAATGGCACCTTACCAGATTCTGGCTTAAGAAAGTGTGTGTGTGTGTGTGTGTGGGTGTGATACGATAAAAAAAACTACGAATTATCCCCCTCATAATGTGGTGGAGTGCTGTCTGGCTCAGACTCAAATCAAATTGTGATCAATCGGGAGAATCACAAGTGATCCCAGTGTCCAATACAGCCACAGACCCGCTCAGCTATACAATTAGCCTGACCTTCCATGCTATATTTAACTATATATATGTGTATATATGTGCTCTACCAATATGGCGTATTTGGCTCCTGGCTCCAGCTGTTCTGTTGTGCTTTGGCAAGTGCGTCGGTTAAGGTGGATCGCATTTGCTGGCTGGAGCTACGGCCCTGACCCTTATCATAGGGCGACAGGGCATTGTAGTAGAAAGGCGACCGTTTGCTGATGGTATAGTTTTTACCCTAGTAAGAGATACATAGAGAGAGATTTAATTTAGATATATATAGAGTTGATATAGTTCGAGGCACTCACATCATTATTGTCCCAGAATTCTTTATCATTTGAGCGATAGCAAATGCAGAATTCCAGACGCTTGGAGGATGGCGGCAGCGTGATCTTGAATGAGAATGTATCGAAGACAACGTGGGCGCAGGTGGCGGGGCCGTAGGCCCTGGCAAATGTGCAAAATATGTCCTGCTGACTCTTCCAGTTGTCCCAGGTGACGCGCACAATGACTTCCTTCGTGAAGTCTATGTTCCTGACCTTGATGGTGCCCACCACAATCGACTCCTCATCCTTGACAATGACATTCTCCAGCGAGACAAAGTCACGCTCAATCTTTTGCCTGTTGATATTGAGATATGTTAGTGAAACGAATGCTTGTATAGGCAAAGGGTTTGCCTCTTACCTGAATGTCAAATAGTCGGATGCTGGCTGCTTGAAGTCCACGGTCCACTGGTCCGGCGGATGCGGACTGACCAGTCCTTGTGTGATCTGCTCCAAGAACTTCATGCTCCAGTAGGGCGGCACATTCGAGGGCTCGGACATGACGCGCACCTCCGTCAGCGAGAGACCCTCATCATCAGCAAAGATCACATGCTTTTTGCGCGAGTGACTGAAAGAGATCATAGACAATAGAGAATTCGATTAAAGAGATTGACTAAGAGCTGAAGCTGTGGCATTGATCTCAAATATTGAACTAATTATATATATCAGGGAGAGAGAGAGAGAGAGAGAGAGAGAGAGAGAGGGGAGAGGGAGGTAGCATGTCAGCCTTGAACCTGTCCTTATCAGCTCTCGTGATTCGGACCCCCAGTCTTTTACGATTGTTATTTTTACTTTTATGCACTTAAGTTTAATTTGTCTGTTTTGGATTTCATATATGAAACTGCGCCGTTGCATTTTTCATTTCTTTTCACTTATATGTGTCTGTGTTCGGTATGTGCTTGTTTATTTTTAGCCAATCGATGTTTAAATTTGACAAAAACAAAGTCAATTGAGAGATTTTGTGGGTACATTGTGACCTGCGTTGGCAGGGAGTCGAGCTAATCGGAAGCTGTCACCGCCCATTGCCAGCAAATTGGCATTTAAACATTTCGTTTCTTTCCCTATTTTAACAAAAACCGAACCATATTTCACTTTACATTATACATGTGTATAAGCGGCAGCCTTGTATACTAAAAAGTTGGCTCTCCTGCCATTTGTATTTCTTTCCGCTGCAAATTTGATGTTTTCATTTTTTGGAATTTTGCGTCACAGTTTTGTAGGCGCACACGAAATATATGTGTATATATATATATGTGAATATACTATATAGTGTGCTATTTTGGTAGCCACGTACCAACATTTTCATTCAGGCAAAAAGAAAAAATATTATACGTCCTATAATTCATGTCGGGACGGGAGTGAATCTATTGAATGTGTCAAGCAGATGCGTTAAAAAACTTATTTTATGGTTGGCGGTCAAATTATTTGGGGGCAAGTCAGACATGCCCTTTTTATTGGGAATGCCCCTAGAAGTAAAGTCTGCTGAAACTCTTACTATATACATATGTATATGTGTACTTATTAAGGAAAAAGGCATGTCCATTGTTAAGATAAGATTTATATTTATCAAGCAATTTGTTAGGCATTTGTTTTGCTATTTCAAAGTTTGCTATAGATAATAAATATGACTTAAGAGCTTATTGCGCCGACAAGAATTGAGTGAGAAATGCATTTCAAGCAAACTGCTGGAAAGCAATTAAATATTTTGCTTCTTTAATGAATAGCAAATAGAGAAGTATGGCGAGAATATGTTTGTTAGTCTCTCTCTCTCTCTCCCCCTCCCCTTTCTCTCCCTCTCACTATGATTTCTATAGCAAATGTGGCCAACAATTGTTGGCTATTTGCTAAGTTAGCCGAGTTTATTAGTCTGACGCCAATATCAAACAGCCGGCTGTTCGCACTGCCAACGCTCGCCGATCGCGCGCTGTTCGCTGATCACGCGTCGAAGGCGTGTGCAATCGCCGCCTGCTGCATTTTCTTTAACAGGTTTGGGTTTCAGCTTTTTAAATGTTTTACTCGATGTTCGGGCGATCGATTCGATCGTTCGATCGCTTCCACAGTGTGGGCCCGCCTCGACATGATGTCTCGTTTTTTACGTGTTGCCGGCGTCAACTGCTGAATTTGTGGCTATGGCTATGGCTATGGCTGTGGCGTTGTCGCATATCAAATTTTATCGATTATAATTTTTCCAATTTTTCAGTGCATTTTCTTTATAGGCTTTATAGGCCAGCTTGGCTTGAGGAAGCTTCGGCAATGCAAACGGGTTTGCATTCCTTTCTCGTTTTCTCCTCCTCTTCTTCTGCGCGACTGCACTCATTTACATATCCATATGCATGCTCGCATTACCCCCAAAATAAAAACAAAATAAATTCATATGGGTCCGGTTCAGCCCAGGCACAATAAAATAACTCGACGCTGCTTAATATGCACTGCACAAAATGGTGTAAAGAAACGAGTTTCCCCAAAAAGGGATTACAAAAGCACTTGAAGTTGTGGAAAATGATAAGACAGGTATTTCAGGTGAAACCTTTTATATATCTAGCTGCACACATGTATACACCTCTTTGCCATACTTGGCCTATCAACAATCCTTAGGGCTGCTCAACATATGAATATGACCTTGTCAGGTATTCCGTCCGATGGTCAGTCTGGCGACCTTTACATACAGCCTTGTCCGCGTCTTGAACTCATAATTACGACAAGGTGGTTCCGTCTTTTAAGTCTCCCGCTCTTACTTTTACTTACGCAAATCATTCAGATCTTGCAGAGAGCGCACAGAATTAGACTTTACGTGGGTGACACAATAATTAGTCGAAATATCATAGAAATACATATATATATATATATATATTCTTTTATATATATGTATATACTACATTTGTGTAGCTCTATATTACATTCATAAAATACATTTACATATTTCATTTTTCATTTCATTTTTGAAATCTTTTCGATGCCGAAGCACAGCTGAACACGTGATGGGCGCCTGCACAATCTGTCTATAAATATTCACTGCGTACATCCACATCTTACATACCCATGTAATTTATTTATATATAATGAATATATATGTATAATATATGTATGTGTGTTTTGAAATATACTTTTTATATAGCCTAAAAATCGACACAGCGCAATTATCACATTTTTGGTTTGTGGATTCTGTCGTCTATTCTGTGGCCTTGGCGTGACCTGGCCCGCTGCCTGGGATCGCGTCTGTTTTAGTGAACTAATTAAAAGTGTGGCACGTCTTGACAGAATGGTGGAAGGAAGTGGAGCTCTGATTGGCGAATGACAGCATAATTAATGAGTGAAGGCGTCGAAATATTTCAACAGCTTTCAACAGACATAATCAATAATAATCTATACACAAAAATGTAAATTTTTATGACATTTACTTAACTTACAACATCATCTCGCTGTGCTTGAAGTATGTTCGATAAATTGAGCTAGAAGGTCTTCATGGGAGATTCATATTGAAATATCTATCTCTCTCAAGCTGAGTTGACCTAGAAATGAATTCTGTATGGTTTCACTCCAAGAAAATTATCGATAAATATCGATAGAGCTAGAAGGTCTTCTTATATTGTAAGGAAATACCTAAAATCGATCGTTAAGTATCGATTAGTGAATGAGCTTACGCATACAGAGCACATTCGTATCTAAGATACTTAGTTTTCGATAGGGTATTTACTAGTCACTTAGTCTAGACTACACATACACTTGCAGCAGCTGTAATTAGTGCAATACGCAATCGCAGAAACAATCACACAACATATTACTAGCTCACATGTATGTGTGTGTGTGTGCCTGGTTTACATTGATAATAGCCATGTGTGCCTGGGTGTGCCTGAGTGTGCGTGTGTCGCCATAGCTTTTAGGTGATATCAGCTGGTGTTTAGCCTCGTCTAGACGTAGCCTCACCAAAAATAAAGACTATAAAATGCGCTCGAGCTGCTCTGCGATGTGTGATGTGTGGCTGCGCCTTCCATTTTGTATTTTTAGCCAGTTTTCAAAATGCCAAATTCAAGTGCATTGCGCATGGACAGCGAAATTTAAATTTCAAAACAAAAAGAAAAACATAAACACTCTCTGACATTGTTTGTGGAGATTAAAGACGGGAACGACCAGTTTTTTTTAACTCTCTTCTATCTCTTGTCATATTTGATATTGTTAGATATCTCGAATATATATTTGACATTATTTGCATACATATATAGCCCAGGTCTTGTCTGGTATATATAGTATATCTACTTTTTTGTCTGAGCGTCATGCGCTCGCTGTGACGTCTATACGATCTATGAGGCGACTGCCAAACGTAATGTTTCGATTTGTTTTCGATCTGTCTTCGGGTTTTCTTGAGTTCTGGCCAAATTTGGCGCAAATGCTTTGGCAGCGACAACTTTGATGCATCCTATTGGATTTCACTTTTAATCAAACTCGCAGTTCACATGCTCTCAACCGCAATCTAGTTCAACCTGTGGTTGGGGGCGTTAGAAGTCGACGGCGCCACAGCGCTGTGACGTCAAAGGGATCGCGACTCGGATTACCGAGGCATTACGCTATACAAATTGCGTAATCGGCTCACCTTTGCTTGCAGTTGGCCAATCCGTCCAGGTCGCTGCTTGCGTCTGTTGGATCATCGTGCTCCGTGGATGCGGCAACTGTGAGTGGGATGCTGGAGATTTGGTTGGCTTTGTGCAGGCAGGATTTGCGGCTGAGGCACGACTTGGGCTGCGTGTTGAGCGATGGGGCAGAGACCATGCGCTCCAGATAGCTGCGGCCGGAGCGGCTGCCCACGCCGAGGGGCGTGCCACCTGTCTTGGTGGGCAGCTGCTGGCCCTGGGCAGCGTTGGATGCGTTGTTGACCATAGCTTTGGAGGCCAGAGTTACGGCTTGAGGGCGGCAATAGCGCGAGCTTAAGCTATTGGGCTCGTCATTGTAGCTGCAATCAGATCAAAGATCAGGAATTTTTACATGAGTATTTCTGATAAACATATATGTAAATCATATCTGTATTTGAGCTATATATATATATATGTATCTATCGGTATGGGCTCCTCAGTAATCTGCGCATTATAGCAGCAATCGTACGAGCTTGGGGCCACGCGGCGCTCACGTTTACTTTCTTTTTATCAGCCTGATAAGGTTGTCTTTATTCTGGGTCTGTCTTTTATTTCAGTGAGATAATAGCATGGCATTGTTCAGTGCCCATAGTATGCATATTCAAGTGTATACATACCTATATACATACTACTATCAGTCAAGAAATAGCGCCAGGCTTCTGCTATTATTGATAAGCGCATAAGTTGTTGAATCTATTACGCACGACCTCTGCACTTGATTTGAATAGTACCCCGTGGATAGGTTTTTGTCTATAGACACATACATATATATGCCATATATATATATATATATATATATATATGGGTGTATATATGCAAATACACATATTTACATATGTTTGCGTCTATTGAAATTTGTTTTAGTCTCTCGCTGTCATGATTCATCATAGAGTTCTAATTTTGGAAATACCATGGGATAGAATCCAACTGTTTGCAATTTTTTTTGTCTTTTTTTTGCTGATTCATATCAGGAATTATTATATTTTGGCTAGACATAGGCAAACTATAAAGTCAATGCCTGATAAGCCAATTTTTCTGCTCTTTTCATCATTTATGAAGCTAAATTTGAATTGCCTGATTGCCAATTAGAGTTCGTTATCATCCGTGTTATGTTACAGGTGATAATCGATTTCTTTTTAGTGCCACTTAATGATATTTGGAATTTTCGCTAATAATGATGATCTTTCAAAGTGATCCGATCTTTGTGTTAAGAAGAAATCCCAGGGTAATTAATAATAATATTTACCAATAATATGTATATGTAATATTATAATACCAATAGTCAGCATAGTAATAATTATAATAATAATAATATATTATTACTATAAAGACCCAAAACTATGTATATTATTATATTCTATTCTATTTTATGTAAGATATTCTTTAAGTAATACAAATAATAATATGCTAATAATAATAATAGTTATGAAACAATAAATATAATACAATACAAAAATGAGTATAATATTGTCAGTTTTAGTATAGAACCGTTAATATTAATAATAATGATATTCTTTGATGACTTCTGGGCACATAAATCATTTGTGAAAATATATTATTATTGTATTATGTATCTATATGTTAAGTCTTTCTTCTATAAGTTAACTATAAGATTCAGTAACTGCGCAGCTTTATTTGGGCACTTTCTATTTATATTACTAACTATATGTTTTGCTGACAATTTTAGACTTTTTATTACGCATATTTATAGCCGGAATGTTTTGCTCTGATATATGTATATTTGAATAGCGACTAAAAAACATGTCAGCTGATTGATGCAGTCAGTGTCTGCGCAGCAAATAAAGCTTATGGCCGGCCGACGATGATCAGGCGTGGTGCGAACCAATTGCCTCCACAGACCCCCAACAACGGGCGTGAACAGCCAAATTTCTCTCACGAAAGTTTCAATTCTGTTCTTCAAGCGAAATTGCCGCTGTCAACTTTTGCTCTCGAAGTCTAGGCAAAAAATAAAAGTTTGTTTTGATTATGGCGTTGCCTTGATATTGAATGCTTGATTTTAAATGCTGTTGTCAACCAGAGCAGAGCTAAACATATTTATTTTATTTTATTTTATTATATTTTTTTGGCTTGCTTGCGGTACATATGTACTGAATCCTATCGACTATATAGAGGAGAGCTCGTTAACCCGTCTAACCCGTTATCCGTTATCCGCTACCCGTTATCCATTCAGCTACGTTGCAATACCTCATGACATAAGATAAAAAACAATTGTCTGACCTTAGTAATACTTCTATGTATTGTGTAAGCGACACATCAATATTTATCCATGTGAACAATCAGACTCAGACCGAAAGGTAAACACAGATATTTACACTAAATGTATAATGCAATCGCGTTTATTGTTTATTTTGTGCTTTTGGAATGAAGCTATTTTGTAACGGCCTCATTGAGTCTGTCAGAATTGATACGTATAGCTTTTAGCCCATTTTCATTTAAGATTATAGGAATATGTATTTATATATATCTGTATATAAGTGAAACATTTTCGTTGCATTTCTGTTTATGTTATCTTTAACATGTTCTTCACTTGGGAATTACATTTTATGGTAGGTCTTACTGATGTCATAAATAATATCGCACTTTTCCGATTCATTATTGATTAGCGTTCGTTATGTAATTTAATAATTATCTTAGGCCTGAAAGGAAATGAGTTTTTATTTCATAATTCACAATTTATCGGAGATTTACTTAATCAATTTAACGAAAGTATTCCGTATTTTTCAGCGAGACACGTAGGCAAGTTTCGGAGTATATCAGAAAATACTTTTCGCTATCTAATGATAAGAGAAATTCCAGAATTTATATTTAAGGCGTGAGGCTAACTCGAAGATGGAGAAAGTATTCGTTTGTAGAATTTGAATAAAATCGAAATTAATTTAAGGTATTCCGCTAATATTCACAAAAAAAAAAAAAAAAAAAACAAAAAAATCAGAGTAAAAATAAAAAGAAATAAAATATAATTAAAAACAATTGAATTTTGATTCGGTGCCGAATCTCGTGTCTTCAATTGAATTCAATTAGTCAACCCAATTTCTTTGCATAGTCCGAAAATATATTTGGTTTATTTGAAACTTACTTCAGGGTTTGACGTTGATGTCCGCTCATATAGTCCGCTAGGAAGCTAACGGGTGGACTGTGACTGAATATGGGTGGACTGTGCGAAATCATTTTATAGATGGCTTTCTCTATAGGTCTCTAACAAGGAACTCTGATTGATTGTAATTAGCAGCAGGGCCTGTAAATTAGAACAGAAATTGATAAGGTAAGCGAAATAGTTGCGAGTCTTAAACGAGGCGTAAAAAGTTAATTGGAATTAGCTATAAACGGTATGCTTGAGTGCGAATGTTTATAAAAAGCGATTCTAATTAGGATTGCAATGGAGAATATTATTTAATGGCAATATCTGTTGTGTATTGTGTACATTTTGCTTATGCTTATGTTTATGTTTATGTGAGCTGATCAATATCGGGATTGCTCCGAAAACTAACCGTTGCTTTATGACTTTGTTGTGTGTGGCGCTCTCGTTCCTTCTCTCTCTCTTCTGTTAGCGCTCTCTGTCTCTTCTCTTGCTCTCTTATATGGGTAGGTATATCAATCTCGGTGTATTAAGGAACTTTTCTGGTATCACTTTTCTTTTTCGGCCCAACTTCTTCTTAGGGATTTCTTTTCATATGTGCATCACGCGCGCTGTTTATGGGGCTTGGCAACGCGCGTCAGACAATGAAATTTTTGGGTTGTGTAAAGATTAAAATTTTGTATTTTGTTGAAAATTGAAAATTTTAAACACACTGGCACACACAATTTTGGCAGCACCGCACAAAACAAAACGACAAGACGGATTAGCAATAATTTAAAATTATTGAATTATATTCCCTATTCTTTGGAAGTAAGAATTCGCGCGTTTTTCCTCTTAAACTTATATGTGATGTTATGTTATTTTATTTTTAGTAATTTATTTGTTTGTGGTTTCAACGACACGAACAATTAGGACCGCATCGCGTTTTGTTGTTGCCAGTTGCACTCCGACTGTGAGTACCGTTCGCCTCGACAACTCAGAGACGAATAACTGATGTTGTTAGAGCAACCCGCCGCCAAGACTGGCGGTTGTGCCGACCGCCGACTGCCGACCCAACCAGCCCAACCACTACGATCCCAGAGAGCGCTCTCATCGTATGCTCTCGAAGGCACTCGCTCTCTCGCTCTCTCTCTCTCTCTGTCTTTTACTAACTCTCTGTTTCTGCTGCTTAAGCGTCAGCCTATGCTACTGCCTATGCCTATACTGCCCTCTCTCGCTTTGTCCGTTATTCTGCGCTGTGAGCGTGTGGCTGGCTGCATTTTAATGATAATGCACCAATAGTTGGTGTTGTTGCTGTGACAGTTGTTGTTGGCTTTCCGTTTAGTTTAGATCGTTTGGTTTGACAGCGATTTTCGTTAGGTTTAGGCGCCGCCTCGCCACGCTACGCCACAGAGGCAAAATCACTCACTCAATCTGTCAGGCTGAATGGACATGATCAGCGAGCAGCAACGATCATTAGCTCGTGCGCTCGTTTTCGAAATTTTGCTTTATTAATAAATGCGAATACTCGTGCAACTATTCACACACACACACACACACGCACACATATCTACTCATTTAGTTATGTCAAACAACTTTCCATATGATGATCAGCAGCAATGCCTACGTCTGCGCTTTTGGCCAGCTGTTGCGCTCTTTCCTCAAATCCATTTCGTTTGCTTTACTCTTTCCATCATCCTTTCCCAGGCCGATAAATAAGTAAATAAATAAAAAGATCCAAAACTCACCGAACGAGTACCCACTCAATCGTTTGAGTGCCCACCACTACTTGGAGCTGGCGTTCCAGTGGTTCGAGTGGTTTTCCTTTGTAAGGTCTGGGGGATTATACACATTTAGTTGGCTGCAATCGTGTAACCCGAATACCTCTACACCTTTACAGCTCTACGGCCTACGCTTTTCTTTATGCAATTTATGTTTGTTTTAGGTTGTCTCTGTCGAGTCGACAGCTCTAAATCAATTATGCTCTTCGGGGGGAATTGTGTAAAAGTTGTCGCCATGTAATCTCGTCTTCTCATCGACTTTCTCATGCGCTACGTTTAAATTCAGCTGGCATATCGACAGGGCTACCTACGTACGTGCATGAGACAACTGCTGAGTGATTGGAAAATGATTTTAGCCACCAAATTGTAAAGTGAATAAATATGTATAGTATTAACAAAAATTAAATTAAAATTTTTAGTGTTAAACTTAGAGTATAAACTTAAACTATTCATTTTGAATTAGTTAAAATTAAATTTCAAAATTTGAATGCGCCCAATCACAAATACTTTTTCTTCTTGTTCACTGTTGAATCACAATTGTCCAGTGACTCCATTCAAAATCCCACATCAACCGACTTAATGTCATTTAATGGACCCACATCATGCGCTGCATAGATGACGACGACGGCAACTCTGTGAAAATTTCGACGTTCTCTGCCACGCATCGGCGGGGACTGAATCTATTTCTTGTTGCAGTGCATAGAAAGTGACTATGTGAATGTGTGTGTGTGTGTGTGTATTTGGTGGATGGCGTGCGTGACTCGTTGACATTCAGAAATGGCGGCCTGGGTCTTAGTCGTGCCTAGGTAGCCGACGAAAATGGTCTCACAATGCGTGATCTTTCAAGTCTCTGGTGATAATGCAGTTTTCGGGCGAGGGCCGCAACAAGTTATTTGATCAAGTGGTTCGATTGATCTGTAACCACTGTGCCACTTTCGAGGGGTGTCACACACTCACGCCGCTCCAAGTCCAAGTAACTTATTTGCTTTCGAGCCCCACAGCATCAGCAGTCAGGTTTCAGAGTGCACAAGCCGGCCGGCCGGCTGGCTGGAGAGTCTAGCTATCTAGCTGGCTGGCTGGCTGGCACTTGTTCACCTAGTCTCTTCTCCTTCCTGACCACCACCCGATCGCCTTGGCTGAGAGCCGGTTTAACGATGCATCGTTCCTGGAGTCGCATGTCGCATTTTGCCGGCCACTTCATCAGCATTCGCCTATATACCACTCCTATATGCAGGCTGATCTTCAGCTCCCTCTCTCTCTCTTGCATTGTAGTAGTGCAGTGCCCTTTGAAGCGTTGGCCATGTGGAGCTCTACGGCTGTCTCGATTATGGAGTGCACTTGAAGCTCTGCAAATATCACTATATGTTATATAGCCGGCTGGCCTACGGCTGTCTATTTCTGTTACATGCGAAAAGACTCTTAGCCGAGCAGCGGATGTGATGCATTATTTAATCGGCGACTTTCCATTTTTGGCCTGCGTGTGGGACTGAGATCCACTTGATATGCCGTAGTACACACGATATTAGCTCGCAACTAGTTTGAATACAGTTATTGTCGAAGCTTTCTAACAGGAGATGAGGAGGAAGAAAGTTAAGTCTCATCATTATAGTCCAATTTTGAAGTAGTTGCACTATATAGCTGTATCTGAATCACAGAACTCAAATAGACTTTGATATTGACATATATTAAAATACTTGAAGCCATGTATCATTCGCTGACTGCGTGCACGGGAACCAATAGCCGATGTTAACACACATTTCTTCTCTGGAATCAAAACAAAAGCCACGTTCCGCCCTGGCCAGAGCCGATTCCATTGCAATGCATAGAAAATAGTAATAATAATGTCCACGTTGTCTGGCTAAGGGTCTAGACCCGAGCGCCCCACAACAAGCTGATGAAATCAGCCGAACTGACCATATCAGCAACATCAGCGGCGCCATTGGCGAGCAGATTATCAGCGATTATGTAGTCTATAAAAAAGATGGGCGTACCTAGGCCAGTTCAGCTGAAAGAGTGTGAAACTGCAGCGTTTGCTCTCTAAACGGCCGCCCGAAAGTTTAAATTTAGAAGCGAGGCGTGTGACTTGGCTCTTATCAGCGCTTATCAGGGTGGGCAGGGGAATCTGAGGTTGAGTCGGGGCGGGCGCAAGGGTAGCTGATAAACTGCGCAGCATAAACTAAACACAGAATCCATAAATATAGCAAACAGCATTTATTTTTGGCTGGCGAAAACCATGCCGTAACTGACCTAGAGCACCTGATCGCGGCGTGATCGACTATTTGGCAACAGATCTCCTGCTCTCTCGCGTAGAGGGAAAAACGAGCTGAAAGCCAAAAAGGAATTAGTTACAACTGCATTTTGCTGAAATCGGGCACATAACGCTTTTAATCATTCGAAAAGCCGTTATCGGCGCTGTGAGGGTCAATGGAATAGGCGCTTAGAAAATATAATCGTCGATCGATTAAGATGTGTGTTATTTTTGCAGTGTTTTTTTTTCTGTTTTCTGTTTTGCATCGCGTAATACTGCCGCGTAATTTTCCATTGTAGCTCTCGCTCGAAACTTAATTATGCGATTTATTATGCAAATATAATATATGTCCATAAGTGTGCATATATGTATGTGTGTATGCATAGCTGAGCGACGCAAGTCTACGTCTATTTAAAGACCCGGGCCTTGTTTGTGGTTTGGTCGAAGCCACGAACACGAGCTGATCACGTTTTTCACTTGTGCTCGATCGACACCCTCGATCGGGTGGACCAGAGTGACGCCTAAGTAATCACTCGGAGTAAGTAGTTTGTAAATGTGAAGAATCTGTTTCACTGACATCGCAGAGACGCAACGTCTGCCCGTAATTATGATAGCCCATTGTGTCCGCTGATAAGCGGCCCAACTCCTCCTCACCCAACTATGTAACAGCCGAGACCTAAAAAACAAACTCTTCGCCGAGTCGCGTTCTATCAGCCGCCTTATCACTAGACACACTATTCGAATAATGTATACTATATGCAGACATATATAGTGATTTGTGTGTTTTTTGGTATGAGGGTCTAATTATAGTCTGCATCAAACCAGACGGGACTAGCCACATACATGCATATGTTTGCCTATGCGTCTGAAATCTGTTTGCTTAGCTATTGACAGTGGCGAGTCGCAAATTGAGTTTTGAAGTTTTGTTTGCTCAGATGGAATACACACTAAGTTCGAGTAGCAGACAGGTTTACCGATATTCGCACATTAATATTTGTATTATTTCTCTTTATTTTTTATCGACGCAGACACCTGTCCATTGCAGATTTGCTGCGCACTTATCGGGATATGTTTTAGACAAAGGAATAAAAATCCATATCTCTCTTATATACATATATATTCATATCATATTAAAATTACCCCATCACTTCCGACTTTCTGAAAATACAACCCAAATGACAATCGGGAAAGATAGTTTTGAGTATTTATAAAGTCAAAACTTATGTACAGCATACGCTTATGTTTCGAGTTTCATTCCGGTTCCGGTTTTTATGGGACATTAACATAAAGGCGAACGAGGCAAAACATGTTTGAGCATTGCATTCAATGCTAAATCCGAGCAATGCACTGCACAGATACAAAGATACAAATGTATCTGAGAGCTGGCGAGTGCTAGAAGCGCGTAGACTAGACTCGCCTATGCGTCACTCGTGCAAACAATTTGCAAAGCGTGTCGGGGCAGGTAAATAAGTTTACACACACTGTAAATATTTTGCATTTGATTTACTCAGTTCAGAAATATTCACATAAATTGAATTAAACATTAACCTCAAGTTGTATTCGTGCTACATATATCTGAGCATTAAATATGATATCGTGGCAATTTGCGCAGTTCATTGAACTCTATCAGTAGATGCTCCCAATAGAGGAGCTTGCAGTTAGTTTGTTTATTTCAAGTATTTGCATGATTGGTAAACTTAATTGTTTATTTGATCGCTGGCAGCGGCATTGCGTCTGAGGGTTCGTTATGCTCGTCCATGAAGAGAAAAGAGCATATTGGTTTAGCCTTATGCCCGCTTTGCTTTCAGTTTTGGCTGGAGAGTTGAGTTGCAGTAGGTGGGAGTGTCTGATCTAGTTTCATAAGGTGTTAAGATTTTGTTGATACACCCACTGGGGACTGAACAATCAGAGCTGCCAATTTGGCTCTTTTCCCGCTAGATTTTCAATTTTACAAATGCTGAACTCGGGAAACATTTTAAATGACGGCAGTCGATCAAGTTCAAGTATCTCCATATCATTTGTAATTTATATATCTTTTTCGGAAGTATAGAAGCGGAATGAACTGAATATTGGCCATTTTTACTTCTTAGATAAAAATACCAATTTTTATACATATATGTTAAAGCGAGAATCATCCAGTTTTGCAGTTGGATTACTGTGTTTTTTCTCTGTAGATTGATCTTTAAGTGAGTAATTGATATGTGATTAAGCAAAACTGTTTTTGAACGCGTATCATGCAGTCTTAGTGACTAACTAAAAATTTCTTATTTGTTTTCATTTGACAGACTGTTATTCAAAGATACAATTTCATAATGAAGATCATCAGTTTCTGATGCCCTATAAAATGTCGTCGCACAGCTGGAGTATCGAAAGTCTATACTTTGCCCATTTGACAACTCACGCCTTATGGCTGGCATTTTTTGTAGCACCATTCGTCGTCTCAACTGGGTCACCTTTTGGCTTATCAGGGCCTATAAAGCTGATTAACATTATATTGCCGTCTTTATAAAATCGTTTATAAATAACTACCGATACGACTGCGAATTTCCTTCATTTTCATTATCATTAAGAACTAATTAACAGGAAAATTCAATAAATTACGTTCTTGAAAGGAAAAATCAATGATGATATATCCTTGAAGATGAAAATAACTCTTTTCGATTTCTTGCTGAGTTCTCTTATTTTTAAGTGTTTTAATTTCATTTTATTATTAAATCAATCGTAGAATCTTAAACGATAATTTTTTATTTTTGGATCGGAAATTGTTTATTGGGCTATTAGTTGATTGATTACCCATGCAACGAGCGTTGCAGTCAGGCTTCAAGTCATTTTGACTGTATATAAATCATTTTCGGTGCAAAAACAGTTTAATATAGTATTTTAGGTGGATTGTAGTTTTAGATAGTTAGTTAGTTTCAAATTTTATTTAATTCATTATGGTGCTAAATGGTTTAGATCTGTAAACAGTGAACATAATATGCATTTAAGGTGGAAGGTAATTAGATTAGGGTTTAGCTCTGTTATCTCCAAACTGTTACAAATTATAGTGAAATACTGTAACATTTGCCTTTGTGACGTCAATCGGACAGACGCAAAGTCTGTGATTGACAGCAACGTATAGCAATTACAGGATAGGTGTAGTTCATTCTCATAAGGCATGATTGCAAATGAAAGCATGTGGAGTATATATAACTAATGAGGATCAACGTAAGTAATGGAAAGCTCTAACGAAGTTGGAAACGTAGGAAGATAAAGAAATAAATGAAATGTATTTATACATATTTTAAGCAATTTTTTAAATTTTAAATTTGATCACTGAAAGAACTTAGAAGATTAAAAATCTGTCTCTATCTTACCAACCACAAGTTATTTTCCAATAATAGATTTAATACTCTCGATCAATTGTGATTAAAGATAAAATTAAATGATATGGCAGAAACAAAACTTGAGCAATTTAGATCTTAATTCGAATCAAAGATAATAAGTGAAAAGCTTTCCATTGCTTAAATTTTATATCTAATCGTTAGCTTATCAAGAATTTTGTTTGCTTATCACAGAAATTTTGTGTGGGGTCTTTTGGGTTATTTATATTTTTGTTTTTTTTTTTTTATGTACGAGTATTTGTTGTTGCTAGCCAGTCGCGCGACTTTGGGCGGCATATATTATATATGTTTCAAGATTGGCCATTTGCCGTCTTCCTCTTCCAATGTTAAGTTCAATGACTAAATTTAAACGTGATTTCTTGTTGTTGACGATCCCGGGCAATGCTTTATTCAATTATATATATACATACATAATTATAAACATATATGTAATCGTTTTATACCCTGTCGACATTAATAATAAATATATTCAAGAAATATATTATTGTTTTATGTATATTGTATTCCTAGTATATATTTATAGAAAAAGAGTTATATATTCATACCAGTTATTTACACCAAAAGTTAAATCAAATGTTATTTGAATTATATATATCAATCCAATTCAATTTGGATGTATTCTCCTAAAATATTAAGCTTACAGTTAATAAACCTTTATTTGTTGAAGCACATTAAGTGCTGTAGGGTATCTCTTAGTCGGACATGGTTGAACTGTAATATATTTATTATTATTATTATTTCTTTTTTTTTTGACTATGTTTAATCAGCTGCTCTGAAATTTCGTTATCAGCTTTATGTGCATGTTGCCCTAGTTTTAAAATTTGATGTGATGGCCAAACTCGCGGGATTCAAAGATGCAAAGACGAGCAATAACCATATAAAAGTGCAAGATTAAAAAAGTATATATACGAAAGTAGCTGAAGCCTTTGAGATTATTAAAAAGTATTTATATAAAATATATAGATCCAGTGTGATTTTATTTAATATATAAATTAAATATAATAAACTATCAATCAACTGCTCATACTTTTATATAGGGTATCTACTGGTTCGGCTCTTGGAGTTGGTCAATCTAACTTGTTTCTTACTGTGCTGCTTGACAGTTCCCCTGCCCAGTCTAAGACGTTCTCTGACATTTATAACTCTTATTTATGAAACATTTTTGGTTTCTTTTCTCCTTTGAAATCTGTGTCGGTATCTTTTTCTTTGTTTCTTACTTCTTTTGTCATTTTATCTTAATACTTGTTTTTTTTTTTTAATATATTCATGAATAGATGCAACGTAATGCGCTTTTAGCTACACATCATAAAATAAATTTTAAAACTTATTAATTATTAATTTATTTATAAATTCCAAATTGAATCGATTTAAAGTGATTTATGAAATTTATAATCAAAATGTTGTATTTTTATAATATTTCTTTTAATTACACATTAGTATCCTGTTCAAAAAGCTCAAATTGTTTTTATATATTTTAAAAAAATCTTTTAAGTATGTGAACCTTCGGTCAATTGGACCCCACTTAAAATTGTATTTTATATTTCATTCGAGTTTATTTTGTAAAAATTGATAAGAGGATTTTTTTTGGTTCATTTGATTAATGGCGTATTAAAAAAATTGAGAAAAAAGCGGTCAGGTCTTGCCTGCATATATGTATATATACACGTTTGCCTAATGACTGGCAGATAGCCCATGCCCGGGTCTTCACTCAATTACGGGATCACGGAATTACGGGCTTTTCGGGGGAACATGGAAGCATGTTATGCAGGAAAGCTGTAAAGCTGCGCCGGGAATGCAAACGATCTGATTAGATTAGATTAGACTGCGACTTAGTTCCGCAATTAGATTATCCGTTTTTTTTAAAGGCTCGAATAAGCCGAGTTCACCGGTTCAAGTTCTATTTTTATAAATCAACTCTTAACAAAACTCTATTATATTTCGAATTTCTATTATAAGTTCAGATGTTCATAGTCTTGTAAGCAAATAAAATTGAATTTGAGGATTAACTTTTTGAAAATAGATGAAATTTTGGAGAAGTACCAAATTATTCCTCGTCACTTTGTTCTCTATTTCGAAGTGTTGGTTAGCTTATGGCCAAGAACGTATCTCAGGTAAGAATTATAGATATTTATTTTGTATAGTTAATCCACTGGCTCTTTCTATTGAAACAGCAATCATTCAATCAATCAGTCAGGAAAACAGTTTAATGTATGTATAGTATGGATAGATAAGGACTTGTTATTGAAAGGCCGCCCACCTAATCACACTAATTCACCTGCGATCAGCATTTTATGTCCAAGAAAATCCCCAAGCTTTCACAACAGCTGCCCAGGTTGGCGTCTCAGCTCGCATCTTGACATTTGCGCAGTCTAATTAAATCAGAAAAAAATCAAATGGAAAGGGGAAAAGAAAATCGTATACGTTGTAACTCATTTATTTGTAGTTTTGTTTGCTTTTTCGATTATCAGTTGGTTTAATGATTTTTTGAAATTCAGATTTGTGACATGGCCCAGGCTCAGGCGCGATTAGTTAACATTTGTTTTGAGCGTGTTCCCAGCGCCAAAGGCTTGTGCGCTGAACCTCAGAACCCACGCGAGATAATTTAACGCACATGCAATGTGAGTGACAGCTGCATTGCTGCATCTCAGCTCAGCTCATCTATTCCCTCCTCTAGGTATGTGTATAGTATGTGGGTATTAATAGACAAGGTTTATGGGTTGTTGTGTCGTGTCGACGACCAAGCCACCTTCAATCCGTTTTGGACTCTGCCTATCAGCGTTTGGAGGCATCCTTATCGCTATTGCCATAGTGCGCTTAAACTGACTACAAATATTTGCATTTATTTTTGGATTGAATATTTTAAGACAATAATCAATCTGAAATGGGCGTGTTTGGGGCGTGCTGCTTAAGATTTGATTAAAAGATTACGGATTGCAGTCGACAAGCTTATTTAATGTATGATTGCTTCTTTATGAATACTTCCACATTGCACGAGATAAATAATTTTGCATTTGAGCAAGGCAAAGTATTTATTTTAAAGTTATTTCCAAATAACCTAAAGCATTTGTCAACATTTTTTATTATAAATGCTCTTCAATCTGAAAATATTTGAAGATTTTAAATAACGCGTCAAATCACTTATCGATATATTGCAATGATTCGAACTTGAAAGCAATGCTGCCGGCAAGTGGCAAGTGGCATCTCTGTTAATCGATACATTTGTGGCGGCAGCCGATAGTTGTGTTTAGTTTCTCATAAGAATAAACACAAATCGTAAACATTTTGGATTTAATTAAAACAAATACACAAGGATGGTGAGTAACCTCTCTCAGCGTTATCTTTTATTGTTATTGTTGTTAAATATTTAGAGCTAGTGCAGTATTAATTGATAGAGTGACATTTCATACATATCTGGAACGAAGTTGTAGATGGGCGAACAAGAGCTGCTGACTTAAAATGTGTCTGATTAATATAAATTGTGTTCCATGCCTGCGCCAGCGACGGCATCGGACAGTGATGTTTGGTCCGGCGAACGCTTGCCGCCCCAGGAGTGGAAGCGCTGCTTCTTGCCGAGAACAACCGAATTGCGTTTGTCATCGCGCTGGACCTTGAGGCGGCAGCGCTCGATGACCGCATCCCTTATAATGGAGGCAAACTCTAGATCATTGAACTGTGCCATGAGCAGCTTGAAGAAGGCCCAAATCTCGCCACGTTGCGAGGTTGGTGGCGGCGCATACTGGTCGAACAGCCAGGTGTCGGAAGTGCTGGGCCCATCGTCTGGAGCCATGCGTCGTGAGTTGTAGGCATCGCACACGTCCTCGAAGCTGAGTATGGCCTGCAGGATGAAGCGACGATACTTGCCCAGCTGTAGCTCGCAGGTGTTCAGCTCCAGGTCTGTGGCCGTGTGCGTGGGCAAAGCGTAGAGCTGGCTGCAGGTGCCGATTAGTACCAGCAGCAGACGCCAGGTGGACAACATGCTTGGATTCGATGTGCTTGATGGCAAGTCCGTCTGCAAACGAAGCTCGCGTGTGTGTTCGCAGATTGGCAAGATGAGCAACTGTGCACTCGATGGCCACTTTCAGTGGCCTTATATACCCAGTCAGCAGCCAAGCAGCCACTCGGCTGTTCGAGGTAGTCCTGCCCCACACTCAGACGCCGACGAACTTTGAAGTTCATAAAATAATTATAAAACGTTTCTCGTTTACGTTTCTAAACCGTTACACACGGCTAAAGAGCGCGTCCTAATAAGCAGATGGCTGGGAGGGGGCGCGCCTCGTTCAGCAACAAGTGTCATAAATTTACGGTACGGCGTACTCTTAAGCTGCTAACGGCTGCTCATTTGTTTTTTTTTTCCTTCCTTCCTTCCTTCCTTTCGTTTTTTATGTAGCTCTCCCACGTTGAAAATTTATTAATTCTGGCCGTAGATAAACGTGACATCCACTTGAAGCCGAGGCGCCACTCGCCGCTCGCCAGTTGCCTTTATATGTCACAAGCTGCTCATTAGCTTGTGGGCAGCCAGTGGCACTTGCCACCCCCAGTCCTGCTGCAAATTGTGCACCCCTTTTGGCAAGGCAGCAGCCTTGTCAGGCAGTTGTACAAATTGCTCGCTGATTAGCAGGCAAGCGTATGAAATTAATCATATGCAAATACGAGTGTGCGCTACACTCGACGTATTTCTTTCCACACTCGCCCGCCTCGAGCTCACGCTTCCTTCTGGCTTATTGTGGACGCCTGCTCTTTAATTTACTCGACACATGACGAATGCGGCGTAGGCGTGAAAGAAAGCCAAACAAGCAGCTAGTTGAGAAGGCTGTGCTTAGGTTAGGTCCTCGACTATAGCTACATGCCGTATAATAATTTTCTATTTTCTGCAGAAATTCCGCTTTTGTGGCGATGGCGACTGTCCTGATTGGGTTTTGGCCGAAATCATATCGACGCTATCGAATCTCAGCGTTGACAATGTGGAGCAACTGGCGCAGCTGGTGGCCAAGCGCATCTGCGGCGAACCCTTCGAGGTAAGTAGCGAAGACATACCTCTCCTATATAATCCATATCACCTAATGCTTAACTTTCTCTTATAGGAAGCGGCTATCAGATCTCTAACCTCGACGGCCACAAATGATGGCAAAACAGCGGTGGCCTGCGTGCATTACATGCTCACCAACGCGGCGCGCTACAGCTGCACCGAGGCAATCTTCAACGAGGAAATACAGCAGCTGGGCCTGCCCAAGGACCACGCAAAGGCCATGTGTCGCGTGCTGCAAGCGAACGCGATCGCCATACGGCAGCAACTTATAGATAAGGCATTTAGAAGTAGGTGTATATGATCATGTGTGATCATTCTATGAAATCTGTGATGTCATCATGTATATGTGGATCATAGGCCATCCATCCAAAAGTTTGTCTACATATGACTTAAAGTGATCATTGTATGCCATCGATCGCATGTTAGATGATCTAATCTGTCATTGATCATTGTATCTGATACTCATCTAAAAGTATTTTTATATATCATCATTATGAATATCACAAATCATTATACATACTAAGTAATTGTCTCGTCTTTCAGTTAATGAGCTGCAGAGCATACGAAATGTTACCTCACCTGGCGAAACACCTCCAAACTGTGCGACTTTGGAACTGAAAATCTCGCAGGAATTGGTCGATGGCTTACCCAAGGATACCACGCACATAGTTAACATTGAGTGCGCTCAGTTGAGTGCTCTGCTCGACGAAATGAAATTGGCTCGTGATATTATGCTTAAATACGAGAACAAGGCAAGCGGATCGACGTAGTTAGCACTAAGAGTAGAGAGACGAAGTGGAGCTGGGAACTACTTTAAACTGTGTTGCAGCTGTGTCTATTGCAACTGTCGGGCTCGATTCTACATTAACCTCGCTGGTAATTATTTGTTGTGCAAATCATATCTATCAGTTTTAACTAATTGAGTATAATAATTATTGCTTAAGCAGATATATTAAGGAATAAAGACATTAATTATCAATTTATTGTATCCCCATCCTCATAGTATTAATTTAAATTTACTTTAGCTAATTAGAAGCCAAAAGCTTGAACGGTTTTATATTAATAAACTTATTTTTATTTGGTATAAAATGATTAAATTTAAAACATCGAATTTCTATTTTGTTTCACAACCACCTGCATTTTCGAAATGGAAATGGCTTCTGTATTTGCTACGTGCGGTTTGTGTCTTTGCTAGCGTTGCCAACCTTCAATTTCAATGTTATGCTAACATGTTGAAAATATGTTAAAAGCAGCCAGATGCTGTTAAGAAAATTAAGGAGGGTTAAAACAAGTTGTAAATTAAAAATAAAGTTAAACCTAAATTTAAATTTAAATTAGATTTAATATTATTAATTGAGAAATTAATGGTCAAACATAAACTTTAACTGATCAGAAATAAAAAAACAGTCGAAATACGGAATTTAATACAATAATATAAAACTAATTTTATTAAAGTCTATAAGTTGTTACAAATTTTAAAAAATTTTAATTTTGTATTCTTATTATTTATTGTAAATATGAAAATTTAAATTTTTTTCTAGATGTAATTGTTTCTTATAAAAAATATTTATAAAAGCCGAAAATCTGAAATGTATAAATCAGTGTGCTCCCACTCATATCTCCGTAAATACATACATATGAATATAATTATATTGAAATTCTTGGTCTATTTTTAGATCTATTTAGATGGGCGCCGTCTTATCGCCTGAGCCCATATATAAATTACACTCGTAAATGTCACCAAAAATCAAGCACAATTTGAACCCTTTTGCTAAACCTGTCCAGACTGCCACGCCCCCCGCCTCATAAACTGTGTCAAATTTAATCAACTGGCGTGCGGCAACCTGCGTCGTGCCCTGCCCTCGCCCAATTATTAATTATAATAACGTAACGTGCGGCGTGAATAAAGTGAAATTTGTTAATAAAAAAGATGGGCAAAAAGTGAACCCTTTTACCCCCAAAAGCGTAACCTTAATTCGCCTACTTCTTCCACTTGCACGCTGCTCCATTTTGTGCCTCTGCCTCTGCCTGTGCCTCTGCCTTATCATCTGATTTTCCACGGCAATTACCGGCGCATCCTCCGGACAGGGCGGGTTATTAAAATTATCTGCAGCAGCCAAAAAAAAGAGAAGTAAAATGAGAGTAAAAATGAAAAGAAATTTCAATTAAAACAACGCCAAAAGGAATAAATTAATATTGCTTTTAATTTTTTTTATTCTTTTCTCTCTTTTTACTGCTTCCAATTCTAATTATGAGCAGCTGCGCGGCATCAAATGTCGCGCGCAACATTTGAATTTTTGATTTTTTCGTCTTCTCCTCTTATTATATTATACATATATATGTGAATATGCATATATATATATATATATATATATATATATATATATATATATATATATATATATATATATATATATATATATATATATATATATATATATATATATTTATTTATTTTTCAATTAAACTTGACCATGTCAAACAGCGACAAAAGTCGCGAAGTTCTTGACATTTGTATACCCTAAAAGCATTGCCGTTTGGGGTATATTGCTTATAGTTAAAAACTATTTAAGAGGCAGAGGGCATGGCCGACATCATCTGAGGCATATACCTCCTGATTGTACATAAGCTGAAGACTTGCCATTTTATATAAATATATTTATATTTATATACATATATAGTTATATACATATATATTTCTGAATTGATTACTCTTCGAGTGCCCAGCCTAGTCGACCTTACTAAAGTGGAAGTTCGTTTAAAATCATCAATAACTTAAGCCATGTAATTCTAATTCTAATCGATATCAAGTCCACATTGATTTTAGTATTTTAAATACATTTTTAAATCAAATATCTCTCAATTAAATTAAAATATTAAGAAAAAAACTCTTATTGCATACCTTCGTCTCACTTCCTTGATTTTAATCGTAAAGTATTTATTTATAGGGTATCTTTCAGTCAAGCACACCCGGCCGGAAGCACTCTTACTTGTCGCCATTTCAGTTTGATTGCGGCGCAGTGCTTATTTCTTTAGCTCAATTTTTTCTCCCGACTGCCACATGTTGCCGACACTTGCAGCAGTTGCTTGCTGCCCGCCCTCTCCCCTCTCTCAACCAGTCTCTCTCTCTCTCTCTCTTTCTCTCTCTCTCTCAGTTTGATTTATGATACTCCTTGGAAACTTGCAGCTCTGTCACCTGGACGCCTTAATTAAATTTCTGCTGGAGCAGTTCCAATGAACTACCATCAGCCGAGCTGGATGTTGCCCATAGGTAAATAAGTGCGGCAATTACTGGGGCCACTATTTGCCAGAGTTTTCGATATTTGCGAAAAGTGATATCTAAACATTGTCGTGGCTGTCCTTCGCATGGGCGGCATCTAAATGTAAATAGGACGGCTTTATAAACACATTGGGCACGTAACCCTAGTTCGGGTCTACGCAACCAGAATTTGCCCGATGTCCGCCAAACTGTGAGAGACAGTGGGCGGTGCAAAGAGTTTTTGCCATAAAAACAATTGATTATACAAATAAATTAAATTAAATTGAACGAGAATTCGAACATTTTGAAATATTGAATTAAATTTGGGCATGTCTTTTTTATTTTTCTTGCTCGGAATTTTTTATTAGATATTTACAATCGATAAAAAATTAATTATTTTATAGAGAAATTATGTATTTTTGTTATATATATTTGTTATTCAATTATATATATTATTTTAATTAATTATATATGTTTAAATATTAAAATTTGTCAAAATAAAAAGAAGATTAAAAAAAAAGAAATTAAAATAAAAAAAAGGATATATATGTACATATATGTACATAATATAATTTAAAAATATTTAATATTGTTTCTAAAAATTCCAAGTTTACCCCAATAACATAGTTCCGAAATGCGAAAGGTCCAGAAACTATTCAGAGGAGTAACAGTTTTTTTTTTGGGTTTGCAGAACGATTTTAACAGTTTCTATATGTACATTAATATATATAAACAAAGTATATTCAAATTGATAAATAATTTTTCATTATTAAATATAAAGTTTTAACAGGTATTACTTGTAAACAAACGAGTTTTAAATTAATGATCTCATGCAATCACGTTTTTTAGTTTTCAAGTGTAAAGCGCCTTTCTCTTTGGCCACCCTCGCTGAGCGCACGCAGAGAGAGAGAGAGAGAGAGAGAGAGAGAGAGCTACGTCATAGCCCCCTCCCTTGAGAAATTTTAATCAGGCGCTGGTAACGCCTAAACATGTGTACCCTTCATCTATCCGTCTCTCTCTCTCTCTCTCTCTCTCTCTCTCTCGCTGTCCCTCTAGCTGGGCTGTCTCTTTGCTGGGCTGTAACTGGAAATGCTGTCACATTACGCGGCTGTTACCATATCTTTACAACTGTATCTACAGATCGTCCTCCACGCACTTATATGACAAAGCACAAAACTTAAAAACCTTATGCATGTGATTTGAGGTTGACTCGCCGAGGGGTTGACACCCAGCCGCACAAGTGTCAGCCTATTTATACCCTGTAAGCTGGCAGAGTGAGAGTAAGGAGGATCAATTGATACGAATTATATATTTTATTATATATATTTATATATTTGTATATTATCATAATATTAAAAATAATATTAAAACCAAATGAAATATTTGAATTATATAGAAAATAAATAGAGAAGAATATCTTATGTATGTTATATCATTGATATAACTAATATTTCTATAATATTCAATTAACATAATTAAGTTCTTTTTAAATTAGATTTCCATACTTCATAGGGTAGTTTTAGCAAATGAAGCACTTTATAGGGTATCTTGTAGTTGGGTAAGCGAGGCAGATAGCTGTTACTTGTTAGCCTGATGTTTCTGTGAGGGTTTATTTATATTTTTCTGTTCCTTTGGATTGAGTGAGTCGCCTGAGGGGGTGCTCGGTGGTGGGCTTCCTGGTTGTTTTGTTGCTTGTACTTCCGTTACGGTTTTTGCTTTGGCCACGATGCCACCCCCGTGGGTGGGCCACTTTAGTCACCCTTCAAGCTTTTGTTTGGTGTACCCGACACATTTCTGACTTTTTCAATTTGACTTTTGTGCAGGGCCACTGGCAATGCAATGAGTGCTGCGGATGTTTTCGGATGGTTTCCCCCTCATGCGTAATAATGAAATAAACGTTTCGCTAAATGCCTACATATTTGGCATGAGCTGGGGGCGGGGGCTGGGAATCGTTTAATTTGATGAGCTTTTCAGGATTTTTGTGGGTATGAGATATGTGAGAGATAGATGTATGGACTACCAAGATTGTGCATCTTTGAACTAACAACTTTAATACATAATCTATAATTAAATAAATATCTAGATAACTAACTTAACTTTTTTCCTATTCACTATGCACTTTTAATATCTAAAAATATTATAATCGAATCTCATCAGTAAACACAATCATTTTCTGCTGTAAATTATAGCAGATTCTGTTCATTCCAGCCTACTTACAATATCTGTTGACTTAGTAAAAATAAATCATTGTAAGAAATTGGATCGAACTTATCTCTGATCATGCCTATGAAGATACTAGAAAACGTTTCCCATATAGTTGGTTCATACTTATTCCAGATCTTGAGACAACGTTGATCGAACAAATGGATGACAGCTATTATTAGATCTGCATTTTCCTATAACTGATCTTCCATTCGTAGGACCCAGCTGTTATTGCCAAGATCTTCGACACTCACCGACTTATTTTCACAATTGACGTTAGCTCACAGATCTCAAGGTATCGCTTATTTTTTCAAAATTTTAGCGCAATTTCCAGCGTTACGGTGAAGAACAATTTTGAAATTCCGATGGCGACTCGCCGCTCGGATTCATGTGGACCCTCCAGAGCTGTACGATGCCTAGAAAGAAGACCTTGTGTAGTAGAGAAGGTATACGTCCAGAAACAGTTATTAGATTGGCAATTTTATTCTTAAAGACGCAGATCACTAGATTAGTTAGCTTGATGGTTGTTCACACCGGCCCTGCTCGATTAGATTTGAGAAGTGTTTTATCCATTATGTCAACTACATCATCAACTACCTCATCCTCTCGGATATCCTTTAATAATATCATTTATCGAGTCGACTATGCCAAGTAACCATTACTAGTATATATGTGGACAGATACAGGTAAGACTTGATGATATGATATGATATCCTATTTTCATCAACTGTGCAGTTGCCTCACTTACAATACCCTAATTCGACTCAATATCACACTTTAATCGTGCTAAGATGTTTTAGAACAAGTAAGAAGACGAGAGAGTAAGAGAGCGAGATTGCATAATTCAGTTGAATAAATCCTTAATTTTTGATAAATGTTTATTTTATAATAAATTGAAGAATACTAAAAAAGGTAAAAGTATTGCAGATGGTGCTTTCCGACTAGCAAATACTTTGAAAATATCAATATATGTGTAAATTTCTATTCCCTAGAGATTGCTGTGTGTAAATATAGCCAAGTTCATTAAGATGCTAAGACTAAGTTCAAGTTAATCAATAGAGTATATAAACTTGATCTGATCGGCAAC
Source organism: Drosophila mercatorum (assembly GCA_961210405.1). Taxonomy (NCBI): domain Eukaryota; kingdom Metazoa; phylum Arthropoda; class Insecta; order Diptera; family Drosophilidae; genus Drosophila; species Drosophila mercatorum. Next base: position 22,231,016 of record CAUIUS010000004.1, on the reverse strand, counting down.
TCCGTCATCTGCCTGTTGCATGTCTAAACAAAAAACTGTTATATCCCTTGCAGTCGGTCGCTAATCGATTCGGTTGTTGACTCTTAGACAGCAACTCAAACTGACTGTCAAACTGTAATTTGTGGGCTGTTATAGCTAGAAGGTATATAAGTATTTGTTTATAGTTTATATGTAAACTTTAGAAACTAGATGGAAAATGTAAAAGTTCTGCCAGTTGTAACCAGCTGTGTTCAGCTGTGTTGGCTGCAATCGAAGATATACTTTTGTGAGATATAAGTCTTGCCAGAGAAAGATAGAGAGAGAGAGAGACAGATATAGAGCTTCTAGATATCCTTTAAATTTATATTAAAGTTAAGGTTTCGAATGTTAAAGCGGGTCTTTTTTGTGAAGGGAAATCTCTTTTGAAGTGATTCCAATTTGTTAGATTTTAAAGATTTGAATTAAGTTTTTGATAAAAAATCTCTTGTCGTAGGACGGTTAACGATTATGTACATATTTAAGACTTATTCGTATCCAACTTCGTATAGATATTTTCAAATCAAACTACAGCTCTCTTTAAAGTGCTCCCATTGCCCAGCAATTTATTAATATGAACTTGTTCTTCTCGATGCTGCACACACCTGAGCGTAAAAATGTAATGTTTGCGATTCTGTTTCCACGCGCCGCCGTTGATCGACTGCTTCGCATTAATCAACGCATAAATTTAACGCATTATTATTTATGTGCCTGCTCTCAGCGTAGTTGCTGTTGTTCATCGTGTTGTTGTTGTTGTTGTTAATGTTACGGATTTCATTTCGAAATAGAAATTGTTTTACAAATGTCACGCCCCGCAGCAAGGAGTGGGAGGTGGAGGAGCAGCAACAAAATAAATGGCGCTAAAATGATTCAATTACGCGACAGCCTCCAACCCCAACTCAAACCCAACCCCCACCCCAAGACCTACAAACGGAAAAATGAAATGGAAACAGGTGGCAACTCAGGCGACAAATTTTTTAGAATTGAAGTGGGGCATGAGTAAAATTTGTAGACGTGTTTATTGGCGACGGCTGCAGCTGCGTTCCGCTGGCGAAGCCCAAGACCAAGGAAAGTCGAAATATAATAAGCGAAAATAAGATTTTAATTGCCACTTTATGGGTTGCGTTGAATGCCGTTTTAATACCGAGCGCCACACCTGCGAATCCTCAAAATTGGGGTACGACCATCTCGGCCCACATGTCGAGCACATTGAACCACGCTAATTGCTGTATGTTCATCCGATTGCCAATGGCCAATTGCCGATTGTCGATTCTAGCGCCTTGATCAGATTTGTATCTTGGTCCAGGCAGCAGGAGCGAGCTTCCCCATTTCAGTTCAGTGTCAGCTTTCAATGTTTGCTATTGCGCATTTGCTGGACATCGCTTACCCAAGGCAAGGCAAATGCGCCATTTCCACTTACCCATTCACCAGCTCTCCACTTCCACTCCTCCTCCTCCGCTGCACAGGCTGAGCGAATTTTTAAGTGGGTTCGCCATGGTCTGTGGGTCCAGTAGGGTTATCCACGTTGTTTCTCTTTATTTAATGTTGTTTTTCTTGTCATCGCGAGTAAATCAATGTTGTCCTCTTAATTTATGATTTCATTACTTAAATTGTTGCTAAATGTATTCGAATAGGTCTGAGCTATTCAAAGAGTACTCTATGTAGAGTATAGAAGATGGAATATAGAATATAGAATGTAGATTATAGAATATAGAATATGGAATATAGAATATAGAATGAAGAATATGGAATACAGTTTATGGAATATAGAATTAGAATATAGAATATAGAATGTAGAATATAGAATACAGATTATAGAATATAGAATATAGAATATAGAAAATAGAATATGGAATATAGAATATAGAATATAGAATATAGAATATAGAATATAGAATATAGAATATAGAATATAGAATATAGAATATAGAATATAGAATATAGAATATAGAATATAGAATATAGAATATAGAATATAGAATATAGAATATAGAATATAGAATATAGAATATAGAATATAGAATATAGAATATAGAATATAGAATATAGAATATAGAATATAGAATATAGAATATAGAATATAGAATATAGAATATAGAATATAGAATATAGAATATAGAATATAGAATGTAGAATATAGAATATAGAAAATAGAATATAGAATATAGAATATAGAATATAGAATATAGAATATAGAATATAGAATATAGAATATAGAATATAGAATATAGAATATAGAAAATAGAATATGGAATATAGAATATAAAATGTGAGATTTTTAATCCCATCTTGAGTCTGTTTAGGTATTAAAGTCAACTGTGATATTGATTTCAAAATTTATTTAATAAAAATTGTTTGTAAGTGTTGGATGACATTTTTTCAGTTTATTATGTAAGTGAAGTTTTCAACTCTCAATTCGCGTCCATTATTCACGAGTCGTTTCTTTCTCTAGGCTACAGATGAGTACTAGCATTGTAAGCTGAAAATTGAGTTTTGCACAAGTCGGCGTTAGTCCAGCAGATCATTGCAATCGAATGCCGATTGCAATGCGTACAAAGCTTTGTCGTTTTGGATGTGGAATTCCAGTACCGAGGGCTCGTTGTGCGCCATGTGGAAGGTGCTCATCTGGATATTCGAAATGCTGTTTTACCTGCTCTGGACTATACCCAGACACATTGTGCGGGTCTGTCGATGAGTGTTGCTTTGATCCAGCCTGGTTCAGTTGGCTGGCCCCGAATAGGTGCTGCACTCGCTGTTGATAGGAATCACGCTGGATTATTGCAAGTACTAAGCTGATGGCATTCAATAAAGTACTAACATAAGACAACCGATATGTCTACCTTTAACTCTCTTTCAATGAACGATAGGCTTTTATGTTTGGATTTGTTTTTATGTCGTAGATTGGTATATTCAATATTTTGAATACAATCGAGAGGGCAGAATATATTAGCCAAAATCGCAGGTCTCGGGGCTGCTTAATGATATTATTTGCGAAATAGCTCAATACCTGAGCCTCAACTAAAATCAATCGTAAAATAGTAATAAATATTTATTGTTGCTGTTACTGTTGTTGTGCCCTGTGTAACACATGTAAAGATTGTAAAAATGAATTTTTATTGTTGACCATGGCGTGGTGTGGCGAGGCATGGCGGCAGTGCCTTCGCCCTGATACGCTCACATTTTAAAATCAAGAATTGACGATTATGCAAAAATCCACAATACACCTTTATGGCTGAATCGGATTTGTGGGCCTGGGCGAAGGACTGGCTGTGCGACATATGATTTCTTACCACCTCCTGAGTATGACATTTGTTTTATGCCTACTTCAGGCGGTGGACGCATAAGGCGACACATGAGAACGGCCTGCGATAAAAGTTAAATATGCAAAAAGATGAAAATCTATAATTTTTTATGAGTTTTCCCTGCGACACCGGCCGGCTCGGGATCAGGCTCAACCACATCGGAGTGTAGAAGGCTCAGGGCAGGCAGTCATGTTGCCACATTATGTCGCATTTTTATGTTGCTTACTCGCGTGTGTTTGCGCCACTAATTTGCCCCTGCCCTGCCCTTCCCAGCCCAACACCCCCTCGACCTTCTGCTGGGCCGCAATTTGTTGCGGTTTTTCGGCATTGGCGAAATTTGCGCAATTTTTACGATTCGAGATTTGCACGAATTATATATATACTTTTATAGTTTTACAATATGTCGACCCAGTTCGATCATCAAAGTTGAATTTGCCCTTGTTCTGTATTAAATTATACATACATTTTATTCTGTTGTTGTTTCTCTTTGGAAGAGTGGGAGGAGTGTAGAAGGGCTTGAGAGGAAAATTGAAAAATTGACCGAAGTAAATCGGATGGGAACGGGCTAGCAGCAGGCGGTATATAGCTATATATATGACGATTATTAGTATTTATATTATCGGAAGAAGTTGATGAAGTCAGTAGTTACTTCATCTACTCTGCCCTATCATAGATATAAATGATCCCAAAATATTGATACTTATGCTACTGTCTCTGGGATTATGTGAGTTATATATCATATATTGAATTTATGTAGTCCGATAGCATACCCAGATCAATTACATATATCCACTCATATATTTATATGGTCTGAATAAAGTCTATATTGACTAGAAGACTCTGGCTTGTTTTCTTCAGAGATGGCATATGCTTAAAAATATTTCATGATAATTAATGCAAAAGAGCTCCTTTTAAATAATCAATTGGATAACAATATATATATTTAACTTAATTAAACATTTTATTTAATTTTTTCCTGACTTCCATTCGATATTTCTTGGGGATCTATTTAAAGCTCATGTCAATAACTTTGTAACGCTCACTTACAGGCGATTTTCCAAGATATCAACTCGAACATCATCAAAAATTCGAACACGTGTTTCGGGTGACACCCCAAGGAAAGCAACGCCTCTTACCTACAAGCGGGGGGTAAAAGCAACCCGCGCATTGTTTTGACTACTTTTTTAATGGGTGTTGCCGCAAAACAAATCCCACGGTTTGCAAACTCTGTAAAATGTTATCTCTAATGCTTGGAATTTAAATTTTTGGCGCATAATTTACATGAACATTAAACGAGCAGCAAACAGCGACATCCACATGAATGATGAGGCGTCGGCACGCGGCCAACCGCAGATATCCAGCAACAGTGCCTCGCCCCCTTATCAGACCTTACGCCTTCCGCCTTCCGCTTTCCTGCCTCCGGCGAGCCGTGGGATGTGCCAACAGGCAACTATTAAACGCCTAATGGCAATTTCATTGTATGGCCAGATATTAGTTACCCGATAGCCAAAGCGAGTCACGGCCACATGTTGTGATTACATGCGAGTTGACACGCCGATTTGCCGCTTCGCCGCTATCCTAGGGCGTCTCGGCCACGTGACCAGGTCACGTGTCGTCAATTCGGCCACAAACAAAACGCTACAAGTTCTTCTACTTGCCCTGCTCTGCTCTACCCTATAATGGATCACATTAACTTGGAAAACTACTTTGAGCTTACCATCAAGTTAGATTGATTTAAAGTTCGAGTAGGAAAAGAAATAGTAGAGATATGCAAAGTATTTGAATAAGAACACAAAAAATAAAAAAGTAAAACAAATAAAAATATATGAAAATATTTGTCAAATTCTCCATAAATTTGTATAAGCTATGGAACTCCTATTTATAGAGATTCATTAATGAATATAATAATAAACAATATATCATATATGAAATATAAAATAATATATGTACATATGTATAAATTTAACGTACTTTATTAATATATATTTAAAATAAATAAGAATTAAAATAAAATTTTAATTTATTTCATGATAATATATCAGAATATATTTAAAATAGCATTTAAAATTTGCGAACAAAGCACTTGGCTAAATAAGATTTTTACTAAATTATCGTGAGCCTAATATAACCAAAAAGAGCCCTAATTTCTTAAGTTTTTAACCTTGAACCAACTGACAAGCTTTGCTTTTGACAAGCTTTGCCAGCTTTCCAGAAACAGTCCAGACCCAACTCATGTTTTCTTTTAGTACCAAAAATATTTGAGTATCATTTAGATGCAAGGCCGAATACGCTGATATAGTTAAAAGTGTAAAAGTGTAAAAAGTTAAAAGTGTAAAATCTTATTCTATCAATTCGAAAAGCTGAGTCTTTAGGAAAGAAGTCAAATAATTCAAGTAAATGTGACGAGGTAAATATAAAAGTTTTTATAGCTTAGTGAACCATCTATAGATTAGATATAATTAAGAGTTCAGAAAGACATATATCAGACAACTAATTCAAACGGCTCGTATATAGGGTTAATCGTGTTGTCAATCTGGATCACATTCTCACTTTATACATTCATATCACGTATATTTCTGTGAGGGTATTCGAAAGTCGCTTTGAGTGTCTTTTTTTCTGTTCTACTTCTAATGTTTGTATCTTTTAATGTAATCAAATTATGAAAATAATATGAGAGCGTCCGTAAGTCAAGTTGCCAAAATGTTGAGTGATTGTTTTCGCACGGCATCCCTTCCTCTCTCTCTCTCTCTCTGTCTCTAGCTCTCTAGGCGTCGGCCTCGGGCCGCCTGCTGAGATTCACTTAAGCCAGCCCTTTGGGGGCGACCAAATAAATTATATTTAAAATGCTAAGCCTCGTTACCCGTACCAGTCAGTCATTCAGTCCCTCGTCTACATACTCCTCCCAGTGGGTGTTTCTATTTCAACACTTGAGACCCACTCAGTGCGCTCCAATTGGATTTATGTTTGCGCTTAGAGGCCCACCAGGGTGGTTCAGCTCTGGGTTGGTGGCTTTGATGGGCTACGTGGATTTGTTGGGTTGCTGGGTTGCTGGGTTGCCGGTTCGCTGGGCTTTTCGGTGACTCGTCAGACCGCCCACGAGGATTTGCTTATTGCTTTTAAAAACATTAAACTCTTACACTCTGCCACTGCCGTGTTGTTCTTGTAATTGCTCCAGCCAACCCACTGTTTGCTCTCCTTTGCTGTCGTCAAAATGACACATCACGAACTTTTCTAATTTGTTTATGATAATTTACGTATTATATAATGTTCGGAGTGATGTCGGGTAGTCATTTATAACGGGGAACGAGTTGGAAGTGCAACACCTGTATCTTACAGTCAAGAGAGAAAGTTACAAGAGAAGATATTTTTGACAGAGAATTAATGCCAATTGGATTTGATGGTAATTCACGATTTAGTCAATTAATTGTATTATAGTTAGGTTAATATAAATACCTAATACTTGAATCCTATCATTGATCCGATTTTCTTATTTATAGTTATTTCAACAGCTTCATTGCATTATTATACAGGAATGCCATTAAAAACCCAGAGCAGACAAATATACTCTCTTCACTTTGACAACGAGTATATGAGTGTGATTCAGAACACTTCATTAATTGATAAGTATTTATCGTCAAGCAAGGCGCCAAGCGCAGATCCCTCAAACCATTCAATTTCAAAGCAGCATCCTTCGCTGACTCAGTCCTTGCAATCAATCTCCAATGGGGGCTTCGCTCCAGTGTTGTGCGCAATATGCGCAGATTAATTAATTTGTATTACATGCACACGCACACGCACACCCATATGTATGTGTATACACACAACAAGTCAAGTCGCTGTTGTACAATAATTAATCAAATCAAATGCATAAGTTTCAGTAATCACATGCGTTCCATTTGCAGCAACAACTGGAAAATCAAATCAGCGCTCAAAATGCGCTTAACTTGCATGTCAATTACAGCTGGCGAATAACTGCCCCGCCCTATGCCTCTATCCTCTGCCTCCCACCACAGCTAATATTCAAAGTCAATTGCCGGAACTCATGAACTTATCGCAAGGGCTACGCATAGGTCGCCATAGATCGGGGTTTGAGTCTCGATTATTCATGCCGCACGCACAAAATGCAAATCGAATGCGAATCGCTAAAACGCGAAATTGGCAGCGGAGCGAGGCGAGACAACTGAATATCGATACGATTTCATTCTGGCCAATTTCATGCTAAATATGCCGCCATTTGCGTTTAATAGTTGATAAGCCCGCAGAGCAGGCTGCGGAGAAGATGCAAATTCCAGCTGTGGCTGTAACCAATTGGTATATCCTGGCTAAGAGCTTCCATAAGTGTATCAATTTGAAAGTGAATTTTGTAATTTTATTTTGTATTAAGCCAAAGGCTAACAACTATTGTCTGAGATTGGTAAAGTTTTTCTTCTAGTCATCTTTTATTTCAGGTTCAAATTACATACATAGAAGAGATGGAAATATATGTTAAATATATGTTTCTATTACGCATAATGGAATTTGGAAAATTTATATCCATAATGGAAGTGCAGTTAATTGCTTTGGATATATATTACTTTTATACCCATTCGTGTAGTGATGGAGTATATTAGTTTTCTACAATGCGCGTCTAGGAGGAACTTTAAATTTGTCTGATAGTGAATTAAGATTCTCTCGATTCGCAACGAATGGGAAAATGTTAATCCCCTTTTCACAGAATTACATTATTTAAAGGTATAGATAAATATAGAATACATATTTGTATTGATAACCGAAGGTAAAAAACATATAGTGGATATAGCTCAGATCATAGAGAGGGTGTCAAAAATGCAGAAGTCAATCAATTCCCTGATTAATTGTAAAATAAAACTATATTTTTTATTTGTTTCCAGTTATGTATTAACTTAAAATTAAATGACAAAAATTCTGTTGACCTTGTCTATTGATTTACTAATAATATTATAGATACATATCTCTTCCAAAGTCTTCTAGCTGGTAACTCGTGAACGAGTATAACATGAATAAATGTATATATGAATTAGTGTCCGACAGTATATTCTTACTTTCTCATAGTAAGCAGTTCCAAATGCCATCCTAAATTCTGTTTAGGTGATCTTCAGAATATTGCATTACTTTCATATCTCCAATTATTAATCACAAAAGTATTAATGATTTAGGCAAACTATTAGCATTTAGAGATGTCATAATCTAAATCAAATTCTTTTTCAATGTAAAATATTCATTCATACATTTTTGCTGTCAATTTTCCCTCAGGTCAATCAGTCTGTTAGTAATTTACTATTATTTACTAATTTAGTTAAATTGTCTAATTCATGAGAATTTATATAAAACAATTATATTTATAATAAATATACTTGTAATTATAAATATAACTATCACAATAAATATCGCCATAAAACTAATAGAAAAAGGCTTAAGTTCTAAGGATTGATTGAGGACTTGAGCTCTGGGCTATGTGTCAGACTTTTTTAATTTTTGGTAAAAAATGCATTGTCAGAACTGTGCCGAGATTTATGCACACGCAGCTGTGTGTTGTAATTTTTAGCATAGATTCTATATTCATCTTTTTTCAGTTTTATTTCAGTTTTTTCATTTTCATTTTTAGATTCTTTCGCTGCGGGCCGCGATTTATTGTGCGCAATTTTTTCTATCTTTGCGCGCTGGACGCGCACATTGAAAACGAATCACGTGAAATCTAAATAGCATCATAAATCAGAAAACGACGGCACGTTGCTTCGCTGTGGATTCGCAGGACTCGCTTGAATACGCTCGATCCGCTTGGACTTGCTGGAATAGGTTGCATTCGGCTTTGGTCTACCCATTTCGGCCAGACAATGATAAATGTTGAGCAACCCCCACAGCTCCAACACCACTCCCCAACAAACAGAAAAAATGGCGGATGCGTCGCTCGACTCTCATGTGTATGAAAATGGCAAATCGCTAGACGGCCTTTGATTGCGCGAAAGTCTCCCATTCTTTCGATATCGTATGAAATTTGGGCACAAACAGGAAAAAACCCACGAGGCAGCACCGGTCATTTGCTCAGCCTGTTCCCCAGGCGCTGTAAATGCAAATACAGCTCGCTGCCTGCCCATAAATATAGGTGGGGGCGTAACGTGTAGTGGGCGGCTAGTTTTGTCCTTGGAGAGAACGGCAATGCAAAATGGCAAATGCCTCGCACACGAATGCCTTTTGTTTATTTATTGACGCCGTGTAGCTTGCCAATTCCTATAACTTGTGTGATAGTCCTTCTTCCTTCACTGCTTCACTTGCTCAGTGACTCTTCCTGTTTTTGTTTTTGCGTATGATTTATGTGTGATGAAGCGATTGCCAAAAAGTTCACTTCAGCCAGTGGTTTAGGCAGTTTAATGAGGTTTTAAAATAAATGCAAATACATCTATGCCAAGAGTGGAGTTCGCACATATATTTTTGTAGGTTGACCAAAATTTATATTGACAGCATTTTATTTTATATTTATATTCAAATGATTTTTGAAAAGACTGAACTTGTTTGGTGAAATTAAAACTTATTGATAATTATAATACACTTTGTTTTTGTAATTATTAAAAATTATGTTAACATTTGAAAGTCATCGATATCAGTTTTAAGAAAATTCTTAGAAATTGCTAACACTCCCTTACTTACATATGTATATGGGAAATGGTGTGAAAAACTTTTTTTTAGCTCAATAAGACAGACACTTTTAGGATATAATTATTATTTTATTAGGAAAATCTAAACATCTGATAGTCTGAAATGTATGAGTAAAAATTATTGTTTCATCTTATATATTATTCAAATTAATTTTTTTTTAATTTTAAAATTTGATTTCAATTAAATATAACTTTTACAAAATATTTAAAATTTATATGTAAATAAAATTTAAAGTGATGAAATAAAAATATATTTCAAATTTAATTTGAAAAATATATACATTAAGAAATACTTTTAAGGCACAGCCAACTAGATAGCAAAAATTTCTGAAGACTCATCCATTATTCTGTAAGACCATATCCATTAATAACCATTTCATAGATGATTGATTGATAAATATAAATATTTAATATTTAAACTTATATATTAACTGGATTCACATAAGTAAATAATCATGTTTTTGAATATCCCCTCTAACTCTAAGGGAATGCTTCTATTTATGTTTAGTAAATCACATCTTCAAGCATTTCACTTGCTTCTAAGAGATTTCCTAGCTAACGATCTTCGGGCAGCAATGCCATTTACATTTGACGCGGCTGCCAAAACCATTGAGGGACATGAAATGAAATTGTTTTTAATAACAATAAGTTTTACGAGTATTACTCGCAATTACTTAGTCACACCCGGAACCCGTAACCCGGAGCCCGAAACCCGTCCTGCGACTGGACTCATTTGGCCATCACATAAGCAGATTAATTATGCGACTTTTGCTACATATTTGCCGCGCACACAGATTTTCAGTCATGGGGTCGCATGTGGTTGCCATCAAGCTGATGAGGACGATGACGATGGGGTGGTGTGGGTGGTGTGGGGTCGGTTCTCTCTCTAATTATGCGATAAGCACAAATTGACCTCCAGATGGGGCACCCCGAGCAATAGTAGATTCGTGTCCATGTAATGTTATTAATACATAAATCTGAATATTAATTTCGCCTCGCCGTATTCACATTCGGTCCAATTGGATTATGAACTCTCTCTCGCATGCTGTCGAGCGCTGGACGGGCCATTTATAAGGCTTTCGCTTTATTGTTTGTAATTAGAATTAGAAATTTTGTGTGTGCATTGCGTTTTCCTTTTATGGCCGTTAACACATGCGCATATGAAGCCATTATTTAGAAAAATCAAATGCTTCCCATTCGTAAGCACAAAATTAAACATAGTTCTGCGAAATGTTGCTCCATTCAAAAATATTGGTATTGGCATTTCCTATGACTTGGACTACTTTTGCGCCTTATGTGTGGCACATTAAAGCTGCTTTATGGGTGGTTCAGATTAATACGATATAGTTGTTGACTAATTGATCAGTATATATGATATACTATATAGAGACGAGAGAGAGAGAGAGAGAGAGAGCTAATGATTATGTTAAGCAATGCCAATGAGGGATACATATTTATGAAGTATGCCTAAAAATCTACTAGCTTCGATTCCATTAGTATGTGAGAAGAGTGCAAAGTGCATCTTAAGCCACTGCTACTACTTTAAAATTTAATAAAACTCAGTTTCCATATCAATTTTATAACCTTTTGCAAAAGTTACGCTTCAAATGAAAAAACCCTGTATATTTAATAAATATTTTGTATTATGTATAATATATTATATTTTATACAATATATATTATACTATATTTTATATTTCTTTAATAACAGTCAGCTTTTATTTTGGAAACAGCTATAATCTGTGTTCAACCCAGCTCTATTTATTTACCTATTCCGCTAAAATTCGGCACAAGAGTTTCTTTATGAACCGCAAGGAAATAAACAAACGAGATTTTACGAATTTCTCTGTCTTCTGTGGAAAGGACCTCGACTAATTGCATTTAGAAACTGATTTACTTAATTTGTTTACTTTGCGGTGTCGTTTGCCCAAAGATCTGAGCCAAGTTCGAAAATTTATGGATGTGGGTAGAATTTTGGCATATTTTTGCAGAGCAAACTTTAGACATTTGCGGTTTACTCAAGCTCATGCACGCTGCATGCAAGAAAAGTATTCAGAAAGGGATCGGACAGCAGCGAAATGATTGATAATTTATGGCATTTTGATACATTGCAGTAGCCCAATTTGCTAATTGTTTTAGAAGTAAATTATAATATGTTATATATGTGAGAATAAGTTATTTACCCTGTATTTATATTGAAGACGTTTAAATAGGGTATTCTGTGGTATGTGTTGAGCCATGCGGATAAAAATACATATAATTTATATTATTGTAAATATGATGTTGGAAATGTTAACAGAGAGCTCGTCTTTATTTGCTTTAAGTTAAGCTGTTATATATATTGCATATAGTAGGCCTTCACTTATTTAGAAAATTAAACAGGAGCTACCTCTAAAAAAAGATATTATATTTGGAAATCCGTCTGTTTATAAAAGTTCCAAGTTCTATCTAACCAAAGCGCCAACCCTCTGTACATTTAAGTTTTTTAAATATAATTATTTAAAGTCGAAGTTTCTTAGTTAAAAGAGTAAGTACTTTGTATCATTATGCCATGTTTATACACTCTCTTCGTGGGTATAAATCACTAGCCAACAAAATTAAAAAAAGTTTAGTTTAGTTAAGTTTAAATTCTTAGTATCTGACCTATGCAAATATACCAAAATAATTTTATTTGCTGCATTTGTACATGAAACCCAAACAACACTACATCTATTGGATTTTTAGGATATTTTAAATTGACAGTAAAAAAACATTTTTCTTGCATATTTATAGTTGTGTTATTTTAAGAAAATTGTGTTTTCAATAATTTTTTAAACGTTAAAAATTGTATATTTTTTTTTAGAATTATAATATAAAATTCTGAAATTGACCCGAATGACAAAATATTATATATTTTAATGTACCAAAAATATTTTTTATTATAGATCAAAATTATTTTAACTGAATAAGTATTAAAAGCTTTAACTATTTTTTTTTCAATACGTTGGGGCTTACCTAAAAGTGGAAAAATATTTATATATTAATATATTTAAATATATTAAAGTATATTAAAATTAAAATATTGGCAATTTTTGGGTTCATTGCTCCACATTTATTAAAAGCCTTCAAATTGGCAGCATTTGCTAGAAATCTGTCTACGATGTGTGCCATGTCGGTCTTCACTCAACTCAACTTATGATCAAGTATATATCATTCAACCGACTACTAAATAACGTGGCCCTGTGCGAAATTCTAAGTAGGACCATATATCAGGCGAAGTGACGTATCCATGCATTACCACAACTTGCCGTGGCTAAAGTCGCTGACAAAGCTTTTAGTGTCACTTGAGGCAATTCTGTGAATGCTTTTCCCTAAGCCAAGGACCTCCCATGGCTGCCCAAGTGATAATTGAATTAGAATATGGCGTCTCATGCACACACACACACGCACACAGAAGCACTTGGCTATAACTTTGCTGAAACAAAAAATACAAAACATGTGCGACATCATTTGGACTGGTTTCCAGCTATAGCACGGGCAGAAGTTGAGGTTGGGGTTGGGCGAGGAGTTGGGGTTAGGGGTTGTAGCCAAAGAAATATTATGCTTTTAACAATTTTAGCATTTTCTCCATTTACATACATCTTAATTATTTCTCAAGATGGTTTTTGTGTGGATTACAAAAGCACACATACAGAGAAAGAGAGAGAGAGAGAGAGAGAGACACATTTGGAGGGTATGACATGTGTGTGCCAGAGGGTTGTTAAATTTAACTGGTAGCATCCTTGGCGTCGTCGTCATTTATACATTTGCATTGCCAGCTAATTTGCTTAAATGTTTTTAGGTGCCCCGCTTAGCTCCCCGCTCGGAATCTGCTGCAATAATAATAACGTGCGACTTTGTCGTTGAGCATATTTTTACGATTTCGTAGATTACGACATGAGAGGATTTCGCTAATTACATTTCCTCTCGCATGCGAGAACATGCTAGATGGGTAGGAGAGCGTTCCAGTGGATGCTTTAATTAGTGCTGCGCATCATTAGCGTCCCTTATTAATTTTCATATGTGACTCAGCTGAGCTCTAACGAAATTAATTGCAATTTAAATGCTGGCGCAGAATTTGAATTTGTTATCAAATATGATTTACTCGACTTGAAGTGCAGCGGCGTTAATGGAAGCAATTCCAAGTTACGATTCTGATTCTGACAACATAACAAAGTCACATGAAAAGCTACCCCTAATTATGTGCTTACCCTAAATATGATCGGTTAATGATAGCATAAAGAATGAGAGCCAGATAAAAAGAGATACGGAGGGGTTGAGAGAGGTAGACAAAGAGAGCCAACGATCATCGTTGTCGCCAGGGGTTGACTTTTTCCATATATACTACATATATCCAAAAGTCAATTGGGAATAATTAATTTGGCTCAAATCCTTTTGTATTCTCCATTCAGCCGAGTGTTTTGCCACGTTTTTGATGAGGGACTGACAGTGGCTGTGAAAAGTAATTTGTGCACTAATAAGGCGTCCCAGTGTGATAAATAAAATACACTTCACCAAATTCTGTGAGACTACCAATAACTGAAAAAATATATTGCGATTCATATAATTTTAATAAATATAAAAAATAATATTAAAATCATTGATGAGAATTATAATTAAACAATAAATAAGCTGAAAATTTGGTAATAAATATTAACTATAAAATAAAAAAAATATATATTCAAATATTTATATTATAATTATTCTAATATATGTAAAATATTTATTTAATAAAATAAGGCTTAAAATATATGTTAAATATATTTTATATATTTATATAAACATTATAATTATTATTAAAAATAAGTTACCTAAACAAATTTGATTCTTATCAAATTTTTATAATAAAAAAGTATATAAAACATATCAAAATATGCATATTCAATATATAAGTTGCATTTTTAATATTTGTCACAATAATAACTAAAGTTTAATTTTAAATGAATAAATGAAAAATTAAATTAAATTTATCAATTATTCATTTATTTATATTTGATAAACTTCTTGCACTGCTAAATATTTCAAGTATTTTTTTTTGCAGTGTACGACGAAATTTTCAAACGCATTCGCTGCAGAGAAATTGCAATTGTTTATGTCCTCACACTCATATACTGTAACGAACCTTCGGTTTGCCCCGAGTTTAAGCCGGGCCGCACTCAGCCGACTGTGTGTTCGTGCCAACAAATTTATATGTTGGGCGCCTGCCGATAAATAATAAGTCCTGCTTTTAGATTTAATAATATAAACTGGTTTATTCGCGTTGAGATATAACTATTTTAGTACAGCAAAGTGATTTCTTAGGCTATAGCTGTACACGGCTAAGCCCGCAGGATTCGTAGGTGCCGTGAGGAGCACTTCGGCTAACGAGCGGTTAGCCTCTGAGCCGTCTAGAGGTTGCAGAACACTCCAGAGTACGCCAGGATACGCGCTGTGATCTCTAGCGGTTCGCCGAGAGTATCACAGGCACTCCTACTGCTGGATTCGCTCGCTGGCACTCTAGACCGCGCCTCAAAGACGTGCGCTCTTCCGCACGACTACTCTCACGTACCTCTTACTCCTGGTTGTAGGGCACGCCACTCCTTGTAACGCTTTCCGGGCACACCTTAGAGCTGGCTGGGCTAGCGCACGCTGATCTCCACAGGATCGTAGTTCTGCCGTGAGAAGCACTCCGGCTAGCGATCGATTAGCCTCTGAGCCGTCTAGAGGTTGCAGAGCACTCCAGGGTACGCCAGGATACGCGCTGTATACTCCAGCGGTTCGCTTGGATCACCACACGCACTCCTACAACTGGATGTACTCGCTGGCACTCTAGACTGCGTCTCAGAAGGCTTACGTTGCTTTCGCACGGCTACCCTCACTAACCTTACTCTCCTGTTCAGGTTACGCTGCTCTAGCACCAGCTGCCGGCCGTACCTCTGTTCTCAAAGATACGGTTTGGTATGCGTCCAGGATATTCCTCTGAATATCCTTGTATGTATCCCACGATGTCCTTTTATGTCCCTCGTTGTCCTTCGTTGTCCTTCGTTGCACTTCGTTTCACTTTATACTTTCACTCCGTTGACGCTCGGCACTTTCACTTTTCACTGGAATCGACTGACCCAGTGCCGAGCCGTGGGCGCCTTTTATAGCAGCGCCGCAGGCCCTGCTTCGGCTCTGGAGCGGGGCCTGCCTCGGCTCTCTGTAGCGGGGCCTGTCTCCTCTTCGTTTCTGCTTTAACGGCAACATCGCCTGATTTTGCGCGACGCCAAATACGCGTGATCGCGTGGCAGCCTTCATTGGCCGAAGCACCGTTACACGCCTGCGAGTGCAAGTAATAGCTACTTTCTCGCGGCTACGAACGGCACTTCGGCTAGCGGTGCACGATCAACGCAGAGAGTGCGACGCGAGTAAATCGCTGAATTGGTAAGAGCGAGCGAGACGACTCATCGCTCGCCTTTGACCCTTTCCAGTCGCGAGGGGCGCTCTTACCGTACTCGCGTCGCTGTGTGGAACATTTATATGCCTGCACGCCCACACATATAAATGCACAGCAAATACATGCAAGTATACAGGTTGCGACGTGCCTGCATATATTGTTCCTCACACTCCCCTCTTTCTTCGGTAAACACGAAACTTTCGTGTTTTAACTTTGTCCGAAGTTTTTTTCTTAAATTTGGCGCCACTCAAACCGTTCTGCTCCTCTTTGTTTTGCTCTCTTTCTAGCCCGGGGTGCACTCTTCCCACCACCCAACCTTAGCGCTGACTTCCAGCTCCCTATCTTTGTCACTTAATTCACGCATTTGCCCTTTTGCCCTTGACGGTCGCATATGGTTGTTGTTGCCCGTTTTACATGTTTGAGCTATGTTTGCCGATTCCAGCTGTTTTGTTGTTGCCCGTTTTGCATATTAGGGCTATGCTCGTGCGATGCGCGCTTGTTGTTATTGCTGTAGCCGCTCTCTCTCTCGGCACAGCTGCAGGCGTTCGCTTGCTCTTGCGAGCTTCGGCTCGCCTCGGCCGTAGCGATCGCCGCTCAGCTGCCCGAGTTCATTGGCCTCTGTGACCGGCCGCATTGTTGTTTTTTTTTTCTCTCTCTCTCTCGCTCTCCACTGTTCCAATGCTCTCGCCGTGGCTTGAGCGTGCATGTGCATTTGCAAGTGCGTGGGCGTACGCAAATCTACGTGTGTGGTGGTGTCCGTTTTCGCATATGCTTTTGCGCTCGTCTTCATGAGCCGCGCTGTGCAGCCGAGATTGTTGTTGTTTGTGACGGCGCTCTCTCGCATCACAGTTACGGCCGACACTGTTGTTGTTTGTTGGCGCGGGCTCCCTACAGTTACAGCTGATACTGTTGTTGTTTGCCCTAAAGAGGGCTCGCCTCAGTTACAGCTGACACTGTTGTTGTTTGAGGAATACTATTCCAGCTGCGATTGTTGTTGTTTTCGGCGTCATTTCGTGCGCGCGCTGATATTCTTAATGCTCTTGCGCTGTTGCCGATTTTACGAGTTTTTGTTTTGAAATCAATATATAAATATTGCACAGTTTTTACCGAAAATTTTCTAATAAACTCGGGTGGCAATAACAACAACAATACACATAGCTATGTGTATTCACCCCTTTTTTTTTTTTAAATAATGTGCTCAGACTCACCCGCCTCCGCCTGATATGGCTTCAGATCGGACACATGAGCTGTCCGGCTGTGCTTATCAGTCTCCGCCTTGATCCGGCATATGACCGGCGAGATGAAACTGACCACTGTATACGGTCCTCCGTATCGTGGAGCCAGTTTTGCCGCAAATCCTTCAGCGGCATTAGACAGGTGGCGCTCTTTCGCCCACACCCTGTCCCCTATGGCTGGTTTCCACTTTCGCCGCCTCAGATTGTAATGTCGCGCCTGATCCTGAGCCGCCTTTTCCAGATTTCGCCTTACAATCTGGTACACTTCGGCCAATTTGGTGGCTCTCTCCGTGGGTGCTTGTGTTGCCTGGCCTGTTCCCACAGTCTGTGCGTCAAACAAGGCCTTAGGCAACCTTGGCTCACGCCCTTGAGTGAGGAAGGCTGCGGAATACCCTGTAGAGGCCGAGACGCTGCTGTTGACGGCCAGTGTCAACTCTGGTAGCGCCTCGTCCCAACAACGTTGATCGCTGCCCGCAAATTGAGCGATCATCGTCTTGACCGTGCGATTGGCCCTCTCCGTAGGATTCTCTTGAGGCGTGTATGGTGCCGTCAACTGATGATGCACTCCCAGCTCATCCAAGAATCCCTTGAAGGCACGGCTCGTGAATTGAGTGCCATTATCCGTGATGAGCACTTTCGGCACTCCAAATCTGGCCACGATCCGCTCCCTGAATGCCTTTTGAAGCGCCGCTGTATTTGCGCTTCTCAACGGCACCATCTCCGTCCACTTGGAGAATCTGTCGATGAACACCAAGAGCATGGTGTTACCGTGCTTTGACCTGGGTAGCGGTCCGACAAAGTCGGCGCACACCGTCACCCACGGCTCCTCAGGGATCTGGGTCAGCATCTGTCCGGCCGCCTGGAGCTGACTGGCCTTGTAGCGTTGACATAGCTCGCAGCGCTGCACGTATCCTCGCACGTCTCGATACATACCGGGCCAGTAGTATCTTGCTGCCACTCGAGCAATCGTTTTCCGGCTTCCCAGGTGACCGGCGGTGGCCGCATCGTGGTTCTCTTCCAGAACCTGCTTGCGCTGCTCGCTCGGCACGCATAACTTCCACGCAGCCACATCTTCATGGCCAGCTTGATGAGGAATGTGCCGGTATACATTCCCCGCCTCTTCCCGGTAGTCTGGCATCTTCTGTGCGTTTTGGTGGAGATCTCGGCGAAGCTTAGCCATCCAGCGACATCCCGTCCCAGCTGATTGGCTTTTGCTTGCGACCAAGCGGCAAACTGCTTCCTCCAGAGGCTGTCGCGACAGAGCATCGGCTACTACATTTTGCTTGCCCTTCCTGTACCGGATCTCGAAGTCAAATTGTTGTAGCTCCAATGCCCATCTGGCGATTCTGCCTGAAGGACTCTCAATGGAGTTGAGCCACTTCAGCGCCATGTGATCGGTCACCACCACGAAGTGATAGCCTTCCAAGTAAGGCCTCAACTTCCGGATGCCCCAGACGATCGCTAGGCATTCCTTCTCCGTTGCTGAATAGTTCCGCTCCGCGCTATTCAGTGTCCGACTGGCATAGGAGATGACCCTCTCCATCCTCTGAAGTTTGCGTCAGAATTGCGCCGAGCCCATAGTTGCTCGCATCCGTCTGTAAGCAGAACGGCTTCGAAAAATCCGGGCATGCCAAGACTGGTGATTCCGTCAGCTTGGCCTTTACCGTGTCAAAAGCCCTCTGACGCTCCTCGGTCCACTCCCACTTGACTCCTTTCTTCAACAGCGTATTGAGTGGGTGTACTGTGGTCGCAAAGTCAGGCACAAAGCGGCGATACCAGGATGCCACGCCCACATATTGTCGCAACTCCTTCACGTTTGCGGGAGGCTTAAGTTCCGCAATCGCGGCAACCTTTTCTGGGTCCGTACGAATGCCATGTTCCGTCACCTTGTGGCCCAGATATTTCAGCTCCTTTTTGAAGAAATCGCACTTGTCGATGTTGATCTTCAAATTGGCAGCTCTCAGCCGCCGGAACACCTCTCGCAGGTTGTTTATATGCTCCTGGCGGGTCCTCCCAATGACGATGATATCATCGAGGTACGCAAAAGCATGCGGCATCATCTCTGGGCCAATGACTTGATCCAGAGCCCTCTGGAAAGTCGCTGGTGCTGAATGAAGTCCGAACGGCATCACCTTCCACTGGAACAGCCCCTTTCCTGGAACTGTAAATGCCGTGAGTGGTCGGCTGGCCTCCTCCATGGGTATCTGCCAATACCCATCCTTCAAGTCCAGGCTCGTTATGTAGCGAGCCTCTCGAAGCTGGTCCAGAATGTGATGCACTCGAGGCAGCGGATATGCATCTTTACAGATCGGCTGTTGAGCTGTCGGAAATCCACGCACAGCCGCCACTTGCCGTTCTTCTTCCGCACCATCACTATGGGAGCGCTGTGTGGGCTCTTCGAGGGCTCTATGCATCCTTTAGCCAGGAGCTCATCTACCTGGCTGTTGATCTCCGCCTGCATCTTCGGGTTCTTCGGGAAGTATCGCTGCTTTATTGGCCGCTTGTCGTGCATCGTGATCCGGTGCTCGGTGATGTCAGTGGTGCCCTTAATCTGCTGGAATTTGGCCAATTCCTGCCTCAGGAACGCGTCCACCTCCACATCCTCATGAAGTGGGTGTGCCGATCCTGGATTCGCCTCCATTTGGCTTCTGGGCTCCACCTCCGCACTGGCGACTGCCACCGACAACTTCGCCTCCACTGGCTCATTGGGCTGCGAATCTCTGGGCCCGATCCTCAGACTCAAGCCGCCGCATTCCAGCGTGCAGCCCATCCTGGCCAAGAAATTCCAGCCCAGTACCAGATCATCGATCACACCTGGTAATATGAGCAGTGGCATGACGACCTGCTGTGCCCCCAGCCTGATTTCTAACTCCAACGCTGCCTCCACTTGACAACAACTGCCGTCCGCCAACCGGATGCGCCTCCGGGTGGGGCGCAGCACACCAAATCCTCGGAGCCTGCCTGCCAGTTTCTCGCTCACGAAACTACTGGTGGCTCCCGTGTCGATCGTAGCCTTAAGCTCCTCTGCTCCGATGGCTACGATCGCCGAGATCTGTGTGCCTTCATCCACGAGCTGGCCTATCAGTGCCTGGGGCCGCCGCGACGCTGCTCCCGCTCGCCCCTGGATGGCGGGTGCCTCAGCCCGTTTCCCGACTGGCAACAGGCAATCGTTCTCACACCAATGCGCCCACATTGCCAGCAAAACTTCAGCGCTTCATTGCGGCATTCCACGGCGAAGTGGCCCTCTTGGCCACACATACGGCACGCCCTGGCAGGATTCTGGATGTGCGTCCTTGGCCCTGCCACACCAGTTCTTGGTGCCGGCCGTGGACACGCTTCTTCGGCGGCCATGCTGCGGTGGTAGGTGGACTCACCTTCGCATTCAGCGTCGCCCATAGCCATCAACCTGGGCTTGCTCTGCCTGTGTTGCTGCCTCAGCTTCTCCCGATCCCTCTCCAAGTCCTCGAACTCCTCTGCCAGCATCATCAGTTCCGTCAGGCTCCGGAACTGGTAAGGCCGAGCATAGGCGCGCAGATCCGGCAAGCTGCCATTATATATCAGCTTCATCTCCCGATCCGCCGCATAGCGTAGTGGCCTCATCAGGGTCTGCATTTCCACCATATACAGCTTGAACGCCTCACCCAGCATCTGCTTCCGCCTCGAGACTTCCTCCTTAATGTTCTCCAGGTAGTCTCTCGGCAAGAAGAATCTCTGGAAGCTGCTCACGAATGCTTCCCACGACGTCCAGTGTCGATTATTGGCCACGTACCATTTCAAGGCCATGCCTTTGAGCAGCTCCGGCATCGCCCTCGGGATCAGGTCCAGATTTAGGCCATATGTGTCGGCCGACCACTCCACCTGCTCCAGAAATTCCAGAGGCTTCGATGTGCCATCAAATCGGAAGCCCCATTCGCGCACCTGTTTGGCCACCTTGGCATACTCGAGCCCTGCCAAACTCGGCTCTCGCGTCCTTATTTCGGGCTGTGGAGTGGATGTGGCTCTCCAGGGTCCTTGCTGGGTCTCATTAAGGCGGGCAGCGGCGGCACTAGTGGATGGCAGTGATACTCGCGGGCCTTGTGTCCTCTCCTCTCGATCCTCCAGATCTTCTTCCTCGACGGCGGTCAACATTTCCTCTCTTCGTGGCGATCGTCGCCCATGGAGGACTGCAATGTCGGCGAGCCTCAGAGAAAAAGGAATCCTTCCTCATGCTCGTCGACCCACTCGCCGAATTGCCTCCGCATTGTGTCCAGAGTGCCTGACAGGCTCACTCCGAACTCCAGGCCGTAGCGTGTCACCTCCTCTTTCTTAAGGTTATATACCCACGCTCGCACCATATTTATATTTGTCTAAAAGCAATTAAATCGACTCTATTTATCGCAGGGCCCCACGTTGGGCGCCAGTTGTAACGAACCTTCGGTTTGCCCCGAGTTTAAGCCGGGCCGCACTCAGCCGACTGTGTGTTCGTGCCAACAAATTTATATGTTGGGCGCCTGCCGATAAATAATAAGTCCTGCTTTTAGATTTAATAATATAAACTGGTTTATTCGCGTTGAGATATAACTATTTTAGTACAGCAAAGTGATTTCTTAGGCTATAGCTGTACACGGCTAAGCCCGCAGGATTCGTAGGTGCCGTGAGGAGCACTTCGGCTAACGAGCGGTTAGCCTCTGAGCCGTCTAGAGGTTGCAGAACACTCCAGAGTACGCCAGGATACGCGCTGTGATCTCTAGCGGTTCGCCGAGAGTATCACAGGCACTCCTACTGCTGGATTCGCTCGCTGGCACTCTAGACCGCGCCTCAAAGACGTGCGCTCTTCCGCACGACTACTCTCACGTACCTCTTACTCCTGGTTGTAGGGCACGCCACTCCTTGTAACGCTTTCCGGGCACACCTTAGAGCTGGCTGGGCTAGCGCACGCTGATCTCCACAGGATCGTAGTTCTGCCGTGAGAAGCACTCCGGCTAGCGATCGATTAGCCTCTGAGCCGTCTAGAGGTTGCAGAGCACTCCAGGGTACGCCAGGATACGCGCTGTATACTCCAGCGGTTCGCTTGGATCACCACACGCACTCCTACAACTGGATGTACTCGCTGGCACTCTAGACTGCGTCTCAGAAGGCTTACGTTGCTTTCGCACGGCTACCCTCACTAACCTTACTCTCCTGTTCAGGTTACGCTGCTCTAGCACCAGCTGCCGGCCGTACCTCTGTTCTCAAAGATACGGTTTGGTATGCGTCCAGGATATTCCTCTGAATATCCTTGTATGTATCCCACGATGTCCTTTTATGTCCCTCGTTGTCCTTCGTTGTCCTTCGTTGCACTTCGTTTCACTTTATACTTTCACTCCGTTGACGCTCGGCACTTTCACTTTTCACTGGAATCGACTGACCCAGTGCCGAGCCGTGGGCGCCTTTTATAGCAGCGCCGCAGGCCCTGCTTCGGCTCTGGAGCGGGGCCTGCCTCGGCTCTCTGTAGCGGGGCCTGTCTCCTCTTCGTTTCTGCTTTAACGGCAACATCGCCTGATTTTGCGCGACGCCAAATACGCGTGATCGCGTGGCAGCCTCTCATTGGCCGAAGCACCGTTACACGCCTGCGAGTGCAAGTAATAGCTACTTTCTCGCGGCTACGAACGGCACTTCGGCTAGCGGTGCACGATCAACGCAGAGAGTGCGACGCGAGTAAATCGCTGAATTGGTAAGAGCGAGCGAGACGACTCATCGCTCGCCTTTGACCCTTTCCAGTCGCGAGGGTCGCTCTTACCGTACTCGCGTCGCTGTGTGGAACATTTATATGCCTGCACGCCCACACATATAAATGCACAGCAAATACATGCAAGTATACAGGTTGCGACGTGCCTGCATATATTGTTCCTCACAATACATAATCGCATTTACACTAATTGGGTGACGGTGATCAATCAAAAACAAAGAGAGAGAGAGAGAGAGAGAGAGTCGGGACATTGTCAAAGCAACAGTCGCCTGTAAACCTGAAATCGAACTCAATGAACCGATTTCCGGTTCTGCCTGCGCACCGAGTACCTGAACCAGATTGTGCATTTAGCTGGTCGGCCTGCCACTGCACCCCTCCGGGCATTAAAACGGAAGCAATGCGACGCAGCTGAGTTGACTTTTGGCACGACCTGGACTCTCCCCATCTACGAGGAGGTTTCAATGCCAGTCAGCCAGTGGTGTGTGTGTGTGTGTTGTCACCGCTGCCATTATCCTTGCTAATTTCGCAGCTCAATGGGTCCTTTGAATTGCGTTCGCTTCTATCACTTTGGATGATCTTTAATTGCGCAGCTTGCCAGCGTATTACAAGCAAAACGATACACCCGATCGGTGTATAAAGTGTGATATATGGGTTTTTGAACGGCACGCAAAACTGAAGCTGAAATTGAGGCTGAGACTGAGGCCGAGTTCGTAACAGGGATATGAGTGCAGCATTGATATAATCTGTTATCGTCTTCTTGTTTGTTGTTTATTAATTGATTTCCTTTTGTGTGGCTCCTGTTATATGCTGATTCTTATCAGCTATCAGCAGCTGCAGATTCTCACCGAATAGTTCCCGGTGACGTCATTACTGAGTGGTAAATATGGGAGTTAGGAGAACTTAACCTTGGCTTACTCGCATCCAGCCACGCAGAAAGCGCCATGCATGCGAAAGTAAATGGTGTGGAAAAAATTGTAGTGAAAAATCGAATCAATTTCCACAAAAAAATCATAACATCTGCAATTAATCCGGCTGTCATTCCGCCGCTTTCTACTCCGAACCCAAAATGCCATTTGAGGGCTAAACTGTCGCGTGAACACGAAATTGATTTTTATAGATATTTATAGATTCAAAATTTCCACATAAGCACCGAAAAAACGAAGCAAATATCTGCGAAGCCGAACAACATTTGTAGCACAATTTATTCGATTATTTCGATTTGCTCTTTTAACTTGGGTCGAATGCAACCCTCATATGTGATAGATTATGAACTTGAAATGGTAGCAGTAGCCCAAATATCCTTGTGGAACAGAGATGGAGACAGACAGATAGAGAGAGAGAGGTAGAACATGTGGCTGAATTTTATGAGTTTGCTTTTGTAAGGGGAAGGCAACCCACCCGAAATTGAGTTACTTGCCGCTAAATGAGGGACAGTTGCCAGCCCAGACCAGGCCAGCCCAACCCATTAAATTAAAAGGCCATAAATTAGTTGGCTTTAATGTCAGTTGAAGATTTTCGCAGGCAGTGTGAATTGCATCAACTCTTATTGATTGTCTTCCGGCCTTTGTTGGCCACTTTATTGAGTTCCGGAACTATTTTACGAGTTTTTCATTGAATACTTTCGGCTTCCTTAAATTTGAACAAACTTTCTTGTTGCTGCCACATCGAAATGTTCCAATTATCGTATAATTATCTCTTTTGATATTCTTGAATGCAAGTTAAAGAATTATATATATTGAATTAATATTTTACTAAAAGTTTTTTATTTGGATCGACTTTTCATTAAATGACTTCACAAAAATATTTTTATGTTTTGTAAAGAAAATAAAAATTGTAAATGTAAATTGATTTCGTTCAAACAATCCATGGATATTTTGAAAAAATGGAAGATAATTATAACTTTTTAACAATTAAAAATACATTTATCAACAGAATAAACAGGAAATATTCATTTAGTCATTGAAATAATAATAATTGTAGTAATAAGTTATACAATTTAAGCATCTAATGTAAAATATAAATAAAAATAAAATATTACATATTAAAAAAAAAACGTATTTCATTGTTTTATTTTATATATTTTATTTTCACAGTTTCAATAAATAACATATATATATGTCAGCAGTTCCTCAAATACTTGCATGAAAACACTTCACCGACATCATATTAAATTTCTCTGATTATTGAACTGTATATATTCTGAGCACATTGTCATTTGTCACTTAGAGTATGTTTATTTTGGTTAGAATATGAATAATATATTTATTAAAATATAAAAATTAGAGTGCCTTTTCTTCATATATGGACATGAATATATATTATATAATCTGAAGATTTTTGTCATTCTTGAATAAAAAGTGAAACTTAATGCTCAATCGATTCACTTGACTTGAACTCTCGATTTTTATTATATTTTATATACGACAATTAATTTAATCGCAATATATTGGGATTGGGATGCCGTCGCTTGCCTGTTGCACAACAATATGGACAGGGCGCAGGGTGCGGGGTGCAGGGCACAGCAAGAACTCGATTCGTTATAGTCATATTTAAAAGCGTCACGCGTATTAATAACAATAGATGTCTGTCGGCTACCGATGCGAGGCATAAAAATGGACAATTAATAAACTGTGTCGCAGCTCATCGGACGAGGTGACAAACGTTTAAACAATAGAAATTGATGAGATCCTGTAACGCATGCATTATATGGAAAATTAATTGTACTCCCCGCGCTGCCAAATTGTCAATCAAAGAGCAATAAATTTAGCAGCTGGAGGCTGAACGCCAATGAATGAGTAGAGAACATCGCAACAAAAGAGAATATTGTTGGCTTACAAATAACATAGGAAGAGAGCACAACGGAGGCAGAGAAAGAGAGAGAGAGAGAGAGAGAGAGAGAGAGAGAAGAGTGCAATGTCTATAATCTACTTTGGGCAAGTATAAAAATAAGAATAAAAGGATATATATTAGAGCTAAGTAAGTAGCGCGCATCAAGCAATTACAAAAGGAACAACAAAGATACAACTAAAAGAGATACAACTACAGATGCTCACACACATACACTTACACAATATATGTATATATATATATTTATATATATGTGTATATGTATAAAATGTTCAAATCATCAAACAATAAACTCAAAATGGACTCCGTCGCTTGTCGCACGTTTCGTTGCTCATTTTCATGTCGAGCGCGTTAAAAAGCCAGCTCCCCACTACTCACTCACATGTCGCTCTCTCTCTCTCTCTCTCTCTCTCGCTCTCTCTCTCTCTCTCTTTCATACTGTATTCATCTCTCTGTCCCACTGTCAGTGTGTTTGTCTTATGCGCAGTTTCCATGCAACGAAATGGAATCGAACACAGGAAACCGTTTGGCATGGCCATTTTGGTTGCAACCCTGCGCATGACTCAGTTCTAGTGAGGGGCGTGGCCAGCGCTCACTCAAAGACTCACTCAAGTTGAGCGCGTGTGGTGAAGATAATGAGCTGCGCTGAGCTCTTTGCCTTGGGTCTGATTACATTTTGACCTTCTCTATGCTTTTTCTTTGCCTTTGTTTTTGGCAAATCTTTGGTTTCTTTTCCGCTTGCGACGTGTTTGTTGCATTTTTAATAGTCTACCGAACGCTCCGGGGCAGCTCATTAACAGTCCAAGTTGATTGAATTTCGCCAGATTTTTAATTAAAAATTTTGAAACCAGAATTTGTTTGAGCTGCATAAATAAAAGGCTAAAATTGGATCAATAATTAAATTTATTAAAATAAATAAGCAATATATAAATAATATTATAAATATATATATATATATATATATATAATAGAAATTATGTAAAATATAATATTCCACATAGAAATCGAATTAAATATGTATATAATATAATTTATTTGCTTTTATTTAGCTGCGGTCTCTAAGTTTAGTCTAAGCCCTGTTCATATATGAAGTCGATGCTCATTAAAAGCACATATATACATTGTTTAGCTATAAACATAAACAATAATTCAATTTAATGTAAATAGCAAAAAAGGAATAGAAAAAGAAAGAAGCGACAAAAACACAGCACAATCAATGTTGTCTGTCTGCAAAAAACACCAAAAGAGAGAGCCCCAAACACACACACACACACACACACACACACACACACACACACACACACACACACACACACACACACTCACGCAGACAGAGAGACTTACATGTATATAGACATCCCCAATATAGACAGAAGCAAGTTGCAATGCTCGTATATCAGCATTGGAATCCACCCAGCAAACCCTAACAACGAAAACAATTTGGTAAGTTTTCGAAAATTTGCTGCACAAGCGACTGCGTCTCTCAGCCTGTGTGTACATATGTGTGTGTGTGTGTGGTGTGTGCGAGTGTGAGTGAGCATGTGGGAGAGAGTCTAATCCTTCGAGCGGGACAGCAATACATTTTGGGAAGTCCATGTACAAAGCTTAGAAATAGACAGACAATAAAAGCTTCATGAAGCGCCATTGCCGCCATTCGCCTTTGCCGCCGTGTGTGGGAGCGAGCAAGCGATAGACCATCCATGAAGTTTCTGTTGATTTTTATCATTTATCGATTTCGAATTTGTGTCGAGGGACAATTTAGTAGATCCCATACCAGCTCTGTCTGTCGGTGTGTGTGTGTGTGTGTGTCGGTCTCTCTCCCGGACATTCATGAGGTGTCAGTTGAATAGGCGGCCTGCAGTCCAAACAATTTGATGGCCAACTCCACTGGCTGACTGGCGAACTGGCTGTGTTTTTGGCATTGGCAGATTGGTATAGCTGCCCTGGCCTGTCATTGTCAGCCTAAATGCCCCGACAGTGGAGCAGGAGTCCATTGTGGGCTGGGCTCTGCAGACGACTAACGAGTATATATTGCTATTTATGGCCATCGCATATCCTTGCACAGGACATTCTTCACGTTTTGCAAAGCGACCCGCGCTCTAGCTCCATTTATTGATCGTACTGCAAGTGACAAGTGGAAGCTGCAAAATTAGATCCTGGAGTGAAAGCAGATTAATGCGTAGGTAGACAATATAAATATTCAGTATTTACTGAGAGTCGATGTGATTAGTTATAGTTGAAACTGAGATGTGAATATTATTGAAGAGGTTTACTTATTGTATACACTGAATAAAAGCATTTGATGTTGATGGGAATAGGAATAGCATATTGAATGTGGCATAATTGGTTATGAAATAATATCAAAATTCTAATAACTACTAGGCTAGAGCATCTTATATTACAATAGATATTACATTATTAGATAGTTTAGTTTCAACAGCTGTGTGTATGCAAGTAATATATAAAAGTTTGTTTTTTATTGTTTTATTGTATAAATCGAGATATGCTTGTATTATAGTAATGGGTAGAGAGCTGTAGACTGCACTTTGAAACGGGTTTCTATATGACACAAATGGTATTTAGTCATAGGTATTGGGCAATGTAAAGTACACTTACTCTTCTGGGAAAAGTGGCCAGATGGAAGGATCGACTTACATACATATATATGTATATGTATATAAACATATATAATACAGTAGATTAAAAATTCAACCGCAAAGATGCTGGGAAAAGACTCTGTGAAGACGCCGAAAAGGATTTGCGCGGAAAAGCTAGGCCTGGACGGAGGAACGTGGATGACAACTCACTTGAAAGAGCAATTCAAAATAAAAAAAAAAATGGTTGTACCTTACAGAAAGAAAATTATAATAAGTAAAAGCTAAGTTACCCAAAATTAAAAAAAATTAATTAAAATAGTATTCAATTCAATCAGACACCCTAATTCTATGTTGGAATGCAATAAATGGATTCTCTAGAATGCAAAGAGAAGCTTCTCTGCTCATTTGATAGATCGCATTCATCTTTCAATTGATCCGATCTAAATTTTATGCAATTCCATTCATTCCATTCATCTGTTAGCTCAACAATTAAACAATTAATCAATTTTATTGACGTGCCTGACACAAACAAAGCAGAGCCGAAGCCGAGAAGTGGAATTCGCAAACCCAAACGACCCGCAGCAGCTTGCAATTTTTCAGCAAGCAGATTAACAAGGATCCTAACTCAAAATGATATACACTAGGGACACGTACATATGAGCGGGCGACCGAAATACCGAATTCTATTAACCTCAGGCTCAATAAGCGGCTTAAGCGGACTTACCTGAAACCGAGACCCGACTCGGACACGTAGCTCGCATGCCGCATATAGGGATCCATGTACGCCTGCGCAGCTGGAACGAAATGCCAAATTCAATGGCAATTCACACTCGATCGCCAATTGCTGGAAGTTGACTTTGGGCGCGTACGCAAAACAAAGGCAAATTTCAGTCAGCCGAAACCAGGTCTCCTCGAAGCGGAAGTGTGCGGAAGTTGTCCATGAAAAGAACTGCAATGTAAAACGTGATCTCTGCTCTTTGCATGACTCCGCAGATTGACTCTGAGAGTGAAGCCGGAGGCGAGGAGGAGAGAGACCCGAGCCTCAAGTCGACGGAGTCGCATTTAATAATTGATGTTTGATCTGGAATTTCACAACGTAATACGGCGGCTGTTTACTTAAGGGCGTACGAGTCCGCTAATGGCTCGTCGAGGCAATTATCGGCCGTATGCTAATGGTATTTTGAATAGATCAGAGTCGGGTCACTCCAGTGGGCCCATTGTTTGCACAAAGCTGGAGGAGAGCTAGAAAAACTTAAAGTATGATAAATGTGGCTCCATTAGGCATGGCACAGCGCACAATGCGAACGAGTTCGGTAGTTGCAACAGCAAACAGCAACGGCAAAAGCAACAGAGTCGTTAGCCGACGATCCTAACAAGCCCAAAACCAATGAATAGACCTCGACATCAAAGTGCCTCAACTTGGTGTTCTCTTTTGGATATTCACACTCTCCTCATCTGCCCAAAGCTCAGGCATTCATAATTCGGTGTGGCTCATTGTTGCAGCAACCTGTTTCTATTTCATTCATTGCTTCACTTCTTGATTGACAGTTAATCAATCTTTGGATTTTCGTTGATTCTTTTCACACATTTCTATTCATTTGGTTTCCGTTTTGTCTGCACCTTGTTGCTGTAGACGTTGCTGTTGCTGTTGCCAGATTGAAACTCTTTGAGCTAATCCTTTTGACTGCAGTCGAGAACATTTTTGACAGATTGCCTTACTGTCTGACTTGGTGACTCGGGCTTAGGCAGATTTCCGGTCTGTAATTGTTATGATCCCTAAGCCCTGAGCGGCAATTGTTTAGTTCTCGTGGGTGTCTCTGAGCCGATTTTACACTTGTGTCTAAGATCATTCAAATATGACTGCATATAAGTATTTAGAGATTATCTATCTAGCAGATGAAACACATTTCTTTATTCATAATTTTTATCATTTTATTCTTTATCAATTCGAAATAATTAAAATTAGAATTAAATTTAAATAAACTTTACATAATTTACTGCAGTATTTTATTTTTTTCAATATAATATATATATTATTTGTTATTTAAGTTCGCATTCCATTTTTAGCTTATCTTCTTTCTTTTCTTCATAGATTTGAACTGAAGAGTGCTTTTTTTTGTGGGGGATGCTTCAACTTCTCACAAAAACTATCCAACTAAATGTACAATATGTAATAAATTCAGTAAATTGTGTGACTTAAGACGACTTAGCATTTAGAGCCCGGTTATCGAATACAAAATACCTAAGTTCTATGTATCTATGCACTTTGAGGGAACTAACATAAATATTTACACACACATTTGTATATGTGAAACAAGAGGGCGAATCGAGGAAGAAATCAAGTTGCGTAGCCTTAAAGTTGACGTCTTCAGAAGACTGTAAAGTGGCAGAACCTTCTTTAAATGTGGTTGTTGTCGTAACTAGCTAATAAGATGCTGGAGAGCCTTTCGCTGTGTTGGAGTCTATTAGCTGGCGCAATTGTAGTTCGTTTATTTCTTTTTTTATTTTTTAGCTTTTCTTGCATATTTATCCTTTTGCCATTTTGGTAAATTCGTTTTAATGACGATAATTATCCTGTTGGTGCTGGGAGCCGCTGCCGCTGCTGCGACTCCGCTTGCTCTGGGCGGGTGCCTCGCCCATGTCCAGGCTCTCGTTGTCGCTGTCCATGGTCTCGCTGCAGTCGCCGTCGTTGTCGCCACCCATGTCGTCCTGTTTCCGCTTGGCCGTGGCCATCTCCGCCGCATGACGCTTGCGCCATTTGGTGCGACGATTCTGAAACCAAACCTGCAAAATTCACAAATTGAAATGGTAAACTTTAGACTTGAGTGCGTATGTGTGTGTGTGTGTGTGTGGTTAGGCAATTAAAGTTTTAAGTAAGCGCAGCACAAACTTTCGTATGTAATTAGCCAGTCCGGCAGCAGCAGCAGCTCCCACTGAGGCACACATTGTCAAAGTCATTAAGTCGAGGCCCGTCACCCATTCAGTGAGCAATGCCCGTCTCACAGCCCATAAGTCGCATCATCAACGCCGGTTAACCCTCAATTAAGACAATATTAAGCCCTGGACAGCGTTTGTGTTCCCATTGCCATTGCTGTTGGCATTGCCATTGCCCAACAGCAGTTACACAAAAGGCAACAAAAGGCAACAACAGCAGCAGAAGCAGCAGCAGCAGCAGCAAAAACTATGCTAAACCATGACTAACATCTTTGGCTGCGCTTCATTTTCCATTTTGCAACCGCGCGCCTGAGCTTCTGGCAACATATGTTGCATGCCCCACCCACCCGCTCTCTCTCCCTCTCTTTATGAGGGGGATTATTCTGCATAGGCCTAGACACGTTTTTGCCTTGGCGTGTGCCGTGTGCCATGTGCTGCTGCAAATCGAGCATAATTTCTGCATTTGCCTGATGATGGAGCACTTTGCTTAAATCAAGCTAATCATCTTCTAGTTCAGGATATTTTTAACCATATTAGGCAAATCGTTAAACATTCTTTAATTGTTAACAAATCAAGTGAAGACTGAGTTTAACAGACATCCCAGCCAGAGCAATTAGCTGTGCTCCATTTTAATATAAATAATTATGTATATACATACATATATCCATTACCATGGCCCTGGCTGCAGCCGTGGCATGCGAAAAATCAACGCTCGCAACGACCCAAAGGTGCAATTAAACCAGATACAACATAATTTACAGCTTCATTTGCACATTTGTGTAATTATTATTTGCAACATTATGCGAAATAAAAATACAATTATTATTTTTTCGTGTGTTGCCCCAAAGTGAACGGAGACTGAAGATTGGGGCATCTTTTAGCTTAACACAGAAAGAGAGAGAGAGAGAGAGAGAGGGGGAGAGAGAGCCACAGACAGGCTGGCTGGCAGGCTGGCAACAACATTAGTTGGCATCATTAAGGCTGCTTTTCATGGTCATTATTTTTTGGTAACAGCTGTGTCCATGTTGTTTGGGATTTGCTTGGCCAGAACGTGAACTTCTTGCCTGCCTGGTTGGGGGCATTGAGTGAATGCTCTCTCTCTCTCTCTCTCTCTCTCTCTCTCGATGTGTGTGTGTGTGGCCAGAGGGTAGCCCAGTCCTGCCAGCTGTCCACTTGCGACATCATAACGATGTTGTGTGCGTCATCTAGCACCCACTAAAGCATAGTTTCTAAGTGGAAGGCAACAGACTGTTGAATTCAAGACTTGTCACGAGCTGCGCACATGAATTACACGCTTTGAAGACGAGCTATTTAAGACGAGCTATTTATGATAATATTTTCATAAAAATATGCTTTAAAGATGTAAGTTGTATCTGTATTCTATAAATATATTAAATAAATATTATATACAAATATATATTATATTATATAATATTGTATTTAAATATAAATTTATTTAACAAACTTCCAAGTCAGATAAATGTATAATAGTACCACTTGGAGTATACTGCATCAAATGCTGACTCGGATATGCGCAAACGTTTTATTGTGGCCACCAAGCGAGATCAAGATCGCCTTAGAAGCGGCAAAGGTACGACATTCAAGGAAAGAAACACACACACACACACTCACTCACACACACGCATGCACACACTAGGAAATTTATGACAGGCAACATGTCAAAGTCAATCAAATATTGTGGCAATCAATTTGACGTGGTGGCAGCGTTACGCTCCGATAGCTGGCGGCATCGAGCAATGGGAATGCCATATTGGATTGGTTTGTGCATTTCGGGCACACGGATTTATTTATTGCGGCCAGGAGGCAATGCTATAAAACATATGCCAATGTTTTGGTCAAGCGGTGTCTGGGGTTTTCTCTTTATATGTTTTTTGGCACCACTGCGGGGCATCCGTCAGGTGTCGGTGGCCAGATAAGGATGAAAAGCGTTATGTAAATTTCATAGGAACGGACGGATGGTTGTCAAAATCAAAAACCTTTTTATTTTGCTGGACATCCATCGAGCCACTATTATGCATTTTGTCTCGGCGCTGGCAAATATATGACTCTGGCCAAATTGGAAATTTATTTGTTTACGCACGTCCTGCTCGAGCTCGGATCGGATCGGATCGGTTGGTATAGCGCGCCATGGGTACTTAAAACTCATGAAAATTTACAGCATGGCTGCGCACACACCTTCCAAACCCTTAGCCACTTGCCCTTTGCCCTTCTCCCGCCCCTGGTCGATCGACTGACAAGTCGGAGCTGCGCTCGTTTTATTTCCTATTGGTTAACAAAATTTTGTTGTTGTTGTTGTTGTTGCTGTAGTTCTGGTCTTTAAAAGTGGCTCGTAAATTTGAATTCGAACTAGAGGCTCACCCTTCCCTTTTATATGACCGTATTCGTATAGGTATTTATGTGAGTTTCTGATTTATTTGCATTTCGTGGGCCATTAACGTGCAGTCCCAGCGCCCATAAAGTCCGTTTCTATCATTGACTAATTGTGAGTCGAAAAAAACGGTGTGTGTGTGTGTGTGTGGAGCAATGGCGCAGTCTTCGATGGAAGACCTCCCCCTCCCTCTGTCTCTTATTGGTAGTTCTTCATAGAATTTTCATTCCATTCATTAACACACAATCAAATCCATTAGTTGACAACAATGGACCATCCAGCCAGCGAGGCAGGCAAGCAGGCAGGCAGCTGGTATATTCCATACGATTACCAAAAATCAATTAGACAATATTTCACATATCTGTCATAAGTTTTATGACCGGCCTGGCCCATTGTCAACTTGTCGGCTTGGAACTTCGTTTGATTGCCTGATGCCTTTGACACTTTTGACAAACGCTTCGAATCGATTTGGTCCACAAGCTTTCGATAGAAATGTGCTAATTATGCGGCAAGATTGTCTATATCAAAAATATTTTGGAGAGTGAGAAACTGAAACCTATGCATGATCGAAATTCATTTAAATAACTGCTGGGACTTGGATTCACTGAATTATGTCTGTGATATCATAGATTCACTGACTTTTCTACATTTATTTGGATCTATTATCTATACATGAAAGTACCCAAGCGTAAACATGCCTCAAGCGGCCCCACAGATCCTAAGTTCGCATCCTAATCATTTGCCTGTGTCGCGTGTGTTTACATGCCTGCACTCAACAATCATTGGGGACAATCTCATACATTTATGCAAAAGCTAAATCACGAAAAAGCTATAACAACGAATCATGCAATAATATTATGGCTTCTACTAACTACACGAGTCCATAAAGACGCAAAGCAGAAATGTCATTAATAATGGACGCAGACGCTATAATTCACTCAGTGTGAGAGAGGGGAAGAGTGAGAGGGGGAGAGAGTTAGACGGGATACCGTTATAAGAACGTACAAAATGGCGACCATTTGCATTAAATGATTGCCGAAATGAAATGTCCCTCATGCGGCGGTGGGCAGACTCAGAGCCGGAGTCAGTGTGTTGTGTCCAAAAACGGTTTTAATTATGATAACAGCGCAATTATTCTTGTCAAGATCATTTGGCATACGCCCAGTAGCAGCCACGCCCACACACATACACATATAGAGAGAGAGAGAGAGAGAGCAAGAGTGGGCGAGCGACTGTCTCTGACTGTTTTGCATTTTGTGTGCCTGTCATATTTCGGGAGGGCTGTGTGCAGCTCTCGTTGTGTTTTTGTTTGTCAATTTGCATACTATCATCGTCATGGCTGTTTTTCATTTTCATCTGGCTCGAGAGGAGCAGCTCTATCCGCCCACACAACCACAAACCCAAACACATACACTAATTGAATATGTATGAAGCTGATGTCGTCGTTGTTGCGTCCTTGCACAGAATTTAATTTACACTCACCCAAAAGTCATGCAGTCATTTGGCATGTCTATCAGACAGAGGCCAACCCAATCCTGCTCTGCACTCATCCATCTCTGTGACCATTTGTACTCGTCATCAGACGCTGTCCATCCTTCTCTCCCACTCTCTAACAGTCTCTCTTTATCTCTGTCTCTGTCTCTGTTTCTACTCGGCCTCTGCACAAATGACGCATATTTAGCTGCAGCTCAAGCCATCAATCCTGCGCTCTGCCTGGGTCTGGGCTACATAGAAATTTGCTCGTTTCGTATGCCTCGCAATGCCAACGGCCTCATTCATTGGTAATTAATCATTTTACTCATCATAAACGTGATTTCTTATCACTCTGCCTATCTCGTAATCCAAGGACCTGATTTGTGCGCAATTTGCAGCAAAGGGGGTTGTAATTATTAAGCTCTACAAATTGGTTGACAAATGTTACCGTCCAACTACTAATGAAATTGCAAATCTGAAATGCTCTTTGCATCTTGAAGATAACACATGTGGATTGAAAGTAGTGTTTGAGAGTGGCTATACTATGATATACTTTGCGTAAATGGGATGGGTATGAGACGGATGTGTTATAAGATCTGTTTCAAATATGTTCCACTAATATTATAATAATTTTAGTATTTATATTTGAATGCATAAATCAAATGAATCTTTGAACTTTCTAAAGACTTTAAGACGTAAAATAAGATATGCAGAATTGAAGGAGTTGTGAAGAAACCTCAAGTTTTTCTCGCTGTCGATTGCATTTTGTTTGGTTTTAAGAAACATAAAACATAATCCAACAGAAAGAAATCAATAAGACTAGAATTCGAATGAACGTATTCAACATTTATGGAGAACGTGAAGTATGTGTCAACTTGAAACGGAGATTTGAAGAGGTATGAACATATAAACTTCGTGGTATCTCGTTGTATTTTAATTAGTTCTTTGCTTCATATTGAAAAGTATTTCATTTTGGAGGAATCAATTTAAAGGATTTTCTTCTCATTTTAATATTTAAAAATATTTGTTATTGAAACTATAATATATTAAAATATCAATACATTTTTATTTTATTCTTCGAAAATACGTTTCCCTAAAATGCTATTTATTTATATTGAAAAGCTAACGAAATTCCACAAAAATGTAATCAATCAAATTGGGTTTCTTCTTCTATAAAAATGAAACATATTACATATTTGTATATCCTTCTGCATAGTAATAAGGCTTTCTGCTAATCAGCTTTGTTACATATTCAAGAGAATGTCGTCTTCCGAGTTTTCTGTCTATCGTTTCATATAAATCATATTTACTAGCAGTCACCTCTCCTACATATACATGTATGTTCCATTCGCCTATTGACTAAACAAAGCTAACCGCAAAAGCAATTAACTAGCCGGGCTTAAGGCTAATTTAAATGACAAACCCCACGAGAGCCGAAAGTCGCGTCACACACGCGACTTACGGACCACGGCAATGACACGTGCGTTTCTGGTAAGGATTACAAAAACGATGATGGCAATGGTGATGGAGATGGAGATGGCAATGGAGGTAGAGATGGGAATGGAGATGGCGCCGCTCAACAAATTTGACGACACAAAGGATTTATATGTTGATAACATTTTACGGGCGCGGTTGGGGGAGGGGAGGGCAAAAAACCGTCGACCTTTTGCAGCAACTTTAAAATGTCGCGCGTGGAATGGTTTTTTTAGGGCGGCTCGGACTGGCTTCGAGGTGGGACAAACATGTGAACTAAGCCTTTAGGGCACAATCGACGGCTGCACGAAGGGGCAGACCATTGGCGCCATTTTGTTTTGCGGGTTTCGACAAAAAATAAACCAAAAATCCACGAGCTTTGCGTTTCAATAAAAATGCAAATTGCCACAAAAGTTGAGGGCGGGGTAATGCACGGTGGGCGGGGCCAGCAGGAAGGTTGCGCGTATCTTTCACCTCATGTTTGTTTGTTTGTTTGTCTGTTTTTTGGCAGTTGGGCAACTGGGCAATCGGGCTGACCGTCGCCATTTTATGAGTATTTGATATGGATGCCCGACATGTGACGTTGGTGATGTTGCTTACCTTGACTTGCGACTCGGACATTCCTAAGGCATACGCGAGCTTGGCGCGCTCTGGTCCAGCCAGATACTTCGTCTGCTCGAACGTCTTCTCCAGCGCGAAGATCTGCTGGCCACTGAATGTTGGGCGGGTGTGTTTCTTCTTGCCATCCTTATCGCTGGATGGATGATGCTGATGGGACTGTGACAAGTTAGCAGACACTGGAAAGAATATAATATATAGAAATTTTAATATATATGTGAATAGATTCACGTATTTGCTGAGATTTAATATCACTTAAAGTAGAACAACTCAGAAATGGATAATCTTCTACTGATATCAGCAACTCAATAAATATTTCGAGTGCTTTTCCCTCTGATAACTCTGCATAAATGTAAATTTAATTTTAGATGGGTTTCCCCTCAGCCAAACTTTACTTTTATGGCAATAATCAATCCGTGAAAACTTTGTTAAATTTACGTTTAAGAGTCGTGTTTACAAGCGCCACAAAGTTGCGACACTTTGAAATGATTTAATTATGAAACAATTTCATGCAATTTATCGAGATTATAATGTCCTTAAAATAAAGTTGGCAAGGTAAGAGAATTGTCGTTGTTGTTGCTGTTGCCGTTGTCGTTGTGGCAAAGTTTTTTGACATTTATTAATTGTTTATGGCGCGCGCGTTTGGCGACAGCTGTGAATTTTGGTGGTTGAGCAATTGTTTTTGTGGGTTATTGGGGTTGTTATTCGACTTTGTATATATAAATATATAGGTAAATATATTTATAGATACGTATCTTATGGGAGCTATTGAGCAGGTTAAAAACAAAAACATTGCGCCGTGTGGAAAGTCAAATCTAATTTGTTTTTTGGCCATTCATTTTTGCAAGCTCCGCATAACAATTAGACACTAATTACACTCAAGTTAGGGGCTGGGGCTGGTCACAACTAAAGAGTGGCCCACGTTGTGGGGCCCGAGCACACGTTGCGACAATTAACAAACCCAAATTGACCACAGAATTTATGGGGACCACTAAGCGTTGGGTCCGTGGGGCCTCAGGCTTTCATTAAAATCAATTAGCCAAAACGACAACGGCGCTGACGACAAGAGGCCAATAAAAGCAGGGACCACGCCTCTTCCGCAAGAGCGTGCCACCGCCCGCGCCCACCCTGGCTGCTCGTAAAGGCAGTCAAGTGGACAGAGGCTGGGTGGTGGTCATAAAATTAAACGGCAGCAGTTGACTCGCTCTCTCTCTCTCTCTCTCTTGAGAGAGAGAGGAGGAGAGGTGTGGGTGGGTGGTCTGAGCCACCCTTATGCCGTCCCTTTGTTGGGTGTGTGCTCCTGTCTGTGTGTGTGTGTGTGTGTGCTTTCAATTAATGTCACCCCATTATTAAATGATCCCTAATTATGTGAAATGATTTGACTAAATATGCACAGGGCGCGCCTGGCGCTAGGTAAAAAGGTGATGCCCGAATTGAGCACCAGCCTGGGTGCCTTTGCTGTATGTGCGTGTGTGTGTGAGGGTTAAAGGGTCTGCCTTTGGTGTGTGTATACCACTTGAGACTTAAATTTACATCAAATATACGAGCTGGACTCTTTTCATTCTGGTCTAGTTCTACGGAAACTTGGGTCCCTTTATGATACTTTGGAGCATTTTGTCTAATATTATTAATTTAAATTATGACAGTTTGGATATGAATGTGTGTGTGTGTGTCGTGGATGTGGTTGAAATAACGTGGAAAGTTAAAGTTGCGAATAAGACGAGAAAACAGAAACCCAAAATTTCAATTAAACTAGTTGCTTAAATACCTTAGTCTCCAACCCTTGCTTATGACTAGAGTTGGAATGCATTAAGTCTTCGAATTATATTAATAGAACCATAGATTGTGGTATAGGTAGTTAATATCTTAAAAAACAAAGCGAAGCTCACAATGTGAAGGCAGGGAGCGGGTTTCAAATGAAAATCAATTAACCAACCGTTTTGGTTGACCTCACACATTAGAAATTAAAAATCTTGAATAAAAAGAAAAAAAAAGAAATTTAATACTATAATAATAATAATAATATATTTATCATTATTAAAATATTTAATCACCAACTAAAACAAGTCCTATTATAACTATTTTATATACAAATATACCCATTTTGATGGGGTAATTTTAACCCTACTCAATTGTCGTCTTGAAGCACACATCTTTAACACATATTCGCAACTTTCATTCATTATTTCCTTTGCTCAGCTGCAGCTGCAGGAGGCAATTGCAATGCACAACAAACAAAAGAGGGCGAAAAAAAAATAAATAAAATCGCTAGAAAATAAATAAGAGCCATCAAATGTATTTTTACTTTTTCACAGACAATTCGTAAGCTTAACAAGCTATGAAAAAGCATTCCTAGCAAACTTTTGGAGTGAGAGTGTGTCCAAGGAGCAATGCCAAGCCTGGCTCGCAGCAAGCCTAATCCCAAGCAGAAAAATGGGCTAGTGTGGCATACTGAATACTCTGCCCAATGGAGCTAAGTGTATTTCTATAACACACCAGGATGATTTCTTATACTCATAAAAATGTAATTTTTCTATCACAGACTGATAAAAGGTCCATAAGGTATCTGCAAATTAAACTTAAGTTTTCTTCCATCAACTTGTGAGACTTTTGCTTAGATTATATTCAATGAGTTCTGCTAGAGTATTAGAAAATGTTATCACGGATATTTTTTTTCTTTTTTGTCACGAGTTTCTCTTCCCCTCTCTCCCTCTCTCTTAGTATTTGTCTCTTTTTATCCATCTATTGGCCCTGCAGCTGCGTCCCAAGAACCCTCATAAATAACCGACAAATATGAAGCGTTTATTTGCTCATGTCAGGGCCCTCACGCAGTGCAGCAAACGAAAAATGAATTGGCAGTGGAAATGGCAAAGGCAGTGGTAGTGGAAGCAGGCTCGCCTTCTATAGCCCTCGCAGCTCCCCCTGGCCGTTGCCTTGGCCTGTGCCAGTTGTCTATAATCGCATAAGTCACCCTGTTGCCAACGCTGCATTTGCACTTTTCTGCTCATATTTTTTGTTGCTCTGTTCACGTCCAAATATTTCTCGCCTACTTCTTTTTTCGTTGTTTCCTTTTTTTATAGAATTAATATTTTCGGTTTGGGATTTTCCTTTTATTCGCTATTGATATTAATAATGTCGGGCAAGGGGCGCGCTAGGTGGGCGTGCTATGTTTTGGCTAACTGCTGCTGCCGCTGACTTATTGAAAATATTAAAAAGTCATTTGTTACGGGCGTGTGAGAGCCAGAGCATGTGCAGAGGCGACAATGGCAACTGCTGATAGACAAGCAATAAAATAGAAATTATGAAACGAGCTGCGTTTTTTGATTACACTAATTTACTTAGCATTGAGCTTAATCACTCTTATCGGTTAAATGAAACTAAAATTGAATCCAATGTATTTAAATGTGTCCAACATTTGAGAAGAATGAAGCAGGCGGACAAGGTGAATATGAAATTGTTACTCCCATCGTTCTACAAGTTCACACAGTGCAAAGAGTAGAATAACTATCTGAAAGACATTTCTGTAATAGTCTGAAGAGTCAATCCCGTTATATAGTTATAGCATAAAATTCGGAAAAGTGTTTGTGTACAGCCTCATCTAATAAATAGTATACTCTATATAGCTTCATCAGGCTTTTGTTAATCATCCTTAGTTCTTCATCCTGCAGTCCAATTCAAAGATCTATCTAAAATCTCACATAAATCTTCATAAACATGAGAAATCCATAAGTTTAATTGTTTTAAGCGTCAAATCAAATATTCTCTTATGAGATAAGTCAAAGTGCAGGGTATAACAATTATAATTCACAATAATAGATAACTCGCAGCGTCTTCATATTTATTCGTATAACGCGCTTTGACAATCTTGTAATATGTTTATGCCAATTACCAAAGTAAACTAGGCAATGAATCCGTCTCTGAAATAAACCTCTCCATAGTTAGCCTCGCTCATTAAGTGGATTCGTTCTGCATCGTACACTGTGGCTTCAGCGTTGGCTTCAGCTTCATTGCATTGTTTTATTGCCTGTTTTATGGGCGATTATATGCTTAAAGCACAAGTTCTTTGGGTAGCGATTAGGAGGACGACACCGACGTACAAAATGCGCCACTTGAATTTTAATTAAACGCAACAGCTAGCAAAAGGTTTAAGCCCAGCCCTCGACTATCTTTCTCTCACTCTCACACTCTTTGTCTGTCTCTTTCTGTGTTTCCCTTCTGCTGGCAGCTGTAACTTTTTATTTGGGCCTCGTTGCTGCTGTCTTCATTAAGCTTAATGAATTGTGTCAAATGCAGACAGCGGTTTAGTTGGTCAGCCCCCTTGGCCACTTGGTTCTTGCTGTCTTTGACTATATACGGCTATCTGGTTATCTGACAGCTATATAACTGGCAGTAATTTTAGTTGCTGCTACCTTTTATGATACACTTTAACACATTTCATTTTGCTCCCCATATTTACTTTGTGTATTCAAGTTAATTATTTTACATGAGTGATATGAGTGAGTGAATAAGGAGAAGAAACTGTGGGAATAGTATGGCATGTCAACTCTACTACTACTATCTATTATCTACTATTTACTATCTACTATCTACTATCTACTGTCTAATATCTACTATCTACTATCTAATGTCTACTACCTACTATCTACCATCTACTATCTACTAGCCAATCTCATAAAAAAAGAAAAGCTTCAACAACATGTTTCACTTGCTTGTCAATGGTTTTGCCTCATTGTTTTCACATGATTTTTCAAGCCGAAACATTGTCATATATTCCACATTTTCGGCACATTTACATAAAACACAAAATGATGGCTGTGTGTGCGTTTATTATTTACATAAAAATTGTATATTTATTTATTTATTATTTGTATATATGTACATATTATGGCTGCCCGCCGATGTCGACGAATATGCGACAGCTGCTCAGCCAGACACAGCGAAGGGAGCAAAGAAAAACTTTTACCGGAAAAAGTGAGTGTTGTTATATCGCTGCCTGTCTGCGGCTGTGTGTGTTTGTGATGCGGATATGTATGTGAGTGTTGCTCTATATAAATGTGTTGGGTATATATAGTATGCAGCCTCTATGGGGAAGGGGCGGAAGCTAGGCATAAGATAAGGGCAGACGCAGACGCTACAAGAATATGTTGCCACATTATTATCTAGACGAACCTACAACAACAACAACAACAATTGGAGGCTGAACAGTATGCCAAAACGGGGCAGCTGTGTATGTGTGTGCGTCTGTATGTGTGTGTGTTTATGTGCTTGTAGGCTGTCATGTTAACAAGGCAGCAAAAGCTTTATATGTACGTGGATTGTTCATATGGCTGTATCTGTGTATGTGTGTGTGTGTTGTTTTATGCGAAAGCTGCGCACAGGACATCGCACCGAAAATGGCGGCAGTTGAGTTTCACTCATTTGAATTTATATGTGCGCACAAAAGTATGCTATACACTTTGCAATGATTTCTTTATATTTCATTTATTTTATTGTTATTTGTTGTGTGTGTTAACATTTACATGTTTTGATTGATAGATCTCTCAAGTTAATTTTCTGTATTATTTTAATATATTTTTGTTTACTTTTTAATTTCATAAAAATATAATGACGAGAATAGTAAATTGGCTTGAATAATTTCTTTAATATTATAATATATTGTTTATGTTAATTATTATTTGTTATATGTGTTAATATTTTGTTATATTGCTTAATCATTTTTTTTTCTTTATTGTCTCTATCACCAAATTGAGTTTCCCTCCCACCCATTTTTATGACAAATAAATGCTCATTTGCCTTTATCGCTTTTTATTAATATTTGCAATGCAATTCATTGCATAATTGTGAGTTCCGATGAGTTCATTGCGCTTTTTATGGCTGGGGCTCACACTGTTTAAACAGTCGCCCAGTCAAGGGCATAGAACTTCATATAATATCATATTATACAACGTTAATAAGGTCGCTATCAACTTTATCTATTAGCAAAGTTTTCGGATATATCATGGGAAAGGTTAGTTATCATGATTTATGGACTGGGTAAATACAACTATCATCATTATTTATCATACGAAGAAGTAGGAGAAATCCTGATGTGATATCATGAATTTATAATCAGGTGTAGTCAACTATACTCTAGAAAGATATGATAAACTATTGTCGAGTATCGAGTAGCTTACATATTTATATAAAGAGATTCATTATGATACCTAATGCCGTTTGAGGAGATGGACTTGACTGTTTGTAGTCTTCAAGTGATTAAGTTGGTAGTACTATATTCGACTCTGACAATCTACATCTTTTTAGCTGTTGTGGTTGCATGTGCCAGTAATTCTCTAGTAATCAATATATATATTTCAAGCTAACATTCCGTATTAATCTCAAAATAAGGTCACTGAGATAACTACTTAATCTCTGCTCTGTGTGCACTTCCTTGGCTGCTCCACTTGGAGTGTCGCTCTTCAGACTAGAGCTCTAGAGCTCTGTTTGGCAAATCAATTGAAACAATATTGACTTAATCGCAGCAGCTACCAAGCATTCCGGGCGACACTTCAGAAATCGAGTCGGACACAAGACAAACATTTCTCTTCTGCTGTGCTCTCTGTGGCGATCTCGTTACTAATTCAATAAGAAAATTATGTTCAATTTCCGACTTAAGACCAGCCGGACAAATGTGCGCAGTCACGGCCGCAATTAAAAGCCAAACAGCAGCTGACTCCGCTGACTT
The DNA here is from genome assembly GCA_961210405.1 of Drosophila mercatorum. Taxonomy (NCBI): domain Eukaryota; kingdom Metazoa; phylum Arthropoda; class Insecta; order Diptera; family Drosophilidae; genus Drosophila; species Drosophila mercatorum. The sequence continues at coordinate 22,186,602 of CAUIUS010000004.1, read as the reverse complement.
CTCAGTGAGTGCTGGCAGTAGCCACAACACTAAATCAAATCAAATCAAATCAATTGCCATTGCGAACGATCATTAACCACAAGAAAGAGAGAGAGAGAGAGAAGAGTAGGAGAAGGAGAGGGAGGGGAAAGGGGCGTTTAAATAAATAAACAATATGAAAACGAGTTCGCGCTCGAGTTGAGGCTGGAGTTGGGCGATTACTTAATGAGCTTAGGTGTGAACTGTGTGGGGGAGAGAGCGAGAGCGGGAGCGGGAGCGGAACCTTATAAATAGATGTAATAATGAAGTAACCAGATCCAGAGAATCGTCGAACGATGCTCCAAAGCGAACGATGTGAGTAAATTAATTTTTCATATGGCTTTTCAGTTAAATAAATTCTTCTTTTGTGTGCAGTCATTGTCAGCTGTGTGGATCGATTGCTGGATGCGTCCAGCTCTGATCGCGATCACTGATCACTGATCGTGTTAAAGTGATTCTCTTTATTTGTGTTTCTCGTCTTCTGCTTTTATTTTTGCTGCCAGTTCTTTTAATGAGTTCGACAATGCGCCATGGGCCATGGACCATCAGCCATCGGCCATCAGCCATGCACTAAGCACATTGGACGCGTCATATTGGTAATCACTTGAGTAGCGATCCACGATCATTAGGGGCAGCTGCCTCATTCGCTGCGCTTTGTTAACGGTATCAACAGGAAGTCGGTATCAACTCGGGCCTCAATGGAGCTCGAGGTGTGGCTTTCATTTTTGACAAATCATCGGGCCGCTGGCCCGCGGGCCTCGCCACAATCGTAACCAAATTACGTGCCACCGTACGACTGAATGCACTCAATGATTGTTCAACGGACACACTTATGCGCGATGCCTCGTGTTGTGATCTTCGCAAATTAGTGCACACATTCAGATATTGATTTCGTTCACTTACTTGTATTCGAAAGACGCTCTCGCCACGCTATAGGGTTGGCCACCAGCCCCTGCAGTCCCGGCCAGTACAGATGCGTGCGGTCCACAATGTGCCCGGCGTGCGTCTTCAGTGGCGCTCCTTGGCTCTGCGACAGATACTGGGCCATGCCCGCCGCAGCAGCGGCTATCGAAAAGCGTGGAATGCCAGCTGTAAGACAAATTAAATTGTTGAATATTATATTATCATAGTATATATTATATAACTTTTTAAAAAAATATTATTTAAATGAATAGTTACAAAAAAAAATCTTTTTTTTTCTAAGAACCTAAAATTAATTTTAATTATCATTTTATTTATGTTTCAATGTTCAAATGTTTAAAAGGTTTTGGGAATAACGAATTATGAAAACTTAATACAGAAAAGAAATTTCGTAAGTAAATAATAAGTTGTTGACATACAGAGCATAAATATATAAATATATATATATATATATTCTGTTAACAAAATAAAAGAAACATTCGAAAGAAAGAAACATTGTTATTTCCTCTAGTCTTAAATATGTGCATATTCTCTTTTTTTTGCAATCGATGGAAAGAATGGAAGAATGGAAGAAACAACATTCTTTGATCTAAGTTTCTAGTTTCATTAGATTTCGGCAAATTTCAGCAAATTACAGTGGAAATACCGATATTCACTTAAGAATTTGTACTTCTACTCTACTATATATGTAGTTACTCTTAAAACTGCAAGGTCGAGGACTGACTGGGACAAGGACTCTCAGCTATGCCACATACATAATTGTATATTATGTTTTTATATTCAAATGTGTTTTATTATTATTTCAATGTATAATTATAAATATTCACTTTTTTGTGTTGACCATATTAAGTTAATCTTAACTATTTAATATTATATTCAATTTAATATTTCACTAAGACCTTCGAGCTCCTTCATTTAGAAGTTATCTTTGTTTTCCCAGCTCATAAAAATGTCAATACAAACCAATTATCGTAGGGCTACCGAAAAATATAAAATATCGTTTAACTTATTTAGCCTTCTACAAACTTGGAACGAAACTATTCATAAAAGTCTCAAGACCCAAAGACCTCAAACCTTATGTGTCTCACGCATTTGGCAACTCATGGGGCTCAGAACTCGAAACATCTAAACGATTTCAGCGAATTAATTTGATGCTATTAAATAATTTGTCACGAGAAGAATGAAAAGATTCGAGTTTTCGTTAACAATACGAAACTAGCCACGAAATCGAATGAAATCATATAAACGCCCTCGTTAAAATTAATTAAAAGTTTTATGGTAAATTGTCAACGCCCTGTCGCATAGGTGCCCTCCTCCGCCCCCTCTTGGCCAGCTGGTGGCTGGTGGCCCATGCCTCCACTCGCCTACACCTCTTTTCTGATTACGAACAAATGTTGACCCACTCCTTATTGGTCTGGCTCTCGGTCCGTCTGTCGGTCTGTCGGTCTGTCGGTCTCTCGGCTCTGTCATGCCGCACAATTGGGCTACATTTAACTGTCGAAAAATTGAAATCATTTCAGTGAAACGGCAAAGTCATATATGTATTTGTATGTGGTATATATGTATATGTACCTCTCCTACCTCAACCCCTCCTCCTCTTCTTCTTCGTCGGTGCTCTCCCTGCTTTTCGTGTGTCATTTTGATTTAATTACAAACAATTTGACAACTAATTGCTAAACGTTTAAGTATCGCATTACGCTTTGCGTCATTTTGCAATTTCGATATTATATGATTTTTGGGAATTGTGTCCAATAAAATGCTCTCAGCCCTGCCATCTGCTTAAACTGACGAGGGGAAAGGGTTGGAGGTGCTCCCAATTGTAGTTGTTGCTATTGCTATTTCTATTTTATTGTGGAATCACGTCAAACCGGATTCGTACAGAAAAAAAACAAAGTTTGTGGCTGGAATTTCTGTGTACGAACCAGCTCCTAAAGCGCTTCAACCAATTTTTGGGGCTGTGCATAATGTCGCTTCAATACATTCGCATTGCATAATGATGCACAGATACATATATAGTTTTATTTTTGGATTTTTAATGGTTATCAAATCTAGCCAGCTATGAATATCATTGAGCGGCAGTAAGGACAATTTTGGATACGTTCATGCAGAGATATACTTGAATTTTTGAATAGTTTTAATTTAAGCTAAATCTGAATATTTTTTAAGAAAACTAAATTTTAAAATTCTTTTTTTTATCTAAGTTAATTTTAGTTTCTTGTCGTAAAATGTAGAATAATATTTGAAATATGGTATATTTAAAAGACTTTTAAGGTTATGTTAAAGATATTCTTTGTTAGTTTAATAATTTTTTTTTTTAAATTTATTTTCGATTAATGTTTTATTTATTTTTTGAAACGATAATATGTAAATCAAATAATTATAGCAATATCATTAAACTGATCAAAGGAATCAAACTTTTGTTGCAGCTGAACTAGTTTTCAATTAAGAATTTCTTTAGTCTATCAAATGAAATTCATGCTAAAATAAAATAAAGTTTTTGACCATGAAATTACCTGTTTATAATATCTCCACATATGCGGAGATTTTATAAAACTAAAATTAATTTTCATATCAAAAATATTTATATTTATCTTGAAGTAACTTATTTCCCTAATATATAATTTGAGATCCATTTCCTAATCAGCGGATATTTTGTGTAATAACTTAATAAGTCCATTAATATATATGCATATATTAATGTATATATTGAGTCTCGCATTAATACATATGCATATATTAATATATATATTGAGTCTCGCATTTATGTAAAGAAATTCTTAATTAGTAATAAAATTATTTCACATAATTATATAAATCAAAACTATTCCGAGATCTTTAAAAGTAAGAAAATACTAAACTAATATATAGCATAAATTAAAATATATATTTTATATAGAAGATATTCATTGAAAATAGATCAATTAATATATTCGATATACAATTTATATCATACAAATAGCATATGTATATATAATCCTATATTTAATAGAAAAAACTGCAAATTCCGTAACTTACCTCCCGTTAAAGCACTTAGACCCGCCGATGTCACGGGCGGCGGTTTCGATAGTATCGTATCGATGCCATGCGGATTGGCGGCGCCCTGGGTATTTGTGGTCGTCGAGCTGCCCGAGCTGGACGAGCCCGTCACGCGCTCACTGATCAGATGCGAGTTGGGACTGTGTCCATAGACCAGGCCGTTGCCAGCGGCGCCCATGCCGCTGCCGGCCCCAGAGCCGACGCCTGGTGCAGTCTTCATTTCTGTGGTCATCGAATGCAGCGCCGCCAGCGGCGGACCCAGGAAACTCAAGGGCAGCTTGTGCTCCATGTTGTTGTTGTTGTTGTTGTTGATGTTGTGGTTATTGTTGTTAGGATGGTTGCCGCTGTTGTTGTTGTTGTTGTTGTGCAGGCTGAGCGGGTTGAGGCCGCTGCTCGGATGCTGATACTTGCGACTGGTCAAGTTCTCGGGGCTGTAGTCAGACGGCGGCGGGCTAGACTCGCTGTTCTGGCAATGCTCCTCGCCGCCGCTGCTGCGCTGGCTCAATGCAAATGACTTGGCGCTGTCGACGCCAGGACTGGAGTTGTGCTCGTACCGCGGCGAGGGAGACGACTCCGAGTGCAGACGCGACGAGGCTGGCGGCGGCGTTGTCGAGGGCGAATCCTCAGCCGATGACTTGGCCTCCGTCAGCCCACTTCGTGATCCCACCGCGCCGCCATGCGCCGCCTTCAACAGCATCAATGGACTGTTGTTGTTGTTGTTGTTGCTGCTCGCATAGGCAGCCGCTGCTGCCGCCGCGCTGTGGTAGTCGGCCAGCTGCTGCTGGTAGTCCGCCGCGGCCATCGCATGTGCGTGGACATCGGCGAAGCCATTGCTCAGTCCGGCTGCAGCCGCTGCGGCCAGGTGGTGGCGCTGTGCCGCCGACGGCGGACTGCCCTGGGCGGCAGCCGCGAAGCTGTGATGGCGCATGTAGGGATTGATCAGATCCATCTCGGGATCGGTGCTGGGCGAGGAGTGCACGTAGTCCAGCGAGGGCACGCACTCCGCTGCGTTAACCGGGTTCGGGTTCGGATTTGGGGCGTTCACGTCCGTGGGCAAGCGATGGTAGAAGCTTGGCGGCAGGGCTAGATTGAAGGCCGAGTTGGCCGACAGCTGAAAGGTCTGGGCGAGTTGCTTGGCTGCCGACGCCGGCGTGGGAGATGGGTTGTTGCTGCTGCAACTGCCACCCGCGGGTGTAGCGTGCAGAAATGGACTACCCAGCTTGTTGTGTTTCGTGGACGACGCGTTGCACTCTGAAGAAGTCGGGCTGAACAAGCTGTATGCTGCTAACTATGGAGTCCTCACAAACAGTTTGGTCCAAGCGATCACACAAGATAATGGAAATGAAACTCAATTTGCACTGGATTTGCTTTGAGAAGGGTTCGGTTCACTGGGAAACTCGTAGCACTTTTAGGTGGCTCGCATTGGCTCCATTGGAGAACACGAATTTCCGCAATTTTTGTCAACTTATCGTGGTCATAGACGAAATTGGGCTTGGATTGAGAGGCGCGCGCGCGTGTCCGCTTGTTTAGGCCTAAGACTAACGAATGATTTCGAAATTGACTCGAGCGACTTCACTTCGCATGGCGACCAGCAGCGCTGGGCAATCTCAGCAGCGGCAGCAGTCGCAATCGTCTGAGCAACCCTGTTCCGGCCCGTTGGCTGCTCTTTTCCACTCAGTCGAAGGCAGCATCCCGCGCGAGAGAGCAAGACACAGATACAATACAAGCATCTGGCCTATTCTCTCCTTTGTAAATCAGTGTGCGTGTGTGTGTGTGTGTGTGTGTGCTTGTGCGTTCCACAATCAGTGTAAACATGCAATGAAGCTGGAACGCATTGGCATTGGCACAAAACGAATGGGAATTTTATTATGTACATCATTAAAATCAACTATTTCGGATTGGATTGGAGCTGGAACTGGACTGGTTGCGTTTCAGCACTGTGTGTGCGCGAGTGTGTGTGTGTGTGTGTGGTACATGCCAGAGAGCTACCCATGTATGTGTGTGGTTGAGTGCATTTGCACTGTTGTTGTTGCTGTTGGTGGGTGGCTTCCGCCTCTGTTCGAGGCGCGGCCCGACTGTGAATGCTGTTTATTTGTTTAAAAAGCTATAAATATTAAATGAAGCTGTAGATGGCAGGGATTGAGCAACGGTTGTTTTTTTTTTGCATTTTTCTGCTCCGGCTTTATTTTCTTATTCATTAAAATAATTAAATTTTGTGCATTGGCATAATTAAAAGTAATAAACGAAAATTAAATGTTTAAAATGCAACAACAACAACAAATACAAACGTAGAAATTTAGTAAAATTATAATAATAAAATATATGATTAATAATAAAATATACATTTTTATAATATGTTTAATATATATGAATATTCATATAAATAAATTAAGTTATATAAACAAATATATTCACTATTTGGACTCTTTTTTTAGTTTACTTTTAATTTATTTAAGATTAATTGTCTGCTCGCTCCTTTATCAGTGCACAAATGCAAACAAATAAAAAAAATAACTTAATTAATGCGCTAATTAACATTTCAGTATTATTATGTGACTGCTTCAATGGAAACGATTTACAATTCTCATATGCATATGTACATATGTACATACATACACGTATATCGTAATATACATACACAGCACAAAGCAAAGATACGCATACAAATACAAAAATGCGCTTCATTTAATAATAAACTACACAATTTTAATTTACTCACACACAAGAGCGCAACAACAACACGCGTTCAACTGGAACGCAGTGGAATTGAGAGGCGAGCCGTAGGCCACACCTACCCACCAAGCGACCACGAGAGTGTGAGTGGAAGCGAGAAAGAGAAAGAGCTGAGGCCGCCATTGTTTGTCGCACTTCGTGTGTGAGCGGCGAGAGCGAACGAGTCTTCATTGTGCTCAAAGTTCCACTCAAAATCGTTTCTGCAAGCCAAGCGAACCGTGGGTAGATGAAACGTTTTTCTCACCACAGCTGTTGCTGTTCGCTCTCCATTTAATAGACTTTATCGTTCATTTATTTATGTTTGTACACATCTAAATGTATGTATGTTCATACGTACATATATGTATGGGTATGTGTAGTAGGCATACCCTGTTTTATTCGCCCAGCATCTCTAGCTCCGATCGTCTTTACAATTCAATATAAATTTATGCATACAACAATGTCATAACAGATTATCGCACTTAACAGATCTCGAACACAAAAAAAAAGGAATATTAGGAAACTTTTTTCTCTCTCTCCCTCTTAGAACATAACGTTCACTCATAAATACCCACAACTACGGGCAGAGGGATACAATAAAAAATCTAACAAACTAGTAAAAAGTTGAAATAGATAACAAAACATGGCCCAAACGATGCGGCCTTTGAATAAACCCAGGCCGTGATTGATTTATTGTTTTATTGCGCAAAAAAGAGACTGGGCAGACAAAATCAGAGAAATGACAACAGCGATAAGCAGAGAATATGTCTCAGAACATATTATCCATGGCGAACAGAAAAGTGGTCCAAAGTTGATTAAACTCACTCAGCCAGACAGGGAGACAAAGAGAAGAAAAAGAAAAAGAATAAGCAGCGGGTAATTAATAAATAATTTGTGAGCCTCTTTTTTCACATGTTAGCACTAAAATCAACTCAAAGGTAAATAGCCATGGCTAATGCTGACGGCCAGCTCGGCTCCGCTCTGCCCCATAGTTCATTAAACTGCGAGCGAGCAGTGGCTGCAACAGCAGCTGCCGAAGGGCAGAGCAATGGAAAGAACTATTTTCTGGTATTTATGACCCTTTTCCGTCAAACGAAGACAATTGTTTAAAAAGCTGAACTGAACAATAAACAGAAGTTATTTTTATTGCATTAGAGCAAAATTAAACACTTATTTACGAGACATATAATTAAGATGAATTGAGCCAAAGAAAATATGTTAGCATTTCTTTTATACACTTGAAATGACTTTTTTTGCCTTAACATGAATACCTACTTCACAACCCATTTCGAATAAGTTTAGTTTTAAATATAACATTTATTTATATTGTAAATTATTAAAAGGATTACAATGTTGTATACCAATGTATGTAACAGGCAAAAGAAGTCGTGCTTAAAAGTTTCAATATCAGCAATATCACATTTGTTATATGAAACATTTATGCTCATGGCGCTATAAATGAAAATATGAGAGTAAAAATGAGAATATGAAAATCATATATAACTTAAAAATATTTTATACCAGTACCTTAAAATTAATTCAAATTTAACAGATTATTTCGAAACTATACCTGGGAAATACTAAATTTCATTCATTTCTAACTGAAGATTTTCAATAACTTAACTAATAGTTTGCTCTTTGAAGATCGTAGAGTCATATGTTAATAGTCATATGTGTGTTAATGTAACCTAAACAGCTAAACAACCTAATTTTCGTATATATGCAAATATGTATAGAAACCTGAATATATCTTGTTGTCATGCACTCTAACTTAACTCTCCTTTATTTGGTGCAAGAAAAAGAATATCTCACATATGATTAACATCAGCATAAGCCACAAGCTTATTTAAACTATTAAAAAAAATCAATTTAAGCTCGCTTTAAATTGCATTAAAAAATTCTTTAGCTAATAGTTTCTGCATCGCCTCAATTGGGTCTTATTAGTTTTGGCTTTAGTTAAGCAACAGCTGCGACTTGACTTTCAGCGATGTGACCTTTCGCTGACCAAAGCGGACCAAATTCAGTTTGCACCTCATGCAAAGCTGTTGTTTCTTAGTATTATTATTATGGTGTATTATTATAATGCGATTTCAACGTGAAATTGGGGCACACCGCAGGATGCAGAAGCAGAAGAAGAAGAAGAATAAGATGGGTCACATGTGTGCAGCATTCAAGCATTCGACAATATTTGAGTGGTCAGCAGAAAGAAATAAAATGAAAGACAAACAGAAAATCTCAACATTTGGCATGCAATTTGCATTTTTGTTAGTGTTATATTTCCTTTTTGCTTTTGTGTGTGAATGTGCTTTTTTTCGAATGGTTATTACTCAAAGTTAAGTCGTTCGGGGTTACCGGGATTTGATGTATGTCAAAGTTACGTGCGCGTTAAAATCTTGTCTAATTTAATATCTATAAATCCCGGCTATGACAGGGCGACCCCATTTATGCCGTTTCTGGCCCGAAAGGGTTGTTCGGGCCTAACCTTATCAACGTGGCAAATTGATTTCGGCTCGTTATGCGGTCATTGGGGTATATTTTGTTGGTTTAGCATGGTCAAAAGAAAGCAAATTGTAAAACCAAAATTGGCCGAACGTGCGTTACAAATTAATGTTTGTTCGGGATTTCTTTCTCCCCAAAAAACAAAAACGTACACAAAAAAAAAACGTACACATATATAAATTGTTTATTCCCTTTTTTATTTTATTTTACGCTTTGTCCAACAGGTCATAAAACCCTTTTATACTTCAACAGACCCTTCGACGGATGCCGAGTTATGTGGTGCAAATGCTTTGGGATTGCTCTGAAGGTGATATGGAGGACGAGAGGGTTATATTATTGATAAACAATCAATATGGTATTAGTTGGGCCTGTCACGATATCAATATTGGCTATTGATACCGATGTGCTTTATCTAAACTACACGAACTGGAATGGGCAGAGAGACGTTTAGGGGTGCGTCTAACGCATATCTTTGAGAGTGCCATATGCTAGCTTATTATAATATAATTGTAAATAATTCTAATATTCCTTGGGATTGAAAAATAATTATATGAATGAGCTAATTTTATTTAGTTTTTAATTTTAGTAAAAATGTTTACAAAATGATAAATTAAATAATAATTTGTATTAATAATAATTATACAAATATAATTTAATAAAATAAAATAGTGGAGAATGAAATTGAATCGTGAAAATACTTTTAAAAACAAATAATTAAACAACAGACATGAAATAAAATTTTTAAAAATAAATAAAATTTGTATTTAATTTTAAAATAATTAGCAAATTCTACATTTTTGTTTGTTATTTCAACTTACCAAAAAATTTAATTTGTTAGTTTTACGAGTTTTAACTACTTTTAATAAAAAAATGTACGTTAAAAATGATATAAAAATAAACTATATCATTATCATTATAACTTTAAATGAAGCACATCTGATTTCCCTTTGAAAAGTATTTATTAACAGGAATCTAACAGCTCAAATAAAATAAAAATGGCTAAATATATATTAAAATTGTTTATGAGTATAATACCAAATAGAACTTCAGTCACTTTTATTGACGTATGCGATTTGATGGTCTGCATCTAGGAGAAATAAAAACTGTTATGTGCTCTTGCCAGCACACAGACACACACGAACGTCGTGTATACAATTGCAGTTCTTCCTCTTTGCACTTCTAATCATATTTTTATTGCATACTTTGGTGCGCGTCCACGTTAGATAGGAGAAGTGTCGCTTCTGATTGCTTTTGTATTTGTTTACATTTCCTGGCTATTGACAGCGAGTAAAGAGGGAATAACAATGCATCGTAGATGGACGCAGAGAGTGAGTGAGGGGGCGGAGGAGGAGGAGCATATAGAACAGAGGCAGAGACGTGTGTGGCATATCAAACGAGAGACGAGCGCACGGCACATGTTTCAATCATTTTCCATTTTTATTTATTGTCAGCGTTTATTCTGCTGACACTTTTCGATTTTGTGTTCGTGCGCTTAGAAAACAATTTGCAAATTGCTTCGAGCACCCCTATGCCAACTGAAATGAATCACAATTTGAATTCGGATTTGAACTCGAACGGGGAGCGGAGCCCCCAAAGTGTTTTTCTGACGCAGTAATTAAAAATCATTTTGTTTGCCAGCTAATCAGCTTAAGAAACTGGCAAACGTTCGTTCGAGCCGTAGCACAATTTTCATTTCTTAAACATGGCTCATAAATTTTCCTACTTGCAACGAGTGTGTGGGTGCGTCAACGAAAACCATAAAAAAAGTGCCAAGGCCTGAAAAACTTTGTTGAGTCTATACTTATACCAAGGATTCATTCACTTTGCCAAACACTTTGTAATAGAATTTTAATATATCTATAATATATGGTAAAAATTGAACTGAATATTATAATGATTATTATAATATATTTGATAATCAACCGTTATGGTAGTTTTCTAATTATGGCAGCATTTTTGATAGGAAATATATCAAATGTTTTCAGCAGAGCTCTCTATATGTAACAATAATTTTGATATTGAATTGTAATCCTCAAGCTTATTTAACGAAGAGTTAAATTGAAATTAAAATAAATAAATTAAAAAATAAAATATTTAAAAGTACAAACCAGATGATATTAATATACAGAATTCAATATAATTACCTAACACTTATATGTATAAATGTTAACTCTGCTTCTGTTAGGGTACCTTGGCTGCCTGCTAAACCGCTGACTCATTGATTTTTGCTGCAATGTCGTCCTGTTTGCCAATTTATGTGAACAGTGGGCTGAGGGGATTGGACACTGCTGCTGCCGCTGCTGCTGCTGTTCCTTGGCCCCTGGCCCCACCTCCTTCGTCTGCTTACTTTATATTGTTGCTCATACAATTTCAATTACTTTTGCTGTCGATTTTCGAATACGTTTTGGGTTTTTCAATTCGATTTGCAAGCCTGACCCCGCCCGGCCGCACACACCCGCCCACATCCTTCGCTGTCGACTTGATTTCAATTAAACTGAGTTGCCCCATTGGCGGGAACGCCATTCGACGTGTGTCGCAAATGCAGCTACCAAGTTTATTTGCTTGTTTTCTTCACCCAACGATTGCTGCCGCTGCTGCTTGGCATTTAATTGTTTTTCTTCGTTTTTCATTTTCTGATTTTCTTTTCTCTCTTTCTCTCTCGCTCTCTTTCGACCACTTGCATTTTATGGCGACGCGAAAAAGCTGTTTTCCTCGAGTGCCCATTCGAGGAGGGCCAGCCATGTTGTTGATGATGTTTAACTCGCTGGAGTGAGAGTTCGTTATCGCACTGGAGGGGCAATTCAAGCAACACAGTGTGCCAAAACAACTTTGAGCTATAAATAATTAACTAAATAGCTCAACGTTACGAAATATTCATAATCAGCATACGAAGTTCATTGAAAAATAAATATCTAATAGAGTTAATATATATCTTAAAAATGTATCGTATATTTTAAGATATATAATACAAAATATATTAAATAAAAAACAAAATTTAATATTTATAAAATAATTATATTAAAAGTGAAAGATTCTTACTTCTGGTCAAGCTCATTGAGTATTTAAACTCTTGATCTTGGATAAATTTAGCATTGCCATTTAGTACGGATATGAGCGGAAACAGTTCGAATACATTTCTTCACTAATTGTATTATCTGAAAAAATATATATAATTTACTCAACTAATAGAACTAGCTCAGCCCAGAGACACACTACTTGCCTGTTCTCCCACAGTTTATTTAGTGTATTAGCATGTAGACAAATAAAATGGACATTTAAATTTGATTTGATGCTTATCAATAGCATACCACTGTGCGAGAGTTGAGCCTCCATCCAGTCCAGCCAAATCGTAGCCAATCGGGCGCGTTCCAATCGCCAATCGAGCTACAGAAATAAAAGGCAATGCGCTGCTTGTTTAAAACAAAGAAATTGCCAATGTAAATAAAGAATAAAAATCGAGCAGAGAGCTTCGTGCAGCAGAAAGCAGAAAACGAGAAAGCAGAAAGCAGAAAGCCAAGTGTCGGGTGGTGCACAAAGCGCCAAGAATAAAGTTTTTCAAAAGCGATAAAAACGAAATGTCGCATATTTTTATGACATTTGCCGCGACACTACAGGCGAAGTGAGGTGTGCGACTCCCACACCTAGCTCATCTCGTCCCCTATCCTCATTCCCTCCTCTCTGATGCCCCGTCACACCCTCTAATGCACAATGGCGCAAATTGAATTCGTAAAAGTCGAGAAACACAAAAATAAAAACGTTAAAAAATTCGTTTCGCTCATATTTTTGACTTTTACTTTGCCATTGCCAAACGGAGAAAATCCATTCGGAAGAGAGAAAGAGAGAGAGAGAGAGAGAGAGAGAGAGAGAGGATGGCCAATTCAGTTTAGCATTTCTTTGCAATATTAAGTAAGGCGCCCCAAAAAAATATATAATTTAACTACCTACAATTAAAATGAAAATCAGATTGAAAACTTATTGAATATATTATATTATATTATTTTATACGTTTATATTTTATTGAATTATATTAATATTATATATTTACAATTTTTATTGGCCCCCTTAAAAAGTGAAGAAGGCTTTTTACCCTGCCCCTGTGCAACTAGAAATCGACTTAGCTGAATCAATTTGGACTCATTGTTGTCTTTTTCTGATTTTGTATGCTGGCCTATATATGTTTAATAAAGAAAAACATTTGAATCATAGGAAAACTTCCCGATTCGCATCGTCTTCAAAGAGGCCACCATATATAGAATGCATAGAAAAAGTACCAAAATTAGAACTATTCAATTGTCGAATTTTCAAGTTTTTGGTTCTAAATATTTAAAAGATGTAGATTTATCCTAAAACTTTTTTCACAATGGTATACATGAATAGATAATTATTAACCTATGGATTTGGGCACATACACATACGATTAAAGGACTTTCCCCAGTAGGGTACTAAGCCAGATTTAGCTTAAAAAAAACAGAACCCTTATTTATTTTACCTTTTCATTTCTTCTTGTTTAAAAGGTTCTCTAATCATTTCATATACATAGTTAAATTTTTAATTTACTTAAATTCTCTTTATTACAACAATCCTTTACTTATACAACGCCTTTTGCTAGAACAATGCCTGTTTTTCCGACTGTTTCATCTTGAAAACACATCATTCAACTGGTCCTTTCAGAACTCACTCCATTCCATGCGTATGTGTGTGCGTGTGTGTGAGATGGACACAGTTCGCTGGCTCTTCAATGTGCCACTTGGGTGCAATTAAAATTCGGCCTCGAAATTATTATTATTGCTTATGAAAAACACTTTTCTACGGCCCAAAAAAACTTTTACCCCAAGCACATCAACTCGTTGGCTGGGTTTTAAAAGCACTTTATATGCCTAGCCAACCAGTGCGTAAATTCTTTCATATCGCTATCTGCCTCTCTCTCCCTCTCTCTCTCTCTCCATCTCTCTCTCTCTCTCTCTCTCTCTATCTCTCTGTCTCTCTTTCTCTATATGTGTGTGCGTTTATGATTATTTTTCATAAACTTGGCAAATGCTTTGGGAAATCCATTTAGCAAGCAAGCGGCAAGCGCCGCATTACTTACTTTATCTATGGCCAGCAGAATTATGATTTGTGTGCGGCGACTGAGATGAGTTAAGAGCTACAATGAGTAGCTGCGTATAGAGTGGAATACATATTATGAATTAAGTCAAGCCAAGTCATAGAAGTAAGTCGAACGGCTGCCAATTCGCTTTTGGCAAAATTCTCCACACTTAACACATTTAATGGCTTGCCAGCCTTATGAACTGTGTCTAACTATATGGTTATAATTGCTCCCAGTCCAATTCACATTATTGACAGATACTTTACAACTATAACAATAGATAGATGTTGCAGTATAGATGCTTCGAAGGCATTAAACATAGTGAAACAATATATTAATTCACTGAGGATAGTTATGCTTAGGTATCCTTAGTTTTCATGAGCTATCTATATAAATACAAAATAGATTCCAACTAAAATTTAAATATTAGGTATATTTTAATTGTAAATTCTCTTTCTCCTTTCATTCATAAATTCGTGCAAATATTGCTAATAACAAATTTATCATATCACACATTGAATTCAAATAAAGCTATAGTTTTGTGTGAATTGCATGTATAGTAAGAGGATTTTTCATATAACGTTGAGATACTTGCTAACATCGAGATACTTTTTGGTTTTGAGATTTGCTTTTCATTACTGTAAAATACTCATTGTCTTTTGACATACTAAGGTAAATTAAATTTAATATTGAATATTTCAATAAATTATTAAATTTGGGAAATTTTGATAATTATGTATTTTCTAAATACTAAAAACATAAACAAGTGTCGAGAGTTGTTATTGCTTTTGTTTTTCATCAATCAAGGCTGACACAACATGTCGGAACACGCGGATTTCGCTTGGCTGTGTCTACAATACTCGTATAATAATCCATTAAAATACACAAAATTAATTGTTGTGTTGGAAATATGTGTAGGCAGCTGCTAGAAGGGATATCGCCAGGGGCAGGGGGTGTGGGGGAATGGGGGGCAGGTTGAGTTGTCAGGTGAGTGCAGGGCTAAAGGGTTGCAAAAGGGTTGTGGCTACAGCCAGCGTCTATTGCCCTGTCGCGGCCTGTTTTTGTATTCGGCGCCAAGTTTCATGCTCAATTAAAACGTTTGTTTAATGAAAACAAATGCGCTTAATTAATAAACACGCATTTTGTGGCTTCTGCCGAGAGCTGCAGAAGGGAGTGGGCATGGGGGATTGGCTGCCTTTATGGAAATATGCGCAATGCGAGCGACCAAATAACAAAAACTGTCCCAGCTGTCGTGATGTCGTGGGTTATGCGTAATAATTGTTGTTGCTTCTGCTGTTTATTGTTGCTGTTACTGATGCTGTGTACAATTGTTGTTGTTGGTTGTGCGTGTTTAATTACGCGTGGCGTGGCGTGGCGTGGCGTGGCTGAATTGCGATTTATAAAAATTAAGTGGCAGCAGCAAACATAAATGTGCCATTAATTAAATTTGATCATTTGTTTATACTTGTGCCATAAATGTTTATAGGTGCCATATTCACATTTGCATACCTGCATACATCCGTGTGGCTGGGCATGTGTGCGTGTGAAAGAAACACCCTGTGCTCACTGAACGATTAATGTATTGAATAATGTAGCATACTTTTAAGCGCTCGTCGAAAATGCAGCAAACACTTATTCTGATTGGCAAGAAATGACAAGAGAATGTTTTAAAAATATTTAAGGGATAATTTGTAATTATAAAAATGATGTGTTCAATTAATAGCCACAGTGCGCCAACTATTTGAACAATCGGTCATAATTTTGACAAGTCTGTCAGCGTGTAGTAGCACGTGAGAGAGATAATAGTTTTTTTTTTACAATAATAATGCCTGAATAGCAAAACAGTAATATATATAATAAATAACATAAAAATCTAAAAATATAACTTAATAATATATAAATGTAGATAAAATATAAATAAAATAAAATCAAACAGTAGACAGCTAACAAAAGTACAAATCAATTGCATTCAAAAGTAAATACTTTTGCAAGAAGGAGTATTATTTAAAAACAATACAATTTTATATACAAATGCCATAATTTAATAAAAACTCTTTACTGATATATCAAAAGAATAGCTAGAGTCGTTAATTTAATCTTAGATTTTCACTAATTCATAAAGTTAAGCCTCAAGGTCTTAATGTCATAAATAAATATTGATATAACAATTATTAAGCATACGCAGCGTGGGAGCACCCACCACACCATTCTCTGAATATAGAAAATAAGTGAAACAAACAAACTCTTATCACGTCAAAGACTCGTGCGGGTCTGTGCCTATAAAGTCGTCTACTATTACGAAATTAGTATGCGAGTCGGGCATAAGCTGGGTTTAATGCGGCAATTGCAAAAAGTGCATGGCTAAATAACCTAGAAAAGCGCCATGCACTGAAACTGTAGACAACCAGACCGAGTCGAGCCAGAATGCCGGGCCGGGTTTGCATGGCGGGGCAGAGTTCGGCGCTCGTAATACGAGTAGCGCCACATTCAGTGCCAGAGCTATGACAACAAAACGTTCGAACGAAATATTGAAATATTTGACCTATGCAAAACGAGAACCCAATGGACAGAATTCTGTCGAGCTATGCAGACCTGGTCTGTGAGAAAGTCTGAGAAAGTTGATCAATGGCCCAAATATGTCAATGAATCAACATAACTGTGCTGAAAGCGAAGCCTATGCTTAGGAACTACTCCAATAGAGTTGACCTGATCGAAAAATCTTGAACTTTTCTTAACATACTTGGACTTGTGTAGTTAAACTGTTGTTGATGTCGAGCTAAGTTCGGACGAATTCACTACAATGCGGAAATGCATCTTGGCATAAATTGAACTCAATTTGATGTTGTTTTTTAACAGACTGAGAACAAGAAAAGCTTAGTTTTACTGTACCCTTAACCACATATATATTTATTTATTTATAAGTATTTATAACCCTTTACCTATCAAATGTCAACTTCAAGCTAGCTGAACTTCTTTTTTATAGCTGCCGACTTGAATATTTGAAGGATTGACCACGCCCAACAACGTAGTAACAGAAGAGTATTCATGTAAAGAGTTATTATGTTAGCAAACACGAATAAAAAAGAAAAAAATAAAAGATAATGTTATACTCGATTCTGAAATATAAACATTATCAATTAATCAATCTACTTGATTAGCTAGCTCCGATTCATCATTCTTCTTCTTCTTCTTGGTGTTCAATTCTTGTCAATTTTATAGCAATAATATTAAGAAGAAAGTGTTGACAATTTACTTTTTCAATTGACATCAAATTTTTGTCAATAACAATATCCAAGATATAAAAGATGTGGGATGCGAGTAGATGTTGTACTTGTAAGTTGTAAGTTGTAAACAAGGAGAGTTTGAGTTTGACTCTTGAGTCGAGTATACATTGAATTTTCCAAGCTGAAGGCTTTTTACCAGCTCTAATCAAATAAATGATTTATTTATATAATAGTTTTTATGTATTTCTAATAAAGACAAAAACACAAAAATATGAACAGAGTGAATGTTTTTCAGTTTACAATCTTATCCAGCTTATTTTTTATTCTATCCATAATGAGTTCTTTCAAGAATAACATTCATTAACAACCGCAACGCATGTTCGCTGATTTAATTATCATTCGTGGATTCTCAGTATAAATATACAAATGCAAAATTTTGTTAAAAATTCCAAGTGCTATCAGTCCAAAGTGCAAGAGATCAGCATATTGAGTGTCAGAAAATTTGTTTAATACGCAAAAAGAAAAAAATGAGTAAAAATCAGAAACAGAAGAAACAGGCGAGTGACAAACAGCGCACTGCAGCACTTAAAAGATAAGTAGCCACTCGCACTGATTCCAAGAAAGAGAGAAAGAGATCGACACACAGAGAGAGAGAGAGAGGGAGATCCACACAGACTTCAATTTATTAATTATAGTATAAAAGTGTACACTTGTATAGTATACAATAATAATAAATAAAGGGCCGCTCGCCAACGCTGCTGGGTCAAGTTCAAGGACAAGCAAAGCGACTACAACGACGCCGACGTCGACGACGACGACGACATCGCGCAATGTGTATGGAAATGAATGGGAATCCGAATGTGGAGAGGGGGGCATGCGTGTGTACCGTGTGTGTTGCTTCAATGAATGGGTAGCTGTATGCATGCATGTATGCATGTGTAGTGGGGTCTTGTAATAGTAGATTATGTTCCGATTCGTATTCTGAAGTAATCGCTGCTCTGATGGATTTTCGCTTTCTTATCAACTGCTGGAGCCGCTGCCCGCGCCCTTTATAGATCATTGGGTCACATACACACACAGAAGGTGGCCCTCAGCATCGATTTACCGCTTATAACTGGCACAGTACTGCGCGCAGAGCTGGCTCTTGGCTCTCGGCTCACTGCGAAGCTGTTGAGCTGTGGAGGATGCCGAGATGCAATGCATCTGCCGGCTGCTCGCCTGCTCGACTGCTTCCAGCATATGTGTAAGCAAGTAAGTAAGTACAATAAAACAGAGGAAGACAACAAGGCAAAATGAATTTGCAGCTCGTGTTAATCAAGCGAAACACTCACATAAACACGATGACATACGCATGCACCGCATTACGAGTACTACGACTACTATTTATGCTCGTGCACTCAGACAGCGTGGAGCTGATTGTGACTGTGAGTAGCTGTTGCAATGCACCCTGCATCTCCACTATAAGGGCAAGTAAGTCATGTAACTATTTTCCTCTCTTCTATTGTAGTCATTGATAATCGAAGATCGATAAGTTATCGACTTGAATTTAAATAAACAAACTCTTGGAATACTCAACAGATCAGGCTAGCATCAAAAAATATCTAAATAGTTTGAATATAATTAAACAAATACTTTTTACTGCAAGTTCTCTCTATTAAATAGAGATACAAATTAATTTCTTATTAGCTTTCATTCTGAGAATCGCAAAGAAGAGCGGCTGCTGCTGACATTGTCGTGGCGGGCAGGGCACCAGCTGATCGTCTAAACTTACGTCTTACCAGCTTCGTTCTCTCCTCTTCAAATGGAGCATTCTTGCTTGTTATCAATTGTTGTTGTTATTGGATTTAAGTGCAGCTTGTTAATGCTCATTAAATGTTAAGGGAACACTCAAGCCGTAGCAGTAGCTGTGGCTGTGTGGCTCGGGCTGTGGCTGCAGAGTGGAAGTGGGACTGAGACTGACACGGCAGCAAGCGGAGCTCAGGCTCCATCAAAGGCAGCTCCCCCAATTGCAATTGCCGCAGCGGCGGACTCAGCGCAAAACCCGATCCAAGTCTTACGCTTTAGTCCATAAAATGAAGTGAGCCGAAAGTGTTGAAGAGAACTTTGTGTCTGACGGCAACTCGGCAACTCGGGCAGCCATCGTCGTCATCATCAACGTCGTAGTCGTCATCATCATTTACATATAAAGACAAACAGTGCGACTCGATCGAGAAACATTTCGGAATATTAGATGTGGCGAGGGAAAAAAGTTTGAAGCACCCAAGGAGGAAACTTGTCGTAAAATGAAAATTCAAATGAAAATCTTGAAAACACAAACCGAAAGGCATAGAACGTTGGCGTCCTCCGCAGCGCGTAAGAAACCTGTTCGTTGGAAAAGAGGCTTGTTGCATGTTGTTCTTGTTGTTGTTAATTGTAGTTGTTGTGCGTGTGTGTGTGTGTGTTGCGTATACAACTAATTGAAAAAAAGAAGTATTAACAGCATTGCCTTTGTTTTTGCCTTTGATTGACTTGCCGACCGAGCCCAGATTGAGACCGAACTAAAGACGAGGCAAGACAAGATGAGGAAGCCAGCAGCCAGCAGCAGCAGCCAGCAGCAGGCAGGCAGTCTGGTATGGCATAATGGTTACAAAGGGAAGCAGCATCAGCCAGCCAGCCAGCCAGCCAGCCAGCCAACAGAGATTCAGTCGAGTTAATTAATAATGCAAAGCCCATGAGCTTGCATTCACTCACTCAATCAGTCATTCATTCATTCATTCATTCATGTAGCTGCCAGATGAGACATAATCACGAGCTGAACGCATTGTTTAGGGCTCAGTGATCGACAGGATCAACAGCATGAGACAAGCTCAGGCATTCATGGCAGCGTGTGAGCTACTTGGGAAGTCAGTAAAGCTGAACATGGCTAGTTCCGTGAAGTGAGTGGCTCGTATGAGTGCCTGAGTCAATGAATGAATAAATCATATATAATAGATGTCGGATGTCTCACTCCTGACTCTGTCTAGCTCTAGTTGTGCGCCAGCTCTACTAAAGTATTACTAGTTCAACAGTTTCTATATATGAATCTGACTTAAAACCCAACTGCAAACATCAACAGCAACAGCAACAACGTAAACATACAAACATACAACTCAAATTCGCATTAATTTAAAACTCAATCAAGACAATTAGCGCTCACTCACACTCGTTCGCTTCGAGCTCCGTCGCCCTCGCTCCATCAGCTCCGTATATAATTGACGTTCCAGCTCCAGCTCCAGCCCAGCTCCGTCTCCGTCTCCTGCCGCTCGCCACGCTCACGCACACAAATCCCAGCCAGCAGGCGGCAACATTGTTGTAGCTGGTTGGACATCCAGGCGGACGGACGGACGAGGCACAGCTGATTCGGCTGCCTATGCGAACCAGTTGTGCATGCAGTTGGTGTTAGTCTCTATCGCAGTCCCTGCCGCTGCCGCTGCCGCAGTCGCCGTCACAGTTGCAGTCAACCTACCTCACGCCAAGCTGCTTGCTGAGAGGCAACTCCAAGCAGCGCACGCGGCCACGCATTGAGGTAGCTCCCGCTGCTGCTGCCTGCCAATGTGTTGCATAAATGCGCAGCTCTCAATGTAAACATTTCAATAAGCCACTCAACAACACCAACAAATCGCCTTGGCTTCCATTGTTTCTTAGCAAACTTTCATTGAGCTTTTGTATGCAAAAAAAAAATTACAAGAAAAACACACAGAGAGTGAGAGAGGGAGAGAGAGAGAGAGATACAAACACAAACAGCAAGCGAGAAGTCAATCGACAGTCCGCCTCTTGTTGTTGTTGTCCTCTTATCAGCGGGAGAGCGCGAAGTGCCGCAAAGAGAGCGAGAGCGAGAGAGAGAGAGTGAGAGAGCAAGCGAGTCTGTCAGTCTGGCTGTCTGCCGCGAGCGTGAGAGAGTGTAGGCAACACGGTTCAGACACGATGCTATCATATCATGCGGCATCGCCTGCCGGGAGACCAGACCCCACACACACACTGATACTGCCACACACACACACACATATATGTATATGTAGTGACAGAACCTTGCCTTACTCACACAAAACGGATTCGAACAGCTGGTCGGTCGGTCAATCGATCGTACGCTCGTTGATTGCACGATCAACACGATCGATCCGAATCGAAGCCACTTGTTGCATCTGTTGTTGCTGCTGCTGCCGCTCTCATTGCTATTGCTGCTGCTGCGCTGCTGTTGTTGTTGTATCGCATGGTTATTAAATCAGTTGGAAGAGCCGCTCGCGGCGATCGCATTGCCGAGGCGCTCAAACGATCGTACATCGTGGTCGTCGCCGTCGTCGTCGTAGACCGTGGGCTCAACATTCATTCCCATTCATATTCAGTCAGTCTTTGACTAAGCGTCGCAGTTGTCATCGCAGCGGGCACTGTGGTTACGGCTACTGCTTTGGATTCTGAATCGGATTCTGACTCTGTTCTGTTCTGTTCTGTTCGGTTCGGTTTTGTTGTGTTGATTCCTCCGGTATCGGGTCTCGGGCTTGGTCAACGCCAAAACAAACACACACGTCAATGTTTATACATATATTCCGAATATTTCTATCAAACGGATACGGATGCAGTTTTGATTACACACACTCACACACACACACACACACACGCCACTTACAACAAACCACACACAACAATAGGCAGTCAGCAATTACGAACCTCCAGTACGAGTGCAAAAGTGCAATGTCTGGATGTGATTAAAAATCAAGTTGAGCATATTCTATTGTTTTCGGAACCATGACGAGAACAACATTACCAACAGCAACAACAACGAAGCGGAGCTTCTCATTGTGATTAGAAAGGGAGCGAGAGAGGGAGACAGCGAGAGGGAGAGAGAGGAGCGAAAATATGCAGCAATAAAGAGCTTTAATAATCAACAAAAATATATAATCAATGTGCAATATAGCTAAAATATTTATAAAATATTCTAGAAGAAAGAAAATATCAATTAGTTCTATATATATATACACATATATTACATGTAATTGAATACCAATTCAAATGCCGGTTAGTGATAGTAGTCTTACGCCCACACATACACACGTAGATACATAAGTGATGCAGTGCAATATGTTTGTCAGTACAGCAATAATAAATTAAGTTAACTTAGTGAAGAGATAACGCCTAAAATGCTAACTAAAAATCTATCAACAACCACCAAACGGATCTTCAATTGGATTTCAAAATAAATAATACAAAAATAAGGTAAGTTGACAAAAAGTGAAATATATCAACAATAAATCAATAAAAGATATCTAAAAAGAAAAAATATATATAAACTGAACAAACTGAGAATATGTAAATAAATAAAGTTCTTAAAGTGAATACTTAAAAAGAAAAAATATTTGAGAATAAATTGTATATAATTAGCTAAGAAAAGGCACCTTTGAATATCATAATCCCAATTTGCATATTAGAGATTGTGTCCTACTTGGCCTCACGCACCACTTGTGAAATGGGTCAAGGTCGAAGATTGCACAGGATAGTCTTTGGATTTACTATAGAAATCTTACGTATATGTACACACATACTACATTTTGAATAATATATATTAATTGGATAAATATACCCTTATATTTTGTTTTCCAATTGCAAGTGTTTCACAATCCGCAGTTAATCAACACAAAATGCATTATTATATATAATATAATACTGGCATATATACGCCACTTCCAAATGAAATCAGAAAACATATAAAAACAATATTACATTATATATATTATGTATATGCGAATATAAATAAATATTTATATTACTTTGGCAAACATTAAACAACAATTCGGCTGTTGCTCTTACTAATCGACTGGGGCGGGGCGGGGCGGAACTGAGGGCGCTTTGAGTGTGAATTCGGTTCGGTTGCATCTGATTTTTGTTGGTTTATTAATGGATTACTCATTATTATTTAGCAGACTTTGTATAGAAATAATGCTCTTTTGTTATCAAATAACATATATGTATATATGTGTACTATATACGCCTCAAGTTCATTATCATCATTAAGAGAATTGTGTAATTGATATTGGCCCTTTGTTGTTAGCCTGATTTGTAATATATTTTACATTTAACATTTCCAAAGCGATTGCCAGTCACTCCTTTTATTGTATTTTTAAAAACTTTTTTTTTATTCCTTCTTCTTATATATATTTTTTTTGTTTCAAATAACGTCCATTGACCGACACTTTTCAGGGCAATGATATATATGGGGTTTTTACTTTGATCTCGAATGTAATTTCTGAGTATAAAATATGGGCTGTAAACACGCATTCCAAATTCTTAATGAAGTCAAGTTTAATTTCTTTTCGTATGGGAGTTTAAATTTGCATAAATAACTTTGCAGTTGAATTGCCTGAAGTTGTTGAATTTGTTGCTGTTTATATAGAACTATATATTTGACATATAAATATGTATGCGGATGACATTACATAAATCACATTCAGTATATTATAGAGTTTTTTGTTCTATGTTATTTGAAGAATTTTGAGGAGTGCCCTTCGAAGTTCTTACACTTCAGTTCTAACGATTCTTCAGGTATTGAATAATTCACAGAGCCAACGGCAAAGGCAACAACAACAACACGAAAGCCCGAAGCTTGTTTGGTCGAGGCCTTAGCGCTTCTGCAATAATCTAATGCGAAATTTCTCTATTTCTCTCTATTACGATTCAAAACCACGGGAAGGTGGCAAGGTGGGCAGGTGGACAGGTGGACAGGTGGGCAGGTGAGTTGGGTTCGGTTAGGCAGGTAGGTGGAGGTTGCCTCCAGACTCCTCTATTCAGCTGTTCAGTTGTTCAGTTGTTTTCATGCGCGTCGTTGGCCGTACATTGAACTTAGCCAAACGTCGGGCAGGGCTTAGCTAATGGGTTGAGATCTATCTCCGACTCTTTCTAGTTCCCTCTCTCTATCTATCTGTCTATCTCCCTCTCTTTCTCGCGCCGTCAGCTGACAAATGCTATGCGCGAAAAATTGTTAGCTAGCTGGCGGCGGCGGCTGCTGCTGCTGCTGCTGTTGGCTTGCCTGTTGGCTGTTTGGCCGTTTGTCGCTTGAGGCCTGAGACTTGGCCATGACCATGAACGAACCATCGGATCGTTTGGGTTCCGTTGCGTGTGCAATGTTATATGGTCGGTCGGTAGTGACATAATCTGCTGATGTTGAGCGTTCTACGCTTCGAGCTGAGGTTTCTTCTTCTGTAACTGCGCAGCGGATCGCGTGGCTTTTATTCTCTTTTTCTCTTCTTCATATATATTTATATAGAAATATATATACATTTTATTTTTGGTTCGGTTGATTTGCATAAATTGTGAAAAATGTGCCAATAAAAAAACATAAAACATAAAAAAATAGCCAAGAATATGATCAAAACTTTATGTAAATTCTGATGAAAACACAAACGTGTTTATTTCGCAAAATAAACAACGACAAAATATCGGCTAATTGGTAGAATACTTTTTTCATTTTAAGTTTTTTTATTTAATTTTTTTTTTTTTTTTTTTGTAAACTGCTTTTTTTGAGCCACATTTTAGCTACGTTTGCAGGTCGCCTTGTATAAGTACGAGTTTTTTCTCAATATTTTACAAAGTAACTAAGCAAGTGCTGAATAATTTTATGTAGGTGTCAACAGTAATTTGCAGTTGCACTTGGACTTGGACAGCCAGACGCCACAGGAATCAGTTCAATGCAAACTAATTTGCTGAATTTGTCGAAATTATTTACATTTTTGTATTGAATTTTTATGTTTTTTGTTTGTTTGTGGCTTTTTTGTTTTATTCTTTGGTTTTTGTTTTTGGGAAAGCACTCGTCGAAAGCTGTAAGGTAATACCAAGGAAAAAATACAAGTGAAGAAAGCTGAAAAATGATCAACAAATTAAGCTAAGGAATGCCACAGCTCGCGTGGAGCGATGAGACGGGCGTGCGACCCATACAGTGGGCCGCGAGATATACAAAAATGCTCGAAAATTGACAGAACAATTAGAACTTGGCACAGTGATACCAAAAACATGACAATTTCAAAGTCTTAGCTTGGCGTTGAGCTCTAATAAATGTTTATCAAATATATTTTATAATTTATAGTTATTCTTGAAATATTTTGTTAGCTCAAACTATTTCTATTTATTTTTTAAATACAATAAATATATGCAATGCACGTTTCCCTAATTCAAAATAGATTTTAATTTTTTCTAAATAATTAAATTTTTATTTTAGTTTTATAATCGTTTGTGAAATATATTTTAAATTTAGTTAACAATTCCAAAGATCTTCCCCAAGGAAGTGCTTCACTTTTTTGATTATTTTATATAATTATCTTGTGTGCTCTGAAAGGTTTATACTGAAAATGATTAATTGGTCATAAAATAGAAAATACCTAGCCCAAACCTGATGTTTGTCCAGCTCACACACACTCACACAATTAAATCAAATAAGACCCCACAGAGACCACAATGTATTTGCGAAGAAATCAAGATAAAGAGAAGTCCAAATTAGACTCTTATATATATTTATATATATATATATATATATATATATATATATATATATATATATATATATATATATATATATATATATATATATATATATATATATATATATATTTTATTTGGGGTATCTACGTGACTTTGGGCAATTGCCGAATGTCGCCAACTCGCTTTCAACTAGAGGCTCGCTCTGGAGTTGGAGTCAATTCCATTGAGTGTGTAGATTATTGTGGTTTGCGAAAAGTGGAAATGCGAGAAGCAGAAATTCAGCACTTCCTTCTTTGCTGTTAATCACTTCCTCATCTGTGGGGCGACGCGTGCGCCGTGTGCCGTTCTAAGCGCTTCTCACTTTTCCAAGCGGCTAGCAATAATAGTAGTCGTAGTGGTAGTCGCAGTCGTAGTAGATGAAAAAAAACTCGCTTTTTAATAAGAATTCTTGCGAATTCTTCTAAGCACAGATCTCTCGTCGCTCGTCGACTGCCGGCACCATGATTAATATGCAGATACATAGATAGATCGAGTCGAGTCGCAATCGAACGGGGGAATGTCTTCGCGTGTTGGCTGTCGTCGTTAGAGCCGCGTTAGAAGCCCCCGTTCCACCGTTCCACGAGTCGGCTGCTAAAACCGGCTCAGAAACAACATAGCCAACAGGCAGGCAACAAGGCGACAAGGCGACGAGACAGCAAGAGAAGAAAGCATCGAGCAGCCAGAATGCGACATTAGAAAGCATATTATGTAATTTATTATGTAAGCCGAGACGATGGGAAAGTTTTCTGTTCCTTACTCTCAGTTCTCAGTTCTTCTGGCCTTTGTTGTGTTCGACTTCAGCAACGAATTTCACAATTTCTATCCAGTATTTCTCTACACCAAAAACATCACCATTCACCAATAGTCCAATGCGCAAATAAAACTTCGACTCTTTTTTCGGCTTTTGTTTACGACAGCTTAGAGCAATGACGCCTTAATAATATACTCGTGAGGCACAAAAATAAATTCATATATAAATACGTCCGTATGTATGTAGGTATTTTTGCCTATTTCGCATGTTAAAGAAATAATTCAAAAACGTGATAAGCAACAATAATAATTTAGTTCTAGAAAGTGTTTTCGCTTATGCAGAGAAGGAGTTGCTAGAGGGGGAATTGTATTTATTTCTCATTATTCTCATCATATGTTTATTATCTATCATATATCTTTGGTTTATATAGATACAAGAAGTCAGTGTTGTGTCTTATTCGGTGTGATAATATATTAATATATAAATTATATAATACCCACAAAATATAATATATACAAATGATATTTGAGTTTCAGAATATTTATTTGACTGTATTTGCATATTGAATGTATAATAAACGTATGATATGAAAATAGTATATTGATTTGCAGACCAGCAATCAAAGCAATTGCGCAGCTAAAGGCATAGAATATGTGAATTTGAGCAGTATCTGCGTACAGCATCAACGTGTGAGTCGTGGGAAAGTTATCATTCACTGCCTTTTAGCTACAATCTTTGAGGTTGGCAATTGGGGACTATTGAGATCATCTACAGATCAAGCAAGCCTTGTATATCCAGGCCCAAAACGTAACCTTTTCTTTCAAAGCTTTACAGTTGAGACATCAAACATTTGCAGTTGGATCAATGCTAAGTTGACTCACAGACAGTAATATATAAATTAGATACATATTAATTATAAATAGATATAAATTGCATCAACTGTCTACTGACACATAGCAACTATTGGCAAAAGTCAATTCATTATTCGATTCAAATTTGCACTATGCCTGAACGAGTATTGTGCAGTCAGTTGCGACTGAGTTCCCTGTTCTTATCTGATTTTATTCAATTTTTTTTTTTTTTTGTTCTATTGCCCAATTTCTCTTTTCGCAAGTCATAATGCCTTAGGTTTTCTTTTTCATTTAACCTTGAACTGCGGCGTCGCGTCGCTGAGTTTATCTTATCGGAGCGACGAAACAAAGAGTTAAACCCTAAAATGTTCTTATCTCCTACGGCCCAAACACAATGCAAAATCAATGATTAGCGAATCTAGGTGCCAATTTCAAAATAGAGCAGCATTTGAGTTTGAGCTTGCGTTTGAGTTTGAGTTGAGGCCAGGGACCGGTTTGCTCTGGGTGCCGTACGTGAAATCAATTAAAAGCTGAGCGTTCAAGTGTTTGGCAGCATTTGCATAAATTATATAAAGTATTTATGAAAATTTGATTGCGATAAGTAAGCCCCAACATCCCCTCGATCTACGACTCCCCTCGTTGCAGCGTCCAATGGTAATGGCCGTGATACTGTTGCTCGCCCTGGCACTCGTTCTCGGTTGCTACTGCGCGATTCACAGGCAAAAGATCAGTGCGATCTACTTGAAGCCGCTGCTGAAGAACACGCCGTTCGAGGACTGCTACCATGCCACGCCCATCGAGCAGCGCAAGCGGCGCAGCATCTGGGACATACCTGGGCCGCAGCGCATTCCCTTCCTGGGCACCAAGTGGATATTCCTCATATTCTTCCGGCGCTACAAAATGACGAAGCTGCACGAGGTCTATGCAGGTGAGAGCCCCCCACAGCACTCCTGAGCACATTCCAATTGTCTTTCTTCCTCTCTCTCTCTCTCTCTCTCTCTCTCTCTCTCTCTCTCTCTATCATAGATCTGAATCGTCAGTATGGCGACATTGTGCTCGAGGTGATGCCCTCGAACGTGCCCATCGTGCACCTGTATAAGCGCGAGGATCTGGACAAGGTGCTCAAATACCCCAGCAAATACCCCTTTCGGCCGCCCACCGAAATCATCGTGATGTATCGGCAGTCGAGGCCCGATCGCTACGCGAGCGTGGGCATCGTCAACGAGCAGGGCCCTATGTGGCATCGACTGCGGTCCTCGCTCACCTCCAGCATCACTTCGCCGCGCATCCTGCAGAACTTTCTGCCCGCCTTGAACGCAGTCTGCGATGACTTCGTCGAGCTGCTGCGCGCCAAGCGCGACCCCCAGACTCAGGTCGTGGCCAACTTCGAGGAGCTTGCCAACCTGATGGGCCTGGAGGCCGTCTGCACCCTGATGCTGGGCAGGCGAATGGGCTTCCTGAGCGCCAACGCCAAGCAGCCGGAGAAGATAAGCCAACTGGCGGCGGCCGTCAAGCAGCTGTTCATCTCTCAGCGCGACTCGTACTATGGCCTCGGGCTCTGGAAGTACTTTCCCACGAAGACGTATCGGGAGTTCGCGCGAGCCGAGGACTTGATCTATGAGTAGGTATAAGGACACGACATACGGCACCAGCTAGCATCGCAGCCATGACTAATGCGTACTTTCAGCGTCATCTCGGAGATCATCGACAACGAGCTGGAGGAGCACAAGAAGTCGGCGGCCTGCGAGGACGAAGATGCTGCCGGCCTGCGCAGCGTATTCCTTAACATACTCGAGCTGAAGGAGCTCGACATTCGGGACAAGAAGTCGGCCATAATTGACTTTATAGCGGCGGGTATAGAAACGGTAAGGGGGTAAGAGGGGAGAGGAGCAGCAAGAGAGGAGAAGACTGATTCCACTTTCGATTCTCTTTCTCTCTCGCTCGCTCTTTCTAGCTAGCCAACACCCTGCTCTTCGTACTCAGCTCCGTGACGGGGGAGGCGGGCTCAGCCATGCCGCGTATATACGACGAGTTCCGTGAGTACCGGGACACGAACATCCTGCAGGACGCCCTCACGAATGCCACCTACACCAAGGCATGCATCCAGGAATCGTATAGGCTGAGACCAACCGCCTTCTGCCTGGCGCGCATCCTCGAAGAGGACATGGAGCTCTCGGGCTACTCCTTGAATGCGGGCGTGAGTACTCAGCGCCCTTATAGAAGTCGCCTGTCCGATCGTAGTCTCTAAACTCAGGTCTTTCTTAACACTACTTTGATCTAGACGGTGGTCCTGTGCCAGAACATGATCGCCTGCCACAAGGACAGCAACTTCCAGGAGGCGAATAAGTTCTGCCCCGAGCGCTGGATTGACTCCAGCTCAGGCAACTTCACAGTGAACGTGGACAGCGCCAGCATCGTGGTGCCCTTTGGCGTGGGCCGACGCACCTGTCCCGGCAAGCGGTTCGTCGAAATGGAGGTGGTCCTGCTCCTGGCCAAGGTTAGCTGCGATATATGTTTATTTCCCATCTATATAGAATAGTTATCACTCAATTCAATCCCTAGCTGGTGCTGGCCTTCGATGTGAGCTTCGTGAAGCCCCTGGAAACGGAATTCGAATTCCTCCTGGCACCCAAAACGCCGCTGAGCCTAAGGCTGCGCGACCGCGAGTTATGAAACCTACTGATCAGAGGCGTTTATGTTGCAAATAAACACCGAAGCTTAGCATATGTATGTATAGAGGCGCTTGTGAATTGGAACTCAAGAGTTTTCAAAAAACTTTCCTTAAAACCAAAAATTTAAACATGCATCGATTACAGTTGTTTCCTCTGCAACTAATTAAATATATTTAGCCTCTAAGCTGCTGAATGCGTTACATATCATTCAGCTTATGTTTTGTGAGTGCATTAATCAGTTCAGCCTAAAAGCATGCTTTAATTGTTTCCAATGTGCGCGCGTCTTTTATGCAATCACAAAATATATAGATCTATATATACTGAAGTATAACCCAGATATCGGACAAAAAACACACCAAACTGTACATAGAAGGAAAGTCTAGAAAGTAGAGTCGCCTTACATTTATATATATATATATATATATATATATATATATATATATAAATACGTTCCATTGTGTTGTTGTAGCTAGTTATTGTTTCTCTTAAGTAGCGGCAATTATTTTTATTTTTGTGGCCTGTAAACGGAAAGACTGTATTTAAGTTTTGTTGTTTCAATACTGAGGTGGCACCTAACTAACATAATGTATAAAAATAACGAAAACAACAGCAAAAACAACAAACAACTAATTCGTAATGCTCTGTACAGTTAACAAATATGTATTTATTCAAGTTTTCTATTTCCTAGTTTTCTAGCTGTGTATATTTTTTGTTAAATCATAAAAGAAAAGCGAGAGTTAAAAACAATTATGCAAGAAAATAAAGTAAAGACTTTAAACTGTGTTTATAATTATACTGCTGTTTGAAATCGGTTGGGTATTAAATTGTATAATAACCAAAAAAAAAAAATAATTTGTAAAGTTAAAGTTGATAAAACAAGAAATACCCGATGGAATATTACAAATGTCCTTTGCAATAAAAAAGGGTAATAGCTAAGTTCCATTTATCATTCTTTGAGCAAAGTTAGCAACCATAACTTTTGTAGTACCGTCTAACATATTAGTCAATGCTTGCCTCCTAATCATCTATGGTACACTAGTGGGTAATTTGGAGCGCATATTAGTCAGTGTCATATTAAATATGCCATACTAATATTCTACATTTTCATTTGTAAAATGCTTTTGCGATTGATTTGTTTAATGCGAGCTGTAGCAATTGCTCTTCCGTTATCCTAAGGCACGCCTGCCTTCATCTGGTTTGTAACTCGGCTAAGTTGGGTGTAGCTCTCTTATACTTATGACTGTGAATGGGATATTTAGAATTGCCTTTCAAGTTGAGCTGGGAAATATAAGTTTAGGCATCTAATTTCCTTAGCAAAGACATCAGACAGTATCGTCTCTTATATTAGTCAGAGTATGCCTTGACTTGGTTTAAAACTCTGCTAACCGATGTCACAGTGCTGGCTATTGAAGCAGTTTTCAAAATTCACTTTCAAGCAAACCTAAAAATAAGCAATAACTCCAATTGTAAAAGGTGTGAAATTAAAATTTGCAACTCTTAAAAATAGTTTCTATAATGCTTTTTATAGCTATACTAATTCTTGCAGCAAATAACACTTTGGTTTAGCTTTGAAGTTTCTAAACATGTTTCAAGCGTTCGTTCTCTTAGCTCGTTCAATTATGCTCGCTCTCTCTCTCTGTGTGTGTGTTCGTGTCTCTCTCTCTCTCTCTCTCTCTCTGTGTGTTTCTTAGTTTCTCTCTCGTTGTGGGGCTGGGGCTTGGGCCTGAACGGTTTGGGCTCGACGTAAGCTACAACAGTTGACGTTGTCGTGTCGTCGGTTTCAGTTTCAAACTTTCCCGATTGAACGGATTAAAAGAAAAACGAATTGAAATAGAAAATATATATGTGTGCACAGACACACATACCTATATATAAATTGAATTGCGCGCTTCAAGTTCTGACTGTATCTGTGTGTGTTAAGTGCTTGGCTCACTGTAAACGTGTTTAGTTTTGGCTAACAGCATCAGCAACTGGCTGCACTTTTCTGCACCTCTAATAAGTATTAGCCATGTACGCATTTGTATATACCTAATATTTTGTAATACCCACACACACACAAACACACACACACATTTGATTAAAAAACCTGTTTCTGTAAGCCAAAAAAATTTGTTAACATGTAAAAATAGTTAAAACTAACTTTGTGGCAACACGCAAAAGTGCATCAAATGCTATCAAAGCGAGTCCGACTCTCAGTCGGAGTCTCAGACTGAGACTGAGACGGAGACTGAGACGGAAACTGATGAGAGTCGGAGATCGTTGCTCTCATCTATAAGATCTGATGCTCTCGCAGTGCCCCACCCGAAAACTAATTGTTATTGTAGTACAGTAAACAACCAACAACAGCAACAATAAGGGCGTGACAAAATTTTATTGTTGTTGCTGTTGGCCTAGTGCTAATTGTGCATAATTTGAACTGGCTAACAAATTGTTTGTTCTATGATTCACGAAAACTAATTTGGGGCGTGTTTCGAATGCAAATTATAAGCTTCATCTGAGCACTACTTGAGTTGGCAAATATTAAGATATATATGTATATATACATCTGCTACAGTTTGTTCAGTTGTTAGGGCTTCTGTTGGCACAGCGGCTTGGGCACTTGAATAGTTTGTTCTCGCGCTACTCCGGCGAGACTCATTAGAAGAGCATATCAGTTGGGCGATATAGCAATAGCTAGAGATTGACTTCAAAACTACTCTTATCTACATTTTCACATATTTCTATATGTATCCAATGATATGCAGATATATCAACATATATTTTGATCTTTTTCCATCCCTAAATACATAGAAATGTATATCTCTTTATGCCTTGTACATATCTGTCTCTGTCTATACTTTGTCCTTACTCTTCAGACTTAAATATCATCAAGAACGTTTCATACAATTAGAGTTAAGCATTAAAACATTAAATGGAGCCAAATCTGCTCTTATTTTATATTCAATATCTGTTCAAGTGGATTTCAAATTTATATTGACATATTTGTGAATATTATATAAAAGTATTAAAACCAAATATTTCTAAAGGAGAGAATATTTGAATGAAATTATCTAATAAATTCTTATGGCCAGAATAATAATTAAACAGATTCCATTAGGAAAGACTTGTAAAACTATAGATCTTTTTCTTTACCGTTTTATATATATTTATTTCACTAATCGCTATTCATATTCTTCTATATATCTATCTGTCACTACATATACTCTTGAAATAAATGTATTTTAAGTATTTTCTTTGTAGAACCTCCAATATTTATCTAATGAGTCAGCCTTCATAGGAACCTATAGTATTTAAGAGAGTTTCAAAAGAAAGTACACTTATTACTTAGTATGTGTTTTATATATGAATGTAAAATATATATTTTATATTTGATTTATTTTATGTTATTTATTCTTCAGTTCCCATTGGAGCTGTGAGCGAGTATCATGCAGTTGGTTGCAGCCACTTTTCCTCGCGTTGGTTAACAACCTTAGACTCTGGCCAGTTAATACCTTTCCGATGTAGACATTAGCTGTTTGCCGTAGTATTTGTGCAACTATGGGAATAAACACAGTTTAACACTAGCTGACACTGACCTTCCTTTGGCTGTGTCATTGAATTCGCCAATTGGGCTGCCTAGGCAACCGACCACCACTCAACAACCGTCGACAGAGCCAACAGCCAATAACAAATTGCATGTCCAGACCAGCCTAGCCCAAAAGCTATTACAATTGGTAACGTGTGGTGGCGTGGGTGACTGAGCCCGAGACTGAGACTGAGGAATGAGGTCAACAAATCGCGAACTCAGTTTATAGTGCTCGCCCTAAGGCGACAACAGCCTGGCTAGGTACAGTAGGCGCCAATGTAATGCGCCCCTTGGGAGAGAGAGAGAGAGAGACACACACAGAGAGGGAGAGCGAGTCAGTTGCATATGCAATCAAGAGGGAGGGAGAGGGGTTGGGGGTGTAACGCGCCCAAACCGGTTTCTGTGACGCTTTGTCAATACGCTAAAGAAGCATTAGATGCGCATTTGAAAGTGAACTGAAATTATGGCAACTTTTATAGCGGAAGTCGAAGGCGATCAAGATAAAAACAAAGCTGCTCAAGAATGGCTTAGCAAAACAAAACAAAACAACATAACAAAAACAACAACCACAACAGCAACATTGCTCGCAAGTCGATGACCCAATCCTCAGAGAAAGAGAGCTCTGCAGGCCATGCCATGCCAGCCCAGACCAGTTAGAGGGCTGCCCGCCAAGCCCTTGCGCGAGCTGCGGCCAACGGAAAGCGAAACGAGGTTAAGGCACAGTGCCGGTCAAAATATTGGCCACACACACGCACACGCTCACAGCCATTGAGAGCGAGAGGAAGTGCGCGAGAGCGACAGCTTTGTGGTTGCGCGAGCGCAAAACAGGTGTGGCTGCCTCACTCTCCAGCGCTCTCTCTCTCAGTCTCTACCTCTCTCTCTGCTCTGCTTGCAGAAACCCGTTGAACTGGTCAAGAGATTTGTTTACATTATTCAGCGCTTGTTTTGTTTGTTTGTTTTCTTCTTTTTCTTAAGCTTTCTTCCAAAATGTTTTGGCCTTTTTTGTTTTCTGTTTGACTTGGCGAAAAAAAATTGGAAAAAAACGTGAGAAGTTTGTTAGCATCAACACGAAAAGTGTTGTCGTGTCGTTTCCTCAATTGCGCGCCATTACGACAATTATTTCGTCTCGGGTTCTGCTACCAAAAATTTCTTAGCCGCAATTTTCGAGACATGAATCATGCTTAAATGACATAAGAAGATTGGGAAGGAGATGAAGTATTAGGGACAGCAAACATGAGTTAACATCGAATTATAATATTAGTTATTTGTCAGAAAATTTAGAAATATTTAACTATTATTTGAATAGTTATTTAATGTTATCTTTAGATAACGTCATATTTTTAAGATATATATATATATATATATATATATATATATATATATATATATATATATATATATATATATATATATTTTAATAACAATAATTAGTGTAATATTTTAAAAATATAAAAAAAAGTTTGCATTCTTATTTTATTAATATTTAAAAAAATATGACTTATTTACGATTAAAGATTAAATTTATTAGGCTCTTAAAGATATACACATATAGTATTATTTATTAATATGAATGGTCGCCAAAAGTAGTATTTGAGTAGTCAAGCTTTAAGGCAGAAAATGAATATGAAGAACAAAAGCCTTAAATTATCTCTGAATAACTGCATTTGAATGTATATATAATTGTTTTCTCAATAAAACCATTACATTATAGGGTATTTCCTGTTCTACTACATCGCCTCCTTCAGCTGCATTACTTATTGATGGCTCTTTGACAGCACGCAACATTAATTTTCCACCTCAGCATTGTAGAGCCTAGGCACTAGAATGTTTGTTAGTATAACAAATTAGTGTTAACTAACAAAGAATCACACACAATTACCTCCACACAATCCCCCCCTCTCACTCTCTATCTGTTTATCAGTCTATCTCTTACACACACCTTCGAGCGAAAGTTTTTCCCTTTATTCACTTTATTTGGGTGTTTGGCTTCTGGTTTTCCCGTCTGCATTTCAATAACTTTGCGCATAGTTGGCAGTGGGAGTGGGAGTGGGTGAAGCGGGTCAACTCTGTCTGGCATTCTGCCGCCTGCTTCCCGCTTCGGTTATGGTATTTTTTATTGTACGTGACTTTTGCCAATGCAATTAGTCTTAATCAATGAGGCATGAATGAATGCTCCGAATAACTCAACCATGCACTAAAATATTCTCCACGAACAGCACCAACAACAACAGCAATAAAAGTGTTGGCTCCGCCGAGTGTCGCATTGTTGGCTGAGCAGTAATTGTTGACACATCAGCAAAAAAAAAACAGTTGGGGAGCTATTTGAAATGATATACATTTAAGCGTTGGACAGGCTGATTGGCCATTGGCTGATTGGCTGATTGGCTGACTGCCTGACGGAGTGCTGAATAATACATAGCTGAAGCCTTCTGACTTAGAAAATATAGCTTATTTGCACTAGTTACAGTTTAATGTATCTAGTGTTTTGTGGGATTTGTATCTGCATTCATGTATCAGAGAAATATATATATAGATATGGAGTTTCCAGTGATTCTGTACAACATTCTTAAGTCAGCATTCTTCATTCTTTATTCTACACACTCCTTACTTCATACTTCATTCACATAAAAATATATTAATAAATTAAGTATTAGATTTAATTATTGAATGAAATAAAAATATTCTAAATGTTTCGCTATGATTGTGCTAAAAACCTCTAAAAATGGATTTATGAGTTCACTACAAAATTTTAAATTGTATAAAAAACTTGTTCCCTACTCAACCAATTTTTTTTAAATTTCCAATGAATTATTTATTATCTGTATTAAACAATGTAGGGCACTCAGGTTGTTTCTCCAATTTTGCACATTTCGCCTACATTTGCAAACAAATGGAGGAGAGCCTTTGTAGTTTTACCTTTTCAATTACTGCACATGTGTATCAAATCAATTCGAAATATTTAATTAAATTATTACATAAAAGTCGTTGCTTCCATTATGGAAAATACGTGATTTTACAACCAAATGCGGTGAGGATGATAGAACCATAAAATCTAGATCTAAATCAATCTTTTATTTAAAAATCAGTGTAGATCAATTGGTACGCCCAAGGGGCCATTTCTAGTTGCTAAAGAGGCAAAAACTGATCCAGCTGCTAAAACTATTTATTTTGACATAACAAGTTTAAAAGAAGCAGCTATAGTAACCTTGATCTGACGTATAGCTTTGAGTAATTAATATTTATACTTTCAAGCCTAAAAATATATTAGGATAAATTACCCTACTGTCAAGTTAAGAATCGGTATGGGTAAACCACATATATGAGAAATCTGTAGAGATCATTAGCACAGTTCACACTTGCCAAATCTTGTATGTTATATATAATATATGTAATGAATAGTATATACAACATCTATATACTCGTATTTATATATTTTATACCTATTCATTTGGGTATGAGAAGCACATATATTTCATACTTCCTAGTTTCCTAATAGTGTCTCGGTGTAGGCAGTAAATCTCGATTCGCTACGCCCCAGTTGTCGCCCCCAATAGTCTCAATAAACACATTCCAAGACGAGTATATACAATAGCATATATTCCTTATTTTATTTAATTCGGGGTGTATGCATTGACTAACTTACAAATTGTGTTTTCACCTCATTCTTAACAGCTGACTTGCAGCTGGCCCAAGAGGGGGAAAAGTAACAATAAATAATAAATATTCATTCACTTAACACTATACAGAGTATTTTGTTGAATTTAAGTTGGCAATAGTACGTAGTAGACCCCGCTGCAATCAGATTGAGTAAGTGAATTCCACAATATATAATAGACAATGGCAATAGTTGCGACAGTTGAACCACCTGGTTCTCAGCTCATTTGTATTACTGGAATCGCTTAGAGCTGCACCCACGCACGTCCAAAGATGACGTCATGGGGCGGCCCTTAGAAAAATAATCTCTTAAAGCCCATTTTGAGAGTTGTGTAGGAGAGACCTTCCCCACAGCAATTGACACAAATTCTCAGCACATTTTTTAGTGGCATTTAACCACGCTCCACTGCGCACTTGAGTTAATAATAATAAAAAGAATAACAAATAACTCAGAGCCCAATAAGGCAATTCCGTCTTAACATCCATAGATACCGAGGAAGAGCTTTAAGTGCCTCATCGTAGGCAGTTCGTAAAGTAAATAAGTAAATACAAGAAGAAAGAAGAAGAAGTAGAAGAGGAAGATGAGTTACTTGCGTTCCATAGGTACTTGTGATACTCTCCAAGTGGAGGGAGCTCTTGGCTCGACTGCTCCAAGCCAATTCCAATTAAAAATCATTCTTTAATTAATTAATTGACTAATTGCATCCCACAGAAATCTCACGGGTCGAAATGTCGCCGGCGGATGACAATTCCTTTGCCACAACCAATGGCAACAAGAAGGCAACCTACACTCTCATCTCCATCAAAGTTGTAGAGCTGGTGAGTGCAAGACTTTAAATATATATTACATCACTCGAGACATATATACACAATAAGTATATGATATAGTCGAAAGCCACGGAAAACGAAGTCTGCATTGTCAATTGACATTGTTTAGCTAACAGAGCTGTACTTTGTTTAGATTAGTATGTCGTACTTACTTTATCTTTGTTATTGTACCTCGCGATTAGAATAACAGGGCTCTGCATGTCTAAGCTATATGGAAATAGAAAACTAACTAATTCCAGTTGTGTATCGATTTGAAGAAGACGCTGTGGTAATTTATAAGTAAGAGTGAGAAGATGTGGGTGAATATGCTATAATATATAGACATACTAAATACCGACAAGCCACATTCGAGTAACTTATGAGTCGTTTCTTTCAACGCAAAAGATGATCATGATAGTAACCAGTCAAAGTTTCCAGTTTCAGCATCCCAACAAAATTTATGAATAGGCTACACTCAAGTGCTCAGCCAGTAGTGTAGCATAAGTAGCCTAGTACATTAGTTGACTGCAGAGGAGACTTTGACATAGTAGTAGATAGAATATAGTATAGAGTAGTTTAGTAGATATACTAGAGTAGTTTAGTAGATACTGATTGGGACGACGAGCTGCTTCGAAAAATCCAAATCAGTCTGTCTGCCTGTTCGTCTCTCCGACGATGTTCACATAACCCATTCCATTTTTAAAGAGTTGAATGATTGGAATATCAACTCTGCGCTGAGTGCAGGCTATATTCAAGTCGGGCACATTCTCTAATCCGAAATGAAGTTTTCTTCTCAAATTAATGTTCCATTATTTCCTATCTTTCAACTTGAATTCTCTGGCCAGTGTCTGCTGATCTGTTGCCTGGGACTGATCGACGAGCCGGCCACCAACTCGCACTTGCGAGTCTTCATCACACCCAGGGTCATGGCACTTTGCTATGTGACCTTTGGAGCGCTGACCATCTACACGGCAATCTATTTGATTATGGCTCTGTTCGGAGATCTGTAAGTTATATATACTTTATCTAGCTATAAATACTTCATATATCAGTTAATCAATTTGTATTTACTTGTGCAGCACGCCTTGGCGCACTGCGACGCTGTGGTCCCTGGTCGGATTCGTCCTGTATGTGGCTGTGACGGCGCTGTTGTTCCGCGACTGGAGCACCACCAAGGACCGCAACTACTGGCATCCCAACATGCATCGCCTGGATCTGGTAATGGCCTCCGCTTCCATTTCGCTGGTCACCGCCTTGATCTACCTGCTGGACGTGCTACTCACCATTCGCTTTGGTGTGCACGGCGATCTGGAATGACAGCGCATTCGACTCTTCCAGGTTCTGGCCTAACCGGACTGTAATATTTACAGAGCTTAGCCCTAAGAGGTGTCCCCACTCCCCGCTAATTGTTCAGAATATCTGTACCATATACATCATAATTGCCATCAATTGAAAGGAAATGTACAAACAAAGCCCAAGTGTAGGAAATTTTTTGAGAAATGTTAAAGTATCGCTTACAGCCCTTAGAATACGAATCGCGAAACGTTTTTCTAATCTATCTAACATAAGTTTTACACTGAATATTTTTGTAACAAAACAAATAAATTTTAACAGAAAATTATAAAAGTAAAGTTAATTGCCTTTCATTAAGTACTAAGATACGATTGTGTAATTTCTTTAGCATAAATAAATATATATTTTTCAGATTTGCATTTTGATAACAGAGTTTATTGGGCAGCTCTCTTAAAGCGAATTATTGTTATGCTGATTCTGAAACATATCAAATATTAATAAAAAATTCAAATTTCTACAAGTTTAATTAACTTTTTGCTTGAACGATTTGAACAAGGACATTTGAGTTGAATATGTGCCTTCTACCGTAGGATCTTATAAACGATCATTAAAATCTAAACTTGGCTTCCAAGCGATATTTGTAACTTTCGAAATGATATTTTGTAAGCAGTTGCCTTTAGGTTAAAAGCGATTATCAATATTTACAATAGGTATAACGACAAACAACAAAAAAACTGTTCTTAAAACTGATAACATATTAATAACAACTTTTCGAGGAGCTGTCGGACATTGGAA
The DNA here is from genome assembly GCA_961210405.1 of Drosophila mercatorum. Lineage (NCBI taxonomy): Eukaryota > Metazoa > Arthropoda > Insecta > Diptera > Drosophilidae > Drosophila > Drosophila mercatorum. The sequence continues at coordinate 22,146,198 of CAUIUS010000004.1, read as the reverse complement.
AAAGGCAGTATCAAAAATCGATCCTGCTCATTTTATAGAAATTGTAAAGTATTTCTTAATGTCCTCATCGTTCTCGATCATTTTGAGGCTGTGAAACGTGTCCTTAATGTAGCACTTGCACACGTCGCCATTGCCTAAAAACGAACAGAGCAAAATTACAAATTGAACAACAATTTCGTTGAGTTTATTCCTTACCCAGGCTGCCGTCGCATATGCGTTGTGTTATGAGCTTTGCCAGAGCCTTAAACAGCTCCCTGGTGGCTATTTTACGCTTGTAGTAGGGATTGAGCCACTCCACCACAGATTTGCTAACATCGTTCTTTTGCTGATTGACTTGAGGCTTTCTTTTCGCCTTGGAAGTGGACTTCTCCTTTTGCGGCTCTTCCTTTGTCTTCTCCTGCGAGACCGGCGACTTCTTCAACTTGGACTTCTCCAAATGTGGCTCATCTTTACTGGTCGGTTGCTTCTTGCTCAACTCGCTCGACTCCTCTGACTGTGGCTCTTCTTTAATGCTTGCTTGCTTGTTCTTCTGCTCCAGTAATTGTCTCGCAGTCTGAAAGCCGCCGTTAAGAGTCAAAGATTCTTTTTTCAGTTCTGGTCGCTTGTTTTCCAGCCTTTGCTCCGATTTCTTTTCTGTTAGCATTTCGCGAGCAGTTCTGAATTTGATTGAATCTGTGCCCGCTTCTGTTTCCGTTTCCTTTTCGATCTCACTCTGTTCTTTTTCCCTTTCCGATTTGCCGAAATTCAGCTTGAAGTTTTCTCTGGGCTTTGCTAGCTTCTTTTGTGTTTCTGACTCTAGGCGCGAGACACGGGCTTTCCGATGTGTGTCGTAGCTACCATCGCCATTTGCCATTAGTCTGTATTTTCTGTCACCGAACTCAAGTTCCAACTGCTCCTCATTCACAGGACTTTCGGCCTCGCTCTGTTCTGGTTCCAGCTTCACTTTTGCCTCAAGGACTGGTAAGTCCGTACCTATTTTACTGTCATCCCCCTCTACATCCTTCATTAATACATCATCAGCATTCTCTGTTGGCTCTGTTTTTACTGTAACAGGAAGTTCCACTGGGCTCTCTGCTATTTCTTCCTCTTTCACCTCCTGCTTGACTTTGGTAAAGAAACTGGAAATTGACGTTTGCTTGCTTTGATCCTCCTTGAATCCTTTCCGCTCTCGCAATGCCTTTGGCGGCTCCTTCATAGACTGCGGCTTTTGATCCTCCAACTCCTTAAGCTTGCGTTCAAAGTAGGCCACACTTCCGCCTGTCCAGACGCCCTTGGCACTTGTCTCCGGTCGCGGCACATACTCAAGAATCAGAGGCATTAGCACCGTCTTTGCAGTAAATTGTTTAATGCTCGCGAGCTAAGGAATGGAGGTGGTCGTTGGTCATTGACTGAATGTTAACTGTCTCTAGCTAGACTACTCACCTGTTTGGCTAGGGCATGTCGATACATGTTGGCCACACGCTGTTGCCGAAACACTTCGTATTCCAGCTCCACGGCCATGGCCTCGTAGTCATTGTGCCTTAGGGCGCTGCGTGGTTGCTGATCCGATTCCTTTTCACACTTGTTCACATTCGCCTTCAGCGCATCGATGATGGCATCCAGGTATTTCTCTCGACTCGTGTGCTGTAGTCCGCTGATCTTGGTCTCCGTCGATTGGGCCTGCTGCACACGTGCTATTTGCGTGCTTGTCTCTTGCTCTAGCTGGCGCGCTGCGCCCAACTGTTTGCGCAGCTTGAACTGTTCGCGAATAAAACTTTCCGTTTCCTTTTTCACGCGCTTCGCCTGAGATGCGTGACTCTGATCCGAGTCCTGGTCCGAATCATTGCTGGCATACTCTTGGGCTGCTCTTTTGCTGCCCGCGCGACCCCCTAAAAGGCGAAAGTATTTAAAGAGGCTTTAAATTGAATCAAGTCGGGTATGAGACTTACCCTCGTACAGATCGGCGCAGTCCTGCAGCGAAATGTCCGACTTGAAGATGGCGTCCATGCAGAGTCTCTGAAATGTCTCGAGCGCCTTTGTCGCCTGCTTAGGTCGCTTGCACACATCACACTGGGCATTGCAAGCGGGCGTGGGATCACCGAAATAGTCGGCAAATAGTTTGTGCCGGCAGCGCGTCTGCTCACAGAAGTCCACAATTCGCTCGAATTGCCGCAGAGCGCGTTCCGTGAGCATCTCACGATCACCACGACCGCGAGCTCGCTGGGCATCGTTCTGCAGGAGGAAGCGTATGGAGCGTACGTCCTCGCGGCCATAGTAAAGACGACAATAGGACTGAAGACCATCGCGTCCTGCGCGACCCGATTCTTGGTAGTAAGCGGCTACATTTTGGGGCACATCCCAGTGGATGACGAAGCGCACGCTGGGCTTGTCGACACCCATGCCAAAGCTATTGGTGGCGCAGATGATGGGCTGATCCCCACGCATCCACGCCTCCTGCACCTCTGTGCGCTCCGCTGTCTTCAGACCAGCATGGTAGGCCACTGCGCCGACACCCTGCTTCGAGACGCCCACAGCGACGCGCTCCACCTGATCCCGAGTGCGACAGTAGATGATGCCGCAGCCTCGCTTTGCTTTGGGCATCGCCTTGAATTCAGCTTCATCGCCCAAACAATGCTGTGCGAAGGTGGCCAAATGGTGAAAGTCGTCCTCAATAGAGTTCTTGTACACTATGTCGTAGTAGAGATTGGAACGGAAGCTGGGAGTACTGAATTGGGCCACAGGTTGGCGCAGGCGCAGCTGCTTGTAAATATCCTCACGCACCTCCTTCGAAGCCGTCGCTGTCAGAGCCAGCCAAACGACGTCCGGATACTTGGCACGCAGGTCGCCCAGTTTTAGGTAGTCGGGTCGAAAGTCGTGACCCCACTGCGAGACGCAGTGCGCCTCGTCCACTGCGAAATACGCCAGTTTCTTGTGTTTGTACAGCGAATGGAGCAGATCCTGAAAGAACTTTGTGGCCGCTTGCTCCGGCGTTATGTACAGAAATTTGATCTTGGTCTTGATGGCACGTAAGTCCATGATGACACGTTCACGCTCTTTGGTACTCATCTTGGAGTTCAGCGAATCCGCCTGCACCTTGAGTTTGGCCAGGTGATCGATCTGATCTTTGATCAATGCCAGCAGTGGGGAAAAGACGACAGTCAACTGATTCTCGCACATCAAGCCAGGCAGTTGGAAGCATAGCGACTTGCCTGATCCTGTAGGCATCGACACATAAACATCCTGTTTCTCTGCAAGATCAGATATACATTAAGCTTTGTCCGATTTGTATTCCCTTCGCTTACTTTTCACTGCGCATGTGATGGCTCGTTCCTGCAGCTCGGATTTGAAGCCTTTGTGGCCAAAGAACTTCTCCAGCGCCTCGTTTATTGCGCTTTTATCGCCCATAATAATACTGGCACTCAACTCTGGTCTGGCAAAACTCAACAGTAGCTACACATTACGAATAAACTTGGTCCAGAGTGTTGCGTATTTTCCAAACATGAATGCCGCCAAAACAGCTGTGTTAGCGATGGTAGAAGCGTTACTTAACAGAGTAACAGACGACGTTCGAATAGTTACATCGATATACTGTAATCGATAATATTAGCGGAAAAAGAATTAAATGAACTTCTAATTCAATATAGAAAAATATATAAAAATTGTCATTAACATTTATTATACTACAACAGTCAATGGCTACATAAAAAATAGAAACAATTAAATTAGACATTTGCAACACTTTTTCGACAATTCAAATAAGCCGCTAACAACAGCTGACAGGGCTGACGCAACGATAGTTAATTAACATGTTTAAACTTTAACTTTCAGCTTAATTTTTATTAAATAAAATGAACGGCTGAAAATTGTGAACATATAAAGAATATTTCGTCTATACATAAATAAAAATATCTTATTGTTAGGGCCGTTAAAGATGTGTTTTGAATATATGCAATATTTTGTACTATGATAAGGTTACATGAAAGGTATTGTCAAATAGAATGAATATGGAATAATATGTGGTCTGATGGCGAAATTAGCTAACTGGTTTGAACATATTTATTTAGGTTGCCAGTATTCAGAAAACTTTGAATGTGCCAAGTGAATTAACGTATTTGTGACATCACAACTTGTCGCAACTTGTGGCATTGTATCTGTACCAGTGGAAGAATCTTTTAACAGAGTAGTTCATTTTAACATGTCGTAGCATTAACATTATGTTGCCTCATGTCGGGCTCTTTTAGCAGTGTGTTAGCGAAGTGGCTCTCTTTTCGGTTTCAGTCAAATTTGCGCGCTCGATCCGCACGAACGTGTTTTGTTAGTGTAGCACTTCGCATCGGTTTCGTTGTGTGCGTGCTGTGCGTCCGCGAGTGAGAGTGTGTGAGCGTGTTTTGTGCGTGTTTTATTAATTGTTGTTGATACTTTATACATTTTGTTAACGAAACCAAAGAGCACATTACCTGCTGCACCTGCACGTCATAAAATGCACAGTAAGAAAGAGCACCAGCAGCAGCAACTCAAACAAGAGCAGGCAACTGCAATGCCGGCATAAACAACGTCATGCATTACGTTGTCCGTGTGCCGTTTATCTTTGTAAAATAGTGCGTGTGCCGCTCTCCTCTCTCTCTCTCTCTCTCTCTCTCCCTCCTTCCTATCCGTCTCTCATTCTCGCTGACGTTGTGGCCAAATTTATTTACGGTACCACGCAAAGCAAAGTGCAATAAAACCAACAACACCAACAACAACACAGTAACAGCAACACCGAAAGCCGGCAACGTCATAAAATATCCATCGATTGTGCGTCGTGTGATAAACGCGTGTGATTGATTGTGACAAAGCCTTGGCAACATAAACAACAAAGCGACACCAACGGCAACACCTGCAACAGCAACAGCAACAGCAACAAAATGTTTGCAGCGAAACGTTGCCAACGACAAGAGCTACACCTGAGGGATCTGCACTGCAGTTCCTTTAGAAGAACAGCAAGAAATACCGCCTCTTTTGTGATACTCAATAGCCTGCTCCTCCTGCTCCTGCTGGCGACAGCAGCGGAGGGCCAGCTCCAAGAGGGCAGCTCCCTAGCTGGCGCCCATGTAGCCGCACTGGCAGCGCCTGGACCCATTGCTGGTCCGGGCGGCTCCTCCTCCGCTGGCGTGGCTGGCGGCTCCTCGATCATCGATCAGTTCAGCCCCAACTGCAGCGCCGTTTCGCACATCTTCCAGGCGCGCGGCATCGATGCCAATGAAATACCGCAAAAGCCAAGCAATGGTAAGCTATTAAAATTGATCGAAATGAATATCCATTAGGTATACACCTCATATATGTATGTATATAAGAGTAACTTACTCCATATGCATATACATATATTTTTTATGATTATATTGAGATCTACTATGAGGAAACCAAAAAAAAAACCAAATATGCAAAATATTTAACAAAGGAAGAAGAAACTGAATCAGATTCTGAAACTAGTGAGGAAGTAGTTACAGGCAAATTTAAACTCAAATAGGGAAATTTAACAACTGAAATTACCCCACTGTTAGATTAGTGCATGTAAAACTGTAAACTATAAGCAGCTGCTGTCCAAATGTAAATGTTAGATACACAAACTATGGAAAAGAACAGATGCAGTCAACTGCACCCAACTGCGTGATACTTTGTTAATTATATATTGTATATGCTCTATTTATTGATATAAATGTATATATTTACTTTAATACATATTTTTAATTCCTTTATTTTTTTTAAATATTTCTGAATTAGCTTAATACCTTTTTAATTATTAAATATATTTTTAATTTCTTAGATTTTGAGCTAATTTAGAAGTATTTCGCAAATTAAATTAACTAATATTTAAGAAATTACAAATATATATTTAATAAACTATTAGAATATTTTTTATTCATATTTAATTCAGTTTATTTCGCATTAGAGAGTGATATTAGTCTCTTTTATTGATTTCTCTCCCAACTAACTGAAAAAAAACCCAGTGGTTCCAGCTGGTCTAGAAACTTTTTGCTTTGAGCGACATCAATTTGCTTATCAATTGGCCTTATCATGAGCCATGCCCACAGCCTCTTAGCTAACCTACTTACAGGTTACCTGGAAAGACGAGCTGTAAAAGTTCTTCTCGTTGTTGTTGCTGTTGATGTTAGAGAATCGACTCGACTTGAGGTGAGGCGAGGCAAGGTCTTAGCTTTATCTAAACGCTGGCGCTTATCAGCAGAATGCAGAGCAAGAGAATCAATAAAATTTATGACTCACGCAACAAAAGAGGCTGCAACACAGTCTCTGGCTAACTTATCTAACCAAGAACGTGCAGAGACAGAGAGAGAAAGAGAGAGAGAGAGAGAGAGAGAGAGAGAGAGAGGAAGAGAAAGAGAAGACAAACAAAGGAAGGTTCACAAATGCCGACAAAACTCCTGGAGTGGACTGAACTGGATTGGAGTGCATAATTTAAACGATTTCAATGACACCTTGATTAATATCAATGCAACAACAACACCACCGGTGATCGCAGGGTTTGTCTTTACCTGTTTGCTCACTCTCTCTCTCTCTTTCTCTCTCTCTCTCTCCCAGTCTCTCTCTTTGTTCAATTCCTTGAAATTATGAACGAAACGCAACGCAACGCAACGCAACGTGTTGCATTTGACCAGAAGATAACGAAACATTGAGAACGCCGATGAGGAAAGAAACAAAAAACACACAAACAAAAGTAAAGAAAAAGAAGAAAAAAAACCAATCAAGCAACGCTGAAAACCAAAAATAAACAACGCAACACGGCGACAGGTAAAGAGCAGCGCCGAACGGGCAAAAGGGTGGGCAAGCAAAAGGCAGAGGCTGCAACAGTTTACCTGAAAACAAATCAAATAAACGTAAAAACCAAAACGAAACACTGAAAACGAAGAGAGAGAGAGAGAGAGAGACAGAGAGAGGGAGATAAAGAGACAAAGAGATCGTTGGGCTGGTCAAGTTATTGCAATTAAGCGTGATTAATTCAGGCTTTATACAAATTAACTAAAATCTACAAAAGAAGCTCGCGTCCATAGCTCTTGGCCTAGGCCCAACCAACAACAACAGGAGCAACAACAACGAACGGAACGAGAACAACTGTTGTTGGTCAGTATGTAAAAGCGGCGTGACAACATTTTTCAGTCGCTCTGCTCCGAAACAGATTTCTTTGATTTCTGTTGTTGTTGTTGTTGTTTCTTCTTTTCTTTCGTTTTGTTGTTGCGCCAAAGGAATTTCTTGGGAGACTTTTCGTAGCGGACTGGTCTTGAAACTGGTACCCTTTTTTCTTCACCGGACGGAGAGGGGGAGCGGGCGGAGGGAACTGAGCACTGAGCACTGAGCAGTCGACGCATGCGCCAAACTCGCCGCTCGGACTGGACAGTGGAAGCATCCAAGCGACGACGCGACGGTCTCGCTCTGTCCGTCCGTCCGGCCGTCTGTCCCCTCCATTCCTTTTTCCCATCGACTGTTCGTAGACTTATTTAGAGTTTGGATTTTTTATCGCTCTGTTCGTTTTCAAGTTAATTTGCGTGGAATTTTATTTCCTTCTTTGTGTGCGCTGCGTCGGAGGAGGCCAGCCATTGCAGGCATGAATCATGAGCCAGCATTGGCCAGAGCAAGACAAAGGGCAGACGAGAAGGTGTCTGCCATTGAGATTGTTGCCAAGTTATTAAATTACACCTTTGGCAATAGAACGGGTTGCATAGCTCGCATAACTGAGGAAGCAGCGAACGCAAGGGAAACTAAGTCCGAGTCTCTGCCTAATTTGAGGCAACACTTCACTGCTCCATTGCCATTCCCATTCCCATTCCCATTCCCATTCCCATTCCCGGGTCACATGTCGCACATTCCCTTTAGTCTCTGCCAATGAACATTCAACATTCAACAGCTGCACAACACCTTTCTTATGCCAACAGCAACACCAACAACAACAACAGCAACAGCCGAAAGTACAACTGCCACTTAAACGCTTCATTAAAGTTGCACTTCCTGTGCGCCGTGCAATGGCCATTGGAACGTTGCCCCAAAAGACAACATCAAAAAGAGAGAACAACAACAAAAAAGCTTTTGAGCAACCGCCTGCAATCTGGCTGCTGCCGCTGCTGCTGCTGCCTTCTCACCTGCCGCAGCGCTTCGTGGCACTTAGTTCAAATTGTTTGCACAATTTAAGCAGTTCACAAAACATTAAATCGTTAAAAGTAATTCCAAAGACAGAGAGAGAGAGAGAGAGAGCGAGAGAGAGAGAGAGAGAGAGAGAGAAGTGAACAGCAGCCAACTAAATATCTTTACTCACATACGTTCAACATTCTCACAGTCGGAGATACAAAATCAAACATGGGCTGAGTGCAACATCTTCCCTTGGCCCTGCCTCTGCTTCTGCCTGCGGACTTTGCTCCTCTGTCGTCGCCGCTGCAGCTACCTTTGGCAAAAGGAAATTTACAGCGCCGCTGCTCCACTTAGGCTGCAACTGCGGCACTGCGTCGTCGTCGTCGTCGTGGTTGCCAGGGCCAAGCACACGACTATTAATCAGTTTTCAGCGACCAAAACTAAATGGCCCTCTCATTCACTGCCACAAGCCCCTGTCTCTACCTCTCTCTCTCTCTCTCTCTCTCTCTCTCTCCCTCTCTCTCTCTCTCTCTCTCTCTCTGTGTAGTAATGCATCTTGCTCTTTTGGGGCCCTTTTTGCATTGTATTTGCGGCTGCTAACCGCATTCCACAGTTGTGTACCACAGCGAACTGGCCAGCCAGACATACAGCCATCCAAGCAGCCAGCCAGCCTATGTGGCACTATATCATCATTATGCGAAATAATTCCTAAAGATATTGCATTGTTGACCATTGTAAGACTTGGTGTTATATTTCAGCAAAGACTTTGAATAAGAGCAATGCAATGTGTGGATTTTATATTATGGAACGATAATTCTCAAGAATTTGACTTTACTCGAAACTGACAATAGAAAAATATCTCGCTTATTTATTTATGCAATACCAAATTCTCTTGGATCATAGCAAAGTTTGATTAACTCTTCAATAGTAATTATATTTTTATTTATTGTGAAGTACAATTTTTACTAGAGATTACCAAGCTGAATTCTCGAGTAATGCATGACTCAAGTACTCTACAATAAATATTAAATAATGTATATAGTACAGAAATACTAGAAAGTAACTTAGCTTAGTTTTTTTTTTTTTTATATTAAGTGTATTTATATTGAGATAGTGTCTGTAGAGGAAATGCTTGCAAACTGATTCCATGGAAATACTTTAGCTTTATTAATAGGTCCAATAAAGATTATTTTGATTGGCTTATCACTTTACTGCCAATAATATTTGTGTTTAAAGGTAAATGCAACTTGTTTTATTTACGTTAAGTTCATAAGGATTGTTTACTTTTATAGTTTAGATAAATCGAGATTTATCACAAAGAAATAGAAGTACTTCCTGTTGTATATATTTATTTATTTTATTTATTATTATTATTTATTTATGAAACTATATTTATTATATTGAAAATTTGGTAAAGTTTAATTGAAATAATATATATATATATATATTTTAAACACATTATTTTAATTTATATATATTTATTTAATATTATTATAATATGTATATTTATATATTATATATGTATATATATTAAATAAGTTTTTTTAAATATTATATATTATTTTTATTATCATTAAATATTTAATTATTATAATAAATATAATATTGTATTATTAGATGTAATATAATATAAGATTGTGTATTATTATTATTTATTTAATTTAATTTTGTATCTATTATTTATTATTATTTTATTTTAATTTAATAATTATATAATTAAAAGCGCCTACAGTTTCTGTGAGTAAATGCTCTATACTTTATATATAATTTTATTCTAAAGTGTCATATTGGTCGATCCTACACACGGTCGAAACGTCCTATCTGCCCAGGCGTGCAGAGCTATTCCCCGACCTGGCTATTATGCTAAATGCTACAAAGCCCATATTTAGTAGTTCCGATGGACTATTATCTGTAGTCGGCATATAACTTTGTTGCTGTGTGTAGTTAGTTTGCTTTTGCTGCTGCTGTTGTTGTTGTCGCTTGTTTGTTTGCACGACTTAATGATTCATTTGACTAGGCTTCGTTGAGCAGCCAAGGTGCAAAGACGGAGCTAAAGAGCCACTAAGGTACTGAGTGGCTTAACTGCTGCTTTCAAGTACAGCTAACAAGGGCCACATGGAGCTGATAATGATGGAAATGGGAATGGGAGTGGGGCGCGTAGGTAGGTCTTCGAAGTCTAGTCTTAGTTAACTTAACTACTTAATTATCTGTGAGCTTCCACTCGCCGCTCAAATGGACCGACGCCACTTTGCCTATGGGGCGCCCCTTCCATGGCCATTTACTGATTATTAATAAACATGTAAAATGTAATTGTTATTTGGAGCTGCCGTTTTGGGGCGTGGCTAATTGGCATGTTGTTGTAGATGCTGGACCACATTATGAAATTGCCCAAAAACGATGGCGAGGCAACTACATAATCGTCCAATGAAGCTGAGCGTGAGAAAATGTTGTACCTCTCTCTCTCCCTCTCTATCTCTCTCACCCTCTCTCTCACTCACTCTCTTTCACTCTCTCTCTCTCTCTCTCAACTTCTTCAAATGCAACAATTAAAATGCATTTTATGCGCATAAAACATGAAACATGGACATGGAATCCATGGCAGAGCATTGGCTGCTCCCCTACTCTGCAGTTCCTGCTCTTCGGGCTGCCGCCGATCCTTGCATGTTTCGGAGGTGTTAAGGCAGCGACCAAATTGGTATGCTGGTAAACGAAACCACCGCAGAATACATGAGGCCAAGTGGAGCAGGCAGCGGGGCTAGTGGGGGTTGCTACCACCAAATCGGCAAAGCTGGCGGCATCCCGAAGCACTCCATATATGAGAGTCACCGGTGCCCGGTGCCCGGTTCGGTATGAAGGAATGCGCCAGCCAGCTTCAACTTTGGCTGCAACTCCAGAGCAGAAGAAGAGAACTTGTTTAAGGAGCTGCTGCTGCTGCTGCTGCGGCGGCTGCTGCTGCTGCTTTTGCTGACGCTAAAGAAATTTTTACATTTCATGCTACGATCAGAGAGACCAGACCACACAGGGAATGGAATGGACATTGGACAATGGGCAACTGCTCATATCTTTGGGCATCTTCAAAGTGGCCACGTTTGACCTTTTTGTTGCTGCTGCTGCCGATGTTGTTGTTGTTGTTGTTGTTGTGCTCTCACACTGGGAACCACTGAGCACATCAGCGCGGACAGGCCCTTGAAAAATATGCCGACCGTGTAGGTTCTTTATGGTCTTGTCTCGTCTGCAGCTCGTCCTCTATACCCCTCTCTCTCTCTCTCTCTCTCTCTCTCTCTCTCTCTCTCACTGTGTGTCTGAAAATATCTTGAGCTACAGTCTGTCTGGCTTGAGGTTGATCCGTTTTGGTTCGTAACTATTTTTGGGCCCCGACACTTGTGCCACAGGGCTCTCTGACAATTAAGTCGTTGGTCGACGTCTTCTCAGCGATTCCCTGGGCTCGTTTTCATTTTGCGCATGGCGTCTACTCAGCATGATTCATTCTAAGAACTTGGCTGACGAAGCTGCTTTTGTTGTCATCTTTTGTTTTGATAGCGCGCGCGGTTTTCTTGTCTTATGTCCGTCGTTCGCCCTCGCTCATTCACTCTCTCACACTCGTATTATGGTTGCGAAATACTTTGTCCAGAACACTTTGTCAGTGTTCCGTCAGCGTCATCAACTAATTGCAATATTGCGAAATTAACAGTTGGATGTGTGAAGCAAGCGAGATAAGTTCATTTTGTATCCATAATATTGGGCAATTTATGAGAAACTCACAACTGAAAGATGGAAAGAGCAAATAGGGGATCTGGAGAAATAATGCTGTACAAAGAAATAGGTTTTGTTTACAAATCTACTGTAGAACATCGACTGATTATCGGTTATGGATAGTAGACGCAGGATAAGGGACTTTATTCATTGATTGCATATTAAATCATAGAGTTTCTGCTAACTGAAAACTTACAAGGAATCTCTTGGGTGAAGATCACTTTCAGCTATTACGAAGCTTTTGGCACTACTTTGTTTGTGGAGACGCCATGCTTAGGTCCACTCGAATTCGTTATGTTTGCAGACTTCTAGTTGGTTACAGCAACTGCATGCTTTAGACACCGTCATCCTCGTCTGCTGCTGCTGCTGCCTCAGAGCAAACACATTTGCTGCCCAGCGAATTTAAGAGTTGCCTCTGACCAATCGAACACTTAAGTGAGCCCAAGCTGAGCCGAGCTGAGCGGAGTGTCTGGCCCATCTGAGTATGACGAATGTTAAATTGCTGGAGTGATGGGGCACGATTCAGTGACCCGTCCCCCCCGACTGCGTTCTGTAAGCTGGCGGAACATTGAAACGACCTCGCGTTGATTTAATTAGGTCACATGGAAAGATTTGTTAATTTGCGCCACCTACTTTGATGGCGTGTTTGTTGATAAACTCGCCGACGACGCTGAGCTGGCCATGCCATGCCGACTATATTCCCGGTGTCTTCTGCTTTCCTACTCCTCTTGGGCAAAGTGTAATTAAAGTACAGCATATCTCAAGCCTACGTGCGTAGCTAAAAGTTCATTAAAGGCCGCGCAAAGTCTTATCCCGACTTACCCATCAAAGGTCGTTTGACACAGTCAAGTGTTGCTGTGAAACTGAGTAGAGTCGAATCGAAAACGGAACTGAGACTAAGACTGGGAGTGGGTATGGGAATGAGAAGGGAATAGATTCGCTTGCGTGCCTTAAGCTGTTGAGTTGAGTTGAGTTGAGCCTTAGGCTGTAAGCCGCTCAGTCGTTTGCTCAAATAAAATGCAATTGCCTGCTCGGGTTTCAATTTTCTACAGTTCGTTAAGAGGCATCCCGGCAAACGGGCCTTGGGCATCATGCAAATCTCATGCTTAACCTTGCCCATTTGTTTTCGCCTAATCTCGCAAATAATGGTTTTCAATTAGTTTGCTACGGTCCAGTTACTGTTCCAGCTGTGTTTACATTTGGCGTTAGCTCGAGTGAAAAATTCCTGCCGGACAATGGCCAGAGATTGAGCTCTCGTCTCTATTTCAAGCGAACGTTTTGCAAATTGTAGATGCTCTCCATGGATATGACGAAAATAAAAGATATACCTGATATACCTAATGGCAAACACTCCCTAAAACTTAATTTCATTCAGCTGACTGAATATGTTGACAAATCGTTAGTTATCGTCAAGCTTGGACTTGGCGCATTAAATACACATAAAATCGTGCAACATGAAAATTAATTTTTATTAAATATGTACAATGCTTGTTATGAAATATTCAAAAAGCCCACACGAATAAAAAAAAGTTATAATAAAAAAGTAACAAAAGTGCCAAAGTGTCAGCGGTCATAAATTCGTAAGTTTTATGACTGAAGCTACCGGAAAGCCAAGACCAAAGACCCAAAACCGAACACTCAAAACTCACGACCGACCCAAAGACCCAACAGCCGCACTGAGATAATGTTCGGATAACAAATGAAAAAGAATTTAGACAAGCAACTGCCAAGGTAAATTTGATATAAGTTACAAATGTGAACAGCAGGCCGAAGACTTAAATACTCTATCCCAATAGGGGAAGAAAGCGAAAATAATTTATATGAAATTGAAGGCGTTTTAATAAAAAGTTTATATAAATTAAATATATATTAAAAATTTATTTAGAGTATGCATATATGACAGTTGGGCTTATCAATATGTAGACTAACGTAGAAGTATTTGTCATTGATCAAATTTGATTATTTTATAATCTAATATAGTTGAAGTTAGGTTAAAGTGGGAAATATTTCGATACCGTTTGTATAGCACGATTTGCCTTTATCTTCATTAGTCCTTCCGTCATCATCTGGAATAAATTTCATTTATACTAAACATTTGAGGTCAATTTAAAACCCATTTCATGCAAATTTGCTCATCTAATTCACTGATTTGTAACACGGTGCATTATTATATTCTTGCTCAGCATCAAATTTTAGAATCTCTAGATATACTATATGCTTTCTTAAGACTAACTTGTCGAGAGTTTAATGTAAAACTTTATGAGGGAAGATATATTTTATAATACTGCAAATATATTTTTTCCATTCTAAGGCATCTGGAAATCTTCTTCAATAATAAATGAAATATAAAAATAAAATAATAATAATTATATATATTTATAATTCTTTCATGGTTACTCATCAGATATCATGTATTAAATCAAATAAACCTAGAGAGCAAAAGAGAAATACCCCAATGTAGAGTATCAAAATGAAATCATATGCTTAGAAGTCAAGAGCGATAAATTGAACAGACAACAGCCCACACGATGCTGGCTGGCTGGCTGGCTGGCTGGGTCTTTGGTCATAGCCAGATGATATGTATGATGATTTGGATGTGTCGTCGTTTGTTGCCGGTAGGTTAAAACGATGCCACAACAAGTTTGCGTGGACCTGCTGCCCACGCAGCCAAAAACTGGAAATTGGCAACCGAAAATATCTCGGTTCAGGTTTTATAATGGCGTCAGGGAAGCGCCAATCTTAATCAAGCCATAAGCCTTAATCTTATGATGATAGATGACAAATAACAAGGCTTCCGCATGTGCTTTGATGAGCTCGCAGCTTAAAGACTCCTCAGTGGAGATGCTCTGCGATTACAACATTACAGGGTAGAGCACATTTATTTGTCTGCGTTTTCCTTTTAATAAACTTTCAATCGAATCTCTGCCAATCGCACACATAAATTACGTTCGGGTCGACAAATAAAGACATTTCCGGCATATTTGTTAGCTGCCCCCGCTTCCAGTTCATCCTCCTCCTGCTCAGGGAAATTAGTCTCACAAACAGAAAGTTGCTGACAAATGGTTTACAATTACAGTGCGAAGGGATATGCGGAAAATGAGAATAAAAATGAAAATTGAAAGCAGACCCAGACGGAATGTCCTTACACGACGTTATATGAAACCGAAAAGTAAATGTAATGATAGTTTGCTTTACCATGTAATTCTGTGTGTGTGTGTGTGTGTGTCCTTATATCTCTCTCGGTGAGTGTTTCATCTGAGTAACAGTTTCAGTTTGACGTTGCCTGCCAATCTGTATCTCATGGATTGCGCATCGCCGTCGACGTCTATCGCACTTTTATCAGCTGTTTGTATTTGTTTTGTCTTTGCACTTGCAACATTTGCCGAGTTCATTGAAATCGAATGAAAGGAACCACCAGGAGAAATCTCTTTCACCCCGACACGCTTTGTACTTTTGCCGACTGTTTGCCTGTCTGTGCCTGTCCGTCTTCCCCTCTCTTTCTCTCCCTCTCTGGCTGTTTCTCTCTCTCTCTCTCTCTCTCTCTCTCTCTCTCTCTCTCTTTCTCTGTTCCTGTTCATATTCCGTCTCATTCTGTTCAACGCCGCTGCCTGTACCTGTTTCACAGTTGAGTGGACTCCGCTTCGAGACAGCAGAGCAGGCATTCTTCATGGCATACACATACCTAAAAATATACACTCATTTCTATAGATGTATATGCAGATATATACATATATCTTTCGTCGGCCTTAGCGTAGTAACTCATTTCATTCATGGCCGTAAATTATGCAAGGATATATTCAACTCAAAATGCTTCTATGCACAGCTTTAAACAGCAAGCATAGAAAACTATTTTTGAAGTCGCTGAAAGTAATACCAAGAAAGGGAGAGAGAGAGAGAGAGAGAGAGTGCGAGTACGAGTACAAAAGTTCCCTAAAAAAAATACAAAGAAACACACTTAAGTAAACTGCTGACGCTCACGATCGATCGTCGAGGATCATTGGATCGCAATTTAACTGCACTTGAGGCTGATGAGGCTCACCCAAGTGGAAATCGAGGCGAATTGATGCGTTTCATTAAAACCGTTACGAGACGCGTGTCTCGCAGCTATTAAAGAATCGGGCCGGGCAGGGAGAGAAAAATGTAATAATAAGTACCGCTGGGACTCGGAGAATGGCATGTCTTCGAGATCTTAGGGCCAGTCGCAAGGCGTCTCGGACAATGCTAAATGCTTACGATTTCTGATGCTCCACTTTTTACAGTAAATTGCCAGAGATTTTGACTTTGTTTTCGCTCAATGATGCCGCCGAGAGAAATCAGGGAAAGACACTGCTGAATGCAATTTAAAAAGGAGCAATGTCAGCAACAGCAACATAACAACAAGGGATATACATTGTAGAGAAATCTGATACCTTTATCAGATCCTTATGTATCCTTATGCACATCCTTATGTATCAATAAGTGTTTACTGAAGTTATTCAAATAGATTCAATATTGATTACTTTGCCCGAAATATACATATATATTTATAAAACTAATCAAATTATTTTATAATCAATTTTCGCAATTTATAACAGCAACAATTAGCTATTTGTATAGCTTATAATATTTAGTTGGCAATATTGGCATTTGGCTACTTCCCGAATCCTTTGAAGAGAATTTCTGAGGTGAAAATTATTTATTGTAATGTTAGCCATGTGCTACCCAGCTTAAGCCTAAACAAACTTCAAAGTGCATAGCCGAGACCGGTAATCGTCTATGCGGCTCTTTCCCCGCTGACCCCTTTGGCTAAGTTGGCCCTGCTGGCGAGCCTGCCTGCCTGGCACGTCAAGAGTCGGAAACCCAACTTAAACAAAATTCACAGACAACATTGAAAGTCGGTGGCAGCACTTTACTCTTTGCTATGCGGTAAGGAAATGTAAAGTTGAGTGTGTGTGTGTCGGTTGCGAGAGTGTTCGTATGTGTCTACAACACCTTTTACTAAGAAACAACAACAATTACAGCAGTCATCACCTTTGGTGGTTTCTGTTGTTGTTGTCGGCGCCTTGTGAACCTGCAGAGCTCCGCGTCGTGGTCGTCCAAAGGTCTAAAGACTACCTAAACAGCCAAAACTGCAGAAGTCTTCTTGAAACAGAGAGAGAGAGAGAGAGATGGAGAGTGAGTTGTTTATTATCTTATAGCTTGCAAGTTATAAAACAAAGCGTCAATTGACTAAGTATTCTCCGTGCCCTGATGCAATCATGTTGCTGCAGTCCGAACTCTCTGAAATTTACATAACACACACGCAGACACATGCACAATTCACAGAAGCCGCTAGATGGGTGAAGGTGGACACAGTAAGGCTGAGCTCCAAAAAGAGGAAGTGTAGAAGATAATTTATAAGTCATATTTGAGATAAGTTGACTTATAAATACCAAAAAGTCAGGCAATCAAATAGTTCCACCCGAAACCACATTAGGTAATCACAGATCTTAAAGTTCAAGTAAAACACGGGGAGCATAACAAAAGTAAAGCAATCTTAGATCTCTAAACATGATCTCTATGCGAAGCTTTAATAAACTCAATTTAAAATAATTTTCTTTTGCTCTCTTTACAGGTAAGTCGAAGACCTGAGTGCGCTAATTTAATGTAAGTTTTTTTTTGTTGGTATTTTTAAATGTTTTTACCCCATTTCCTGTGCGCCGGTGCCTCGCGGTCTCCGCCTCGCACGATCCATTAACAAATCAAATAAATATTTTGGGCTGGCGGCATAAGAGAACTCCTCATAACAATTACTCGCTGGCCGGCTGCCCGGCTGGTCGACTGGTCGGCTGGATGGCCTCCTCCTCCGGGTTATGACAGTGGCAGCGGCGTCTGCAAATTAATAATAATCAAGCCAAATTACACAATGACACGCACTTGAAGTCTTCTTGCCTTCTCTGCCCGTGTCTCAGCTTGTCTCGTTTCGTCTCCTCTCCTCTCTGTTTCTCGTCGGCTGTGTTGTCGGGGGTCTCGTGGACTCGTGCGAGCGCTCGACTATCAATTAGGCACATCTTTCAATCAAGAAACAACGACTCTCCAAAAAGATTTGTATGCCTCTCACAAAGAATTAGCGCTAATAATTAGAGGCCAGGCGAGAGACGGGACGAAGTGACAGACTCGGCCGGTATAGAAATATTTTTATAAGATAGGCATCTTCAATTATGAACATCGTACGCCGACGCGCTTAACACATTTTCGAGTGGCAGCAAGAGTCGATGTTTTTTTTCGTGTTTTCCTTTGTCAAGTGCACAATAATTATAGTTTATATTTTTAGATTTATTTGGATATTTCTTTGGACAGGTGTACCACTTTGTCTTGGCCCATAAAATTTGGTAGCCTCTCCCTCGGTTCCGCTTCCCTTCACCCTGTTCAGGCTGCCCTCTAAAATTTATGTTAATCTACAGCTTGTTGCATGTCATGCCGCAAATGTCGCTTAATTACGAGGATCGCGCCACTTGTGCCACTTCTTCTTCGGCGCACTAATCATAATCAGCATTTTTTATATTATTTATAGCTTGATAGTTCTTTTGTGGGTCGTTTTTCGCGTGGCATGTGGAAAATGTTAATTAAATTGTAATTTATGTGACTGCAGATAAGTTGGCCGAGTAAATGACTCAGGGCAACTCTGATAAGCTCCGAAGAAGGCAAGAGCTGTAGATGTGAGTGTGCACGGGGAGCAAATAGTGTGAATCTGATAGGGGAGAAGGTGGAGCAAATAGCGCAGCTCGAAGACAGATGCAAATTTGTATTTAGATGGAGGAAGTCGAAGGGAGTGGAAGATGTGAGATTCTCTAGATGTAAAATATCTTTATTTAGCTGCATTCCCACAACCAGTATATATAATATATTTCAGATATATGCATGACTCTGCAGTCCAGGCAATTATGATGCTAATTTGTCATTTGGGGCCTGGAGCGTGCGGCATGACATTCCATTCATTAACAAATTATGCAATAAATGCAATCAAACAGCAGCCCGGGCTAGCAGCGATACGTGCCAATAAAACTCGTTAGCCCAGCTCATTCCATCCGAAAAGGTATCCCAGCGCAGTTTAATTCCAAAGTCCTCAGTCCCAGCAACTGCCACTCGCACTTAATTAAGAACTTCATTTAGCACCTTTGCGAGTTGGTTAGTTTGCTGGCTGTTGGGTTCGGAAGCCGGTTTTTCGGGACCTGTGGTACTCTGGAATTTTATCGCGCTTTGCATATCGCCTCCGACGTCCGACGTCTGCCGTCTGCCTGCTGCCTCTGAATCAATATTTTGCTTTCTCACGCTATGCTACGGGGTAGGAGTCGTCGTCGAGTCGAGTCGCTCCTTTGGAATGCATCGAGCACAGTCGGTGCCACAGTTGGCAACAATTTTGCCTGATTGCACCATCCAGACCTCGTTCTACTCCACATTGCAGACGCACTCGCAGAGCCAGAGTCACAGTCGCAGTCAGAGTCAGAGTCAAAGTCCCAGTCCCAGTCTCAATTCAGGCTAAATGGTATCACATGTCGACGATGGAGTCGTTTGTTCCTACTCGAGTGCATTTGCATAGTAACTGCACTGCAGTTTTTAATACCCTTTTATTATGGACATAAACTTTCGCATAAAGTATTACAATGTTAGAAAACATGAAGCTGGCCAGCTGAAGGCCATAAATTAGGTAAACTTTAAGATCAATTATATGCCTTCGATATACATATTCAATATTATCTGATGGCTGTCATTGTAGGGTAGTCGAAGTTCGCAGTCGCTTAGCTCGCATTCCTTTAGCTTCTTTTTCAAGCAGCTGCCTCGGCATTGCAAAGCTGCCTGCATTTGATGATAAATAGGCGTAAAGGTAAAAAGCCAAAACGTGAATGCGAATTTCGTTTCGGCTTGAGCAATGTCTACATACAATTCTCAAAGGGGCAAAGAGGAAGCAAGGAGAGAGGCCTCTTCCTCTACTCAATGCTGCCTGGTTAAGGTGGCAGGTGAGCCAGCCAGCCGGCAGCGGAACTGAGCGGCTCTCAAGTGCAGCCCAAAGGAGGCGGCATTCAAGTGTTTTGCCTGGTGCTCTGCTCGCTTGGTTCTTGTTCTTGTTTAATGCGCTGGCATGTGTGTTTGTCAACCTACACCAACAGCAGCAGCAGCAGCAATAGCACCAGCGACAGCGACAGCAGCTGTTGCCGGCAAACATTTGCCTTCAAGGGGAGGCAGGCAGCAGACAGTAGGCAGGAGGGAATAGGCTGCAGGCATTGCAGCCATTCAGACAGCCAGCTAGCCAGCAGGCGCAAGCGCAGGCGCATGGCTATATTTCATTACCCACGGCCTACTCCTCGACTGACACTGAGACGTGGCCCGAACCCGAACCTGGCTCTGAGCCTGGGGTACTGTTCTGTTGTCACCGTTGCTGTCAGCCTGCCTATATGCAGTTGGGCATCTTTTTTATTCGCATTTGCGTCGTAGCATTTGAGGCATGCCTGCCTGACTGCCCGACTGCTGCGTTACCTACTGCTGCTAGAGAGCGAGCCAAAGTCTTCTGCACGACTCTTCGTATGCGCTACTTGGTGGGCAGTGGCAGCAGCAACTGTGTAGGATTGGCGCAGATAGCAAGTTACATGTCTCTTAAATACCCACATGGTACTTTTGGATAGGTGGATAGATATTTTTGATTCTGAAATAAGATTTTGCTGATTCAATAAGTTTTTGTTGATTACAAGTATTTAAAGGGTGTCAGCAAGAGGCGTTTCTATTTGAAATGGATTTGAGCTCCTTTCTATGCGATTCTCATAACCAGTAATGAATGATTATGTTACAGAATTAATAACAGCTCTTGGTAACCAGTATCAAATATATCATATGTAAGGAAATGTCCCAGGTACCTAGAAATCATCGATTGAACTTTCCTTTCTTCAAGCTGTCTTCTGTACATCAAGCCATGTGTTGTTTCTGCGCCTCTCATTGCGATTCTCATCAAGTAAGGTGTGCTTCACACTCAAAAAGCGCATTAATAGTTCGACCTTAGCTGCGTTTAATTTTATTTCTCATATCTGCGGCTGCCTATCTATGTGTATGTTGCAGCCAACGAGACAGGTGGTCACAGTGGCATAGAAGTGTCCCAGCCCGCTACCCCTGCCGCCATGGGACGAAACCTTTTGCCACTCGCAAATAATTTCCATAGCAGCGCGGCGACAATAAAAACGTGGAACATGTCGCGTTTTTTTTTAATATTTTTTTTTTTTGCCTTACGCGCATCTGCAAATTAAAAACGCATTTTATTTTATACAACACACAAGAGGCAAGAAGCAGCCTATGGCTTTGACAATGGCACTAAACACTGCACAGCAGAGTTGAGGGGCAACACGTATGCATGCATCTGTGTGTATGTGTGTGTAGTAGTAGAGAACATACGTATGTTACATGTGCGCATTATTCATGTTTCTCTATGCGTAATTATTGTGAAATTTGTTACAAACTTTTCTTGTCGTCTGCTTGCAACGTGTGTGCAGCTACACTTTAGACTTAATTGTTAGCTGTAGGATACATGACAACAACAGCAACACCAACAACAACAATAACCACAACACACACTCGAGAGAAGAACAACTAGAGAGGAGCCCTGTTGAAATCAAAGCTTTGATGCCGACACAAACAGCGCCGAGGATGGTGATGATGATGACGCTGGCGATGATGATGATGATTGTGTTCCAGAGGATGATGCTGCTGATGATGATGACAGGTAGCCGAGTGTTTAATTTATGTCTTTTTAAGCACTTGCCTTCTCTACATAGTTAGAAAAAAGATGAGTGGAGAATCTCAAGAATTTCATACACACACCAAGCGAATTTTCTCAGTTAGTTATGCGACTTCTTCGACTTCAAAGTGTTCCATGTGTCTACAAGGTAATCTTGGAGAGCTTGGGGATATGTTGTGTTTGGTTTAGCGCCAGAGATCTGTTATCTTTGCATCTAACACTTCAATTGGCGCCTGTTAAGCCAGCTCTATCTGAACTGCCTTTAATTTGCTTTCTAATCATTTCCCCGAGCCATCGACGACTCGCTTATCGGCTCGAGCTTCCTTTCATAAAAAATAGAGTGAAAACAAACACAGCTATCAATGACAACTGATCTTTAACCCAAATCAAAGCAACTTGTTAAAACTTCCGTAGAATTGTCAACTCTCTCTATATACATTTATGATTTATTTCTGAGGATATTTCTAGCTGATCCCCCAACTTCAGCTAGTGTGCCACTTTCCCTTCTATTTTTGGGGCACACAATTTTGTGATCGATTTGTGCAAACAAGCCGTCACAACCAGCTGATAACAGTATATATATATGTATATATAATATAAATAATTGATTAAGTATCGGGCGTACCACATATTATCAAAAGAATGTTACGATTGATATTCTAGGCACTATACTGAGAGTCAATTCGTGTTTATTTGGTAGCAAGCACACTTTAATATATATTTCGATAGATATTGTCGAACTCTAACGAATAAAGGAGATCTGTTTCTATACTTAAATATACTTACATTTACCTTAAAAAGTGATTATAATTGTTAGGGCATTTGGCTCTCTGCCTATGTATGCATAAGGTAATATTTTCAGTCCATTCAAGATTTATGTGGTCGAGGAGACCGCACACAGATTAGATTACTGCAAATTGACACATTTTCAGTTGTCTTTTCGAGTCTTTCGGCCGGCTGTCAATCAGCTCGGAAAATGTCTCAAATGGGGCGCAGCTCTTGAGTCGATTTGCTGCGCTGCGTTGGCAGGGTCCATTAGTTATGGCATCGGTTGTGTTGTATTGAAAAAGTTAGAGAGTTTCCCCGACAGCAGCCACACGCTCCAGCTCATTGTTCTCTCAGCTCAACAACTCTCATGATGCGTTACGCATTATCCTTTTCTGGCCTTTGTTATGGTTTTAGTAACGCCTCTTCCTGGTAACCCGACTACCTTTTTCCATATACTCGTTCCTATATTATATCATTTACTTTTTGTGTTACAGAGATTCTGTAGAGCCGAGCTCTGATTAGCACACACCTTGGCCCAGCTGCCTTTCCATCAGCATATTGCATGATTAGGACTAATAATCCCTACAGCCATTGAGTGTGTGCGCCCTTAATGGTTCGGGATTCGTTCCCAGTTCCAACGGAGGAGGCGTGTGTTTTTTGTACTTTTTGGGCGCAGCGGAAACCAAATATTTGGTATAAGTGTAGAAAAATGCTTTTAATGTTAATGCGTGCGATATCATAGAGGTTTGATTAATGTGTGTTAGATTGTGTGGGATAAAACATAGATTACGGACTAATAAGTGGGATGACCTAGAAAAGTACTTTTTGAACAGGCACTAAAAGTGCCCCGGACACGGTTCAGTGCTTGATGTCTGGTAATATACTGGGAATATACTATTTATTTGCGATAATCATACAAAAGTAGCTAACAACGGCTAATTGGCAAAGATCAGAGGCTAAAATTGGCAAGCCAAATATGCGAAAATAAGCAAAGCGTGTATAGACTACACAGCCCAACAGGATTGAGTAACTGAATTCCCATTAAGCTTGATCAAAATGCAAATCGGAAATAAATAAAGTCGCGATAATTTGTCCCCCGCTAAGTCGAATATCTCAATAATTCGTAAAAGCTTCTGTGGCCTTGACAAAAAATCATTAATTCATAAAAATTCCGTATATTTTGCTTTCACAGTTTATTTAAAGTATTTTTTTAAAGGTAAACACTGTGGAATCCCGATTATTCGAAATGGCAAGACAATAGTAATTTTATTGTATTTATTTATATTTACATTTGTTTGTATATAGTTAAATTTATGTCTTTAACATTTGCTACTTAGACCGCCAGACGAATAGATAGACGGACTCGGATGCAGAGCTTCTCACAACTGAGATTCATCCACTTTTAGCTTATGCCTTGCCTTATCAATAGTAGGAAGCACATTTATACAACATTAATTCATATGAATTGGATTTTATTCGTTGAACACAAATGACTGAAATGCGCGAATAAAATTTCTGGGAGCTAGAATCAGCAAGGTGTGTTGAAAGCATCTAATTGGTAGGGTGCCAGCCATATGAAGTCAAGCAGATGCTGTATAATAGACGAAGGTGTAAAGTGATCGCTGGAATAACTACGAAGCAAATACGTCAGTTTCAGTGTTGACTTTTCCGAATCTCCCTTTCCACGGAATGCTTTTTCCGCAAAACATCATTGGGAATCGTTAGGCACAGCTGCGGGCAATTGGTGTAAATATATTTATATAAATATCATTTTGTCTGTTTATTATATTGGCCAAATGAATTAATTACCTGTCTATGGCAATAAATGCGCAGAACTTTGTTCGTGTTAACTTCAGATGAGGGTATATACAGAATTTTGTTGCTGCTTCTGCTTTCGGTGAGTCAGTTTTTGGAGGCAACAAAACAATGTAGCTCTGTTTACATTTCGTTAGCAACAATAACAATAACAACAATTTCTTCTTTTTATTTGATTTTATAATTGTCGAGGCTACAAGAGGAAAAAAAGTGTTAATGGTTTTAATCGGATCTTAAAGATCTCGCTCGGGGAATGTTCTGTTAATAACACTAAAAATTTGCCAAGTCATATCCTAAAGCATCGCCATCGCCGCCTCGGCTCACATCATTGGCTGTTATTAGTGAGATCTTATCAGTGAACCTGTCCCCAGTCGGAATCGGAGTAAACTCTGGCTTGGCTCGGTTCGAGCCGGTTCGGCTTCTACAACTCAATTTTGTTGTTTCTTCGTGCATCTGCTGCTGCGGCTGCTGCTAGGTCTCTGCTGGATGCTGCGGCTCTGTTGTGTGAATTCCACTTTGAATAGCCCATTGATTGTGTGCTATAAAATATTTGTCTATCATCCAATCACGTCCGGTATTTGTATCTAGTTTCTTCTCTTTATTTCTCATTCTCGACTTACCTTCGCTGCCTCGCAAATCAGACTCGTTTTTAATGGCTTTTCAATTGAGGCGTAAACTCGTTTATTCATTGACTGCATTTTAGTTTCCTTCTTTTTTCTGTGACATTTCTATCGTGAGAGCATCCAAAATACATAGATCGTGCCTTAATTTCGATGAGCTGTCATATTTTTCATTATTTGTGCGGCATTGCTTCATAGATTCCTTACAAATGCATGTGTTTCAAAAGGTTCATCCTTCTCTATTGATAAATATCCACACATTTCCTGCTTCCTCTCTGTCTTTTGTCTCTTTGCCAATTCCTTAGAACAAACTAATTCCTAATGTAAACTAACAACTGACTTCTTCTAGCAACTTCTTTGCTTGCCTCAAGAGTCAAGTGTCTGAGGGGGTAAATAGTGGAAATAATAACTAGAATTGGTTTTATTTTCTGCGAATTGTTTCTGCATGGCTGCCTCAGAGCCTCCACATGGAGCATTCGTTGGCCTTTTTCCTTAACACATCTTCCACATATTATGGCTTATTAAGGGTCTGCAGGCTTAATTAACTAACACCCAGGCAATCCATTGGCCAAGGCGTAATACCAACGCTAATTAGCCTACCAGCACGTACGGCAATCCAAACAGAAAGCACGTCAATGGACGCTGTCGATGTCGATCTATTGCCCCCACATGCATGTCCAGCCCGGTCCAACGCCCAGTTACAGTCATAATTGCCAGCAGCAAGATAAATGCATTGAACCTGCTCTGATCTAAGCTCAGCTCAGGCGCAGGCTCAGGCTCTGCCTCTAGCCGTTGCTGTGGCCGTGGCTCTGGCTATTTTATAATACCAACACGTTCAAACGTCAATTAAATAAATACAAGATACCAAAGCGTTGTAAACGCCCCAAAAAGCCAACTAAGATCTTCGCCTGGCGGTCCAGACTCAAAGTCCCAGGTCTGCGACTCAGACAGAGGCAGAGGCAGATGCAGACACCCAAGCAAGAGATTCATTCAGCCCAAACGATTCATAAGTTCACGTTGCACGAGGAATGCGGTGGCTGGCGGCTGGTGGCTGGTGGCTTGTGGCTGTCCGCTGCAGCAGCTATTTTTGGTCTAGAACGAGTTTTCGAGTTTATGTTTCGTCTGTGGCTGCGTCTTCCAGTTCCACTTTGTTGCAAATATTTTAATGGCAGCTTCCTGTGGTCAAAACTCTTGGCAGCACTCGAAACGCTCTTACTGATTAGTTAGGCACTCTTAGCTTGGCCCAGCTCAAGATCGTCTCCAGACTCAATATGCCGTTAATTGGTTGAGCACATACGAGAGTGCGTAGCTGGAGGATGTCGTCCAGAAATTAATCAAAGTGCTCGAGGCACAAGTGCCCACTCCCAGAGAATGCTTTGTTTTTCTCTTTCAGTATTTATTTGCGCACTCAATTAGTGGCTGGCTCAGCGTTCTTTGTTCTTCTCGTGTTTATTTGCCTTTGGCCAGCCAAGAGAGAGAGGCAACTGCGAGAGGAATGCCCAATGAAGCGCTCACATCAAGTGAGGCCGGGCCGGCCGTCTGGTTTGGCTCTGCGCTTCGATTTCGCGCATTTGATTTGCCTGACTGCCTGCCTGCCTGTAAAATGATAAATTAAAATTTGGTCTATTACTCAGGGGCGTGACTCTACGCCCAGTTTCTAGCCTAATGTCGGAAAAGCGTTCATTGATTTTGAGATTTTAGAGTTTACTAATTGTTTATGCGCCATCTAATGAATTTATAATTTTTTCAGTATTTTTCCCATTTATTATTGTTTTTTTTTTTTGCTTCTCCACTTTAGGTAAATTAATTTGACACAAATTGCTGGGCTGCACGGATTTCTGGCATTGACGTCACAAATCAGGAAACTCTGAGCTGTCGATAGTTAATTGCCCAATAGTAAAATATATAGACTATGTCTTAGAGTTGAAATTTATGATATAATATCTCTGATATTTATCGATATAGTTCAGCTTAAGATTGCTGAAAACTACTTTTCCATTTTCTTATGATGCCATGAAGAAAATAGAAAAAATTGAAATTTCTTGGAATTTGCGGCCAAGGGAAATCTCTTTATTCAGTTTTTGGTGCGCACGATTCAATTGAAATCAATTGCCTTTGATTGCTAGTGGCAACACGATGCAGCTGGCCTCTGCGGCTCTAGCTGCTAATTAATGCAACTGCAAATAGCGCCTAAACACTGAGCAATTCGCCAATAATGCGCCATAAGAGAAGCCAACCCACTTCGATCTGCTGCTGCTACTGCTTCTTCGACTCTTAAACGCCTCTAAACAAGCCGAGCAATTTATTAGCAATAAATTTGCGTTTGTTGGGGGGGACAGCCACAAAGCAGCTTGTGGCAAACGGCAAGTGGCAAGTGGCAAGTGGGCGATGTGGCACGCACGCAAACTGCAATTGTAAGCTCCATTCTTGATTGCTCGCGATCTGCATTTTAATTTAAATAAATTGTAGCTCGGGCACATGCTCCAAAGCCTTTAGGGATTCGGACCTTATGTGCAGGAGTGAGCAGCAATTGCTTAAAGATTTATCTTCGTTTTGTAAGCTGCCAAGATATTCTAGTTAAAATTCTGTGTGAAACATGGAGATCTCTAGAAATACAATAAGCTTAAGCGATTTGATTTTGAGTAAGAATAGAATTGGCTATTCTAGTTAAATTTACTGTGAAAAAGATCACAAATAATACAACTCCAAACTTGTCAATCGACATATAACTGTGGAAAATGGTTAGATACGAGTTCTCAGGATTTATGAAGAGCAAGTTCGCTTTTACACAGATCAAATACTCCCTTAGCACTTCATGAACAAACAATTATATAAAAAATTTATTCATTAAATAATTATAAAAGTTAATAAGCCATTTTCGATACTTGAGAAATTAAAATAGAATTTCGTGCTTAAATCAAATGAAAATTGCTTTAATCGGTTTGCAGTCACACATTCGAAATTTAATGAGAAAAAGGTTAAGGCAGATGTTTTCAATTTTCTGTTGAATATTTGAAATTTTGGAATTATGCTCTGTTGGGGGTCGCCGTGTTGCAGCAATGAAGCCATTGGAGACGACACGCCGCATCGAGACACAAAGTTTATTTGGTGTTTGCAGTAGGCAGAGAGACAGAGAGAAGGAGACAAAAGGCAGACGGGCTCACACAGTGCGTTGATAATTAATTAAATCAATAATCGATCGTAGCCAAAGTACAACAATAGAGCAGAGACACAAAATGTTGCTAGAAATACACGGTGTATTTCAAATCCGAATCCATGTGGACATAATCAAGCGAAAATTCCAACAAAGTTAACACACGCTGTGAAAAATGCTGCTCGACGAAAGAGGAAGAGAACGAAAACAGGTAGAGAATATTCATTGAGAAGGTGGGAACGAGAGGGGAGAGACGACAAATTAGGCAACGCTTGAGAAGAGTGCAGGTAGAAAGGATTCCGAGTCGTTGCTAATGTTGCGTGCGACATAATCCTGTTAGAGACGCGTGAATGAGAAACCCAAAAAAGCAACAACACGAAGGCAACGTGCGAGTGGCAAAGCGTCGTATGAGCAACTTTTGCATGTGACAACATAATTTGTGGGATTGGCTTTCAATGATGATGATTATTAATCATAATTTGTTGTTGTTGCTGTTGCTGTTGAGTTTTTTTGTAGTATCTGCCGTTGGCCATTCGGCTGGTCAGCATATTTAATGAGGTTTATTTAGGCAAATTAACAGCGAACAGGCGGCTGTGTTATTGCTGCTCTTAATGGCTTTTATATGACATTTAATAGCCGCTGAATGGCATCGTAAATATTTGAAATTCGAAATATACGAGAATTCCGTTTGCCACGGCGCATGTCAAAAGTCAGACAGTCGCGCGGCTCACGGCTGAGTTCGTCACACACTTGTATTGCTATCACTTTAAGAAACATTATGTTGTAATCTTTATAGAGTTGCAACAGCTTCCAAGCCTCGACGCGACTCGAGTCAACTCTGAGACCTTTGTCGACGTTGTCGCCCACGCATCGCTTTTGCCTGAGGCATAAATATGATTATAGGGATTATGTGGTATCAGAGCCGCTTCATCGCTTCGCCTTATAAATTATATATAATGACAAGTGCACTAAACTAAATAAATTGTGGTCGGGGTTTAATAACGTAATTTCTGGCATTCAACAAGTGGGCGGCTCCGCTGAAATCTTAAACGATTTATAGCGCACAGGGACGACGAAATTTGTAAGAGACAAGAGAGGGGGCGGGGTATGGGGCGAGAGTGGAGCAGCAGCCGCTCTTGAAAACTGTCAGCCTCATTAATCTATTGTGGTTTATGGGCTGTGCAGATGCGTGGATGATCCCAAATTCATTTGGGGTTGAATGAGTCATTACCGAATGCGGAACGCCCGGAATTTTCAAAATTCTCAGCTGCTTTTAGACATATTTAAAAGCTCCGATGATGCGTAGCCAATTTCTACATTTCAGATATGAAAGCGCAATTTTCAACCGAATAATCTTGTTATTTTGGATATTCGTTGTTTTGTATCGGTCCTTTGAAGTTCTGGATTAATTTTTCTTTGTCACACTTGCTCAGAATATCAAAGGGTCTCCTTAAGTGCAAACAGATGCTGGTAGAAATAAATATACAGTTTATCATAAATATTATGACATCATTGTTGCCCCAATGTAACGTAAAATCCAAATTAAAGCCTTGGAATCAAGCGTCATTCGCTTTTAATGCCTTCTCTTTGGTCTTACTGAGCACCATTATCAGTGCCTTCCTTGCTTTGCTGCTAAGTCACAGACTTTAGTATTAACAATATTTTAAAATTTGTTTAATCAACTAATTGCATTTTGCTTTCTCAATTTATTTCTCACTCCACATAAAAGTCTAACGAAAATGCTTACTCAATATTTACAATATTTAAGTAATAAATACACGCACACACCACACACCACCCCACCTCACCCCTTCATTTCCCTTGTTATTTATACCTTTATTTATAGATCTACTTTCCATTTATAGAGCCATAAGAGCACAGTTAACAAGCCAACTAGTGAAAATCATTCAAGCGTTGCCACCCAGATACTCAGATACCCGTCTATAGCTTGCAAAAGATACAATCTATTGCTCACACAGTGTAATGTCAATTGCAGTTGGGCAGGGGCGGGGGTCGGCTAGTGGGGAAGGTATCGAGGCAGGAAACCGCAAGTAGACGCTGCCATTGTTAGCATCATTTAATGTGCTTTTCAGTTTATATTTTTTATTTTTCATCGGATATCGATTACAATATTTCAGCTTGTCATTTCGCTTCGATATTTTTCGCTTTTGCTTGTCTTTTGGCTTCATTTTATTTTTTTTAAGGAAGCGCAACTTCATTTTACAGACGATTAATCTCAGAGCCTGCGAGCAGCGACTCGAAAGGCTTGTAAATTTATCAAATTAATTCATTTTAAAGACCATTTTCCTTTTCCCCAGTATATAAATGTGTGTGTGCGTGGCTGTGGCTGTGTGCGTGTGTTGCTGATGAGTTTTCTGGCTTTTTCATTCATATTTTTACAAAATTGCTTTGCGGTCGCCAGCAATTTTGGTAGCTTGCTGAGCTCGACAGCAAATTGAGGAAATCTCTGCTTTTATGGCTTTTGCGGTTTTTTGTTTTTTTTTTTTTTTGTTTTTTGCAGTTGCGGTTACAAAAGGGTTTCGTTTACGGCTGGGTGAGAGCTGGGAAGCAAACTAACCAACCAGCCAGGCGGCCGACTGGTACAGTGGCACTCTGGCTGGCGCAGAGCTCTCGAAATGGCCTAAATGCTTTTTATGGGTCCAAGCACATTTTTCAATTGTCGTCGGCGTCTCAACTTAATTGGGCCACAAAATTAAATAAAAAATGCTGCTCGTGTTGCATGCTGAGTGACCAGAAGAGAGTTGACAGCAACACGTCCTCACCGTCACCGTCCCCGCCAGCGCGCAGCTCTCCTCCTTATCGCTATTGCAGAAAAAAAGATTGCACTGAGTGCATGAATTTAAGATACCCTGTAACAAGCTTAAAGTTGAACTATATGTATCTAGAAAAACCACTTACTCTCTGATTGATTTCCTTTCAAATATCGGTATTCTCAATGTGAGCTCTCGATACTATGTACATTTCTTATATACCCTGTTCAGTCTGCCTTTACAGGGTACAGAAAGAAAAAATTAAACTCCATAACACGGGAACGTGCTTTGAATAACTCCACAGTATACTTTTTTTTAGATTTTTTTTTGCACCAGTCACCGCTGTAAATCTCTGTCGCGCGGTTTATCTCGCGTCCAAAATCGAATTTAAATCCAAGCCACAAACCAGGTCCAACATGTTTCAATGACTTTCGATCTGGCTAAGCGGCTCGTTTGATAGCTAAGCTCCTCGACTTTCCCTCCACCTGCCGCCCTGTCCATGTCTAGCCGTCGTTCAATTTGATTTGTTTGATGGTGTGAAAATTTGGTTTGACTCCAAGCTTTATGGTCTGCTAAATTGTGTCTTTGGTTCCCCATGATATATGTATATTAAAAGATTTGCAGATAGATAGCTGTATCGTTGAATCATAATAAATGAATGCTTATATATTGATTAAGAATGAGTATTATATACAATCGAATCGAGATATATCCGGAGACTTATCTTGAATATAATGTCTCTAATGAGCCGTCTAATTGATATCAAGTGCGATCAAGTTTAACCCAGTTGGCACTTTTTTATCGACAGCTGTTCCAATTACGAAAATAAAACCAACTCTGTGCCAGATATGGAGCTTTTGTATACAGTAAACAAAACAAAGCTGAGAATGTAAACAGCGAACAGGTTAACCGAACACCGATGACCAGACAATTGACCAGCAGCACACAGCTCCCTCCAACCCGCCACTCCACGGACATTGCCAAAAAAAAAAAAAACAAAATAAATGCCATTAATCAAATTTTATTGTTTAATTAATTTCGCTTGAATGAATGCCGCATGGAGGATGGCAGCAGGTGAGGGCGGCGTGCAGCAGGCAAAGCAAACAAATAACCGAAAATAGTTGCAAATGGCATTCGATTCGAATTATTTCAAAGAAATTCAGCCGCAATATTTGCTTACTTTTTCGCTTGACATTTATTTTTGTGTGTTGCCCTGTTAAAGGGTGAATGGATGCGGGTATATAGGCATCGTACATTAGTATGTAACAGGCAGTTAAAATATACTATAAATTAAATTAAGAGATTTGGTCATGGGATACTCCTCTCTCGCTCTCTCTCTCTCTCTCTCTCTCCTGATACTTAAAGTGTAAACATAAATAAATGTATATGTTTTTAAGTATTTATTTATAAACTTTAATAATAGAAAAACAATTCTTGTAATCTACAATTTCAATAGCAGTTGTCGCTGGATTTGTTATAATTATGAATATTACTCATATGTTTATTTATTTATATATTTTTTAGTACTGTAATAGATATAGAAATATATATACAAATTTATGGAAACAATAATACTATTAGCAACAACAACAACAATTATAAGTTTGCAAAGATTTTGATCTGATTTGAAGTCAGCTCTGAACACGGCCTCGCCCCTGCATCCCACTTATAGCTAGAAATAAATAATAAAGATGTTAGGTTTGGTATGTAAATTATGTTGAGCTCGTGAACATACAAATACACATTCGCATGTCAGGCACAACCAGATGATATCTGTATACATAATTGTGTAAAATTCGATTTTGGTTCAGAGTTCGCTCGGCAGATGTTGCTGTCTGCATTGGGGCTTGAATCGCCCACATGCCGACTTACCTCATCTTTTCGAGCATTTCACTGCCAAAAAGGGGCAGCAGTGGAGAACTATGACAGCCATAGGAAAACTCAGCTACAGCATTCAGTTTTCCCGGCGGCTAATTACGACTCATAAATATAGCTGAGGCAGCAACAAGGAAAATGTTGCATGCTGTGTGCTATTTTTGAGATCTCCGCCTTCGTTTCGTTCGCTCATGTTCATGTGCATCGTGGCCTGATGAATTTTCGCACATTTGCGCATTGAAATTGTCACTCAGAAAACTGGCAGTAAGGAAAACGCGCTGATTGCCAGACATTGCAAAGGGCAGCAGGAGGGGGGGGGGTGAGGAAGAGGGCAGCTGCAACAAAAAGAAATTGTGAATAGAGCAGCGCCAAAGTTCGCAACATTCGTCACTTCATCAGGGCAAAAGGTCTCGGAACTCCACACCCAAACTCAACCGGGAAGTAACAGAGGTAACACCAGCTCCTTTACAAGCTGCAGCTTCTAACTCCTTGCTGTGTTTATGTTATGCTACAATAAACGTGTTGGCAGCATAAACATCTGTTCGCTCTTCAGACCTCTCGCCAGCCCAGTTTGCAGTTGAGTAATTTTAATTACGCCTAAAAGAGCCGACCGTATGTATAGAAAGAAATAATAAAAAAAAAAAAAACGAAAAACAAAGAAGGAAAAGTACCCGAGCCAAAGTGAAGGCGACCCCGGGACATGCCGTGCCGTGCCGCCCGTCCGCCATCCACATCTTTGCCTTTGGCATTTATGCAACGACCTGACTCGACACGTAATTACACACAGCTCAGGAATCGGAGGCTTTCAAGGGGCTGGACAGAAGGTGGAGCATGCTAAATGTTGCATGCACCCGATGCACATTAACAGCGAACGCCTTTCCTTAGTTTGCGCAGCTGCCCCAACTGCAACTGCGGCAAGCAAGGAATGCATGTCAAAATAGCAAATTCCACAATCACTGTTGCCTCACCCAAGCATCACAGCATCGCAGAAGTGAAGAATTAACCAAAACTCTCATCTTTTCAGCAAACAATCTTAAGTTTTCTTGTTTCTTCAGCTGTTTGGATTTATTTGTTGAATGCAAAAATCTGTACAAATTAGACATAAATATATGCCAAAGTCCATTAAACTTGTAGCTGGAAGTATTTCGAGCGAACTTATTTTACAGCTCATTTTAAGACGAAAGCTAAGCAAATAAATAATAATAATGCTAATTAAAGAAAACTATTTCATTTAATGGTTCTATGACGCATATTAATTTCATTATTTCATCTTTATTTTTATTGAGTATGTAAACATAGTCGTATTAGTAATCTTTAGAGCTTACGTATTTTAATAATATATACAATCAAAAATATTTATTGTCAATGTACAATATGTCTGTCTTATGTTAATATATAGTCTACTTTCATTTTTTATTTGTAGACATATATGTATAGGATAGATCCTCAACTAGTGAGCCACACTAATTTCTAATCTAAACACAAACATCAATTAAAATTTTCGATTTCTCTGCATCTCTCTAACAAGTTAGAGTTTACCTTATTTTCTAAACCACATGCTATCAAACATCTATTCTACAATGAAGTGCATGTACCCCATCTATAAAGATGAATGTTATGAAATTGTTCTAAAATATTTTAATATAATTTTTTTATTCCAACAAATCTCTAATCGATCTACAATATATTTTATGGCATCCATCCAGTGTATAACAGGTCGATAGAGTATTTAAAGTTCGGCGTGTCATGGGTAGACACTCTTTCCTGTTTTTCTGTAGTATCAATTAGTCTAAATAAATATACAAATTGCACTCGCCAGATATTGTGCAAGGTTTTCCGCCCAGACAGGCGGGAGGTCCAGGGCTATAAAATTAATTAAGTGCGACTCAATGCGAGCAGGGGGAGCAGACGCCAAATATTTGTTCTTATTTTGTTGTTATATCTTTAGCTGTAGGCTAAGTATTTGTTATTCTTTTGTCTGGCCGGCGGGTGGCAATTGAGTTATGTATTGAAACTGAAAACTCGAGCTTTTCGACAAATCTGAAGTGCAAGTGGCATGCCCTAAATAGAGAAACAAAAGCAGCAGCAGCAAGCAGGCATGAGAAAGTAGCAGCAATTACATTTTGTATTAATTAAGCTGATGATCCGCTTTTTAATTAGCCATATTTAAGATTTTCCTCATGCTGCGCCTGACCCAATTCCGGCTGGCTATAACCAATTTCGAGATCGTAGTGGCAGCTGTTGCACCACACGTAAACCTGAAGTTTTCCTCCATTCAGATTTACAGGCATTTGTTTTTACACTTAATAAAACGTAGTCCGTAGTCCGTCGAGCCCAAAAGCAAAAACTCAACCCCTTCAACTACTGATTCCAGTCCGGGTGGTTGCTTGATGGGTGGGTGGTTGGATGGCTGGGTAGTTGAGTGGTTGGTGTGGTGCGGCCTTCGGCTCGTTTCGGACTCTGCTGCTGCTCTCGCTTTGCTGTGCGCCTAATTAAAACTCATTACCATAAGCATAAACTGAAGCAAGGAGCAGTCCGCAAAATGCAAACAAAAAGGCAAAAGGGCAGGCGGAAATTGAAGTCAAATTAAATGAGCGGCCCGAAGTCAAATTCAAGGGTTTTTTAAGAGATAAGCTCACGGATTGCTCAACCTTCTTCTGAGCTACGCGCTGGCTGGGTCGATGCCTGGTGACGTCTGGGGAGGAGTTCACTTAATGCAATTTCCTTGCCAGACGGCGAGGTCGACAACTGCTTTTTGGGGGTTAGTTGGCGTATCGACCATTTTGTTTGCACTCCGCACTATCCTCACTAGACAAGGAAACCGCTGTCCCCTTTCCCCCGCTTGGCTCCAGAAGCTGTTCGGTACATGCAGCAATGTGCAACCCTATTGAAAGTGAAAGCTTTGTTTCCCATGCGTGCAACGACCCCTTCCGACGACTGGCGCTCTCTCTCGCATAGCATGCGCTCTCACCATTTCGTCCTCGCCCCTCTCTCTCTCTCTCTCCCTCTCCGAGACTGGCCGTCAGTCTGGCTATCCATTTCCCTTTTGCACTGTGCAACAGTTGCCGCCAGCTGCTGTTTGCTGGGCGCCTGTTAAAGTTGCCGCGTCGCATTTTTGTGCCAAGCCAAAAAGGACGAAGCGATGAGTGAGTTTTGCTCTCTCGTTCTGTGACCCTCTCTCTCTTTCTTGCTGCCTCTCTATCTCTTGCATTGTTCGTCTCGCTCCGCATTATAGTGGCTCATTGAAACTCAACTCAAAAGTAAAGTTTGTTCGCAGCCTGCGAGCAGCAGAGGGGAAATTCAGTGTTCGTTTCGGCTTTTGGGGGTGTAGACGCTTTTAGTTGTGTCCTCTGCTTATGTCTTGTTACATTTGCAACTCTGTTGTTGTTGTTGTTCGTGTTGCTGTTTCCTTTGTTTGCTGTTTGTTGGGCTTTTCACTCGCAAACTGTTTTCAAATGTGGCCCGCTTGCGCTTTTATCTGCATGAAAAGAGAGAGAGAATGGGAAAGGGGGAGTGTGACTAAGAGAGGGAACAGGCTGAATAGGCTGAATGGCAAAACTTTGACGGAATGGAAATGGAGCATTTGGGAAAAGCATTTCTATAAAAACTTTACTCAAAATATACTTTCATGTATTAAAGTCATACAAATTCAGGATTTTAAGCCACCAATTTTCATGCCACCCATTAAAGTTACTTTGTTGAGTATGATAAATCTGAAGCATCTTTAAATATATACATTTATAAATATTAAATTTGATAATATCATATATTCTAACCTCTCTTCGGTTAGTTTGATTCGCTGAACTTCGGGGTCAAGCGCCAGAGTGAGTGTCTGTTGAGGGCTGCTATAGATGCTCAGAGGGAGGTTGCGTGCCGCAAATATAATTTCGCTGCCAACAGGCATTCGTACTCATAGAACACTCTAACTGGGAGTAACAGAAGACACCTGCTGGAGCACTCTGGGTGCCCAGCACTGGCTCTCCCCTTGCTGTTATCTATGCGAGAAGCGTTGCTAAACTTTCGCACCCTTTTAACATTTTTGGGCTGCCTTAGGGGTGGCTGCCGTGTCCCGTTGGTCGCCGCAGGAGTCGTTTGGTTGATCGTTACAGTAAATCATTTGAAATGAATTTCACTCCGCTGCTTTCACCCCGGCAACTAAGTAAATAGCGTGTGTTCAACCAAAAACAGCAACAACAGCAACAACTACAATAACAACAACAACAATGAGAACATATGACCCAGGTTTCAGCCAGGGGTGGGTGGTTAGAGAAATTGCTTTGCCAGCTTACTTTTTATCAAGCGCAAGCTGGAGTTTTCTATTAGGCATGAACAGGGTGCTTTTCCGACGAGTCAGCCAAAGGAAGCAGAGCACAAAAAAATGCCATATCGTTAAGTTAAGGTCATTTATTATGTTCACGACACCTTCCTACCGCCGCCTGCTGGCCACATTTGGTATGCGCGTGTCCCCCGCCCCCTTTGTT
Organism: Drosophila mercatorum; assembly: GCA_961210405.1. Taxonomy (NCBI): domain Eukaryota; kingdom Metazoa; phylum Arthropoda; class Insecta; order Diptera; family Drosophilidae; genus Drosophila; species Drosophila mercatorum. The sequence goes on along the minus strand of CAUIUS010000004.1, from coordinate 22,109,128 downwards.
GTCTGTGAGGAAATTATGCAGCAATTCATAAAAAATAGCAAACGGTCCACCCTAATGTTATTTTAACATCGATTTTCAGCAACGATTTATCGATTCTAAGTGGAATGTGTGGTTAGACTTGGCATTTAATGATGGGAATTTGCTGCCTTCAGCCGCAGCTGCCTTCAGTTAGAGGATACGCTTGAAGGTTTTCTGCCAGGCTAAGATACCACTCAGTTTTATCAACTCTCAGGCAACAATTCAATTAACTGGATGCCAAGCAGAGGAAAGCATAGCTCAGCCTGCTCCTTCGCATTAGCCATGCTAGTCACAGACGCTGTCAGCCAGTTAATGGAAAAAGCGACCACAATTGTTGCCGTTGGTAACGAGCCTATTTAGATAAGCAAAGGCTTCCAGTTGCCCCACGCTACACTTAATTCATATCTTGTGCAACATAACAATTAGTGCAGGCCATAAAACCGAACGAACCAAACGCCGCAGCCCTTCCCCAAAACAGAGAGAACTTTATCTACATGTCTGTGCGCTGAAGGGAAGCGCAACTGAACCTCGCATTGTTTACAAAATGTGCACGAAAAGTAGCTAAATTTATATTGGAAATAAACAAAATACAAAATACATTCCTCTCCTCCTCTATGCACTGTGCACGTGGATGATGCATTCAACTGGATAGCAAAATATTTATGAGCTCCGGCCAAGTCTAGTGTAGAAATGCTTGTGACTCCAACAGCTCTACTCTAAATACTCTTTCGAATAGGTTTCATATATACATATATGATTGAATCTACAAGCTGATTGCTTTGCTGGAAACTGTTTCGAAGTAGCTACCCAGAATATTTTATGTTTTAAAATAATTCGAGTTTAAGTTTAGATTTTCTACGACAGAAAATTGTTGTGCTCTACAGCAAGTAGAGTATCTAAATAGTATATTAAAAAAATCAACATGTTTGCTTTCAATTAGCGTTAAACTTTTTGGACTGTGTGCAACGCTCGTCTTTATCCATTCATGAGATCTGTCTAAATAAACAAAACTTTTTCCAGCTATAAAACTCGAAAAATAAAAAACCAGAACAAAAATTGGAGGCATCCGTGGAGCATGGGAGATGTGCAGCATAATTTACAGTGATTACTTCGCTGTTGGGATCTAATGCATAATGCTTTTAGAATAGTTTACTTCTGGGACCCTTCTGAGACTACCTGAACTCGGAATGTGAACGTGTTAAATGTTTGCGTAAACCATCCAGAATCATTGGCAACCACGCCCTTATCTGTGGGCTCGGGTTACCTTTGCGTTTGCGTTTACGGTTACGGTTACTCGTTATGTTGTTGCTCTGCGAACTGGTAGCCAAACGCATCGTTTACTTTTCGGCCGAACGAACAAAGTGGCACGCAGTTAGCTGCTTTTTTCTTGCACTGGTGTCTGGGTTTTTGGTTACCATGTCAAGTGGCAGGCAGTTCCAGTTCCCGGAATCTGCATAATGCGCTGCTGCTGTTTGTAATGCCTTCTGCTTAGGCTGAGGTTAGTTTAGTGACCAGTACAAACAACTGGAATGCATCCAGCAGTCATTCCCTAATGCCCGAGCAAATAGAACGCTCAGAATTTCACTGGCTCGAAATATTTGTGCGCGCCGATGCGGGTCTGCCTCATCAGCGAACGGAGCAGACAGAAGCTGCTTTGTGTACGTCCCTAAATGATCCGAGCTGGTGCAGTCAATGGAGCAATGAACATGTAAATGTATTACAAATATACATCAATTATTATCTATTATGTATTACCACATAAGTTATAATTTACGAGGGAGAACTCCCATGACTCATCGCTTGTTAATCAAATTTATTTATATCTATCTATTATTTCTATATGTATATAAATATATAGATGAACGTTTAAAGTGAACAATATGAACTTATTGTTGGGATTAAATCTAATAAAAATTGTACATTAAATAATTAAAATTTATACATTTTATGGCTAATTTATTGTGGTTTTTAATACTCATTAAATGTTTTCTTCTTCTTCTTCTTCTTCTGTTATTGCAGAACGTGTGCTGCGCTACTGTGAGTCGCCCTCGGTGGGCACCTGCTGCACCTACAACATGGAGACGCGCATGGCGGGGCAGTCGCGCCAGCAGTTGGAGTGGCACACCAAGGAGCAGATATCCAAGATGTCGAGTCTGCTGGGTGGCAAGGCAACCAAATTCAATGGTAAGTCAAAATACGACCAGAAATATAACTCAGCAGCTACTTGAAGATGTCAGTTCGAGCTGGATGTAGACCGATTCCAATTGTAGAGCTCACAGATTTGTAACTATTTGCGGGTGTCGAGTGGACTAGCTTCCATTTCGATGGATCATGCGGGCTTCGGGTTACACAAATCGATTTGTAGCACGTGAGAAGGGCATATAAATAGAGAGAGAGAGAGAGAGAGAGAGAGAGAGAGAGAGAGAATGTGAAGTGTGCAGGCGACAATGCGGATGTTGAGATTTATTTTGTGCAGCGGAAGCCACAAATATTTAAGAATAGTACCACAGAAACATTTAGTTGGCTGGCTGGAAGTGGCGGATGTGGCCCATTTCAATAAAACCGGCTCACAGAATTTGTCTTAGTTTTTCACATTGTCTTGTTGTCTCTTTTACAGATATTTTTCGCAAATTGCTGCTGGAATCGAAGGAGCAGTTCCACACGATGTTCATGCGGACATATGGAGTGATCTATCAGCAGCATTCGTATGTCTTTTCGGATCTGTTCAAAGAACTGGAAAACTACTATGCGCGCGGACGGGTCGATCTGTTGGACGTGATGGACAAGTTCTTCAGCACGCTCTACCAAAAGATGTTCACTGTGCTGAATGCGCAGTATGCCTTCAACGAGAAGTGAGTACCCATGTGCATTATCGTAATCGAATACACCGAATACACCCCGCGTTATCCGATCCAAAGTCTCCATTAAGGCAGTCGTCGCCTGACAGATTTGAAGTTGCAGACGTGTGAAACCGCAAAGTGTCGAGCGTCAACGGTTGACTGACTGACTGAGTCAAGCCAAAGACTGTTGAAAGCTTTGACGAATCTCTGACGTTGACTGGATGTCTGAATGTCTACTGCCTGCTGCCTGCCTGCCTGCCTGCTTGCCTGTTTGACTCTTCTGGTGTGCAATTTCAGCTTTCGGTCTATGGGCTGAATTGCCCTTTTGTTTTATTGTTGTCGCGTTGCTTGCGGTTGAAACGCTTAACTAGGAAATGCTCCGAATTTGCTACGCCAAATGCCGAACTCTAGGTACTCTTTTTTTTAGCTAGGAGAATAGATGCCAGGAGTGATTAAAGCTGTTCGGTACTAGAATTAGAGTTCATGCTAAAGTCAAGTTAAAGCTGAGCTTGATTAGAATTAGGATTATATTGCAAGTCACTAAGAGCGCACATTTGATTTATGTAACATAACTTAACTAACTTGTTCTATGCAGATAGGTCCTACTTTTTAGATGACTTAACTAATTCAACTCGTAAAGTGAATGCGAATAAGAAGATAAATATACAGAGAGGAAGAGATACATAAAGAGATTACTTTAAGGGACTACATAGATCCAAAGGAAACTTTTGGATAAACTCCTTATCCAGCAGATAAGTTTGATACCCATGGGCGACGTCCCACTCATAAGCAGCATTACCAGCTAATCAGGCAGCTGTTGTTGTGTACATCTCTTAATTTTGTAGGCTGCAAACGTAATCCCAATGTGTATGTACTCCCACTCTGTGCGCGTGTGTGTGTGTGTGTGAGCCCACTTTGAGGCAGTTCCTGTGGCAGCTGGTCGCATTTCCTACTGCACGCTAAATTGCGCCCACTTGGCTCTTGGCTCATTGAACTGGACCCATTCCTTGGCTCGCCTTGGCTTGGCGAATTGTTTCGCTGGCTTCGGCATCGGGTTCAACTTCAGCGCTTGCTCTTGCGCTTTACAGCACGGAACGTCACAGCACGGCTCGTGTTACCCACGCGCTTTCCAATTGCTGTCGTTGCTGTTGCTGGTACCGCCGTCGCTGCCTTCCTCTGCGATTCGTTTTTATTGTCATCGTTTCAGTTTGTCGTACGTGCTTTGGCACGTTGTCCGTTTATTGCAATGGACAACGATGGCGGCGTAATTGCTGGCACTTGCTGCTTGTTATTTGCTGTTCGCTGCATGCGGTTGGTCGGCGAGCCGCGAGAGCTGCGACCCAGAGCTACAATGGACTTCACAAGCGAGTGTGCTGCATTTAATGTAGGGGTTGCTCCCTCAATTGGCAAGGGAAACGAGCGAATGGGTGCCCTAAGAGACTGCGAATGTTTTGCCAAAACACTTTTATAAATGACTGTGTGTATGAGTATAAGAGAAAGAGATAAAAGACAGTTTCTCAGTTATTTAATATGGTTGGGGCAGCACACAAAGCGATAGTTGATACAAGCTAAGCTATACTTTGGTCTATAAATATTTCAAGTGTTTTCTTTTAGTAAAATTTTGTTAAGTTTTCAACAATAAAATGAGAGATTCATCGAAAAAACAGTTACTTGGCTCTAGCTAACGCGTTTCAGCTTTTTACTAGTTTACTCGCCTGGGTCGAGTCGACTTGCGCCGAGCCGAGAGGCAGCCGTACAAGTGCAACAGCTGTCATGGCTCATGGCCAGGAGCAGGTGCAGCGTGCTACGTGCAGCACATGGCGCGCAGTGAAGCAATCAGTCAGGCCAGACAACTTCTCTTCATATTATTCTTTGCACATAAAAATCTGTGTATACACAAGGCAGAGGTCGGGCAGATGAGCAGTGGGAGGCGCGCTGAGCATTTTGCCATTTACACGCCGAGATTTCCGGCCAATGCCAATGAAAATATTTTGCTAACATTTTCCCGAACCTCACATCGTCTTCCAGATACATGCAATGCGTCAGCGAGCACATGAAGGAGCTGAAGCCGTTCGGTGATGTGCCCGACAAGCTCTCAGTCCAAATCAAACGGTCGTTTGTAGCCACGCGCACCTACGGCCAGGCCCTGATCACCGCCGCTGAGGTCTCCAAGAAGATATTGGCAGTAAGTGAAAGCGGATTGAATTGAACACAGTATTTCTTTAATTGTAACTTGTTTTTTCTTTCTATTCAGATTCGACTCAACCCGGACTGCACTGGTGCGCTGACCAAGATGCAGCACTGCGGCGCCTGCAAGGGCTACACGGAGAAGCCCTGCACCAACTACTGCGTCAATGTGATCAAGGGCTGTCTGCACTACGTGCACGAGTTCGACGCCGAGTGGGAGAACTTTGCCCTGGCCATGGATAAGGTGGCCGAGCGCATGCTCGGTTCGTTCAACATCGTGATGGTTGTGGAGCCCATAAACATCAAGATTTCCGAGGCCATCATGAACTTCCAGGTGCGTGTGCTTCTCCTACTCAGAAAGCAACAGCGAATCAACTGAATGAATAATAGAAGCTAACTAGTCTGCGCCAGAGAGAATGAGGATGATGAAACAGCGCACTTTGTCAGCGAGTTCGAGTATCTTCTAGTCGATCATTTCCGCATAGATGTAGTTTGCACTCGCCTCGGACGTAACTCGTTTGGCAAACAGCTGCCGATTTGTATTTTTATAGCCATTGATTTTAGTTTATAAATTATCTCATAAAGCTGTCCGCATGGCAGGGCTTATGATAGCCAGCCCCAACTCATTTGAATAGCCGACTTACCCGGTCCCAATTCCCCAAAAATAAGCATGGGAAAACCGCTAAATAGTGTCAGCTGTGGGCAGGTTCTGAATCTGATATCGTTAAATATTCAATATTCGATTTACGCTTAGTCTTTTTTTTCATTCTCCTATCTTCACCTACTCCATATGCCATTTCACGGCTCTGATTTACAGAATCCGAATTGTCTGTCTGCCCATTGTTAGTTGGCGTTTACACAATTAAAATTAAAATGCGAAAAATATTTACACTCATGAATAATGCTCAGAATTTATTGAATTTTGATTGCTGTAATATTTCAAGGTTCGAAATTTGTTCATTTTTCGGTTTTTGATTTTTGGTTTTTGGATTTTCGATTCGTGTGTTTTGTTTGCCATTTTAACGATTTATTTGCACAACATTTGGTTCCCATATGAATTTAATTTATATTTCCATTTAAAATTTATACATTTCTACTTTGTTTGTTGTTTGAGTGAGTGTGAGTGTGTGTATGTGTGGTGTGTGTTGTTGTTGTTGCTGCTGTTATTGTAGTGCGGCATTCTGTTTTTAATGTGTTTATTTTGTGTGTATTTTTTTCTGTTTCTTTGCTCGTCGGCCCCATGAAAGGCCAAACGGCGTAAGCAAAATAGTTTTTAATTTAATTCTTATTAGTTTTTTGTTTGCCTTTTTTTCGTAACATCTCAAAGGTTTAATTTTGAGCAAATCACAGATTGCAAACAGCTCTTAGTCCGACGACTACAGTTAGTTGTCTTTTATAGTTGGGATAGGCCAAGAGCCGTTTGCTGTGTGCTAGCTTGTCTGTCGGCTAGATAAGACCTACTTAAACTTAGCCCTAACACGACCCTTAACTGTAAAAGGTAGTCGCTCGCAACTGTCTGTTTGCCAACTCTGCACACAACTTGAGGTAGTCGGCGTGTCAACAATTACCGCCTTTCGATAGAGTCTGGCTGATAAGACAGCCAAGACAGTCCAACGATTTATTGAGGGTCTCATAGCTCCTACGGCATGAGCACTAAATCAAACATATATGGATTTCTTTGTGTAAAATACAGCTATAAATAGCTCTTGGCATGCTTCCATGCGATGCAATTGTGGCAATTATCTCAACAAATCCTCAAATGTTGTGAACTTCAATGCCTACAGAGGGCATTCGAACTGATTCAGAATTACGTAATTTGAGGATGAGTCTCTAGGAAATCAGTAAACAAAATAGACATCATTTAAAAAAAATATATATATGTATATGGTAGAAAGTTTTGGAGTTGCTCAACCCTACAGATTTCCTAAAAATTTTATCCTAAGACTTCGCTCTCATTAGTCTTTCTTTAGCTCTTCACTCATATAAAGTTATTTCTAATTTGAACTCGTTTTCTCCAGGACTCTGGTCAAGACATTACCAATCGTGTGTTCCAGGGCTGCGGCAAACCCACTTTGGGGCGTGCCAAACGCTCCATTAGTCCCAAATTGTTGTTGGCGCCATCGGCCGCTGCGGTGCAGGAGCTGCGTGCGCATAGCACTCCGGAGGCGGACACGTTAGACATTGATGCCACTTTGGATGAGGCGATTGTGCTGCGTGAGCGGCGAGCCGCTGAGCCCGGCTCACAGGATTCGTCGGCACAGCAGTCGCAGGAGCAGGGCTTGGCTAATGGTAGTGGCAACGGCAATGGAGGTGGCAACAAGCGTCAGCAGCAACGACGGAAGCAGCAGCAGCAGCGACGCAAACAACAGCAGCAGAACAATCGCAACGACAACGACGACGACGATGGCGACAGCAACGGCGGCAGCCGGGAGCCCATTCTTGACAAGATTGTGCGGGACATACGTCAGCGCGTGAAGGACTACAAAAAGTTCTGGTCCAACCTGCCCCACTCGATATGCAGCAATGAGGACATCGCCGCCTCATCCGATGTGGACGGCATGTGCTGGAATGGCCACACTATCGACAGGTGAGAGTCGCGCAGGGTCAATCCCACCATAAATGGACCACATTACTAACTACTTGGCTCCTCAGATATATGCACTCGGTGACCACAGAGCATGGCTCGAATCCTGAGTTCAGCGGCAATCCAGCGAGCACTCGTCAAACTGCGCAAATGTCCACGCAGCTGTTCCATCTGAAGAACGCCATCAGCCACTTGCGAAATGCCTACAATGGCCAGGATGTGGACTGGAGCGAGCAAGGTAAGTCAACTCCGAATTGTCTGAAATTTTGTTTGCTAATAGGCGCTTCTGAATTGCAGAGGAGCCATATATGGGCAGTGGCGCGGGCTCGGGCTCTGGCTCCGAGGATGATGAAGATGATGATGAGGGCTCTGGCCTCGGTCCGTTCGAGCCCAGCCATAAGCCAGACGTGGAGCATCCGTCGGTGCGTGTCGATGCTGAGAACGACGATGATGAGGATACCAATCCGTCCGTTACCACCCACACATCGCGTCCCAATGTGGATGACAAGAATCCGCTGGTGCACACCACGCACTTGGACCACGATCATAACGATCTAGATGAGCCGAACAATGGCGAGAACGACAATGAGGACGAGGATGAGGACTCCCTCCACAATTCGTCGACGGATGGCGCCACGCGCACCTCCAGCTCACCGGAGAAGATGACGCTGCGTCGGGCTCTGGTCGTATATCTGCTGCCCCTATATATGGCGTGGTTCGGTGGCGTCTGCGCCGATTTGCTGTGATTTTACAAAACGCTGCCCCCAACGAAAGCGAAGCGAGCAAGCGAACAAGTGCAGCCGATGTGGAGCCATATACGCCCCACCGTCCGCTGCACGCCCACACCTCTCAGTCATTCATCCATGAAACAAAAATGTTATTAGAACTTCTTTTATACGAAATGCAAGTCCAAAATTTTATAAAAACTTTTGTCAAAGCAATGAAAAAGCAATGAGAAAAATAAATACGAAACCCTTCCCAGCCATGGGCCGGCCCTCTCAAATCGGGCCAATTGCTGGCCCTTGACTTGAGGCTGTTGTCCATCGCTGCCTAAAGGAAAGGAAGACCTAACGAGTCCCCTTACCGCTCACCCCCATTTAGAAGTTTTAAGTCCATTAACCTAAGTCGTAAGCGCGAAATTCTAATCTGTAAGCGAGTGAATGCGTGATTGAGTATGTCTGAATGAGCTTTTGTGAGTGGCTGTGTGCTTGTGTGAGTGCCTGGTTATTTGTGATCGTTTAGCAAAAATTAACTATAAACATTATATAGCGTACACTAAGCGAACTTATATTTGTATTATATTTATACATATTCTATACACATATACATACAACAAGCATATACGTAAAGTTGCCAGCAAATATTTTAACCTTCTTGAATTAACACACCCAGCGTAAGCAGCGATAACTAACTTCTAACTGTACTGAACTGTAATTTAGTAACATAGTTGACCCTTCCCCTCGTTTCAAGTAAGATAGCCAGATAGAATTGGTTATACAATATCGCATATACGATATATATATATATGTCTATATACAACTGAAACACGTCCTTAGACGCATCTATTAACAGATCGGTTTTCAAGCAAGCGCATTTGTAACCTTAGCAGATAAAGCTTAAATATTTATGTATATTTATTTTTGATTCTTTTATAATTTTTAATAATTGTATTATTTTAATGTATGAATGTATTAAACGCAAATACAACACTGAACAAAAAAAAATCGAGCTTAATTTCACTTCTGCTGATTGCATTGTAGAGGGCGTTAAAGAATCATTTCTGACTTTTGTTTATTCTGAATTTGACTATATTCCTTTTTTATCACAAGTATCGAATTTATAAATGAATAACAAAAGAAAAGACTTAGTCCGTGGGGGAGTTAAATTCGATTTCCACAAAGCGAGAGCTCCAGACATTCAAATCGATTGGCTTAAAGGAGATTTCCAAATTAGGATGCTTCAGTTGTTTGAGTACCTTGAATAAAATAGATATTCACTCATTAATAGCCCCAATGCCAATGATTGTTGATGCAAATACCTCATTTTGATCGCAACCTTTCAGGGTATTATGCAGGTGAAGTGTGAGGGGCGAGGATAGACGCCGCTTCTTCAGCACTCGATCCAAGCACGAGCTGCTTAGCTCCAAGAACTGTCCGCCTAACTTGCTGCCCGATAAGTTGAGAATCTTCAGGGACTCGCTGGCGCCTACCATGTCCCAAAGCTGGGTAGCGGTAGGCAGGGCACGCATTTTTGTCAAATGCAACTCCTCCAGCTGCGGCAATGTGGCACATATCTTGTGCAGTTCCTTCGTCTCAATGTCATCGTCGTGCAGCACAAAACGACGCAGATTCGTCATGCCCATAATGACGTGGCTCACGCGGGAGCTACTCCAAAAGGCATCGTGGAAGAGCAGCCTTTTCACCCTGAGTGGCTGCAGTCTGCCCACTGTCTGCAGCAGATACTCGTAATAGTCGCGGGTGTAGAAGGCCAGGCGGCGGAAATTAGGCAGCTCCAGTAGGTTGGGCATGAAACTGCCAAGCAGGTGATGGTCGTCCATGACAAGTTCTTCAAGCGTGGTACACTTCGAGATGGGCAGCACATCCTCACCCAGGTTCGTGTTGTATCCGTAGAAGAGCAGCGTGAGCTTGCGCAATGGCAGGCCGCTGAAGATCTGCTCAAATGTTGACGTGTCCAGCGACTCGCAGCACATTAAGTGCAGCTCTTGCAACTGGTCCCAGACCCATATATGTCGGCCAGTAGTGTTTCCCAGCAACGTTAGGTGGCGCAGGTTCGGAAAGAGTTCTGTCATCAATAGCATCTTCTCGTCGGTCTCTTCTTCGTCTTCGAAACCCAGATCGCAGTCGAAAGAAACCAATTTGGGAAATTCATAAGATCGCCATTGCCGGAGTAGTGCAATATCAGTTTGTTTAATTGTCAGACTCTGCAGCGAGCCACTGGCCAGCTGGAGGAACTCCTTCATTTCATTTGGCTGCTGCTCGAAACGTTCCAGAACCGCCCGGTCCAAGTAGGCGGTCTTCAGGTGCTCCCAGTGGTATCGAACAGCAGGTTGCACACTCTTGGAGATATGCGCCAGTTGAAATTGATCATTTAGAGTCACATACTTAAGAATGGTGAGCCAGCAATCGTCGTTGAGTTTGTCAAACATTTCAACTTTAAACAATTTAAATGCAATTCAACAGAAACAACTAACTATAAACAAAGTTAGCCTACTGAAATCACAAACTGTTGACAATCAGCTGATCGCACTGCTTACCAAACTGTGAAGCAGCTCGAAATGAGCACTGCTTGCACTAACAACTTTGGCAGAATTGCTATGACGTCACAATTGATATAATACATGATACATGTATTGTTCACCCCGTTATAAATAGAAAATAAAATCGCTACTAAGCTAATTTCTACTTGAGTCTAACCGATTATGCACTATTTACATATGTGAAATCTAATAAAAGAAAGCCTAATTGGAAATTCTTTGACTCGCCCGCCCGATTTAACTCAGGAATTAAATATGTATTTATACGAATATTAGTTTCAGTTATTTTAAGCTTTATTTCCCAACTTCCTAGTTGCTGATGACTTGATGTGAGTCAAGATTGAATGACTATTTAGTTGCACTATAAATATACATAGGTGATTTCTGAGCTACTGCACTGTGTTTGATTCATTACTTACAAACAATGGAGTTGTCGAAGCTATAATAAAAATATATATATTAATTAATTACAGGACATTTTTATGTAATCTAAATTTCTTTTCAAGGCCAAATGCGAATTTTTTAAAATTTTCTTCAGTAGTTTTCAGAGTTCAGTAAAGAAGACAATATATTTCTGTATTCAGATGCATCAGATGAGGATGGCAACCCTGGCAGTAATACTCAAATCTCAGAACAGTGCTCGAAGTCAATTAGTTATTGTTGTGCAACTCCGGTGAAATGTTGAATTTGCTGAACATGGATTTGAAATGGTTAATGCTCATATTTTATTTTTGTTATTCGTTTCGATGTGGGACGCTAGCATCATTGATCCCCGAAAGAATTGGTAAAGTCTTACGCATATTATATATTCTAGTTATAAATCAAATTCTAAATATGTACAATATTTTTAGGAAACTTTGCCAATTTTAGCAGATTGTTTGAAATTTCGAATGACTTCAATGCTGAGATCGAACCTTTTGAAAAGGTTAATTCGAAATATTACTATATAGAAAAAAGTAGAGGCATCAATTGGTACGAAGCTCTGCACAAGTGTCGCGAATTAGGTGCGGATTTGGTCAATTTTCAAAATGGTGTAGATCTGGATGCAGTAATATCCAAATTGAGTCTAAAAGAATGCTATTGGCTGAGCATTACGAATTTTTCGGAGAAACCCAAACATACTTCAATTACCAGAGGCCAACTCGAATATATTTCAATTACCAGCGGCAAGCCACCGGTGTTCACAAGATGGGGCCAGGGCGAACCAAATAACATGTTGGGTCGGGAACACTGCGGACAGCTGGTGGCGTACGATGGAAAAACCTTCAGTTATAATGACATTCTGTGTACTCGCTCCTGTTACTTTATCTGTGAGCCACATCAGCCCACCCAAGCTAACATTGTGATATGGTGAATCACACTACAAACACTCTTAATATTTGCATATGGAGCAGCCAATGGAATCTATGGATCTAACTGGAGTAGCATAGCTATAAATATCACATTTGATATATAGGATATGAGGGAAATATTACATTGCATAAGTTATATGTAATTGAAAGTATTAAGAAACTAAATATATTTAACTATTTTATAATATATTTTGAAATAATTTGTTTAACTGTTTCGATAACATCGGTTTGAAATAATATGTTGATGCTAAGGAGAGTGCTCCCTACTTACATTGAGTTACTTCGAGCACGATAAAGCAGTCACTCAAGCAGTGATACATTGGCAAAGCTCGTGAAAAATAACAAGCAGTATTACATTATTAACAAGCAGTCGTTAGTTCATTTTAATACTGCTACTAACTCATAGATGGCGCCACAAGTACAAACCGCAACACTTTGTTTACATTGATAACAATTTTTTTTCTCAAATGTTCTCTGTGGGAATTATTTTGTATGTATGTATATACAATTTGATATGCCACGGCATTTAACTATTTTAATTGAAAGCGTCGCTAATTAGTTGCCATCTAGTTGCGTATGGTTTGTCAGCTCTGTAACTAATCTTCTTGTATGTCCAGATATATTTTCTCAAGATTCTCAGAGATGTCATCCATGGCAGCGTTGTTGTCTGATGAATGTGGGTCTAAATTGTCAGATCCGTTAGTATCAATGCCATCTTCAGAGCGATCTTCGTCTCCCGCGTCCTCGATTAGGTCCAGGTCGAGATCCTGGTCCTCAGTCTTACATTTACCATTAAGTAGGTTCAGCGTGCTCTCCAGCTTATTGGCCCGGTCCAGCAGCAAGCCCAGGCGTTTGTCAATCTCAACAAAAATATCCGTATCCAGCACAGACGTAGTGGCCAGCTGCACGTCATCCTCAGCCTTCGGCCCCAGACTGTCGTCGAGCTCGGCCACGTCCTCTTTAACTGGCAAAGACATGATATAGACGAACTCAATAATTAATATTTGCTCAAGTTGAAATTTTAGTTGATCAGCAAATGCTAAATATGTTTAACGAATATAAATTTATGTCGGCCTTAGTACTATATATGATTTGATTACTTCAAACTGGCAGCACAGGCCTACTGAGCTCTGCCAGAGGCAGAGAGCGAGCGACAGAGAGAGAGACAGAGAGGAGTTTCGCAACTATAAACTTAACAGCTGAGCAGGTGAGCAGCACCCGAGACGATGCTCCAAACAATCTCTGGGAGCGATCAACGCATGGCGGCTTTTTCTTTTTTTCAGTGAGTGCGCGAGCGGCAAACGGTAAACAACAGCTGCTGACAACGAAAAGCAGCGAAAAGCGGAAAAATTATTAGCTCGTTGAGAGCGAACGACAATTACAAAAGAAAAAGCCAAAAAGTTGCCACAAGCTGCTGCTTCTGCTGCTGTTGCAAAGGCCAAGAGAACTGGAGGGCGACAAAAGATACAAAAGTATCTGGCGAATGCGCGAATCTTCAGTCTCCTGTTCAACAATTACGCAAGTGAGTTGAGTTACGCAAATTGGCAAATTGGCAAATCTCTGCATAGCAATTACCTCAAAGTGGCCATTAGTGCAATAGAGTGGGTTAAATATAGCTGTTATCAGCGATGCCATCTATGCCCCGCTGCCTCCGACTTCAAGTCGTCAGCAGTGATTCACATGGAGTTGAGTTCTGCTCAGCAATTAGCGAAATATCAAAGGCAAACAAATGTGGCGAGTTTGCTTTGAGCAAAAGTATTTATTGGGCTCGCGTCTTCTTTTCGACTCTTTCGAGATCTCTGCTGCTCTTCGTAGCTCGTAGTTAGTACAGACCTTAGACGTCTCTGGCTTTAGTCTCTGTTGTATGCTCACAGCTGTTTCGACGAGGTGAAACCAGTTTTCCAGCAGCAAGAGCTTGTTTCGGTGTTCCTCATCGTTATTTGTTTTTTCTTTCATATTTCGTATTTTTGTTTGGTTTTTTTGTACACCGCATCGAAAAGTCAAATGTGAACAATTGTGTTTGTTATGGTAGTTTAAACTCAGATGCCCCATATGTGGTATATGTTTGTGTGCAACGTCATTGAGGTTGGATTCGAGTGGTAGCCAAGAATATTATGGAGCGACGGTCTATTGAGTAGTAAAAGTTGGGGGCGTTAGCCTAAAACTTGGAGACACTTTTTTGTACTCATGCAAACTGTATCTGAAAATAATATATCTCTGTTTTGTAAAAAAACGAGGTTTTTGGTAAACACAGTTGTTCTATTCAGAATAAAAGTGAGTTTTGGATTTACTTGGGATTTTAAACCCTTATAGGATATTGAGTACATTCCCAAGAGCATCCCACGAAAAACATGATCATAATTCACATAAGACATCCACGTAATTTAGGTTGTCAATAAATGTAACTGCTGCAACAATTGAATTCAAGTTTAGTTCGAATATTTAAAAGTAAACGGTGCAACGAGTTCATTACAAAATTTTAAAATTTAAGGGACTCATTTCAAATAATGTAAGCAGTGTTGATAGCAAGCAGTGCGTTTTGGTATATGAAAGCAGTTGTCTTTTTGACAAGCAGAGTACTGCTTTGTGAACTGTTGATCAAATGGCAGTAATCAAACGTTAAGAAAAACGTGCGAGGCTTGGAGATGCTCCGTACCAATCTAGACGACTAGCAAAAAGTGACTCAGAAAATAACATTTACGACTTAAATTTCAATGCAAGAGTGAAATCTTCAAATGAGATTTAAACTAGAGAGTTATCTAAAAATATCGGGAGATGTTGTATTTTATATTCATCTCAGTTTCCCTTAGTGTAATTTAGAGCAGGCATAGATATGATGTTCTTTAGAAACTTTTACCTTAATATAAACGACAAGAGTCAAGAACAATTAGATTATTTTCTTTCTTTATTTATCCCATTCCCTACTTAAGCCCACTTCAGTTGTCTCTGATTTTATACTACTTCAATTATAATTTTATTCAGTTGTTTTTGTTTGTTTTTCCGTATAAAAGTACAAAATTTATATATATGGATAGCATTAAGACTAATTATAGAACTAGAACTAAAATGAAACAGAATTCGCCCGCTCAGTAATCCTCGTCACAGAAACAGCCATCTTTTGAGTTCTCCACAATCCAGTCGAGATATTTAGTCACTCTGGTATAGACACCTGGGTAATTGGGTCGCGCACATCCATTGCCCCAGGAGACGATGCCTATCTGCTCGAAACGTTTGTCGTCGGGCCGCAAGCGGACCAGAGGACCTCCCGAGTCGCCCTGGCAGCTGTCACGTCCGCCCACTCCCGGGTAGCCAGAGCACATCATGTTCTTAGTGATCATCTTTTGCGTATAGTTGGTTTGGGCCACACACTCGTCGTTGTCCAACACTGGCACCTCCACCTCCTGCAGCAGGCAGGACGGCTTGCCGTCCTCCTTGAGCGTGCCCCAACCTGTGGCAATGGCACGCGTGCCCACAAACAAGTCATTGCGCTTCTCCACACGGGGCAAGCAGATGGGCCTGATGAAGCTGGTGATCGGCACGCGATCGTTCAGGCGCAGCAGGGCGATGTCATTGTCGAAATTGGAGAAACTGAACTTCTGGCTGAAGGCGCGCAGCACAAAGCGCGTCTCCGGGCGCTCCTTGTCGTTGCAGCGATCGTGCTCGCCGAAAGTCACCTTGATCATGAACCACATGAAGCCCTTGACGCAATGCGCCGCCGTCAGCACGTAGCGATCGTTGATCAGCGTACCACCGCAGTAGAATCGATTGAAGTAGCTCAGTCTGGCCATCCAGGGATACTCGCTGACGCCAGTTGTAGTGCCCCCGACGATTCTCGACTCGTCGTTGCGCTCCCCGCACCTGCAACAGTCGAAAAGCAGAGAATGTGAGCGAACTTCAATATTTTATATGTTTGTCATCCACTTCATCAAGCTGATGGCAATTGAGTGCCCTGCAGCCTGACTGCACCATACTCTGCTCATAGTTCAATTATTGCATACACTGGCAAAGTATCTATAATGGGTACCCATAGCGACGTTGCACTGTACATCAAACAATCTGTTATTACCATTGGAGTTTTTAATTTTGATTATTAATTACGAAAATTGGAAGCTCGTTAAAATCAAACTAAATAGAAATAAAAGTAAATGAGTCCTCACAAATGTATATCTTCCCTTAATTCCATGTTCGCTCACAAGAAAAATATATTTTCCTACAGAACTGAATTGCGTGTATTGTATTTAAAACGGAATATGCATGTTCTGTGAAACTTCAAAGTATCACTGATACTTTCCTCTACTTTGCCTAGTTTAGTCTCAAATGTGAACAATGTGCACAAAGCTCAAAGTGAGTCAATCACTTTTTAGTTACATAATATTGGAAATAAATATGATAATTTGATAATAATCCCAATATAGGTTTTATTCTAAGTTTATACCATATTTAATAAGAGAACCTGTTCCTAACTGGGTTATAGTTGGGTAACAAAGTAATCAGGCCAATCGAGTGCAATTTATATAGAGTACCTCAAAATCAATTGAAACTAAAATTAAATAATTTAATACATTTAAATAAAAGAGTCAAAATAGCTGTTAAATGTTCTAAGCAAAATAAATGTCCCAGCCAAAATGCATATTTCCTTTATGTATATTTTATTTTATTTTATTTTTATATATTTCCGAAATTATTTTACTGAAAGCTCAGATCTCTGATATGCGTCACAATAAATTATAATTTGTCTCATGCCCACCCCAAGTTGAACACCATTTTCCATGTCCATTGAATTGAATGGCAATCTTCGCTGATTAGTTCAAAGTTCAACAACCTGATGGACCTCATTAATAATGTCGTTAAGAAAGTGTCAACGTCTTTAACGAGCTTAAGTACGAATGTTTTCCTTTGCAGTTTTTCCAGCATATTTAAAATGGCATCGTTACATAAAATTAGCTTATAATTGCCAAATTTTGAAGGAAATGCACTCAAAAGAGACACAGAGAAAAACAGAGAGATATATATTGTTAATGAAATGAGAGAGAGAGAGAGAGAGAGAGAGAGAGAGAAAGAGAGAGTATCAGGGGAAGAACAACCAGTTCTCCAAAGTCTGGCTATACAATCTTATATGTATACTAAATACTTTTTTTGGCCACAAATCAATCGTCGGCTCACACCACCAACAACAACAGCAATAAGCTTGGACTTGGGCTTGATATCTTTTTTTGGCGTTGCTTAACCGAGTCATTGCCCCAAAAATGGTGGCCAAGGCAAGGCAAGGCAAGGCAAAGTCGAAGGCGTCCCGAAAGCCAGCCACATGCAAACACAAAGACAATAAAAATCTGCGACCCAATTCAAAGAGAATGCGGCGTTCCCTTTGCTAAATGGCAATCAATATATGACGCATTAGCCTTACCTCTTACCTGTATACATATAATATGTATATATAGATATATATATATATTTATTTATATGTATTTGTAGGTATATCACAGACATATGTAATCTAAGTATATAAACAGAACTCGGATACAATAACAAAAATATTTAAAACAAGCAAAGCTCTTATCAAATCTTATGCAAATCAGGCCCATTTCATTTGAAATGCAAAAAAAAAGTAAAAATAAATATAAAAGATACTAAAAGAAGATTTAAAACGGGTTTTAGGCTTATAAAATCAGAGTTTTATAATGCTGGAAGAACAAGACTTTTGTCAACGCGACTAAGAAATGGGTTTTATTTGCGCTTGTAGGTGAAAGAAGAAAAGTTTTGGAAAATGCATCTTAAGGCCATAAATTTAAGACACTCAAAAATAAAAGTGAAAATCAAGCATAGAATTCCCTTTTAGAAATGGATAAGTTTTGTGCATTGGAACTGACCTAACCTAATTCGCGCAAGTCAAGTCTCTTCGAATAGCTCAGTTGATCGTTAAAATTCCAAAGCTGGGTGCGCCGACAAACACATTCCAGTGAACTCCCTGGAGTGAAGTGTCTCTGCATTGATGCAAGCAGTCTCGACTCCATCAATACCCTCGGGTACTTCTACATGCCAATCCCAATGCTAATGCCGATGGCAATGCCAATGCTTGGAGCCCATGGCAAATCCCCATTGGCAACCCAAAGTACCACAGGCAATGCAATTTGCACTTTGCAGAAGGCATCTGAGGAATGCCTTTCAAATCGACTTCTTCAGAGTCAAGAGCTGCGTAGCTGCGCCACGGAGGTTGAGTTTGTCCCAAGCATGCCTCAGACTGCAACCTAGTGCAGAACTGCGAAAAGTTCTAAGTTAAATTTGAAGTGTGATGCGTGAAATGGAAGGGCATTAAAGCATTAAAACATCATTTAGAAAGGTAATAACTTTTTATTGTTGCTCCCATTATCAAAAGGTAAATCACTTAATTTCTGGAACATTCAACCTTCAGATTGTACAAATGATTAAGTCCTATACATAATTAGTATTAAAAAATGACTTTCTGACGAGATCTGCAATCAGTTCACGAACTCGGCTTTGTGGTCCGAACTATATATTCCAAACTATACTTAAACTTTGCTATAATTTCGAATCAATGATTGTAAATTTTATAATCATCATTTTCCCCATAACTAGATAAATGTATACTTCTGTTTTTAATTGTTCTAGTTTTGTTTCAGTTAATTTTTTAGTTTTGGTACGAAAATTCAAACCTATAAAAAAAAACCGTATGATTTCTTAAAAAAAAACTAATAAAAATGCCAACAAAACTAAAAGTTTAATGCATGTAAATTTTCTTTTTCATAAACGCTTATCTAACAAAATTTATTTCAAATCGGAGTTTTCTTCAAGTTTTCTCCTAACTTTCCAGTTCTTTAAGAATTTAACACATTGACTTATAGTTCTTCCCGTGTTCCAAAAAAATGTATATTTCAAAACTTTACTGAATTGAAACTGAAATATTTTCCAATAAGTCATGATTTCTTTTGGCCCTCAGCTCTCGCAGCTGAGCTGGCTGAATAATGAGCCACTTCTTGAACTTGCAGTGCCACGTTTGCGGGCTGTGTGCAACAGTGTGTGGCAGGTTCTCCACCTTCATAAATATTAATAACAAATGACAATTCTGGAAGCTCGCAAAGATATGGAAGAGCTCGCAGATCGCGTGCAGTTGTATCTTTAACTGTAAGCGCGATTTGTGTGCCGTGACAGTGACACCCAATAAAATGTGGTTGGCTAACTAACTCGGCTAACTGGATGCCGTCAGTTGCAATCACGAGTGGAGCTCTTTTTGCCCATCTGTACCCACCTGCAAGAGCATGTCGCCGTTTGGTCTTGAGCCGGTGGCGAATTATTACGATTGAAGACGCCAAACCAATTCTTGATCGGATTTTGCCGGAACTGGTTTACTGGTTCACTGCCACTAGAGTTGCCAGCGGCTCCGATGCCAGCTCGCAGCTTCTTCGGCTGGTGCTGGCTGCCATATGCCTGATATTTGCCTGGTATGGATGATGTTGTCGTTGTTGATGTTGCCTCACTTGGCGTTGTCGTGGCTGTTGCTGTTGTTGTTGAGGCGGCGACAATGCAGGAAGTGATGGCCAATGCTAATGGCCAGTGATGTAAGTGGAGCAGCAGCAGCATCTTCAACTCCAACTCCAACTGGTTCGCCAACGATTTGTTGTTGCGCGCGTGCAATGATAGCTTAATGAGGCAGCTAAACGCTGGTTTCAACTGCTCAACTGCTCAACTCGTGTTACCGTTACAATAATTTCTTGATATTTCGTGATTTTTGGTTTCTTCTCGGTTCAGCAGGTTTTACCTATTCACCTCACTTATTAATTATGTTAATCACATGCATCCAATTCGTTTTGTATGAACTATTTCTCACATTTCACACTCGTTCACCACATAATTCAAACTGTCAACAAGTCGCGCCTAAATATACAGAATTGTTCGTTTCTCTCTTTCTTTCTTTGAGTCTTTCTTCTTGTTGTATATTCTTAATGTAACGGCTTTCGTGGCTTTTGTTGTTCTTTAGTCTCTTTCGGTTCGACCGCACACGCGAAAGTCTGCAAAGCGACTGATACCGCAGCAAACGCCTCAGCCGCGATCTGCTAGCCAAGCCGAAGTTGCGCATGCGACTTCGACGCCGATGCCAACGTCGACGTCGATGTCGACGCGTCGTAACCGAAGTCGCAGTCAACGTTGGCGCAAACGTCAACTTCAACGTCAACGTCAACGGCATCGCCGGTTGACTGGCAAACAACAAAGCAAAGAACAAGTCGCATTTTTGTTAGCCCGTTGCGTTCTCAATATGCTAATGTGACAGTTTGCCATGGTGTGCACTCGCTCCTCCGGGTGAGAGTCTCCCGCTCGCTGTCTCTGTCTTCTTGTGTGCGTGTGTCTCTGGGGCTTTTCCTGGGCGGGGGCTGGGGCTGGGTCTGTGCCTGCGCCTGGGCGGCATCGATTTAAAGTTTGTTTATTATGCCCACAACGTCAATACACAGCGAGAATTTAAATTCATTTAAATGCTTATCGAATGTGGCAATAGATTATTTTGATAACCCATTTAATGGCAATTTCCTGAGCGGAGTAATACGCTTTGCGTGCCAGCTGACACACATTGAGCTAACAGAGAATCCGTTTATCGTGATTTGCAAGTTTTATTTTATACCAAAATTTGTTTGCTGAATAAGTTTATTTTTGAACTCGCAAAACATAGCATTTAAATAAGTATTAATTTGCATTTTATACTTACATTAAGCATCGTCTCCTAATTGCCATAAAGAAAGATTTTTCGATTGCTTGAAGGAATAATATAAACTATTGTATGATGAACGAATCGAGTTTTAAATATTTTAAATTACGTTTAACATTATCTCTTTCATACGATCTTCACTCTCAGTAATATTTAAATTATATAAAAATAAACTTTTGTATTTGTTCTGTGTATAAATTTAAATATCTTTTGATTTATTATTTATCATTATGCTTAAGATTATAATTAGGTCGAGATAAATTGAAGGAGTAGTCCGTTCGATGAGAAAAGTGCGACCTGCTAATGTTACCATAATCTGCTTTACTGCATCGCAGCTCATTGGTATTAACATTGCCCACTCTTAGGCGGATGTGTTAATTTCAATACATGCTTTCTTCAAATTAACTTAATTTAATATTGGAAATATTGAGATGATAAAATAACGCATATTCTTTCTCCTATATATGTGTATGAATAATATATGATGTGACTTGATAAGCTCAAATTTGGTTTTACCTTTCCATCACAACTAGCCCAAATCTTCTGTCTACCTACGAGTGGTATATTGCCGAGTTCAAAACTCTCGCTCTATGCTAGTTTTTTAATAGGTACTTTTAGCTTTACTTCATAATATATGTGACCAGTTAATACTTTTCAGTATTGATTGCTGACTAGTGGTCAGATTAAGGTTTTGCTGCCATAAGATGAACTCGTTTACCTTTGTCATCATGTGCGATATGTGGAGGCCTCGGCATCGGTACTCGCAATTTACTCCTCATTTGTGCCTTTTATGTTTTCCGACGCTTTTCACTTGCCAGCATTGCGCCCAAAGGCAAAAAGAAAATCCAGTAAAATTCGCATTTTCATCTTCATTTGCCGCTGTTTTCGTTTGATATTTTCTTTTTCCTTTTTTATGGAGACATGAATTAACAAAATATTAAACGGAATATTTAACTTTTAGCATTTAATTGATGAGGGCGAGAGGTGGAGATCAATCGAGAGTTAACTGCGGCGACATCATATTAAAATTACCGTAATACCATTAATCAAGAACCGATTTTACAGCTTTATGAATCATTTTATGCTATGAGAATTCTTAAGATATAAGTTTCTTTAAGTCTTGGAAATCTTCTTTTCATTTCATTATCATTCAGTATTTCAATGTATTCAAATAGAGAATTTGTTCATGGATCTATGTTAAAGTGTTAGCATTTACCAGTTGAAAATTCTTTTCTTACAGTTATATCCGATCAAATTAGTTAATATATGATCTTGTTTACTTGAATTAATACTGTTAATTGCAGTGTAGATCGAATCTTTAGACATCCACTGAGCAGTAAATCTGCTGCAATTTGAAAGCATTTCACTCTGCCTCTAGCATGGCTCATATCCCGCAACTTTTCATAGCATGTTCTGGGCCCATACTCCGTTGCTTATACATATACGCTACAAAGTCAACAATCCATGTCAAAAACATGGAAAACCGTAGGCGCACCTATCGAATTTCCTAATTAATGCAACACATGCAAATTTTCGCCCACTTCTCTTGGCAGATACAAATACGAATGCTAGAAAACACTCGTAATTGGTTGGAAAACTCAGGAGAGCATAAAGCGAATCTCTAAGCAGTCTCAGCAATGCCAGCGACAAAGAGTGGTTCATGCACAACAACAACAACAGCTATTATATAACTGGGAATCAGAAGTATTATCATTATTCATAGGCAACATGAGTGCCTTTCTCGATGTGACGGCTGCGCAGTCAGGGAGCGTGGCGGCGAGCGCTCTCGATGCATCGCGGCTGAGTGCGCGTCAGAAGCCGAGCAAGCGGCGCAGCCAGGGCAGACGCAGTGCAGCAGCAACGGCTGGCATACATGGCCGCATTGCCAGCGTCGGCGCCGGCATCTATAAATCATTTCGTGAGCGTTTCAAAAGCAGCGCCGGCAGCAGCGACGTCAGTGACTATCGACCGCTGCGGCAGCGCGACGCTGAAGCGGGAAGATTGCAGAAAGACTTGAACTCAAGTGACAGTTCCGATGTGGAGAGTCTCCAAAGCAGCAAGAGCGGTAGCGGGAGCGACAGCAGCGTCGAGAACTTATTCGGCAATGAAACGGATCACAGTGCACAGTGGCGCAGAAAGAGGAGGTCGTCAGTGCCGAGGGCCAGGAGGCGAAAGGTGAGTGGCCAACTCAACTCTCTTCCAGACCCTTGATGCGGGCAGCAGCAGCTTTCCATTTCACAGATAGCTCTACATATTTAAGTATTCCAATCAGTTTGGCAATCGCTAACAGCTACGCGCGTGCCTTGTCGTCGCTTGTCTGCGATTTGTGTTTTATGACTCGAATTGGCCTCAAATTGCACGAGCTCGGACTTAATTGGAGTCTTTGAAGTTGATTTCATTTACATTCGTTCGTTGGCTTTGAATATTAATAATTGTCCATTGTCCATATTAAATAATTGATCTATTTCACGCTCTGCTTCAATTAGGGCACATTTCACTTTCATTTCGGAATGATTGAAATTGTTGTTGGCCAGAAACGAAATACAAGCAGAAGTTGACATCATGGTTTAATCAAATTAAACGAAAATAACTTAAGCTATAATCAATGTACTAATTACATTTATCAATATAATTTTATTATGAACTATGACTAGTTCATGAGCTCAACCGAAACGCATCTCGTTTGCATTCAATTTTCACATATACTCAGCCCACTGTACGCTCAGTTACAATCAGCTGTTGCAGAGCTTTCAACTTGTTTACAAACAATCGCAATGCAAGTAAAAAGCTTCAGCACGTGGCTCACTCCAACGACTCAACAGCTGACAGCAGTTATGCTCAGCTATTGGCTCTCTCCATCATCTATTTCTATCTCGCTCGCAAGCTGCTTCGGCTGGCGTTGAGCGCTTTTGTAGAGCTTTCACTCACGCTTTATGGCTGATGTGGCAATGGCCATGGGCATGGCGGTTTTGTGGTCGGAAAACCTTTACGGCTTAAATCTCGGCCAAGCCTCTACTGCTGCACCATTTTCTGTCTTTCAGTTCCTGTTGTTGTCTTTTTTGTCTAGATATTTAATGCTCGAATGGACTTCAAAATGTGCGCTCCGTGAAGTAGAGCACGCTCGTTTTGAGTTGTTTTTTACGTTCATTTTTTGGAGATGTCTCTTCTGGCTGTTAGAGCTAACTTAGCCTGTTTAGTTCTATATGTTTATTTTTATTTCTATTTGCCATTTTCATTCTGTTTGTTCTCTTCGCTGGTTTGCACCGCTTGACTGCACAAACTCAAACATGAGGCAACGGCATTTATCCTGCATGGCTTTAATACCCTGTTCAAAAAGCAATTGAGTGTTTTGATAATGTGCGAGCAGATGTAACAGGTGCAGAGGATTTCCCAATCAAGTTGATCAGAAAAGATTTTTCATTATATATTTGGCATTAATTTGGACATTTTAAGAATAAGCTTTCCAGCTATAGCATTGATAAATTATTACGATATTCGCAAGCATCACAAATATGAATGAATTCGAAGTCTTTGCTGATCGTTAAATAACACAGCTATAAGATCATTGCTCCAAATATCAAATCTCGTAATATTTTCAATTGTATTATATTGCATATCCATTTTTGAGACATTCAATTAAAATGATTTTATGTAATGCCATGAATCGTATAATCTGTATATATGTATCTGATATATCGTGTATTATTTTTGAATATCGTATATCGTATATTTAATATCGCATTAACTACCAAGTGAATTGAAAAACTGCTTGTTTTTACTATAGCGTGCAAAAACTTTCTACAGGATATCTGCCAGTCGACCTCGTTGGCAAGTCAACAGAGTTGTATATTTTTTAAAGCTTTTATTTTAGTATAATTTATTTTCTGCTATGATTATTTTGGGAATAATTTAACTAGCCGAACTTTTTGTAGTCAGAGACACATTTACATTTACCCAAAATGAGCGGAGAAGAGCACCAGAGAGAACATTCTCGGAGGCCGGAAGTAGTTCTCCTTTCTGCCAAAAGTTGTGCGACTCTGTGTCGCCCGAAAATGCAATCAACAGACCCAGATCTATGATGGGGGTACTTGGCCGCCGCACCAGAATATTTTTTGTACGCTTCGGCAGCATCCAATTATCAGTAATGGGCGACTATAAAGGCTCCTACCTTCGTCGCAGCTCTAAAGGTCTACGGCTCTCGTATATAAGTCCCACTCCCACTCGCTCCCGCCCAGCCCACACGTGATAACAGAATCAACATCCAGCCCCGACCCACAGCTCGCCACATCAACTGAAAACGGCGTAAATGTGCAAGTTTTCAATGATTTATGCATGATACTTAATGCCTTCTTAATTACGTTTTATGTAGACCCCAGTCCCCCCTTCTAAAACTCTCGTATTATACATATTCTGTTCTGTTCAGAATCTGCGCCACCAAACAACACAAAAAGCGGAAAAAATAGCAGCTGGAGCGTTGTTAGCACACAAATCATATTCACAGGAGCAGCCAAAAAAAAAAAAAAAAGAAAAAACAAGGAGTAGAGGAGAGGAGAAGTGGAGGAGAGAAGAAATGCCCGAAAATGTGTAGCAGCTGCTTTAAGGGGCAATGAGGCGCCACTTTCACTTCGACTTCCACTTTCACTGCGTGCTGCCATGTGACGCTACGTGGTATTCGACTGTACCGAAATCCATTTTGGGCCCTGCCCCCTGTGTATGACAGCGTACATACATATGCTACACACATACATTCATACATCCAAAGAAAGATTTCCCCACGCCGCCTATCCGCCCCTCCGCTGCATTGAACTGTTGGTCCAAAACACAGTTACACATGTACGCGTATTCATGCATTGCCCATTGTCTCATGCGGATGGGCGTCAGCTGGGACCTCGAGAGAGGAGCCCCAGAGAGAGTGAGTGAGTGAGTAAGAGAAAGAGAGAGAGAGTGAGAGGAACATCTGAAAAAACAAAAGTCATGGTTGATGGACCAAAACAAGGTTAAATCTCAGTTACGTGATGTTTGCACAGCGGCTTAACTTTTGCATTCCATTTAAATCAATTAGAAAATCCATTGAATTGATGTTGATTAATCAAGTTTGGATTAAGTTAAAAAAGAAAATGAATGTTGTGCTTGTTTAGTTTACTATTCAGAGAGTTTGACTGTTTGCTAAGAGCAAAAATTATATTTAATACGATAATTCACGTAATGAAATTGAACACTTAAATATTTGTACCAAAATTATAAGATCAGAGAGAATTTGAGAAAGGATCAAATTGATTTTTATGATTATTAGCTTTCAAATCACATAAACTTTCCTATTGGGCACTATGAATTCATCAGCTTCAATACTTGTATAGTACATATAACACATATACAAATAATACTAAAAACTTTAAAAACCAAGAAATAATATTCAATCATATTTTTAAACAAAATATAATTAAATAAATAATAGTACATTTAAATAAAAAATAAAATAAAAAATCAATTAAATATACAAAATTTATAAAAAATTGAGAAGGCGTAAATAGGCTTGGTAATTTTAAAGGGTAATACTGAGCCTTGACTTATGTTATAGAAAAGGAGTTCATATCGGAATTACACGGTGTCTAACTAACAAGGACAGGTTGAAGAATTTACAGGTAAAACTATTTTGGCCTGTCCAGTGGTTAGCAACAAATCCGACATTTGGGCTTGGACACAATTTGTATAACCAAGCAGAAACTAAGGAAGTATATTGGTTTCCTTCAATGTCATTGGTCAGATACTTGGAATAGAGACTCGTATATACATATGTGGCACAAAATTAAAAAAAAAACAACAACATTTGATGACGTTCTCCAAAGGCGAATCAAAGGATTTCGAAAATATCGTTAATCCAAAGTTTTAAAGCTTTAGTTTCTTGTTTTTTAACGAGTATTACGCAGTCTGCTCTTCAGTATTGAGCAGTTTTGTGCAATGCGGAACTGGCATGTTAAACAAATTAAACGCGTACGATCCGACAAGATGAAAAACATCAGCAGCAGCAACAGCGGCAGCAGTAGACAAAATGGATGGCACGGAAATCCTTCTGCATTCAGCTGCAGCCCGGGAGCTCAGACCCCACGTTGCTAAACATCTGATGTGGAATATGTGGGTCTCAGCCAGTCGCTGGCTGTGTGCGTTCAGTGTGAAAGTCATGTTGTTTACACTTAACATGCGGCCACGTTTTTGCGATTTCGCTTTCGCCCAGCCGATTTACATTTGGCCCCAATTAGAGTGAATTGTTTTGTTACGGCCGGCAGTCGCGACCCATTGAAGGTCAACAATAATTTAAATTTACAAAAATAATTTACAATTCGCAAAACAATTGTTTTTGACAAGTGTCATAATTTCTGCTACTCGTGAAAGTTAATTTTGGACTAGTTGTCGAGTGCCCCGGGAGCAAGGCATAGCAGAAAGTTTTTTCTGAATGGCACCAAGTTTTTAATTGAAATACCTAAGTGGGGGGAAAGGAGGTGGAGCAAAGTTGGGGCTGCCATTGGTTATCCTTGACAGTGAATTATGAACTTAGCCTTAGGCCGCTGAAGCTGCAGAATTATGAATTTCGTTGGAATTGAGTTGCGGAACTAGAAAGGTATTCAAAATGTATTGATTTCCTTGCATACCCTGAACCCATTACAAATGGGAAACCAAGGTATAATGGTTTTGGTAAAATGTGTGTAATAGGCAGATGGAGGCGTGGTAGACACCATAAAGTATATATATATATTCCTGATCAGGATGACCTGCTTGGTCGATAGAGTCCGTCCATCTGTCAGTGTGAATTCAGAGATCTCGCTTGATTTGAATTGATTTGAATTTTTACGAATTGTTCGAATACCGTAAAAGCTGGAATTCGAAATTTCTTTACTCTGTTCAGGGTATCTACCTAGTGGGCCAGTCTTGATTGCTTGATTCCTAAATACTAGATTTGATATCTCGCGGCCTTCCATTGCCATTCAAAGTCGAAAAAATTGTTATTTCTTTTCGATTGGTAAAATAAAGTTTTGAAGCCGCTTTCGTCCCGCTGTGAATTATTCGAGTTTCCTTTGTCTTGTGGAAGGGAACTTTAGCTGTGATCCCATTTGTGGCTAATGTGGATTGCAACCGAGTACCTTTTCAGTTGCACGCCCTTATTTTGGCCGTTTCCTGGACAACATAATAAACAAGCTCCAGCTGCTCCGTGGCCCGTAAACGGCCCTAGCAACCTAACTTCTGCCCAGAAGTAGGCTTGGTAATAGCCCAGCAATCGAGTAGGCTGGGCATCAATTGAAATCGATTTTGAACGGCTTAGTTGAACTCAGTCCGGAAAGTGCTTATTCCTTAAACGAGCTCTGAGCTGAAAATACGTGAAAGTCGCCAGCAAAATAATAAAATAAGTTACTTTTTAATAAAGTAGTGCAGTGAATAAATTTGAGCGATGTCGCTTTTCGACAATCCCGACCAGCTGCGACAGCTGCAAAGTTTATTGTGTCCCACACGTAGACGAGGTGGAGTCGACTGCAGCAGCAGTAGCGAGGATGAGGAATCGCTGGTGGTGAAGAGGCAGAGTGAGTAAATGGAGCGTCGGAGCAACAGTAGCTTCATATATTCCTTCCATCCACTCAGCACCCGGCAGCATCGGAGCCCCGACATCAGGTGGTGTTGCCAAGGCGCGAGGCAAGAGTAAGGTCAACCTGGTAGCAACGCCGTTGGTGGAACCCTCAAAAGAGCAGCCCCACACACTTGAGGAGTGGCAGGAGGCGCAGGAGCGGGAGGATGCCGACATTTTGGAAACGCGCAAGTGCCCGGAATACACGATGACCTATCGACAGGCCGTTGGCACTGAGGACGTCTTTCTGCAGGTTGGCACAAACCCTTTTTGCAACGCCTGTCTGCCTCTCTGCAGTGTCTGTTAAGCTGTATTCTTTTACATTCAGATGGGCCAACGCACAGCAGCCTCAGCGAGCTGTGAAGATCTCATTCTGGAGATAGCGCTGCCCGGCGAGCAAATGTCTGTTGACAAAATGAGCCTAACGCTTCACGAACAGGAACTGGACCTGGGCACCAGCCTATATAGGCTTAAGCTCCCGCTGCCTCACCCTGTGGATGTGGATCGATGCCAGGCCAAATATGACAAGGAACTCGGGAAGCTGCGGCTCACGTTGAGGTTGCGCCGAGAATTTGACTATGTGAACTTTTAATCTACACTTTACACTCATTTAACACTGTTCTACACTTTTTTTGTTTATTGGGTTTATTGGAGGGGAGACAATGTCGAAACATTTTTTGGAATTTGCGAGCCAAATTTTAGTTAAATGAATAAATCCATCTGACTAGTGAGAACAAACAAATGTGTTTAATGGATAGCAACTAAAAGAAAAAGCTTTAAAAAGTAAACCTATGTGGCAGGCCTGCTTACTTATAATTACAGATAAAAAAATATTTCTAATGTAAGTTTCCATCGAACGCTAATTTTAGATGTGTATTGATGATACGTAAAATTAATCAATCTTGTCATATTCAGACCAAAAGTTTCTACATTCTATTCAAGAAAAAATCATTGCATGCGTGAAATCCTTAAATTTTTGTTTCGAATGAATAACGAAAAAGAAAATCATGCCCACGCTCAGAAACAATTTTTTCGTCCATGGCATTCGAGTTTTTTTTTAAATATTACGCATACGCCGCATTGCTCCTCAGTCAGACACAAATTACCCTTAAACGAAGCAGAAAATATTCCTTTGCTAGATATAAAATAGGTTCAGGTTCAGCTGTCAAAAATCACTTAAGCCTAATATTTGACAAATGCGGTCAAGAAAAAACTTTCAGATGTCAAATACAAAATTGAAAAAATTTGAAAAGAGAAAGGTTCGACTATGTGGTACCCTGTGCACAGCCTGGAACCAAAAATAAATTGAAAAGCAACAATCATTAATTCCATTACGTTATGATAAAATACAATTTGCTCGTAATCAGCTTAAGAATACAATTTTCTAATTATTATATTCTTCTTTCTTTGTCCTCAAAAAGTTAGATGTCCCTTCCTAATCCCACTAATGCTTTGTCAAAACAGAAGTCTTCAATAAGAATTTCATGTTCTTAGAGTTATAAAAATATAAGCTAGCTGTTAGTATTAAGAAGAGTTATTGAGTCAATATCCGACATGCAGATACCCTCTATTTCAATAACAGTAATTTATATCTTCCATTTCTGATTTAAATCAGTTTTACATTAATCTCATGGCAGACCTCAAGGAACTACAAACAGATATATGTAGAGTTGGCTAGCGTTGCTTGCCCATCTTGTGTGTGGATACAGGGCAAAATAATCAAAAGCGGCCAATCCTTACAATATATTTTTCTTTGTGGGGGATTTGTCCAGCATTTTACAGCAAGACGGAGGGAATGGGGCCGCGCGAGAGAGAGTGGAGCAACTGCGACCCGCTGGGACTGCGTTTTGGCTCATTTACTCTTGACTGCCGCGGACACATTTCAATTTGTGAAAAGCGGTCAGCGACAGCAGTGAGACATGATAAAGTGTCGTTCGGGCAGTTGTCTGAAAAAAGTTCACACAATTTAACATAGAAAGTCGCAGGAAAGCAACGACAAAGGCACAAAGGCACAAGTTTTTAGCCAGCCGAAGAAGAAGAAGCGCGTGCAACGCGTTGCAAGTAGTTACTGGGCACAAGCTCAAGAGCTGTCCGGACACTGGATTTTGTTTTTTAATCATTTGGCCGGGCAAAAAGAAAAACTTTTCTGGCGTTAATAATAATAAATCATCAGATGGCGCGTCGCTGACGATGCGGCGACAACTTTGTGGACTCGAACAAATTTTCAATTCAATTTAATAGCCACGAAACGAGCTGGCTGGCCAATTGACTTAGACAAATATTCTGGAAAAAAAAGTTAATAAACGAATGGAAAGTAATTTACTTAAATATTAATATTAATAAATATATATATATATATATATATATATTTATTATAATTAATGTAGATGTATTTAATCAAAGATCACTGATAAAGGAAAATGTTGTTATCAAGACAAATTCTCAGTAGTTAGTTGAGTAAATAGACCAAGCTGCCAAATTTGTAACTTCAATTTATTGATTTATTATTATTATTATTATTTTATATTACACATAAATATTCAAAGCTAACAGTAATAAAACTCCTCGGGATTCATGCCAGAGTCAATCTATTTAAATTGAATCAAATCAAAAGCAAACTGAAGGCGATATACTTCCGTCTTCTGGTTTCCCCAGTTCTTGTTTAATCAGCAAGCTCTCGTTAAATAGAATATCCGAGCAACTTAAACATGGTCAAAAAAGAAACTGTGCACAACGTTGGTAAACTTGGTATCCTTTGCAAAAATACAAAAACACACAAACAAAAAGCTACGTCGACACCAGACATGGGAAAACAAACAAAAATCATGTCAGAATATGTTAGAAAAACGACAAAAAAAAACACCAAAAAAAATGTATGCGAAAATCTTTCAATTTATACACTAAACATGGGGTACATGTGATAGAATGTATACAAGTTTAGAATAGATGTTGAATACGAATATTTAAAATGGAAATCAAATTAGTGGAGAGTTATATTTTACTGATTTAAGAGTCATATGTAACCACATCTAAGTTGGCGATTGATGAGCTGGGGTATACTCACTATAACAATAAACAAAACAAAGCTCTCAATAATAATACAGACATAGTACAGACATTCTGTCATTAAGCTTTATATACCTCTTTCTATCAGTTGAGAGCAGCTCATATGGATAAATCAGCCGAAAGTTTTAGCTCCTAATCGAAAAGTTCTTCATTTACGAAGATTTCTTGGTTAATCATAGTATTACCAACATGTTCACTGAAGCTTAAGCTCCTGCTGTCGATCTGCTCACATCCATTTGACATCGCTGATCTTGCAGTTTGATCATGATATAAGGCTATATGAGTGATCAGCGATTTTGTAACCTATTTATTAGAAAAAGGGTAATCTGTCCATAACAAATTATTCCAGACAATGCCCAATATAGTTGCTCATATTAAATGAAATTTAGGCTCAGCCTGGGACTAAAAGCAGAATCTTAGCTCTCAGAAGAAACCCTCATATGTTAGGGTATCCAAAAGCGGACATGTGAAATACGTTAGTTTTGATTTTTGTTTCCGTTTGTTTGCTTTCGAGTCATTTACACAAACGCAGTTTTAGTCGTCATCATCATTATGAGCCACCTACATGTGCTCGGGGCAAACACTAAATAGTTGAACTTGCTTTTTTCTGTTGCCGTTGAGTCACGCCTCATCTTCTTCTCTTTTTTCTATCAACTCTTGAACAAAGTTGCATCAACTCAAACAGAAATTCGCATGCAAATTTGTTATGTTTCTCCCATGTGCAATGCGGACTTTTGTGGTATATAAATTTGCTTGCTCCAAAAAAAGGGATGACAAAAAACTTTGCGAAATGGGAAAGTTTTCGGAAAATGTGTGAAAACGCCTGCGAAGTGTGTGTGTGCAATTCTGGAAACTGCAAAATATTTATGGCTGATTAAAAGGGGCAGCTGAAGCATGCCGCTTGCCGCTTGCCGCATGCCGCATGTCGAGTGACCTTGGTTACCTTTTGAAGTACAATTTATTGCTGTTTTTTGTTGTTCTTATTGTTAAGCCATATTTAATAAATAATATGCAGGCGCACTTAAAAAATGTAATAAGCTGCTCAACAGCGACAACACTGAGCACCGCGCCAGCAGCGGCAGCGGCAACAACAGACTTTGATTGTAAAGGCTGAGCCCCTGACAGAGGCCGTGCGAATCCGCATCCTTCCTTCATTGTTGTTTGACTTTTATTCATTTCGTTTCAACGCGCCGTAGTTGGACCAAAGCGCAGCAGCGTCTACTTAACCTGCAATACGGGCGAACAGCTCTGAAGAACTCAGCCACAAAGCAGGTGCAAAATGAGCGCCAGCAGCCGCAGCGAATAAGGTCAACAAAAATAAAATGAGAGATGCGAGAAACTTCAATATGAAATGTGTTGGAAAATATGCAATTGTGAGCTGACTGAATGCTCAAGAGCTGCATGAACTGACCTGTGCATCACTCCTCGCATCAAGCAACAAAAATTATTGCCGAGTTCTGCAGAGGTAAATCTATCGAGAAACAAGCGAGTGCCTGGTCGATATATATATCGTGAATTCAGAACTTAGCAGATATATAATTCAGTATCTAGCACAGGAAAAATATGAGACAAAAACAAAACTTTTCATTTATTCCTATCTATAACAAGCAACTGAGAAATGACTTAAGAAAATGTATTATAAATTTACAAATTTACCTGATCTGTGAGTCGTATGCGCGTATCTATATAAGTGCTTGTGGTAAATAATATCAAAATAAATAAAATAGTTAAGTGAATGCTAACAGTATGCATATTATTTAAAAAACTTTTAAATTGTTATACCTACATGTTATCACAATAATGGAAAATAGTTGAAAATATATATATATATATATATATATATATATATATATATATATATATATATATATATATATATATATATATATATATATATATATATATATATATATATATATATATATATATATATATATATATATATATATATATATATATATAAAACATTTTAAATCTAATTTAAGTTAAAATATCTTGAAAAACAATAAAGTTGTTTGTTTCACAAACCATCTTTAATTTTGCTTTGTCTTGTGTGCCAATTCTGATCGGGTTATATCATCTGCTAACTTAGCTATCGAATAGTGGTTGGTTGAGCTATATCCACTAAAGTCTTGCTTTATCTGTATATTTTTATGTATTTATAATATATTATCTGCAGCACTTTCAATATTTTATTCGCTTAACGCAGTATACGCATACTTAATACTAAATAATCATACTTAATAGCCTCCTTTGGAGCAGAGCCTTTTTATTATTTCAAAGTTTGGGCCTTTTAATTAAAAAGCTAAAAAACAGATTCCCAAGTACAACAATTGTTATTCCAAATAATGCAAATTCACAATTGAATGTGTAAACAAAACAACTTAATGTAACACATGCCAAATGCGTGTATTTCACATGTGTCTCGCAATGTTTTGCAATGCTGTAAAGAAAGTAAGTAAATGACTGTGGAATTTAATTCAATTAGGGCTGCCTTACAGACCTTGCAGGCGGCTTCTACAGCTAGCCCGGTCGTCTATTAACGCATTTTTCAAGTTTAATTTAACGTAATAACAAATTTGTGAACCGTGCTCGGAGATGCAAACATGAACAGAACACCGTATAAATTACGGAAGTAAGTTGAGGCAGCAGCTGGCTGAAAGCAGCTCGTATCCTGGCAAGCTGCGAGGCTGCGAGGCTACGATACTACGAAGCTGGGCAGCAGCAAGCGCGGAAAGTGTAGTCCATGTGTGTGGGCTGGCTGGGCTCTTACATAACACACGCCTTGGGGCCTTGAGCGCGTTCTCAAGTGTCTGCCACCGTAGCCCCTGTCCCATAATTAAGACAAATGTAAAAACTACTAAAAGACATGCCAAAAGTCACTTTTACTTCCTAAACAAAAGCCGAACATCAGCCAGGTGCCAGGTGCCAGGTGCCAGGTGGCATGTGCCATGTGTCAGGTAGTAGGTGGTAGGTGGCAGGTGCGAGCAGTTAGCCGCTCGTTGCCTGTTATATTCACCTTTTCGCTTTGTTATAAGTCCACATAATTTCCTCTTTTACCCCTGTGTTGACATGCGGCAATTTTCATTTGTCTCTTGTGATAATATCACGTGTCTGAAGACCTGAGCAAATACATTTCATATACGTTATATGTGTAATCGAAAAGGAATTGCTGTCTTCGAGATGCCAAAGCTTAAATACTCTTCACACGAGCCAGACCACATGTCCATCTATCTAAACACTCCCAAATCGATTATTAATGCTCTGGTGTTTGCCAAAGAGCATCTCACATACCCAAGTGATGCCGGGCTATGCGTACAGGGTAGCCACGGCCAAGGTCAATGTCCAATGCGTGCTGAGTGGTGCGCGCTGAATGCTCGCATGACCTTTTCACATTAATCTCAAGAGATGGCATTTTTATGCAGCCATGCGAGCGTGTTATGCTCGTTATAAGCCAACTAGCTATTATGGTTATTTATTGTGTTTGACTACACAGATGTTACGGCCACACATCACGACAAATGATTGCTCAACGTTTCAATTAGATCGTCAATTAGGCGTCATCTGACGGACTCTTCTTGGTAATTGATTGACTGAGTGAACGTGTGAAGTGAGCTTTGTTTTCTTTTTTCTTGTTGTTTCGTTAATTTATGATTATTTTCAAAGCATTCATGTAAGCAATGAACTGGCATAAATTTGATTTGCAGAGATTAATCTAATTTTTTTTATTTTTATTGATTTCCAATTGGAGTATTTGGCATAAAATTAAACAGCTTGAAAATAATTTTTAATTATTTGCAAAAATTATATTTTAAATAAATTGTGATTTTATAAAAATAAGATACACAATTCCTTATATGATTTATTTGTGCTTTTATTTTATGGCTTCATTAGGAACTATATATTATTATGAATATGAATATTATATACATATATATATACAGCAGCGACAAGTTCGAGTCATGAAACTTGATTGTATTTAACATCAATGTGTATTAAGTTATTTTTTTACTTTCCTGAATAACTGTTGTATGGGTAAAACATCTTCACTTTGAACCTTTTAGCTCTGAAATGCACGAAAAAACAGAATGAAGATTTTCTGCATTGGAATGCACATATGCTGAAGCTTGAGTTCTTTTGACGAAAAGAAGACAAGTAAGAATCTGCATGCAACCGACTGATGGGTACTCTGCTCATATCTATTGTTAAATACCTTTGTTGAAAGTGACTTCTTCAATGGTAATATTAAGGAAATCAATGTTTGTCTACTTGTTATCTTTGAACGCGAGTCAAACGTTCCCTGATGTTGGAGCAGTTCGTAGAACATATATACAGCAACTATATATAAAGAAAAGTGTTTTCTGCTGAGTTGGCTCGTCTATGTGAAATACAGGCAAACATTCATTGAAACTGTTTTTCAAATAGTACGAGTCGAAGAGATGAATGGCGCATTTCCGCCTTTTGGTTTTTGGTCTTTATCTTTTGTAGCAATGGCGCCTCGGGTAGCCTCCCTATGCGCGCCCTCCCCTTGTTCCCCGCCCAACAACTGTCTTATAGAATCTGATTTCGTTTGCTGCACGCATGGCGAAACTTTGAGCTGTTTTCTTCAACCCACATTCAAATAAAAACGAGAGACAGAGAGAGAGAGAGATTTATTTGCTTGCCCTCAACCCCAACCATTGAATCAATTATCAGTTGACTGTGTGTGCGTGTGTATTAATATCTTCTTTAATTGATTTTCCATATACTGAATGTGAGTATATGAAAATGCATGTACAAGAACTTCTGCTGACTGACTAATTGATGCCAACGCGTTGCCATAAAATGAGATAAAGAACATTGATTTCTTCAGTAACTGTTTTTTGCCTAAAAAGTGAATACAACAACAGGGCTTATTTAATAAGTAACAAATGACTGTGGGGTATATTTATTCTTTGCGTATATATATGTTGAATCAGGGACTAAGAGATGAAAAATTATAGACATGTGTTTTCAGTTCAGCACTTCTCTGGGCAGGCTTTGTGTTTATCGCTCTCTGATAGTCAAAATGTTGGGCTTTTGTCAAGTTGGCACTCAGTCGAAACGACATTTGTATAGCGTCGATACCTTTACGAGCATACGAATATTTTTTTTATAAGTACCCAAAATCAGTGCTAATCGTTTTTGTGTATTTTGCAATAAGAAAATGACGGAGGAATCGGTTACACCCCTGGTTGTTGGTTTAGACTTTGAAGAGGCCCAATATTGGAATCCGACTACGGATCGAGAAGTGTCGAAAAGCGAGTCGAGCGATCTAGATGACTCTGTTAACCGCTCGGAAGATGGGCTAAATAGTGAGTCTATCAGCGATGCTAATGAATGTGGTGCCGGTGGTGGTGCTGGTATGTTTGCACACGCCATCGATGTGCAAGAGTATCAGGAGAGGCTGCAGGTCATACAAGATCGGGTCACACGCATTGTGAGCCGAATGTCATGTCTAACTGAGAGTTTGCGGCATATGAATGTGGGACTCAAACAAAACACCTTGGAACTTTCATCACTGCCAGTGGGCTTTGTGAAAAATGATATGGGTGACATTGGATCCACACAAACCGATTCGCCCACAAAGCCAAACCTGAACATGCTCGCTGAGCGCATTGGGTACTCTGTTGCATGTCAGACCATTGAGGATGGCTCCTAGAAAACCAATTCCAAATGGTTCATATTTCAGAATTTTAACTTATTTTTCACGTTAACAAAAACATTTCTAAAATTTTTAAATTAAACACATAACACGATAAGACGACACGATAATCTACTTACATCTTCCACTATTGTGACTAAATTTTCTGTATGGTAATAAAAATTTACTCAGATGAATTAAGCGACCTATTTAGGGTAAAGCAGATATAATATTTCACTCGCATTCTCTCAAATGTTTCAGCATTCAGAACAAAATTATTGCAAAAGTGCTCAGAGCGATTTCACACAGCTATAGATTTTCATGGGCATTTTCTTTGAAAACTTTTGCCAACCAGCTAACAAATAAGTCAAAATGTGCACATGTCTTTGCCTTTGCCAAAATAAATCCTCGGGCGAAAGAACTCTGAGCATAGATGAGAAAAGCGCAAACAGTCATCAATAGAGTGGGTCCACTAACTCTTTAAGGTTGCAATAATTTCAAATAATATACTATTTATATACTCGATTACTGAGCGTGAGAAGTATATTGGCTTTGGTTCTGGCATGGCATTGCAAATTATTGATAATCGAGTCGTGCACCTTGTCCATGCTATGGCGTAAAGCATTATAAGCCTATTTTTGGTTGATTGTTCAGGTAAATAAGCTAATTATAGCACTTGGATTGGGGATAATACACAAGATTCTGTCGAAACACAATTACAAAATAGTATATGTTAAATAAAGTAATACTGAGGACTATAGAGCAAATTTCAATTCAAAGCTAAAAATCATTATCTATAACAATATGCAAAATAGACTATTGACTATATGTAAACTATTCTTATGTTGCATATCATTATATTCAGGCAATACTCTATACTATACTACAAATACTATTGCTTATGAGAAACTGTTGAATATTTATTCACCTTAAAATTTATGCAGAGACAAATTTGATTTATCCTTTACCTAGTAGGTAGAAGAATCAGTTTTGTTTAAGCTTGTTGTCAATAGGTACATGGACTAAAAGCGAATTAAAAAGTATGAAGGACGAAAATTCAATTTCCAAATGCCATCAGATGGGGGCGTGTCTCGTATGTGAGTTCTGGGGAAATGTCACTCAGCTGAGGACTCGACGGTTGGCCACAGACGCTCCAAATATATCGTCTGGCACATCAAACATAATCCAAAGTTCAAAGCAACTGTCAATAACAGGAGACTGAACTAATAGCATTTCTGATAATCGCACGCACAGCGCAAAGCGAGCATCAGAATCCGTTTTCGACCCGGAGAAATGTGCATTCATGGAAAAATCAGTTCAATTGAAAACAAAAACGGAAAACGAAATTG
Source organism: Drosophila mercatorum (assembly GCA_961210405.1). NCBI lineage: Eukaryota > Metazoa > Arthropoda > Insecta > Diptera > Drosophilidae > Drosophila > Drosophila mercatorum. The sequence goes on along the minus strand of CAUIUS010000004.1, from coordinate 22,070,471 downwards.
AAATCGAAATCGAAATCGAAATCAAAATTGAAACTGAAGCAGAAACTAAAACAGGAATAGAAACAGACACTTGAAGCGAACGAATCACCGTGAAACGGAAACGGAAATTCACTGATGAGATTCTGGAGCAGCACGGCGAAAGGACCTACCTAAAGCTGCGTTGTCATTAAGCAGGTCCAACTCATTGCGAGTGACTAAGTCCCTTTATGGACATCCTCACAATGTGCTTGTCTAGTTATCTCTCGACTGCTGCTGCTGATGCTGGATGCTTATGCTTATGGAAATCAGCGCCAGACGAAATTCTTTTGTCGGCTCTGCTACGAAATTAACATTTCAATCAAATCAATTTGATGTGTCTGACTTGTTTTATGCCTGAGCAGTAATAGCGTCATCATCGTCATCGCTACCGTCATCATCATTGTTATTATCATTATTTCTATTGTTATTATTTTTATCATTGTTGGATCATTTAGTTTGTGTGCGCATTTGACGAGCCAAAAGAAATTGTCGAAGTTGATTGATTAAATATTTATTCAGACGGAAGTCCTTACAGTGTCCTGAGGGCCCGACATATTGAGGACCAAATTGTTTGTGAAATGGCACACGTTGCTGACGACCCAGCTCATGCGTCATCCATTGAGTTATCAAGTCGCAAAATTCATTCAAAAAGAAAAACACCAAATAATTTGAGCAAGGTGAATAGGGTACCTATAAAGATAGCAAAATATCTTAAATATGAATAGGAATAGAAAAAACTGAAATAGCTTATAATAATTTATTTCTGATATTCATTTATGAATACTAAAAATACTAAAGCTTTTAACAAATCAGAGTTTTTTATGAGCTAAGTTAAGGTTAAAAAGCTTTAGAAAAAAGTGAAGTTAACGTTAACAAATTCGTTTTGGAGCCGAAATAAGTTTATTTGGTTTTGCGTAACTTATTGAAGCTAAAAACTTAGACCTTTCATTACTTGTGCATAGCCTCGCCTGAATGAATATCTAGAGATCATAGATGAAATACCTCATATAGCTGAAAATGTGGATAATAAAACATCATATTTGCTTCTTCATTATACCCTGAACCCATTAAAAATGGGAAATCAGGGTATAATGTTTTTGTTGAAATGTATGTAACAGGGAGAAGGAGGCGTGGCAGATCCCATAAAGTATATATATTCTTGATCAGGATGACAAGCCGAGTTGATATAGCCATGTCCGTCTGTCCGTCTGTCCGTCTGTCCGTCCGTCCGTCTGTCCGTCTGTCCGTATGTATGAACGCGTCGTTCTCAGAACCTACAAGAGCTAGAGACTTGAAATTTTATATGTAGGTTCCTGTATAGCACGAAAAGATCGAGTTTGTTTCAGAAATTCGATAACTGTTATCGTTTTATTGTTATCGATTAAAAACGAAAATCTAAATTCAGCTACAAAATTCTATCTAATTCATCTTTCTAACTAGAGTCTTTAAATTTTGCATTTAGTGTTATGTAAGCCTTACGCAATTTCGGTTTTTGTTAAATTTTGGGTGCCACGCCCCCTTCGCCTCAAATTCGTAACTCCCGTATATCAAATACTAGAGACTTGTGCTTTGGCACATACATACATATGAATGACATGATTATGCCCAACAAGTTTGATCAAAATCGTTCGTCTAGAAAAAAAGTTATTAAACATTTAATTTCCCATAACATTGCCATGCAAAGCAGCCAAAGAACAGCTGACCCAACGACTTGCGCTTGTGTATGCGTGCGCCTGTGTGTGTGTGTGTTTATGTTTTGCTTGTAATGAACGTACATATGCATGTGTATATAAAAGAAATTAAGAAGGCTTGGAATAGCGGTTCTTCGCAGGGTTCAGGGTACACCCTAGTCGAGCGGTCTCGACTAGAGTTTTCTTACTTGTTTTTTTTTTTGCATTTTGACCTCTTGAGTTGTTGAGCTTCAAATTGAAAGGAAATACCATAAATTCAAATACCATAAATAAATTGATACCTTTTCAATTTAAGTTAAAAAATTATCCAAATATATATAAAACTATATAAATATATATATAAAACATATATATTAAACTCTTAAAATACTACAGTTCATCGGTCGTCTAGACAGTTGTGCTTGTCTAGCTCGACTGACTATTTATACGGCAGCACACTATTGACTTTGTGGAGTCGCAGATGTTTCCTTTTGTAGACAAACGACTAACTAAACATCTAGTACAGTAGCACAGTCGATAAGTTTGACTGTCACTTTGATTGCATATTTATTGAGGCCCCTATATCCTCAGCAGTTGTTATTATTCAACATCTGCCTCTGCCTCTGCTGCTGCGGCTACTGCTGCTACTGCTGCTGCGTCATTAAGTCTGTCTATAGACAAAAGGAACACAAACCATTTGTATTGAACACTTGAAGCGACTAGCAGACCCGCAGGAAATCTTAATTAAGCAACTTGTAATGGCAAATCCTAAATGGCCAGCAAAAAGGACCCGGTTAGCCTACTCGGCTCGAGGTTGGCTCGACTCGACCCGACACACGTCGGCCACTAATGGCAAACAAAGGCAAATTTCTGTGTTGGTATTGAACAAACGCCAACATTTTGCTCCTAGGTCTGCGGAATACACAACGACAAAGCATTCAGCCCCACAGACACTAACGGCGCACACACACCCATGCAGAGTGCAAACGTGGAAAACAATTTGGCGGTTTTTAGCACATTTCCGACTTTGAATTAGGCTTGGAGATGTTGCCCTTTCTGCAACTTATAGCCCTTCGCCATTGCTGCTTGGCCAACCAAACGGACACTCAATGGCCCTCAGCACATTAAAAGTGCAGCAGCTTAAGTCCTTTTCAGTGCCAGCAAGTAGCTACCAGTTGACCCGATATTAGACAGTTCTCCATTAAGAATCTAAAAAGGAAATGAAATTGATTAACTATCTCCTTAAGTGTTTAACAATATATTATTTGAGTGTGAGCTGTGGAGATTTCGAATATTGTTAAATAGCAGGAAAACCATGTCAAATTTATATAGTTCGGACTTATAGATATGAATATATAGTGCGAAAATTTATTATTGCTTTTCAGAGCCTGAGTCAGTGCTTGCGTCGAGTAAGTGTAACTGATTCATTAGTCAACATTTTATATTGTCAGCTGCAAAGACTATTACACATATTTATAGTGCAACCAATTAGTCATTAGTGCCTATAATATATATAATATCATTTGCACTTAGGAACAATTCGAAGTTTGAACTATGAAAGCTAACAAGCGTTGCTTGCAGATATTTAATATACAATTGTTAGTCAGAAGAATCTAACTCTCACTTTAACAGTTCTCAAGTGATTTTTATGATTCACTTCGGATTTAAATACGTTAATATTAAGCCATCGCATAATGCAAATGGGATATTTACGAAGCGTCTTTAGATATTTAATTTAACTTCTATGAAGACTATAACTTGCGAGTACTGGCTTTCATTCTTTATAAAGTTAATGCTAAATAAAGTATTTCCATAGCCGAGGGCATTAAATAAATACATAAATAGGTGAGCACGTTGCAGTCGAGCGTTATCGACTGTAAAATACTTTTTTACTTTTATGCATGGACGAGCTATTGTATATAAAATATATGTTTATCAGCAGAGTAGGTAAACAGCACTCAAAAACATTCAGATTTCCTATACCTGAGACCTACGTATCTAAATGAGAGGTCTAAGTGAGCAAATTGTCTGTATTTTGCATCAGATGAAAAAAAAAAGTTTTTCCTGATTTGAACCGCTTTCAGTGACTTTGTCTATAAGTTCTTCACATATGAATAGGTCATATTCTTGAAAAATGCTTTGCATTCCTATAGACAGAGTTTGTCAAACTGTCTGGAAGATGGGCATTGTGAAGAGCTAATATACTTGTTTCACTTTGTTAACCATTCGCTATCTTCAGCAATGTGTACTTGTGCAAGATAGTTGTCTATTATAAGTTTGTCTCTTTTATCATTAGCTATTCAATAGAATTTAACTATTACTTCTTGAAGATAATTTGTATTCTATTAATCATTGAGAGTAGTTTTTCGAAATAGAACAAATTTACCACATCCAATTCTGACATATCATCTTGCCGTAGCAATTGATTTCTAAAAGGGTATCGTGGAGCTGCGCATGCTCGTCGAGAGCACTGTTACTTGTGCTATGTGTGCATTTGTACATAGCTCATTGCACTAACTCCATGGATGTTACTTGAAATATGCAAAGTTCTGTTTAATGTCGTCCCCGTTGTTGGCCAGTTGGCCTGTTGGCTATCCAGTTAGGGACAACAGCGTCGTGTTGGCAAAGTACAGAATTCCCCTTTTGCCGTAGCTAGTTTTAAAGGAGAACGATTTTTTGTTTTCTTTGGAAGGAGGCAGGCAAAAATAAGCAGAAAAAAAATTCAAAATGAGGCAACTTGGGAATGTTGTTCGAAAGTTAGGTCCTGGGCCTTTGGCCACTTTTGCATTTATATTATCACAACTTTTGCGTCGGAGCTGAAGAGCTTTCTCATATTTTCCTCATATCTCTCGGCTCGGGCTTCCATTTGCGACCGTAAACATGAAACGCTGTTGTTGTTACGTTGTTGTCATCATCATCATAATCATGTTCATCATTGCGAGAACATGAAAAACTTACGCTTGAGACATGTCGCGAATGTGTATGCCTTCAGTTCACATCCTGCATCCCATGTTGTCACTTAGGACAGTGAAGCGACTCGATGCGAGGCGATGCGGTGTGAAGCGAGTGGAAAGAGAACTTTTCGTGATTTTAATGTCAAGTCAAATAAATTTTGGGATAAGTTTGGCAAAGTTTACGCTTATTTAATGGTGACAAAAATTTTAATGAAATCTAAAAAGTGGCATTAATACGAGTCACTGGTCTTTAACGGAGGGTAAAACGCTCAAAAGGATAAGAAGAAAAAATAACTAAACTGAAATGTCAATAATAATTATCAACGGCAAAAAGTCATTTGCAATGTTTCCTTGCTGAGCATCGGCACATTGATGTAATCCTGCAGCCGCCACATCCTCTTCGGGCTAGCCCTCTTTAGAATCTTGCTCTTACTATAGTGCTTGCAGATGAACGTCTTCGAGCCGCGAGCATCACGCAGCATCCGATGCTGTATTGGCTCCTGACGCATGCTGCAGTCCGTGATGCGCTGTGTGTGGGCGGTAGCCGCCTCCAGGTCGCGCCGAACTTTGATTGCCTTGCTTGTGAGGTCGACAAAGATGTAGTCCAGCTCGTGGGATGTGCGCCCCTCTATTTTCATCTTGCCGCAGCTGTCCAGGCTGAGTGTGGACAGCGACTTGTTCGCCGATCGGGCCAAACTGAGTGACAATGGGGAGTTCTCTCCTATCATGTCGGCACGCAATGGCATGGTGACCCTCTGATTCCGATCCGACTCATTATACTTCTGATCCAAACGGTGCACAATATTGACGCAAGTGCGTAAATCGCTCTGAATCAACTGACAGAGCTCCAGCGCCCGATCAAGCTCTCTATCTTCGGTATGCATCATTCTACGATTTGCGTGTATTTTTGTTCTGTTTTTTTTTTTTTCAAGACGTGTCTCACACGAAACAATTTCGAATGTCGTTTAAAAATAATTTCAAGGCGAACTATGTAAATTTATTTTAGTAACTAAACTATTTTTTGTATTCTAACTAAACCTAAGCTGACAGCAAACAACCCTGAGCACTTTTCCCACAATATCCTTCTCTTCAAGTTCTCCTACACAAGCAATATGATTTCAGATTTTATCATTTTCTAATAACTGAATTTTCGAATCATTTATTTGTCTACTACAAATAGCATAGTACATATATAGCTCAGGTTTTGAACTGCTACAACTATTTGACAGACTTTCAGACTCTTATTATTCGAAGTTACGTTTGAGTAAATATAATATTTCGATCTCTCGACAGTCCTGAAACTGATATTACAAAAATTTAACAAAAAATTCTTTCTTCTGTCTCTCTCTCTCTCTCTTTCTTTATTTCTTTCTTTCTCTTGGATCGCGTATAAAAATGCTGTAAAAATAATTGTAAAACCCCTGCAAATTAATCTCGCTCGCTTCATCTCTCTCTCGCTTTCTCCCATTCTGTATATTACTCTCTCTCTCTCTCTCTCTCCATCCATCTCCTCACACTTATCTCTGAGAATTGTACAAATAAAAAAAAAAATCTGCCAACGTGAAATTTGTTAAGCTCGGAGCGGCGATTACTGTGCAGGAAGGCGTTGCCCAAACGCTGCCTGACGGCAACTGTAATGTATACCTGACTGGGGAACTGACTCCGCGACTGTCTGTTCGCATGCCGAGGCCGAGGGCAACCTCAAATAGAAAAACAATTTAAACAACGCAAACATCGCACCATAAAGGAAAGCACAAAAATTAAATTGCCAGCGAAACGTTAAAAGTGAAAAGCAACTCAAAAATAAAAGTCTTTCCAAGCCAACAAATGAAACAAATAAAGCAGCTCTCTTTTCAGGATTTGTCAGGTATATTAGGTATATATAAAAAGCATATATACAAAGTTTTTTGCATACACTGAAGTTTGCATTTTTATCTACATGTGTATATTCCTTATGCTGAATTGCGATTGAAATTACTCTGATGCTGATTCATATAATATTTCTTATATTGGTTATATTAAAGCAATTATTTTCGATTTGATTAGATTTACGAAACAGATACGGATAGGACCCTACCTATTAATGGTTTGATTATATGCCTCTATCTATTTGTTATAGCTATACTTATATAATTATTCATCAATATTAAAATAATCAGAGAATTGTTTAATCGGAGCATTAATCAAACATCAGGTGTTGATTCAACGAGCAACAAAAGTTTTTACCGAACTTTTGCGATGCTCGAGCGCCTCGCAGGTTTTGCGACTATCTCAATTAGGCAACGCTGCGTATGCGTAATCCGCGTGCAAGCCAAGTTTAGGCAAGCCAAGTGTAAGCCGCAGCATACGTGTTGCGAAAATCAATGTCTCTGCAGACGCTTGCCACCAACTGACATCAAACTTGCCACAGAGCGCAAAGTACTTGATTAGCGACAAGAAATGCTCCACGATGCGGCTGTCGTTGATGTCGCTTTTGTTGTTGACACCTGTTCGTGGTGTTGCAGGTGCAACTGATAGTGCTGTAGTTTGTTAGCTAACTTAAAGTTTTCGAGTAGTTGCGTAGTCAAGCCACACGACTCTTGACTAACTGCACATAGTTCGTACATAGCCAATCGAATAATGAGCAAAGTTTCGGCAGCCATCTCGCAAGTAGAAGAAGCATTTCGCATGCCTCCGATTTATTGGCTGCAGCAATTTTTCAATTAATTCCATTGCTTGGTCAATATTAAAACAAAATAAATATATTTTGCTCTGCGAATTTAATAAAAGTGTCTTCAGCCAGCTGAAAAACTTCATAAAGTGATTTATTATTTTTCTCCTCTGTTGCGCTTCAAAGCTGGTCAAAGACTGATTAAAAATATAATAAAAACAAATTGAAATTACTTTATCTTTATATTTGCACACTTAATTCACTTACAGTCAGTTTTAATATGAAATTATTTATTATGCATTAAATCAGAATATAAAATAAAATAATTATATAATTGAATTTATTCGTATTGCTTTCAATTAGCCTTTCTATGACTGAGCTAACTAAAGCAGTTATCTAAAGCAGTTATTGCTTGAAATGCATCTCGTATAGAAGTTCATTAAAAATATAACTGCAGTCAGAACTAATTTGAAGGCTTAAAACTATCGATTTAATGGTCCATCAATTGACAATATCTACTTAAGCCGTGACTAAGCGAATCGAAGTCAAAAGACTTTAAGCCGATTTGGGCTGAGAGTGCTGCTCAATGGCGCCATTGTCAGTGCATTATCAGCTTACCATATGCATGAGTGCAGACACGCACACACACACACACACACATACTCAAATGCAGACGCATGCAGCAGGCAGAATCAACTGCAGTCAAATATCGCATGCAGCTCTTTCTAGTTGCTCTCGGCTACACAGCGAATTGGTTTTTGGCGACATGCGACTTTCTATGCTCTTCATTCATAAATATTTACTCAGGTCAAATGAGAGAGAAATCTTGAAGAAGTAGAATTTAATACGCTTATTTTTATTCTTTTTTCTTATATTACTAAAATGGATTCTTTGGTGGATATTAATTTATTTTTACAGATAAATATAACTTAATGCATCGCATCTTTAACAAATTGTCTGGGCATTTAGATTGGTTACAGTCAGGTTTTAATCCGCTCGGGCGTAATAAGCTAAAATATTTCATTTATAATTAAATCAATATGAAATATAATTTAAATACTCTTACATTTTCAGCACACATTTTAACTGAGCTCACAATTTATTTACAATAAATATTACGCATACGACACATAATCCCGTTACTCAACAGCATACAAATGCTAAAGCCACAAATTTGACGGCTCAGAGTTTTACTTTTCAGGCTCAGCACATGTTTACACTTAATTTTGTGAATACCGAAAAAAGCATTGATTGATTGGCATACATAATCCAGTTAACTAAGGTATCCATTGCTTTCGACAACGCTCTTCATTGGATTTTGGGTTTGAAATATTTGTGCCGCTGAACTGTGATTTATGGCGCACTAGGCAAAGTAACCAAGCGAAGCTGGTCGGCTTCAGCTTTGTGAGTTTTTCATTATGCGACAACAATTTTGTTCAGTTTAATCAGCAAGAGCCTGTGGCTGCCTGCCTATGAGCCTATCCCTGGCATCCTGCCTGCCTGCTAGCATAATTGATGAGGATTTGGGTCAAGGTAGAAAAGGAACAATATTGATAGCCTAAACTTATGTTATTATTAAGGTTGAGTTATTTTGCCTTCAATAGAATTGCGTTACATAATTTAAACTTTTTTAAATTTTATATATTATTCTAGTTGAAGTATTTTTTAGAACTCTACATTTAAAAGGATTAAATTCGTGTGTGCCAAATAATTTTAAAATAAACTCTAAGTTCAAAATTAGTAGCTCAAAATCATTTAAAGTTTATCTCTCTCTAGTATGTGAAGATAAAACTGAAGAGTTTAAACAGAATAAACACCATTTACCATGCACTCATACACACAACACTTGCCCCCTAATCGATTATAATCTACCCAGCGAAAATATTTCAAAGCTCTTGTGGTTTTCATGCTTCGAATCGTTGCGGTTGGCGGACTTTTAATATGGAATCATTAAACAAAAACATTGCACTAAAATATAACTTGAAAACTTCATGCACCTCTTAGGGACAGCCCTGCCTGTGATATTCTAGCCTATTGCTCACTTGTATGCTCATTCGACTCGCCTGGACTTGCGTCTTTGAGAAGCTCTGGTTCGACTCCTTCTATCATTTGGATCATAGGCTCTTCCGATACAGCTCCGGCTGCTGCTTCATCTGATGCATCGAAATCGGCCAAATCCTGAAAGTTGTTAGCCAAGGCATTGTCCACAGTCAGCTTCATCTCTTGCAGCTCAACGTTCAGCTGGCGAATGCACAATAAACTGGTGCGAGCCCGCACCAAAGCCTGCGAAATGCGATCCCGCAAGTTTGCCTGCTCGGCGCGCATGTTTGCCGAGTTCTCTCTTAGGCATTCCAATATCATCAAACGATTCTCGACATTGTACAAGTCCATTATTCAATTTCTAATTATCTGATTTTGTATATAGTCTCGTGTCTTTCGTCGTATTTTCTATAAATTGTCATGAGTTTGTTGTAGACGCCTGCTTGCAAAGCCCACCCACCACATTAGTTGATTGATGGCGATTGCCTAATATGATTATTTGATTAAGCCGATTAAGTGCTGACTGGCTAATCTGGTTATTCGGTCGGCCCAGACAACAAATCAATGTCATAATAAACTTGAAATTATGATTCGCATAATACTCATTATGCATAATTTAGGTTCCTGGCAATTAAAGTATTAAAAGCTTGCGTCTTGCTTCTTGCTTCCTGCATTCATCTCATCGGACTTTGCGGGTCCTCGCAGCTGCTGTGCTGTGTGTACTGCATAATTGATTATCCTGTGGGCAAGATGTGTCCTTGGCTTTACTCGATTCCTCGCTTGCCTTGGGTAGCAAAATAAATGCCGTTTAACTTATTGTTGCTCTAAATGGCGCTGACAAAGTTTGCCGGATTATGCTTTTTCTTAAACTTCTCAAAGAGAAACATTAAATTTCGTTCTTTCCAAGTTTCTCACTGCTCCTTAACTCGGTTTGTTAATTGGTCAAAGCACTTGATTTCGGGCCGGCGCATTAACTTTAAAGGCTATCTCTCTACAGCATCAACGGTCCACTGTCATCTGACCCCTATCTACTGTCCGCTGTCCGAACGTTTGTTTGCCCTAATTGGATTAATTGGCAAGCTGCGGGTTTGCCTTGAGGTTAGCTCGGTGTGAAATTCTAAAATTACGTTTGTCTCCTTGACGAAGGTATAACTTAAAGAGGGAGAATAATATTGCTTGAGAGTGGATTTGGCAAAAACCAATTTCTAATTGGAATTACGAAAAAATATCTATACTCAAATATACTTGTTAATCTGTATAAAGACTTCCAATATTTCCAAAGAGTATAAACTTTATATGTATGAAAAGGCATTGCGGGAATATCTCATAGTGTATGAATAGTTGAAAAGATAATCAACCAAGTGAACGAAATTCATTTCCCCCGAATTGGAATTCATATTTTGATTATGAACAAAAGATATTCTGATAAGCCCTAAATCGCTAATATTTAGCGATTTGATCAATTTGCTCTCACAAAATGTCAATTCATACAATAAATATTACGTATACGCAGCGGACGTTAATGAAATATTAAGCCAGGCGCCAGCAACTAAAACAAAACAAACTTTAATCCGAGTCATCAAACCCACAACACACTCAAAGCCAAACAATTTGTCGTCAATTTAGCTACAGACACGCACACGCACACACACACACACGCTTACACCCACGCAGTCAGCATCACTACGAAAGCAGACACACACATATACACGCACACTCTAGCACTTTGCCCAGTCGTGTTGAGGCTGCTAGCGACACCTGTTGCCTTTAAAGAGCAACTTCCACTCAATCCGACGCACTCACTCGTTACGATAATGACGCTCTTTGCCGCATTTGTTTTGATCTGCTCGTTCGCCGGCAACAACATTCGTGCTCATTTGAGATTTGGCGGCATTCGACAATCCGGTTGTTTCTCACTCTATGCTCTGCACCACGTTTCTCGCTCAGCGTTGGAGAACTGACGTTTCCAGATGTGGCTTTGGCATGCTTTGGACTCAGTTTACAATTCAGTTGTCGCTTGTTAGTCGCCACGTGCGGTTCGGCTGCTAACTTTTGCTCCGGCTCAGGCGCCCTCTTTCTGTCTTTTCTCAGTCGCGCGTGTCTGGCCAAATAGTGCGCAACTTTCTCGCGCGTGTGTGGAGGTGTGTGGGTCTACGGTGAGGCTGTGTGAGTGTCATTCGCGTGCTTTAATATACAGATACATTGACAGTGCTACAGATATGTAGACAAACAGGCGGACTGACGCGCGGCCAAACGGACGGACCTTCATTTCCATTGCGTTGACGTTTGCAATTTAGCGCAATCTATATGAATTCTGATTTTTATTTCGCTTTTTCCCCCGCATATTCATCATTTATGTATTTTTCACACTATCTTTATCTGCCCATCTAGCTGTCGGTCTGTCTGTCTGTCTGTGACATTGTTTATTTGGTTGCACTGACTTCAAACTGTAATCAAATATCAAGCTTCATTTACAACTTTAATTTTGTTTTGCATTTGCTTTGCCAACATTCTTTTTTATTTTCTTATTCCGACGCCGACGCCAACGCCGCCTCCGTTTTGTCTATGACCACAAAATTTGGCTCGCTTGATTTTATTTGGCCGCTTCACTGGTGAAATTATGTTTATAAAAGAAAAACAAAAAGCAAAAGAAATAAAATATAAAAGAAAGAAAAGAAAACAATACAAGAGTTCCCCAGACTTGGCTGCATGCCGAACTGACAAAGTGATGCATTAAACTAATTGCAAAAATTGTGCGTTGCGTGATTCTTTTTATGAGCAAGTCAGTAAACGCATTTCTCATAAATCCGATATATGAAAAAAAAAAATTAATGCAAATGAGAATGTGAAAAATTCAGAGAAAAAAATATAATTAATTCGGTAAATATATCAGACTGAACAAACTGACAATGTTTTAATAACCAAACCATATCAATGAATAAATTAATGTTTCAATAATGTTTTCTTTAAAAAATGCTGAAAATTTATTATATATTAAATTGAATAGTTCATAAATTGAATAAAACCCTAATATTTTTAAATTGATAAAAAAAATGAAGAAAAATCCATTGAACAATAATTTTAAAAATAACTTGAAACTGCTAATAAAAAACTGAAAATAAAAAGTTATGCAAACTATAAATAAATAGTTCTATAGATATTCTTTACGCTATATATGTTAAATATTTAAAAGCGATCAATTTACCCAACTTTTTCAACTTGTCTCAAAGCAAATAATGTAATGACTAAATAAATATTTAATTAAGCTAAGCATATGATTACAACAAATTGTTTTAGTTAATCCCGAGTGCACAAGTCCCGGAACAAATATTTAAAGCAAATAGCGAATCCGATAAGAAAACTTGCTCAGAGATTATTTAAAAGTAGATCATATATATTTACGTATATTCCATGTATATATGTATATATATATATATATATCTCTATATGTAAACATATTCACACAAAATTTCACCACTCGGCGAGCAGACAGCTGTAAAAAAATATATATGCCATTCTGAATGTTCTACATTTTGTGTATATTATGTTTACGCATTTATTAATATCGATGTTTGTTTCCAACAAAGATATATACATATGTGTATATGTATGTGTATATGTGAGTGTAAATATATATTCAGATACATTCTGCAAATTTCGTGTTAGGCCACCCTGCGTATGAGTAATTTTCAACAATTTCGAAGATTGTTGCAAGCTCTGAACATGAAATTGTTTTCTATTTTTATTATGATTGAAATTTTAATCGTTTTTATAGTATATCATTAAAGCTCCAATTAACTCAGCGTTTAATGTACTTTCTGATAAAACTGCATATAAGACTCAAGTAATATAAGTAGTCACACGGGCCTTCTAAAAGTATTCTTAATGTATGGCACACATTATTTAATTGCTACTCTTATCGCGACAAATGCCCAGTCAATTATTCTATACCAGAGTAAATAAACAAAACTGAGCTTCATTTACAGCAAAAAATCACGAAATCATGTCCACCCGACAATTAAAGAGCAAAAACAATTTTACAAAAATCCCAAAATGTGATTAGTTTGAGAAACGAAGCTAAAACGATTCGGGATCTTTGGTGTTCCCTGAACCAGACATTGAGTGTGCCTGTTGTCTGTGTTCTGAGCAAACTTTCCTATACGCTTTCACTACGTAAATAGGAATTCATAATCACGAAAAGTGCTCTGCTCTGACTTAGCTATCTTCAATATAAACTGAATTTTTAATATGTTTTAATGTCGAACATTTAATAAATGTTCAGTGCATAAATATACATTATTGCTCAATTTTATACTTGTACTTACCTGGCGCAGAGGCTAACCGTGATCACCAAGGCGTGTTCCTCCGTAGTGAAGCTTGGTCATTGCACATTCGGCTAAGCTGACCTCTGCAATTATTCCTAATGTGAAAAATTGATACTTGAATTAAATATTTCCAATTTACCTCATTTAAGGTAATTATGTAAGTCTTCAAATAATCGGACCCAGTCCTAGGCTTTGCAAATTTTCTTCCCAAAATTGATATATTAATACAGACATTATCTATAATATACGACTAACTTTAACGCAGAAAATCATATTTCAACGGAAAACACATTTTTTTCATTAAATAGTAATTTAATGTAAAGCATGACATTGCGCCAATCGCTTTTGAATCAGCAATTATGCATTTTTTAATGTCTGAGCGTGTTCAATTGTAGCAAATCAAATTGTAGATGAGTTGACAATTATAATTATAATTTTATAATTATCCAATTGAACTATGGAGACATTATTTATTATTAAAATACTGAAATGATAATTTATACTAGATACTAAAGCAAACCTATTCATGAATGAAATTTCCACATTGTGGGGGAGGAATGAATAGAATTCAGAATTCATCTACATAGGAAAGTGTTTCTTGATTTTACAATTTAAAGCCTCGCTGCAGAGGCTAACCTCTTCAATACAACTCATATTTTGTAAGGCACGTAAATCAGATAAAGCAACAGCATAAACAAGAAGTTAAATGAATTGATTAATTTTAACGAGTGGTCACCGCGCCGGCAGCAGCAGCGGCGTCCACTTAACGGGATGGCCACACCACAGAGCGTAAAGAGGAAAAACTGAAAATTATAAAAATAATTAAGCAACAGCTGCAACAACAACAACGACAACAACATGGCATGGAAGTCTCAACAAAAGTTGACAATTTTAATGATGTTTTAAAAGTCGACATCCGAGGCTTTTGTGCCGCTTAATTAACAGTTTTGCAGGCGTGCGGCAGGCAGGCGACTGGGGGCGGCAGACGGTAGGTGGGGGCGTGTCAGTATGGGAATTAATGTCAACAATAAGCTGGCGGTTATTTTGGGCCTTACTTTTATTTGTTCTATTTCTTTTCTATGAATATTAAGCAGAGATTTGTGCCAACAAATCGTTTGCGATAGTCAACCAAAAACTGTGCGGATTTGTAGAGTGCGCACTGAATTTATGCAAAACTCGAATTCGGATTCGCATTCGAGTTGCAGTTGCAGTTTTTTTACATCTTCTTTTTTCATCTAGATTCTGTTTTTTTTTTTTAGTTTTTTTGACATATTGGAGTTTTGCGGCAGCTTCATTGCGCATTCAAGTGGCCCCATTCGCCAAATGAAACTGAATGTAAAAAAATGAAAGCAAAACTTTTCAACACGGCCAATTGGGCATTTAAGTCGTGAATTCAAAGCTGGCTTTGCCCTGTTTTGCCTGCGCCTCCGCTTTGGCTGAATTGACAAAAATGCTGCATTGCTCCACGGCACCACGGCTGGGGATGGGACTGATGGGGCTGCCGAAGCGCAATTTTCATTAGGCTTACAATATTTGAGGCTCCCAGAAATTACGTATGCGCAACGTGTTACGCGCGCGTAGTAAAACGCGTAAAGAGCGAACGCGTCAAAGCCCAAATAAACAAAAGTAAATACCAATAAAAGCAGCAACAATGACAGCCAAAATAAAAGCAACAAATAGCAAAAGCACTGGCTCATCAGAAAGGTAAACAAAATGCGCCGAAAAGGCAAACATTTGCCAGCAAAATGAGCTAATTAGATGCCCATTAAAAAGTCATATAAATTTGTTGTACGCCTCTGCTCATCCCTTTTATGTTTCCTCGCCTGGACTCAGCTGAGTGATTAATTTTCATATTATTACTGAATAAAAATAACAAAAAAAAGAAAAACTTAATCTGGTAGGTCGAATGTTGAATGCCCTTCGATCAATTACTTCAATAGAAGCCACAAGCGAATCGAGACAGAGACTAGGCAAGTCCTTGTTTAATATTGACTAGATTTGATTTATATATATAGTGTAACAATTTTTTAAAAGTAAATAAAAGCGTACAAATAGATATACGAATTATTTTTGCATACAGATGAAAGGTCTGATATAAATTATGCTGGATCACATTTCACGAAAGCTATATAATACCCTCTGCAAGAATGTAGAAGGGTCCAGCAAAAAATATATGGACATTACACGGAAAGGTCGAGCGCTGAGCAAAAAAAAAACATGTTTCACCTTTATCCATATTTATGCATAATGAGAGTGTCGACGAGTATAATTAACAGTGAAAGGCAGGCCGTGCGTCAAATGCGAATATGCAGCAACGACGCACGCTCAATGACCTTTCACACACACACAAACACAGTCTCAGACACAGCCACACGCACCCACCTTAGCATGCCTTCAATACATTTGCTTAAATTAAATGCAACATATGCATGAAAGAAGCAAACTAGCACGCGCTGAATGCGGCCATTTTGTAGTTACATTCAACACACTCACACAAACCATTCCGAAAGTGGCATACCATATGCTCCGTATGCATACAATTCCTTTATGCCTTTATGCTAAACGATTCCTTTGAAATATTTTGAAACTTATAAAGGACCGTGCAAACGACCTAGACAAAAACACTCTAGCTACGAATATCATCTGCATTCAACTTCATTTTAATACAATTTATTATACAGCCAACATATTGCATTACAGATTAATATATAGAAATATATCGAATTTAAGCTGCCTTTAAAAATATTACAGTTTATTATGAAAAGTCCGTAATAATAACACTACTTGAGTTACTAGACGTAAACACACAAGCAAGCAATAGCCTGTACTATTTATTTGATTTATTTACTAAAAGCCCTTAATTTGAGTGATATATTGTGATATACACAATTAAATGCAACAATTTTATGGTATACTATATAGATATATATATTAAAATTAATTCTTAAACAAGCTTAAATGTATTTAAGAATACAATGTCTTTGTAGAAATCTTTGCACACAAGAAGCAAGAGCATTTCTCTCATTTATTGCATATATTTGTTATTATGGCATTTTCTTTGACAAAATAAACCTATATTTAGTGGACCAGAAATTAAATTCATACATAAGTATGTATATATATTACTTACCAGATATACAAATATGTATTTATTATATATGATTTTGATTGTGAAGTATCAATGCCTGAAATGAACTGATACTCGAAAAAAATAAATAAATGTCATCTGATTTTTATATTAAATGCAAAGTCATTAATTATAAAATATGAATATATTACTACAATCATTTTTCATTACAATTGACATTTCACAATTTCTCAGATGTACTTTAATGATATTAAACACAGTACTTAAAAAAATGAATGTTGATCTCGTTGCAATTTGAGAATCTAGTTAAAATATAAATATAAATCTGACTCTATAGAAAAGAAAATAAGTATTTATATTTATACACCATATAGTGCAGCAAAATCAATGCACATTATTTTACCTCGAATGATCCACATCAAACCACCAAATTAGAGACATTTAATTCTCTCACACACAGAAAGAAAAGGCAAAAAACAAAAGCTTCAACAAAAGTTTTTATTAAGCGCTAGTTTTGACCCTTTAACCCTGTCTGCTGCCCGCGCATTGAGGAGACGCGTCCGCTTGCCCTTAACATTTTGGCACAGCCGGCGGACACGGCACAAGTGGCACTTCAATTAAAATGATTGTCTTCATGTTGGCTAACCCCACAGAGAGGCTGTCGGAGGAGCGAGTATCAGTCATTCACTATTCAAGTCTGTAACGAGCTGCCACAGTCTACAGTCCGCCCCCTCATCCATGCCCCATTGTGGCACCAGCAGCATCAGCAGCAGCAGCAGCAGCACCAGCGGCTCTTAATGTGCTGAAAATAACACACTTACACGTACTTGTCTAATTCATTTAATTACGCTCACAATTACCGTAATACTGTTTGTAAGCTGCAAAAATATAAAAAGTCTTTCGTGGAATTGTCTTAGGTTTCACTTTTTATTCACAAAAAAAATTAACAAAGTTTTCGAAGAATTTCCTTTATAATTGAATTAGGTTACTCGTGCCCAATAGTCGACTTTATAGCCGAATTCAATCTTATCGCAAAGTAGTAATATTTAAAACAACAACAAACTCTAGTAATTGTGCGCTAGTCGGCTGTGCCCGACACAAAGATACCCTGAGAACTACTTTCCTGGCGGCTTAAATTAAGATTTTAATTTAACTGATGTTCTTTTGGAGAATTTAAACAGCATACATATATAAATATAAAGACGCTCAAATTATTGAAATTTGATATGGAATGATTTGATATCTTGCTTTCAACCCAATGTAATAAAAGTTTCAAGTGCTTATACTTCTTCAGATCTAAACAAATTCATATCAAAAATTGGTTCAGGGTATAAAATACAGATTCGTGCAAAACAACATCAGTATACTATATGTATACAGAATTCTGTATATATGCAGAATTTTCAAAAAAAAAAAAACTTATATTAGCAATAATTAAAAATATACAGAGAGTTGTTTTTTTATAGAAAAATAACTAGGCCAACATATACAGTCTTTTATCAACTTAAGCTGCGATAGGTGGTCAAATAATCTAATATTAATCTGTCTACTGATTATTTAGAACAGAGACAGATTTATATGTGGAAAGATATTTTGTACTTTTGTACAAGTTTATTAAAATCCTCTGCCTTACTTCCCTTGAACAAAGTTAATGTTAACTTAGCACAAAAACTTACCTTTACCGGTTGCTTGAAAAGGAAGTTGTTACCTAGACGAACATTTGCTAGCCAAAAGCCATAAATAAGTCTGATTGACATAAACAAGTTAGAACTAGCAACGAAAATGGCCACTTGGAGTCATTAAATATGTCATGTGAATGGTATCGATAAGATTGTGCAGCGTGTGCTGCTTAGCAGATTATGTTATCGTGTCTTAGCTTGCCTATAAATTAAGTTGCCTTTGCTACAGTCAAATCCACTCTCAGTACAAATCGAACTATGAAATGCAATTGAAAATTCGACATTTACTGGAATACCAATGACCCTCAGTCAGGAGAATGTGTTGAGTCTATTTGCATTTGTAGCATCTATGAAATTTTCATAAAGCACGCAAATTATGCACAATAGACCGAGTACTAACAGCCGAGGACTCTGCCTCTGGGTCTATTGGCCTAGTGGTCGCCGTCTCTCCTCTGTCTTTCCCTTTGTGGGGGAGTCTGTCGGTTTCTTGAAGTTTTTGCCATTCCGTGAAGTTTCGTTCCTGGTTTGCGTTTCAACAATCAACAGAATCTTGAATATGTTTGCTTGCTGCGAGTTGGCCAAAAACAAAGACAGAGCCCATACACCAGCCAGATACACACGGATCTGCACCTCGCGCTTGGGTCGTACATATTTGCTTGGGCCTGCTCGAGGCTCTGGTTCCAAAATCAATATTTAAATTAAACAACTTTTTAAACAGGAATCGTAAGAGAAAAGTCGAAATACGCTATAAAATACGAAAGAAGATATTTATATATGCATTCCAATACATATATACATATATATATATATATATATATATATATATATATATAGATATATACATTAGATATACATATGACTGTGGCCAGAACAAAAGACTTAGGGACCTTGTAACAGTTTGCAGTGGATGTTTTGGTACACTGAGAAAAGAAATAATATTTACCAGAGCCACAACAAAATCAACAGCTCTTTTTCAAATTCCAATTAGAAATTGTAGAATTTTAATTAAAAATTCCTGCAGAGCAGCAGAGGAGAGGCTTCAAAAATATTTATGCTTGTAAAATATCTTTTGTGTTAAAGCGTGTCATAGGTTGACGTAGGTACAATAGATTTTAATATAAGACGAAAAAGGGACTAAAAACAATTTTTTGCAGTGTATATGAGGCTGGGAAGTGGCCATGTGGGGACCGACTGTTGCTAATTTGTTGCTTTTGTGCTGGATGCCAGTCGTGTTTTTTTACATCCGAGCACTTTGGTATTGGTCGAGTATTTTATATGGGCTGCTCTGCTTGTTGTGTCTTTTAATTAATAGCTTTGTCGGCGCATGGTCGCTTCTATTGTCACTTGGCAATGAGCTGTGACCGAAGGCATTAGCTTTGATTAGTCTGCAATGAGCTTTAAGATGGCCCTGTGGGCGCCCCTGGGTGGGCGTGAGAACAGCTTTAAGGATTACTAAGCAAATACTCGACAAAAGATGGACATTCCATGGGACTTAAGTGGGGTTTCATTACTGCTCTTGAATGGAACTCATTTCCTAGCATTACAGTTTATCGAGTACAATCTCTTGAGCTCGTCTCCTCTACCTTCTGCTCATTTCTCTTTGCCTAGTTTTCTTTTAATACAATTTCACTCTATTAACATGGCCATATCCCAACGAATCTATTAAAACGCCTCTCATCCTCCTTATTTATTTGGTCTAACACTGCAATCCATTCCGACTGGCGAATATATTGAAACCCATTATCAAAGGACCTTTTAGGACACAATAACACAAAGTGCTTTAATCATCATGAGATGTTCCCGAAGTGAGCTGAAAGCAATTGGCTGATGGCCCAAGCAAACTATACGAGGCCTCTTCAAGCCAGTGCAGAACCTGCTTGCACTTCGAGTTACAACAGGGTGCAAATGAAAGTGCCTCCGAGGGTATTTGCCACAAGCTGTTGCCAGTCTCAGTATTTGTTTGTTGCATGACTTTTCATTGTTGCAGCTTCATAAATAAGTATATAAATTTTATTTTCTGCTTTTGCCTCTAGTCAGAGAGGGAGAGAGAGAGGGAAAGAGACAGCTGAGCAGACGTTTGCACCATAAAATTGTCACAGTTTCTGAGCATATGTCTTTCAGTAAGAATGTAAGTGTATGTATGTGTGTGTGTGTGTACAATGCTTATTAATGTCAGCCATAAAGCAAATTGCATGTGCGTCCATTTAATAACCAAACATCTGCCCAAGGCCATAAAAACTTTGCTTCAAGTTTTCCAGCTAAATTAAAAGCTCCTTTAGTTCTGCTTGGCGTAGGCACTCGCTCTGCTTGTGTGGGTGTGTAAGGAAAACTAGTTTTAATAATGTGCCAGGCTAAAGTGAAACATAAAAGTATTTTATTAACCGCAACTTTATGCAAACATCAAAATGCCGTAAAAACAACGCCTTCAGCATCAACAACAACACAAGACAAGACCAAACAAGTTTCGCCCCACCTGCACCTGAGACCTGCACACATGAAGATCAAATGATAAGAATATTTATTTAATTTAAGGTGCCATCAAAAGCCATTGAAAGCGACTCAATGAACCGCCTGCAGCAGCCGCACGAATGTTGTTATCAAAACAAAAAGTATCTTGTTGTTGTTGAAAACAAAGTACAAAAAACGCAACATATTTATTCATTTTTTGCATAATAACAAGAAAGCAAATTCGTTTCAAATAATAACAATAAATACTAGATATGAGAATTTCTGTTTCGAATCAAACCTTTTAAGAGATAGAAGATATGCTAAAGCTCTTTTCATATTATCCGCTTAGCTTCCACAAGCTAAACTCGACTGCCTAAAGCCATTTAATAAACTGATTGATTAACTCTTGGTCATCAATTCTCACCTCACCTGCTAAGACAAACTTATGCTAAAAGGACATTTTCTCATGGTCTCATTAAAATGACGAGAAACAGGAGTTATGCTTCGGAATTTGTTTTCCTGCAACTCGCAGAGGCACATTAATCAATAAGTTCAGTTGCTTTTGGCCACAGCCAATAAACCAAATTTATGATGCTGCCAGCATGATGCTGCATCAGCTTATCTCATCTGCGGCTGTCAACAAATTCCGGGCATGTCCAGATCGGGATAAAGTCAAAGTTAGCTAGTAGGCTCCGCCTACTAACTGATAAACTGATAAGAAGCGAGCGGTTCAGCCAATGACTAATAATGAAAACAGCCCAAACGTAACGCCGAATCCTTTACATTAAATAAGAATTATATTCGCATTCACAGTGGCTCCAGTTGGTCGCGCCTCACTCTCGGTCTCCGTCTCAGTAGTTTGCTAATTGGCTGGTGCCATAAAACTTTATTACTTTCAAATAAGTTTCTGTGTAAAGTTAAAAAAGGACCAAAAATACTCACACGCACACAGCTTTCAGAAGTCTGAAAGCTTGTGACATGCTTGACAGCCCAGTTAAGTATCTAAAAATTATGCTTATTCAATGCTTGCAACATTTTGTTGCATACATTTTGACTGCTTCCAGAGCTGTTTTGATTCGTATTCTATGAGGTTTATGACTTGTGCATTGAAAAAGATTATTTTAAGCTTTCGACTGTCAAAACAACACGAAGTTGCAATAAAAGCAAGATAAACATCCAAAATAATCATTCGAATGTACAAAATGCGTTTAACACGAGTTCATAAGAGCATTTTGTGCATTCGAATGATTACTTTAGATAATTTAATATTATATATGTAACAATTGCAAGTATTAAAGTTTGAATGAGGAGTGCACGACTGAGAGATATCCTTTGTAAGCTAGTCCCTCGTTTGTTGTTTTTCAAACCAAAAAAATAATTATATAAGAGAAATTGAGCTCTCAACTCCTTGTCAAAGTACATTGCCTCTATCTACTCTGCCTCAGTCAGCTGACTATTTAAATTTTGATCTGAGTGTATATGTGGACACATTTTAAAACAAGTAAGAACGTTGCTGTCGGACGCAACCGACAGCGAAATACTATTTCACGACCCAGCAGCACACAGGGGCATCTATCACATTATATTTTTTAAAATTTAACCTTAAATCCCCACTTTCGCCGCTCAAATTAGCTGCAGACTAAAACTTTTCATTGGAGGTGGCCAGACAGTTTCAATTAGGATCGAACCCTTACCTTAGCAAACACACGCACCTAAATCGAGAGAGATGGCATCTCTCAAAATGAGAGAGGTGGCAACTCTGAACATGTGATTTAAGTAGCGAGCGTAGAGGTGTGGGCTCGAACCCCGGTGCGGTCATGTTGATATTTTTGTTATATTTTCCTTATTTAGTTATTTTGTATTAATAAAATATTCTTTTCAAACATATATATATAATTTAACAAATCAAAAGACAAGGTCAAAGGTCACAAAGTCATTAATTGGCGCGTTATTGGCTCAGAAGCTGCAGATGTTTCAGTTTTGATTTTTTGGCATGTGCATAGAGTGGGCGTTCAGGAATATAACTGTAAAGTTTGGATGCTTACATTCGAAAAATGCGAAAATTACAGGGTATTTTTCTGTATGTCATGCCCCTTTTGGGTCGTAACAATAATTTTTGGGGCATCGATAGAGGAGGCCCCCAGTAACTTAACATTCAATTTTGAAGCTTCTAGCACTAAAACTGTGGGAGATATAAGCTGATATTAGTTGCCACGCCCCCTGATGGCGTATATATATCCGCCATAGCTTTTCGATTGTGGGATGTTAACCCGAGTATATATACCAAGTCTCAAGTCTCTAGCATCAATAGTGCTCAAAATATAACGAAACTAGTAAAATCACTATTTCTTCAGATCCGATTTGCCACGCCCCTAGTAGGCGTGGCCGTAAAATTTTGTGGGCGATCCTTATAGAATCGTAACAGTAACCCACGTGCCAAATTTGGGCGTTCTAGCTTTAAAACTGTAGAAGATACAGTTTGACCCGATTTGCCACGCCCCCAATGGGCGTAGATATATCCGCCATAGCTTTTTGATTTTGGGATGTCGACATGAGTGTTCAGTTAAAATCTCAACTCTCTGGCTCTTCTAGAAGTAGTGTTTCTGAGATACAGGAAAATGCATTTTCCGATTTGCCACGCCCCTAGTGGGCGTATCGGGAAAATCTTGACACTTTATCAGACGAGGGTATACACGAGTATATATTTCAAATTTCAAGTCTCTAGCTTCAATAGCGTGGAAATGGTTTGCGTTCATACGGACAGACGGACAGACGGACGGACGGACAGACGGACAGACGGACGGACAGCATGACGGACATTGCACAAAACCAATATACTATATCACTACGTGAAATAGTATAAAAATGGCGTACGCTTGGCACTGCTTGCTACGTTCTGTTACCAATCGTTCTACATAACTTAACGGATTTCAATGGAATTATATAGAAATTTGTCTACACATATCTATTGAAAATACAGTAAAGGTGAAAGCATTTCATATAGTGGCTATATCTGACACTTGAGTTTAACCTAAAAATAGTGGAAAAAATTTTCAAATGAAATCCTAAATAAAAAAAATTGTATTAAGTACACAAAACTAAATTAAAAATGTAGAGAGTCTAGCAATATAAATATAATTTAGTAACTGATGATAAATTTTACATTTTCTACAGCCTCGGGGCATAAAAATTGTACTTTGATATTTATCATATTATCCTTTTACATATGTATAAATAAATATTTTTGCTTTATTTTTGTATACTCTACTTTATAAACAAGCTGGAGACTCGAACTTCACAATATATATTAATGTTATATTTGAAAAAATGACTTAAAATCTTTAGCATGAGAGCAAAAGTGAACAAAATCCTCTTTGCAGCATAAATAAATGGAAAGTGTTAAGCCGCTGGTATTTGAGGTAGTTGCATAGTTTGTACACTCTAATTATGCTTTATCTTTAATTCGTAAATCGTTTAATGGGTAATCATGGAACATCTCTTCAATCGGATAGAAAAACCACAAATGCAGAGCAAAAGTAGGGGAGTCAGTAATATGAATTCAACTCTCCATTTAAGTCGGCCATCTGCTTAAGCCGCAGCTTGGTCTGGAACGGATTGTAGCACATTATATCTCAGAGTGCATATATATATATATATATATATATATATATATATATATATATATATATATATATATATATAAACAAATCAGATAATAAATGGAAGCTGGCAAGGAAAAGAACCGGCAGCAGCTGTGCTTCAGCTAAAGTTGCATGAGGGTTGACTCGGAATGAGCTCAGTTGCTGTGCCTTGCTTAACATTTTAATGCAATATATTTTTATGAAGAAAGCGGGAAATTGAATATTCCCTGATTAAAAATAATTACATAAAAATATGGAAAAACAGTGAACGTATTAAAGGTTGCATTTTCCGATTTACGCACTTCAGTTTCATGTGCTTAAAATATTCTAGCATAAACTGCGAATCACAATTTCGAAAGCGCTCATAATAGCACCGCATCAGTTGCACCTTCCCTCCTCTGCCTCCTTCTTCTCTCCTGCTCCTGGTCCTGGTGGCTCCGGCAGCCTTCGGTTGGCCCATGCAGCTGCCTTTTAGAGGCGTTTCTGCAATGCGGCGAATGCACTGAAATAATTTTTATTAAAATGTCAACAGTCTGGCAATGAGCATTAAGCATGGGCATTGAAGCCTGCCAAGAGCTAAAATGTTTGCCAGCAGCAGCACATTGCAGTCGTCTACGTGTGTGTGCGTGCGTGTGTGTGTGTTTGTCAAATAGGCACGTGTGTGTGTGTGTGTGCTTGGCTAGGACAAAAAGGCAGACGCCATGTGAGGTGAGACACGAATCTACACTAAGTGCCCATAAAGAAAACCCAAAGGCAGCAACAAATCCACAGCAATAAGTTACAGCCATCGTGTGAGCACCGCAAATAATACTTTTCCAATAAGTGTACGATATAATAATCTCTGGTTTACTTTCGAGTGCATTTCACGAAACTTTAGAGCATCCCGAGGTACTCAGGAGTCGGCGAATCACGTTCCTATACATGCGAAAGAATAGTAATGCGAAACGTGTGGCAATTAGTAGGCAATGATAATTCTTGTCTAAGCATTATAGTTAGCAGGCTTTCGGGCGCACTACACACAAAAAAAAGACCAACCTGGTTCGCATATCAATGAGAACTTCTGCTGAACTTACATTTACAGCTGTCTCTGAGAGAGTCCACTTGCTGTAGTGCTTGAAAAAACTGTTAGCTTACTCTGCAGCAGTTTGTTGCTGCAATTTTCTTCAGCTTCTCTATGTGTTGCTTTCTCCCTTTACAGCTCTTTAGGGCTGCAGCAAATCGGTAACCCATGAGCTGCAGCTTAGCGCCAGCAGTAGCAGCACCATCACCAGAAAAAGGGGAAAACACAATACAGAGAAGATTAGGAAAATTCCAAACATTTTTCTGCACAGCTAACTGGCCAAGTTCATAAGTACGCACTTCAATTAACTGTACAAAATGTATAACAGAAAAAAGAAAAAATGAAAAACGAAAAAACTTCGATATAGCCGCCCAGCTTAAAAATAAAACTTTATGTAAAATCGTAAATATTTACGACACAAGAAGTCGTCGCTTATGGCTGCTAAATCTAACTAAGCTTAAATTGAACTTTCTTATTGTGTTGCTGTCGTTGTTGTTGTTGTTGTTGTTGTTGGCTTCGGCTGCGGTTAGTGGTTGAAGTTGCTGTCTGAGGCGATAAAATTTGATTTTTATTTGACAGTTATAATGTACTGCGGTCTATATTGAATTATTTATGCCCTAAAGGCAAGCTCAGCAATTAAATGAGCCAAATAAGGGAGTTCTCAATCTGGAAGCCAAAATATGGAAACTGTTAACATTTTGAAATTAATATCAAAGCGATATTATAATAGCTTAATATGTCTTTATTGTTACCAAAATTAATTATTTTTCATAAATATTGACATTTTTATTAAATTGAACAATATTGCATTATAAAAGTAATTGAGTACCGCATCTGAATCGACAGTAAAAGTAATATCAGCAAACAATATTTCTTATATATATTGTACTTTACATTAATTACAAATATTTGTTCTTAGCAAAAATGAGTTAATTAATTTTAAAGTATTTTCAATTGATGCTTCCCGTTTATTAAATATTCTCACAGTAATCATTTTATTTACATATTTCACAATTTTGTCGCTTAATTGAATTTCAACTTTTCATTCACAATTCATACAAAATGATTATACAATAACTATAATAGTAAAAAGACAATAAATTTACAAGAGAAAAAAAACAGACGGGCACTGAGAGTCATAAATCTTCGCACATTTGTCCAATAAAGTGAAGAATTTTCGCTACCCAAAGACATAAAATGTACGAAAAAGGCAAATAATACGAATACTCGAAGTTCGATTGCAACAATAAAGGCCAAATGGGCGGCAAAAAATGTCGTCAATATAAAGTACGTATACGACTGTAAGCAAATAAATTGCATTATCGTTGATTTGTAAATTTATTGCGTGTAAACAAATTGCTTATACAACAAATAAATTTTTGTTGTTGCACTTGTTGTACTTGTTACTGCTCTTGTGGCAGCGGCAGTTGGCGATGGCCAGCGAAACTGCGAGAAAGCAAAATTGAATAGCCATCAAATCGCTGAGTGCCAAAGGAGCTGTCGCAATGTAATCCAATTTCAGAGCGCATCCAAAGTGAACAAATTTGGCGGGCAGCAACTTCAGCTTTGAATATTCGTAACTAGAAGTGCATCTGCTCCGCTTCTATGCCTTATTCCAAAAGCCAATTTAGGTTCACAATCCCATCAAATCGATTCACAAACTGCCAAATCATTAGGTTCTAGTCACCGGCTGTAAATCAAGAACCATTTGAGGGGACAATTGCCCAGTCATGTGCAGATAAACCCAGGCGCAGTTATTATTTAGGGTATTCTAATTTTGATACGAGATTTACTATGCTTGCAAAGAGTTGGCGCCATGAGTAAGTATAATTTTTGATAAGTCACTCACCTGCTCAGCTCCTCACCTGTCTAATCTTTAAGCCATCAAGTACAGATTTTGAATAGAGAAGACTTTAAATAGTAGAATATCGTTGCTTTTGCCATACTCTGCGCATATAAAAAAGTAGACTTAATCAATATTAAATCCCTCGAACTATTTGTTCTTCCATCAAAATAACTTTTACTTGTGTCCTTAGCTGCATACGTATGTACATAACTTTATGTCAAGTCGCAGATGAAGGTTCATACTCTCAGTCTCTCCGTCCATGAAAAGCTGCTGTAAGAAACTTATAAAGTTGATTAAAATGAAGTGCATTTTTAATTAAATTATCAATTATTTATTTTGAGCAAAGCCGAAAGCACGAAGACAAAATATTGACTTAAAACTTAGCCAGCATTAAATAGCAATTGCGCTGTGGGAGGCAAGAGTTGTCCGAGGTAAGAGATATTGCTGAAGCTTAGCCAAATAGACAACTCAGCAAAGAGCATTTGGATTTGAGTTACAGAATTAGGGAAGTATCACAGTCTTTTGATAAGAATAACAACAAATTAAAGCAACGATAAAGCATAGTGGTGAGAATCACCTGATTCCTGTCACAGTAATAAAATTGTCTTTATTGTTGAATATATTGCTGGAAAATCCTTTTTAATTCCATACAATAAACTATTTTAAAGCCAATTTATTGTGGCATTGCCTAGATTCTGTGTGTTCTGTGAGCCCTCCTACTTTTGACTCTTTCGCAGCAACCCTTTTTCAGCAAATCCATTAAAAAACAGGCAGCGGAAAAATGTACACTTCTTGAATGTTTCCGCACAGTTTGCTTTTGCAGCGCTTGCACTTTTCAGCGCCAGACGCTCGCAGCCGAACGGGCTGCCCGCAACCAATTTCGGGGGCATAAATTCGTTTGGCTGGGCACGCACAACAAATTAAAAGGCACTGAAAAATCGTGGGTTGGCAAAGTACAACAAAAATAAAAATAAGAAGAAGAAAAAACACAAATAGCAAATTGAGTTGGGTGTCTCCTTGGCTTTTAGCACTTCAGACATTTTCACACAGCGATTTGACTCTGCTTTGTCTTGGGCACCTTTAGCAACTGATTATTCGGCTTAGCAATGCCAGTTGATCCGTCGTTACATGCACGTCTTGAAGAGGACCAACAAAAAAATGAAGCAAATTGACACTGAATTTAATTTTGCGTCAGGGCCAGGGCGACTAGCGTAAGCAGCGGGTGGGGCGCGGTTGGGTTAGGTGTGGCGCGTTTTTGCCGCGACTTCTGACATTTGAATTGGTAATTTTCGTTTCGCTGAATGCCAGCCCATAAAAACTACGCACACAGTCGCACTCAAACGCACACACACACACACACACACACACACACAGGCACAGAGACAGTCTTTAGTCTTGTTTATGCCACAACGGAAATTGCCTTTTTTGTGCGTCTTCCGGCCGCCATTCCGTTAGCATTGCGTTGCCACCATGAGCTACCGTCATATTTGCCGCATCGTTTGGCTTCCCCTCCTGACGCCGCGGCGTCCCCATTGTGTTAACGCCTTTAGCTCAAACTGTAACTGACAGCCACCGTTGCAGGAGGACTGCTCCTCGCTGGCACTCCTTCGACACTCGACACTCGGCATGCCACGCATAAAGCTGTCAATGTCAATGTAACGTGTTAATTTCAAAGTGGTTTAGTTTGTTGACGCAGCTTGTTAGGAAGACAGAACCGAACGGTTGCCGAGGTAGCCGAGGCCCCACTCACCCCGCCCTTCACACCAGCTTCCTAAGCGGCAGCATCTGCGGTGCTTCCTCATACCCCGTATCTGGGGCATAAAATGTTTTGTGTCGAAGCACATGTGGTTTTAATGCCTAAGAGCAACAGGATCATGTGCAGAGCAAACCCTTTTTTGTCCCCTTACCACAAAAATTGTCAGCTCGTGTTTCGCAACTCCATCTTCGAGTGCTCCTGCTGCTGTGGCACTTGATTGATTGAAGTCTTTTATGCTGACTGCTTAGCAGTTGGTCTGTTGACGTCGTTCGCCTTTTGCTGGGCACATTAAACTTATTGATTAGTCGGGGGCAGGCAGAGAGTGAGCAGGCCCAGAATGGTAACTAGCTGATGGCACTGGGATAGTGAAATATTTCCATTTTATAATGATTAATTTGGCAAGCGAGCGTGGCAGAAACAGCTCAGCTTTAATGCGATTTTATACATCAGAGTGCAAAATTCTTTAAGAATCATTTTTTTTACTTAATCTATTAACTGTATTATTATAGAAATATATGTATTATTATATGTATTATTATAGAAAGAGGATAGAGAAATCCATAGCTTATCTGCAAATGAGCTAATATTTTGTTTCTGTTCAGTTATTAAGCTAGGAATTCCCTTAAAGCTTAAGGCAAAAGGTAAACTCGAATAAGAAAGTATTTTTGCTCTTACAGTAGTTTCCAAATACCTTCATCACATATAAAATATGTTGGAATGTTAATCTATTTATAGAAGTCTTGAAAGTTTATTTAAAATGTGAAAAAATGATAAATCTTAAATAGAAATTTACTTCAAGCGAAATTGTTTCTTTATTCTTGTTTGTTTAATTTACTTACCAAAAGCTCCCACTGTGCGTCATAGCTTGTCTTGAAGCCCAGCCAAAGCTGACAAGCCACGCAAATTCAGGACCAAAGAAACGGAGTCCCTAAAAAAGCCGACATTAGCAGCTTGTTAAAATGTAAGGCTCAGCTGGCAGTGTGGGCGAAAGGCAGAGCTAAGCCAGAGTGTGGTTTAGTTGTTGCCCCATTCTGAGGCTCGAAAAAGGCCGGAAAAATGCCAACTGTCATGTGAAAGTGGGAAAGTTGAACGAGGCTGCTGGACCTGATTCCTGCGCCCGGTAATGGGCTGACATTAAGCGCCATCAAAGTGCGGCGCGGCGCGGCTCGCCGCGTTTGTGGCAGCTGTGGCCGCTGTAAAGCTCCACGAAATTCGAGTGTAATAAAATTTGAGAGATTTCGCACGTTGACAAAACTGTGAGAAACACATCTGGCCGACAAACAACGGCCCAACAACATCCTGGCGCATAAACCAAGTACAAACTGCAGCGGCTGGAGCAATGGCAGTGCATGAAATTGACTACAATGGACCCAGCATGAATGTAAATGGGTTTTTGGACAGCGACACTTCAGTGCAGCTGCACCAAAAGAGTGCCCGGACCTTGGCTTAGCAAGTAGATGCTACATGCCACACACTCAAAGAGTCCAAATGCAAGCACCGATTTGCACCATGGTCAAAGCTCATAAACTTGTTAAGCCAAAATTGGAATGAATTTTGCTTGTTGTTCGGAACAACGCTGCGCTGGGCCATGGCTGTGGTCTGTCCATCAGTTTGTCAGCTGCCAGTTAGCAGTTTGTACCAGACAATTACCACACAACAACATGGCCAAAACGTGCTCGTTCTTTGTGCGACTCAAGCTGCGTAGGTGCACAGTCCTGGCCAATTGTTAACGTGTCCTGAAACGCCACCCAAAGAGCCCTCAGGCCATTGCAATGGCACATTTATTTTACAGCTGCTTTTCATTGAAGCAGTTACCCAGTGAGATGTCTTTTCATTTTTATAACATACTTTTTGGCGTAAGCCCTTTGAAATCCTTACGAGACAAAGTTTATTTCTACAGTTGCTGAAAAAGTTATATACATACATTTCTTTTCTCGAAACCAATTTTCCAAGTAAAAATGTCATAAATCACTTTTAACTGCCAGTATTTTATGCTATTCCGGTCAAAGCTCTTACAACTATGCACAAAGACATAGCAATAGAAAGAGCAGCACTAACCACTACCCTGGACTATTGTCAGCCAATGTGAATTGCACGTTAGAGCAAAAAGTGCCTGAAGCGAAATTTCCACAATCAACTAAAAATGTTAAAAAATAGAATATATTCCTACATACATATATATGTATATTTGGTGTATTTTATAACGAAGCATAAATTCTGTGTGCAAAATGAATTTGCAATTAAAATGCGAAAGCAGTCGAGCAAATAAACCGAAATCATATATATTTCATATATATTTCTTTTAATTTGAAATTGGCAAATCAATTCAAAGAGCCCGAAACATCAGCGCCTGACTCTGACTATGCATTCATCATAGCCATCCTTGCGGCCAACAGCTCGAGTTGCCCTTGTAGTGGGAAACGCGACAAACTGAGCATTTGATGCTCAACCCCAATTCATAGTTGACCGCAATAAAAATATGCTGGCAACATGGCGTATGCGCAATATAAATAACTGAATGAATACTTGAATGAATAATAGACTAAGTGAGTGAGTAACTGACATAATGACTGACTGACTGAGAGACTGACTGATTGAAAGTGAGTGAAAGTGGCATTCTCCGCACTTGAAGCAATTTGTCTTGCCACATACGTGACTTTTGCTATTCTCTCTTATTTTTAACACATTCCTTTCACTATCTTTTAGCGAAAATATTTCGTTGCTTGCTTGTTTGGTTGCCATTCGGCATTCGGCATTCGGCATCCGCCATTCGCCATTTTAATACATTGCTCATACGCGGCGTGTCAAGGTGCGACTGCGAGGTCAGCACTTTCGTTTTGCCTGCATACTGAATACCCCAAATAAAGGGAGAGCGAGGCGACTAGATAGATAGATGGAGAGAGGGAGACAAATGGGCGGCAAATCTCTGCGAGCGGAAGTCGCGCACTTGGCGCGCTGAATGGGATGCTCAAGCGATTGCACAACATGGCACAAAAACTGACACTGATACACTTAACTGTACCGGTTCGTGTTGGTGTTGCTGTTGATGTTGATGTTGCTGCATGTTATGTACTACACCTGCTGCTACTGCTGCTTCCGGTCGTATTTTGTGTGCACCAGTTAAACGCTATCATTTGTCTTTCTGCACTGCTCATTAGGTTATGCAAGAGAGTCGAGGAGCGCGCGTGGGCGTGCAAATTGCGAACGCAAATGCACATAACAAGCGGATTATTAACGAAGGCTCAATGTCAAGTAGTGGCATGCTTAAAGCGCTTAAAGCCAACACTCCTTCGACATACAACAAGCGACGCGCTAGCAAGAAGCACTCCAAAACGCACGTTGGGAGCGGAGCAAAGCAAACCAAATAAAAGTAAAAAGGTTCTCCACGAGAGACGAGCAAGAAATACCCCGTGGTTAGAGACGAACTTTTCTTTTCTTTCTTTGACTTCAGCTATTGTGGTTTAGTATTCCCCGCGTCAGTATTCCCGTTGTCAGTTTTTACTGCGCAGTATAGAGCCGTACAAAAAGAACTGAAACAATTCAAAAGCCTTAAGGTAAACACTCAAAAGATAAGAACCAACCGAAAGACGAAAGGCGACGCAGCACACATGCAGCACCGCAGATGCAGGCTCTGAATTTGAGGTTGGCAGTTGAGGGCAACTTAATTTGTGACAACTGCAGGACAGGCCACACCAACAAACAGTCAACCGAGTACAGCTAAAAACGACAACAAGCTGCTAAGCAACCCAGCTGCAGCTGCCGACAAAAGTTCACAGCTGCTAAGCTCTATGTAGGTGGCTGGTGCACCTACACTAAGAGCTGACTTAACTCCTTTCAGCTGCACAGCTTTCTTTTATGACAACTGCATTGATCTGGGTTTACTTTAGTCAGCACATAGCGCGAAGTACAAAGGTTTCAAATCGACATCCTTTCAATACATTTAATGGATCGTTTAATCTTTTATATCTTTAAGTTTGTTCCTCAATAAAAAGAAACAAATTATTGAAAATTTCTCAATTTTTGTATAACAAATGTTATAGTAAAAAATAAATAAATAAATAATACCATATTTATTTATCAATTTTTATAATTTTTCATTTATAATAATATGTAATTATTTAAAGAATTGAAACTATCCAACTCTGCAAAAGTTAAACTTTTCTCAGTGTCATGCAGAAACATCTGCCAATTTGACTCCGTAAACCATTCTGCTGCCGAGGCACCGGTCTGGCTTAGTTACATTTGTCAAATGATCTCGAAACTTTTTAGACAATTTTAGATTCTTTCATTTTTTCGGCTTACAAAATTTGACACACAGGCATTACACTCATGGCAGCTGCCGCAAATAAGAACAAACCAAAGAAGGTCATAACCGTACAATCGAAAGACGATTTTGATAGGATCGTAGCAGACGCTGGTAACAAGCATGTCCTGGTGGAGTTCTTCGCCACGTGGTGTGGCCCGTGCGCCATGATCGGACCACGTCTCGAGGAATTCGCTAATGAGTATGAGGATTGTTTAGTTGTAGTCAAGGTGGATGTGGATGACAATGAGGATCTCGCCGAAGAGTATGACGTCAGCAGCATGCCCTCGTTTCTGATAATTAAGAACAAAATCAAACTAGAGCAGTTTGTGGGCAGTAGCGGGGATAAGGTTCAGAGCACTCTGCAAAAGTTCTGTGGCAAGCGCGATGACAAGGCGCACGCAGCAGGCCCCAGCCCGAAACCGAACAGACTCGCTTCCATGATCAAAGCAATCTCCCCTAGCAAAACGAATACCCCGCAAGCTGAGAAATAGTAGCCGACCTCTGCAGTGATCAACTTCAAGATAACAAAATCGCGGATTGACAATGTATTTGGACCATTTGTAGACAGTTTAAATTCAAGGGCCAACTAGCGCTGTGTTTTTGTTTATGAATATATATTTATATATATATATATATATATATATATATATATATATATATATATATCTCATATAAATGCCGGAATAAAGAGGTTTTTCTAAATTCAATTCTTGCCTTTGCCAACTAAATGCTATAAAGCGTAATCGGTTTCTGCCTCGATTACGTCATCTAGTATGTGAGGCCACAGTCCTTGCTTCCCTTACTCAACTGCTTTGCCCAGTCCTTAGCTTATATTTTTAATTAATTTAATAAAATAGAATTTGTGCAATATGCCAGAATGTGTAGCATAGGGAAACATACAATGTCCCCTGGCTGTGAATACTACTATTTCTGATACTGCATCTATTTATACTTTATTTACTACTACTTCGACAAGTTCTTATACTACAGCTACTTACACTACAACTAATTGTACTACAGCTATTCATAGTACAACTACTTTTACTTCTTATACATATGGAAAGACTTCATGTCGCAATACTGCGACTTCTTATACTACGTATAATACTAATATTTATAATACATTAATCTTATACTTCGACTGCTTATACTTCAACTGCTAATACTATGAATATGACTTTACTAAGACTACTTATACTACGACTAATACAAGTACTTCGACTACATTAATATTATACTTCTTCTACTTAGTCCACATCAATACCTCGTCTACATATACTACATTTATAAACGCTTGAAGTGCTAATAGTTTCTAGTACTTTTGTAGCAATTCCGACTTCTCATTCTACTTCAACCAACACTTCTACTATTATTATTGTTTATACTACTACGACTTCTCCTTCTATACGTATTTCCCACAATTTGAAGCTAAGCCCGCTGCCAGGAAGTCAAATTCTTCCAGAGTTCATCACCATATCGTTTCTCAGCTTATTGAAAACGTATTTCCCTTATTGGCTGTTGCTGTTCCTCTTCTCTTTTCCTTTCCCTTTGTTTTCGTTTTTGTTTGCTATTCGTTACTTTCCTTTCTTTTTCGCTTCAGCTACCAAGGGGAAAATTCAAAAAGTTTTATCAACGTTTTATATGAGAAAATTTGCTGGAAAAGAGCGAAACTGTAGGGGACCCGAAGGCAGCTTCATGCCATCACTTTGAGCAAAAGACATTTGCATTTTTATTAAAATGAGAAATTGCAGCAGTTGCAGCTGACTGAAATTTTTGTCCTATGGCCTCTTAGGTCAGAAGAGATTAAAGTTGCATTTCTTCGCAGAAAGTCTTTAATTAGATAGATGCTTGAGGTCTATTTAATCCTTGACTTAAGAGTAATTAACTGCATTCGTGTTGCTTGAGGGTCGGAGCTCTTAAATGGCTCTCACAACTTCCGCTTGTATCGCTTTAAGGTTATTTTTTCACGGACTCCGGAGCACCCCTCGCTCTCCGCTTATCTACTTCATATGTTGGGTGTTTATACAGTTACTGCAGCTGCTTGAGTGGGTGTTGGGTAAAATAATAATGAATTTGCGGCATGCCGTACGAACACACTCAACAACGACGCCGACGTCGGCGCCATCGCACAACATGCGCCAGATTTAGCCCGAGCTATCAAGAAGATGCTCATGCATCAAGCCCTGGCCCGAGCCCTTTTTCATGCCACACTCGCAGCAGCCGCCGCCCGCCGGCTGGGCCACCGAATATGTGTGTGGCAGCTAATATGTTGGTTGTGTCGCCTCTCGGAGTCGCTGAAAAATGCAGTGACATGTGCTATAGCTACATCTGCTGCCGATCCCCGAGTCCCGGGCCCGACCCCTCGCCCGCTGCTGCGGTCCACTTCACAGCTGCTCCATTGAAACAAATGCACAGGGCGTGCGTACGTGTAGCCTAGGCCAGCTAGAAGGGTGTTCGGAGAAGCCGTAAGGCTTTGATGCGCTGAACAATAGCTATAAAAAGGATTAACTTGCATAACAAAGAAGATGGGGCGTGTTTCTGTGTCTGTGGGCGGCTGCGTGGGCGTATGTGTAGGCGGACAACGATGCGACAGCGATGCGAGGCAGCTGGCATGGTATAAATTTCCTCGAGCCAACCAACTGCCTGGCATTGGTCCATGGTCTTCCAAATTTATAGTTGCTACTCTACTCTGCCCTG
The DNA here is from genome assembly GCA_961210405.1 of Drosophila mercatorum. Lineage (NCBI taxonomy): Eukaryota > Metazoa > Arthropoda > Insecta > Diptera > Drosophilidae > Drosophila > Drosophila mercatorum. Next base: position 22,034,293 of record CAUIUS010000004.1, on the reverse strand, counting down.
CTCTGCTTACAGCAGAGATTTGCATCCAGCACATTGTTTGTCCTAGGCTTCATTTCTCGATAGCAATTATTTAAGCAAAATTATTCTCACAGCTAGCAAATTGCTTCAAAAGTTCATTAAGCAGTTTGAATAGAGGACAGAGGGCGGAGGCCTACAGGATAACAAAGCATTGACATGGTCAAGGAGTCAATAAACTATCTTGGGAATAACTAAAGTCTCAGTTCAATATTTACCTAGGAATTTGCATATGAGAAGTATTAAATGAAAATCAATTAAGTTTATATAAATATTAACAAATATGCCAAGTCACTGAGACTTAGATTGTTATTATCCTAGCAAAACAAAAGATCAAATTACATTTAAACGCTTTACTTGGGCTCTGTGTATTCGTGAAACGCATAAGAGTTTGAAGCCATAAGATGAGATTGCACGTACGAAGTGTCCTTAGCAAAGATTTGAATAAGTCTTCAGTGTATCTGTTGTATGATCTCAGAATGTCTTCGATTGCACTTGTTGCCGGCATTATATCATTAACTGTAAATGTATATAATCAATTATTAGGTGTAAGTGCTCTATCCTTGTTTGAAGTCCTGCATCAATGTCAATAGTGTCTACTTGGGAGCTGCTTCCTCGTCGCTGCTGCACTGACTTAGATCGCTGACGCTGTTGCCGCGTCGCGGCACCATGGCCAATGGGGGCGGAGCTGGCTCCTCATCCGAATCGGTGTCGTTGTTAAAGAAAACATAAGCGCCAATTTCGTCGTCAATGAACATTGGCATGCGAGGGGGTGGCTGTCCGGCACAGAGGCGCGTTATTCCAATCGGTGCCGACAGACGATTCTGACCCCGAACGCGTGCGTAATAGTCACGCCAGGAGGCCGAGGGTCGATTGCGAGTTAGATCGATCGAGGCCGGCACCGGGCGGAGATCCAAGCGTGAGCTGTTCACCTGGACCCCAGGTGGCGCTCCAGTCACATTTGCCGCATCATCGTCATCGTCATCGTCATTGTCATGGGCGTCGACATTGTTTGCCGGCGGCTGGTAATTTGGATTGTAGAACCTGATTCCATGCAACGGTGGCGCATCGTCAAAGATGAACTCCAGTTCGGGTTCGGATTCCGACTCCGATTCCTCGTCCTCCAACCCAAGACTGCTGTCAGCCAAAACTGAAGCAACCGGAGAGCTCTCCATGTCCCAATTGGATGGGTGTCCTATTGGCCAAGTCGGGCCCAATCCACTCACCGACACACCGGCGTCCAAGTTCACGCCCACATCTGCAGAGTCTATGGGCGAATTGTAGTTCCGGCCGCTTCCCGGCCCATTATACGTTTCCAATAGTATGTCCTCATCGGAGTCAATATCTAAAGTGACCCCGGGCGGTAGACGCTGATACGGAGCCGAGCCGTTGTCCCAGCTCGGTGAGAAATCCTGACCATTTAAGTTGTTATTGGAGTCAGACATTCTAATCTCTAGTTGTGTCTAATTGTGCACAATATTTATTATTTTTAAATACTAGAAAAAACGAATTCTCAAATTTTCTCACGTGACTAGTTGATTTTAGTTTGGCATTGAACAGTGTTGCCCATAAAACACCTTTGCTGCCCTCCAAACTGTCAAGGGCTGTGCTGATTATTAAATTAAAGCCCACTTTGTTTACACTCAACACACTAATGTGCAATTAGAGCTGTCAATGCTGCGATAAATGCTTTAGAAATTTGTATTATCGATGCAAATTGTGTTATCGAAAGAGATGCGAATGGAGAAGACTATACAAAGACCTTAACACTGACACACACTGTTCAGAGACTCAATTATTATCACTTATTCAGAGACTCAATTATTATCACTTATTCAATTGTCCACAATCAACAACATATTACATGAATAGATACATTTGGTGCATAAGCCATTCACATTTATCTGCGGATCGTTACATATCGATTACTCAGAAACTTATCGCCTGATTGAGTTCTGGTTCCAGTTTCAGTTCCGTTTGATTCCCTAATCCACTCATTGGCCATTTGGATTTTCAATCGCAAAGTGATGAAAGTTCTGGCTGCAGCATCTTTTATTTGTCAGCGAAAAGGACATGTTTCCTGCTGTTTCCGCTCACTTCTTTCGCTCTGCGCTGTCAGACGACCATTAGGTCCTTCGTTGGCTGCTGAGTGTCACTTGCAATTTATGTTTGCCCTAAGTGAAAAATGCACAAATGAAAAATCAAATATTCAGAACAGGATTAGAGCTTCCACCCAATGCAAGCAAACGTCTCTCCTGTGTGTCCCCCTCTCTCTCCGCCTCTCTGTCTCGCTCTTTCTCTGTATCAATAACAAAGCGATTTATGCGGCAAGTCAGTAATGAAATTAGAATTTCCTTTTGCTCTGCAACTCGACAAATTGTTCGCCGCTTTTAAGCTCATTAATATTTAATGAATTTCAGCTAAACAACAGCTGCCCCCAGTTGACGGGATAAAAGTGCCGGCATAAAGGGACCGCAAGTAAAATATCTTTGCCATTTTGCGAGCCCAAAGTAGAGGATACTTTCGTCCCAAACGACCTTTGTCTGGTCAGCCTAAGCACCCTTGATTAATGATCGCACATTAGAACTAAGCAATTTCAAGTAAACTAAACAATTTAGTTTCAAATATTTCAAATATGCCCCAAAACTATTTCAATAGAGGCTCCCAACTTGGTTTGATTAATTTCAATATGATATAGAAGAATAATGTATGATAAAAGATGAAGATTATGTATGTTTTGTATATATGTATATTTGAAGTTAATAATATTTATATTTACATTAGATATATGTATGTGATTAATGTATATATCTTAATATTAAAATCTAGATTTTCTGATAATATAATATATGATATTTATTCATTTGTTACTTAAGCTTACAGATTTTATATAAAATCTATTAAGTTGATTTACTGGCACACCTATCACTTCTATACCCATGTCCATTCCATTTTATTTCAATAGTCCACACAAATCGTAGTCTTAACTAAAGTAAATGTCTTCCATGTCGTCGCTCCCACAGTGGCCAGCAGCGCTACCTATTCCTGTTCCTTTCACTCACGTGCGCTATCTCCGTCTTTGTTTCGCCTCAGTTCCAATATCCATTACATACACATTTAGCAGCACATTAGTACAAAGGTCACAGCACATTTATCAAATTTTCGGGCAACGATTCACTCTTTTTATCTCGTTTCGCAACGCGATTCTTACCTACTTTTGCCCGTCTGTTTACATAAGACTTAAGCGCCCTTTTTCGTTTTTTTTTCTCGTTTTTGTATTTTTCGTTTACGTATACGCAATTTCAATTTCTCGCTGGTATTTTTATATTTCTTATTTACTTTGCTTTTGGGGTCTGGCACCGCCCTGTGCTCGGCAGTCTATGTTATTGTCTACCGCAGTCGCCGCGTGGCTCTGACAATTGGCAACCGTAAGGCAGGCAGCCAGCACATTTCTAGCCGCAATTCGGCCATACAACGCGGCGTATGAGTAACGAGTTATGTGCAATGCGACAAACCAAACAAAACAGCCAGGCGAGCGCACTTACTACAGTGTGTATCTCTATGTATGTGGACCAGTGTGTGTGTGTATTTATGTTATCCTAGGCTTCGTCTTCGTCTTTGTAGTCCCCCATTTAACCACAAATTCGCATTGTGTTCCGTTTTGTTTATTTGTTTACTTATTTAAATTGCTTAATTTGCATTAAATGACAAGCGGCTGCACAAATGAGATACGCAATGGTGGGATCTCTCAGGGAAACGGTTAACAAATACTTTGTGTAGACAAGGATTAAGTTACGCAAAAAACAGACAAACACAGAAACAAAGGGTATAAAACAAGGGTATTACAGACAAATACGGGGCTTACGGCCGACCCATCGACTGCAAACAAAACGTGTGCAAAAATATCTATGCAAGACAAATATATATATGTCGGGACGTCGTTAGTTTCGCCTTGATCCATAACTAATATTTCGATGTGTGTTGTTTCTCGTTGACACTTAGACAATGATTGCCCTTTTCTGCCAGAGACTCAATTTCTAGTCGTTTATCGACTTCATTGCAACTCTATCGCTTGCAGTCAACGATCCACGGGACTACATTCAGCAACATCTATGGTTGTCTCTCTCACATTGACAATTAGTAACACAGACTCTTCTCAACACTATTGAGTTCTTCTCCAACACTATTGAAACAGTAGAAGACAATTGCAACATGATAGCTAGCTATAGTTTCATATCCCTACAACATTTATTTATTCCACGCTTCAAAATGAAAAATATTTACTGACTTGCTCAAATAATAGCGCAACACGAAATTATAAATGAAAATAAAAATATTTATATGTAAAATAAATTGAATGTGAATCATACAAAATAAAAAAAAAAACAGTTTTAAGTTTTTCAGAAAATAAAATGAAAAACTAGCGAAGAATGCGCAATAAATCAAAGCGAAATAAATGGTCGAAAAGTTGCATAAAAATGCGAATATAGCCACAATTAAACTGAACACACACAAAAAAAGTAAAGCGCGTAATCCAATCAAAAAATTTTTTGAATAAAATAAAACTACAAAAAATAAATCCATTAAAAAATATTTCAATTTTTACCCTTTTTAATGCAGTGAAAGCTCCCAAGTTTATGAAATCCTAAATAAATATAATAAAATACTCTTAAAAAATGTCTGGCAGAGATGTTTCAATGACTGAAACAGCGCAAAGCGATCAGGTATGTATTGTATGAAGAAGAAGTTAATAAACGCACATAAAATACAATCTAATATAATGAAAGAAAAACGAACAGTCCTAGAACTATTTATTTTTAAGCCAATTCATTTTGAAACCAAATACTCTTGCATGATTATTTTGCAATATTTTTATTTTTTTAATTTATTACTAGGCATAATTATACATATATAAAGCAGATCCTCAATTAAGACACAATCTATTACAGTCCACAAATACTTACTTTTTTTAAGCCAAAACAGAATAGCTTTCGCACGATTGTTTTGAAATTTTGTTATATTTATTACTAAGAAGCTCAAAAATCGCGCATATTTAAATTCGCACTGCTCGCATGAAATTTGTTTATGATTTTGAAATTATACGAGTTTCACCCTCCACCCTGCGCCACACAGGCAATTTCGTTTAACGATTGTCGCCCATTATTTATGAGCATATTTAGGCAGTTTTATTTCGGAGCTTTACTGGCCCAAAACAGCCAAATATTTATGCATTCTATCTTTGGACGTGTGCTTATTTTTCTTTTATTTTTATTTTTATTTTTAACTACTTTTAAGCTCTCGCACACAATTCACGCGTGGATGCGACAAAAATATAATTTATTATTCTGATTCTTTTGCATTCATAATTTGCCGTGGCGGCCTCCATTACACACTTTTAGGTGTCACCTGCATGTGCAGCAATAAATTCCGCGTTTATTTCTGCATTTCTGGGTAAACATTGCGCAGACTGAGCAGTGTTGCTGCTTATCTAATTAAATTCTTTAAAAGTCTGACCCAAAAACGTGCTCAGCGTGCTGCAGTGCAAAGGGCTGCGTTTGGTGCCTCTGGCGCATTGATCGAGCCCTAATCAAATAGGACTCAGGCCGTGGGCTCCAATGATAGCAAATTGTTTTGGTATTTACATATCATTTGTGCCACACAGCAGTCAAGTGCCAAACTAGCTGGAAGGTGCAACTCCTCCTGCTCTTCCAGCTCGTCCGTACGACTGTGAAAAGTGAAAAGTGAAAGCAGCGCTCATTACGCCCAGACGACGCCGAAGAGAGCGCCGACAGGGGAGGTCGAAGACGAGGCTCATGGCACAGTTTTTAGGAAAGGGCAGCACAGCAGAGAATTTCCTGGTGCGCTGCCAACTGGGCTAACGATTTTTGTGGGCCCTTTGTTGCTAGGCCCCAGCATTTGGCCCGTTATTTGATCATCATTAGCGATACGTATCGGTCCGAGGTCTCGAGCTTTGTGTAGCTCAGCGCCTTTTGAAGGCCCGGACATGTTCTCCCAGCCTGCATGGCAATACATATTTATACACATATACATACAAATATATATAGATACTTGTGTGGCTGTGTGTGAGTGGGTGACACTGATGACGTCGCCCCTCGAAGTCCTTTCTGCGGTTGCTGGTACATTGCTTGGCTGCCTTGCAACACAAAGTTGCAACAAAAGTTTTGTCGCTCTTTTGTGCGATGCTTGACTTCGTTGGCTCTTTGATTAAGCCGAGAGCAATCCAAGAGCAAGCCGACCGACTGGACGGCAGTCAGCGGGGAGCCAAAACCAACCGAGCCAACTAAACAATCCTCTAGCCACTGTGTAATTAAATAATTGCGGTGAGCTCGCCACCAAATCGAGCTAATGCATTTGGCTCAAATCTCACTTGGCTCTGGTTATGACTTGCTTTGCCGTACTTTCGTTTGCTTTCCCTTTATTTGGTTATGTGCAAATTGCATTTCGTAACTTCGTTTGTGTACTCTTGCCGCAGGCCATTTAAGAATACAGTTGGAATATTCAGTTGTTGCGAAAGAGTCTCTGCCGTAACGGTTAAATAACGCTTGAGGCAGTCCATTGATTGTGGCCTCTTGCAAAAGCAGCCATCTAAAAACTTAATTCATTTTGCGAGCAGCCTCATTTATTTTAATATATAATTCTCAAAAGATTTTTAAATGAAACTTAAAATAAATTTTAACTATCCCATTAGATAGAATTGAGGAGGGATATATTGAAAGTATATACAGTAGAATCCGGTTATAGCGACCCCCAAGGGATCGAAGATATTACGTCGGTATACCCGGAAGACGCTCTAACCGAAAGTGAGAAGACCAATTTTTTTTTAGAAAAAAAAACAGAAAAAAATAGAAATTTAACGGGACATCTCATGAAATTGACTATACACACGCACACTGTAAGCATTTGTGTGACTTCGGCATTGCACTAAGGCTCTCTTTCACACAAGCAAGGGTACCGATCACTGGTAAATACATACAATTTTAACAACATCGTTGAAGCCTACATTTTTCGGCTCTCTTTCGTTGAATTTTTCTTCAAAACGTCGCAATATCCGGTTAAATTATGGAAAATATCGTCTGTATACGCGGTTTGTCGCTAAAAGCGGAAACGTACTAAGCGAAGGCTCTTTCATATAAGTTTGTATGGGGACCAAACAAGCCATCGAATTTCCGTCGCAATGACCGGACGAACGTTACAAGCGTAGTCGCTATACCCGTATTCTACTGTATATAATTTTTATATATATGTTTAATAATTTATATATATTTTTATAATTTAATAACAATTTAATAAAGCAGGATTTTTGGAGGCAACATAATTTTTATTTAATTTAAAAAAAGCAAAAAATTATAAGTTGTTATTAAAGTAATTTTGAAAATATAAAAAAATTGGTATTTAGTATTGGGGAGCCCACCAATTTCATAAAAATATATATTCTTGATCAACACGAAATAAAAACATTCATGCATGACGCTCCTGATATTTGTCTATCAGTTCGTCCATGTTATATGAATGCAATTTCAACTACCTTACCGAAAGCGGCAAAGTTAATAATAATAAGAAGTTTATAAATACTATTTTTTCGATAGTTTAAAAAAGACCGATGTTTCGACATAGTTTTGTTATTTTAATAAACAACAGTCTTGTTAACTTGTTTATTTTTGATGTTATAACAAATTCCATTTACATTTTTGAAGCGTTATTTAACAACTAATTTTATAGACAATATAAAACTTAAATATTTTGAGTGCTTGAGCGATGCTTAGAAGAATATGAAATTATTCTTAGTTTTGTTCATTACAATTTCATTATAAAACAATGAAGTTCAATATATTCAATATAATATTATTTCTATCTGTGTTTATATTTCGTTAACTGCGCTAAAGAGCGATAGGAGACACTGTAACTGGCTAAACAGTTTATGAACTACTCAAGCTTGCCGAGACTATTTTGTTTTCCTCTTTAACATTTAATTTTTGTTTTACTATTATATCCCTTATTGAATCTTATGTATACTCAATGAAGACCTTTACCATTTTCTTATTAGATTCATTCAATTATTGTTTTTGATTTCAATAATAAAAAACCAAAAATGTTGAATATATTTTTATTTTTTATTTTTATTTTATTATTTGATATTGATCACATATTCTACTTTTCATTACCTGATTAAAAAGTAAAACAGTACAGAATCATCTGGCTGTCCAGAAAAACTTTACTCCAACTCTCAGGTTTATTTGATTTGCCATAATTTCAGTTTAAAGCCCCCTTTACTGTAGAGTTGTTCGTTATGCCTGCTGCCCTCTTAGTTGCTATTTGATTTCGTGCACTGTCCACTTTTTGCTTTATGCCGAAATGTATGACCGAACTTAAGCTTTATATCCAATACCGCCCTTCCGCCCGTCCGCCTTCCCGCTGAAACACACAAACACATGAACACGAATGCGAATGCGAACAGAGAACACTTTTTGCTGTCAACAAACAATTTATATGGCTACTCTTCTTGTTCTGGCCGCGCTGAAAAGTATTTGCCCGCCTCCGCGGCCACTGCGCAACAGCAATATTTTCGCTACCACAGCCACAAGCAGCAGCAGCAGCAGCAACAACAACAACTACAACAGCCACAAAGTTGCATGCGACACATACCACAGCAGCAACAGCAACAGCAGCAGCATCGACAGATGCAGTGGGAACAGCAACAACAACTGGTCAACAGCTCGAGCGAGTTTGACGAGTTCCACTGGCCGAGCAAGCAGCTGCAGCAACCGGACGCTGTGGGTCCTGTGGGTGGGGGTGGTGGTGGTAAAATCTATATAACACCCGCAGACATTCCACCACCGCCTCATCCACCGCATCCACATCCGCATCCGCATGGCAGCAACAGTCATAGCCACCACAATGGCAACAAAAGCAGACACCACCAGCATCCTCAATCTGCTATGACGACACCGCATCGAACACCGCCGCACCGCTGCAAATGCGAGCATCCAATCGAGCTGCTGGACTATGACTTTGAGGACGCGGCGGCAGTGGCCACAACCGCCTCTGCCCTCCACTCGCACCGCCACCAGCACCCGCCCTACTACTACAAGCCAGCCGCCACCTTGAATTCAGCGGGCGCCTATCAGCTGAGACGCCACAGTGCCAAGTTGAATGAGTCCATGCTGTGCGGCGTTGGAGGCAGCAGCTTGGACGATGATGATTTACACAGCTCTGGCGGCTTTGGCGGCGGCATGAACCGCTTCAAGGTAAGCCGCACACACATCCACACCTACACCTACACCTACATCCGACCACCCACTGCATTTGGTCAGAAATTGTTGATCTTCAATTAAAGCATTCATACATGTGGGTCGGAGTGGGTGAATGGTCTCTGGATGTGGCTGCCATAATGAGCCCCTAATTGATGCTGTCGATGGCTGCTCAAATGCACCATTAGCGACATTAAATGGTGTTCGCGACAGCGGCTCACTGAAAGGACTAAGCGATTTCAATTGTGTGTTGCGGCCTTTGTGTTGTAAGCAAGAGAGAGAGAGAGAGAGAGAGAGAGAGAAAGAGAGAGTGTATGTGTGTGTGTGACATGCAACAGGCGACAGCACACATAGTGTTAAGGCATCCATTACGGGCAGCAGCAGCCTTATGGCTTCATAATGTGACATGAGGCAATAAGTGACCCTTCAAGTACTTTTCTCCTGCAGTAGATAAAATTGATATAAATAGAGGAAAATGGAAAATACATATTTACATTCTAAGAATGTAACATTATATAACAAATATATTAAAAAAAAAAGAAGAAATATGTATACATATATACATATATTTATGAATATTTAATCGAGGTCTTATGGCAAGAGAGAGAGAGAGAGAGAGAGTATAATGCTCGTTCAGGATTCCAATTAAAGTTACGTGTTTGCCGATTGATATTTTAAGGTGTATACATATATGTATGTCTATCTATAAAGAAGGTCGAGCGCGCAACAGGAGAAGAGTTCGAGAGGTCGACAAGGCTGACAATAAAGTTTCCGTTTTAAGCCAACCTATTGAGGGAATCATGACAACAATTGCTATACATAATTGCTATAATTTTTCGATTTTAGTAGTAGTAATTATTTTAGACACAGGTCTGAATTAAGGGTCTTCATTGTTGTAAATAAACAAATGTAGATAATATACTATAAATCCATTCAGAATCTACTGCTTTTGTGTTATCTCAAACTAGACTTAGCTACTAATTATGTGGCTGTTGTAAGAGATATAGTCATATCCAATATGCCATGCTCAACTGGACTTCTGCTCGACTAAGATAAAAGAAATCTGAAAATAATATTATATATGTACATATATATTCAATCAACTCCTGTTGATTAAAATGTATTATATATATTATACATTTATAAAAAAATGAATAACTCCCTCCATCTTTAAGACTCACTTAAATGCATAAACGCCATAAATTCATATACCAAATCAAAGGGATCTAGCAGATTTGCAAAATATGTAAGCTATAACTGAAATTTCAGTTACATTTATAGTAAAAGGTGCAATAACAATAATAAGAAAACGACGCGCCCAAGACAACTAATTAACTTAGTTGGCTTAATGAAAAACCAAGCGACAAGCGTCTGAACAGCCTTGGGGAATAACCGCTCCTTAAAAGGTGCAAAGTTGGTGTGCGGAATGCGGCAAATTGAATACCCTTACGATCTACCTGATGAGCTGCTTAAGGTTTATAGGTAGAAATGGCGTTGGGTAACAATCCGTGATTCTTAGAAGCAGGTACTTATAGAATCCCTAAAATGTAGATCATACCTAGGTAACATTGAATAAAAATAAGCAAGAGAATATCATTTTACTTTGTCGCTCATTACTTGTAAAGGTGTGACGCTGCCCCACTATATTTTCTATCATTACATTCTCAAGCCTGAGGTTTCCTTCTTCTGGTAAAAGCTGAGAGAATAGAACTCCCAAATAATTTTAGCTTAACAGGACCAGAAGAGAGAGAGAAGCAGCAACTGAAGATAGAGAAGAGAAGGGAAGTTCTTCAAAGCTTTGTTAATAGTTGCTACGCAAAGATCAACTCGTTCTTAATCCTGTAAATTAACAAGAGCTAAAGTAACTACATTTATATATAAACGAAATATTTTAAGCAAAAAATATAAATTGCTCAGTCTTTGGGACAACGCTCATTAAGAATTCCTGTCAAAGGAGCAATACCCTTTGCTAAACGAGAAAACAATTTACGATGCCTATTTGTCTAACATGATTACTGAAAATTATGTACGCATTTAGTAAAATTGTATTAAAATTGCTGGTAGCAGCCGCAGTAGCAGCAGCAATGGCAATAGCAACAGCAATATTATGGCACAGGACAACTAATTAACTAGCAGCTTAATGAAAAACTAAACGACAAATGACAAGCCTATACAGCCCCGAGAAATAACCACTCATTAAAAAGCGAAGCAAAGACGAAGGTCGCCCTTCGGTCTTCTACTCTCTCAGGGTGACTGAATCGTAATACCCTTTCAGCAGGCAGTTAGCAAACGGAGCGAAGGTATAAAAGAGACTCGAGTCCACGGACACCCTTCAGAGTAGTTGTGTCTAGGCAGCAGTAAAGTCAATAATTTACAAGTGAATTCCTGCTGTTAATTATTTGCATAATCTATGGGCTGTTGCACGGTAAATCTACAGAGAATTTTTTACACAATTTATTATAGTATATTATATATGTCGAAAAACTGGTGAATTAATAGAAGTTGCCAAAGGAAAGAAGGAAACTGAGCTTAGTTGAATCTGTCATATATCTGAGTTTGTTATATGATATGATAATAATCGTTCAAAATAAGCTCTTACAGTCTTATCAATTGACAAAAAAAAACACATAACTAATATCGTCAAACAATATCATGTGGTAATATTTAATAAACTTAAGTAAATAAAAATAAATTGCAAATTATATGGAATGATGAATGCCTCATAGGTAGTTCCTCCATATACTTTATACTTTCATACTTAATGTATTTATTTTTCAAACTTTTACATATTTATCAGTTTCATAAACCTGAAATCCATAAAAAAAACCTCGTTTTAGGAACATTAAGTACATCATAACAAGCTGTCATGCGATGGTTAATCTTGTTTCTTATCGCATTCAGCCCACTAAATCGCATCGAAAGTAAAGTCTGATTCTGGTCTACAAAATTCTATTAATCTACATTACAACTGGAATTATTATATTAGTCAGAAACTAACAAAGCCAACATAGAAATAAAGACTTGAAACGGCGTTTTAAACACTAGGCTCCTGCCAGATAAGAAGAACTCTCGAGTAGTTCGTCAGATTATCCGAATAAATTTTTCAATTGCACCAATTTAAAAATATTTCATATTCTCCATCGTGAGTCATTCGCTTTTCTGAAGTCTAAGAAATCGACGCATGTATAGAGCAGCCTTAGGAAGAATATATGAATACTCTCAGTAAGAGTACGAGGAGCAAACACTGTTGCTGCTGCGCTTCAAGCTCATTCATTTTTTAGCAGCACATTTGGGATGGACGAGCTAGTCGTCGCTGGCTCGCCTCAACCCACAGGCGATTATGTGTCAGCTAACAAAATGGCAACTGACGCTAAACAAGTATAAGCCATGTGGTGCAACATGGATATAAATTGTATTCAATTTCTGCCCCCTACCCAGCGCTGACTCTTTCTGTGGCTCTGGCTGTGGGTCTAGCCCAGGCCAGCTAGATTCCAACTAATTGCCGGAAGTTCAAGTGCAGAGGCAAACGTTCGAGCTCGAGCTAGAGTTGGAGATGGAGCTAAGCGAGCAGCTGATTTTAGTAGCCCTGCGCCCCTAGGGCATGGATTGCTCCTAAAAGCTTTCGGTTTTATATATATTTAATGAATTCGTTTGGACTCGCCTGGCGCCACTAATTGCGCCATATTGTGCACAATTTCTATGCACAGCTCCCAAAACAATCTCTAGGCAGACAAAAGTCATGCGTCGAACACTGGGGGAATCTGTGAATTCATGCGAATTTTCAATTTGCACCCAATCCAAGCAATTGGAATTATTATTTCTCTCTTTTTTTCTGTGGCTGTTGAAACAGATTAAATGGAATGCGAGAGAGTAAAAGGTTTGTGGAACGAAAACAATTTCAATTTGATCTGTGTTTAATAAATGCGCTGACCCCACACAGCCAGACAACAAAACCCAAGTGATTGCAGTCAGTGCCTAGTGGGCCATATTTTATGGCCCTTTTCTTTATGGTTAGAAACTCGCAAAACTTGTAACCAGAATGTCTTCAAAGCCAGTTACAGCTACAGTTGGCACCAAGGTGCCATATATTTTAGTTGTGCCACCGCAAATCATGTGGGGATTGCGAGGATACGTGATGTGGTGTGGTGTGGTGAGGTGCTGCGTGGCTATGGATGTCTATTGGGAAGTTTGCTTCGATTTCCTTTGCATATCTTAATGGCATTTGTGCGGCTAGTTGACTTTGTGCTTAGTGCAAATGTTGACTCGCCTCTAAGGTAGTTATGCAAGAGCATAAGAAACCAAATCTAATATTATGAAAGAAATGTCAAGGCTGAGTCAACTGGATTCGCACTCTTCAACAACTTTTGAATGAGCCTTAACCAGTTACGTTAGCTCTCTGGGAAAGTACAAACAAGTATTCTAAGTGAATGAATAGACAATCTTTAGAAATTAGTCTGTTTACAGTATGTTAAAGGGGCTTCCCAGATCGTATATATCTTATTTTTATCACATCTCCTCTACTTCAGTCAACAACATTAATCCGCTTAACCTTGAGCTAGTCAAAAATCCATTGTAAAGCCATCAACAACAACAACAAAAACTGATCCGATTTATATATTTGGCACCATTTCTCAGCCAATTAAATGTAATTGACTTTTATTATTGTTAGGCAACTGTTGACATCTCTCCATTATACGCATTGCATAGTTGCTTTGACATGCTGACCATACCCAAAACCAAAAGTCAATAAAAATTTGTTATATAAAAAAGTATTTCTTAGCTACCTGGTAAACACTTCACGGGCTTACGTCATGGCACAATTGTCGGTTTCCCCTGCCGCAATAGCTCCCGGCTCAGCTGGCAATTTGTAAACCTGTTTCGAATCGACGCCAGTCTGGTAGAAAACAAAACTACTTTCATTTTCAGTCAGCGTCTCGTGGTTTGTGATCATCGAAAAGAAAAAGCGCATTCGCATGCGCAGCACAGACCCAACAACACAAATTAAATGCAAAACCTAACTATTCGGCGGCTCCGTAAAACGTGATTCGGTTATTGATTACTGAGCTATAATTTTAGCGAGATATATATGTATGCATAATTGACGTAGTATTAGAGGCTTATTGATAAGAAAAGACAATTAAGCAAATGTATAAAAGTAAATATATATTATATAATAATAACCCGGAAATAGAGAGACCCTAGACTCTGATAGTCTTGAGCCCTACTGGAATATTTATATATCTAAAATTATAAATTGATTCTAAAAGAGATTGCGAATATATATATAAATATAATATATATATAAACTAATTGAGCAACAATCAATATCTCCACTAAAATCAGTTCCTTGCTTCGCAGAATCTGGTGTACTCCAAGGAGAAGAAGCGCAGAGTCCGCATCATACTATGTGTCGTTGCTGGACTCATCGCTATAGCCCTGCTGGCTACCATGCTGGTGTTTATCCTGCGGTCGGGCGATGACGACGCCGATAAGCCCAAGGACAATGCAATCGATCTGGAGGACGTGCTCAGCGGTCAGTTATATGCGAAGCGCTTCAACGGCAGCTGGAGCAACGGCAACAGCGTGATCTACAGAGTTAATGCGGTAAGTGCAGAACATAATTATTTTAAGTAGATCTGTTGAATTAAGTGGTTGGCCTCTTAGGACATTGTGGAGCTGGATACAAAGACGCAAGCGGTCACCACGCTGCTGGCAAATGCGGCGCAATATGTGCTCTTCGAGAAGTCCGCCGATGGCCAGCTGCTGCTGTTGGCAAAGAACTACAAGAAGACCTTCCGCTATAGCTTCCTGGCTGAATACGACATCTATAACCTGACCTCCAACGTCATGACTCCGCTGACGATCCGGAATGAGCAGGTGCTCCTCAGCATGGTTCAATGGGCGCCGGTGGGCAACGCGCTGATCATCAACTTCAACCGCAACTTGTACTACAAGAAGAGTGCTCTGGATGCAGAGATAGCCATCACTGGCAATGAGAATGGCATTTACTTGAACGGCATACCCGACTGGGTGTACGAGGAGGAGGTGTTCAGCTCGAACGTGGCCACGTGGTTCAACCCCACGGGCACTCAGATAGCCTTCATCCAGTTCGACGACTCGCCCACGCACGTCATCAACTTCCCCTACTACGGCGATGCCGGTGATCTGCGTTTCCAGTATCCGTTGCACCAGGAGATTCCATATCCCAAGGCGGGCTCCTCAAATCCCCGCGTAGTTCTCTTCACAGCCGATCTCGAGCGAGCGCTGGAAGGCAAGGAGTTCCTCACCTCAATGCCAGTGCCAAGTGCTCTCAATACGGAAACCGATTATATAGTCACAGTAGTCAGCTGGCTGGACAACGATAATGTCCTGTCGGTCTGGATGAACCGTGTGCAGAATGCTGCCTATGTCGTTAGCTTCGATGGACGTAGTCGCAAGGTGGTAAGTACATAGGAGAAATGTAGAGTAGGTACTCAAGAGAGATATACCAATATACTCATTGTGAATGAGTAACAAATGTTCTCAGTCAAGTACAACTGTAACCAGTAGATCATCTTCAAAGTTGTTTGCTTCTTACTTGATTACTAACCGTCGAGGATATCTCATATTCTGATAAACAAATGCAATTTATAGATCTATTATAGATCTAGTTGTCTAATTCTAGGTCCAATCCCATGTAAAATTACTTCCATATAATCGGAATATAATATATGTCGTTACTCGCAGTTTACTTAGTAAATTATATTTATAGTACTCCCAATCAGACACAGACTATCAGTAAATTCATTCTTAAACCTTTCCACCTGCAGCTGTACAGCAAAGAATCGAAAACTGGCTGGGTTGACCTTTACACGGCTCCGTTTAAGAACCGCAACGGCTCACGGTTGGCCTTTGTGCTGCCCCACGATGACTACAAGCAGCTGCAGCTGATTTCCACAGATGTGAGCAATGCGAAGCTAGAGCCACTGACCAGCGGCAAGTTCGTGGTGGACAGCATACTCCACTGGGACGCCACGCATGATGTCATCTTCTACACGGCCAACACGGAGGAGCATCCGGAGCAGCTGCATCTCTATGCGATTCGAGCCGTGACCACGCGCAAGCAGACGGCCAAGTGTCTGACGTGCAAGCTGATGACTTCGGGCGACGTGGAGCAGAGCTACTACTCGGCCATCTTCAATGACAATAATCAAATTGTGATTACCTCTCTGGGACCAGGCATACCCACGACCTCGGTCTACGAATGGACCTATGCGAACTGTAGGTCAAATCCCACTGGTGCCACTTAACAAAGGCTTCAATTTCGTTCTGCTCTGTCTGATTACAGCTCAGGTAACGCTGAAGAAGCTAATGGATTGGGAGAACAACGACGCGCTGCGCAACAAGTTGCGGGGCGTGGCTCTGCCCACCCACAAGATACTCACGGTCAACATCGATGGCGGCTTCCAGGCAAAGGTGCTGCTCCAGCTGCCACCCAACTTGGACACCAGCGGCTCAACCAAATACCCAATGCTTGTCGACGTCTACGGTGGACCCGATTCCTATTCCGTAAGCATTTATTAATCAATCGAAAGCTGAAGCTAAAGCTATAATCTTTGCACAGGTGACTAACAAATGGATGATGGACTGGGGCACTTACCTGTCCTCGAATCAATCTGTCATATATGCCAAGATCGACGGACGCGGCTCGGGACTGCGCGGCGAAAACCTGTTGCACGCCATCTATCTGCAGCTGGGCACAGTTGAGATCAGCGATCAGATCAAGGTTACGCAGTAAGTGTCCCTAACTTTGAGTAGCATAGAAGTAGATGATCTCTTCATATTACAAACAAACCAGTATTTGCCAACAAATAGATCAACTTGATACAGTGGCTATGATAATATACTAGATATTGCTGATCATGTTATCATACAATACATAGAAGTCAGTAGGAAATGTGCTTAAACAATATAGAGACTACAGATGACTTGCTACTGATATCAATTTAGGTCAAGCCGATCACCAAATATAAAGTGATATACACGTAATACAAAATACCTCGAAGATAGAAGAAGATCTTAATATACAGGACAATGATTCGGTGCTGATACCAATTTGGCTCAAACTGATCAACAAATATAAGCTTTATGCAGAAAGTCCTTCAAAGTTTTTCAAGATATTTTCCAATTCTATTAGGTATTTGCAATATCTACTGTACTTTCTACATGTGAAGAAGGCTTTGTAGAAAAAAGATTTTACTTGAATACATCTTGCCTATATGTATATATGCTCAGCTTAAGGTTTCTTTCAATATAACATGGTCTCCGTTTACTATTATCGAATCTACTCAGAGCTTCATATTTTATCGTTAACTCGGAGAGTAATTTGTTCTTCTATATAATCATCATTTTAGTTATATTTTATATTAAATTATGACTCAAACTTTCTTGCTTAATTCATTGGCAGAAATGTGACGAAAATGTTTGACTACATCGATAGTGAGCACATTGGCATCTGGGGCTGGAGCTATGGCGGCTATGCCGCTGCCATGGCGCTGGCCAACGATGACAATGGCGTGTTCAAGTGCGCCGCCTCCATAGCGCCAGTCACCGATTGGACCTATTATGGTAAGGCTAAAGCAATTCCTCAATTTCACAAGGACTTCAAAGTTTCTCTTCTCCTTCTAGACTCCATCTATACGGAACGTTATATGGGTCTGCCGGAGACAAATGAGGTTGGCTATGCTAACTCGAGACTGAGCACACGCGCCCAGAAGCTGCGGGGCAAGAAATATCTGCTCGTCCACGGCACATCCGATGACAATGTGCACTACCAGCAGGCCATGATCCTGGCCAAGAACCTGGAGCGACATGACATACTCTTCAAGCAAATTGTAAGTAAAGACTCTGGAGTATAATTCTATTGTATCACTTATTTGAATGCTTTCCTCATCCCATGCAGAGCTACGCCGATGAGGATCATGGACTGATCAACGTACGTCCGCACCTATATCACTCGCTGGACCGTTTCTTTGGCGAATGCTTCTCCAGCAGCCGGCTGATGAAGAGCGCCAAGTAGAGGGATTAACTATATAAATTTAACAGTAATATTTAATGTATTTAAATGAAACCTTGTGAAGCTTGCAGACAACGTAGAGCAGTGCGAATTAATTGGTACTTAAAGATGCATTTCAATTCAACAATTTCATCTTAAATGTAGTTCAAATAAAAACGCTTCAAAACTTCCAAAATTAAAAGAAAAACAAAAACAAAAACAAAAGAGAATCAAACGAATGCAGGTCCAAAAGTGTTAATAGATAACTTTGAACAATAATATTTGAAAATGCATTTTATGACATTTTATTGCATATAATTGAGCAGAAAAAAAGAAATATTTATAGACAAACCTAGGAAATGTCTAAGCCGTAGTTAGTGCCTGTTATTATAATAGAAATTTCACAATTAATTAAAACAAAACCTAGAAGTTTTATAAACTATTGGAAACTAGAGATTTTAGTGCGCGATTAAAAAGGTTTTGTGAAACTAATGGAAAATGAAATCCAAAAAAATCCAAATTATGTACATTTTTTCCAACTGAAATACTTAGCTTGTAGTTTGTTATAGTTATGTTAATTTGCCACATTGTAAAGAAAACGTTATTGAATTTGTACATAAGAAGGCTTTTGTAATGTAGATGACAAAAACGCAGACACAAATAAAAACTAATAAATAAATATATATCTATATTCAAGCCAAGGCTTTCATTCGACTCATTAAACAACGTTGTTCCGCTTATTCTCTTTAGCTTTCAGCACACAAACCGCATCACTTTATTGCTTTGGCCCCAAACCTGAGTTACACTCACCATATATATGTACAACTATATACTTATACATATATCATGTATATGTAGCCTCTGGGCGCCAACTTGATCTACAGTTTTTCTTTTTTAAATTTCAAAAATGTCTTTTTCCTTTTTAAATTAAATACATAATATATATTATTAAGTTTACGTATTTTAAATGGAGTTTCTATATTTGAAATCTGTATTTTACAATTGATATTGATTAATTTAAATATATTTTCCTTTTTATAAATTAAAATTTAATATATATATTTGTATATTATTTTCAAACTTCAAGCATAATTTGTATGGTACAAAAATATTGGTTATTTTCATTAATTTGAATGTTTCTTAAATAATTTGTCATTAATATTTTCCTTAAGTTCTAATTAACTTTATACATCGGCTTTTACTTACATCTCTTTAATAATGTAATTTTCTTTGAGTTCATTAATTTGTTTAAAATGTTTCATATTGTTCAAGATATATATACAATAGAACCTTTGAGCATTAGCAAACGAATACACATCCAAGTACGTAGAGCCAGCTCAGCTCAAGAACTGTAATACACATACTCAGGCATATATCCATTGGATAAGCTCAATGTGAATGTCGAAACTAATAGAAAACTAACAGCTATTTGTGTGTACTACATAGATAATTGGTAATGAATTGGGGTTCCTTAGGTCACACTGTTTAACACTATTGCAGGTAGACCTCCTGGACTACGTCGTGATGCTGCTGCTGTGCATCGGGATCGTGCAGTTCCTCCTGCAAGTCCAGCTGATGGTGCTGATGCTGCAGGTGGTGATGGTGGTGCTGCTGCTGTTGATGGTGATCCTGATCGTGATCCTCGATGACTACACCCTCGCTAGCATCGTACTCGATCAAGTGATCTGCGGACTCTGCTTGCTGATGATGATCGATGATAATGTGCTCCTCCTCGACCAAGTGGTGGTCGTGTTGATACTCGTGCTGTTGCTGCTGCCAGCGCAGCGGCGGCGGCGATGTCGGTGCCACCAAGTGCTGCACTGGCTCGTGGACGCTCGTCGTGCTGGTTGATCCGCCAGCTGCGGATGTGGTGGTTGTTTGATAGACGGTTTGCTGATTCCTAACAATATGACCGGCGGCTGTGACGTTGGTTACGCTGGCGCGCTGATTGGTGCGCGTCAAGGTAACTGTCACCTCAGAGCCAAGACCAGCAAAGGACACAGATGGTGTCGTTGTAGCTGATGCTCCAGCTGCTGCTGCTGATGTTGATGCTGTCGCTGCTGCTGCTGCTGCTGCCGTGGCTCTGGCCTGAAGTATTTTGCGTGTGGGCAACTGTGATGCGCTGACTGTGGAGGTTGTTGATGTTGCTGCTGATGCTGAGGCCCCCGACTGCGGCACATAGTTAATCAGCAGCACGCGCTCTCCACTGGTGGTCTGCGCTGCATGGCCGCGCAGGATGCGACGCTGCAGGGCCCCACCAGTTGCAGTGGTTGTCGTGCTGCTGCTGTTCACTGTTGTTGCTGCGCTGCTGCTGTTGTTGTTGCCGCTGCTGCTGCTGCTGCTGCCACATTTAGTGTTGTTGCTGCTGCCGCTCTGCTGCTGCTGCTGTTGCTGCTGCGCTTGTTGCCCACCGCCCCCGAGTGCTCCACCACCTCCAGGGCCGCTGGTCATATCGTTGGCTCATCATTACGTATTATTACCTCCTTTCAAAATGAAAACCTTCTTTACCAAAATGTTCTTATTGTTGCCCTATTGAGACACATTGATTATTTGATGAATGATTCGGTTATTTGTCGGGTTGTTGTTTGTTTGTTTGGTTGGTTGGTTGTTTGATGCATGAGTTGCGATATTTAAACATTATTTATTAATTAGATTTGGTGAGTTTACAACGAGGCAGCGAAAAGAGAGAAGACAAGATAAAAACGATTTGTTAATGATTTGGTTATGGATTCAACATGAGTTTGTGTTATGAGTGCGAGAGGGCAACAATTATCCTGTATTACTTTATAAATTATGTATTCATAATATTTATATTTCGAATGTTATTTACAATCTCCGCAGAGTTTAGATTCTTTATATATTTATAAGTTTATTAGCAGAGTCCTGTGAGAGTGTCTGTGAGTGTGTTTGATTATGATGTATGTTGTAGGTTCAGGTTTCAGTGGTTCGAGCTTTGTATAACATATAACAGATTTGTTATCGATTTAAGATGTGGAAATATGTGGTTAAGCAGATGTCTACAATTGTTATAAAATTATAAGGATGCAGAGAGTTAAATAAAAACATTAAACTAATTTCTAAATGTGTGCTAAAAATTAAAAAGTTCCAACACCAATATTCAACGAAAATTCTTGAAATAAATTTGTTTTTTTTTTAACATCTTTTGGTTTATTCATGTATATTCTTTTTAAATAAAATTTTATTTTATTTAAGTCATAAGAGTTAAGGTATTTTTTTATTTCTTCTCCTTTCGGAATAGGTCAAATATTTGCTACATTTAAAGTTGAAAAATAATAAAAAAATATATATAGAATCTGTTTATAAGAAATTTCAAAACTATATAAAGGCAAACATGTGACCCAGTCCGAAGAAGAAATTAATAATCATAAAAGATGACTTATTGAAAAAATTTGCAACTATTAAAAATAAAATTAATTATGTAAATATAAAGAGCTTTTTGTTTTTGTATATTTTAAATTTTAAGTGTAGAGCGTACAACTTCTTTTTGTACAGTGTAGCACCAAAGCTGTTTTGGTCTAGGAGCGGAGAAATAGGAGCAACTAAGCTTATATAGAAATCTGCAGAGTTCAAGCAGAGTTAAGGCAAAAGTACGCAGTCCAAACGAATGGCATTAGTTTAATGTATAGTAGAAAATCAGGCGAAACTCGCGAATCGCTATAGATATAGACAATTGTAGCTAAACACATTTTAGAGAATCTACACAAGGCAACAGTAAGGTACAATTGCTTAGCCAACATTATGAGACTACACTGATCGGATATTAAGTTTGACTAGGATGTGCCTAGTCTGTCCAATTAAGACTACAAACACACACACATATAATATAGGTAGGGGGAGGCGATAAACGTGTCAAACTACAGCACATTACATAGTCCAATAACCATAGCGCGCTCTTAAACATAACTAAGTATTGCAGAACATAATTAATCATAATAGCGAAATCAATAATTAAAGTTAACAAAATTGTACAACAAAATTGGATATAATAAAAACTAAAGGCCCTCGATCGATATATATAGAGCAGACCAAAAACAAAACACGCAAATTAACACACAAATATTGCGAAATGATGAGAATTTCTCTTAAGTACCTCCCAGCTGCAAAGCCATCCTAAATAGAAACACTCTCCACAGATGTTTCTATATGCAGGTCTCCTCTTTTATCTAGTGTTATATACATAACTGTATATATCATTGCACGATTTTCAATTAAATTATTTCAAATTAAAATTCAATTCTCTGTAGTCAACTAGTTTCGTTAAAAGTTAATATTGCAAAGTTTAAGCCACTCTATACTTTACAGTCTGCCCTCGCTATCTAGTCTGCTCTATATATCCGAGTTTAGTTGGCGAACATTTTTACTACACACATTGCGCAGAGAGTTAAGCATAATCAGAGAACCTTGTTTGGATTGGGTTTATAATTGTGGGTGTATGATTCGGTTCGATTTGCTGTCATTGTGGGTGCTTGCTACTCAAAGCGTCTGTGGTGGTTGTTGTGTTTGTTGCTGTTGTTGTTGCTGCTGCTGCTGCTGTTGTTGCTGCTGCTGCGCCTGTTGCTGTTGAAAATCAGTCATATTCACCTGATTTATATTGCCAATGATCTGGTGACCCTGCAACGTTTGCACCTGGGCAATCGAGAGCGGCGTGCCACTCTCGCTGCCATCCGACTGGGCCACCAGCTGCTGTTGTTGCTGCTGCTGCTGCTGCTGTTGTTGCTGCTGCTGATTGCTTGCCTGTTGCTGGGCAGCAGCCTGGGCGCTGGTTGTGGGTGTCGTCATATTGCCAGACGAATCAATGATCTGGTGATGCTGCAGTGCCTGCTGCTGTTGCACTTGCACCTGTTGCACCTGCTGCTGCTGCACTTGACTGCCAGCCGTGGTGGTTACTGTCATTGTTTGTTGCTGTTGCTGTTGTTGCTGCTGCTGTTGCGCATCGGGGTCCTTCTTGACTTGCACGCCCTGCAACGGATGCAGCGACTGCACCGTCTGCACCTGAGGGACTACTCCACTGCCCCCCGTTTGGGTCTGCCCTGAGCCAGTTGTGCTGCTGCCAGATTTCTTTCCACTGGATGCTGCAAAGTATTAGGAAAGTGAGTATATAAAGATTTCTTGTATAGGCAACAAGTGTAGGGCGACACCATCTAGGCCAGAGCTCAAAACAACTGACACAACAACCTGACTAAGAACAGAGACAGCAGAAACTCTAAAGAAGTGAGACGTGAGAGAGTTAAGTCTATAAATGAGTGTGTGTGTGTGTGTGTGTGTTTGTAGGTGTGAGTGATAATTAATTTTAAAAGAAGAAACAAAAGAAAATAAAATAAACTTGTTAAGTAAGAAAACAAACATTTAAATAATATGTATCAAACTGAGGTGTTAAAGGTATTTTAGAATTTTAAATTAATTTTAAGCAAACTAACTACAAAAGTACAGTATTTTCTTGCAAAACAACAGTAAACAAAACGTAGCATGAACGAAACGAGAATCGACAATTTGATGGAATAAAAAAAAACATAAGCAAATATTAACAACGAATTGCCGCAGATTCAAAATTAATTGCAAAAAATTTTGGTTACATAAAAATGATATACGTATATATTTATTAAACAATTTATAATATATTTAATTATATATTATTTAAAAAGAAACTTAAGGTGAATTTCTTTTTAAGCCACAAAGAAAGCTTATAATTACAAATTAATTCGTTAATAGTTGGTTTTTACAGCTTAAAAGTATAACGCGACATAATTGATTTATCCTTTCTCTTTCTTTGAGTCAAATAGTTTGAGTATTTACCGTTATATGCAAGAAAAATACTGCATAAATGATCGTAATTAATTAATCTTCTGTTATCGGATTGTTAAAAAAGTTTAAGCAAAATTATAAAAACTTACAACGAAAATTATACAAAATGAAATAAACATTCATTTGCAGACGGATGTTTTTTTTTTGTTATTTACAAACATTATGTATGTGTATGTGTGCGTGTGTGTTACATGTGTATGTGTATATGTGTGTGTTAAGGTGGAATGATTAGGCGAGCGACATTGGGCGACGGCATCGTTGTTATTGGGGCTGCTGCTGCTGCGGCATAAACACCTGATCCCCCACAATATGTATAACATTTTGCATGCCCTGCTGTTGCTGCTGCTGTGCAGCGGCGTTGCTGCCACTGCCGCCGCCCTCATGTTTGATGCTGACGCCCATGAGATGCGATTGACCACCACCCCCGCTAAGTGCTGATGTGTTTAAATGTTGCTGTTGTTGCTGCTGTTGTTGTTGTTGCTGTTGTTGTTGCGGTGTTTGGTGGTGTTGCTGTTGCAGTTGCTGCTGCGGCAGCACAGTACTGGCCATAATGGTATTACTGTTTGGCGTGGACGTGGATATGACCCTAGGTAAGTGCGTAACGTTGCCACGAACCGGCGTCTCCGCAGCCGATGGTGTTCCCGCCGTGTCGCTGGTGTCGCCCACGGTCGTGTTATTGAGCTCAGTGCTTGTCTCGAGTGTGGTATCATTACCGGACTTACTTTTCTTCTCCTTTTTGATGCCCGGCTTGGCAAAATGCCGCAGCTCGAGATGGCGACGCAGATTGCGCGATTGACGTATTACGGCATAGCAAATGGGGCACGTAGCAGGTTGTTCCGATTGAGAGCGTGATCGAGGCTCTGCAGAGACAAAAAATAATAATTGAGTTGCACTTCTATGGACTCTTGCTGCAAATGCGACTCACTTTCTGTCCCAGGCGGATGTTTTGTCCGTTTGGCTTTAGGCGTTGCCGTTGTGCCTCCAGTGCCAGGCGTTACAGTTGCTCCAGACGCTGTTGTTATTTCGCCAGTTGCCGCATTGGCCGATGTCACGGGTATCATATTGTTGGGGTCCATGGTGACGATGGTTTCAACCTTTTGTCCTTCGCTCTTGATGATCGGTGTGCCGGTCAACAGTTGCGTTTCAGCGCCATTCTCATCCAGGACTTGCTGTTGCTGAACCACTTGCTGTTGTCCGGTTAAGTGAGAGGTTGTCGCCGTGTCCATGATCGTACCCATTCCTTCAATTTTGGTTATTTTCGGTGCAGTTGCTGTAGGACAATAGAAAATATTATAGAGCGATGCTCTAAACTCTAAATCAATCTTTGCTGCTGCTTACGTGACATTTTCTTAACCCTCGGCTTACGCTTGCGCGCAGGCAAGAAGCTCTGTATTACGGCCTGGTCGTGTTTGGAAGTATCGGCTGTCACAATCGTTTGCTGGTGTCCGGCGGCATTGGTCTGTGTGGTCGCTTGCAGTATCTGGCCCTGGTGGTGGATGTCCTCGACAACCTGTGCGTGCACAGTTTGCTGCGGCGCCGTGGCAATAGTCGCTATCAATTGGTCCTGGTCGTGGTGCTGTGGTATCATATGTTGCAGTTGTATCGAGTGCGTGGTGTAGTCATCCTTGGTCACGGTCTGCGGTGCCAGGCCCTGAATGTTGAGGCACTGCGCCGCCTGCAGCAGCGACGGCAGCTGCCCATGGTCGACACTAACTTCGCCCCGATAAACAAACTCCAGCAAAGCCTCCAAATCGTTGGCATTGACGCCCGCCAACATCACAACTGGATGCTTGCACGGCGTGTTCTATACGTACAAGAAAAGAAATATTTTATAATTTAACAAAATTAAATATATATGAAAATAAATAAAATTATATAAATTGCAAAATTAATAGTATTAAATAAGCAATATATTATTATAGAAAAATAAAATATTTAAATTTACTTTTTATTTTGATATATAAAAAAATAAATAATAATTAAACATGATAATATATTTTAAAGAAATAAAAATTTTGGTATCTATTATATTTATATTTGAAATATGAAACTGACAATTTAAAAGATTAATAATAACTAAACACGATTATATATATTTTATTTAAATATTTTACTATGTATAAGTTATATTTGAATTATGAATTAGAAAATTTTAGAAATTAATAATAACTAAAGAAGGTAATAATTTGAGCAAAAATCAAATATTCTGAAATATATAATTATTTAAAAAAAATAAGTTTCTTAAGAAAGTCAACGTGTTGCACTAGCAACTTTCGTGTATTTCTATCAACTCTATAGATTCGCCTTGCTCTACCCATTTGGCGCTCCAAATTCATTTTGCCGACTGAGCAACGCGCGCGCTCGCTCATAAATGCTGCTGCTGCTTGGTTCAAAACAGAGACAAAAGAATTGGCCGTCGTCAACTGAGACCATCAAAACAAACGGATAAATTGTCGACAAACTCACGCACACACACACATGCAAACGCGCACTCGCACGCACATACACATGCACGAAACTCAACACACACACGCACACAGAGTCAGAGTCAGAGGCAGAGGCATACTCTCATCACAATAAACCGGCTTTTCGCTGTGCGCGCTCTGCATTTCTGCAGCAGGATTGGAGATGCTGCCAGAGCCCATATATACTCGACAGCGTGTGCTGCTCAAGTAAGAGCACCCCGCTCGCTCGCTCACTGTTTCGCTCGTTCGCTCACACACTCACATGGCACGGATTTAATTAGCAGGCAGAAAAGTCTGCGTCGTTCAGAGGCCCGCTTTAAGCGGTGAGCGACAGCTTACCACCGTGACGCTGACGTTGGCAGCGCCTCTCACCCAATCTCTTTAAATGTCATGCAGCGCGCTTGCCGCGCTCCGTCGCACTCAAACCCATAGAAAGGCAGCGTACCACACGCTCTTTGAACTCTACACTCCCTTCAGTCAGCCTCTGCCTGGCTGCCTGCCTGCCTACCTACTTCTACCCTCTGTCTCTGCCTCTGTCGCTGCTGCTGCTGACGTCGCACTCGCCATTGCTGACGCTGACGCTCATCGATTTTTTCAGAGTGGTTGCTTTTCACTGGTTGCACTTAGCGAGGGAGCGGGAGCGACAAAGAGCATTGTCTACGGCTTTTGCATGTATGTGTGAGTGTAACGAGATCACCAAACGTACTGAGTACAACACATCTCATGGCAGCGCAGCGACGACTCTTGCAGAGTTCAGCATGTATAAAGCCAATTTTTGACATTTCCCGCGACCGACTCTGAGCGACGTTTTTCAAAATTACGCTCTGTTTACTTTTTGAATGAACGGGGGAGCGAGCATAAAGCCGATGCTAGGCGTCAGGTGTTCTACTACACACTCTCCTCTCTGTTTTGGTCATTTGACATGTGGACGCAGAAACAATAACAATGAATATCTGATTGGCGCTGATCTCCAGTGCCCATATTATAACGAATAATATAAAAGAAAATGAAATAAAATGATAAAAAAAAATATAATAATATATAATTCCTAGTGTGAAATACGGCACTCGAGTAAGTACAGTAGAGCACAGGGAATGAAAAAATGTTAAAGTGTAACAACAACAGAAATAAATCCAAATCAAAAGGCACATGAGTATATAACCACATGTACGTACATATGTATTCGAAAAGTATTTATGTACATGCGATGATATGCATATGTATAATTCTGATATGAGCTGTATACAGTGTACAGTGAAGCTTTGCTATGACGAACGCGAAGCGACACGCAAATACGTAATCTATATGCCCAATAGTTTATTTCCCATCAAATATATGATTTATAAATCTTATTTGCTGAAATACTATATTTGACATTCTCTTTTTTATTTATTAACTATTTCTTTTATGCTGTATTCTCATAGTCAACATCAACTGTACATTCACACACACACACACACATGCAAACAGTTGCTCACATAAGCAAAAAGAGGTCGCGCTCGTGTGCACCCAACAACAGCAGAAGCAGAAGCAACGGCGACAGCAAAGGCAACGGCAAACACTGCCAGCAGCAAGAGCCAGTCAGGCTGCTCCGTCACTTGGCGCTCTCGTTTGCGCTCGCTCTAACACACTTGAATTAAAAGTTGGCGCAACTTTTGCTCCCCTTCACTCATATATGCGCTTGCTCTCGCTCTCTCTCTCTCTCTCTCTCTCTCTCGCTCTGTCGCTCTCTCATGAAAGCTTATACGTACATTTGTAGGACAAACAAGACGGACACAGGGGAGGAAGGGAGGCAGACAATATGACAACGTCAGCGCTAGCGTTAGCGCAAAAGAGTGCGCAACTCATTCTACTCAATTGACAATAGAAAACTTACACGAAAATCTCTGGCGAACTAAAATGACGAGAAAGTAGGAGACGCACCGTCGTCGGTCGTCTCATGCTGCTCCTGAGCATTGGCCCAGAGCGCCAATTGTGTGTTTAAGCCAGGAGCAGAGCGCGAATGCACATTTCTTAACTCACACACACATACATACACTCACATGCATTCTCACATACTCTAGCTTAAATTCACAATTGTATTTGTGGGAGTCAAAACTGCTCCACTCACACACACACACACGCACGCACAAACACATAATAGCCTATTTGGCAAGTTGGACGATGTTGATTTCTCTGTTTACAAACTGTACGCGCAAAAACACATGCCAGCGAAAGGTTGTTGTTGAGGTTATGTTTAGAAAAGCTCTCGCCGCGTACTCACCTTTAGCAGGTCCAGCAGAAATGGAGAAGCCGCGCAGAGCACGATTTTGTGGGCCGGAAAACTGCGTCCGCCGGCGGCCAGCGTGCAGTCGACCAGGTCGCCATGGCAGCGCAACAATTGTATTGCCGATACCAGAGATGTTCCATAATCACCCCAGGTGAGCGAGTACAGCGAATTCATTGGCAACGACATTAGGGCTGTCGTGTCCAAATCCAACAGTTGTTCTCCAGCGTTGTAGTTATATTGATTGCTCTTTGTGGCTAACACGACGAGGCTGTTATTCTTGCAACGTTCTAACAAGAAATTTCATCTAAAAGGCAGCGTCAACTAGCCGATGCTGCTGCTGCTCCACTGCTCCACGTTCACGAGCTTTCACAACGACTGAATGGCGCGCTGCTTCTTATCGTTGCCCCCTTAAACAAAAAAAAAAAAGAGTAAAGAGCATAAGCAGATGGAAGACAAACAACATACAACTCATGTGCTCTCGCTCTCTCGCGAGAAAAAAACTTTTCATATATCTGAGCGTGTGTGTGTGCGTGTGTTTGGTGGGGAACGGACTCAGTGGCGCATGAGCTCCACGCACACCCCTCACTCCCTATTCCTCTCCCAAGCATGGTGAGCACGCGAGAGCGAGACAACCAGAGAGCAAGTTTTACGGCTCGTATATGAAATGTGGGCCGCCTGGCCGCCCTCCCGCCCCCCACAGACCGATGAACGAACGAACGACTAACGAACGTATGGAACTGCATGACTTTAGACTTGAAAAAACACACACAAGCAACACAAATAGGCAACATTTTCAATTTGTTAATAGAATAAAACAAGTTAACAAAAAGCGCGCCATTATCACTTGGGCCCAGACACGCCCAGCAGCGATATTCATAATTTGCTAATGCTCTTTAGTTTAGTTTTTTCTTCGTTCTTTCTTTTTTCTTTTCTTTTCTTTTCTTTTCTTTTGGGCCTTTGTACAGTTAACGCCACGCATTTTGCTTTTGCCTCTGCATTTGTTTTATAACTGCAATTTCATTCACTTTTGTGTTGTTATTCTGTTTGTTTACACGCCGTCGCTCCCGGAGCGAGCAATTTTATGCATGTTGAAATTATCTTCTCACCGGAGCGCAAAGAAAAATCTGCTTGCTGCTATTTTATACTCGGTTTGCTTTCCCTTCTTGACCGCCGCTCACGGCTGCTAGTGACTCTGGCTGGCTCTTGATTTTCTTTTTTGCTGCTGCTGCTCGCCAGCGTTGAATAACTCGAACTGAGACTGAGTATTCGATCGAATTACGTTCTGCCAGCGCGGCGCGGCACCGCTCGGTCGTGTTGTATGACGAGTTTTAGTCTCTATACGGAGAAAATTTGTGATCATGCGCGTTGCTGAACGAACCGCTTTTTGGTGGTGGTTTCACGTATGCATGTGTGTGTGTGTGTGTGTAGGTTTATGAGCATGAGTGTATCTATGTGTGTGCGCTCGCGTGTGTGTGTGGGTGACACTGTTGCTGCGGTGAGCGCGTGAGAGTGAGAGAGATGGCTGGCAGTGCGCGCTCTTGAAAGTACAGTTGACGAGCAGCGTTACCAGATGTAAGTAAATTTAAGTGAAATACCAACGTAAGAGCATTTCAGTTTGTACAAAATTAAAGATATAATAAAATTGAATATACAAAAAAAATATTTTTTTAATATTTCTTATTAGCAAAATACTAAAAAGTCATGATAAATGAGTTGTCATCATTATTTATATTCCATAGTCTAAAGATCCCCTTAGCCGCCGATCCGCTCTTACGACATTCATATGCTCTTTGAGCAGCAATTTTAAGCCATCACCTGTTTCTGTGACATACTCCCAAAGACAACTCGACCCTATTTTTATGCAGATCAAGTCCCGCTTAAGAGCAGCAAAGAAGCAACGTGCTGCTTGGGACTCGCTGCCAGCGAGAAGGGAGAGTAAAATACCAGGGAGAGTTCTATCCATGATGCGTCCAATACTCTGAGAAGTAGTAATTTAGTGAGCAGCATGTGAGTAGAGCCGAAAAAAATACGACGCAAGATTACAAATTTTCTCTGTTTTGATTTTGATGCTGCTGCGGCTGACGCTGCTGTTGCTTCAGCTGGACATGAGAAATGTTAACGTCGCTTTAAAAGTCCAATCAGCATTAAAGCGGTGAGCGTATTTCGAAGCTGGTAATGCTGAGCGAGAGTAACTGTGTGAGTTAGGGTGCGGAGAGAAACAAGAGGAGCAACAACGCACAGTGGGCTGAAATGCTAAAAACCGCACTGAAGTTCAAGTGTAAGCAACAAGCTTCGATGAAATCGCTATTGTCCCACTGTGCGAACTGCCGCCTGTCTGCCTGCCTGTTTGTCTGAAATTCGAACGGCACGACATTGCTTGGCCTCGCAGCGACTTCCTCTCTGCTGCAGCAGACCCCGTGTCGTTGGCAATGTTATCAATGTTTTTGTTCTTGTTTCAGTTGTCGAAGTCTATTTAAAAAACGAAAACATGCTAAAATTTGATTCAAGCGTATAGACAACCAGATATGACATACAAATGTACACACACGCACATGCACATATGTACATACATACATAGATATATTTGACGTTCATTTACACATGTATTGGCATGCATATAAATAATTATGTACACACATACATACATATGTGCATGCGTATGTATTTGTTTGCCATTTTACACATTTGAATTTCGTATCGTTTCAGCAATAATCTCATTTTTCAACCAATATTCACATAATTATTTATTTTCATATTAGTAATATGAATTGAGTTTTCCGTAACGGAACAAAGCATCTCCACACGTTTTGAATGTCGTCGCAATAATAAACTCATTTTGCCATACAAATTTAACCTGTGACTGCTGCAGAGTGTCGGCGGCGTCAGCGGCAGCAGCAGCAGCAACGGCAGCAGCAGATTCCCTCTCCCGCTCTGCTTTGTTCTTTTCTGCGGCTGCAACTGCCGAGATACAATGCGGAGAGGTCTGACACAGTTGAGAGGAGAGGCTAGTGTCGGGCGCGCGTACTCCAAGAAAATTTCTAAAGCAAACCAAATACTATCCAAGACTTTTTTGCTTCATTATTTTGCTTTCCCACAATACGATTCCGTGTGCATGTGAGCGAGTGTGAGTGCGCACTCAGCGACAAGCACACACACGCACACAAACATAGCACTCACAGAGGCATTTGGAGAGACAGACGGAAGAGAAGAGTCCAAATTCACGCAACTCTCTGTTATTGTTTTTAAATCCACAACACGAAAGTCTTGTAACAATGCAGCAGCAACAACGATGGCACTTGATAAATACAATTTATGCTTAAGCAAAGATAACCGTCGTGTACTAAATAATACTAAAGAGTATATTGTAAAAGTTGTTCTGTTCTAAATAGTACACTGAGTCTTTTCTTTTCAAGCAGTACCAAAAGGGTACTTTGTGCCATTGATTTAATATTAGCACGAATGTTGAGTTTTAGCAGCCGTTTAGTACAGCAACATAAATATAGCTCAAACCCGTTAATAAAACTAATGAGAATATTAGAATACTTTTAGTACAGTGTTTTAAATAACACTGGCTCAAAATAAGTACATGTTTTGAATACTAGATCCCTTTCAGCACAGTGATCTAACTAACATAATTACCATTGCTTTAACATTAGTACAGAGTTTTAGGACAGTGGTCTAAATAGCATTATTATGATTGCTTCAACATTAGTAAAAATATTACTGGCTTTAATACACTTTTAGAACAGGGGTCTAAAATTCAAAATTTAACCGGGAAATATGCAATCTGATAAGAATAGGTGATCTATTGTAAACCATGCCTTGGCTACAGCTCACTCACCTGTTGCTCTCTTTAATATTATTTGCTGGGATTGCACCAGGCAACTGTTTGGTAAATTATTGCCTTTCCCTCAGCTTCCTCATAGGCGAAGACACAGCTCTTGTTGACAATGACTGACAGTCGCACCTTTGCAATCAGCTCCAAGGGACGTATCGCAGGCGCTGCCTGTATTATGACTATGTGGGAGGCGTGATAAAGCAGAGGATCACCGGGATATATCAAGAAGTCGGCGCCAAAGGCTTCGCCGCAGGTGACGAACTTGCCGCGACCCCAAAGGTCACGGAAAACTCGATATTTAAGTGAGTTGCAATCGCAAATTGGATCAATCCACAGTTGAGCAGCTTTACAAAGAAAAAGAAAGATATAACTCAGATATAATTATAGTTCAGATATAGTTTTCTCCCACTGTGATTGGCCAGATGCGGACAAGGCAGCTCCACGAGCGCATTTTGATTATCGAATTCGAAATGATTTGCGACTTCTTCAATCACGTGCTCTGATGTGAGAGCGGCAGCTATAATAGAAGACATATCCTTTAGCTTTATATAGAGATCTTTAATCACAGTATCCATGATATGAGTCTTACCCTCTTCGGATTTCCCTTGCTTTAGCAACTTGTTGCGTTTCCCGGTTAGAATTTTGTCCACATGGCGTTCGGTTTCTCGCAGTTTTTCCGCCTTCAAAGCATCTCCTTGCGCAGTTAGGCGTGCCGCAAGCTCTTCTTGATAGTCCTGCAACATATCCGGAGTTGGGGACTTCGTCAAGCACTCGGACTTGCTGACCAGAACGGCCAATCCCTCATCAATGAGCAACTGCGTCTCATATTTGGTCAGCTCCAAGGGCAGAGCTGGAAGATTCTATTAAAAATAATTGATTCCCATTAACCATGTGATTTTCCTACCTGCCTCAGCGGAGCTCCAGCCTTTGCTGTTGGCCGTGCCCACAAGAGCTCCCATTATGCGGTGTTTCATGCGTAGCTCCATGTAATCTGATGCAATATAAGCTATTATTGTTTCCTTTTACAATTCATCTACCTTACCGTCCACGTCGAACACATAGCCGGTGCCATTTAATAAAGTTAAATACATTTTGTTTGACTTTCTCGGCTTCTGCGAACAAAAATCATGCTTTCGCCATGGTTAACATACAGCGGAACTGTTATTAACAGAACGAACTTACGCTCTCGAACAAAAAACAATTTCGGTTCAGCAAGTCATAAATATCTTTAATCTACTGCTTTAATATTGATATAGCGATTCTGTTATTGAACTTGTAAAATAATTTTTTTAATAGCAGTATTATATATTTAATTAAGAAAATCTTTTAAATTAATAAATAAAATATTGCGATACACATTTGAACTTAACAGCTGTTTAGTGGTTTCAAAGAACCATTTGTGACAATCGATTGTTCAATCGGAACAAGTTCATCATTAGCTAAGCAACACTTTTCGCCTTGTTTCGTCGCACTTGCCAACACTGTGAACTTGAATGCCAGTTTTATTGTTGTTATTATCTCAGAAGCGTTTTGTTAATTTCATCAACTAATGCATAATAATAACGCGAGTGTTGCAATTATTGCCAGACCATATGGCACATAATCAACGAAACAATTGCAACAACAATGTAGCCATTTGCTAGCCGAGTGTGTGTGTATGTGCGAAACTGCAAAGCGTATGGCATAAATTCAGCAATACGACGAAGACACCACCCACAAAACGGACAAATTGAACATTTGCGTTTTGTTTCTTCACTCAATCAGTTCCTATTAGCACAGTTGGCGTGTCGTTAAACGCAAATTGCGTAAACTGCGCACTGATTGTGCGTTATTCGTGGAGCCGCAATTAACTAAACATTACGTGCAGTGAGTAACAGTGAGCAAAGCGCAAAGGGCAGAGCGGGGCAAGCCTCGAAATTTGTTTGTGTGCATGTGCTAATCTGTGTGTGTGTGTGTGCGTGTATGATTAGCTCCCTGTGGGAGTACCATTGCTATTGTTGTTTATTTATTAATGTTTACTTGTAGTTGTTGTTTACCTATCAGCCATGTCATAACTGTTAATGCTCACACGTGCCCTCTCACACGATTTATTCAAATTATCTGTAATAAAACCTAAAATTAGACTCGACCCGCACTATCTTTTAGTTGTTCGCTTAATTGTACCAAATGCATATGAACTCATCATCGGAATATACGCTTGAAATAGATCAAAGAGGACATGGATCCACCCCAAAACGGCTTACACCGGCTTCAAGCCAATATTTGTTACCTTTCCTAGAATGAAATAGGAATGTTTGTTTATAAAAGAAGTTTCCATGAATTTCTCTTTAGCAAGTAAACAATTATATAAAAATAACAAATGAAAGTAGACTTGACAGATTACAGAAGAAACCTAATCTATTTCATACTCTTATTAATTAAATTATAAAAAATAAGAATATACTATAGGCATTTCCTTAGTGGTCCATTCTCTTTATAGTATAATATAGTCATATATGTATATATATGTATATTCTAGAGCTATGTATACCAGAGGTAAATAAGTGAAGCATGGATAATTTCAGATAAAGTGAGAAATAGGTTCTGCTTGATTTACAATTTTCAGTTCGAGTTAATAAGAGTAAAAAAATAATAAATTTAAGTCTAGTTGTCTTGAGACTATTTTTAGGAGAATTTAAGATGTTGGTTTAGTGTAAAACATTCCAGTTAAATTTCATTAATAAACTATAGCACTTTCTCTTAGATCTCTTATCTATATTGTATGTATAACTTATTCCATTATTGGAATATTACTTATCCATAACTATATCGATATTAACTCTTAATTTACTTATTAAATTTCTTTTTAAAATATTAAAGACACATCTATTATTTGTGAAAGAGTTTACGAATTTGGCTAAAATTTCCATGAATAAAGTCAACATTTGGCCAGGTGTTGGACTAGAATTCGACTGTAAATTCTCGGTTTCCGTGTTTGGCATATTATCGGCAATAGTACGTATACAGTATATCTTTGTAGCTGTGCGCAGAGAGCGCTGCGGCTCATTAACAAGTATTAGCTTATTTACTAACACTTTGTGTTTTGTTTCTCTGCCTCATTTGTGTTTTGTTAGCGCTGGTGAAAACCCACCGACCGACGATCGAACGGGCGAAACAACAATAGGAACAGCTATAAAGCACTTGGCGCTTGGCCATGTAAATAGACTTTTTTCGCACACACACAATATTCGTATATGCGATATATAGTATTTGATGCGGCAGTTTATTATATAATTTGTTGCTTTTGCAGGTCGTGTGGCGAGAATAGCGACAGCTGCCCCATAAAAGACGTTAACAACGACGTTCACGGCTAAGGGTAAGCCAACAGCACAAGTATCAAGACCTGGCAGACTTGTTAAACGTTTCAACCTTCGCCACAGGCCCCCGACTAGCTTAGATGGGGTGCAGCGCCCACTTCTATTGCGGCCTGCATTAGTCATAGAAACGTAAAGCGAAAATGCGGGCTACTGAGACGACAGCGAACAGTTCAATTGCGACTACGCTGTGGCTACGAATTGCACAACAAGCTGAGGCTCGAGCAACAATATTGGAATTGGTAAACAGATGGATTTCTACTACTAATTTTAAGAGAAACAAGTCTATGTAGTCCCTATGTGATCTGATTTGTAACCAATCGTAAAGTGCTTCTTTATCAGCTCTTTCAATTGATATCTATTGTATCTAGTTCATTAGTTCAGTTTGGTTTCAATTTAAAGTTATATTTATGATTGCAGATAATGTAGTGTAATGACACAGTTTGGATCTGAAGTCTACGTCTGGCATTCTGAATGATGAATTTTGGTATGTTAGACAAGTTATCTATAAACAGAGCAGATTGTATTCCGTATAACTTGATGTTTTCTCTTTTGCTTGCGCAGTCTAAGCGACGTTAAACGAGAGAAGACTAGGCCAACGAGCGAACGTAAATATGTTTAAGATTCGCCAACGAAATTGTATGCTGATTGCCACGGTGCTCATATTGGTGCCCTGCATTGTGATATTGATGTTATTGGGACCAGAACTATCCACCGAACAGTCGCTGACGCAACGTCTGGCCGAGTGTCATATGCGACTGCAATATCTGGAGTCCATGTATCGTGCTCGCCAGGAGGATGTCTCGCTGCTCTCCCAGTACCTGGGCCAGCTGCAGTCCAACAACGGTAGCAACTTGACCAATGTGAGTCCGCCGCCCCAGCCGGTCTCCAATCTGCTGGATGCGCTCAGTCCGGAGGCACGTCAACTGCTGCGCAACGCATCCCACGTGCCTCGATCGGGTGGCTCTGGACTGACGCGTGGCTATGTGCCCGCACAAAA
Source organism: Drosophila mercatorum (assembly GCA_961210405.1). NCBI lineage: Eukaryota > Metazoa > Arthropoda > Insecta > Diptera > Drosophilidae > Drosophila > Drosophila mercatorum. The sequence goes on along the minus strand of CAUIUS010000004.1, from coordinate 21,997,227 downwards.
CATACGTCTGCCGAACGCCTATCACTTTATGCCACATCTGCTGGATGATGCTGGCTCGCTGCGCCCAGCGTACTTTCAAAGCAAAGGTCGCTCCGATGTAAGCATTGTGCTTGGCGTGCCAACAGTGCGGCGCGAGAAGCAATCTTATCTGCTTGCGACGCTGCACAACCTCATTGAGAACATGAACGATGAGGAGCAGAACGAGACGCTGATCATCGTCTTTATTGGCGAAACAGATTTCGATGCTGTCCAGCTGATAGCTAAGCAAATCGAGACCAGCTTCGAGACACACGTGGAGAGTGGACTTATAGATATAATAGCACCAGCGCCTAGCTACTATCCAAACTTCGAGCGTCTGCGCATCACGCTGAACGACTCCTTGGAGCGTGTGAAGTGGCGCAGCAAACAGAACTTGGATTTCGCCTACCTTATGGCCTATGCGCATTCGAAGGGCACTTTCTACGTGCAACTGGAGGATGACATATTAACGAAGCGCCAATTTATAACCACAATGAAGAAATTTGCACTTATCAAGAGCGCTCTGACCAAGCCCGATCAGCCGGCCTGGTTTGTCTTGGACTTTTGTCAGCTTGGCTTCATTGGCAAAATGTTCAAAAGCGCCGAGCTGCCTTATCTTATAACGTACTTTCAAATGTTCTACAACGATAAGCCAGTGGACTGGCTGCTTACCTATTTCATCGAGGCGAAAGTGTGTCGCACGGACAAGGATCAGAAGCATTGCAATCTGGAGAAATCGAGGTATTGGCAGCACTTCCGCAAGTCGCTTTTCCAGCACATTGGGACCAGCTCCTCGCTGAAGGGCAAAGTACAAAAGCTAAAGGACAAACAGTTCGGCAGCAAGGTTCCATCCTACTATGCGCACACGCACAATCCGCCCGCGCAAGTCAAGTCGAATATTGCGCCGTACAAGAACTACGTTCTAAAGCGCGCGTATCGTGGCGAAACATACTTTTGGGGCCTGCTACCGCAGCCCGGCGATCTGGTGGAGTTCATCTTTGAGCAGCCAACGCTGCTGCGTCGCTACTTGTTTCGCAGCGGCAACTCGGAGCACCCGTCGGATCGTTTCTACAATACCACCGTGGAGCTGCTGCCCGCTGATAGCTTGAGCGAGAACTCGTCCGTTTGGAGTACGTACAACACGACAACGGATGGGTATCTCGTAGTGGGCGCATTCGACGGCCTGGGCGTGGCCGAGGGACTGCTCGATCCGAAGATTGGGGCCATCAAGGAGCTGCGGCTGCACGTGCACAGCGACAGCGAGAACTGGGCCCTGCTCAGCGAAATCGAACTGCAGCAAATGGACAACAATGCCAGTCATTTGGAAGCGAATGCTGCCAAGCCACGTTACGTCGCCGCCAGCTGATTGCTGCATCGCCATCGGCACCACCAGCAGCAGGAGCAGCTGACCAATTGTAGTGGCGATATACCCAAGCATTGATGTTTTCCCCCAATCTGTATTTGTCTGTCTGTGTATATGTGTGTATATTTTTCGAGCGCTACTTTTAAAGCCTATCATCTAAATGTGTAAATAACTAATCTCCAGGTATAACTATAACATCTAACTGTAACTATTTATAACTGAAGTGAAGCTGCGTTCACACGTGTGTCTGGTTCGTTACGATTGTCTCAGTTGTTTTGGAATTGAATTTCACTATGCGACAGAACATCAACTTTTCTAATACTGAAAGAAGAAGAAACGCGAGATAAAATACAAATTCGGAATGAATCGAACATTATGTTTGCTAATATCTGTCACGTGTGAACCCATTTGTGTAACCAATCAAACATTGAAAATCTCTACATAAGTAAGAAAAATGTTTAAACGTCTTGTACTCGGGATATACAATAAGGAGCGCCAAGTTGAGCCATATTTATGAAAACGAAACTAACGATTCCCTGTAAGCCTGCTAAGCATGTTCTACCATTGTACTCCACATACCCAAACCATTTCCTCCAAGTGCCCCTTCCATGTTTCATTGTGTTAGGAATACATATAATAGGCATAAGCGAACCAACATTGTAACTGTAACTGAGCGATCTAGATCGTTCTTTGTCTTTACACTCAACTATACTTCTGATTGTATTTAATTTTGTTATTTTCCTTACACGTCTAAGTATTTATTTTTTAAGTGTTATGCTATGTGAACTCCATTGGATGCTATCTTGAATTATCACATTCCGCTAACTTTTGCTGCTGAATTTTAGAACTTTAATTTTAGTTCACCTGAATCTCAAGAAAACATTTTATCATCAAATCATCAAGTCGGAATAGCTTCGATTGTTACTTCGATTAGTTTGCTACAGTTGCATACGTATTGCAGAAGCCATACTATAGATATATAAAATATAAATTAGATAATCTTCATAGCATAATCGACTAAACAATAAACAAAAGAATCCAAAATGCATTACGACCATAATTAGCATTGTTGCTTTTTACTGTGATTTGTTAATAATTTTCGCATGAACAATGAAGAGAGCAAATAACGACTAAAGCGAATTGAATATAATAATGCGTGAGTTTAGTATTTAAATTTAAATTTATATGACAATTTTTTGCTGATTAGTCAACTAAATTGAAACCTAAATAATTTTTTACCAAGCGACTAATAATAATATTAATCATAACAAAATTATACAGTAGAAAAACAATTGGAAAGATTGCCAAATTTTTTATAGAGTTTAAAAGTGAGAAGAGTTAATATTGATACTTTGGTTCCTGTTGAGAAAACGAAACGAAACGAAAACGAAGGCATATATATTGTTATAGTTATATATAGTGGCATATTCAATTCAGCTATCGAATTCAATTTCTTCGGGTGCTTTAATATGTTCATTACAAAAATGCCAACTCAAAGAAACAAACAAACAAATATCGTAGACTGCTTTGCTATAACGTTTTTTAGAAGCCGGTGACTCGTTGAATACTTTGCTTGTTTCATTTAAGTATCCTATATACAAATATATATACACATATTATATATTTTTTTATATATACATGTCCACGTAATCGGAAGAGAATTCTCGTTTTCAACTTGTAATAGACTACGTCAAAATTCTTAGCTAATGATATACGTATTCTTATCTAAATGTTTGTTAACAATTTCTGTTTAATCTTTACGAAATTCTCAAGCCCCAATAATAAATAATGAATCAAAACGAATGCACGCTTCTAACAAGTATTTGAAACATGCGTGAACCAACTCTATGTGTGAAGCCTAATAAATCAAAACAGAAGCATTTCAACAAATGTCTTTTTCCTTCCTTACTTTTCTTCTTTTTCCAGGTTATCTATAAGACTCTTTCAGGTGCGATTCGACATTTCCAACTCTATGATGTGTGATGACTTTTAAATGCTAAAGAGAGGTAAGAGTGCCCGACTTGGAGAGTTACTTAGCATATACCCCTCAGACATTCTAAACTATGGGAACTTATTACATATACTCCAATGGGAGCCTAGTTATTGAATGTTCACAGTTCTAGTCGGACTTCTCTAATCAAATATTTAAAGCGTGTCTAAACCGATCTCTACTACAATATTTAAAATACTTTTTCAAACATTTTAAGAAGTCGGAAGGAAATCTAGCACATATTCAAAATCTGTATACTCTTTAAGAGGAACCTACACTACTGCGCGTAGTAAACAGAAATATATATTAAAATTTGCTAGCATAGCTTGCATAGCATTATGAGTGCCGCATTCATGCAGACGTTAAAATGAGAATGACATTTACACCCGGATGATTACATTATTATGGTATTATTATTATTTATATGAAAGATAAATGATTTAGTCCAGTAAGCAGTAATTCAGTAGTAAGAAAAAAAATATGAATACTATAGTTGAGTATTTATCTATAATATTTATAATATATATAATATATAATTTATAATATATACTTCGTTAACGAGTCTACAAAAGTTATTGATCAGATGAAAGTGTAAGAAAATAAATTATTGACGAATGGGGCTTCAGTTCATTTGCTTAATAACGACCACTAACCATGTATGGTTAGTGTAACTGCCTAATAATAATGTGTATTTTAAATAACAGTAATATAATAACTTTTATTACATGAGCTCACAGATAGCATCGGATTAAAATGCATTGAAGTTCAAGAGAAGTTTAAGACAACACTTGCGCCATTAGCCACTTCCTAGCCATTCGCTTTAGCCTTTGAACCCAACAAACCAAAACTGTCGCAGAAAAAGGAACGCAAAAATTCGATGGTCAAGAGCAGAAAAGGAGTTAAAAAGAGAAAAATCTGAATCGTGCAAGTTGGCGAGTTCACAATGGAGAATGGAGGAGAAGAATCGAGATTGTTATGAGTGGATGGCCTGAATGGGAGTGCGGTTGGCCATGCAAATAATAATAACAGTCGAATTGCCGAAGTCAAGGAGACCCGAGCACAAAAGTTAGACAATATTTTGTCCCTTTTTTATTTTCATTTTTATTTTATTTTCATTTCTATTTTTCGTTGGGTTCCACTTGAGAACGTCGCCCCAGTTGCAAACTGTTTAAATGTTTATAATTTGTCCAAACTTTTCAGCTGCCATTTGATTTGGGGTTGGCCCCAATTGGGGGTTGGGGGTGGCGACTTTACAGCTTTTTGGCGCTCGCATTCGAGTAGCAGCACTAAATGTTGATGGCCTTTTTATAGACTCACCTGCAGCTGGTTGACGCCGTCAGCTATCAGCTCAGGTGTAACAGTTTCAGTGTTTTTTTTTTGTTTTTTGTTTTTTTTTTTTTTTTTTCAATAAAAAAGTCGGTGGGCCCATAAAGCGTCCGTTCACAAGTGCCTTTCATCCATCAAAGTAACATTTTTAATCTTATTAAAAGATTAAAACCAATTTACTATATCGGACTTTGTCATTACATTAGAGACAATGATGAGAGTGGCTTAAGTTGGCTTTATCCTCGACTGGACAACAAGTGATTCATTGTGTCCTCCTAGGCAAACTTATTTCTTCTTATAGAATATTGTATAGTCATTTCCAATGTTATTTACTTCATTTTGCGAGAAGCGATATTTCAGATTTAAGGGATGTGAGAGCCAAAATATTTATAACGGGTATTTTTTTTAATACCCTCCATGAGGATTCTACGGTATTTGGACTGAGGTATTAATAAAAACCTATTATAAATATACTCATAAGTGTCTCTACCTTTAAAATATATATATGCACACAAATTATAAATTATAAATTATAATATATATAATATACAAATTATGGTTATAAATGTATATAATATTTAATAACCCTTTTAAAACCAACTTATACTTAATTAATAACAATAATTAAATAATTGAAAGTATCTTTGATTGCATTATCCAGATAAGCAATTTTCAGGAACCGATTTTTGGTAAGAAATTTTGAATTAATTATTAAAAATATATTAGCTGAACCTATATTTGTTTTCTTTTAATAAAGAATTTTATGACAACAGCTCGAATACTATAAAAACATATTTGAGATTACCGAAAAGCCTGAAGGATGCGCGTACTTCAAATACAAGTATTTCATTATAGATATTCCAAAAATTAACTGAAACATTGAATGAAGAACTTAAATGTATTAAATTGAATTGTATTTGGGAGTCATAAGGAATATATATATATTGATTTCAATATTTACAAAATAATATCTGAAAGGCTTTGGGACTAATATGCCTTGAATACCAGGCTCACCAAGCCCTATCTGTGCAAATAACTTTAGAGTTAATTAGCTGAATGGCGCTTGTTGTTTATCCAACAGCTTTAAAGCTCGTACACTAAGTATTTAATACTCCAAATCAATTAGTTTTTAAGTATATAACAACATTCGCGAGCTCATTAGAGCGTAATAAATTTTAGACTAATGTGTTTCGGTCATCAGCCAGATTTCATGGTCTATTAATTCACAATTCTATTTCAAAGTCAAATAGTAATTAACTTATCTGTCGGGAAGTCAACAGAGTTTTTGGAAAATAAAAAAAATACTTCAGTTTGATATGAAATTGGGTATTATTATAGCATTGCCTATTATTGTTAACTGACTATTTACTATTGTATGTCTAGCTAGTTTAACTGCGCTTACTGGCTTAATAACAATTAAAGTTTTCTTTGAGATTAATATATTTCAATATTTTAAAGTTAATATTTTATTTTTATTGAAAAAATATATTTTTAAAATTTTTAGTTTAATATTTTGATTTATTTCTATTATTATTATGAGAATTATTATATTACCATTATTGTAATTTTAATAATTTTATTATTATTCTATAAGACAAAAAACTTTAACTCACTAGTAATAGTGCCGTAAATTCTGTAATCCGTTAATCTTTACAGTTCAATTAACAGTTATGTGGATGCCATTTGCAAGGTAACAGCGCAAGAGAACGAAAGAGAGCGAGCTTTTGCCTCACGAAGAGAGAGTTGGGTTGAAAAATGGGCACAAAGATGTTGCCTCATGAATGATGGCCATAACCGGAAGAAACTCACATCTGAGATATCTTCGGAATGAATGGCATCATTTGCAAATCGTCATGTCCGCTTATCAGACAAAGGCGCTGAAAATATCGAGGCAGAGATTTGTTGACAAAGGAATTTGATGAAATTCCCAAAGCAAATACATCGACAGCAATAAGGAGACCCACGCCCCACGTCCCAACGCCCAGAGGCGCACCATCAGATTAAGCAAATTCTAAATAAACAAATTTCGCAGTTTTCGAAAATCTTTTATAAACAATTGTGTATATGGAGGGAAAGAGTTCTAAAAATATAAATATATTGTATAAACTTTTATAAAATCAACAAGATAAATTTAACAATGGCTGTTTAGGGTTCATTGCGGCAAATGATGGAAATACGGCGTGTTTTGGGAACGGCATTGCCAAGGAACTTGGAGTGCTCGTTGGCTAGGATTTCGTGGGTGAAGTTGTAGCGCGCCGTGTGGCTCATTATGTAGAGCGAGCGACGAGGCAGCAGCAGATCCGCATAGAAGTTGTTCTCGAGCAACGCCGCCGGCTGCTGACGATACGCCGTATCCTCGCTGCTTTCACTCGAACTATTACTGGTTTGCTGATACTTTTGGGCATCTGTGCGGACCAGGCGCATGACGCTGTCGCTGAGCAAACTGATGCCGGCGATGGTGTTGCCACAGTACTGATAAAGATTTATACAAACATAGATAAGATAAAGTTACGTCAGGGCATCGACAGACTAACCCGGACGCTGTCCACATGTGGCTTAATGACGCCATCGGCGGCCAGATCCAAAATGTGCACATAGGGCATAATGGCGCCATTGAATGCCACATTGCGCACACGCTCCAAGAGCTCGCGGTTCTTTGGATACCACTTCTTCCGTTCAGTCTCCCGGAAGCCATGAATCGCCTGCACAAAAGTAACTAACTTTAGTGACAGCGATTAGGCCATTCCAGATTACTCACATCGTCCCAGTGGTCGAATTCGTAGCGCAGTCGGCTCATGTACGGCTCGATTTCCTCATGTAGCTGCTTCTCCTCAGCCTCGCTAATGAAGTCAGGCACGATACGCATGTCCTGCTCGAACTCCTTCCGCTCCGCTGTCGGCCAGACGCCATGAAAACATGTTAAGCCGGCGCTGCTCTTGGTTGCCGCAACTGAATTGAAGCAAGAAAATCTATAAATCTCACCACTTTCAATTTGTAAATAGCTACATACTTACCCGCACGATGGCAGCGCCTTAAGATTTGCCAGATTAGCTCGCTGCGATATAGAATAACCATTATTTTGCGAAAGAAAGTTCCATAAAACTTCGTCCAAGTCCTGCGAACAGCTGTTCGGTTATTCAATAACAGATAAGAATTGAGGTTCTATGCAGCCCTGGCTGCAAGCGCGCGCAAAGCTATTGTGAAGTTATCGTTTATCGGTACTTCAAATAAAAATGAATGAAGAAAATAAGAAAAATAAAACATGATATATTTGGACATATTGCTTTTTGGTGTTGAATTTGTTTATTTTTTATATTTATGATCTGCGAGTAAAAATTGTTTGGGCAGCACAAAACACAGCTCAATCTATTTTATTGGATTACCATTTACGTGATTCGGATTTACCTGCCACAAAATTAAAAGGGTTGCGAGCGAAAACAAACAATTTGTAACGCAATATAAAAGGGACGAGGGTTGACTGGGTGGCTGGTGGGTTGCTGGGACGCGGGTGGCGATTCAGCGGAATGTTGCTTGGCATTTTTTCAAGCAATTTGACGACCCGGCCACAAGCTGATTACATCAATGCAAATGTAACGGGCACGGGGTAGGTTGGTGTCCGTGTCGGAGTTGCCATAGGTCATAGCAGGCTGTTCAGCTCAAATGGCGCTTTAGTCCAGTGTGTACAGTAAATAGGCCCAGCATTTGCAATAAAAAAGAAACCTGAACCCAAAGCTACTCTCCGAGTATCTGGTATTGTTCATCTGGGCGCCAACGTGCGTTGGTGTGTAAATGATAAATGAGCGAGAGTGACTGTTGCCCGTGCGTTCAACTGTTCCGGCACCTAAGGCAGCGCCATCAACGGGCTATTAGGCGCCATTGTCCTTTCACGTTGTTTTGTTCGTCTTGGACAACTGAAAACCTTCTCCCTGAATAATGCCATGAAATGTTGCTTCTCTCCGACTTTCTTCCTTCCTTCCGGCTGGTGCAATTCTTACGAAATGTGATTTATTTTCCGTCATTAATATGGAAATAATGTAGCCATACATAAGCTAAGATATGACATCAATTAGTTCAAACATAATTATAAATTGAGAAAACTCATAAAGCTAAACTACGATTGGTTAAAGCGTAAAGCATTATGGCTTGGTTCCTTGAGGAGCTTACTTAGGAGCTCTGGAACTGCTTAATAGTAATAAACTTTATAAAACTTAATAATCGCATCTCTAGACTAGAGAGTCTAGTTCTGAATGGGCTTTCGAACTCGCTTGTGACTCAGGGCTTGGGTGAGGAGCATTCGCTTGTGCTCCAGCTGCGTGCACAGGCCAAAGGACTGCAGGAAGGATTCCTTCTGACTCTGCGGTTTAGCCTCGCTGTTGCCCTGCTTGTTGAGGCGCGCTCGCTTCAGAACCGCCTGCAAGTGAAGGCGACTCGCGCTCACTGCGTCGCTCTTGCTGGCCGCCTCCGCCGGCGTTGCCTTTGTTGCCGCTTTGCAGCTGGATTTGGCCTGAGCCACTGGAGCAACGGTAGCAACAGGAGGAGCAAAAGCAGCAGTCGGGGCAACTCGCTTTATAACATGTTTCCTTCTGGAGGCAGTTGCAGGTTTTGCGGGCTTTGTGACGTCGCTTTTCAGGGCGCTTAACGAGTTCTTTTTGTCCGCGTCGATGGTGAAGTATTTGCGCAGCAATTGCTGCTCCGAGGGCCGCTCGGTCACCGAATGCGGCTTGAAGGGCAACAGGCTGTTCGTGCAGACCAGGGGGACAATGGCTTCGCTGACCATTTCGTTGATCAAATTGGCGTTGGGCTGCAGCTGCTGCTCCGTGAACGGCAAACAGAAGAACTCGATGTCATCTTCCAGCCGAATCATCAAGTATTGGCACTCCGCATTGATCTGGTGCACAGTGTCTTCTATCTCGAGAAGATAATTGTTTTTCGTCTCGGGGTCCTTGAAAATAAAGCATAGAGTAAGTGACCGACTGGTAGATACCCTGCAACTAATGCAGGTCTATACGTCTAGCAATGATATTGTATAACTGGTAAAAAAGGCTTTGTCTTCTACCATGGGCTGCTATCAAGAATTGATATTTAAAAGTTTTTCATAGTTTTCGCGATCAATGAGTTTATACGAAAGGATAAAAGGATATGGCTAGATGGAGCTGAATAAACTTATATCGGGTCAGCAACACTGCTTTTCGCGTTTCACATACGCTGTCATAAAACTAGTATACCCTTACTACCCCACTATCCCAGGGTATAACGAAAACAACAACTTACGGCATCTGCTTGCTCGGCAAAAACATTTGTGATTGTCTGCAAAAGTTAGGGAACATTATGAGTTAATTTATCAAAGCTGGAGCTAACAAACATTACCTGATGCACGGAGAGATAGTTTTTCATAGCACGCTGGCAATATATTATGTCGTCGAGCAGTTTTGTTGGCATTTTGTAGAATTGTTTGAGGTAATATTGAAAGAAACTGTGCGCGCTGTGCATGGAATTGGCTTTGCGCATTTTGACGAGGAACGCCGTGATGATCTCGTGACGTTCCTTGACGGAGAAATCATTAAAGTTTATGGATTCCATTTATATTTAATAAATATCAGCACATTAATTCACTTATGTTTTGATTGTGTATTTTGATGCTTCTTTTGCCGCTTATTTATGCCCAGGGTTGATCGTGACGTGTCGATATATCGGCATCGATAACTCAATTTGTTTACCAACACTGGCTCAATTCTCAGCTGTTTCACTGCTGATTTCGATTGGCAAACGATCTTAAGCGCTAAATTTTAAATAGCATCTGAAGACAAGAGAGTCGAATAGAGAATCAAAACAACTATAAACAATTCTCTTTAATATTGACAGTTAAAATCTATTTCTTTTTATTTTTATGTTAACAGTATATTTTTGTAAATACATTTACACCACTATCAAGTGTATTTTAAATTACGCTAAGAAAAGCGGAAAAAATCTTTTAAACTTCAAATTAATTAGGCCGACAGTCTATTAAAATAATGATAATGCAGAAATATTATTTCAAATAATTTGTATTCCCTTTTTAACTGAGAGCCCGAGGCATAAGAAAAAGGCCAGTTGTTTGTCTTTTCCTTCTTTTTTTTTCTTACTTTCGGTCCCTTGTCGCTTATCAACTATGCATTTTGCCTTAGATATTCCTTATGATATTCCTGTGATATCCCACGCAACTTAAAGGCTTTTCAGCGTCGGCACATTTAGTGCCAAAGTTTTGCGAGCGACGCAGAAACCGCAAAAGGGTCTAACCCAACGCCACTTCCCGCCCCGCCGGACTAGTCACGGCGTAATCTCCGTGAGGCTTTGTCGTCGCCGCAGCAACAAGACGCAAAAGCAAAACTTTAACCAGAAAACACCACAAACAACCAGCTTAAACCTTACAATAAGCTCTGCCATCCAAGTCAAAATTACGAACAATAAAGCAAACTTAAAGCTGAAACTTCCAGCCCATAGATCCCAGCCAATGTCATCAGTGGGTTCAAGTTTATACTAATTGGATGCGTTATGCCGGTATTATTAAAATTGTAATGCTCAGTTTTTAGAAGAGAGATTTTTTTCGAAGAAATAATAGAAGATAACCAAAATGCCTTATGAATATATGTTATATATTGAGTAGGCCTAATCTATCTTCATTATCTTTTATCTTTTAGTCCTTCATATACTCTTTGGCCATCTCCCTTAACAGATTACACTCTTTCCAGTCATTTTAATCTAGCTTAAAATCAACTTAACAGATGAGAAAACATTTATATTTTTACAAGAAGAAGAAGAAGAAGAGAATATTTATTGATATTTATGAAAGATTTCAATACAGTGGGAACATATGTTTGTTCATTTAATATTTTATGCCATTTTTAACTTTTTTTTAACAATATAAAAATATTTTAATAAAGGATTTCAATTCAGATTTAGAGACATTCTGAATTGGTTGATCCATTTTCCAGATTGGAACATCGTTAAAGGCATAAGCAAAACTGTTTGGGTCAGTTTTCCTCAACGTTTTCCACGCTACATGTAAATTTGGAAAAGTCGTAAAACTTTCATTTTTTGTTGCTTTCCACAGTTTTGAGGCTGAAGTTCGCGGCGCACGTCATTTTCGGCTTCTGCAGGGGACGCACGGGCTTCGAGTTGGCCTTCAGATCGACTGCCATTACGCTGGAGAAGATGTGGTCGATGTCATTGGTCGAGCGGCTCAGTTTGGTGTCGGGCTTGAGGAAGCGGATGCATATCTGGAACCTGGCCATGTCGAACTCCTTGCCGTAGAGCTTGTACATCTTGATGGTCTTCTTGACGAGCGAGGCGCGCATCTTCAGGTCGGACACTGTCCTGATGAGAGCGGCGAGTGCGATGTCGCAGCTGCTGTGCTCCAGGTAGTAGCCGTCCGTCTGGCAGCTGCTGATAATGGCCATCACCAGCTTGGGCAGCGGCTCGCACAGGGCCCTGGCCAGCTGCGGCATGTCCTCCTTGGCGAACACCGCCCCGGCCAGCGGAGTAAGCACAATCTCGTTGCGCTGCACCAGGTATGGCACCAGCTGGCAGTACTTGGCCACCGCCAGGAGACTGGCCTGCTTGAAGGTCAGCTCCAGGTTTCCCTGTACAACACTCGGCTGCTTCGGCGGCGGCGGATTTTTGTTGTACAGCACGATGGTCACCCTGTTCTTCACTGGAAAGCCTCGCAGGCCCTTCGTCTCCAGCGACATCTTCTGAATCTCATCGACGTTCTTTGCCTTGGCCTCTTTGGCCTCCTTGCTGTACTCGAAGATCACCTGCTCGGCGAAGCGGCGGCTCACTGTGGCATTAGCGTAGCTTGGCTCAGCGCTGAAGTCCGGGCAGATCTCAGTGAAAGTTTTCTTCAAATTCTCAAAGTCGAAAATAAACTTTGGCTTTGCGTTTTCACTCATCTTGATCTGGGGTAGCTGCGAGGGAATATGTAGTATGGAGCTTCTGCTTTATAAGAAATGAATGGAATAGGATCGATCAGATAAGAATTCTAAAGCTGAGGAGAAATATTTAATAGAGTTTTAGCTAAGATATAAAGAAACAACTTTTCTGTAGACCTACATATATTACAAGTTAAGAGCTTTTATATTGATGAGATTAAAAACTAACTAAAACAAGTAAATTCTAAATGTCATTTGGATACACTTATAATCAAAGAGGGAGAGTACCCCCAATCTAAGCCTAACTTCTTGTAGAATCACTGAGTTTAACTACATTGAGTTGAAGATTTAGATACAAATTTATCAACAGTGTAGTAAAAAGGTATTCGTATAAAAATAACTTTATTTTACTAATCACACTGTATCAATTTGTTGACAGCTTAAGAGTTAGTTAGTTATCAAAGCACGTTTTTGGCTATGGAAATAATTTTTGAAAACTATTAACATTTTTTTTTTTGCCATTATTACCACTTTATAGAGCAGTCTTCATTGTTTTTAAACGCTTTGGTTTGTCATTTAAAAAACTTTTTTGATCGAGATTTGCACATTTCTCAATATATAGTTTATATATACTTAATGAGTTCGAAGATGTCATCTCAATTAGATTTCGTAAGAAGTTGAACAGTATAATTATAAGCTCTTTACTTGTATTCTATGGAATATCTTTGTGATTGTCTACATCACATTATGATAACGTCAACAGAAATATTTCCACTTGTGAGGCATTGGATATTTGTTTGTCCGGGCTCAACTCAAGTTCCGATAAAGAGAATGAATCACTGAAAACTCGCATAGTAATCTCTTCACTGCAATTATAATCATTCCATCCTATGGGTCACAAAATATTTTTAGCTAAATTGAATTGTAATCGTTTTGCTTTTCTTCTTTTCTGTATACGATATTCATATTATGTATTCATATTAATATGAATTATCACACTATATTTACACAAAAGCCTATATATATCTATATATATATATATATATATATATATATATATATATATATATATATATATATATATAATCGAAATTGTAATCTTTGTTTACATGTTCTTTGGTTTTCTGTAGACCGACGGCGGAGCTGCTTGTTATTGCAATGTTTCTGCTTTTGCTTATAGTCACGAACTGAAGTTTGTCCGATCGTGGCGTAAAACAAAAGTCGAAATCGGTCAAGTCATGAGTAAAGAGAGATGATATCCGATCCGATCCCGTCACTTACATTTGTATGTGTGAGTACTTGAAAATCTATCGCCAGGGCTGCCGCAGTTCCATCGATTCATTACGAAGAAAGACAGAAATGATCAAGTAAAAGTTATATACGAAAAATTGTGTAAAAAATATAATTTTCAATTTGATGGAGCGCAAATTGACAGCAACTAAAGGACTAATAATAATAAAGATAAAATGTAAAATGTAAAAGTTACAATTAGTTTTAATTGGGCAAAAATTACCTCTTAAATAAATAATACAATTTTATAGATTATATTATATATAAATATATAAAATAATTAAAAAGTTTCACAATACAAAAATATTATAAAATATTATAGTTGTAAATGTGGTAGTTTTACTAGTATTGAGTATTATCTTGACAAATATGTAATTAAATAATTGTTATACGTAATAAATATATAAATAATAATTAATTTAAAAAATTAATAATGAAATCAAATATTTGTATTGAATCATACGAATAAATTATATCATATATAATAATAATAATAATTATACAAAATATTATTTTTACTAGGGGATACCCTGTCTCGGCTAGAGCACTCTTACTTATTACTTATTGATTAAAGACATTTTAGCGCTTTCGCCATATCCCTGGATATTAACATTTATCCATACTCTAAATGAATTGAAAATATTTAGAGATATGTAGAGAAAGAAGCATTTCTCAGCTCACCTCATCAATGAGTCAAACTGATGTCGTCTTGCCTCTCTGCTTGCCAGTTGAAGTTCTAGGTTTTAAATGAAACCCTTGAATATATACTTCGCAAACTATTTGAAATTCTAGTTATAGCTTAGCTGAAAAATGGTTTTGTAAGAAAAGCATTGTACTGTGTTCAAAGTATTTCCTAGTCGACTACTCTTGCCACTTAGCCAGCGGCGATCGTATTACTTATGGGCGCATTCTAAGCTCAACTCATTTCCATGAGCCATATGAAAAGTCGCTTTTTCGGAAACAGAAATATTACTCTACCCCTACTACTGACTATATGTATTCACTATATTGTGAGTATTTTGTAGCAAAAGAATGAGATGTATATCGTTTCAAGCCTGATAACCGCTTACAATGCAAGACAGTTAAATGTTAATAATAAAATGTATTTTCCAGCTTCGAGTGTTTCCCTGCGAGCTGCTCATTTGCATATGCGTGGGTGGCTCTTGGTTATTGACTCGCCGAACTGTGGTGGGCTCTGATCAATTTGCATATGAAATGCTTGTCGCATATCCGTAGTATTGGTATTTCGCAGGGCCAAAAAAGCAAAACAGAGAATGGCGTAGCAAAATAGCAGAATAGCAGCGACAACAAAGGGAATGCCACAGTATCAAGCGAGCGGGGTGGGGGACTTGAACATACATATATCGCCAACTGACAAGTGACACTTTTTCAAATTGAATTTTTCATTGGCCCCAAACGAATCGAGGGAAGGGTAGGCGGGAGGGGTGAGAGAGGAGAAGGGCGGAAATTCAACAACCGGTGACCAGACGAGACGACAAGTGCTTAGGTTTGAGTTATGGATGTGGATTCGGATGTGACTTGGAGCTAGCTGGGGCTTAGCTGTCAGCCCGATCAAGTCGTCCGTTGTGGCATAAATCATAGAAGACGTACTGACACACACAAACATACAGAGAGAGAGAGAGAGAGAGAGAGAAATCCATTTTGATAACTAAATCAACAAATCATCAAAAAATTGTGCATTTAAATATGATCGACAATCGCGCTCGTCCGAAATACACCACGGAGCCGGACTATAATGTGATACTGCTGCCGATAATATCGGCCGTGCTTTTGTCCTACAACCGGCCCGTTAGCCTGGACGAGATCGTCGATGGAGTCATACAGTTGCTCAGTTCCCAGCGTGAGAAGCATAGCTCGCTCGTCTCCTCAAGTGTCGAGGGCACGTCGGATTCCAGCTATGCCCACATCGTGCCCGCCCGCAGAAGGAAGAAATGAGTGTGTCTGCGATGCCAATTTACAATATCGATTTCCGGGGAAAAAACATTTTATTCGACATTCCAAAATATAATAAAAACTGAGTATTTGATGAAATAAAACTCTCGGCCAACACCTTTTCTTCAAACGACGAGCAAAACTCTCCATGGCTCCGATGAGGATGAGGACTATATGTATTAGAGCTGAATATATTTTATTTATTATTACTTTTTCCATTATACAATTCAAAGGATTCGTTATCAAATTTGAGCATCAGGGACTCCTCCTGGACTGGCAATTCTTTATTCTATAGGACGTTTGGTTGTTCGCGTAAATCTGATGAGTTCCATTCTCGTGGTTTCGACTTGAAGGGTGATTGGCCCACCCAAAGCCGTTTCGGTTTCATTGACGCTGGCTGGAGGCTTCACGAATTTCATGTCCACTGTGCTGCCGCTGAGAGGGTCGTCAGCAGACTTGGCAATGCTGCGCAAGACTGCCTCCACGCTCTGACTCGTGGAGTGGTTTTGATCGCTGGAGCTTGGCTGCGATGCATCTGTGTCGGCTGCTCTGCCGCTCAATTTGGAGTACTTGATATAGATTTTATAGTGAGACTCCTCGAAAGTCTTGCCATGCTTGGCATAGAGCTTGGTTGCCTTTTCCTTCAGTTTCTTGCGCTGGGCGGCTGCAGCGACGGTCACCTCAATGGCAACCAGGGCAATGTGGCACTGACTGTGCTGCAAGTGGAATCCATCGGCCTGGCAGCTGCTGATGACAGCCCTGGTCACCTCGTTACTGTCCACCCGGCGACCGAGCAGCCCTGTCAGCTCCACGGCGATTTTCGGAATGTTTTGCGGCAGGAAGACGGCGCGAGCCAAAGGCGTCAAGAGTACCTTATCTCTCGGATTGTATTCGCCCTGCAGCATGGAGCATATCTTGCTGGCTGCTAAGAGGCCGGCCTGCTTGAGAGTCAGATAGAGCTTCTTGTCGTGCAGCTGCGGATTCACATTAACCGGATGCTGAAAGGAGTAGCTGTAGATGAACACGCTCGCGTTCCCATTAAAGACCAAGCGCCACATTTGGGCCGAGCCGCTCTGCTTAATCTGGCGCATCTTGGGTCCAAGCTCGAACAGAACTTTATTTGCAAAGTCCAGGCTCTGCGAGCCTTGACTGCGATCTGTTTCAGCAAAGTCCGGGCAGATCTTACTAAAAGTTGAGCACAATTTGTTAAAGTCAAAGCCGCTTGCCATTGCTTCGCTACGCAGTAATATATGATAGAGAAAACATAATAAAGTACTTCATTCCATTTGTATATCATTCCATAGTATAAACATTCACTCACATTGTTTGTGTTTCAATTTATCAGCACAAATAGAAAAAAATATACTTGTCCAATGAAACTCAAATCGATCTCCCACTTCTCGCTTCTAAACTCCAACTGACTTGCTCGTTCCCACTTCAGGCGCGCTGAGTTGTGCCAGTCGGAAGAGTCTAAAAGAACGGAAAAGTAAATAAATACTCTCGGATCTAACTTCTGCTACACTAAATTGAGTTGAGCCTCCTTTCAGCCATTAAACCGAATTTGCTCAATATTTTTTAGAGCGAAAAGCGCTAAATTAGAGAAGGTAAGTAAACTCCATGCCCAATCCAGTAATTGGGCTGTAGATAAATAGATAAACATGGTGCGACACTCAGCAGTTGAACTTTGAGCTGCAAGTAATAATTTTGTAAATTGTATTGATTATTTAATTTCTATTAAATTTAATGCCTTTAGATATTGCAATCAAACATTTGTATATTTATTTATAATTTATATAAGCTTTATAGAGTTTATACGTATCATAAGGAAAATTTAAGATAATTCTAAAAATATATTATTACATAATTCAGGAGCTATTTTGTTTATAAGTTATATACTTTATATACTTCAACAACTATGATTCTATTTTTATTTCGTTTTGTAACTTTAATACCTTCTAATTTTTTTTTTCCACTAAATATAGGCTCAGATGGTTTCCAACTAAACTTTCAAAATCCGTTCAGTCAGATGGCTGAACATAAACTCGATTCCTATTAATTGAGTAATATGTATACAGAATAAAGAAATGTATTTGATTGGGTCTAATAAATTTCATAATTTAATTTTAAATATATATTAGAAAATTTATAGCCCTAAGATCATTATCAAGCTGTTAAAGAAAGAGTTTTTCGCGCTCGGTAGCCTTGACATATACATATATGTGCCTAATTTGTTTATCTGCAATATAGAAGTATATATTTTATAGGATTATATGAGTTTGAAATATTATATTAAAGACTTTACTTCTTTCTCTCTTTAGCTCTCTAGCATCATCATAAAATTTACACAGACAGCAAGATGGGTATTAAGCAAAATCAAGATACTATTTTAAAAGTTGTAAATCAATCTTAATTATTTATGAAGGTAAAGTAAGTAAAGGATTACCGTGGCTTAACTCGATCATTATTTATTGAGCTATTGATTCAATGTCGCGAGCGACAAAAGCAACAAATAAGAGTAGTAAGTAGAAGAGAGCGCCACAAAGAGGATCTCTCTTGTGTAAGGGTGCGCTCAAAAGAGAAAGTTGACTTAAGAGAGCTTTCAGGAAGAGTACTTGTCAGCTACGGCCTTGAACAGTGACTTTAAAGAGCATTTATATATTGATGCTTATATGTTCTATGCTTACAGGGTATGCTGCAGTCACTCATGGGTAGCGTTTCACTGTCTGTATTTAATATTTAGTTGCGAGGTATAATCGAATTCGGAAGTGAGCCTGTTAGTAACAAGATTATGCATTTCCGAGCGCACATGTTGATATTTTGCCACTTAGCAATTGAGTGTGTATGTGTCGAGGCATACGATTAAATAATTATATCCATCTATCTATCTATGTGGAAGTAATGCGAGCACAACTGTATGCGCAGTGCCCCTATTCAATGGAATTAAGGTATGTGTGAGAGAGCTCTAGACTGACTTGGCAACCAAAATGGATTCATTTTCGACCTGAAATACAAAATACTCTGAAATACTAATAATAGAAACGATAATTTGTAAAGAGGGAATTCTAAATCATAGCATAAGAGAGACAGAGAGAGAGACTAGTGTAAATATAAATAAAAAGTTAATCAAAAGGAGAGTCAGCCTAAAGAAGCTAGGCATCAAGCATAGCTGACCCCTTTAGTCCGTTACACATTTGGTGATAAAATCAGAATACGTTCTGCAAGGGTATAAAAACATAAATTTGATGACCGATTTCCGACCAAACATCTGATGTTCAAATGTGTGTGTGCTTTAAAACTCTGGCTGTCGGGCTGTGAGGGGTAGTTAAATTCGAAATAAACCAAATATGCGTATAAAAAAAGAACACTTACCACTAACATCAAAATTTATGGGATGTTCATAACGAGAAGAACAGCATTCAGAGGCTAGACTCATAGCTATAGGCAGGCTGAATATTTTTATTGTATGTGCTGTTATATGTATACAAGAAATATATACAAGAATATATATAAAGGATTTGGGAATATGAATTATATTGAATAAGTTTAGATTATATAATTATTTTTAAGATAGTTAAAAATGTTAATAAAAAATACTTATTGAGGCCTTAAATATAATGAATAGCCTCAAGTAAACTCAGCTTAAATGATGTTAATTATAATAACATAACATAACATTTTCCAAAATATATCTTCTTAACATTAGTTCTTGCTTATAATTTTAAATAATAAATTTATAAAAATACATCAATTTAAGAAGAATACAGCTTGTGAGTTGTTTCTTTGCAATCTGCAGCCCACAGTCAAGGAAAAAGTGGTCACGTCAAACCTTTGACATTTTAGAATATTTTCACACATATTTTACTTTAAAATAAATAAATAAAAAACGAAATGAATTTTTTTTACAGACCAAATACAATTTTTTAAACGTTCATTTATGAAATAAGCCTGAAATACTTTTTAGATTGTATTGATGAATATTTTGTATGTGTTGATATTGTTTTATTTACTTCTATAAACATTATAAACTTAATATATAGTTATATATTGTTCCTTATATGCATAAGCAACATATATTTGTTTACAACAACTTTTTAAGGTATATCTTAAATATTAGATAATTTAAAAAAATTGCAAGTGGCCTTGAAATAGTAAAAAGGTATGCGAATAACAAGTCTAAAGCTACTTAAAGATGACTCTTAAAAAACATACAACAGAATCAAATATTCTGAACAGCAGCAACACTTGAATAGTCTCGTTACTTGGAATCTCTCATAAACAGAATTATGTAAATTGCCAGCATGCAAAGGCGCGATTAGAGAGTCGATCGTGCCCCTTTTGCAACAATAGGAGCAGTCGAGCGAGAGAGAGAGAGAATATTTTGCTCAGAGAGAGAGAGAGAGAGAGAGAGAGAGAGAGAGAGTTTTGAGAGAATTGCGTTCTTATGAAATTTTGTTTAGCATCCAAGACGAGGTTTAAGGATAAACAAAATTAATATATGTTTATGCAAATAAATAAGAAATGGTATTAAAAACCTTTTTTTATATATTAAATATTATATTTTATAGTATTAAAATAAAAGATTAATTTTGTTCAATTATAAAATTATATTTTCTTGGGAAGAATTAAAGCTTATTCTTCAAATTAAGTTCGTTCATAAGCACTTAGTAATTTATTTATTAATATTATAAAAAATAAGCAAATATATATATAAGCTTATATGAACGTTATTTTATTGATTGTTTTACAACTTTCAGCATGTTATAAAATATTTACATTCTTGAAAAAAATAATGGATGCCTAAATGGTATTTGGGACCCCTTTCGTATGTACTACATATGCAGTAAATGGCATACGAAGTGTAGACAAGTGATCAGAGTGTTAGTTGGGTAGGGTGAATACAATTGGGATCGGACCTATATAGTGTGTAGATGGGCTGCCCGCGTTTTCTAGGTAGCCATTGGCTGCGGTCAGAACCCTCTCAGTAAATCATTATTAAATTAAATTGTATGTAAAAATGACAGGCAGCCGGGCTTCGCATAAGCATCGCTTAAATTACTGGCATATCTGCTTTAATAGGCCTCAACTGGGCTTTTGTGCATGCATATTTACGGTGGCCCGAGCTCGGAGACCGAGAGAGATTCAGTTGGATGTTAGCAAGTGACCCGGTTGGGTGTCGTGGGTGCGTGAAAAATCAGATTCGTTTTACTGTGATGCTTATGTAATGAATAACTCTGTATATATTATATATATATGAATATTTTAGTTGAAAGAAAAGAAACAATGCTAACAAAGCGATAATATCCTTTTATCAGACGGATAAGGACATATTATAAAATATTCCGATTCAATGTATAAAATATGGACTTCTAGTTATTTGTTCAATTTGAATCGCGTCTTCCATTAATTGCTTAAAATCCATTTCAATTGTGTGTTCCCAGGTCTCAATTTGTATACAGAGAATAATCGAACGAAGACAGATCTAAACACAAATAGGGCGCAGAAAGTTGCCGAAATGTCCAGTAATTGCGGGAACGATGGCGATGGCGGGGATCGACAAAAGCACGATCCCATTGAAATGGGAAAGCTATTGTGCCCAAAAGACTTATCAGCCCAACCAGCAGCAGACACCACAGCCTCATCAACAAGTCATCAGGTACGTTTTATTTTCAGTGTAAAAATATAAATTGATTACGATGTAGAAAATATTTATTTATTGAAATAGTAATAATAATATAACGTGTAGTTAAAAATTTGAAAGTGCTGTTAGGTTCGTAAAAGTATAAAAAATATTTTAAAAATTTTTGTGATTATTTTAACGAGAGAAAACATATTGTATTGGGATCTTTAGGTTTAGATATTATCGTGATCAGCAAGATTTTTAGGTTTTTATATCTGAACTATTTTTGAAAAATATTCTGTGAGATTGATTAAGTTTAAATGTACTTACTTATTTATTTATTAATTAAATTTATTTAAGTTTAATTTATTGTTCCAGAAATTCAATAAATTAAAAAAAAATAAGTTCAATAAATTTGGTGTTTCAAGATATTTATGATATGAATTTGTATACAGAGAATAATCGAACGAAGACAGATCTAAACAGCTATTTTATATTATTGACATTAACTTAAGATAAATAATTTTTGCAAACAACAAAAATAGTAACTTGGAATAACATTTGATTTGAAAAACAAGGCTAAAGTAGTAAATTAATATTATGTTAAGTATAGGTCACTGTTATACTGACTCAACTCTTAACAGTAAGAGGGCCGCGAATCGCCGAGTAACACGCGCCACATTCGATGTCCCACAGAGATTTTACAAATCAAGCTGCGCACATAGCACTGATTTCACTACTGAATACACTGACTCATCCCTTTATATGAACATACATATTTGCTCATTGAAAAAGAAAATCAGGGCACAGCTGTGGCAGTCAAATACTCTTTATACTAAGTGGCATTTCCTGTTTTTTGTCGGAGTTTTCAAATGGCGTTCAGCTTAATATATGGATCCAATTATTTGCCAAGCTTTAAAATAGCTAAATTCTTTTGTACAGAGATATGGGGCTAAAAAGGTAGACGGACAATATATGAACATATAGCGTAATCAGCTACAGACCTCGACCAAGTTGAAAATATGCTTCTATTTCATTAGCCTCCGTTCTAATTTTTCTTTCGAAATTCTCTAATATTCTTCACCTGTTTTCAGCTCACCAAAGTCACCCTGCCAGAGCGTGGAAGTTGGAGCTCAAAACTCGATTTCATTTTGTCTGTAGTCGGCCTCGCGATTGGCTTGGGCAATGTCTGGCGGTTTCCATACTTGTGCTATAAGAATGGAGGCGGCGCGTTCATTCTTCCATATATTTTGACATTGTTTTTGGCTGGTATTCCGATGTTCTTTATGGAGCTGGCGTTGGGTCAAATGTTGACCATTGGCGGCCTGGGCGTGTTCAAGATCGCTCCAATTTTCAAGGGTAAGCTGAACTTAAGATCTTAAGATCAATGCCATTATGCTATATTTATATGAAAGGAATTGGATATGCCGCCGCTGTAATGTCGTGCTGGATGAATGTTTACTATATTGTCATCTTGGCCTGGGCAGTATTTTACTTTTTCATGTCGATGCGTGCTGGTAAGTATTTGGAACCTCTTCAAGAAAATTCCTCCAAGCTACTTTCTTCTACACACTTGAATTACAGATTTGCCGTGGCGTACATGCAACAACTGGTGGAACACAGTCAACTGTGTCAATCAGTATGAGAGGAAGAATCTCCATTGCTGGGATAAGATGATCAATGGATCAGCGAGCAAGGTTTGCTCAGTGGCAGCCGCAAACATTTCGACAACTGAGCTCACAGATCCAGTCAAAGAGTTCTGGGAGTATGTAAAATTGCATGCAATATTTTTGCAAGATAAAAAATCAAGATAAAAGAAGAACTAAATATGATATGCTAAGTATGGACCAAATTTATTTTTAAGCGAAATCTTGATTCCTAGTCGATTGTTCCAATTATATATAACATGCAAATTAGCTGGATAAATTACTCCAAGTAAGAGTTCTCTAGTTGGCAGGAAGCCAGAAGTTCTTTTATTTCTGTTTACTTTACAAGACTTTGCTTTACTTTACGAGCACTTCAATACCTAATTTGTTAACTCTAGTTCGTAAAACGAAGAAAATAGTTTCAAATAGCTGCAGTTTTTAATCGAGATCTTTGAAATTGGAAATGTTGTCCATGTTAGAATGAACAATTTGGAATAACTTCTCAGATAGACACTTAAGAAGAGATGGATGCATGTAGAGCCTGATCTGCAATATAAATCTGTTATGAAGTTGGCTACTACTCTTTTGAACTGAAGTCGCTTGCTATTTTTCCCTTAATTAAAATGTTTCCTGGGTTCATCAAAAGTAACCTGAAGACTGACTATATATATCGAAGATTATATAGCTTTCCAGTAATTTGCAAGCATACTAAAGATGACAATAGATTAGTTATATCGTCGCAACTTATAAATATAAGTCTGCTTCAACTGAATTTTCTTCTAGACTTAGCCTATATTGATTGTACTACATATTTTACTCAATTATATAAGATATGATTTCATTACCAAAAACCTTAAATATTACAGGCGAAGAGCTCTGCAAATCTCCTCCGGTATTGATGATTTGGGTAACATACGCTGGGAGCTGGCGGGCACTCTGCTACTGGTTTGGATCCTTTGTTATTTCTGCATTTGGAAGGGCGTCAAATGGACCGGAAAAGTCGTGTACTTCACTGCGCTCTTCCCATACGTTTTGCTGACGGTTTTATTGATCCGTGGCATTACCCTGCCTGGTGCACTCGAGGGTATCAAGTTCTACATCATACCCAACTTTTCAAAACTCACTCATTCCGAGGTATGCAGTCAGAGATGTGCATGAATGAAATACTTATCTTACTCTTTTTTCTTCAGGTTTGGATTGATGCTGTAACGCAAATTTTCTTCTCATATGGATTGGGCTTGGGAACTTTGGTGGCTCTCGGAAGTTACAATAAGTTTACGAACAATGTGTATAAGTAAGTTCTGCATATAGTCTATATTGAGAAGAAACCCAAGTTCGAATACGTTGCTTTAGGGATGCGTTGATTGTGTGCACAGTGAACTCGACTACGAGTATGTTTGCGGGCTTCGTCATATTCTCAGTGATTGGATTCATGGCTCACGAGCAGCAAAGGCCAGTGGCCGAAGTAGCGGCCTCAGGTGCGTTTTTATCAAACTCTGCTAATACTATAGAGATTCCTCTACTTAATTTATATATTCTTATAGGTCCTGGATTGGCGTTCCTTGTGTATCCGTCGGCGGTGCTGCAGCTTCCAGGATCTCAAATTTGGTCATGTCTCTTCTTTTTCATGCTCCTTCTTATAGGCTTAGACTCACAGTTCTGTACTATGGAAGGCTTCATCACTGCCATCATCGACGAGTGGCCTCAACTGCTCCGCAAACGCAAGGAGATCTTCATAGCCGTCGTTTGCCTGCTAAGCTATTTAGTTGGCTTGACCTGCATAACACAAGTAAGTTCGTGATGAGTATTTGGAAATGTGTCCGAAACTGTTTATGTATGATCTATGTATAGTTAAGGTTTTATTCCAATTTCAAAACTAATTACCTATATTCGATTATTTTCAGGGTGGCATGTATATCTTCCAAATACTTGATTCATATGCAGTTAGCGGTTTTTGCTTACTTTGGCTTATATTCTTTGAGTGTGTCTCAATATCTTGGTGTTATGGAGTCGATCGATTCTACGATGGCATCAAGGACATGATTGGCTACTACCCAACTGTTTGGTGGAAGTTCTGTTGGTGTGTCACAACACCTGCAATATGCTTGGCAAGTCACATTCACTTACTGAACTGGGAAACTTGGGACTAATTCAAGTTACATTTCTGTTTTGCTTCCACAGGGTGTGTTTTTCTTTAACATAGTGCAGTGGACGCCAATTAAGTATCTGGACTACAGCTACCCATGGTGGGCACATGCGTTCGGTTGGTTCACTGCATTGTCTTCGATGCTGTACATTCCTGGCTACATGTTCTGGCTATGGAAGAGAACGCCTGGAGACTTATGCGATGTAAGAATATAATTTTAAAATATTTTAATTACATTTATTTTTATGGCCCGACTGCCCTATGATTGAAGTTTTTTAAGACTGAAGACTGCTGTGTTTATATATTAAATTGTTATTGTTTTATATGAAAGTTTGAGGGGGAGGGGAAAGGATTTTTAGCTTGCATAGGTACTGAAAATACATGATCTAAAAATGGTCTTATAGGTACACTTCCTAATGGTACATGCATACATGTGATATATATTTTCTATACTTACTATATTTTACCTTATTAAGAATACCTTTTACTTAAGTAACATTCATGTATATTAATAATTACTTTGAAAAATCTTCCAGAAAATACGTGCAATCGTTCGCATCGATGAGGACATCACGCGGTTACGTGAGAAAATGCAGCACGAAGCTTATGCAAAGGAAGTTGAGTTCAATTCATAATAGAATTCGAATCAATGACCGAAAAGTACTCGCCAGTTTTACAAATAATTCAAATTGCAACATTTGATATGTTTTGATGCAGCTCTAGTTGTAGCATTGTTGTACGTTGTACGTGTATAAGTAATATTTTGTTTTTGTTTATGTTTTTGGTATAGCAACAACAGACGATAGCATTTCAGCGCTCTATGAATAATTCATCTGTATAACCTTTGCGATACACTTTGAATTCGATATGCTCTTAATGTTGAAATATGTTTTAATTTAATATAAGTTAGCCATCGCAATGTAAACTATTGTTGTGTGTTTCGTGTGTTGCCTTCGAGCAACGTTAATTGGCAATATACGAATGCAACGCAATTGATCAAAACTATCAAATTGATATTTAAGTGAATACGCCTAAGTTCTAATCACATATTAAGTGTTAACGTTAAAATACATACATACATACATGCATACATACATACATGCGTACATTCATGCATAGAATCATGCATAGAACTTATGTACTATAATATGTATACAGTACGTCAGTGGCTTACTATAATTAATAATAATTAATTTAGTCTTAAATTATTTATACAGCCTAGAGAGTATTTAGATATTAAATTACCTTCATATCCATAATGCACACCTACATTTATCGAACCACATTGCTCTTCGGTATCCAATGCAGAAATTACTCACAGAAACAAATCCAAATATGTTCTACGTCGCGACGTTGAGTATGTACATAAGTATACTACATATGGTATGCATATTTGAAGTATTTGCGCAACTTAGTTTTACGAACTATTTTAAATGTTAAGACGTCGCTTGCTTGTGTCAATTAGTATTATTTCTTATGTTTAATCATCAAGTTAAATAAACTGTTACCACTCAAAAGGTTGATGTGTTCTATTTTTTCTTCAATTAATATTTGAGTTTATTTATTTTTATTTATTTAAAAATAAAAGAAGATAATTGACATAACTTGAGTCAACTTAAAGAAAAACTAAACACAATTGATTATAGTCTAATAGAACAAATATTTCATAAATATCAGCAACCGGATGAGGCGATTTTTTATGCCCCAATTCACAGCCCTGCGCTGTGGGATTTTCTTCTAAATTAACGTTAGTAAATTTAGTTAAAGGCTAAGATTTTTGAAGTCGGACATGTTTATGTGACTGAGAGGGAATCCATTTGCAAACGAACACTGTGGTACTAAATTAATTTTCATATCTTTATTTATGTTTAGTTTTTTATGAAGTCTGCTCTTGTTTTCTAGATAACACTTTATGATATTCTTCTAAAAAATATGTTTTTGTTTATTAAAATATATACCATCATCGAAGGGTATTAATGGCAACTTGACATGTTAGAACATAGTGCTTTTAATTGAACTTCGCTCTTTATTTTTTAATTTCTTTGTTTTTCTTTCACTATAAGTTTAATATATACAAAAATTGATTGTGTTTAACATAAAACGAAAAAGATTAAAAAAATAAGTAATAATAAAAAAAGTGAGTTCCTTTAATTTAATTAATGAGTGTATAGAATATGTACTTAAAAGTAATATATATAATTTATATCCAGTTTTAAAACACTTTAACTATATTTTCTGTTCAATTTATTATATAACATTTTTTTTATTCTCCGATTTTAACTACAAATTATACAATTATACAATTTAATTAGGAAACATTGTTAAAAGGTGGATGTATCCTCCTTTTATAAAATTTGAAGAGTATTTTTCTTATGTCAACTTTTTAATTTCCTGAATATTTTGAACATGCTACAGTTTTGTTTTATATTTTTGAGATATCTTCATATATTCAACTTTATAAAAATGCCCAACACCTTGGAAAGAAATCTTTAACAGTAACAAAGCAGGCTTATCACGCACCTCAACCGTTAAAACTTCGGAAGCGAACCAAGGAGGCGAAGCATCAAGGAAGCAGCATGGCATAAGATAGAGTTTTGGGGTCGAAATGAATGGCGTTTGGGAAAGTTTGACAAAATATATGTGAAACTATTTTTAAGGCTCAGCAGAAATATGAGTCAGAAAGAAAATAAATGGTTAACAGCAGACTAAACCCACTTCAGTGAGTGGTAGGCGCATTTTATTATATGCAGGACACTGACAAACGCAGGCTTATTGCAGTCTTTGCCTTTGACACGGACATCTCATCTGCCCTTGCCGAGGGAGCCTATTATTGTCGGAAGCACTGCCATAATCTGTTAGCGTGTATCCTCTGTAGCACATCTATAGCACTACTTCTTATATTTCGCTCTTGTATATTTATTCTTGTATATTGAGCGTAAGTCCGTTTATCTATCTGCCTAAAACCATTTCACCGGTTTCAAAAATAATATAAACGCGTTGTTTCCGTCGTAAGATTTTTTCAATACTAGCAGTATTACGGAGAAACTATTATTTAATAGTTTTTTGTTTTTTTTTTTTGTTTTTTAGCAAAGTTATCAAAGTTATATAGATGTTAAACCTACGCCAATTGGGCTTTATTGAAAAATAATAGTTTAAACTCCTATTTGTATTCCCTATGTTAAGAAAATCTCTTGGAATCATAAGCATACAAAATGCACAAATATTCATTATAGTTAGCTTTGCTAACGAAAAGTGGAAATAAATTTAAATAAGTTTAGCTGATTTAAAAAATATTCTTGTATGTAAATATTCTTAGTAAATGTATATATGTCATTAGGGTAGTAGGAGCTTACATTATTATTATTATTATTATTATTATTATTATTATTATTATTATTATTATTATTTTGTTATTATCAAGTTAACACTAATAGACAGAAGCTTACTCTCTTCGTGTCTTATTTATATGAGTTACTTTTATTTATCAATTTTAATTATATTACATTTTAATCAAATAAATTATTGAAGAATTTGAACATATCACTAATTGAGTACAATATAATTTAATTTTACCATACGCCACCAATACACCAATGAAGATGATTGTGAGTTAGACTGTGACTAGGACAAATCATATTGCACTTTTGCTTAAGATTGGGAGTTACAAATTCAATATATAATCGGTGTCAGTAACCGCACTGTACTTGACTGCTGTTGGCAAGTATAAATATTGCTTTACATCTATTATTTTGCTATTTAATTACTTGTTATTATTTCGTCAATATTAATAAATATAATAACATATTATATAAATAATACAAATAGAAATTCTGGTAAACAAAGCCAATCCGAGAGCGACGTAAATATGTTACGTCTGATCCAGCAACGCCATTATAAGTGAAATATGTTTGCTAGTGAAGAGCACTGCAAATGGGCAAATGCGCAAATCTTTGGTGCCTCGAGGCTTCACTTCTGAGTGCGTGTTTCGGCCTAACATGAATGGGCTGAGTGTGTGGGGCTGTTATGGGGCCACTCGGCAGCTAAATGAGTCCCAGGGGCGTGTTTCTGAAACACACATAGCCTTCGATAAATTGCTCGACAAGTATTTGTTACCTACACGCAGTTGTGTTGCTAGTTCCACCTGCCTGTACCTGAGCTGTTGGCCCATTGTGCTGTCATTTGCAAAAATTTAATTGATTTCGCTTTGTCTGCGTCTGCGTCTTAGCTAGAGTCTGCCCTGCCGTTTCCATGACCTCCTTGACTTACAAAAGTTTGCCCCATAATTAAGATTAACACAAATGGGACAAGCAAAAATTAAGTGCGTAGCACATAAATGTGCGAATTCCCCGGCGATTCGGGTCGGCTTTAGCTCAACTTGATGCTCAACAAATTTCTATTAATTGTAATTTGTGTGCCATTCGATGCGGCATCCCAATCTGCTTTGGTCGCAATCATTTGAGGTCGTTTAAATTATTGCATCCATTCAGTTGATAACTAAATCAAACCTCGTTGGAAAGGACTAGAATGAAGAGATAACGTAAAGCTGTTCCTTGTAGAAAATGGAAGAAATGAAGCGAGCAACTGAATCTACCAGATTTCCAATTAAAGGATGGAAATTGGTCTTATAAAAGCTATTACTAATGTTTCCTCTTTTTTTTTATTAAACCTCTTTTTATTATAACTTGCATTTTGAAATACTTTTCTAGTTTTATTTTACTTTGTACTTTGTAAACTTGTATTATGTAGAGTATTGAATATTTGTATGTATTCTGTCTGCCTGCCTTCCTCTCTACCAGCCTTTCTGTTTCTTTACCTCTGTTTGATCAAGCATTATACTGAGCGCGCCCAACCAACATTAAGGTTCAGCAACAACGCAAGTCTTCGAGAATTCAGCAGAAGGGAGACTAAAGAAGAGCTGTTCATATGTACACACACAAACCTTAAATATTCAGCTATTGCTTGCACTTTTCAATTGTCAGTCCGACATATGTATGTTGTGCGTAAGCCCACGCAGATCTCTTCTGGTAGATCTTAGATCAAGACTCAAAAGTTTGTTTAAAATTAGAGTTGGAGTCGGATGTGTCGTCAGCCTATACAAAGGCAAGCCGGCTGGGCGCTTCAGTTGCATCCTGGAGTTTCTGGTAGTCAGTTGAGCAGTGCAGTGGGAACTCCTCATCATCTTCTTCTTCTGTATGTGGTAAATACTTCAATATTATACAGTAATTTAAGCATAAATTTTATTGAAATATTTTATAATGTTAAGATATTACTTTTAATTATAATTATAATACAAGTTAGTATGAATAAAATAAGTGAGCATTTTGTAAAATATTATTTGATAAATAATCTTTAATATTTTATCTTCATTTATAATAGGGAATCTTTTAGCAGTCAATAATTAATCAATAACTAAGTTATGGAATTTTATGTCTTTTGCTCTTTTGTGGCGGAGTTTTCTGGCAAGTGTGTTAGGATTAAAGGGCAGTCTGTAGTCTGTTTATTGTATCTTAGTCTGTTAATTCAGTTAACACCACTCAGCATCGCTGACACATATAAGGATGGTGGCTTGTGTTGCATATATTTCGTTTAGATGAAGTTATCATTCATCCTTTTGTATTCGAATTGCTCTTTATTTTGTTTTCATTATTTTGCTGATGCTGATGACATTTGCTCGTCAACCTTAAACTTCTCACCTCTGTGTCAAATGTATTCTCATTTGTATCGTAATACTTTAAAAAACAGTGATTAAGTTAAGACAACCCTGTTATAAATATCATATGCGAGCTACTGCCTTTGAATAATGAGCGCGATTAAAAAACATATTTGCAATAAGAATGTAAAAATGTGTTCTTTCGTTTCATGTCTTGTTACATAGCTGCGGCTCAGTGCTGTATAGCTTCACTTTTTAACTTGGTATCCGGATTGAAGTACGTGTCTCTCTAAACTCATAAATTGTAGCCAACACGCGAAGAGCAGAGGCCAGGCCTGAGCTGAAAAATCGGTCTGCCAGATTGGGCCCGCAGACGAAAATCAATTGAATTGTAATTGAATTGCAAACACTTGAGAGTCAAAAACCACCGAGGAAACGTATGAATATTTTATGTGAACGATTTGGCACTGAGAACAGAGAACAACGAACAACGAACAAAGGGAAGTTGCCTACATTGTGTTGTATTCCGAAGTTTCAATGAATACCCTAGGAAAAAACATTGCAACATTTGCGCTGGCTCGTTGGATTGGGGAAGAGCATAAATCAGAGTACAAATCGAATATAAATAAGAGCTAACAATATAGAAATATGGTAATCGGATCAATACGTTTCACATTTTATTTTTCGTATTAATATTATTTGATAATGTCCTTTTCTAGGGTGTTAGGAATGTGGCGAAATATAAAAGTCTTCAAATGCTTTTACCCAAATTACCCTCAAAATATGCAAAAGCGGAAAATAAATTTCGTCCTGGGAACAGTGGAGTTTACAAAATATTCATTTTGCTACAGTCACTGGGAACAGGACGAAGAAGAATGTTGCGTACAATGGAGCGTATGAGCAACGATGTCAGCACGTACGCATATCCTTCATTTGAGCAAAGCGAGAGTGAACGAGAGAGAGAGAGGGAGAGAGAGAGAGAGTGTGAGAGGAATTGGAAAAAATCGAATTGAAAATGTTTTTTAAGGGCATCCAGAGGCCCTCAAGTCGACTCCGACTTGCCACAACGAAGCATAAAACAAACCGGAAGTGTAAGCAATAGCAATGGCAACGGCAACGCCAACTGGAAACGAATGAGGAGCGAAAATGTTGAAGTGGTCATGCATGAACAGTAAATGAAGAAGCCGCCACGACGCTCTGTCTCTGTGTCTGCGTGTCTGTGTGCGTTTCCGCCGGATGTGTCGCGAGTGCGCCAACGCGCGCAATGCGCTTTTCGACTAGAAACGAAAACAAAAAAAAAAAAACAAATTAAGCGGCTTTCATGCGAATGAATTTTTGACTTACAGCACTCATCTCCGCTTGCCACATCTATTTCGATTTCTAACTCACGATGCTGTTAAAAAAAAGAAACTGATAAGCCGAACTCAATTCAAACGATCGATAATATGAAAGGGTATTCTAATTATTTGATATTATGAAAATAATTTCTCAATATGGGTTTAGTTATGTAATGTAACTTTAACTAAGCTCCATAGAAAATTGGGTAGCGGCATCTTTTAATATATGAATGTATATATATATATATATATATATACATCACTTAATCTACTTAGGCTATATATATATATACATCACTTAATCTACTTAGGCTACATCTCAATAACCTCCGAAATTGATGTGAATTTTAAATATTTATATGTCAATAGTCGAACGTATATAAAAATAGTCAGTTAATTCGGTTGGACTGTTTTTTATCATGCCAAGTCTCTAACAGAGCGCAGTTAAGCATTGCAGATTTTCTGTTTGTAACAGAGAACTGCTAAGCTTTGACAGCATGGAAATAAATTTATTTATAGATATTTATACAATATTGCAGTGTTTAGTTATCAAAACAATACTTAAATATTTTATTACTGTTTTTTTTTTCTTTTTCAATGTTAACCTGTAATATACTTCAAAGTAGATTTTTTTTTCATAAATTCCATTTGTTGCTCTACAAAGGCTTTCTTCATTCATTTTTGTAATATTCGTAGAGAAATTGGAATTCATGTTAAATGGAGAATTGAATTAATTGAAAATGTTCGCAACTTGATTACTTTCACACACACATCCATACCCATATGGATTTTGGTGTGGCAGGTGCGTAAGACACCTGGGCGGCGGCAGGTGGTTCAGACTTGAAGCATTCATATTGGCTTTCGCACCTTGCGGGGTACGAGTTTTCTGAGATGCAGTCGCACATACGTGTAATTCATCTTTAATATTTTCCTTATGCATATTTGCCAGGACCTGAGAGTCAGACAGTTCTCCTTGCGCTGGGGCTGCCTTCGGGAGCAGTGCAAATGTTATTTCGCTTAACTCGAATATGCCATTATACACATCACACACACATGAGCGTACGCTCATATATATATAGTTACACATATAGTTTGCTGGTGAGGAGTCCATAGAGTTGGCAACTTTTATGATTGCTGCTGATGCCGTTTTTCCTGCTGCCGCCGCCGCTGCACGCGTTTCAGTCTTTCAACAAGCGCCGTCGGCTAGATTGTCATATTGCAGAAGATAACAACCTGGCAGATGGACAATCCGACAGCAGGACGGACAGCTACATGCATATCCTTTTCCTTACATGTCGATGATGTCGCTGTACCGCATCATGCCTCGCGTACCTGAGCCAAGTTTCTCCTTGGGGCCCGCTGCCTTTTACGACGCAGGAAAATCGTGCTACCTCTGCTCGTCCTCCTCCCTCTCTCCTCCCCTGCACATCACATCTTCCGCTGCGCTGAGGCAGCACTGTGTACTCAAGAGCAAATGCATTTTGCAAGTGCAACTGGCAGCACGAGCACTAGCACCAGCACCAGCACCAGCAGTCGTAACAACAAAAACTTGTTGATTGTCGTTCAGGCGCAACTCCGCCCCCAAAAACCCAAGCAAACAATGCTACAGTAAGTTAAGTGTGAATGCATTCCAGCTGAATTTGCGCTTCTCTTAAAGACGAGCGTTTCACGTAAATTAACTGAAACACGACGGGATGTCGATTAAGGCCACTTCACAGCGGTCCTTGCGAATCCACTCTCGTGCCTGACAACATGGAAATTAGATCCATGCTCACACACGCATGCAGTGTCTATCAGGATGTTTCGTTGGGAGTGACGTGGACAAGTGTTAAATAGCGCTGCTAATGGCAGCTGAATCCTAAAAGTCCTCTCGCATCAACATGCCCAACAGCTGTCAATTGCTGTTGCCGATAGCACAACTCTGACAGGCCAGGAAATTATGCGAATATTTTGTGATAAAATACATGGCAATTTAAGCGCTTTACAAACATTCTGGCTCAGCAACTAGAGCGTAGTTAATGTTTTAAATACTCATTTAGATATGTGAACTTGGCTAATACAATAACTTTTTCAATTTATCCATTATAAAGTTCTCTTTTGTCTGTTGTCGATATGATAAATTAATTGTTTTAATATAAAATCTATACAAATATTAACGCTGGAATTGCTTTTCTTTGACTTGTGAAATATATAACAAAAAGCAAGTAGAAACATTGCTTTCGAGCTCAGCCGACTGTGTAATACGTCTATATACAAAAGTGTATATTCCAAATATCCTTTTTGCAGCTTTAAAAGCGCAAGAAGACGGATGGACGATGGACGAAGCACAAGACGAACATTTCAGAAAATCAATAAACTCTCCCACTTCGCAAGGGAGTCGGAGTATAACAAAGCCGTGGCTCTTATTGAATTCTTTTTTGATTGCTCACAACATTTTTTCTGGCAACAAAGTAAAGAATTATTTGAAATACTTAAAACTTAGTCGGCGTCAATTGGACTTTTATCTATAAGAGTGAATAACATATACTTTTTTATTCCAATAAAGTTAGAAGAGTCTGAAAGTGGGGAAACAGAATTTAATCCAAATTGTAAGACTTCGAGTTGAAAGAACAAAAGTTGAATCATACTAAGTGCTACAGATCTAACCTTACACTGAAATACTTCATTGTACCCTATTCTATACATCCTCAATCTGAGCATGAACCCTGCGAAGAACCGCTATTATATACGTGTGTATATGTATGTACAATATAATCAACACATACACACCCATATACACAGGCGCACTCACACACAAGCACAAGTCGCTTCATCTGCTGTGATTGGACTGCTATTTGTCTGCCAGTGTTATGGGAAGTTAAATGTTTAATAACTGTTTTTCTAGCCAACCGATTTTGATCTAACTTGTTGGGCATGATCATGTCATCCATATGTATGAATGTGCCAAAACACCAAAGCAGTCTCTAGTGTTTGAAATACGGGACTTACAAATTTGAGGCGAAGGGGGCGTGGTATCCAAAAATCAACAAAAACCGAAATTGTATGAGGCTCACATAACTCTAAAAGCAAAATTTGAAAACTCTAGCTAGAAAGATGGATTATGTAGAGTTATATAACTGAGTATCGATTTCGTTTTTAATCGATAACATTAAAAATTATAGCCTACATAAAAAATTTCAAGTCTCTAGGTTTTATAGGTTCTGAGATCGATGCGTTCATACATACGGACAAACGGACAGACAGCTCGGCTTGTCTACCTCATCAAGAATATATACACTTTATGGGGTCGGCCACGCTTCCTTCTGCCTGTTACATACATTTCAACAAAACCATTATACCCTGAATCCATTGAAAATGGGAAATCAGGGTATAATTATAAAAAAATCAAATTAAAACAATTA
Source organism: Drosophila mercatorum (assembly GCA_961210405.1). Taxonomy (NCBI): domain Eukaryota; kingdom Metazoa; phylum Arthropoda; class Insecta; order Diptera; family Drosophilidae; genus Drosophila; species Drosophila mercatorum. The sequence goes on along the minus strand of CAUIUS010000004.1, from coordinate 21,961,583 downwards.
ATTTAAAAACCTGCTTCAGATTACTAAAATATTAAAAGAAAACAAAAATGTAGTTTAACAATTATAGAGTATTTGGCAGTCGGTAAGATTCCTTGCCCGCCTACGTTAATGGCATACTTTGCACTCTGCTCCACGCACTTAACTTTCGCTGTTTCTGCTGAATCTGTTGAGAACAAAGCAAGTGGGCCGTGCAATACAAATACCTAATTAATGGGGTCTCAGCACAACTACACCTCGGGTGCGCAGAAGCGTTTAATTACAAATATGTTTGCCAACCTATTCGAAGCCATATTCCATCGGCAAATACTCGTGCCAGAAAGGCCAGCAGCAAGAGTAAATCAGGTTCATGTTGTTGGCAGGCCCAACGCTCAAATGCAGATCTAGGAACGCCTTGAATTATGTTCTGGCCGCTGCTCATTTAGTTGCCGCAGATAACTCGTAGGCAATTCTGGGTCGTAGGCCATTCTGTAGTCCAATTTATGCGAGCTGAAAACATAAGCACAGGCGCACTAGTAAATACGAAACACGAGGACAATGCTATATATAATAAATATTTCAGCGTGAATATCTATAAGCAATAAACAATATTTGCACCAAGAGCCAGCGTTATAATTAGAAACTGCATTAGTTATTATATTTAAAGATATTTGAGTTTCGGTTTTACTGCAATACATACACTTTTGACCATGATGAGCAATCATTTAAGATAATCCCATAATTGACTACTGTTTGCTATGTAAATAGAAGGAGTGCTCAATTGTAAGACACGCTCCTTCATACATGGTCTATCACTTCTGTCTGTGTAATTTTGAGGGCGTGTAGGATGCGTGTGTGGGTGTGCCCTGTAAGTAAGGAAGCAAAGACAACAACTCTCGGCTAGAGCAGTGATTTGCAATGCCCTGTGGCATGGGAACAGACAATTTTGCAAATTTCCTAATTGCACTCGGTTTGGCTTGCTCGGGCTGAAAATGATGTCGCTCGGCTTACCACACTGCCAACAATTTTGGGGTGAATGTCAATTGATGCAGGTGGAGGCGGGTAGCGGACATGCTGCATCACTTTGAGGGCCAATTTGATTGCAGAGTTGTATGCATTGGTAATGGCTGTCCTTGTGGCGGCTTCGGTTTGGAAATTTACTGTAGATACCATAAAGTGACATATATATATTTATCAATGTATTGAACAGAAATATTGGCTAATAAATTACTCAGACAATAACACAGAGGTTATGCTTAATTCAATAAGCAAATATGAATTATGTGTTCTGAATAATAAGTGCCTAAAAGTAGGCAATGATTTTTAAAATCACTAATTTATGAACCTTTAATTGCTGCAAAATCAATCTAATTGGTAAAACTCAATTTAAATAGAGTAAAATTTTATTCGCTTTACTGTTTGCAAAATATGTGTCTGCTGAAACTAATGCGAATTAAATACTTTGCATATTGCACTGCGTGTTTGAACATATTTAAAAATATAATTCGCAACGTGAATGTGCATATCGTTTATAGGAGCACATATTTGCCTGCCTATGCTGCTGTCTGTGCTGTGCCGTGCTGTGCCTGCTGTGTTGATTTAGAGACTTGGCACGTTTTCCAGTTGCATAGCTTCTCCATGCACCGGTAATTGCAATTATGAGAGCCTGTTGAAATCCCTGACAATCCCAGATGAGTTGCCTAAACATTGAACAATAGTAATGCCACATAGAGCTTGTTATTGAAAAGTCGAGCATGATTATAGCTTGACAGGCTTACTAGCGTTGACAGTAAACAGTAACACTGCACAACAAAGCAAAGGGACTAATGTAAAGTGTAATGATTTTATTTATATATATAATGGGAAAATATATTGATTTGATTACATAAAAAACTCTTAAAATGAATGTGCATTGTTAATACTTTTCAATTTGGCTTAAATAAATGTCGCGGTTTTTATACTAATAAAAATTATATATATAAATAATACATATTTCATTAATCCCAATTTTTTTTTGAATTAGTTTAAAAATGAACTGAAAAACTATTCAAGCTTAATTTGGCTTCATTCAGTGGGCATAAAAAGTTCAATTTGGTCGAATAGCGTAATTGTTAGTTTTTATCAGCATAATCAGAGCAGCGCAACAGACTTGAATTAAATCGACTGGCTGAAGAGCACTTTTCCGACTGAATTGCACAGAGTTATGATGACGAGGTTTAAATTCTGCCAAATCAAATGGATACAAAGGGCGCGGGGCATGTCAAGTTATCAGCAGCAGCAGCAGAGAGGACAGCGACGACAACAGCCAGCGAGGCAAGGACAATTCGTACAACATTTTAGTCATTATAAATGTCATCAAGCATTATTTTTTCCATCAACTGTCGCCAGTTTCTGGCGAAATGTTAATGGCTTTTTCGATGGGCTGGGCAAGGGGAGTGGGCGGCGCTTAAACTACTTGACAGTGGGCATTAACGCTCAAACTGAAGCACAATTTACTGCGGGGCTAGACATTTTTAATGAAACAAAATTAAGCGGGAAATTGAAACCGGACAGCGTGTTAATGAGAAAGCTATGTAATTACACTCCACGGCATCAACGAGTGACTTCATTTCGGGAGTGGGAGGTGTCCTCCTGTCACCTAGTTATCAAGCTCTACTTAATAACACGTTATTAAATTCCATAACACACATAAACGAGGCTGTAATTATGTACCTGTCATAAAAAATTATTCTAATAACTAGATTTTTGCTGTAGGCAGTTCAGCTGCCTATCCGAAGGTCATTGAATTAACTAGGGAAAGCCTTCACAAAAACTGTATTGTCTGCGCCAAAAAAGTTTTCTATGGGATATTTAATAAAAGTTATGTTAGAATAATACAACTTTGTGAAGGTTTCGTAAGATCAAAATGAAATGAACTTAGTATTATTCTTAAGTCTCTTTGAAAAGTTTTAGGCGCAACAAACCAATGACTGAAAATCTCATTTCTTTACCTGATGTAAGCATTTTTGAGCATAAACATGGATGCGCAATAAATCTTAGTCTTCTAAGTTCTGTGTAAATGGATTTAATATATGAAACTATATTCGACTTATATTTTAAAGGCGTTTGTAAATGCAGATGGAAGAGCATTCAGAACAGCTGTGTACGTATGCTGTGGCTGTTTGCATCTACCCAGTTTGGGTAGCCCCATTGCTCAAAAATGTAAGACTCAAACAGAGAGCTAAGCTGAATCGATAAGCCATAATCGATAATCATCAATATAATATTATATTTGAAAGACTTAAAAGTCCCGTTACGTAATTAAGTTATGTACAAAGAGTCTTCCGTTTAATGGTATTTGATTTTGGAAAAGCTAGCTGAATGCTAAACAGAGGGACAGGGCACAACAATTAGTGTCTCTATTATGCTCAGGAAAAAGCCGGCTGCAACAATAATAAACAATCGGCAGCGAAATGAAGTGAGAGAATGGAAGGAAGGTCAGAGCAGCTTAATGCCAAATGGCAGCTATCAAGACAAAAACCTTAACTCCTCGTGTAAACAACAAAAACATTGTTATCAGACATTGATGGCGTTGGCGCCATCAAGCCTCATAACGGGCAGACCAAGGAACGTTAGCCGAGATTGGAATTGGCCGTCTTAGTGGGCTGCTGTGGTCGTGGCTGTGAACTGTGGATGTGGGTGATTCGTTTTCAAAATTTAAGCAAGTTTCAATGGACTGTAAATGAATAGAATTTACTTGGCCCACAGCTAAGTTGGTCGGACTGTTGTTCTCTACTCAAAGTGCCAATGTTTGGCTCTATTTGTGCTCTAGGCTTCTGTGGGAAAGCCAGCTGCACTTCCCTTGCTCAAGTGGCAAAAGTAGTTGAAAATAAATAAAAGCGTTCGAGCTAAAGGACCAAGCGGCAAAAGTACGTTTGCTGCTAAGCAAAAAGAAAACTTTAGTGAACTTTCTTATGTTAGCTGAATTTTGATTTACGACCACTTAACGTTTTTTATGGCTCCAGACAACAGAGTGCGCTTGTATCTGTCTCGGCACTAATGCCTACAGATACATGAATTGGATCCCAGCGTTTCTGTTTAGAACATTATTTCCAGTTGGTTTTTAAGCAGTTTCTTTGTTTCTGTGTGTTCCATGTAAGTAGTTTTTCATTACGATTTAAGCAAAAACGAATTACTAAAAGGTGGAATTAGCTATTTTTTACTCCGTTTATAGGGAACAAAAAACATAAAAGATCGACAAAAATGCATAAGAACGTACTCAGTGACTCTTGGATTTACAAAAATCTTCTTTGATATGATGTTTTGATATATGAGGCTAGAATTAGAGGATACACAAACCAGCAGAGAACAACTTGCAGATAAGACACAAACACATTTGGATAATATTTGAGATCAACTCTACACAAGCTCTCAGCCGCACACTAATACTACTGCATTTATAAGAAGAGGAAAGGGATCACGACAAAACTGAATATAGACAGTGAGAAAACTGTATTTTCTATTCATACCAGTGTATCGCATTATAATATTATTTCGATACATATATTTATAATTTCTGCTCTGCAATGGCTGCTTAAGAATTGCTTTTGTCTGCCTATAGAACTGAGCTAAAGCGGAATATTAACTAAATGGACGCTGCGGGATTCAAGGTAAGATGGGAAAATAGGATTAAGTAATTAACATGAAATATATACGAATATATACATAGTATGTAGAGTGTATAGAATATGTATGCAATTCAGCTAAATATATGTATTCTGGATTGGGTAAACTATCTCCAATAATTTACATTATTTTGTCTATACGTGACTGAGCATTCGAATTATAATTATTGTGGGACTTTTCATAATCCATATATATTGATAACTATATAAATATTTAGCTATAACACATACTATATGTAAGTTTCCATTCATAGTATACATAGCTTTGAAAATGCTTAAGTTCTAGCTACTTAACGTTTTCATGCATGCACGCGGTTGGCTTCCGTATATTTCGACCCTAGAAATTATATAAAGATCGTACTAAAAGCGCAAAAGTTAAAATCTCATTTCTCATGTTGGCAAAGCATGTGCACAGCTGCAACATGAAATGCGCATTAAACGGCGAGCGTGCGTGCGTGCCTTTGTGTGAGTGTGAACACTCATAAATACTAAGTGTGTGTGAGTGTGTGTGTGTGCTGCTGGAATATTTAAAAGAGCAGCACCTTGACTCAGCTTTGGACCGCGCTACATATTTGCTAGACAGATATTCTGGCCTGAAATATTCTTATATATTTTAAATGCCTCTGCATATTGCAAGCGATTCGCACTCAGATTCAGAAGAAACTTGTTTATTTATAAACGAAATATTATATTTATTGCAGGTCATGAACGGGTGAGCGGTGTCTGCCTCTGCCTTGTATGTCTCGAAAGGATATCCAGTATTGCCTCAGCTTCGTTCAGTTCCATTCAGCTTAATCCGGATTTCATTTTCAATATTTACTGTAAAAATGTTAAAAAGAGTGAAACACGCGCTAAGTGATATTTATTTCAATTTTATTTATGGAAATGCAAGTATACGATACTAACGTTGCCTTCCTAATTTTAATAAGAACGATTATGCTTGTATTTCAGTATATTTCAATTATGTGTGTGCACTGCGGTCTGTCTGTGTATGTGTGTGTGTATATATATGTGTGTGTGTGTGTAACACATTAAGTATTATTTTTTTTTTGCTGCTGTTTATCTTGTATTATTAAATGCGAACACACATTGCACAGTTGTGAGATAATAAATATTTTGCATTCATATTTTTACTTAGTGGCATATAATTTGAAGTTGCGGGATCTGGTTTGAGCGTTCGGTTGCGCATAACTGTATTTCATTTATTATTACTGCATAATTGATGAGGGCAATAATATCTCGTTATGATACACTCGCCAAGTGCCGGCGATGCACTCGCCTGGCGAATCGCCAGCCTTTTTTATGCTGGTCAAAAACTAAACGAAATCCTAATTTACAATTTTGTTATTCGTTTTTTGGCCATGTCTATTGGGTGCAAGAGTTAATTAGATTTTGGGAAACATGCACACTGAATATTGAATTTATTCAACCTCGCGCTGCATTTACGGGGTATTTCAATTATCCTGTGCATGTCGCGGCCTCACACAAAAAACTGATTCTGTTTATATTATAATCTTTAATGTTAATATTAATGTTTTTTTTTATAGTTTTGCTTTTTTTTTGCATTTCTTTACAATTAATTTTTAATTTAAATATAATATTAAAACAGAAATAAGCAGTGGCGCACGCCTACGCATTCAATTTAATTTAATTTAATTGCAACCCTTGAATAAATCGTGAAACCCACATCCACCATCCATACATATGCCTATGCCAATGCTCCAATTAAATACGAATATAAATTTGTTTTCTACGTGAACGTGTTTAGTTATATTACATGCTTATTGTTATGTTGCTTTGGGATTTACTTGTTAATTCGTCATTTTGATTGCTGTTAGGCCAATGCTACATTCAGTTGGCTTCCAGTTAAAACAATATTTACTCGTTTGCTAATGAACAGATGAAGGCTCCTCGGCCGGAGTGTCAGCCAGCGACTGCCGACCGCCTGTCTACTGCAAGAGACCGCTGACTGCTAGAGTGGTTGCCATTGTTGTGGCTGTGGCTGCCATGGCCACGTGGCTCACATCCGTTTCTGTTTCGTTTGCGATGGGTTCCAGCTGGTGCCAGAGCTGCGCACCCGTGGAGGTCGCCTTCTCGGTGTGGTTGGGGCTGGCCCCCTCGCCGAGATGCGACATCGTTACGGGCTCATCGCGGCGCGTTCTCAACGCCTGCGGCAGTGGTCACGACGACATGTAGGTGCATTGTGTTTTTGGCTGCGGCTCCGACAGCTCGATGGGTTGGATGGCGGCGCGCTTCCAGTAGTCGCGCACCGTCTCTACGGTCTCCATGATGCGCAAAAAGTTACGGCCAGCCAGCATGGCGACGTCCTCCTCACTCCAGTTGTGATCCTCTAGCAGTGCGGCCAGAAGCTCCGGGTACTTGGAGACGTCCTCCAGGCCCAGTGGGGGCATCTCGATGCCGTCGTAGCCGGCACCCAGGCCAATGTGCTGAATGCCGGCAATTGCTCGCACGTACTTAATATGCTCTATTACGTCCTGCAGCCGTGCCTGACGTCCGCAGGCGACATCCTCGGGGTCGAATGAGAGCATAATGAGACCGCCGTTCTCAGCCACCAGGCGCAATATATCATCGGGCACGTTCCTCGTCGAGTTGCACAGCTGTCGGGCGGCCGAGTGCGAAAAGATGACGGGCGCTCGTGTCACCTGGAGCACATCACGTGCCGTTGCGTCCGAGCTGTGCGAGAGATCGATCATCATGCCCAGCCGATTCATTTCCCGCACAATCGCCTTGCCGAAGGGGGTCAGGCCCTGCTCCAGCGGGGAGGCACTCGACCCCGCCCAGGAAACGTCGCAGCGATGCGTCAAGCTGAGGTACCGCGCGCCCAGAGAGTAGAAGGAGCGCAGCACGCCCAGGGAAGAGCCAATCGTGTGCCCTCCCTCAATGCCGATCAGTGAGGCCAGCAGGCCGCGCCTGTGCGTGGCCACAATGTCCTGCGAGGACGTCGCCAGCACCGTATCTCTGGCGTACATGTCAGACAGCCGCCGCACAATGTCTATCTGCTCCAGTGCCAGCTGGACGGCATCCAAGCCCTGCGCCTCGCAAGGCACGTACGCCGACCTGAAACGAAACGCAACAAAAATATCAAACATAAATAAACTTAAGTTCTTTCGACCTCTTCTTCGGTGGCACGGCAAAGGGTTGAGTAATTGAAAAACTTTTTAATTTATATGCTCAAGCAGGCGGCACGAAATATACAATCCTGCATGCCCGTAACCAATTCAGAGAAGCGGATTTTTAAGGACCTGAAAGCACGCTCCTGAACCGTGGATCTCCGTTTACCTACCAGAGGGTATCCCGACAATGAGTATTTTTATCCTCGGATCTGGCCGTTTCGAGCACCGTCACTAGGTAGGCAGGGTCAACATGAGTCAACTTTCAGACTGAAAAGTTCTACTTGTCATCGAATCAGTTGCCTGGCTGACAGAACACATTTCATAATTGAAACGTAAATTTAAAGTATTCTTTGCATTAAACTAGATACAATTATTCGACTACTAGGCACTCATTCAATTGCAGCATGTTTTGATTTTAAGATCTTTTACTTTTCTAAAACGATCCATTATTGTGAATTTGTATTAAGTAGTATTTGATTAGCGTGCGTTACGATGCATCAGGTGTGGACACGCGCTGAGCAATGTCGCACTGCCAAGGAGACCCACGAAATATTCCCGAAGGACCTGCCACTGGCGCCGCAGAGCGCTTTTGTGCCATCCTACGAGAAGCAGGCGCCAGCGATGGGCCTATTGCTGGGCTGGGAGTATGGTAGACTGTGGCTAAAGGAGCACACGGAGTCCAGGAAAAAGGAAGTGTCCAAGCTAAAGCCTTATTTTGTTGACCATGACTTTAGCTGGTGGGTGAACAAGCGCACCGTCGTCCTAGATCGTCGTCAGATCTTCTCGAAAAAGAAGCAGAGTGCGCATGCGAAAAACTGTAACTTGACGGCATTTGCTATTTCGAAGATGAATCGGCTCAAGTACAAGGAGGAGGAAGCAGCAGCAAAAAATAAGTCGAAAGCTACTTCTAAGACATCGACTGCTCACGCTGTCGATGCACCTCACGTGAGCAACACCGAGACGGCGAAAACATGCAACTGCAAGGACTCCAAGCAACGACGTACTGGCGGCCAGGCGACTAAGAAGACCAGCTATAAACGGGAGGATCGCACGATCACGTCAATTCCTTGGTATTGAAATTGATGACGCCATTTCATACAATCATCTAAAGCGCCCGAAAGTTTTTTAAAATCTATAACACCACACCTTAAAATAGCTTTCTACGTTTCACTAGTCCATTAAATGGAATGAAATATTCAAATAGCTAATTTGAAATTTTCGTTTTACTGCACCCCTCTCACTCTCACACTTCGTTTATAATTCTCATTAGTGAGTGACTCGCCTAGAGAATGTGCTGCGCTTGGCAGATGCCATTATTATGCAGCTGGCGTGCTGGCCATAAAAGTGGTTAACTTAAGGCGCATTTGAAATTTTAAATGTAAGGATATTCGCAATAAGGAAGGCCACTAAAAACTTCCATAGCCAAGCAAATGGCCATGTTCATGTGGGCTGCGATGGAATTTCACTGGTATACTGAACAATGACGACCACTAAAATTAAGTTCGAAAATGGCCCCGAGTTGCGCTTTATTTGACGGAGCGAGCGAGATAGAGAGAGAGAGAGAGAGTGTTCGGTGTCAGAAGTCTACGAAATAAAATCGAGTGGATTGCCCATCAGCAAGCAGTTTTCCCAAACTGCAGCTGTCTGCTGGCTGTCATGCACCACGCCTACTCTTGCACCCCGCCCGGAGCCATTTGAATTGTTTTGCTGCTGTTGCTGGCCGGGGGAGTGGGCGTGGGTCCGGCCTGGCATCCGGATAGGCATTTTGGCCGGGTGCTAAAGACTGCCTGGCAGCTGGGCCAGGTTGGCTGTTTGCCCTGCCGTCGCACTGTTTGCCTGTTTGCCAAATTTTATTTTGCAGTCAAATTGTTGGCATCTCTGCATCGTGTGGAGTGCCTCGTGGGTGGCCAACTGGGCGCTAGATTGTATCGATGATGTGCGCGCCCAGCACTTGGTAATTGTTATGGGTGGATGTCAGACAAGCCTGAATGTTTGTTATCGTCTACTCTCCCGTAAAACAACTGAAATTCTTTTCTCCTCGAATGCCTCACCTGCAGCAAGTTGCAAGCATTGAAATGATTGCAAATATACAAAAAATATAAAACTATGTGGAGGAGAGCAGAGATTTTTCTTTTAAATATTTCCTTATACTAGGGCAATGAACATTGCTGAAGATCTTAAAACCAATATTTTTGATTAGGGTGATTGGAATAAGCTTATATATCAGAGATATATTTGTAATCTGATTTGGAATAAATTTGTATAGTTCAAGCAGAGTTAATCAGGTGCAAAACAGACCAAGCCTTGACGTTGATACTTGTGGATCCCATATATATTTTGTGTGTTCTTTTAGTTTGTTCTTTGGATCCCACAAGATTATTAAACTGATAGATCCATAGTAATCTTCGATATTTGACGATTATCAAAAATGATTGAAAATTAAACCCAAGAGAAAATGGTCTGGCAATTATTGAAATGTTAATTCTTTGGATAAATAAGTACTTACCAAACCTGCACACCCACAAGTCCTTGCTTGAGCCGTTCCATATCCGTTTGCGCCCAGGTGGGCCGCACCCACATCGACTTGTGATCAAGGTCGTGGCTGAGGTGTACCAGCTCCAGACTGCTGTGCGCATACTTGCGCACGTTCCAGGCAAAGTTGTTGTGCCCATCGACGAGCGGAACTTCGCGCAGGATGCGCCTAACGATGCGGAGTCTTTGGGCGTGAGAGTTGCGGCTGGGCGACATAAAGAAGTGTTGGTAGGCGAGTGTGGCGGCTATAGCCAGCAGGCAGATGGCGCTCACGAGAGTCAGAGCCACCAGCCAGGAACCTCGTCGCGACTTGTGGGCTGCACCTGAGCCGTTTCTTGTCTTACGGCCGTTCTTCGCCTTCGCCTTGGAGGAGGAGCCGGCTGTTGTCGCTGCTTCCGCTGCCAGAGAGGTGGGCGATTTGCTGTCGAGAGCGATCCCAGCGATATCGCTGCCAACAACTACTCCGGCTGTCATCGCACTGCCAAAGACCTTCGATTTCTGGATGCTGGCAATTTCGCCACCGGAATCGCTGTTGGAGATCGAGTTCTGGCGCGAGAGTGTTCGGCGTATGTTCGAGTGCTCCGTCACGTCTGGCAGTCCGCCAAACCCGGTTGTCTGCAATAAAAGCGAATAGGCAAAAGGGTCGTGGGTTATTCGACTGCTTTTTATTGGACCTACTACCTGGCAGCATAAGGCGCTGCCTCTCATCTCCCATCCCCCGTTCCCGTTCCCGTTCCCGTCTAGCCCATGCCAGCGTCTGCTCCGAACTTGCTTCATTAAAAGTACGTCAAAGTTTCCTCGTTGATTTTACGTTCTAATTAAAACTGTAGCGAACTTTGAACTTTTTGTAATATTCATAGCTGCCATGAAACATCAACAAGGCTCAATCTGAAACTTTTTAATGAACCAAGTGACCAAATCAAAATCAATGCATCCAGAGCATTCAATCTGATACGGCCAGACGCCGCCTGTTAGGCAAATCTTGACTCAAACATCATTTGACTTCAGCAATAATTCATATGTGGCTCGCATTAATTTATTCAATCACCCAAAGGGCCAAACTTTGTCTGCCCAAAGTTTGTCATTCAGTTGGCAACAGACTGTCAATGCTTTGACTATCATGTCACTATGAAGGAATTATGTGAAGAATTGGGCTTTTGTCGTAACTATAATTATCTCTTATACACTTAATGAAATAGACGCTGTATACGTGCATGGAATGTATTCATTTTCATAAGTGTATCAAATGCATTTACATAATCCCTACATATTTATTTAGCTTCGCATTAATGTCAGATTAACCATATCCATGCAGTTTCATTGGTTCTTTTTATATATTTATTTATTAATTTTTTAAATCTCTTGTTCATTTGCATCTGCATCTAATTAGTTACACCTGAACACAGCCGAACTTAGCAACAAATTTGATAACAAAACTTTGCTTTTTGATATCTTTATGGATCACAAATTTTCTCATTTAATTTATTTATTTTCTCCGCTCACCTCATTTACCTCTAACAACAAATAGCTAAAGCATCCCATTTATGAAAATTTAAATACATTGTTGTTAATATGCAGCTAAGGTAAATTGCACAATAAAATCCTTTTTTTAATCTTTGGTCTCTCGTTAACCTCGTTTCACTCACTTTAACTGCTTTGAGTTCGTTGGTCTGGATTTACGTACAAAAGCTCTTTTGAGCTCATGATTAATGCATGCAGGGTATTTAAAAATGATGAAAGTGGGCAAACATTCCAGTTATTGGCCAGTGGAAAACTTAATTAATAAAAAAATAAATGTTTTCCACGCCCAGCCGAACGCCTGATACATTTGAAACTATTTTTAATTATGAGTTGCGCCTGCATCCGACGGCGAAATTAACTTTTATTAATACTGGCGAAACTTTCGACATTGCATTGAAAGTAATAACAAGACGGAATTTGGTTGTGTGAGTTCTTGCCCAACTGCAGGATACTCAGTACTATGCTATGTTATTCATAAGAGAGCTAAATTTACTCAAATATAAATGCTTTATAAATTAGAGAGAAATTTCTATAGTTTATATTTTAATTAACACATTTCTTTTCATTAAATATCAGCCTAAATTAACTTGAGTAAAATCATAAAATGTTGCTCGAAAAAAGGGTAACATGGAAATGAGTCTGGCCCAAGTTTCGTCGAAAAGAAGGAAAAAAATTATCTCAATTTTTAATAAAAATGCAAATATTTTTCATGCTTCGCATTGCAACGATGGATTGCATACTCTGAATTTCTCCCTGCTTTCTCATTAAAATGAAATTCAAAAGAAGTGATGTTCTGTTTTAAATAGTTTCTTGTTATGCGGAGAACTTAGATGAGCAACTGAATTCTTTACATATTTTTATTTAATTAGCATTTTTGAGACTGTTGCAGGGTATTGAGGATGCAATTATTGCTGCATTCTTCTTTATTTTTATCATGGTGCATCATTATACGCTTTCACAATTTTAATGGAGTCTATAGATGTTCGACGAATGTACCTTTCGGGGTCAGGACTAGACGAACTTTATATACTCCTACAGCAAACGGGAATCGCAATTTCACTTGTCAGTGACTTTCAATATTACAATTATATTTTTGATGTCTCTTTATACTGTCAGCGAGTATTGCACAGTCAGTACGAAGCGCTTGCCTAATTTACCCTACTGTACGAATTTCGTGCCGTGTGCCAATGCGAAAGTTTTCCGTTGTCGGCGCAACCACGAATTTTCATCTGGAACTGAGAGAATGGCGCAAGAGCGGAGGGAAATCGTCCGTTAACCGGAAAGCAGCTTTAGCCACATTTCGCACTGAATACCCCTGTGAGGCGGAGGCGTTGGCGTTGTTTAAAAATGTGTGGGCGGTGGCTGGCAACGGTACCACAGCAGGTGGCAGTATTTGGGGCATGTTCGACAGTTTGCCTGAACTTTGCTGTGGTTGAGCTCTGTCGGACTTATAATTATTTATAATTAGTTCAATTGGAGTTTGAAGTAATGTTACCAAAACCCTTCAGAAAGTATATACAGGCTCTAATTCGAGTGATTGAACGGGAACGTTCCGTATAACTTAGTAAGCTGAATCGAGTAAACAAAATTACATGTTCAACGGATTTATAGAAAAGTTTCATTTGCAGTATATGAAATCAACATGCTGAAGAATCAAGAAGACTCGGACGATTGCTCCGATATACCCATTGCCCAACGCCCACAATCGGATGTGGACACGGATATAGAGTCTGGCGATGAAACGAACGACCTTTTGGACCTGCCACAAATAAGCATAGATCTCTTCAATATAATCAGAACTATCGACATCGACAGGGAAGTTTCTGCTGAGACTTGGGCAATCATAGAGGCCCTCATGGACCAGTAAGCAGCTCAAGAGGACGCGAGTCTTAGCTGCTTGGTGCAAGAGATTAGATCGACGGGAACTTTTAACGCATGGCGATTGGAATTAAATTAATTTATATTATTTTTAAACACTTGTAAATTTGTGAATCTTGAGATTCTATTCCGAGTATAATTAGATATAATGTCATTTTAATAATGAATGTAACGAATGTATGAACCCCTGAGATAAAACATACATATACATACATAAATATATAGACATTAAATTATAAAACAATAAAATTTTAAAATTTAATTTTTTATAAAAACTTAACTTTGCGTGACTTTGTCTTCAGCTGCAAATGGGACTGATTAATCAGTAAGTGCTGCCTCAAACAATATTTTATGCGGATGATTATTTTTATTACTCGCCAGTAGCTCTCAATGAGCATTCAACAATCACATTTTGAATAATGCTAAAGAGCAGAGAAACCCCCACTGTCACGTAATGTGCATGACTAAAATACGCAATTTCAGAAGAACTGTGTGAAAAAAAAAAAAAAACAAATGAGAATGTTGAAGTACGATGCGGCTATGTAATACTCGTTTAAGGCTTAAAAATAGTAAAAATTTTTAAAGATGAATTTGCAGGTTTTATAAGCTAATGCATGGATCATACAATTGATATATGTATTTACGTACAAAGAGGAATCACCATTCACTTGCAAGATGGTTTCCTTTACGAAAAGATGGACGCACATTGCACATAACTAATATACTCTTTTTCAGTTCGTTTACGAGCATAATCAACAGAGCTGAGCGACAGGCGGTATTCACATGCCACAAAAGACGGCTGGCAAAAGGGGAGCATCAGAACCGGAGCAGCGAAACAGGAATAGGAACAAGGACAACAACAAATGGCAGCTGTAACAAGTAAAGCAAAGAATAAACTAAAAAAAAAAAAAACAGAGCGGAAAGCTTTTTAGTTTCCCGTTGTATTTTCTTTCGACTCTTGTTTTAGATGCACTTCTTTTCAGAAAACAATTTTGTAGTCCCTGTCTACTGCTGCTGGGCAACTACATACTTATTTACATATTTAAAGCAGTTCGTCCCAAAGGACGCGCCGTATTCTGAATGCAAATAATTTGAAAATAGCTAGCCTAATTGAGCCAAAATACGTATTTATATCATCAAAATTGCCATTTAATAGGTTCCCTGTACTCTTTACATTTATAAGAACAAAATTTGTAATCTCCAGTTGATGGGCTACCAAAGTTTAGTTTACTGAATAAAAATGAATCAATCTTAGAGACAGGAGGGAAAAGCAATAGTATTTGCATGGGAAAATTGAGCTTACAGAAAGCAAGAAAAATCTTTAAGATGTTCAAGGAGAAATGTTTTTCATCTGGACAAAAAATATAAATAACAGAATTTGTGTTATATTTTTAAATTTATATACTATCTGGCTGATAAACACCTTTATTTCCTACAATATATATATATTTTTAAATATTAAAGTATTTTAAAAAAAATTAAAGGAAAAGTTTAAAGTTTAAAGTTTATTGACCAATTGTTCTAATGAAAATCAAATAATTATCTTTAGTTCGAAATTTGAATCTCCCCGACTGGTATATATATATCTGAGAAAGCTGACATAGCTTTTTATTCTAGCTTACACAGAGCACAGAGTAATGCTAACCCAGCGGCTGGAGCACGTTTAGTTAAACTAAAATAAGATCAGACATAAAGTAAAGGAGGAGAAACACGGATTATTCCAAAGTTTTTAAGATTTTCGTCCACAGTGCAGTGTATATATGTGTATAATCTAGAGCACTTTATCTCAACTGAAGCGCAGTCAGTCTCAACTGAAAATATTATGAAGTTAATACAACGGAAGGAACAGTTTCTGAAAAATGATTCTGATAAATGTGTTCGTAAACAGGGAAACCTGATTTGTTTCAAACTTTGGTGATTTTCCTCCATTGTGGTCCATTCTTTGACGCTTGGCCATTACGATTTCCATGGAGCCCTGTGGCGCTGGGCGACGCTGGAGGGATGGAGGGGTAGTTGGAGTTGTGAACATTTTCCATTGCCATTGCTGTTTTGCCGGTTGCGGTTCATGTCAACGTCGGCAAGTTTTTAGTTTTTCAAATGTCGTTGGGGCTTTTCACGCTGATGGACATCAGCAGCAATAAGGACAACACCCCTTCGCACCGTACACAATGTTTTTCCCTCTTCTTTTTTTTTTTGTATTTCTCTATTTCTCGGTTGTACACCCGCTAGCCGCAATGTTGTTGCTGTGTTATATTTGCCATTCCGTTCTAGTCCCAGTCTCAAATGGACAGCAGGAGGACAAGAAGCAGCTGCTTCCAGCAGAGGCCATTGCTGCTCTGGGACTTGGTGTTTTGTTTGCCTCAGAGTTTGTCTGTTTGTACGTTTGCGTGTCTGTCTATTTGCCTCTGAGTTATCTGGGCGATGACCGGCGATTGTCTAGACCCTACCCAACCCCACCGACTGGCTCTCTATTTGGCTGGTTGGCTGTGTGGGTGTGAATGTGCGCTTAGGTTGCTATTTGTATTGGTAGTTAAGGAATTGCACCTCTTTAAGTGTTCATTAAACAATTGAAAGTTTTTAATCGCCTTCTTTGTACAGATCAGCTCCGCAGAGTCGACTCACACTCAACCCATAAGTATGCGAATGAAGTCTCAATTAAATGTCAAAGTTGGCTAAACTTGTGTGTTTTGTGTTTATCGCCGGCTGCTGCACATAGTTTGAATGCTTGACTTAACTTCAACTTATTATTTATAGCTTAAGCTGTGTAACAAGTTGCAAAATAAATAAATTCCTGTTCCGAAGAGAAGATCTCAATTTATACTTCACTCGTCTATTGGTAGCTTTATTTGTAGTTCTCCGTTGCATGTTGCATGTTGTGATTGCATTGCATTTTGTGTATGGCGCTGAAGTCGCAAAGTTTATTGATTGTATTCTGGAGCGCGGTTGCCGCTGATAATGACCCATGATTATATAGTATTCCATCATGTGAGTCCCCAGCGTAAGTTGAACTGGCAACAGCTTTCGCCTCGAATAAAGTATAGCTTAGCGTGAGCTGACTCGAGCACTGATGGGGAAAAGAAAAACAAGAATATGCTAGTCAATCTCGACAGCTTTGTTCTGCTGGCACACACACGCACGCAGCCATCAATCAATGAGCGGTCGAGAGAACGCAAACTCAATTCTAAATTCCATTTACCAAGTAAATGTGCATAACCGAAAGTAAATTGAATAGGATCGAGAGCAGCAGCTTGGCAAATCGAACGCAGGAGATAGAAGCTCCACTCCAAATTGTTGGGCAGCACGGCGAATTTGCAGTGTAAACACTTAAATGGACCGCATCCCAAGCCATACACAAATCAGAAAACTGAGAAATGTAGTCAATCAGGATTACGGCTGGCAGTCAGCCAGTCAGCGTGAAGTGGGTGGGCTTTGCTTTTATAGTTTTCAACTCTTTCCATGTTAAATAAAGAGGCAAACGACTTTCATTCGCCACACCGAAGACTGAATATTCAAGTATACTTAAAAGCGAATAGTAGTGAAAATAGTAGTAGATTTATGTATCTCAGATAACATGAAGTTCGCATATTGCCATGCTCAGCATAATTATTCCTGTTATGTGAGTCGAAATACACGTCCATCAGTTGTCTATCTGGTGATGGATAAGTACATATTCATCACTATTTGAGGCAGAACTGCTAATGTCAGTTTTTGGCTTTCTTTGCTGTAATATAATTCCATCGAAAGATCAAATATCGTTTTTATTTACAAAATTATTTTCATTTTCAAATGTGATCAAGCTTAAACATGGTATTGACAGAATTTACGCCCATCCTTATGAGAAACGCTTGTGAATTGCGCTAAAATTGTATGGCAATAGCCATATGCCATTATACAACTATTTTAAATAGAAGACGTCGCTCTTTGTAGCGATAATCAGGTTAGAAAAGATCGCTGAAGCCCGTTTATCTGGTCTTTCGAGCCGTTCTGAGTACCCAGCATCATGATGATGGTGTTGCATCGGTGGCAAGATACTCGGAGAAAGAGAGTAGTTCAGCATTAAGCGATGAAGCTCATATATATATATATATATATATATATATATATATATATATATATATATATGTGTGTGTGTGTGTGTATGTTAGATATATATGATGTTCTCCCCAAACAAGAAACTATGGCGATTGCGGAAAACGAGCCACTGAGGAAAAGTTTTGATGAAACTCATTGAAGCGGTAAAAAGCAGCGAGAAGCCAGCAACGAAAAGAAAATCTCCCTGAACTGCGGAACAGAGCGGAACGGAACGGAACGGACAGATTGGACAGGTCGACGGAACGGACAAGCTGCAAGCGTGGCAATAATGACTATATTTATGGGTTTGGCAGAACGCATAAAACGCAGGTTCCGGCAGCCAAACAAGCGCTGGAAGCGCTGCAAATGCAGGCGAAAGAAAAGTGGATAAAAGTTCGAGCTGGACTGGCAACTTGCGACTGAACGACACTTGCAACATTTAATTTATTATGCAAATGTGAACAAATGGCCCGAATGGTCATAGATGACAGCCAGCGTCGCGGCGTGAGTAATGGCAAGCGAGGACAATTTGCCGTCGCCTTGCGCCAAAGCGATTCATTTGTATACTTTACAGATTTGCTTTTCATTCAGTCGGATGTCCACTGCTGGAGCTGCTGCTGAACCGAAGCAAAGTAGGAGCTTTGTGCAGATAACACACATGGCACGCTTACGAGAATTTAAGATGCAAACGCCAAACAAATTGAGTTACATGCAGATAATCGTTTATCAGATCCCTACACAATGTGTCCACGCAAATGTTTTCTGATTTGCGGACATTTGTCATGGCAAAGCAGCTTCTGGGAATCGAGCAAGGCGAATGCTGCATTTGAATAGGGCTTTGAGTGCGACTGGATGCAGAAAATGGCTCAGCAATGAATTTGTGTAAAGAAAAATAAATAAAATAAAATAAGTAAAGTAAACAAATAATGTTTGAGAACACATAAAAATCATTTTAGGTTTTTATTGCTTAGCAAAATATATTGAGATAATTTTATTAGTAAACCAAGATGAGCTCATGCAGAAGCTTTTTTCATAAGTGAATAAAGAAAATAAATTTAATTGAGAAAATAAATATAAAGATAGATATATATGTAAAATAAATAAATAAATAAGTAAAATAAATAAATAACTAGGACAGCAGCTTGCTTTCTTCTCTAAATGAACAAATGACACAATTATTTTTGGGTAATAAAAACCAATTACTCGAGACGAAATGAATAATCAATTTCGAGCAAGTAAGAAAAATAAAATGTGAAGAAAGGTAAACAGAATTCAAAATAATATATTTAAATTGAAAGATTTCCGAAAAGTAGATAATAGAAATCAAATATCGCACATGCCAAACAGACCGACTAGAAATTTTTGAACTACGTTTATAATCTTCGATACATAACTAAGCTAAGGTCGTTCACCTTGGCTACCATCTCGCCTCGTAAAACGTTACAAGGTAAGAAGCACCGACTACAAAGTTATCATTTAAAGATGTCATTTAAGCAAATGGCGGGAGATATCTTAAATGGCCAAATCCGCATTGACGCATAAACGTATAAAGTGTTTTATATGTCTCCGTCTTCGAGTGGCTGGCACATTGTTGCGGCGCTGATTTAAATCGTGGCACGAATCAAATGCGCGTCAATAATCGTAAATGCGTACCCATCGCAATGGCCAAACAAACAGCTCATGAATGCCAATTAGACAGGCGGCTTAGCAGCTGTCAGTGGCAGATAAAGGGGCCAGCGACATGGGACAAGGGACATGGCTCGTGAAAGTCACAGACACGCACCTGGTAATCCATGTAGTTGTCGAAATGCATGTAGGATCCGCCACCTACGCCGCCCGGCACGGGCAGCGGCATGGGCAGCCCGTTGGTGTCCAACTCGACGGCGGGCGGCGGCGGTGGCGACGGCGGCAGATTGTCACCTTTGAAGGAGACGCGCTTGGTGTGTCCCTCGGGTCGTCGGTTGCGGCCCAGGGTGCCCGCAAATCGGCCAGCGTGCATTGCGCCGCCGGCTGCCAGAGTTCCCATCATGTAGGAGAGCGAGCCACAGCCGACGACAGCATCCTGGTGCTGCTGCTGCTGCTGGTGGGCTGCCGCCGACTGTAGACCGCAGCCGCCGAAGCGAAAGTGTGGCATGCAGGTTGTGGTAACGCTCCCTGCACCACACTCACTGCCCTCGAAGTCGCTCTCCACATCCGTCACAAAGGCGGCCGGCTGAAAGCTGCGAGGCAGCGTCGCCGCCGACGACGCAGCCAACGCTGACGCCGCAGTCGACGTTGGCGGTGTGCGGCTTAGTGTGCCCGTGCAAAGAATGTTAACAGGCTGTGGATGCTGTTGCAGCTGGATGCTGTGTGGATACTGTTCGCTGCCGCCTTGTAAGAGCGCCAATTCGCCGCCAACTCCTGCGCTGCCCGCTGCCGCTCCCGCTCCCTCCACGCCAGCGGCGATAATGTGAGTGGGCTGCAACTGATAATAATGCTCGACGCCGCCCTGCGGTTGTGCTGCACCGGCTCCTCCTGCTCCTGGCGCCAGCAGCGCTGTCGGTATGACCATTATGGGCAGCATTGTTGGCGCCGCTGTTGCCGGCGGCGTGTTGGTGCCGCACGGCTGCAACAGCTCCATTTGGCACATCTCCTCGTAGCTGAGTGGTCGCAGGTGCTCCATCGCTGTCTGTTGTAGGCGTGACCGTAGCCGGTAAATATTTTGAGTAAAGGAAACTTCCACTTGACTCCGCTGCCCCAATCTGACTTTCACCGAATTTTCACCTAGACGATGACGGGCACAGACAGAAGCACGCACATTTCTATGTCTATATGTATGTATTCACTAGCAACGCCGCCGACGACGACGACTCAGTCAGGCTCTGCACAAGATGCGGGGGTGCGGATTCAAAAAGATTTCGCGCGCGTACCTTTAAGACGATTCTCACATGGCGCCTTCACTCGTGCGCTTGGCCCAACTTTATCTCGCGACAGTCCTGCAGCAACTAAAACAGAAGCTCTTCGACAGCTCTCAGAACATTCAATTCGCCGCCGCCATTTTGTGCAGTCCTCGCGCATGCGTCGAGCACATCAAGCGAGTACTGAACACTCGCCACCCTCCCCTCACTCTCACCCTCGCCGTCGGCAGTTGGCGTTTTGTTTTGGTTCCGATTTGCGGGCCGTGGCGGGCCCATTGTGGGGAGCCTCCCGTTCCGCTATGGGGCGCTGTTAGTTTTTTTTTGTCGTTTTCTTGCCGCGGCGAGGGAAATCAAAATACTTGAAGCTGCAGCTACCAGACCTGAATGCTAGATTTTATTTGCCGCGTCGCGAAATTCGTATCAAGGGAATGCCACAGCCAGTGGTAGCAGTAGCAGCTGCATCTGCTGCGGGCAGCTGCAAAACCAACTGTTGGCCTAGCTGCGCCCACTCTATCGATGGCCAGCTGAATGGCTTCTAATTGCAAAAGTCAATGGGAGGCAAAAAATAAATGAACTAATGGTGTTTTAATTAAGTGCGCGAGCTCATGCTTTTCAGCTTTTTTCTGTCAAACTCATTTTTTATATATTTGTTTAAAGGGTTTGACTTAAAATTTTGTTACTTGGCTTTATTTGCTTACAGAAATTTGCGTTCTAATTTGAATGAACTCCTTGTGACGAAGCTCGATTCCTAAATCATAAATATTGTATATTTTCGAATAAAACTTTTGGATGTTAGCCGACAGAATTGCTTCTTACGAATAAAAAAAATATATATATATATATATATATATGAGTCTGAAATCGGGTAAAGAACAACCGAGCTAGAGTCATGCAAATAACTAAATAACTAATAATAAATAACTAATAAGGCCCTAAAACCACACGAAGAATATAAATACAAATATGCTATTATTTACGGAATCAAAATGATTGCTAAAATGTATGCCATCTCATAATCGGACTCCAGACTGTCATAGTTAAAAAATAGTCAATTACACTAAACCAGATTTCTGCTTGGCGTTACGGATCACTTAATCATTTAATTTATTAAAACTGATCAACATATAATAAACTTGATTCACTGAAATGTTGCATTTTTAATTTGCGAAAAATGGTTGAATAAGCTCGAATCATTGACCCGAGCACATATGTCGTTAGTATTATACAATAATAATCAAATTAAATAATTGAGTATTTTTTAATAAATAAATTTACAAATATGAACAGAGTTATGGTTGATTAATTGTACTTCAACTTCAGTGAAAAAAACTAATAAAAAAAATATTCCATTCATACTCTTTTGCGAAATAAGAGGGCTATATTGGGTTTGAGACAGTTCGTGGTTATTACTGTCAACCTGTTTTTAACTTTACTACCAATGCATAAGACACAAATAAAGCTAGCCCATTGGAAGTCGAAAAATGATTATACTTTAGTTGACGTTATTTACTGTTGTTATGTATCATTTGCTTATGTAAATCGGAAATATTAAATGTATAATAAATTACTCTGTTTTTGATCCCTTAACAAGTTCATATTCACATTTACATTTATAGACACTTTCACTATAATATCCTTTTTTCTGGTCCTCATTCGCTCGACTATAGAAAAAATCGTTCTAATTTCACATCAGCCGCAGCATGAACCGTCGAAATATAATTGTTATCATTTTTATTAGACAAGCGAACAGTAAACTGTTTCAAACTACTCCAGCTTAGCATGTTTTTTCCACAATCTTTTTTATCTGTTCATTTAAAACCATTTTTGGTCTCCAATGAAGACACAGACGCTGTGCTCGCAGTGCGCCGCGGCATTCGCTTCATTTATGAGGAGAACGTAAAAAGCACAGTTGGAAATGTCTTTTGCAGATTTTAGGCTGAATCGCTTTGTTTTTTCATTGTTGCTCATTTTTTATATTACTGTAACCGCTGGCAGCGCCATCGCCATCGCCGTCGTCATTCGGCCGCGGCGCCTCCTGCGCCGTCTCCTGCGTCTCGTTTACATTTGTTTCGCAGTATTATCCTGGTTAACCAGCCCGCTTTGTTGGAGCGCGTCCTCTACCTGCTTTCCCGTTCTGTTTCGCCAGGGGTAGCCCAACTCGACTTTTTGTAATTACAAAAGCGCGAAGCGGGGTGGCGGGAAAGCGGCTTAAAAATCAGCGTGTTTGGGTTTTGTGGTGCTCGTTAAAATTTGTTGCTCCCATTTCGATTGTTCGCCCCGCCGCTGTTCTTGTTGTTGCCACTGTTTTTGGCATCACAGCCGGCGGGTTTAGTGCTTTTTCATATCCCAGAGGCGGCGACGGCAACGGCAGATTTAACGCAATATTGAAGTTAAGAAGTATTTTGCTTAAATGTGCGAGGCGGACTTCGGAGCAACCCGGAGCAGTGCGAGACTCGCTTTGCAGTAATTTAACGTGATTGGTGGTGCCACTAGAAGCGCACTTTAATGCACATTCAATTTTCCGGTTAAAAGTTTCCAATTAAAAGTTTTGAATCATTTGCCAACTTGGGCCACTTAGGGCTCCCTCCCTGTCATGTTAGGAGCACAAACAGTGATGCCTGAAAGTATGCAGCAGAATTGTATACATTTTCGCAAACATTTTGCTGGCTGTAGTAGGATCATTTAACGGCTGGTTAACCACTCAAACAGTCGAAAAACGGGCAGCGTATATAATTTGAGTGCTGCAAACTGGACGGCATCAAGTGGAAGCGTTTAACTGAAAAATTTCAGCTGTCAGAAGAACGACAGCCCAAAATAAATTATTCCACAACGACAAACATGCTCGATTACATTTTGCTTTCGACATGGTCTATCAGACAATGCCTTCGGTATGATATCTCATAGCCAAGTGAACGCCGACGCAGCTGAGTAAATATTTAAGTTAGACGATGAGACAAATTCGATTTATGATAATATATTACAAACTAGAAATGCTATCAATACACATATCGAAGATGCTTTTACTAGCAATATTCTATTCCGAGAAGAGCTTCAATTGTGAAAAATACTTAATCATTTCACGGTTGCGTTCTGTTTCAAGTAGGGCATAAGCAACCCACAGTAGGCAGTCCCTTTGATAAATTGATTGACCTTCAAGTCTAAGGCTCCGTGAACAAGATAAATAGATCAGATCATTAATAGCCCTCTAATCCTGACTAATTAATAAATAGTTCCACGAAAAATCTCAACAATGTTCTCTTTCCCTTTTCAATGAAAAAGTTCGGGTCTGCTGCCAGCCATTAGCTAAGCAGCTGTCCTTTGTGTCCTTTGCGAAAAGCAGCAAAGCTAAAACCAAAGCAGAACAGTTCAATAGTTCAATCATTCAGTCACTGATTACTGAAAGCTAGAGAAGAGAAAAAACAACTCGAATTCCTCTTTGTTAGCTGCAGGTGTCCATTTGACTGGAGAATACAAACTCTGATGGATTTCCCTTCAAATTGGCAGCTTGAATTAGAAGCAGACGCAGCATGGAAGACATAATTATCTCTATTGAGATAAACAATCAGTAAACGTATGTAACTAATATTTTTTGTTTGCACACCGAGAAGAAGACATCAGCTATAATTGAAGACAATTGTGGTGTGTGCTTCGGGTATTTAATGACCCTTTGTCCAAAGGGTTGCGGTTATTTGATCTCATTGGCCTTTAAATTATCTGTATGACATCGTCCCCAAGCAGCAGCAGCAGCTGAACCTAATGACGCTGTGGCTGATTTAAATGCATTAAAAGGTAAGCACAACCACGGACACGTTTTCTCATTTAAGACACATTAACCACACACACAAACACACTCGCACCACAACAGACACACGCATGGAGGACCTAAACCGCACACACGTTCCAGACCTGACACGGCTGAGCTTTGCGTTTTCCTCAAAAAACTTTACCCGTCCGTCTGTCCACACGCCTGCTGAGCTTTTAAATTAAATCACAAAATACAGATAGAGTCGGTAAGGCAACCGGAGCGACGACTAAACCAAATAAATGAACCCTTTTGGGCATACTCCACGGATGTCCTTGCGCGCGTCCTTCTTACTTAAGGCAGATAAAAGGCAGGCAGCCAAGCCTGCAAGCCGGCAAGCCGGCAAGCTGCACAGGACAGGAAGTCAACTTGCCAGCCGGACGATGGCGATGGCGATGACAGCGACGCCTCGTGTTTTGCTTGGCAATTCGGTTGCCAGGGCAGCCAGAAAGGATAATGGCATAAAATCTAGCAAAATGAAAAGAAAGCGGCAAATCATGTTAAGAGATTTAAATTGGATTAGGCGACGTGTGTGTATGTGCCTGTGTGTGGTCGTGTACGGGTGTGAACTCGCGCTAGCCCTGAAAACCTCTTGCACTGCGGACGACGACGACGACTAGAGTCGACTATCGTCCGCTCGCCTCACTCGGCTCTTCTCGTCTTGACATCAATTTCGTCACTTGATGTTTTTACATTTTGTATGCGGCTGTCATGTTTTCGCTTCTATTTTATTTCGTCTTGTTCTGTTTTGTTTTGTATGCTTGACACAATTCCTCGTCAAGAGCACACGGCTCAAGTGCCCTCGCTCAAGTGTTCGATGGCATTCATCCTATCTGCTCTTTAACAGCCGTCACACCGTAACGCCATGTGCTTAAACGGCTGCTCCACATCGACGACACCAAAGTCGCTTTGGCTTTTCGAATTATCTGGCTAGACCGAGTTTGACTTTGTCGCTACCAATGCGCTCGAGATTACAGTTAAATAATATTGAATAATACTCATAAGAGGTAAACAAAAATTGTAAATTGAAAAAAAAAATAAATAAATAAAAACAAACATAAATAAATAAATAAATTTAAATTATTTTTCACATTGACAACTACTAATTAAATAATCATGAATAAATATTGTGAATGCTTGCTAAGCCATGCTGAATTTTATTTACGATATGTGACCCATGTTTAATTTATGTCAGGGACCCAGTTTAAATGGGTCAAAGTTTGTTTTCCCATACTATTGGATTGGATGGTTTTCATACAATTTATTCATATACAGATTTTTAACATGTCTCCAATAGAGTAAAATCACCTAAAGGTATTATATAGTAATAAGTAATTGTAAGTAATAAAAGTGGCATTTTAAGTCGCTTTTTGTGCGCTCTCAGCAGCGGAGCAAATGAAGAATAAATTGGCATTGTAATGTTAAGAACAAAAGCGAGCAGTTGTACTTTATGTTGGTGTCTCCGCGAACGAAGAAGCCACAAGTTACAAAATGGATATTTTTGGCCTGATATATCTTCTACACTTCAAATCAAAAGGTCAAAAGTCCAGAAAGTATTACATAGTATAAAATTTCTTTGGTCAATCTGTCGAGCTCTTAACTTGTAATCGAGGAATGTCTATTCGAAATGTGAACCTGAAGGTTTATTAACAGCTTAGAGAGGTAAACTTATAGAACTTATTAATTAATTAATCACATCTTATAGCGAGATCTATACGTTGATTTACATCTCATAGGTACAACAGTTGGTGATCCTTAGCATACAGACAAACCTAATAGTTACAAGAGTACAGTACTTTCTACAGCAACTTTTTTCGTCTTTATTTAATATTTAAGTATTTTTCAGCTAAATGGAAAGTATTTGGTATTAAAATTAAAATTCATAAATTTTGTGAGGCTTGGAAGACTTATTGCGAATAGAGGTGCGCACTCTCTTATTTAATGTTTCTCAATGTCAGTCAAGTTATCCAATAAATATAGATGTTGGAGCACGTCCAATACACAAAGTCAAAGTTCAATTTTAAGAAAAAGTGTGTGTAATAGGTTTATGTTGTGTTTGGTTTTGGGCTACTCTGGCTGCTACATACATTGTATGTTTCCAAAGCTCTGGCGTCGGCCTTCGTAGTCGGCGGCTCTCGCTTTTTTGCGTACTTTACTCTGGAGATGAAAACATCATAGCCCAAGCTAACGGCATTGTCATATAAAACTCGATATTTTGGTGCGACGAGAAAAAAGTTGATCATCTGAGCGATTGGCCAGACGATCCATTCAGCTTTGTAAAGCGTCCATGCCTTATCATGGATCTCTTCTCGCACCTCCTCCCAGGTATTGTCTTCCAATAGGCCCATGGTTAGAAAAAAAATACCGATATAGAATGGCGAGCAAATGATTTGATCCAAAATTATTTTGCGGACAACCGTACTGAAACTGCGCTTGGGATAGTAGTAGTCCAGATAGTGGTACCAATAATGGCAGACAATGCCCACAGTGAAGCCAGAGAGGCCCATACGTAAGGTGCGTGTGCGATCCCAGCCATGAATCTGGCCCATATGTCGCTCGTATGATTGCTCCAATGTGTCGCCCAGCATACTCAAACCAACCGAGATACCAAGGTTCGTAAGAAGTAGGTATTTCTTACTGAAGGCAGTACTGTGCCAGCGGCGGAGTGTTTTATGCACGTTCCTATACCGATATCGCATTAGTGTTCTGTTGGCGAGGGAGGTGGGCAGAAGCCCGTTCAGACGACATTAACAGATTAAATTTAACAAGAATGTTTCGAACAGAACTGACATTTTGATATTGCTTTTATTATGTTGACAATTGAGTCTCAGCCGAAAGCGACTACAGACCAGATTTTACAATTTACGCAAGGATGAATTGTTTTAGGAAAACTTACAGAAATTTTTTGTAGAAGTAGACAATAAGAGAAACTCCAATATATCTCTTTATCAAACATTATTTTTGTTTCTAAATTAAAATAACAAATAAATTTAAAAAATTTGTTTTTTTTTTACAGGATATAAAAAAATTGTACCAAAATCCATTAAGTAGCATTTGCATCCCACCAAAAGCTAACTTTAATTTAAGTTCCAGTTAAGAAACGTTTTACATGTATATAAACTCTATGATCCAAAACGAGGGTAAGAAAAGACGATTTAAGGGCATTTAACTTAAAAAAATAAACAAAAATTGCAAAAACAAATTGACAAGAAAATCAATTTAACGCCATCAAAGCAAATGAGTTTTACCAGGATTCAACAAAGCTCGGTCGAGCGACAAAAATGGCATAGCAAAGGGGTATATATGGCTTGCCTGTGGGTCCTTGTTGTTGAGGGCTTAGTTTCGCCTGGGGTGCTATAGGGCAAACAGGCTTATTGGTGGGCTTTTGAATAATACAGTATTTTGCACATGTTGCGCCGCTTCCACTTCCACTTCCACTGGCTGCCCCACAATTCTTTGGTTTCGCGGAGTGGGGAGTCGGAAGAGAGCTGTTTTTGCGTGTCGTTGAGTTGATTTCGGCAAATCATTTGCACACGATTCCCAATACTTTTGACAGTCGCAGGAATCGCAGCCCTTTGCCCCCGGGGAAATCATCGTTCATACATATGGATGCTCCCGTACGCTCGACCGCACGAGCCATGGACCGAGCTACTGAATTGAAAAATATTTACGGCATTCAACATTTTACGCTAAAATCCAATTTTATTTTTATATTTCGTCGAAAATCCGCCATAAAATGTACCCACACACACATACAGACACACACACCCACAGAGAGTCGTGACCCGTTTGTCAGGCATTCCGTTCCGTTCCTTCCGTCCCGTTCTCAGACCCTATTCTCTCTATCCTTGTTCCCGCCAATTGAATAGCAGGCGCCGTAAATTCGGCTTTGCATTTTATTTGCATTTGGCGGAGCAGATGAGCTTTAGTTTTCCCCAGACTCCTCGACTAGCCGGGGTGAAAGAAGCCTTCAACCTTCTATTTTAATAGCCTGGCAAAGCGACAAATATATTTATTTTCCTCCATTATTATTGTCGCTATTTGCCAAATTTGTGAGGTGTGCCATTGTAGGCACTCGTTTTAATTATTAAACACATTTTCACGCGTCTCTGCCAATATTTTAAAATCATGTGTGGCATAGATATTTAGGAGAGCCAGCTAAATTATGCAATTATAAATAAAAATACCATAAATTGAAATAGGGAATGAATATAAATAAATGAAATATGCATGGAAAGTTTATGTCGTTCGACAGTATTGTTTAGTTTGGTATTATTCAGGAGCAAGTTGCTGCTGTGCATACACTGTTTATTATCAATTTGCATACGTGCCTTATATTAAGTGTTGCATTGTTACATTGTTCGAAAACAATGAATTTAAATAGTTAAAGTTTCTTTGTTCAGTCTCGAGTCTGCAGCGACAACAACTAAGCGGCCACAACAAACTGGATACTAGCCAGTTCCACAGAGCGTAACTCTACACACTTTTCACTTTAGAAACACGGATGAAATATACCCTAGACAAATTATAGTTATGTAAAAATATATGTATTTATATATAGATTTGTACATATATATCTAATTAAGAATCCCCTGGGTAATTCGATTGCAAATTTAAATTTAAGAACTTTATAAATGTATACGAATTTAACCGAATTTAACTTTATAAATGTATACGAAGTTAACTGTGAATTTGAGAGTTCGGTTAATTGTTCAATATATGTTTTTTAATACTTATATTCAATTAGTTAATTAACTTAAAAAAGTTGATACTGAAATTTACATGATTCAAACTATTGTAATTATATTATTATCATCATCATCATTATTATTATTATTATTATTATTATTATTATTATTATTATTATTATTATTATTATTATTATTATTATTGTTATATGTAGTAAGAAATATTTGCACTATAAAATAAACATATATTTGATGTTCAACCATTCCATTCATTGCCATAATTTTAATATGAACCAATATTTATAATCGATTTTATCAGCAAACTTCAGTTCAAACGCATTTCGAATTGACAACAAGCCCTTGATTAGATGTTCCAGTAGGATAAATTGCTCAATCTCCTGATTTTATTGGCTATAAATTACAGTATCGTTAAAAGCATACATAGCTTAAAGACTTTTCTATGGTTTCTAGAGAGAATGCTTCTATTTTTTTAGCATTACTTGTGTGTAGTATTACCTTCTGCTTATCCTGATCCACTAGGATATTCAGATCCATTATAATAACTTGCTAAGCCTCCTGGTTTTATTGGCTATAAATTTTAGTTTATAGCTAGCATTGCTCGTAGACATTTGTATAACACGCACAGAGGCAGAATGTATCGGATTGTTTTTTATTAGAATGACCGCCTTGATCTAAGCATGGGCTACAGGGTAGTTTGAGGTCGAACACTTGTGATTGTCGCCCTTTTTGTTCTATCTGGTTGCTTTTGTTATTATTCGGACCGTTCCGCTCCAAATATATTTTTGGCGCTGGCTTTCAATGTTGTTTGTGTGTGTGCAGTTTAATTGAATTTTTTATTTCAGTCAATGAAAGCAAAAGTTGAATATGCTCGCAGCGAAGCGTAAAAAATGTCATAGTCCCTTCCATGGTCCGGCTCAATCAGCTGCGGTGCATCCTTCCCCCGGGACGCCAGCTAGGGCCAACTGTCAATGCCAAGAGTTTGTCATTGGTTCGTTACATAGACATACATAACTAAATGGTTCGCTTCATATATATTTTTAAAATCAATCCCTAATTGCTTTGCAATCCATTTGCCATGATATCCTGAACGACGACAGTCCATCTGAGCTCTGTCCGTGTCCGTGCCCGTGTCCTTCGTTTGCATTGACTACGATTTATGCAAATAAAATTGAGATGTCTTTTTAATGAGATTTCGGACACTCGCACAGCCTAACGATGACACAATCTATGAGAGCTCAAAATAGTTGGCACATCAGACCCAACCCACTTCGAATGGCCATCGATTTAACAATTTACTCCAGTCAACTTTCGGTCAGATGTCGCAGTTGTAATTTGATAAATCTGCATTGATGACCACTGGAGTGGAGTGGAGTGGAGCAGACCCATTTGGTATCTGTATTTCTCTTTATTTAATTTATTTTTGTATTTTATGCACTATTTTATTCTTTGAATTCATTTACATTTAGCAAAACATTTTAAAATTTGTATTCTCTAACTTAACATTGGTAATCAAAGGAAGAAAAACTGAACACTGGATGATGCATAATATGGATAGCCCTAGTAGACATAGAAATCATCAGCAGCATTTGTAACAGGGCCGGGTGTGGGCCAGTGAGAAAGCAGGCAGCCTGGAAACTGTGAGAGCCCCGGTTGGAATCCCGTTGGATGCTTACATATGTTTCATACAGGCCGATCTGCCCAAAATGAGTAAAAGTAAAATAAAGTGACAAATGCGCTATAGAGTCTCTGACAAGAAAGCAGCAAAAAAATTGAATACCCAATAAAAAAAAACATTAGTAACATACCCTATATTCATGAGTCAAAGGAGGCTCTCACAAAATTTCAAACAAAGTTTTTAAATTTAACGAAACTTAAATAAGCTATATCAAAAATATGTCTCTTCGAGTAAATGTTTTCATAAACATATTGGAACTAATAAGGTCCAATTGGGACATCCCAACTAGAGCAGCCTTTTGCTTTTTAAATTCATGTTTTAACTTGTGTACGCAACACCTGAACTCAATCGTTTTTTCGCTTGAATTGTGGCTTTTGCAAAAACCACACAAATTCATATATAATTCATGTGCAAATATTTTGCTTAAAGCAGAACAAAAAAAAAAGTTTTCCACAAATTTTCACCCTAGTTAACGTAATTTCCACCGAAAAAAGCTGATGCTTTGTATTAACTTACGTGTTAATGTTGGCCTCGTTTGCCTGCTGCAGGCGGGGTCAAGCAACTTTTGCTACATTTAAATTGCACCGCTGAGGCAAATAAGTCAGTTTATAGTAAGCGCAGGCGAACAAATTGTCAACATGACGGCAAACGCCGTTGCCATTCGTGCCAATTTCGTTAAGGCAAACAAACAGCCCACAGTGCCACCCATTCGACGCTGACTGAAATAACTAAACAAACCACAGGCGGAGGTCGGTCCCACATTTTGCCTAGGGCACTTTGCCGTGCAGGTGGGTCGGGGCTGCCGAGCTGATTTTTGGACCCTGAATGCTGGGCGCATAAACAAAGTAGCAACAGCAGCAGCAGCAGCAAAATGGCTAGCGACACGTGGAGTGCGCTGGATTGTGAACACCTGATTACCAGCCGGTGAATGTGGCTGTTTATGAGGCGCAAAAATGTCATACATCATACGACACGTGCACAGGCTTGGAGGTGCGGGGATGGCAGTTGATGTTGAAAGCAGAGCAATTCTGGTGCCTGCCGTGCTCCTAATTTAACACATGACAGCTTGGAGTATAACACGGCCAGGCAACTGTATCAGAGCATGTGAGGAACAACATTTGAATCTGACGAAAAATGTACCACGCGTCGGGCACTGGCTTGACACTTGCCTGTCTTTTGGCAGCCAGATAGGCTGCAGTGTCATCCTCGTCACCATCTGGCCATTATCATGAACGGCGGCGGCAGCAGCAGCAGCTGCCGTCTGCCGACTGTTTGTGCACTGTGTTCGCAGCTTGTTGTTAGCCAAAAGTGAATTAAGCTAAAGCCTAAATTTGTGTGCGTTGGCAATGATATGCTCAAAATACGTTTTCCATATCCTATGTATATATATATATGTGTGTGTGTGTGGACATGAGAAAACATGGCAGGACACATGGTCCACAACACGTTAACCCATCAAGCTGATCTCACCAATATTTCATAAACTGCACTTCCCATATCCTCCCAGATGAATTGTGAGTTATATTATTTTGTGTCGGCATGAGAATTGTCGTTAATATTTATAATTTTCTCTATTCTTTGATCTTGTATTGTGCTAACAATAAAATTAAAGGCGCTTAAAAAATATTCCTAAGGATTCGAAAGAAGAAGTTGACTTTAATTTTACTAGATATTTGTTACATTATCCTATTTCCAGATACGATACAGTCAGCAATTTTATTTACTTAAATAAATCTAATGCCATTTTATCTAAACAGATTAAGTAAAGCTGGGCAATATTAGCCAATTTGCAGCTGAGCCCCAGGAGGCATTTTATTTTGTAAGCCTTTCAGAAGGCTGATTTCGTGATTAGGTCCATTCATGAAACTATTCATTCAGAGTATTGCATTAAAGTGAAATAAATGCAAAATATTTAGTACATATAAAAGGAACAGCAAGTGGGAGATAGCTTGCACAGAAGCTGCTGACGGATCGAGCTGTGGGCGGAGGGTGCTCTAATTAGAATAATTTCGCGCTGCGCTGCGTCCGCCTGGCAACTTTGAAACATGTTCTGCCATCTGTCGGCTGGTGCAAAGGTTGGCTGGCTTACAGGTGCTGCCTGCAGGACATACATTCTTACACATAAACGCAAAACAGCCTCGAGTAAGTGTGTGTGCGTGCGAGTGTGTCAAAGCGTGTGAGCATGTGTGCTAGCTGGTCCACTGACTGCTGTGCATGGGCATGACGAGCAAATGTCAGAGCAAGAGGTCAGTGAACCTGTCGACGCGACATAGCCTGAACATAATCAACAGGAGCGCCAGCAGCGACATGGCTCCCACAACACACAGAGCACACACACAGAGAGAGAGAGAGAGAGAGAGAGAGAGAGAGAGAGAGAGAGAGAGAGAGAGAGAGAGGGAGATAATATGCACACATATTTCATAAGCACACACAGCGACGCTTGTGGCGTTCATCTTTAAATTATAAAATGTAATTAATTCGTAAGCGATGTTTCATGCCCATTCGCTTGACTTTGTACTTTTCGCGGCACATCTGTAAGCTTGTGCCATATTAATTTCCTTATCATTGGCAGTTGCCGCATGTGCGGACTCTCATCAGCGTTTAGCGGCTTTATTTTAATTAATTTCAAAATGTGCCTGATTTGTTGGTTTAGGAGGCGCAGATCTAAGCTGACAGTAATAAATTTTGCTATGATGCTTGAATGGTTTGCCTTAAATATACGGTTACAATTATATTAAAGTGGGTATAAGATATATGTGTATGAATATGAAAATATAACAAAATATACTTTATTTTAATTTAATATTACTGTTCTATAATTATTATCTTTACCTATATTAAGTTAGAAAAATACATTTTCAAGGATATTTCTTTAATTAGTTTCCCATATAGTAACAGTTTCCTATCACTCTAATACATATAAGCGTAATTTGATTAAGTAATAAGTTTTCCACACTGAATACCCTCTGAGTCAGACTCTTTAGCTGTATCGATGTAGAAAGTATGACGCAGAAAGTAGTTACTTATTTGCTCTTGCCAATTTTTGATGGCTGTCAAGTTATAGAAAAGCGGAGCAGGAGACGTTTTATCACTTTTCTTCGAATTCCTTTTAAATTGGTAAGCTTAATCGCAAATGCCTGCGTTTACTCCTAAACAAATACATAAATCAATTTCGAATTTTTTCAAATCATACTTTGACATGTTTTGCTCCTGCCATTGGATGCGGCAACAGCAAAGTGTCAACAAAATATAACTGAACGAAAAAGTCAGAGACAAGTACAAAAACCAAGTGTCGACAGCTAAAAGCTGAAAGGACCAACTTGAGGTTGCAAGATGGGCGTATGGCATGGGAGGGCCATCGAACAAAGGTATACACTGAACTGGGAAAGTCAATTTGAGAGGAGTACACACACACACACACACACACACACATGCTGAACTGCATCGGAAAAGCGGAGCGGAAGTGCCGTATTGTGGCACAAATACTATACAAATTAAATGGGGCGAACATTTAAATGGTTTTAGCCTTAAAGACCAAATTCGCGTCTCTTTGGTTTTGCATTTACGTTTTGTTTTTCACATTCTTATATTTTTCTATTTGCGTATTCGTTGTTCGCATTTTGTATTTGTTCTCTTCGCATTTGATGCATATTTTTGATTTACATTGCGCTGTTTGCCTTAACCACCCTACTTGTAGATCTTTTTCTGTTATTTTTTTTTTTGCTGCTTAGCTGCTGGCACTTTTTTCAATAACAAGTTATTATGATGGATCAGCTAGAGGATGCCCTCGATGCCATCGATTATTATTATAAAAATTGAAAAGATCTTATAGACCAGACAGGCATCTAAGGAATGGAACACTTCTTCCTGTTTAATTTATAAGCATGTTACAACAGATATACCCCTCATTCGTTTCGATTAACTACAGGGTATAATAAAGCTCTACGGCTACTCTGGTCAGTGGAGGGTAAACACTCTCAATTGTATGCCTTGCTTTTATTCGACCCTGTGGCTATCTTTGTTGCTGGCTAAAGACTATTGAAATACCTCAAAGACAACTTGTTGTCAATGTTATTTGGTTGTCAGACCACGTTTTAATTTCTCTCTTCCGACTGATAATTACGTATATACTCGCTGATGACTGAGAAATGAGAAAAGCAATTGCTCGTGGAAATACTCGTAGTTTCCGCTTCGTGAATCGCAATGAGTTACGAATCTACAGAGCATTTAGCAAATTATGAGAAGGTCGAATTGAATGGAATATGAAACCCAAGAGACTGCTGAAGAAAACTGAGCTTCTTCGACATTATATATGTTTGTAGCTGATGTTTGGCCAACGTTCAAGTAAATTATAAAAAAGCTGAAAAAGTAAGCTCACGTTAGATTGTTAAATCAATATCTTAGGCTATTTTTAGTTACACATACAGTAGCCGATCATTCAATAACTAAAAATTAACATCATTTTTCCAAATTGTAGTGCACTTAAATATTTTTCAGAATGTTGGAAGCTAGTGAGCACTCAACTCGCTGTATAAGTGCACAAGGTCCATACATCTTCGATTTCAAAACCAAAAAGCAGCTACTAAGTCTAGGGACGATACCTTATCTGAAATCTATCAACTCTTTTGAACTGACTAAGGATTTGGATATGTGTCTAGAACAGATATATTGTCCAACGGCCGAAGAACTCGAGATGAATTTGTCCTTGCCTGCCAGCAGAATCAGTAAAATTACATCCAATCCCAAACTAAAGATATTACCAGAGGATATGGACTATTCAAAGTTGTTGTCGTTCGAGTCTGAATCGCTTCCCGATTCGAGTGAGCTGCCATTAGAGAAATCGAAATTGGAAAGTGGCGAGCAGAAGGACAGCGACCTATACTTTATAGCAGATATGGATCCAGGCTATACTGAACTCGAGAAAGTTATCGCGGCCGATGATGCTGATCCACCTTGTGTGAAACAACCCAAGTCTGGAATACTTAACGAAATCTTCAGGAACAGATTGCTTTCTGCACAGAGTATGGAAAGCTTCTTTGGCAATGCCAATCGAATGAAGTTAAAACGCTCATCCGACAGGTGTAGGCTGTTAACAGCAGATGTTATTAAAGACATTTTGGATGAAGAGCAGATCGATTTGCCAACAATCTCAGCTAGTAAGAGTTGACTTCATTGATTTTTATTGCTAATACATTAATTTCGCCCAGAAAGCGTTCCTGAAGTCAATTTTGCATCCCATAAAAAGAAACCTTTAAACTGGCAAATGCTTCAGGAATTTTCGATGTGTACTTCCGATGAAAAGATGAATTTTTGCCAGCCAAGTCATAACTTGGAGCTGTTTGGCCTGCATTTTGATTCTCCACCAGCGAGAAGTGAACCTATTGATAACAAAGAGTCGCGTAGTTTGCTCAATGAATCTAATGTAGAATTGACCGTTAAAACTGATGAGAACATTCACGAGAAGGCTGAAGGAACGCTAGACACATTCCATGAGATAAGTGATCCAGAAGTTATTAGAAACACGGGTGTTCAGATATTCCGCAAGCCTACTAAGCTTTTCGCATTTGTCAATAAAACACTATGGAAGAAGAAAGGTAACTTAATTAGGAACTTATCAACTATAAAATAATAATTGAATGTTTAGGTGAGGGACTGATTGAGATTTGGAGACAATCAAATTCTGGAAACTGCTATATGCTGCTCTGGGACAAGAATTCAGAAGAGCTCCTGGTCCATATGCCCGTGGACGGCAAGTGGAACGTCAATTATTTGGCGAAGAGCTCCAACAGTTGCCATTGGATCTACTACAATTTCGCAAGCAGTCCTCAAGGAGTTTGCCAACCTCTGGCTTGCAGTTTCACAGATTCGGACGTAGCTTCTCAATTTGTGAGCGTAGTGACTAATTGTGTAGAGAAACCAGAAGGAAACCCATAAAGAAATTTATATATTTTTTGTTCACTTGTTCAGTAATTAAAATACATGCATGTTCCAAGTCTATTAGTTATTTCGAACGGCGCTCGTTTTATTGGCTAGATATACGTGTATCTACCCAACTTTTACTTGCCAAATTTCAGGACCTTCAGTAAATAACACTGTCAGGTCAGATATATGTTGTACAGAGGACGGGTATTCTGCTGTCGGGCAAACTTGACAACACTGTCTTATTTATTTGCAATGATAACATAAGGGAGGTCTATCACTCACCACTCGCTACTATCGAAAAGCTTTAACACCGCCCTGGTTGACATCTGCAGCACTTTGTTTAAGCGTCAGCTGTTTTTGACATTCGAGGTTGCAGGATAGCAGCAGTCGGTCTCCATGCAAATGCTATTGTCATAACAAATTCGTTTGGTCTATTGATCAAACAAATTAGCCGGATTGAGTGAAATGTGAAAACAAGTAGAGTGCTTCAAATGCAATGGAATCGGAGAAATTGAATGATTTAAATCGGCAAATCAATGAGATTAAGAAGCGAATTTTGCTGGCTGGTGAGGAACTTTGAGTTTACTCAATAAATCTAATTCACATCCCAATTGTTTTCACAGAGGGCCAGAAGACGGCCAATGCAGCTGAATGGCAGAAGCAGAATCGCATTAACTGCGACACAATCGGAACTCTGAAGAAGGATATTAAGGAATTGACGGTTAAGGTAAGTCGCCTACGCCATCCACTGCAACGCTCGGTGGTTATCAAAGAGTCCAGCTCTGAGCCGCGTAAGAAACAGAGTGCCACGCCCACCATCATTGTGGGTAAGGCTACATATCCGATTGGGGCCAAGAATGCCGAAGACGCCATTTTCTTGACCGATCTGAAGATAACCGAGAGTCGCAAGCAGATGGACCTGCTGCGTCATCGGTTCAAGACACGGC
This sequence comes from Drosophila mercatorum, assembly GCA_961210405.1. Lineage (NCBI taxonomy): Eukaryota > Metazoa > Arthropoda > Insecta > Diptera > Drosophilidae > Drosophila > Drosophila mercatorum. Next base: position 21,923,855 of record CAUIUS010000004.1, on the reverse strand, counting down.
AACAGCACTTCAGCAAGCTGGTGGAAAAGTATCGGGAGCTTTTGGCCAACAAGGAGGCGCAGAGCCAAAATTTGGGCGAGAAGCCACCTGAGACCCTCGAGGAGGACGCCAATCGCAAGGTGAGTCCTACTAGCATCGTCATACTACCATAAATCAGACTAACCGGTTCACTGGCCTGCCTCAGCTTGTTTGCCAGTTGGAGAATGAGATACATCGGACCAATGTGCAGTGGATGGAGGCTGAGCACATACGCAAGAAATACCGTTCGATCGAGGCTTCCCTCATGACTGATGCGGAGCGCTTCGAGCGCAGCTTACGCGAATTGGAGCATTCACTGAACGACCAAAAGTCGGAGATCGAACGCCTGCAACAGGTGCACAATGAAGCCATCGAAATGCGGGATGCTGCAAAGGTGGTCCTGCAGCGCCAGGAGCAACAGGCCAATCTCTCACAGAAGACGCGCGAGCGTCAAGCCTTGGACTTTCGAAAGCAGGTGGAGGCGCGCAAACTGGAGTTGGAGCGCATTGGACGTAAGCTTTTCGCAGAGACCAAGACACTGGTGCATCAGGATAGTGTGGGCTCAAGCTCGGGCGATCAGCACACGGCCAAGACAGAGAACGGCGAAGAAGAGCCTGTGTCCCAGCTCGACAGTGTTACCAGCGACATGGAGTCCCTGTTCAAGCAATTGATGGAGGCCTCGGGCGCCACCTCACCCTTCGAGGTCTTCGAGCGCTTCAGCGCCCAAAAGGAGTCGGCTGCACGTCTCACATATTTGCGGAAAGCAGCTGAGGCCGAGAAAGCCAATTTGGAGGCTGAACGTGAGGCACTCGCCAGCGAGCTGGAGGCCTCCAAGTTTTCGGATGTCAAAGAGAGTGAAGTGTAAGTTAAAGAGCCACGAAACATGAGCATTTAAAAAGCTGTCCTTCTCTGAAAAATAGCAATCAGGAAGTCATAGAACAAATCAAAAATAATATAACTGAAAGGGAGGAAGAACGGAAGAAGGACACGGATGCCGCTGACAAATCCATGGGTGTGCTCAAATACCTGAAGGAGCGCATTTGCGAAATGATATTCAAGGTGCAGGAAGTGGATGAGAACAACATTGACATGCGAGAGCGTAAGCTGCACATCACCGTGGCAGAGCTGCCCAATTTCCTGGCGCATGTGGCGCAGGACGAGGACCTAATTGAGGTAAAAGGCACATCTTACTCCCGCTGTTGGGCTATCGTAATAATTTGAGTTTCATCAGATCCTTAAGCTGAAAATTAAACGCTGCCAGGAGCTCAGCAAACCAGACGATATACCACCCCTTGAGATACCTAATCTGGACATAGAAGATGAAGAGGAGGATTTGTACCCAACGGAGCCACCGAAGTCGCCATCCGTGCCCGAGGGCGAGAAGCCGCAGCCCATGCCCATGTGCTATTACAATTTATTCGCAGGACGCTCGCAGCGTGCGGCGGGCACTTCGTCGTCCTCACCAGAGCAGGCGCCGGCAGTCGGTAAGTGACTAGCTGAGCCAAACCAATATAGTCCGGCCAATATTAATCAGACTCTTCTACTCTCAGTGGCCACAGCCGATGATGACAATGAGGTGCCATCTCGCAACTTCTTGAAACGTCAGTCTGTGCTCATTGTGGACTCGAAGTCCCGACGGAAACCCTTCAGACCTCCACCAGGTGCCAGGCGCAAATAGTATCTTATATGCAGATTGAGAATTAAAATAAACATTTTACAAACAAGAATTCGTTATTTTCGTTAAGTATGATGGCTATGATTACTTGCCCTTCGATGAGAAAATATATTCGTTCGTATAACGGTGTATTTTAAACGTATGTAACAGACAGGGGGAGGCGTGGCAGACCCCATAAGGTAGATATATTTTTGAACAGCTCGAGAAGCTATGAACGCAACGATCTCAAAACCTGAAGCAGCTAGAGACTTGAAATATTTTTAAGTAGGTCCCTAAATAGCACGAAAAGATCAAGTTCATGTTAAAAAAAAAAGATAACTACATACATACAGCTAGCAGCCCAAGCGTAGTTGACGCAGCGAATTGCGGTTGAGCGTGCGTTCGCCTGTGTGTGTATGTATGTGTTGTTTTTATGTATATAAAGGAAATGGGGACGCTCCCCTAATCGAGCGGTCTCGACTAAAGTTTTCTTGTTTTTACCTTCGCAATTTGTATTTAAATTGTCAAAGGAAAACAATTCTTTAAGACAAAATTTTCTTTCATAACTTTTAGCAATTTTTATGGAATTTTAGCGCCTCAGGTGACTGAGAAGTGACATTCGTCAAAGACTCCACTAATAGAATGGAATGTTGTCTGAACGAGCTGCTTAGCAGATAATTTTTGGGTGATATATATATATATATGCATATAGTATATGTATATGCTTATATATCCTTTTAGATAAAAAGTTAGTCTGATTATGTGCCCAACGGTGTCAGACAATATTCATGGTAAGAAATAATGGGAGGATGCATATCCTATACTTGTCGGATTACCAGAGGCATGCCTGCAACAAATTGGTGTCCCTTTTGAGCTATATAATACTTATCGAAACATGTCTGGACCATATTTCAGGAAGCTGTCGCTCTGGCTGGATGAATGTCAGCGGCTGCAGTGGAATGACATAACAAATAGCTGTCCAGGCGATGCAGCACACGATGGAGTAGAGTAAACAATATTTATTGCAGCAATGAGGAGGAATGGACGGACAGCAAATGAAGTGCAAAGCGCAACAAAGTGCGGACCGCGGCTGTTGCAAGAGAAATAACCTTTCAAAAATTGTCTAAGCCAGTGCAAGTGTGGACTGAAGGGCTGTGAAGGGGTCGACTGTCGTTCTAACTTGCAATAATAAAGCTCAGCGCAGCAGCTGAGGACGAGCAATCAACGCCAGACTGACGAAGGCCACGATGGAACGATGGAGCGATGGAGGATGCCATGGTGGCAGAGACAGCTCCGGGGTTCAGTGGCGAAGTGCAAACAAAGTCGCCTGATGATCTATTACATGGCCTGTTGCCGGAAGTGCAGAGCACCCAGTGGGCGATAGAGCGGCGGCTGAACTGAGGCAGGGGCAGGGATTTGTGCTGTGTTGTGTATGTCAACTAAATGTCAACAACGAAGGCATAAGCATCTGGCAAACAGCTATTTGGCAACACGGCCACCAACACAGCGCCAGAGCCCGATAGAGTAATGGTGGCAAAGGAAAGCAAAATGAAACTTCGCAGCAACGGACAACATCTCATCCCAAGGTAACCGAGTAATCCAACCGGTAGACAGAAAAACAAAAGGCTCACTGTATGCCACAGGGTGAAAGCAATGCCATGGCTAAGAATTGTTAGGCTGGCTAAACCGTTGGCTGGCGCCATTGGCCCTGGCAACGCTAAGCTTGGCGTGTGCGTCCTCAGAAATTCAAGGGTAAGCTTAAGTGCTGCTGGTCGGCTGTTTTTGACTAGCGGATACTCTGTGTTGAGTCCGGGTAACCATTAGGTGTTAGATAGACTCTTCTGACTTCTTCTGAAATTTGAATAATATTCAATGCTTAATTTATCTATAGTTTATAACTTATATTAAAATAAACAACATTTTAATATTGGATAATCTATTATTGTGACTTTAAACTAGCTGACTGAGCTTTTAGATGTAGATAGACGTATGAGTAGTTAGAGTTATTTAGTTTAGAATTTTGGATATAGGCTATTACTCTGACTTGTTATACCCTATACCTAATAAAATGGGACGTTAAGATAAAATTGAATCGATAGATGGAAAATATCCAACAAGAATCATTTATTTTCAACAATTTCCATTTGGAGTGAACATTTTTAAAAGACGCATCAAATTATTTTTTCTTTCTTATGAAATCTCATTACAATATTGATATTTTCTATTAGACTAAGCAAGGCAGGGAATCACAACCCTCTTCGACTCCCCTGTAATTATTTGGCGTGTCAAAATATCTTTATATATGTGCAAAAAAATCTCAGATCGATTGTAATCCAATACCCACAAAGTTGGTGCACATTCAGCTGCTATACTTAAGGCCGAATTTAGAACGGATAAATGGTTGGCAAGGGATTGCTCGATGTGTAATCGGAGTCCGGAGGAAGCTGGCCGCTTGGCTACCTTTAATTCACCTTGGTGGCTGGCACAGCAGCCACGCCCAATTGTATAGCAATTAGGCATTTCAATCTTGTCAAGGCAGTAAATCAAACGCCCATCGATTGCCGCAACGAGCAGCAACTAATTTTTCGCCAAGCTACCGTCGGGATCGTGATAAAGTGTGGGCGTGAGTGCCGAACGGCGATTGAGGTGATGCCGGAGTCGTTCAATAAAACCGCAAAACAATAAATTTAAATTTCTCTTGCGCGAAGTTAAACTTTTTAACAGTGTATAAACTACAACCAGCAGAGCGCAGAGCGCAGAGCTCTGGAAAAATATGCGTTTTTATATGTATGCATGTGGCCATGTGAGTATGTGTGAGTGAGCTTGACAGTCAGGCAAATAAATGAGCGGAAACGGAAACGGTTTGGGTTGCCGTTGGGTCGGCCGTGTCTCTGTCCCGTCCTTTCCACTCGGTCGCTCACTCTCTTTCTCTTGCTCTCTATTTTGCTTGGGCCGCGGGCTGCACAACACTGCGAATGATAAATAACGTAATTTCTTTATAACTTTTCATTCAAATTTTGGGAATGCTTCTTGGCCAGGCTTGTTGCTGGTACGCCTTTGGGCCACGTTGGTTCGTTTGGCTGCTTGTTGTTAAGTAAAATAAATTGCGATTCCATGTAATAAAAGTCAATCATAATAATTCAATGACTCATCGTGTTCTTGGCTCCGCTTTCGAGGCCACAGTGGTTAGCTGCAGCCATTGCCTCGCTCCACTTATCTCCGTACTTAACATTCTCCGTCGCCCCAGCCACGGCTGTGGCCGTCGAGTGTGTTAAGCCGAAAACATGGAAAATTTATGCGGAACGCAAAAAATAAAACATTTACACACCTTGCTCTGAACCTTGTTGTACATTTAAGCAATATTAGGACTATATATATTGATATATATATATATATATATATATATATATATATATATATATATATATATATATATATATATATATATATATATATATATATATATATATATATGTGTATAGTAGTTGGGTATATTCGCTGTCGAATCGATCTTTGATTTATGACCGTTTTAGTCTTCAAATATAAATTTGAGAGCAGGCTATTCTAGGACACACGTTTACGATTGTTATTCTTGCAAAGCAATGCCATTTAGGGTAAATAAATCAAATTTGTCATTTGGTGTAATATATCAGAACTACGTAAAATTTGGGTGCCCATTGAAAATGTATGTTATAGCCAGGAAGAGTCGTGCCAGACCCCAGAATGCCTACATATTATTGATCAGGACAATGATCTAAGTCGATTTACTCCTATCCGTCTGTCCGGCACGCCAATCTCATAACCTATAAGAGCTAAAGCCTAAAGTATATTCACATGCGTAACTGGCAAAAGTGATGTTTAAAGGCTTTCATTTTATTTATTTTTTTTTAATTTTTTAAACATAAATGCCATTTTGTTGTAAAGGTGCGAGTTCGAATGAAGTGGAAACATTTGGTTTTCAGGACATCTCGTAATCAGGCACCCCAAATAGAGTTTTCTCCCTTGTTTAGTTCAATTTTAAATAGATAACTTAAACACATACTAAAATGCTAAGTTATCAATTTAAAGAGCCGCGAGTTAGTGACGTTCTTTTATTGACTTTGAACGCGCACATCATTTAAATGCGAAATATATCTGCTCCTGCACAAGCACTCACTACTAAAGCCACTTTATGAGACGGAAAAAAAGGCATAAAGTCCTTGGCTGCGAGTTGACTAACAACCCTCGAATATTGTTAAAGTTTTTGTGCATCTTCTACAGTTTTCCGCGAGCTGTGAGAAATTATGGAAACAAAAAAGTCCTTCGAAGCACATTGCGCGCCAGCTGTGGCCCGTCCCTAACTACGCACCATTAAAATGGGAGTGTGAAAAAATGCGCTAAAAATGTTGGTTAGGCATAAATTTTGGTCTACGCACTCGTTGCCTTTGTTTGCTGATTCTGATTTGACCTTCGCCCTTTGGGTATTGCGTGCTTTGCTTCCAATTCCTTTGAGATATTAAATAAATGAATTAATCATTAACTTTGCGGCAGGCTCGAAAATCCTAAGCAACCAGAACAAGAAAGAAGAAATTATCTCAACATTCCCTCTTTGTGGAGCAATGCATATAATAATTATAAATATTTTGTAATTTATTAAGGAAGTAATTCACAATTATGTGGTACGGCAACTCATCGGAACAGTTTAATCTTCCATGTAGCATACAATATGATTCGGGAAGTCCTTACCGCAGACGCTTGTTCTTTCATCAAAGTATGGATATGCCGGAGGGCACTCGATGATCTTCTGGGAGATCTGATTATGGCAGTGAATGTATTGGGAGCAGCCTGTGTTTATGGCGGCGACAAAGGTGGAGTTGAGATTGCCGCATCGATCGTAGGGGCAGCTGTAGGCTTCCGGCCTTACACACCTTTGACTCCACCATTGGAAGTGTGTGCCATGTGGGCAACTGTGCCACTTGCCAACAAAGTGCTTTGAGCGGCACTCGTAGTAGCCGTGGCAAGTCTGGCCATCTGAAATAAGCTGAACACCGGAAAGGTTATCTTCGTAGAAGGTGGCACACACTGGGACGTTTACGGCCGGCGGTGGATGCTTGACAGGCTTGTAGCGGCTGTCATCATTTGGACAATATTCCGGCGGAGTAGTCTGGCATCGCACGCTCTTGTAGTTGTAATAACGAGCAGCTGTGCAGGCCCGTCTAATGCCTGTTCCGTTCTCGCACTCCAGGTAGAGGCCGCAGTTCAAGGGGTCGCCGACGGTAGTGCCACTCTGCATGAAGGCACATATGGAAAAAGTTTCCTGTGGACATCCGTTGACACTCGGAACACATGTCTGCAGCCTGTTGCTAAACACCAAGCCTTCGGCACAGAAGCTCGGCACGCCATTATTGCCCTCGTTATCACATTTATTGTACGCTCTGCAGTCCAGTGGGTCGGCCACATACTCCCCAGTCCGTCTCGGGGCACAGAGTTCCCAGGCCTGAGGACAGCACCGCACCAGATCGGGTTTGTCACACTTGCCAGACTGTGAATCGTAATACAAATTATTTTGGCAGCTTCCACGAGCCACAAGCTTATTATTTTTGCAGTAGCCCCAGCTTCGGCAGTCTCTGGGGTCTCCTACGTAACCGCTTCCGGGCCAATAGTTGCAGAGCTGCTCCACGGACAGGCCGCATGCTCGCCACAGCTGCAGGGCCAAGAGAATGCCACTTAACCATCGGCTGGAGACTAAGGTAAAAGAATTTTAGTCACTCACTCCTCTGGCCACGCAGCTCGCCCCATATTCTCTACCTTTCATGCCGCTGCAACTACTCCATTCGCTATTGTCAGAGCAACTAACCGAGAAGTCAGATGTGAATATTCAGACAGCGATTCACTCCCAAGAACTAATTACTCGTAACTTGTAACCTTCAATTTTCAGCTTTGTGATAAGAGTAGAAGACAACAAGAACAACAACAATCAAACTTGAAGAGTTCATTGAAAACGAACGTTTGCTGATAAGGTTTCAATTACAATGATACTTCTTGTGCCGACCCAAGTTCAACATTCTCATGGCAGCTGAGCCATTTTAGGAATATTTCTGCTCACTTAGCCCGGCAAATCTGCATGCATGCGATATTTCAAGTGCTTATCAGATTCAAGCAGCCATGTTATCACTAACTCAATTTTTTTACCATCTGCTTATGCTATCCATGTGACATTTTTATGCTCAGACTCCTTTCCGAACTGCACTTCAGTTTCTTACACTAAGCGAGTGGCACAAGTAACGTAATTCAAGAATACCCAACGAGAACAACAACAAAAATGTGAAAGAGTACAAAAACCGGCAAGTCAGCTCATGGTGAGACTCGACTAGAAGATACCTTGTGCTTGAATTGTCACTTGTTATATATGAGAAGTATTTTAAACCTTTGAGATGAAGAAAGGCGAAACCTGTTTTGAGTAGCAATCCAATATATCCCTCTCACTACTTGTTCATGCTGAGTATGGACCATGAGCGAGATGCAAAAGATGTTCATTCGTTTGTCTGGCTTAGTGGGTGTGTAGATGGCGCCTTCGCCTTGCTGTCGCCGTTGCCATTGCCGTCGCCGTTGTGCAGCCAATGTAAACTGCTTAGCTTCGGCCCGTTGCGTTTATTGACATTTTATGCTTAAGGACATGTTTAATATCCTCATCGCGCTTTTAATATAACCGCGAAGCAGGCGTTGCCCCCACCTCGCTCAACAGCCCTTTCTGGGACCGCTCGAACATAAGAGATGTTCGTTAGTTTATTGGTTGCAGGAAGCTTTACTTTTAAGGTCCATAAGACGATGCCTTTGTGAAGTCCGCAAATTTAAAGAAAATATCAGACCTCTGCTATATTATTCAACTCCATTGTAAATTCACTTCAGTTTCGGGTAGCACATATCGAAGTGATTGTCGGCGTGCGTGTGCGTGTTCGTGTCCGTGTTTTGAGGGAAAACAGAAACGACATAGATGTCGATGCTGACATGGATGGCTCGCTGCCTACGAGCAAATGCAAATGGATGGAGCTGGGACACTGGGCCCTTTGCTTTTACCACTTCCGCCGTACAATGCTGCCAGTCCCAGCAGCGGCGCCATTTGCTTCCGTTTCCGCTTGCCGTACGACATTTATGGAGCTCATCATGCCCGGCCAACCTCTTGTCCTTTACTCTTTATTCAATCAGTGGCTGGCTGCCTTACAGCGGAGCCTGGCCTGCCTGGCTCGGTGTCCTCTTCGTCCTACTGCTGCGAAATGGCAAATTGCGCGGCTGACTTTGGGCCTCGAGCTCCATGTCCTTGTCCGTCGCTGTAATGTCTGTTATGTCCACTCATCCATTCCATTCTTTTATTCCACGTTGTTTCTTTTGTTGAATGCCTGCTTTTTGTGTTCTCCGCTCGGTTGCTCCTGTAATTTTTTCCACATGTTCACGGCTTGAATATTTTATGGGCTTAAGTGCTTTCAGTTAGAGTCCTTTGCATAGCTCCTGTGCGTTTTGCACCTTACGCTCTGCGCCACACAGGCACTCAGAGCGAAAAAAGAAAATATTTGATTATTTTTCTGCACGCTCAAAGATATAGCCATTATTTACTGTTGCTTCAAGTAAATTGCAATGGCGAAGTCGCCCGCATAAATACCATCAGATACAAGAATAATAAACTTTTATATACGATTGCTTGGGCTATCAAAACTGAAGTTAATTGACATCTGAGCTCTGCTTAATTATTAGCAAGTCTAAATTGATTGGCAGGCGAAAGATGTAACTTATTATGCTGAGACCGTGGCAAATATAATATACGAAAATGTTCAAGGTAGGCAAATGCCATACAGTTCCATCTCCATTGCCTGAGGGGAAAGTAAAGCATCTTACGCTCGACCACAAACAATTGCAAAATTAATTCAATTATTTTCTGACACTTATATTACAAACGAAATTCCAAGATGTTTGGATGGACCAAGAAACAGGAATTTATCTCTGAATCTGTCTGTCAAATTAGCTGTTCATGTTGAGTGACGGCCAGCGAGTGTCCGGAATGTCATCTTAAAGTAAAATATATTTATAATTTAATTACAGAAATTAATATACATAGCTCTACTCGTAGCCAACGATGGGGGCATGAAATGATCTGAAATAAAGAATTCTCGTTCACCTGGCTCATATAAATCATTATAATTAGGATAAATATGCAATGCAAAGCTAAATGTGCCGAGCAAGGCACAAAAAGGTTAGCGGAAGCTCATACCGAGATTGGCCAGCACAGAGAAAGAGAGAGAGAGAGAGAGAGAGAGAGAGAGGGGGCGTAGCCTGGGCAAGTTCGAGCAGAATGGTGCCAAGGGTCGACTAGACGGGCGCCCTTAACAAACCGAGTGAGCAATTCAAACGAGCGACTGTTCATAAACAGGAACGAGCTCAATGAGATGCAAAGAACGATAAACAAACCCACAAGCGCCACGAATGTGCCGACAGTGGAATAAGGTTAAGATCCCTCCACTCGCCAACTTAAAGGACAAAGCTCAAAAAGAAACGTTGCAAAAAAGGTTGCCAGGCAGCGAGAAGAAAAAGTGCAAGACGAGCCACCAAGTCATATATACATACATATTTCTGCTAAAAGTCAAGCTGAGACGCCAACTAGCACGAGCCCGCAAGAAGCCAGGCCGAGGCTGAGTTTGAGTCTGGGAAAAATTATGGGAGCTTTGTCTCTGCGGTCGGGTCGGCAGCTGGAGCAGGCGTGGCACGTACTTGGAGTATTTTGGCAAAATTAAAATTTATGAACAGATAAAAAAGCGTTAATGGGCACTCGGTGAGGTCAAGCACGGCAGGCGGAGCTGGAACCGGGATGTACGTGTGTTTCAGTTTGTTGAGGTTGGCAAGTAAGTAAACGGGCCACGGCGAATAAATGAGACAAGACAACGTCCACAACTTGAGCCATAAACGCTGCGTTTTTATTTTTCGGAACGCAACTTATATAGATGGGCATCCAGCCCACTTGGTAAGTGCCGCACTTGAGGCATCTCCGCAGAGCGAACCATTAAAAGCGCAAGAAAATGCCTTAAAAGAAACGCTTTAAGTTTTTCAAAATGGAGACGATAACAAAATACTTTGGCATTGAAGATAAAAAAGCCCTCTTATCATCAAATATTAACGAGAAACTTCAATAATTATCAGATGATATCCTTAGAATTGATTCCGCTCAGCCCCAAACTACGTGGGTAATGCCGGAAAGGTGTTTATACTTTTGAGATACTTTTATTGCTCCAAGTCCAAGTCTAAGTAGATACGTGTTGAGTTGGGCCACGTGTTGTTATTTATGTTATGTTATGCGCTCTGCGTCTCCAGTTAGCCATTATCCTCCGCTAAAAATCATATTTTCGCTCTTGAAACAATGTCAAGTTGTCGAGCACATTTTTAAGTGGGCTCTACGCGCTGTGCCACGGCCAAGTAGCCCAGCCCAAAAGGCTGCCTAATGGTGTTTAGATGTTGTTGTTCGCCTTTCGTCCTTCGCAGTTGCCAGTGTCATGCACATGCACAGTGGGCACAGTGGGCACAGTGGGTACTTTTACAGAATGCAAATATACATGTAAGTGGCACTGGAACTGAAACTGGAACTGGAACTGAACTTGGAGCTGGGAGTTGGGGCTGGCCCTGGGCCTGAGTGGCAGCATAATGTGCCTAGTTGGTTGGCCCAAACGAGGCAAACGCGTCGCCTGCGCCATTTAATGACCTTTTAAATGTACGTCTAATTATGTTTACGTGCCGTTTCGACTGACAACCAAAAATGTTGGCACGAATGACTGAATTTTAAAGCGCATTATTTAGGTACACTTTGGAGCTGCTGGCTGACCCAAATCCCAAAGCCAAGTCTATGTGTTGGCCCCCTCTTAATTATGTAACTTTTGGGCCACTTGACATCTCTGCTGATGTGGGTAGCAGCGCGTAGCTCAAAGCGCGTTAAATTTTAATGTCAGCCATCTGAGCAACAGGCTACTCATGACTTGGACTAGTTAGTTAGTCGGCTATTTTCGAATTATGCGGCCAACATATCAAAATGTGTCCAAGACTCAAGGCTCTCCAAGGATCTATTCGAATGTGAAATGAAGGATGCGTGCTTCCAGCAGGTGTGAAAAGGCTTCCGAAAGTTTTTGTCATTAAACTAACTTTGCAACTATTTCACTTAAATTTATCGTTTTTGGCACCAAGTGGAAAAGTCGTTTGCCATGCCAAAGGCCATTAGGTTTGGCTAAGTTTTATTTTTATTAAATTATAATTACAAATTTCAAAAGTGAATTTCTTAAGAAATCAGAAAAGTTTCTACTCCAAAATATTGCCAAAATCAGACAATAAATTGGCTGTGTGGTAACGGGAAAGAGTAAGAATTGGATAACTTAATTATATCTGGTAAGAATTTTCCTAGTACATTTCCCATTTTGTTGATTCGCTACATTTTTATTTTAAATTATTCAAAGTGCTTTGGGTTCCCGGACGCCCATATTAATATTAATTACCTCGAAGTCTGCCGTGCTACTTTGAGTTCTCTGGAAATTTTTCAAATAAATTCGCATATTGCCCTGAAGTGATAATTAACAGTTGTCGGAGCAGCATCTGCGATAGAGTCATGGGGTGACGTGCTCGAAATTGAGAGTTCAGCAATGATATATATCTTTTTAATAACACTCAATGCAAATAACAATATCTGGGTCGATTTGGCACTATCAACTTCAATATCAAATAAAACCAAAGTTGTGAAAGCCTTTGGAAATAGTAGTCGAAATGAATGGGATAACTTCAAATTGCCGAGTGGCTGACTACTTCAGCTCGTAAATGCAAAAGACTTTACTCAAACTGGGTTTTTAGTTTCTTGGAACGTGAGGAGGAAACAATGAAACGCTCTACACGTCCATAACGTGACAGTTTGACGGGTAATTACAAATGCACGCGTCATGCTGTAGATGTAGATTATTCAATTAATTAGCTCATTCCATAATTGACATTCTGAAGAAACATTAACCATTCCTAAGGGAGATACATACATATAAATAAATAAAATATATAATAATTAGAAATAGATATATATTATGTATATAATAATATAAATAATAATATAAATATATTATATTTAAAAAACAGTTAATTATTTCTGTATTTATTTTATGTATTATTAATTAAGCTATTATTGTTATTAAGTTTTCTCAAGCTATTTATTTAAATAAGTTTTATTGGATATATGAATAGTTCATATATAATTCAAATATTAATATTTCGACAGGGCATTTGCGAGTCAAGCACTGCCGACTGGAGCACTCCCCTACTTACGCAGAAGTGATCTTATATTTCTGAGTTTTTTCACACTCTGCTTGCCTTTGTGTCGCCGCCACCTGGGCATTGTGGCTGAGTGATATATTTAAAATAAAATGCATTGGTAAAATAAAGAGAGAAACAAAAGGAAACCGACATTAACATGCCTGAAAGTAGGCCCCTAATGAAGAAAACTCATTTGGGTAAGAGCCGGGCGACAAAGGGGTCCACCATTAAAAAGCATTATAATAAATACTTATCACAGTACACGAGGAGGAGCCGCACGAACGCAACTTTGGCGCTGTCGCATATATGCCACGCCCACCCATTGCCAGACCGCCCATATGTGTGGAGAGCAAATGTCGTAAAACAAATGTAAAGTGAAATTGCTTTTGCTGCTGCCACGCGACCTGCAGACTCCACACCCCACAAATATGCGCGATATATATAGGTATATATATATATACATGTATGGGTGTGTGCGTGTCGACAGTCGGATGCGGAAACGGATGTGAAAAGTGCAGTCATAAATGCGCTGCCTGCCTTTGTATAAGACTTTAATAATTGTTGAGTTAGTCGGGTAGGCGAAGCCAACGCCAACGACGACGCCGAGTCAACGCGAAAGAGATGAAAATTCGAAACTCGCGTATTTTCTTTTATTTTATAGCCATTCTTCTTATGTTTTTCGGCACCCGCTTCCTCGCCAGCTGTTTCCAAGAGCCTGTGCTTTCTAATTATGACAAATGCTAAAATATTGCCCAAGTGTATGCGTGTGTGGGTGTGCGTGTGTGTGTGGGTGACTGCTGGCGAATATGTGTTTGTTCGTTTGTTTGCCCAATGGCAATGCATGTCAGCAAGTGTGTCGTTTAGGGATTTCTGATTTCGTACTTTATGCGTTTCTGTATATGTTTGTTTGTTTGTTTTTTTCACCAGTGTTTCATTTAAGTCCCGAGTAAATATTAAAATCCGTTGCAAATCCGCGCCACACGTCATCTGAATCAAATCCTTATTGACGTCACTTTGTTGTTGTTGACTCAACGTTAGCAGCTCAGCCAAATTATGCATTTACCACAATCATGTTAGCGATACCAAACTTATGTGAGAAGAACTAAATAAATCTTGGTTTGGCTGTCTAAATGCAGAGAATTTGGGAACTATATAAGATTAACTATTATGAACTACTTGGTGTAATAACTTCTGAATAAATAGTTATTAGTAGGTCATACATTTTCAAATCTGATAAGACTTTATTTAAATTTTAGATATATTTACCAAATAATCATGGTCCACTCATTTAAATTTAATAATATTTAGCTTACATTAGGAATCTGGCAAGCGATTTTGTCACACGCGTCACAATTCTGAGGAAATGCTGATTGAGCTATCAATTTCCATTTAGATCTAAGTTGGCTGCAATATTGCTTGAAGCGCGGAACGAGCAATCTCATTAGGCAACAAGGTCAGAAATAAAAGTCGTTTTCCATTCAATGCCTAAGCTGCCTCTTCTTCTGAAGAAGATCACTGCGGCCGTTTTGTATTTGGGCACCAGGGACATCGAGCGAGTACTCAAGGTGCCAGTAGAGATTCTAAGAGAAGGCAAAAAAAAAATACTTTCTCTCCCAAACAGTCTGACTAGGCACCTAGGTACAGCTGACAAAAGATCTACCAGTCTGCACACTAGACCAGGAAGAAGACTACATCAAATATTGTCTTAAACTTTATATCAGATAGTAACACTCTTAGCTTCAGAAAATATATTACATTAATTTTCGCTATATATATAAATTATTATAAAAGCCGCTAATATTTCACCATATATAAACTTCCAAATAAGCCTAAATAAAAGCTTTTGGTTTAAAGTCAACATCGAAAACTCATCAAAATCCTGTTGACTGATTAACAAAAACGTTTTTCAAGCTCGAAACTCAAACAAAATATCCATTCACAATCATTTCACATTGCTCGAGTGGCAGCCGATTGCTCGAGTGGCATTTAAAAGTTTTATTTTGTGGTGCTGTATAATGGGTATTATTCAGATGGATAATCATAATTCACATTCGAATTACGCACTCTTAATTTAAGAATGTCATATAAAAATGGAATCTCAAATATCTGAAAGAGAGGGAAAATTGATGGTAAGTTGATATGAAATGTGTCGCCAGAAGAGGAAGCAGCTGTACGGTAAATTGAGTTGGATGAAGTTTTGCTTTTGAGGTGTCCCCTCGAGTGGGGGCTGTGGCGAACTTTGCTCCCGGGCATAATAAATAAGCTTCACTGTTACGCAAGCATTCAATATTTTTCAATTATATGCACGTATCCCCCAAGCCCATTAACGTCGCCTCGCCTCGCCTCGCCATGACTCGCCTGTCCCTCTGCTCTACTTCTCCATTTGAGTTATACGTATACGGACTTTCGCTGCTATTGTTGTTGTTGCTGTTGGTCAACTTGTTGGCCATTGAAATATAAAGTTTAAATTGAATTTTTGCGGCATGTCATTGTTCACAGCCGGCATCTATCGACCATTCCCATTCACATGTTCATGCAGAGCGATGGGAGTGCTGGCTATGCGCCGTGTGCTCTGCCGACCGATGGCTCGCCCGCCCGTACTTAACTTTTGAACCACTCCTGTGCGATCGTACTCTGCCCCGCACCTTGTGCACAGAAATGCGTTTCTAATTCAATTTTATGTCAACAAGCAGCAAAAAGGCATTCCGCCCGCATCGCACCGTACCATTTGCTGCCACAAACAGAAGAGCGGTGTCACGCAACTGTTTTGCACCCACGCGCAGTCAAATAACTAGTTTTTACAATGCTGCAATTATTTCGCTATAATTGATATCTTTTAATTTGCGGCAAGTGCTGAGCGACACGTTGCTGGTATTGGTTTGGCGAATGGTTTCAAATTCAGCGGAAAATGGGAATTTCAATGAGCAGCAGTTGACTCTGATTTGAATTTCGAATAGGAGTATTTGTCGCCAACAGTCAACAGTATTTAAGTGACAATTAGAAATTACAAAACTGAACAGGCTCATCAATTAAATCGTTTGATTATATATACTAGACTAAATGCAAATAAGATATCGTAAGAGCTTAATCTTTGGACTCCGTTTCAGTAAAGTGTCTTCATAGTGCTACATAGTTCCAAGTATTTAAATCAATTATTCAGAAAGTGAAATTAGTTGAGCTACTTTGGCAAATCTACGTTTGCACAAACGCTGGCAATTAGTTCGGGCGAAAAGTAAACTTGCGAACTCTTCAGTTCAGCTCAGTGGCGATTATCTCACAAATCCGGAGACTCAAATTGAAAAACCGTATTAAAGTTAAAAACACTTTTGGCAGTTGGCAAGTATTTATAAAGTGCTTTGCTCAAATTACGCTTAATTTTTTATCTCCTGTCCTGGGTATGCACAATTTAGCAGCAGCCGCTGCGAGTGTCTGAGTGTTTACAGAGCAATTTGCTTGCTCCACCATCGACTTGCCGCGAGCTGAAAAATGTTTTAAATGCGATTGTTGTCTGACTTCAGCTCCATATGCAGCAGAGTAATTTGCAGGAGAATGGAATAAAATTAGTTAAACAGATATCTCTTAACTAATAAATTAGAGAATGCAAATGCTCTCAAGGTAGGTTAACTGTGTCATCTTTGATGTGGATTAGGCTAGGTAACGCCTGTGCGAAATTAGTCTAGAAGTGTATTTATTTGTTGGTTTCAATTTATATACATTAGACTCTTAAACTCTTGGCATATTTGAGAAATACTTAAGTATCCAGTTACTAAATAGTTTCAGATATCAAGTTATAGATATCAAGTTATAGATATTTTAAAATAGATCAAACAAAAAGTTTTAAATGAAATGTCTTAAGAGGAAATTTCTTTTCATGAAATTTCTTCCCTCCAAAGAGAGCAAAAAATGTGAAACAATTCTCAAATGAATTTCCAAATATATGTTTGAAAATTACTTTACGTAAATAACTTTCTCATGCAAAGAATATAAAGAAATTTGAAAATTTTACGCTTAAAGTTTTCGCAACTCACTTGACGGAAGTTAACTCAAAAGGCAATTACTTAAATAAATCAGTGCTCTGTTTGCCCAGCTTAGATTCTTTTTGCAATTTTAGTGCTAAAAATCTTTGAATTTTCAATTACATTAATAAGCTACGCTTGACGTCCAGTAGGGTTGATGTCCATTTTTTTGGTAGTGCGGAGCCTTTTGAGTGTTGCGAGTGGCGACTTTGTGTGGCCATGGAAATCGGGCTCCGAAATGTTTGGGCAGCATGTAGAACTGCGTGCCCTGCACCTCGCTTTAATTAACTACTGGCCACCAGTTGCTACGCTACGTGCTTATGTAATTCCCGTCGTTTTAATTACGAAACTCGACAAGCTGACGACGGCACTGTTGAGGCTTTGAGTAGAGGGCTGAGAGCTGAGGTCGGCAAATCGAAAGCCGAGACCCGGGACCCTTTGTCCAGAGTCGGGCTCAGTGAGCTCGCTCGTTTAATTCACTTGCTACAAGCCTCGTAAAATTAACGTAGCATACTCTACGGGGCGCCAAATCCAGCCCTGAGCCGCTTAGCTTTGTTTTCCGCGCCTCCTGCCCAGCCCCGGCGGCAGTCATCGCTCCAGCCTTGGGTAAGTCATCGCCATCGTGAGCAACGTGGCTGTGGCTGTGGTAACCGACCGCTGCCTGGAGCCTGAAGCCAGGGTCACAGATACAACACCACGATCCTATGTAAGCGATTTACCACTCGTTCATGCCGCTTAGTGAGTGGAACTGCTGCCTCAACGCATTTGACCGGCACTCGACTGCGTCGGACTTTGCATTGGCTCAAAAGCCTTTTTGCATTTAAATTGATGGCGCTTTTGCCAATGCCGCCGGTCAGGCATTTCACAAAGAACGCACCACTCCACCCACCCCCTTCAGTCTCTCAGCTCCACAGCCCCACAGCCAGGTTGACTGCCTCCCTGACGAACTTCCACTTTGCGTTGTTCTTGCGCTACATACACTTAATTATTCACTTTAATTGGCACGACATCAGCGCAGCGTGATATAAGCCACGCCCAACACCACGCCCAGCAGTTGGCCCACCTGCTGGCCAGACTCCAAACAGGCTCAGTTTCCAGTTTGGAATAGTCACACAAACGACTTTGGACAAATGGACACCTATTGCAATTTAAATTATCATTTGTGGCCAAGGCTTAGATGAGGCGAAAGTTCTTTGAGCCTTGACTTTCTGTTTGCTATTTTACATAATCAGCGAAAGTTGGGCGCAATTTCAATTTAAACTCAAACTAAGTGAATTTAAGCAGACCTACCTGATTCTGTGAGTCAACCAACTAATTCAAGTACGGCTCAAAGAATGTACTTCACAAAGACTTGACCTTGCCCAAATACTCGAGACGTTTCAAAAGGCATAGATTAAAACATTCACTTGAATCGCTGAAGAAATATAGTTGTAGAAAATAATACCTGTGTTGATTGTTCACTAAACATAATGATAATATGCCCTGGCTTAGCTTGACTTATCTCCATCACAGCAACAGCTAATAAGTGTTTAAATTCAAGTAAAATTCAAGAAATTACATAGATTTGATGAATATTGAAATATACAAATATATTTCATCAGAGTTGAAGTAGACTTAAATATACGGTCACTCCCTGCACACCGTGCGTCTTCTGTTTATCAAAGTTGTTTTCGCAATTTGCAGCTATGACAACAATAATTAATGCATGCTACACATATGCCTTCTGGCAAATGGCATAACGAAGTAGAAACGAGATGTTTGCCAGCCGTTTATTTTGACTTTCGCTACGTACCCAAACACATTGCCACATGTGATGATGATAAAAACAACAACAAAATGACAGTAGGCAACAATATCCGGGGGATGGAAGAGGCTTGGCTTCGTAACATAAATGAAGCAATGGCAACAGGCTCTGCGCTTCATTTTTAATAAAAACAAATCACAGCATGTGCGCGGCTGTTGAAAGTGGCAACTGGTTTCGTCAATTGTTTAGCTCGAGGAGGCGAGTGAGTGAGCGAGCGAGGGTCCCTGAAAGTAGCACAACAAAGCAAAGAGCAGAAGCAGCTCAATCAGGAAAGCAGGTGCTTTAAATTGGGCTTACTGACTTTAAGGTGCGGCCTTACGCAGCTGATTTAAGTATGGAATCCTCTGAATTTAATGAATATTTATGGCTGGATTTTTTAATGAGAGCATCCAGCTTAACTATTTGAGGTTGGCAAGGCCAACAAAACGTATAAATAGTTGAGCAACGAGTCGAGAGTCTACAGGCAAATGAGCATATGAAAGAATGAGCAGACAACAGCGGCAAAGATAGTCTGTTGCTCTTATAAATGGAGTAAATGAGAATGTTTAGCAGAGATTTGGAATATTTATGGTTTTTGAGGGAACCTTATATCATTCGTGCATGTATTATGAATAAAATGTGTATACAATAAATTTACATTTATTGATTATATTTAGAGCAGCTATAAGTAAGATTAAATTTTTTTAAGATATATAACTGATTTATTTCTTAATTTTAATCCAAAATGTATCATACCTATTTAATTTACTCTGACTCAAAATCAAACATCATTGAGCTTCTCTCACATGTGATCCCGCGCTTCAGTACAAAAAGTTCGCTGAAAAGTATGCTACAAATTGGGTGACAATCTATGGACGCCAAATGCTTGGTTCACCAATACTTGATCATTTGAATTGTGCTTTGAAATTACTGTGTCACATGAGTGGTGCACATATTCTATGCGTGTGTGTGGTCATATATACATATATATCTGTCTGTTTGTGTGGGTGTGCTTATGTGTAGCTGCGTGTGGGTGTGCGTGACTGAATCTGCGTGCTCTCTGCTCGAGTATGTGTTGTGTGGTCTTGATGTTTTGTAAGTTTAAGTGGTAGATATTATTCAAAAGGAATTAGGACTGAAATGAAAGGCTTCTTGACGATGATGAGGACGAGCTGAATGTGTGTGGGCGGCAGCTGAGGAATGCCAACCGCAGGACGCACACTTTTAATAACTATGATGCATGGTTGCCAGTGAATGTTTTGTTTGTGTACTTATGTCTAAACATTATATATATAAATATATATTTGTGTACACATATGTATGCACATGTGTGTGAGTATGCGTTTACTGGTTGTTTGTTCTGTTTTGCTGCTTGGTATGCAAATGTCAAGATAAATGAGCAACAGCCAGTGAAGGATGAGGCGAACGTCTCCCAGCACAGCAGACTAACATTGAGCTCGGGCAACTATGCTCAGCCCCACTTTTCAGCCATTTTAAGGCGGACTTTGCATAATACCAGGCAGCTAAATACGAAGATCAGCGGCGGATGCTGCTCTGCGGTAAGTGCATGAAGCCGAGTGTCAACATAATAACTTCATTACGACGACGCGTCGTCTAGAGGTGACGGAGTCAAAGCCGCCACTTAAAGCGAAAGCCGTATGCTAGAGCCGACCGAAGCCAATTCAAACATAAACAGCAACTTTGCCTTTAACGATGCAACAATGATTGGGACAGTGGGGCCCGAGGCCGCAAAGATGCAAATGTAAATTAGAACGGGGGCGCCTCCAAGTCAACAGCTGCTTGTTTGCAACCCAAATGAGCTTAGATTGTTGCACACAAATTGCAAATGTGCCAGTTAAGAGGTAATCGCAACTTGAGGATGGACTCTTTAAAGTATAGTAGCAGCTTTAATATATTACTCTTGGTCCTCAATAATTTATTATGCAGAGCATATGATAAATTTGCAGTCATATATAGCTCATATATCAACAACATACTCCTCATTCTTCTACTCGATTCAAGGTTCTACCATACTTGACAGCCTAGAGCTCTCCTCTAACATCAACCTGGACCAGCAGCAAATGTCATTTAGCGCATGTTGCACAAGTGACGCAACGAAGCGCATAGCAGTGGAAGGCGGAGAAGATTGATGTGCCCTACGCACTGGGATGCTGCCACAATTGTGTCATACTCGTGCAACACGACGCAACAACGCCTACACGTGCGCATGGCAATTGTAGCTAATCCAACGAAAAATCATTTCGAATTCTATTTGGGACTCATTGCGGTCACCCAGTGTAAATCTACCATACGAAAGTTAGAGAGAGAGAGAGAGAGAGAGAGAGAGAGAGAGAGAGAGGTTACAAAGTTAAGCAATTATTGAGGAATCTAAAGAGTTTTTGTATTCAATATAATAAATTATGCATTATAATCGAATCGATAAATTTCATCTCAGTTCAGAGCCAATTAAATCCAATTAAATCATGGTCGAACACTCTTCAGATCACATCTTGTGCTGGCTTTTATGACGGAATCAACATTATTTTTATTACCATTTTTTTTTAATTATCTTTTTATTGGCTGTTCGGTTAGAGTTTTATGCAACTATCAAAGGCCACATAAAACTCGAACTTGTTTATTTTTGCACTGAGCTTGCGGAAGCGCGTGTGCGTGTATGTGTATGTGTGGGTCTTCTTGTGGGTTTCCAGTTAATCTGCAGCGCAAGTTGTTGGCCAGTAAATTTTACGATAACTGCTGCTCGAGTTCATTTATCAGATGCTCTTTAAATACCGCTCAATGGGTCGTATGCGCGATGTCCGTCGCTGGCGTGCCGGGCTGTCAATTACATTTGACTGCCAAATGTACGAGAGCACATTGAGGACTCGTTAAAATCAATTTCCGTACAATGACAGCCAATTCGAATCGCACTCAATCAATCATAATCAACTCTCGAGTACTTTCACTTGAAGCCCTTTAAAATGTTGCCCGTTGTCCTGTCAGGCGCAAAGGTTGCGTCCACTTTAGAAGGGTTGCGCAAATACACGTAAAAGGCTTGTCGCCTCATGCGAGAGGCAATAAATCTTTGCGTAATAAGATTAAATTGAAACAAATGAGTTCATTTGTTTCGGGGGCCTGGCCAGCCCAGCAGCACGCGAATAACACGGCTAAGATGATGAAATTAATGAGCGGCAGACAACGGAATGAGAAACGAGCTGCCTTCGCAAATTCATGAGACTTTGAGAATAATTCGGGGCAAGGGCAACCAACATAAATTGTGACGTAATTACTTCCCCCATGGGCCTAACACATATGGAATGTGACTTCTAAAAACTCGAAAGAAAATATATTGCAAATTGCCTATACTCCAGAGATATGTAGACAATAGAAGTAATGGACAGAGCTTTCGAATCTATGCGATATTAGTCAGTCGGCCACTAGAGAATAAGCATCTGAATTGGATTCACACCAAAGTAAATAAGAGAGTACTTTCTTTAGTTAAATTTAGCACTGCTTAGCCTTGCGAATAGAAGCAAAGTAAAAGTCTAATATTTACTAATATTTATTCGTAATTATAAAGCAAATAATATGAATAATTAAAATAAAATTACCTATTTATGTAATTTAAATACTAAATAACATTAAAGTACTATTAATAATAGATTAATTATATAGATTTTCAGTAAATATATACATATATTATAAATAATAATATTAATAGAAAATCATGAGTAGTATAATATTAATTTTTAAATAGTTATACTGAAAGCATAAATATCCTATTCAAATACTCATGTCAATACCAGCAATAGTTGAACCCATTGAAGAGCAGTTGACCGTTTAAGGGAGCAAACAGGAATTTATGTGCCCGGTTATGAATAATTTGTAACGTGTGTTTGCTGATGCCCAGAAAGCTCAAGGCCTGAGGCTAATTTGATTCATTTGTGCTCATTGAACGACGCTTGCAAATTTCCACAGATTGGCTACGTGTTGAGTTATGTGCCGCCCCCACCAGAGGAGCGTGGCAGCCAAGCGCAGCCGTCGGGATTTTTGCCTGTGTGAGTATTCCATTCAGAATCATTTGACCGGAAGTGACCAGTCAGCAAAGCTGGCCCACTTACCTTTTGCTACTATAGAAGGAGAGCCATGTATGTATGTATAGATTCCTAATCATCCATGAATGTGAAAGGCAAATGTCACACGAGATGTCATTGTGTCCATGGCCATAACGAGAAGCAAGGACACAGAGAGTGAAAGAGAGAGAGAGAGAGAGAGAGAGAGAGAGAGAGGGAATGGGAGAGGAGAGTGTGCGGTGTGGGTGGAAAGTTCTTGTTACTGTTTGAGCTATCCGAGAGTACATTAAGAAATCGATTCAATTCGATTTCTGGCAATAAAAATTGAGCATTGACTCTGCTTTTAACATCGCCCAGCAATTCCGCTAACGACGCCTCCATTTAATGCCTTCGCCAGCCGTTCACTGCCGGAAGTCCGGGCACAGGAATAGGGCCAACATTGGGGCTGGCGCCCCTTTATGATTTTGATTAATGTTCCCAGGCATTAGGTAAACGCTGCTGTCCGTCCATCAGCATAAAAACGGCATAGCTAATGTTGATTTGCATTTAATGTGTTGTGTTTAATTTTTTGTATCATTTTTTCACCCACACACACACAATCATATTTCATCTCTCGTCGATGCAGAAATAATAACGCAATATTTGAACTCATTTATTATTAATTTAAACTAATTGATTGCCTTTGATTCGGATTCATACATTAAGCTGAATGTTTATTTTAGCAACAGGCTATAAAATTCTTTTATTATATCTATTTACGCATAATATTAAAGCATATTTTATAAATATTTATTTGCTTTTATGGTCAATTTTATTGGATTTAATGTAATGTGCATTTCCCACAGAATTTATATTAAGTTTATAAATTGTGTTCTACTATATTTTCAGCGAAAGGAAAAAGGAAATTATAGTCATATATAATAAAATATATTATATATATATTAATATGACAATACATATATTATGATTTATGTAACTGTATTTTCTTTGCTTCCTATTTATTAGTAAAACTTAGCAACTCTAGATCTATAACAAAAAATAGAAGACTTACTTATAACCGATTCGACACCTCATTAAGACGTATAATCCAAAGAATAACATTTATTAAGGTCAATTTATTCGAGTTGCGTGATCTGTATTCACTGCAGAACCAAATTATAGTAAATTTTATTCATATAAGCCCGTACGGCAGATTTCGCAAGAATCGCTGACCTTACACCTTCAGCAAGTGTCGAGTTTCTCAAAGGAGCTCAGTGGCATTGCTGCAACTGTAAAATTATTGTAGCATTTAATGATACACAAACATATTAAATATGCAATATTTTACTTATCTAACTCAAAGCAAAATAGTTCCAGACGAAAAACTATTATTTATATATTCTATATCGACCCAGTCTCCATCACTATCAGCCTCATATATCCTGGCTCACTTAAGATACGGACATTCCTGATTACTTCCAGCTGCTTACATTGAGCTAAAGCTCATCTATATGTATATACGCAGTCGCACATATACAAAGGTTTTTTGGCAACCAAATTCAACTCCTATTTAAGCGACTCATCCTCATCAATCTCTTTAGGGCCCTCCATTTAAATTCGAGTCAAATATCTTTTCGCCTCGACACCACAAAGAAGAATGCGCATCCTGACCATCAACTCTAATTTGACTGAAAATATAAAATGGTTTTCAACTATTATAGTTAGGCTTACTGTTCGTTCGCTTAGTATGGGCAGCCGCCCGCTGGCGTTGGTTTTTATCATGTATCCGCTGCATAGAAGCGATATATGGAAGCCAGTTTTTTTCCGGGCTGAGCAAGGTTATTGTGGCCGGGACATTGGCTATTGTTGCGGAATGTCCTATTTTGTCCTTGCAACAAATTGCTGATGCTGTTGCTGTTGTTATTGTTGTTTTTTTGTTTTCTCTTTTTCATACTTCATCGCATATTTTGCAATTTTCTTCTATTTTGGCTGTCACTCGCTTTTTATCCGTTATTTTTCTCATTTGTGTTGTGTTTGGGAGATGTCGAGCTTAAAGCGGTTTAAACAGTCAAAACTTCTGCCAGAACTAACGGACTCATGCACTTGAAGCACCCGACAATAAAACTGCATTTTACAGTCAATTGTGCACTTAATTGCCAAGCGCCAGTAGCAGCAGCAGCGTTCGCTTTCACATAAACTTCATTAAAGTTTTATTTGGCTAAGTGTTAATAAAATGAAAATGAGAAAGCCAAAGCCAAAGCGAGGCAGCGAGCCAGGCTATCAAGAACAATGAGTGTGCTGCAGATGAAGTTTCGCTTGCGCACAACGTTGATTAATCAAACAAATCAATAATTCAACAAATCAACGTCAAGGACGAGTTTTCATCCTTCGACCGTTCCGTTTCGTTCCGCACACACACTTTGCTTAATGCCCACCGGCCAGCCGCCAGCTACCCGCTGCCTGCCGCCAGCCTTCGGACAAGACGTTCGCCGTTAGTTTGGGCATGAACAACAAATCACTTGCATTTTCACATCAATTTGCTCTATTTATTTTCACAGCAGCTCATTTTGCGGAAATATCTTTAAACTGAAATGCTGCTGCAATATTTAGATTACTTAAGCTTATTATATAAACAATGAGCCCATAAATCTCTAATCGCATTAAACGGTGTGAGCTCCTCTATACATTGTTGCCACTTCATTTTAATTAAATTTACCAATTTAATTTACTCAGCTAACAACGCTTGGCCAAACATGAATTTTGGCTAAGTTTCCTTCTGTTGATAAATAAATATATTTTGTGACCAATTGTTGCATCTGTCAAAGCTGTTGGAGGTCTTATGCTTATGATTGACACACAGGCAAATGCTTTCTTGCAAATAGTTACTTTGAAGTCTTTGTAGTTGTAATTTTTGATAAAGGTAAGAAAGGTATACGTGGCATATAAACTGATAGTTTGTCTATTGTATGTATAGAGGTAAATTTGATTTCAGAAGGGTTGAAATGATTTTCTTTGATGTAATTTTGTCTTATGTGGGCTCATTTATTGTGGCCAGAAGACAAGCCTATTTCAATGCTGATATGAGAATTGATTTTGACAGCTGTAACAGTCAGTTATATGCTTAAATGAACTTCCAAGTCAACTGTTTCATTACTATTATTAATTAATACTTCCTTAGACTTGATTCTAGATGGGTAGCGACAGATGTGACACTTGAAGGGATGTGATTAAAGGAGAAAATATTTTAATGATGGTTCGCTTTTAGAGATCAAAGTTTAGAGATAATCAATCAATATTACTTAAAGAAACCTGTTTATTATTAATTAGCTGACCTCATGAGCTTTTCGAACTGAACACTTTCCACAGCAGATCTCCAGCTAAGCGTGCCAAATTTTAAATAAAATATTTAAACACATTTAAAGTAAAATTGATGATAATCATAAAAAACTTGTTTTGCCTAACTCGAGTTACATTATTCCTTTTCAGTTACATACTTTTACTTTGATGGTCTTATAACTACAAAAGCTAAAGCGCAGCACAGCCCAGCCGACATGCTGCAATTCGTTCCATCTTCTAAGCTTATTATATGGTTTTTCACGTGCTACACATTCAACAAAGCATAGCTTCACGTGTCAAGAGGTCGCTGGGCGCAGTCAAAGGTTGCTGCTGCACAGCTCCAACTAAATTTAAAACAGAGAATCGCCTCCTTCTGCAGCTCCAACATTTGCGAGCCATCAGCCGCACCCTCTGCTGCCGAGGATTACAGTTGTTGCTGTTATAAAAAACTTTAAGGATGTTTGCTCGGTCACCAAGCCGGCATGCCACCTGACTATTGGATATTTTTTAAGGACTCCTGCTGACTTGCAAAATGTATTCAAATTCATTCAACCTTCACCTGAGCACTGCATTAAATATACATGCACACATACATATGAATACACATGCATTTATGTATGGTCTTGGGGGATTCAAATGAGCGAGAGTCACATGAAATGACTTGCTTCCAAAGGAGATTATCAATCGGCACAGACCATAAATTAACTGTAACGTGTATATACTAAAATATAGTTTATAGATACAAACGTAGATGAAGTCGTATATAGTGAATATATAATATATACAATATATTTTTTACGTCTTGACTTCATAACTTAGTCTTAGTAAAACTCAACAGCTCACACAAATCTAGAATTTGTATGCCGAATGGATCTGTGGATATCTGATACAGCATGCATAGACGTTTGCACAAAACTAATATATATGTATATCTTCTTTAGCTATCAGTGTTTCTCAATTGCCTAAAACTACTTGCGTTCGTCTGATCGAATTCACACAAATGGTCGAAATCGGTCCAAATTGAATTCACGCCGATTCGGCCCCAATGGCCACTTACGCTGTGGGCCTCCGTTTCGCAGCACAGCGATTGCAATTGGTTAAATATACAAGCGAGACGCCCCTCCAGCATTAGTTGAGCTGGTGTTCTCATGGTTTCATTGATTTTCAATTTGTATTGCGGCACGTGAAGTTCTTCCGCTTCATTTGACTTGCCTAGCAGACAGCCAGCCATCCAGAGAGCCAGCCCAGCTGCGTTTGGTGTGGTTTGTTTGTGTTTGCCTAAGCGTACAAACATGGGCCCCAGCCTCGCCTCGAGTGCCTGCACTCGGATATTTATGTAGATGAAGCGCATAGCGAAGCGTTCCAAACTCAAGCCTCAGCCTCTAACAAATTGTTGCTGCTGCTCCGTTTCACTGAAAATTCAATTCATTTAACCACGTTCTATCCGAATATGCATTCAAATGATCGAACTTGAGGCTTAAGACTAGCTCAAATGGAATATTTTATAAATGAAATAAAAATGAAAAAATATTTATATACATATATAAAAAGAATTTCAATTGAATTTTAAATGTTTAGCAAAATATTTATTTTTTTTTTTTTGCAATACTGAAGAATAGATTGAAATTTTAGTGGTTCTCGGCTGAGGCAATCTTATTTATGTGAAGCCTGCTCTCAATCAACTGAAAGTTTTGAATATATTGAATATTATGAATATGCAGATTGCTCAGTTCTAAATCCACGATTTATATAGCTAAAGGTATATTTTTATTGCATTCATTTTATATACATATAAAATGAATATGCTTCAATTTCAAAGGACTATTGCACAGTTGAATAGCCAAGTAATAAGTGCTGAGCGTCGCAGTAATTTGCCATTTTTAATTGCTTGTCGCATTCAATATCCGATTTCCGCAATTGTTATTGTTATTGATTTTCGGGCGCGAAAACTATTGTGCGGCTTATTTAAGTTGAATCTGATAAATGTGAAAAGAATCAACGGCAGTTATGCAAGCGGCGCATTCAAATTTAATTTAATTTTTGGTCATGTCCAGATAGTTGGGTGCTCGTCCGTGAATCAATTTAACGCCTCCCGCCCACTGACCGATTGTTCAAGGTTGCATTTAATTTGCATTAAATACTGGGTAGTCACTTAATGCAGCAATGGAGAAGAGAGCAGAGCCAGATAACTGGCAATTAATTCCACGCACAACAAAATAATCATATAAAACTGAACGAATCTGGACGCTGCTCTTTTCACTGTGGATAATCCGTTCAATAATCTGCATTCTTTGAAATTATTAACTTTAATGTAATCAACTAAGTGTGTGCTTGTACATAATCAATTTTGTTATACACATTCCTTGTCGAAGCCAAATATTTCATAAATGCTTTTCAGAAGTTAATAAATATTTAATTTACGTCAGCCCAACGTCGATTCGGGCGGCCATAAGAATCAATTGACAATGAAATTCCAACTCCCTCCCCCCAATGCTGCTGAAAGCTGCTGAAATTTCTAAATAGGATTTTCATTTTTCATACAATTTGTTGCCTTCTCTTCTGCTTCGCTTGTTCACTGCTCGCCGGCGAACAGACTTTGGTGCACTAAAAGCGGCAACAACATTTTGCTTCGATAGTTTTCCATATTTCGCTTGTGGGTCAAGTACAGAAAAAATGGTTTTCCTGCCTTGCCTAGCCTCAATTACGGGACTGAACACAAATCATTAAACAAAATAATAATTTCCGCAAGGGACAAGCGGAATGCCGGAATCAAGCCCGGAATCAGGGAGTCAGACGTGGCCAGCGATGGGCACGCAGACCAGGACAAGCACGACAAATTGTGCAAAACAAAGGACATACAGTACGAATGCACACACACGCACACACGCATACAAGCCCACATCCTCCCACACGTATATATACATATAAAGGGAAAACGCTTGATGGGGACAGAACAGCGCCAGGGCCGGTCGCATGGTCGCATAGTCGCCTGGCCGACAAGGACCTGGATCTCAGTAAATACCAAATGTCAAGTGCAGGGCGTTAAATTGTCGCAATGTGTGAGGTTAAAAGGATGCCGGTCTGCAGCCCCCGTTGACCTTCGGGTCCTTGACTTGCTTGGAAATTACTTTAAAATCCCTGAACATAAATAAACGTAGTTCCCCTCGCTCTCATCTGGGGTCGGTCAGCGCGATCCGGTAGCTTAAAGCGCCAGCATTTAGAGAAAGTGTTGGCAGCTCTAATTTATCGTGAATAAAAAATGAAAATTGTCAAAAAAAAGCAGAGAAATGAAAAAAAGACATGGAATATGCATTGTGAGAAATGTGTCCAACTTTCCTAATAATTTGCATCGTTCTTGGCACGTTGAATTCAACTTTGTTCAGCATGCGCAACTCCGCATCCGCATCCGCATCAGCATCCGCAGCCGCATCCACAGCCTCATTTCCCATTCCATTTCCATTTTGAGTGGCATGCACGCACATCGCGCAGGGCCAGCTGCTGCTAAGTCCTGCCTGGCTGTTGGCTGCTGGACTGCCTGGCTGCCCTCAGCAGCTGCGAGACTCTCAGCACTACAGAAATTAGAGCGCGCAATAGCTTACAATTTTCACACTTTTTGCGAGCGCACAAACAACATAAACGTTCACGCAAAAACTTTAAGGCGACCAACTGACATGGCCCGGCAGCCCACGGTACATCTCTTTTACGCTGTGCCGCGTGCCAACAACCACAAAAGCCACAAAAAGTTGCACGAATGCAAAAACCTTCTGCAAAAATGTCACAAAAAAGCAGAAAAAAATATATAGAAAAGAGACGACAGAGCCAGCTCAAAGTGAGTATTTTCCGCCGCTGTCCCTCGCCATTGCCTTTCTGGCTGTGTCGCCTGCTTCACGCAGTGGACAGCGCCATGAGCAATTGGATGTTGTCACTTCAGCAGCGTGGCTCCAGCATCAACAAACCCACCCCCCCACGCCCTACCACCAACGTCCACGCCTTCATTTTTTGGTAAATACGACAAGTTGGAGTTGCAACCCACTCATCCTCTAGCCACACAACAGCGGTAACTTATCCGACTTGTCAGCTTGCATTTGGCCACGCTGTGAGTGGCTCCTTCAGCTTGTTGCTTCCAGCCCGTGCCGTGGAGTATATAATTAGTGGCAATAACTCTTGCGGGAGACAAAGTGCCTATTTAACTTGATGTCGATTGCCTTGACAAGTTTATCCTACGAGCTGTGTGCGTCTCACTGATGCTGTTAAGCCATTCACTCTGCCATTATCGAGTGGCCTCAATGTGAGCGAAGCCCACATTTAATTAGAATTATGTTGCAAGTCCACGTTGAGGCTACCAAATTGAAAAGTGGTTAGCTGATATACAAATTTTGTGGCTAATTTATGTATTTAAAATTAAATATAGTATATATATTAAGCAAATGTTAATAGAATAAACTGGATTGAAATGTTTGGTTTCGATGAGATAAGTAAATACCTTGCAAATTTATTTTGTGAATTATTTAAACCACTATAAAACGACTAATATAAACTGATTATATAATTGGGATAAATACTTGAACTGTCCATATTCGAGTCAATTAACGAAAACACATTGAAATATCACTGACAACTAGATTTTGTTATAACTTCTAATAAAACTGGCAATAGCCACATATTTTTACAGAAAGTTTGCACAGTTGTGCAATATTAAATTGCTTTAAGCAGTTTTGTTCATTTCACATTTTAGGATTTAATTTCCGTTGAGCACAGAATAATTTTTATGCAGCTACCGCCCCAATGTGAGGCAATAACCTGAAGAGAAGCCATTGTACACGATGAGACTGAAGGAGTGGGCAATGCAGCAACCAGACTATCCCTCTCTCTGTCTGTCTCTCTCTCTCTCTTCCCTACTCTCTCTCCCTCTCGCTCTGCTGAGTATTTGGAAAAATTAAATGTACAGACATATTCGAGAATATTTATTTTGCTGTTGCTGTTGGTGTTGTTGTTGTTGCTGCTGTTGTTGTTGTTGTTGTTTTGCTGGGTAAATAAAACTCAAAACAAATGAATACAAATGTGAAATAAACTTAGTTCTGGCTAAAACGAAAGGCAACGGACGGTGCAATCGTGTACCTAGCCTCAAGCGTTGGGGGCAGCACGGCGAGTCCTGCGAAATTGCAAGGGAACTTAGTTGCTGCTGCTTGTTGTGGTGGTGCTGCTGTTGCTGCTATTATTGCTGTTATTGTTTAATATTTTTCCATGCTCATCTTTGCCTGCTGCCAACAACAATGGAGCTGGCAAAACAAAGACCAAACTCGGACAAGTCATTAAGGGAAATGCAGTGCGAGCAAGCACAGCAGCTGGCGAGCAGCCGAAGCTCGCACTCCATGTTTATTTTGGATAGACCATTGGAATTGCTCATACGTCTCGTTAGCCAACTTGAGTGGGAAATGGAAAAACAGCTCAAACGGCCAGCCGCAAAGAGCGTTGGATGAAAACGTGCCCTTTATGTAGGCACAGCGCGTTTTAATTTGCAAGGCGAAAACATCTGCTCTCGATTTAACTTCAAGTCCAGTCAAGTCTTCAAAAAATCGGTTGACCAAAGAGTTCCAGAAACAATTTGCTTTTGCCAGCCTTGTTTGCTCTCGATTATGCAACGCCCAGTCCAGGCATTCTGGTCGAGGCAGTTTCTTGCCGCCACCTTCCATGTGAAAGGCGATCTACCTCTGCGTCGGTCAACAATTCAGGAAACCACCTAGAAACTGAAAACTGGAAACTAGAAAGAGGAAAATGATTTTCCTGTGTTTGTCTATGCAAAACTCATTTGAACGCACGCAGAGACAAAAACTCAGGCGAGGGCCCGGCAAACGCAATGCATTTATAAGTTTTCATATCAGCCACGGACCGAACGAACGAACGAACCGAGAACCGCTCCCACTGAAACTTTAATAATAAATGTTGGAAGCACCTCCAGACATTGTATTTAATGATGATTTCGTTTGCACAATCCGAAATGTCTATGAGTCAATACAGCCAGCCAGTGGGACGTGGCCGTCTCCCAGATAACTGAATTTCAGCTACTGATACTTGACAGCATCGGGCACATGAAATATCAATTCTTTTCGAGGCACGCTCTACGCTCGCAAGAGACAATTATCTATTTCGGATTGCGTTTCACATTTAAATTCATTTCAAACTATAAAAATAACTCTCGAAATTCCTGCATCACGTACAGCTGCATGTGCATAAATTTATTTCCACTGCCCTCTGCACGCCAGGTAAATAGAGTCCGAGCATGCATAAGTCATAATCCCATTTGCCCGTAAGCTAATAATTTATTACGAAAATACATTTATGCAAGCAGCGTGTTTTTTACATAAGAATCTATGAAAATAAGCTTGAAAAAATAGATAAATTAAGGAGCAAATGCATATAAAAGTTAAGCCAAAATGCATATTTGCTATAAATAAAAAAAAATGGTATGCAAAGCAAATATGAAGTATGAATTTGATCAGCTTACAGCTTTATTTCCAGGGTATATAAACGGCTATAAACAATGCCCACAGCCGCACAGCTGGAAGTATATATCAAAGTAAAACCAACAAAGCCAAACACACAAAATTTTGATTTTGATTTTGATTTGCAGTTTCGCATAACTGAAATAGTTTGTCGACTCCGCCCACAATCTCGACCACAAATGGAATTAAACAATGCCTGAAAGCGTGTGCGCTACACAAATAGACTTTGATTCGGTTTTCCTTCCCATCAGCAGCAAATCCTGCCCAAAACTTTTACCTTTGAGAATGTTTCGTACAGCACAGAGAGAGAGAGAGAGTAAGCAAAGGTAATTGAAAACAAAAATTAAAACCAAAAATTTACCTAAAATATGAGTAAATAAATATATGTTCTAAACGAATACTTTTTGTCGTAAGCAATTTCAAATATTTTTAGCCTTCACATAACTAAAATATTGCAACTGGGATTTAAAGCTTTTCAAACTTAATTTTTTCAAATTGATTTCAGAGCCTCAAAGAATTTTTCGGTGGCGAGCGAGTGCAGTTCTCTTTAGCCAAGGATTCAAAGAGCTAACCAACGAGCTGTTCGAGGTTACTGTTTGGGCACCCACATTTACTGGCCATTTTTTATGGGCTTAACAGGAGCGGAAGCAGCGGCAGGAGCTGTGAGAATCTGGGATGGGAGGAATCATAAAAATAAATGAAAAAGGTCACTTTGTATTGGTTGTGAGACAATTTAACACAGGCAAATGTGTGTGCAACTGTAATTTGTGTGCCGTAGCTGCCAGCAGCAACAGCAACAGCAAGAGCAAGTATCGCACACCCACCGCACCACCACGCCACCCGACAGACCACAACGGGCACCACACACAATGTACATATGTGGCACATAGTAAATAGTTTGTGCTTGGGATCGGGAGGCGGGTAAATTGCTGGGGTGGCAACACTCGGCGAGGAGGCGCTCGTGGTGTTGGCTTTTCATTTGTTGTCCACACGTACACACACACAAACACACACCCATACACATACAGTCGGAGCTGAGCATACACAAACACGAACACCAACACTCATAGATTTAATCCTCAACAAAGCCCACACACATGTGGCCAAATGAACATGTTAAGTTTTCAACAGCTATAAATTATTTCTTGAACAGCCTCTGCTCTTTTTTCCTATATGTTAAACGATCCTAAATGAATATAATTTATTGTGGTCATTAGGACTGGCCACGGGCCAATGGCTAGCCCCACTTTTAGCCAGCAGCCTAATTTAAATGCAATCCAGGCCGGAACACACACACACACACACACACACATACACACACACACATACGCACACATTCACAAGAATTATGCTAATACAAACGCTCCCAAAATAAATCAAACAAACAAACTTTTTTCGTGTTGAGAGCTCCAAGCGAATGCCGAAATTCGAGTTGTCGAAATGCGCATTCGTAGTTATATTTGTTTGCATGTATGCCACGGAGACTTTCTTCAAAAATACTTCGACTCCCAAGAAAAACATTTTCGATTGAATCTAGCTGCAAAGCATAGAGTGAATTAAATGCAAGATCTGCGATACTGTCAACAATTATAGGGATAAACCGATATCACGAAAAAGGAAATCATGAAAAAGGAAACTTTTAGTTGTTATATGAATAAAATATATTAACTAGTGTCTTACTTAGAGATACCCTAAACCTCGTTCGATCTGCATTTTCAAACATACAGCATACTCTGAAATCAAGGCATATAAAATACTTATGAAACAAAATATGATGCCCTTAAGGCCCAATCTAATAGAAATAATCCGTAAAAAGAAGTTCACCAGTAACTAATCAAGGATCCCTTCGTTTAATACCCATGAGCTCAATTCAAATTAGAGCTCAATACAATATTGAATAGAAATGAATGCACAGATTTGACTGTATGTAAAATTTTTAATCCAAAATTTGGTATCTGCCTCTATACGATGTCCCTGCAGGCGCATATGATCATTGAGCAGGTGCCAGCCATTTCCCCTTCAGCACATCCAAAATCATGTCTTTATATAACAGATATAGAGCTGTACTAACTTCATATTCACTAGCGGCAGCACAGTACCCATGCGTTGCCGTCGCTATTATAAGTATTTCCTGAAATAGTTTTAAAGCGAATACAACAGTATTTTATGTGACAGATCGATGAAAACAGCCATACTCTAGGCAATAGCACAGTAAACCCATGCAACTGGCAACCAAACTTCTCTAGTAGATCTTGCCTTTCTTCTTACGTGAAAACGGCATGTCAATCTGTTCAAGCTCGTAAATGGTTGCCTCCGCCTCTCGGCATATGGAGCGCATAGCATTCTCGACGCCCAACCAGTTGCTGTCATTTACTGCATCACAAAAGTGTGATTTCCAATCGTCCTCGCCCATGTTGCCCACTGCAGCATTTAACCCACCCAGTGCTGCCACAGTGCACGAGCATGTGGGAAACAGTCCTGAAAGCATTGCCATCTTAAATCCCTTTTTGCTCAACTCGAGTCCATTCATTGCGCATTCCAGCGCCACAAGCCCCAATCACAATGGCATCATAATTGTGGTCTGACGCATCGTAGTCAGCTTTACAGACGCGCAGCAACCGAAACAGGTGTAAGAACCTTTTAAAATACAGACACGCGGAAAGTGTAGAACTAAGGAAAAACATAAGTTATAAAAGCAAGTATAAGCACATAAAAATAATGCTGTACAGATAACAAAAAAATGACTTTATTTTATATACACACATTCTATACTATATACTATTAAGCCAACTAACCCTTGAACTAATTACTAGTATATTCTCCTGAGATAATACTGGAAGTAACCGTTCACTCTGCTTACTTAAATAATTGTTCAGGAAAAAATAGAGTTAGGTCGAATTCGTCTTTCAAACTGCATTTTGATTATCATATTCCATGCCACAAATACTCTTTAGAACAGAGCTAACTCCATATACTATTTTTAGTGCATGAACGAATGAAATGTGTTTATTATTAATTAAAATAGAATATATGTATAATAAAGATCCAAAACTATAGGAGATTCTCTTTCCTAATATATATATATATAAAATTAAATTCCTTTTTAACAATTTATATTATTAAACATATTTAGATACGAATGAACCAAATCTCAAATAACTCCAGACAGAATTATCTTCGGCAATGAGTGTAGGTTTGCATATGAAAAATGTATATTTCTGTATTAAGACGAAACCTCATAAACATTTTATTTCATCAAGAGCAATGTACCAATGCACTATAATCATCCAAACCCCTTCATTATTTAGTTTATCTAAACGATGATTGGCCCAAAAAGCCACTAAGTAACTCTGATTGTTGGTAATATAAATAAGAACACTTCTAAATATAAGTTTAAGAATCACGATGATTTAGCAATTTAACTAAATTATTTTCGACTTAGCGAGGTCTATTTATAGTTAATCCCATTTGATGGTGCTCAGTGCTGAATTGTTTTTTCAGCTGTTGTTTGCGAAGTCACACCATTGCTAGTATAAGTTGCTAGTAGACAACATCGATGTCATCTTTTTCGCCATGCCACGAACTGAAAGCTGCCCATTTCCACGAAAATCCTCCCAGCGGCAAATGAGAACGAGCTCAAAGAGGACGGCAACGACGGCGGCAATGGCATCGGCGACGGTTGCAAACAGTTGATTGCCATGGCAAACATCGAACGGGCAAGGGCGAGGGGCGCAGTTAGACCATGCCCATGTCGGACAGTGTAAACATACTTAAGAGAAACGAAAACACGAATTATACCGCTTTTTAACCTGCCCAGACGAGGGCACAGCCATCATGCAGTCCAAACAACGGACAGACGGACAGTCGGCCGACCAGCCAGCCAGCCAGCCAGCCAGCCAGCCAGCCAGCCAACTAGGCTGGCTTATCGCAATATGCAAATGCGGTGTTCTATGGGCAAATAGACTGGGATCGGGGCCGTCAGGCTACATAGGTAGGCAGCGCCAGGGGCAGAGTAAGGTGAGAAATGAAAGACTTAAAACACAAACTCGAACTCGAACTCGAGCTCGAACTTAAACTTGAACTTGGGCGAGCGCATTGCTTTCTGCTGGATATTCCCGAAGGCCTAATTGCTGTCGGCTATCGGCAATCGAACATCCTTTGTGAGCCCGCGCTGCGCCCGTCTGCCTGCTACCAGGACGAACGCATGTGCGTTTCCGTATTCTCTGTTTATGAGTTTACAACCTCAGCCTAATTGAGGCGGGGAAATTCGCTTAGGCTGTCCATAAACTCGAATTGTTTGCAAACACAAGCAGAAAGAATCCGTCATAAAAGTGCACAAAACGCTCCTACAATACGGTGTGGTAAATATTTAGGGCAAGGTCGCGGCACAGTAGATTGATGTTGAGTTTTCCATGTAAACCCAGCCACGAGACCACGACAACACCCTCTGCTTCCCAGGAACTGTCCGCATTCGCATTTATTAATGAAAGTGCCACAGACTGCTGTTCCCTAACATATGATTCGAGATGAGATGAGGTAAGATGGTCTGCGGGTCAACTGCACACACGATTTAACGAATTCAATTTGATCGGAAATCTTTCAATACTCACGCTACCAGCGCCGTTGGGTATGAAAGGTTTACAGCACTTTTTCCCGTTTGATTTCTTTTTATTAAGTTTCAGAGTTTGTTGATTCTTCTCATTTACTCGCCGACTTTATTGCCGCATTCAGTTGGGTTGTAGGCCTGTAGTCACTGTCGTGGCTCTGTTTGCCCACCAGCGCCACAACCTATCTGCCTGATCAACATTTTACCCCAGTCCCCCAGCCCAACTGAGGCGGTCCATTGACTCGCGGCGGTGGCTCGAGAAAGAGGAATGCACAGAAGATCGAAACTTTGACCAGGCGCGTGATCTTCAAAAAACACGAACAAGTTATAAATAATTATAAACAAAAAGCAACAAAGCAACAACAATCGATAGACGCAAACGGCGTGTAATATTGGTTTCTTTTCATCACACGAATGTGGCCAGTGTCCAAGGCATGTTATCTTTTATCTCATCTCTGATTACATAGATATTCATGACCTTAAGGCTCTCACTAACATATGATACACAAGAAGATATGAACAAATGCGAGATGCAACAATATTCAACTGTTTTTACTACAGTCGAATCGAGTTCAAATGACCCCAACGCTCCGGCTCCGGCTCCGCCTCGAATCATTTGACCAAAAATATATATGAACATGCGTACTTATATAAATTGACGTTTGCGGTTAAATGTTTACAACTCGAAATTCAGCTGAAAATTTAACAAAAAAATATTTAAGAAAAAAAAATGAGGTGTAGAGAAAAATGGTATGAGAGGCAAACCAGTTTTCGGTACAGACCAGGCTGGGGCAGGCCAACAACAAACAAGCATCAAGCATCGTGGAAAAAATACAAAGTTTTAATTGGTTGCGCAAACAAAAGCACAAAACGAGCGTCTAAACAAATCGTGCTCACTCGCAAGTCGGCGGCCAGAAGTAACGACAACACTAACTACGAAATAGGCCTCTGAGTTTATTTCGTCATTTGTATAAAAAACACCTTACGCTTAATAAGTGGCGCATGAAAAGCTCGAGGAGGAAACCCATTCGAGAGATTCTCGTGGCTCAGGACTCATGCCAGTCGACGAGTAGTGTGCTAGGAGGTCAGTCAGATATCACGATTGAGCAAATTGAGTGAGCGACAGACTCATGCTCACGCTCATGAATGATATTTAAAATCGAAAACCTGAAATGAAGCGTCTACCTGCTGACCAGGTCCAAAGCGATGGCGGGCTGTAAGATCGACCGAGAGGGACTGAGCGAGAGAGAGTGAGCGAGTGGGAGAGGGAGATGTTGTTTGCGTGCGCGTTACCTGTTAGAAGGTGTGGCCAAACGAATTGCGATCAGCGGCGATCGTGATTGATCAGCAGCGAGAGCGAGACAACAATACGTTGGCATTCGTCGGCAATGGCTGGGAAAGAGTTGACTCAGCCATTGAGCCAAACGTGTAAACAAGATGGCATGGGCAACAACTCGGCCAAAGAGAAATAGAGGCTACATCTCGCGCAGCGACTCGACTACTAAAACGCAAGCACGGCTTGTGATGGTTGAAAAAATTAGCACCGACCATCAATCATTAGCTAGGGAACGGTGGCAACGCAAACAACGTATTCAACGGCGGCCCAAACTCGACGACGGCAACTCGAAAAGTCCCACAAAAGAAAAAGAATTCGGCGCAAACGTTGAGCGATTCTCTATTCCTTTTGGAGTCTGATTAATCGGTATCTGTGAACTTACTTTGAGGCGTGGACGAAATCCGAAATTCGAATAAACCGAAAGAAACTTAAATAATTGCGTTCGTGATTGTGTCTACTGTGTGTGACTTAGTGCGTGATAAGAAAGCTGAGAACACTAAATCTAATATTAGCATTCAAGGGATTACAAGTACAAACACCACCGGTGCGAGCCGGACAATATTCACAAATTATGTAAGTTCTATATCTGATATCAGAATATTCTTTATTAAAAGCTAGTCTTGTTTCAAAAAACTCAAAATCAATAGTACGGATATCCGGATATATTTGTTGTCCTTTAAGATCAAGCATAGATTTAAAAAAAAATATCTTAAATCAACTGAAATCGGAAAACATTCTGAATTTGAGATTCTCAATTTGTTGACTTCAACAACCTTCAAATAAGTACGGTCAATTTCTTAGCCAATATATCCTCTTGACATTCGCTTTTCTAAAAAAAATTGATTTAATATCAATCTATCAATTTTTTTTTACCAAAATTTAAATAAAAATGTCCATATATTGTTGAAAGAACTCAGTTGATCATTAATACGAATATTAAGTAAATATTACCCAAATAAAACTAACAACTATATAGTACAGAAAAGAATAAGAAAGAAAAAGAAAAGCAACTTTAATTAGTTTTTTTTTTTGTTGAAATAATATTTATAAAATATAATAGTCAAACATGCTTGGACTCAAAACTGGAAGCAATTTCTTACTATGAGCTTAAACTTAAAAGAACAAAGAAAAAATAAACCAAGAATGCTATATTTGAAGCTTTTCGATATACCCAACTTTAAAACATAAATAAATAACATGCACCTTAATTTGATGTGTTATTTATCTTATGCAAAATATATTTTTTAGCTTTAATTATATTTTACAATTTTATTGACAATTTTTACAACAATATCATTCCAAAGGTACTTTTAACATTGGTGGCATTCGTTGTTAACATGAAAATATTGCACAAAAACCTGCCCAGTGAGATGTTTAAGTTTAGGTTCAAATATGCATATTCTCCCTTACTCAATCAGACATATGTATATTTAGATAAGAACTTACTTAATTTTCTTTCAATTATTGAATATTAAATACTTTTTTAAAATATATGGAATACATCTATATATCTTAATGGAAGATCAGAGATAGTCGCAATATATTTGTTTATAGAATTGCCGTCGTCAATTTAGACGCTGATTTGGGAGATAAATATATACAATTTAAAATGGATTAATTATGTTCAAGGTTAGACTAATCTGTCCCTCATGGATTGTGCAGAAGCAAGTGTGTATGGCTGTATGCTTATAACTAAACGAACTATGTATAAATAAATATATATTCTTATGACTACAATAAATATTTTATATTACATATACAATCAGTATTAAGTATGATCTAAACCGATAAGGATACTCTTTCCTGTGCAGTGCACAATAACCCTTTTTTCATTTGCCATCAAATTTTGTAAATTTGTTCCTTAAACAGTCAAAGCGTAGAGTTTCGGCATGTATTTTTTGCCAACATTTATTTGCTGTAATATATTTTTATTACTTTCGGGCAACGCAGAGTGTTTGATATGCAAATTTTCAATTGACAAGCCTATTTAAATAAACGTGTGAAAATCAAACATTTAACCAAACACTAGTGCCAAGCGCCGAAAATTCACAAAACACAAAATTTGACACCCGAATCGCAGTCAACACATCCACTTCCACTTACCACTGGCCAAATGAAACCAGCAAGTGACAATAACTCATCTTAATGATCCTAATAATAACTCTAATAATATAAAACAGCAGCGCCATCGGCCCACGCGACTCTGCTAGATGCTGGCAAGCTGGCGAGCTGGCAGCTGCCAGCTGCCAGCTGCGGACTGGCCTAATGTTCACACGCAAATTAGGAGGGACATAAGAATTTGCTTGTGCCGCCGACACGACCGCAGGCATTTTAATCGGCCCGCCCTGGCCCGGCAACAACAATGGCTGGGACCCACACAGAGGCGCCCCGTTTAGCTATGCTAACCAATTACGACGCATGTGAAAATTATCCTATTAAATACAAATCAAAAGAACCAAGGAAACTCCTCCCCGCACTGCTGTCGTGTGGTGCGGTATGGCCGTACGCCGAACGTCGTCGAGCTTCCGAGTTTAGTACTTGACAAATGCTTACTAATTAATTACAGTTTGTACAATATTTTAGTATGCGTCTCATAAAGTGCGTTTATCAATGACGCCTCGTTGGCGAAGGCGCAAAGTGTGCAGAAAACAAAAGTGCGATAATCCGTGTATCTCTGACTGTCACGCCCTCACCCACGCCCACGCCAAACCTGCAATCGCCCAAAAGTCTCGCACTCATGTCACACTCCTGCTGACCGCACAGCAGTTGCTTCACAGGCAGAGGCCAAATTAAAATTGGGTTTATTTTCATGTAAAATGAAGTGTGAAATTTAGCGAATCCGTTTAATCGCGTCCGATAAGCTACTAGAGTGTCAGAGAGTCTGACAGGCACTGCCACTGCGAGTGCCACTGCCACTTCGGATGCCACCCGCCAGCAGCGGTCAGGGTAAACGTGTCCTGCACAGGTGCCAAGCGCAATCGTTGTGAAATATATTTATATCACAACATTTATTATTAACAAGCGAATTATCGAGTCTACTCTAACTACATATAGAACCCATTTATCGCTAAATACTCTTGCATGTTGGGATATTTTCGTCTCTAACGAAGTTGCCATAAAGTAATTATATTTTGTATTTAAGAGCTCTGCAAACAGAAAAAAGGCTGGCTGCTGCTTCGGAGTACTGCTCAAACAAACCTCGTAATTGTTAATTAATTTATAATTACGCGCTCGTTCGACTGGAAATTTTGCAAGCTGAACATATTTTCATAGGCTGAGCGCATTCAATTTCCCCCGCTAACCAATATTTGGTTCACTTTTTTCATTAAATTCGTTCCATGGTTTAAGTCAAACTGAATTTGCTGGCTTTAACAGCTTTAATATATTAATATATGAACTGTGTCCATTTTATCATTATATCATCTTTATTTCGATATATTTTTGTATTTTGCTATCAGTCTCTGCATAAGCTCACTCATTGAACTGAACCCTTTTGTTATTTAAATATATTTTACAAATGGAGCAATTACATACGTGACTACATTGCAAATGCATAGGGGAGAGATTCATCCATTAGTACTTATACGAATCCAACTCGAATCTCCCACTTTTTTAAAATATACAAATAAATTGAACGCAAGCAATTACTAACACGCATATTCAAGCCTTTTGCTTTGTATTGAGGATATATACATATGCATGAATATATATTTACTGTATGTGTGTATGTGCATGGGG
Organism: Drosophila mercatorum; assembly: GCA_961210405.1. NCBI lineage: Eukaryota > Metazoa > Arthropoda > Insecta > Diptera > Drosophilidae > Drosophila > Drosophila mercatorum. The sequence continues at coordinate 21,881,518 of CAUIUS010000004.1, read as the reverse complement.
TATACGAAATGGTCTGAGCAAACATCAAAGTCACGAAATCATTCAAAAATCAACATCGCAAAGTGGATGGGGAAAAAGTCCGACCAAAAGCGTCATGGCAGCCATCAAATGTTAAGTTAAAGTACATAGACAAACACGAATACACACACGCGTAGACATACACACACACACGCGCATAGCGGAACACACACACAGACACGTGTTCAGATAGCACACAAAAACGGCTTTTCATTAGGCCCACTGTTGGTGCGGTGCGAACTGATGTGGAATACAACCCAAATCTCAAATGCCTGTGCTGTGCATATGCACACACACGATTATGCACATACATATAATATATTTGTATATATATATATTCAGTAATATAAGTAGAAAGATAGATAGATATTTGGGTAATATTGCCGTTGAAATAACTATGAATACAGAATTAAATTATATATCATTACATAGAGCACGTTAAACTGAATCCCAAATACGTTTTCCCACTCTAGAATTGATTTTGGCCAACAAAAACAAGCTGAAATTAGCGCACAGAATCTGTGTTTGTGCTTGGCTCTCTGTTGAGCTGCATGCTGATGTGCGGGACAGCCTACCAAATTAATGAATTGATGGTGTTGTTGCGTGTAACGAGTACATTGACACCCTCTTATCATTAGCTTATTTCAATCAGGCAATCAGGCAACGGCGTCAAATTACGAATAACGAATGGGGGACATATTTCAGGCTCATGGACAATTGAATATAAATCAAAAGAAGCGAAAGATTGGGATGGATTCTGTGGAATAGTGCAATATCGTAAAATATTGGATTGAATATACAAAATTTATCAAATATTTCAAGCTTGACCATAAAAATCCTAGCTAAATCTGGCTGGGGTCAGAGTTCAGGTGCTCCATAGTCGGCATTTCACCTCCAATTCCGTAGCTCAATAAAAACAAACAAAACAATTAATACATTTTGTTAATTTATGATTACAAAACATTGCGAGAAACACTTTCAGTGCCAGGCCAGAATTTAGACATCACCGAACAGACCTAAAGCGTATGTCTCTCCTCTCCTCTCCACTCCTCTTCTCTTCTCTTCCCTGCTTTTCGCCGCCGCGTTTACAATCCGTGCTCTGGGCCGGGGCCGAGACCTGGCTGGCCATAAGAATGGAATACGTAAAAAGGCAGCGACTGTGATGCTGCGAGTTGGCCGGAGTAAACAGAGGTGTTTGTTACTGTTGCCACGGCCATAAATAAAAAGGGTGCTCGCTGTTTATGGCCAACCAGCCAAGCAGTCAGCCAAGCAACCAGCCAGCCTGCCTGCCAGCATCCAAGTGCGCGCTTGAGATTCGAGGTTCGAGCGTTCCGAGACCTGAGTCGGACTGAGAGTTTGAATTGGAGTCTCAGACATGGGCAAGGCATAGCTAAAGTGTGCAATATAATTAAAAGCCGACAACAGACGTGGACCGACTATTCTTCTAATGCGCCCGGGATAGTGCTGTAAAAGTGTATAAAGTGCTGAGATGAGCTGACGCGTCGGCCGGGTCGGGCAGCCCAACGGTCTTTGATGTAATTCCAATGGCGCAGGGCAACAAGACGGTATTCGTTTAACGAAAACTCTCAAGTTATATCTTTACTAACTGGTTGCATTTACAGTCTATTACCAATCTACGACAGAGTTAAAGAACTTATCTCATTTTAATAGCAATTTATCGAAGAGAACTGTGAAAAATTTGTTAAATCTGCCTGCGATTCGACTTTGATGCTTCCAACTTAAATTTATCTCGGCCAAAAATATTTTGAAGAAATTTTAATTTTAATAAAACTAAAATAATAATTAAAATAAAATTTCTAATAATATATTATATAATTTAATTAATAAATAAAAAACAATATGTTTTGAGAAACCAAGAATAGGTATATGCAAAGAAATTATTAATTAGTTTCACAATTTTAATTAAATAAATAAATTTTTAAAATATATTTTTTAATCTTTCAATACCTATTACCATTCATAATAATCATAACATGTAAGATATACAAAGAACTGTATTTGAAGACTAAACAAGAACAAATTTAAATCAGTTTTAAATAATAATACTGTTAATTTAGTATATTTTCGGTGTGCTCTAAACTTAATACAAAAGTTTGTTTAAGTAATTTAAATTAATAAATTAAAGTAATATAGTTTGAAGAATTATTATTATTATTAATATTATTATTATTATAGTGTACAAATTAAAATATAATAATTATATTTATAGTTAGCATTTAAATTATTTATGTCCAAATTTGGCAAAGTAAATATTTAGAAAAGTGTGTCAGTGCTTATATGGAGTTTAATACCAAACACGATTCTCTTCAAATTCAGATACAGTATACCCATTTAAATAATATTTATAGCTTATGAAAAAAAAGGTTTAGCCTGCTAGCAATATTGTCTTTGCGTATAAAGTTACATACGAAACTATTGGAAATAAGTTTTATTTTTAAAAGTCATTTAATAGTATATAAATACCTAATCGAGAGTCAGCTCGAAATTCGAGAGCCCACAATTGAGTCGAGCACTAATGTTTATTTTGGAAATTGTAGTAGAAATTAGCAAACTTTGAAGTAAACTTTTTTAATAGTTTTAGGGCTGTTCTTCCTCGATTGCCAAGCGCAAATCGATTGCTATCGATTTTCAGTTCAAGTGTTTTGCTAACAAGTATCAAATTTTGCTTTGTTGTTGCAGTTGACATGACCACGTCGCATATCTTGTCCGCCGTGGATCCCACAACCGGGCTAAATGGAAATGTGTCAGCTGGTGGCGGCGGTGGGAGTAATGGTGGTGGTGGTGGTGCTGGAGGTGACTCCCCTTCCCCACATCACGGAGGTCACAACGGACACACTCATGGGCATGGGCATGGGCATGGGCATGGCCATGGACTAGGTGTCGCCGGCAGCTCAGTTGCATTGGGCTCAGCTGGCAGCGGAGGCGGCGGGCATCGCATTGTTGGCGGCGCAGGCAGCCCCAATGAACTGGATCGAAATCTCCGTGTCTCGCTGGATGATCGGGAGCTTTGGCTGCGCTTTCAAAATCTAACCAACGAGATGATCGTCACCAAGAATGGCAGGTGAGTTGCATATGACTCAAGGGCTGCGCTGGGTGGTTGGTTGGCTGGGGCCCGGGTCGCTTGCCTGTTTCTCGGCCCTTATTTTGGCAGTGCAACGTGTTAAATGGAAGTTAACGTAGCCAACAGCTACGGCTACGGCTACGGCGTCGGCTTCTGCTCGCATTGCATTTTGTTTTCCTATGCAAATTGGCAATGAGTTTTTTTGCGCATTTGGTATTGAGCTGCAATGCTGTTTGCACCTTATAATGAAGCGTTAACGTTTCCACAGCTCCACAGCTACATACATACATACGTACAGGTAGACATACGAACAGCCCCAATATATATTTATTTACACGTGAGCGTTTGTAAAAATACCTAAAAATATTTACCCAAGTACTGGTGCATATATATGTAAATATATTTAACTATATACTGAGCATGTCTGTAGAAATCTATATAATAATATTTATATATAATATATATATGTATACAGTATATATACCGCGTGAAACGCGCTTAGAACTTGAAACTAAACGCCCCGGTCTCTGGTCTCTGGTCTCTGGTGTTCGGTCTCCGGTACCGGACAGGTGCTAATTAACGCGGCCCGGCAACAGCCGCCATCTTGTACTAATTGTTGTGGAACAGTGCGCGGACGGCGCGTTTCAATATTTGTCCGAAACTGACATCGGCACCGACACAGAGATACAGCACCACCGACGGGGCAATGAAGAAAGGAAAGAGAGAGAGAGAGAGAAAGAGGGAGATAGAGTGAGAGAGAGGGAAGCGAACCTATCCAAGCTGCTTTACTCTATACAACAGTAAACCCTGCCATGGAGCAAATAGGCAGCAAATGCAAAGAAAGGCAAGCGCAAAGGCAAAGCCAAAGCCAAAGCCAAACGCAAAAATGAAATGAAAGTGGAAATCTGTGGCATTCACCTGTCTATTTGTCTGCAGAATACTCACTGCTTTATAACTGTTAAAAGCAGCCAATTTAATTGTGAACCTCTGCTCGCTTTGTTTCTTTTTCGCAGGAGAATGTTTCCGGTTGTGAAAATCAGTGCCTCCGGCCTGGATCCGGCTGCCATGTATACGGTTTTACTTGAGTTCGTGCAGGTCGATACCCATCGCTGGAAGTACGTCAATGGTGAATGGGTATGTGAATGGAACTATTTACAAAACATCTCAACTACAACTCGAAGCTAGACGGCATTGACTAATGAATGGGCGGGGCATTGCGGGAAAATTTGTATTTTTCCTTTTCTCTTTCTTGTTTTTGCTTTTTCGTAAGTGAAAAATATTCAAATTTAGCTGGAATTTAACCGTTGCCTAGTGATAATTACACAAGGAACAAAAAGAATTAAACAAAATATTTTTAAAATAAAACTTGAAATTGAGCAGATTTTAAAATGATTCAGCACAATAAAAAATATTCTTAAAGTATTGAGAAGCATTTGAATGAATCAGTTCAGGAAAGAATTTCTAAAATTAACATAAATAAATTTTATAATTTCTTTGTAAACATTATTAAAATTGACTTCATCGTTACGATGAATATAAAGCTAATTATAATATAATAATGAAATCTCCGAAAACAAAATTCTTTTAGAAAAAACTATTTTTGAAAAAACTAATCTAATTTATTTGTAGCTTTAATTATACATATTTTTTTTTCAATCGACTTATCGTGCCCTTCATACCTATACACAATGATTCATTTAATGAGCTTTTATAGAAGTCAAACCAATATTATTTATATTTTTTAAATTTCTGGAGTATTCAAAAGCGCTAACAGAATTTCATTCATCCTGCTGCCTCGACTGTAGCACATCCTGTAAGCCCAGTCGCATCATTGCCGAGACAGCTGATAACCAGATTATGGAATTTTGTTCGATTTTGATATGAGCCTCAAGTCAGATATATTTTTCTACTTTGCATACCCAAATTTAATAAAAAATTGCGCGAGGCGTTAAAAGCTGAAGACCGAAATAATCAAATTTGAAATTCCGCTCACACATCAAGAGTTCGTCATATTCAGTAGGGAATTATTTAACATTTGTCAGCCAATTAATGTGAGAAGTTTATCTCTAATGAAAAAGGGCATACACGATGTATTGATTAAGTTAATCCAATTATTCATAGACCCATTTAAGGAACTCATTGTATGACTAGAATTGAATTCGAATCCTCGTCATTCATTAAACAACTTTCTATTTTTCTTAACAGGTACCTGGTGGCAAAGCGGAGGTGCCACCCTCGAATCCCATATACGTACATCCCGAGTCACCTAATTTCGGAGCCCACTGGATGAAGGAACCGATTTCATTTGCCAAAGTCAAACTGACAAACAAGACCAATGGCAACGGCCAGGTTCGAATAGAGATTTCTTATCTTTAAACATCTTCCACTAACATTCTGTTACTTCTGTTTTACAGATAATGCTAAACTCGTTGCATAAGTACGAGCCACGCGTTCATCTGGTGCGAGTGGGCTCTGAGCAGCGTCATGTGGTCACCTACCCGTTTCCAGAGACCCAGTTCATTGCGGTGACTGCGTATCAGAACGAGGAGGTCACCTCCCTCAAAATCAAGTACAATCCATTCGCAAAGGCCTTTTTAGATGCTAAGGAGCGCCCCGACACGCTCTACCCTCACGACACCCACTATGGTTGGCTCATACCGCCGCCCACTCACTACACGAGTGCTGCAGCGGTTGCAGCACCACCACCACCACTCTCCATGGCGCAGACACATGCCTTAGTGGCTCCTTCGTCGGCAACCTCCTCCACCGCGGGCAACGTTTCAGCCAGCTGCGATCGCTATGGTCGCTCTCTTTCCAATCGCAGCTCGGCACCCAACCGGTCGACGCCGTACAGTCGGCCGCGCGTTGTCTCTGGCTCCGGCTCGAATGGAAGTGCAAATGCGTCTTCTTCCTCGCCGCAGCCTCCATCTGCTCCGCAAACTCCCACCAGTCTCCAGTCGTCGATCGGCTCGGTTAGCACCAGCAGCGGCACAAACACGAGCGCCAGCGCAGGCAGCAGCGGTGTCAGTGGCTGCTTCGCCAGTTCCTATTCCCAGTCAGGCTTCGTTCCCGTGGAAGCGAGCTCGACTGCATCGGTATTCTCGTATCCTAGCAGCTGGCAGGGCAACAGCAACTACTGGAGTCCGACGAGTGTGCCCGGTCCCATGCCCGTGAGCGTGTGCAGCAGCCGCAACATATGTAAGTAATATGATATCATCATCCCTGCAGATGTTATTTATTTGATTTCCCTCTTTTAGCCACACACAATTCGCCTTCACCCACAAATGGTTCGCCGAACTATACGACTCCGTCGCCCGGATACACAATACACCACCTGACGCCACATAGCCACCAGTACAATATGTCCCAGTCGGATCTCTACGCGAGTGGAGCCGCCTGCTCGAGCTCTCCGCAAACGTACGGTGCACCTACGCATCAGGTCTACCATCCGACGCCCACCTCACCCACCCACCAGCTGTACTCAAACGTGCTAAACGGACCCTCAGCGCTGAGCTACCCGACCAGCGGATGGCACAATGGCTCTGGGGCTGAGTACGGGCTCTACCAAAACGCAGCCGCTGCCTATTATCAGCCGGAGTATATTCCACTCGAGATAGGGTAAGTCATTGGGGAGCCAGTTGCGCCGCGAACTCTACACTTATATCGCTAAAGTAGCTATCAATGATTCCACTCTCGAATCGCGAAATATGTTACAGCTATGCCACCCATCCGTTGGAGCCCGTGGACGTAACGAAGACGCTTGATGAAGCCCAGTCCGCCATGTACAAGCCAGCGGAAGAGCAGACCTCCGTCATCACACTGGAGTGCGCCAGTGCCAATGGTCTTAAGACCGCCCACAATCACAACGACATCAAGCTGGAGTCTCTCGACCACAACGTGGATCGGAGCACACTTCCCAATGTGCCCCTGCCCGTCTCCTTGCCCGTGCCCAGCTCTCTGCCAACCGGAGTACCCACGTCCGTGGTCACAGCTGTGAGTGCCGATACTTGGACACCGCTAACACCACCCCAAAGCACTCTGCAGTGATGCTCAGCTAATTACAAAAAGAAAGGAAAAACTAATACCGCCATTGCACCGTCCCAGCCCTTAGACGCATGTTCCCTACTTGGATTAATCGAGTAATTGAATTAAATATTAAGACCCTTTTTAAGTAGCACAGCATGCAAAGTACACTGTAGTAAATGTTCGCGTAAGATAACTTTCTCGAAAGTTTTTATTGAATTATCTATAAAATATATATATATATATATATATATATATATATATATATATACTTTCTATTATCAAAATGGAGTTCTTTCAAAATATTATATCTAATGAAATATTTGTAGATAAAAGAAATTAAGAGTAAATTAGTTTATAAACACCGAAAACCCTTTCGCACTTTTATGACCACAGCGGGGCCATCGAATCGTATTATGATTGCAAATGAAAATGAAATATTTGTTTTTATCGATTAACGCTTACATGGCTCGCTCAGATTTAAGCCGACATTGGCATTAGTTTTGATTAGTGTCCGAAGCCAGAGCAGAAATAAACTTTGCCCATAGCTAATTAAGTTTAGCGTATTGTTTGACTCAAAGGCGAACTGAGCTCTCCACAAAACTAGTTTGCAACTTGCCGAAAAACAATGGAGCCCTCAAACGCATTGAGCCTGCATGGGAGCAGCCACAAAATGTTATCCGGGCAGCAATCTGGCTGGCAGCTTCAGGGCCAGCAATCCATGAAGCCATGAACACAAAATGCACCACAAAGGAACGTGATGATAATGAGTTGAATTGTACACGTCCACGTAGACGTGCATGCATGTGTGTGTCTGTGTGTGTATGTAAACAGGACTCTAGGAAGTGGAGAGTGGAAAGTTGAAAGTTGAGAGTAATGGCAACTGAATGTGCCACCATTAGAATTGAATAGCTGGACAGCAGCTGCTGCTGCACAGCTGCAATTAAAGTACACGCCACAATCATTGCCGGAGGAATGCGCGAGTCAGAAAGCTTTATTGTGGTCTTAAGTAGCTGCTGTTAACACTTACCTGATAGTCCATTGAATTGCCGTAGCCCATGTGATTGCAGGAGCACGAACAGTGCTTGATATGGTGCTCCAGCTCGTCTTCGATTGTGGCGCCACCTAGCGGCGCACTGTGTCCATAGCAGGCAACACTCAAATCCTGATTATATTTAACTTGCTTTCGCCCCGCGCCTGGCTCCCATTCACCATCGCGCTTCAGATAACGAACTTCGTTTCCCTGATGCTCCTCCGGCTGATTTGTGGCCGTTGTCAGGCCCATCATAGCCAGAGGCTGACCAATAATCTGTTGCTGTTGTTGTTGATGTTGTTGGTGGTGTTGTTGTTGTTGGTAATCAAGCGCGCTCGCACTCTCACCCTCAAGGGATGTGGACTTTAACATACGCTTACCGCCAGTGGATTGCATTGGCCGATTGCGGTTGGGACTCGGGCCAGGACTGTGGCTCTCTTGCGCTGTTAATGTTAAGCTTCCGCCGCATAAGAGCGCCGCGCGCTCAAAGCTTTTGCTTTGCCTGTGAAAAGCTTCGTAAGCAACAGTTTCGCCATTGACAACGTCCTCGTCTATGCCGTGGGGCTGATAGCGCCTGCTTGCCTGCCCACCAGTTGCTGCTGCCGCCGCTGCCGAGGCAGTTACTGTCACAGCCGTACTGGCTGCGGTCAGCATTAGGCTCAGCCGCAGCAGCTCATTGGAGTCCGCTGGCGGCAATGGGACACTGCACGAGCCCGTCTCTGTGACGCTGTCAGGTGGCTCGGACTCAGCTGTCTCCGGATTCGGTTCATCCGACGTGCTGGACTCCAGTTCGCTCGGCTGTTGCTGCTGCAGTCGAGCGCGCTGGCCGATGATCGAGGCAGCGGTTGAGTTGGCGCCGTACTTCCAATAGGTTTTGTTGGTGCCCACAATGCGCTGCAGCTGCGGCGGCATCTGCGTCGCTTGAGCTGCCTGGCTCTGCCGCTTCTGGCGCTCCAACTGTTGCAGCGTCTTGAAGGTCTTGCGTACCGGTTGCGTGTGATGGAGCGTGGCACAGCGCCGCATAGGCGGCGGCGTATACACGGGCGAGACACTGTAGCTGTAGGAGTGGCGCGACGGCGATAGGGATCCGCTTGATTTAGCACCCACGAGGCGTGCCTTTAGCTTCTTGCCGAAGCCCATGCCGCCTCCGCCTCCGCCTCCACCTCCGCCTGCTCCTCGAGGTGATAAGGAATGCGCAGATAGAGAGAGCGCGCGGGAAAACTTTAAGCGAGTGCTGCTGGCGACACTGCCAGGCGACTGCCGCTTGGTGGCTATTAGCTGGCACTCGTCGATGGTGGGCAGCTTGAGCAGATGCGGATGCAGTTGCGCATAGGTCAGTGCTGGCTTGGCACTGGCACCGCTGACGCTGCCATTTTCCGCGCCACCTGTTGGAAGGGGCGCCTCGAAGAGATTGTTTTGGCTGAGTGCCAGAAACTCCTTCTGCTCCTCCTCCTCGAGCGCCTTCAGTGCGCACAAATCCCATTCTCCGGACGACATTTCGAACTAAGGACTATCCTTAATTTCGCAATTTACCACTCACATTTCGAGGACACGTCGATTGGGCGCGAAACGCACTGCATAACCGTCAGCACACGGGGCTATTGGCGCACTGAATGCTGTCAGCACGCAGCACCGTTATTTTATAACGGCCACTCGTGCCACAGATGCCATCCACAGTGTGGAACGTAAGTGACCTAGCTTAACATTTGCGTCAGTGTATCGCTCTGTTAAACAGCTGCACTGAGAACCCCAACTAGCCCCAGAGCTCTGCAAGCGAGAAGGAAACAAGAACGAATATCTAAATCTCGGACTATAGATATCCTGTAAACAGGTAAGCCATATATGCAGTTTATTCCCAAGTCCCTAAACTTTTCATTAAAACATACAAGATTCACGGAAAAATATATCAAAAATTTCATAACTTTTGCACTTGCCCATAGGGTTTAACTAACTTTCACTTAACTTAACTAGCTTCGGTTTTGTTTGGGAGCTGGATGAAAGCTTTTACTTCCATTTAAGCCTGAAAGGCTTAAAAAGTGCAAAGTATGGAAAGTACATTAATCGTGTGTTTTTTTTAACAATTTTTAAATTTATAAATTTATTTTAAAATTTTTAAAAATATATATGTATATATATTTATAGTTTATTTATTTATAATTCTTACAGCGTCGACTTGTAGCATTTAAATTGAAAATTAAAATATTGAAATGTGTTTCACAAATATATGGCAATGATTATTTAATAGTTCATATTGCAAAATATATTAAATATTTTATATATTAACTTATATTTTATAATTAACAGATGCTAAAATCTAGAATATAATCTGGGCATTACCTGCCTTGCCAACAGTCAGATCCAGACTCCAGACAAATGCAACAGCGAAACTATTAAAAAATATCAACAAAATGAACTTTATCTATTTAAGTATTAATTAAAGTTCATTTTTATATTTATATTAAATTTTGTTTTATTATGTATTATATATGATATTCGATATTATCTACCGACATTCATCATCCAAGCCTGTGGCTCAGACAGCAAAGTCAAGTATTTTGTTTTACATAGTTCGATTCATAAGAAAATATACTAAGAGTGCCTATGTTGGATGCCTTCCACGCACGCTATGACGTCTCTCACATGTTCCGCGAAAGTACATATATTCATATATATGTTCAAGGTTGCTACCTATCAACGCTTAAGATACGCAGTCATCAGGTAATTCAGGAGCGAAACTCTGTTAAATAGATAGTCCATATTAGATGAATCATAATCATCAATTATTCAAAATCAAACTACATAATGATGTAGGACGTAATGCATGTGGATGCAAATAGAAGTAAGCCGTTGTAAGTGTTAATAATACTGTGACAGCACTAATGGCTCTGCCACTGCAAAATATGCACGCACATAAATTTCCGATCCAATTTTGCCGCCAGTAACATGGCCGCTGCCGCGCTGCCATTTTTGAAAACCACAACCGTGTTGGCAGTTGCCCCCCCTCCACGACACCTCCGGCAGACGCTCATCATAGACCTGACAGCGACATCAGTTAACGTTACTATGCGTGGCCACATATTTATTTGCACACACATATAGTGGCACACACTCACATACACTCGAGCGTGTTGCAGATGGATGCATGCTGTGCAGACACTCATAAGAGACCTCATCCTTCATCACTGATGTATGGCCATCACTTCGAAGCTGCTAAGCTGCTCCCACCGAATTGTGTTAATGAAATTCAAGCCAGTCCGGCAGTTGCTCAAGTGTGCCGGGCAGACACAATTTATAAGACATTCCGAAACATTAAAAACTATGTTCACTAAATTGCAACTCTGCGTTCATTTAAAAAACAAAAGTTATTTAAAAGCGAACAGCAAGGCGAAATGTTAAATTCTTTTCTGAAGACTGTGGTAAAAAATATATATTTTCTTTGCTTTTCATTGAAATGAAGGATACGAAAAATATGTATAAGACCGATGAAAAGAAACATAAGGAGGGAGAAGAACTCCAGAAACAGAAGGACGAACGTGAACTTATACAATTTCTGCTTCTTTTACTTGCGCTTTGACTTTCCCTTTCTCTCTTTCTCTCTCTCTCTCTCTCTCTCTCTCTCTCTCTCTCTCTCTCTCTATGTATTTGTTTACTATTTCTCAATATGTCGCTGTACCTTTCGCTCAGCCTTTCTTACTCTGTCTTCCTTTGCCTTTCTCTCAACAGGTCTCCCTCAATCTTTCGATTAAATTTATTCCATCTTTATTTCGCTCTATAGCTGTATCTTTCACTCTCTCTCTCTCTCTCTCTCTCTCTCTCTCTCTCTTGTTCGTTCTATTTATCTGCCTCTTTTTCTCTGCATCTTTCTCTATCACTTTCTCTCCTTCACTCTGCTCTCCTTCACTCTTCTCTATCTATATCTCTGTACATTTCTGTCTCTATTTCTCACGTTCTCCCTGTTTGAGTTTTCTTTTCTATATTTCTCCTAAGCAATATCTCTAAAATCCCTTGATACGCCTTCTAAGCACAGTTCTCCTTGTTTCAAAACCCCATTTTCGCAAGTTCGGATGACATATATGGAAACATTTGCAAAAAACATAATACACAGCCACACGAAAGTTCTGAGTTCTCAGCAAAAGAAAAACTATTTCATATAAAATATGACGGACAAAGTTACTTATCCGCTTTCCCAAAACCACAGACATATATTCTCAAAAGATTCAACTATATCAGTGGGTATTTCGTTTTTTCTCACACTCTGTACTCTCGGCTTCTTCGTCCACTTGTAGTTTCGATAGCTTGGAGCAGCCAATGACTCGCGAACGTTCTTAGTTTCCATATTTGATTTATTAACATACTTTAACAAGAAGGAAAGAAAACGCAGCATTTTCCAAAAAATTATGCAACTTAATTTGAGCAAGCCACAAATTTTCGTTGCAATGTACATTGTCACATGGCTGCTTCTGTTGCCGTTGTAGCTGTCGCTGCCTCAGTCTCTCAGCCTCTGCCGTCGGCAAGCCATAAATTTAGGCAAACGCCCAGCTCAGCCTCCTCCCCTCTCTCTATCTCTCTCTCTCTCTCTCTGTCTCTCCTCTGGCTCTGTTTTCTGTTCGGTGCACTTGGGGAGCTGAGAAACGCCCACACAACTTGGACAAAGTTTGTGCTGCTCAGCCACAGGCAGAGGCAACGGCACAGGCCGAGGCGCAAGCACATGCCCAGGCATTGGCGCTACAGTGGAAGCAGCCGGATGCCAAAAGTCGAGATCAGAAACAAGCTGCTGCTAGGCGAAGCCAAAGTTGCAACAAGCGACCATCGCGTCGGTGCCCCCGTCATTCGTGCCCGGGTCATGGGACGGGGTTGAGGTTGAATATGGGGCAGGCGCCTGTTGCGGTGCTGCATTTAATTTCATTCATAGGGCCGTTGGAATAAACGAGCCAAAATCGAATCTACTGCCGATGCCAATACTAGCATGTGTAACTGTAACAGGCACCTCCTCCCATCTGCCTGCCACGCCCCCTTGCTCGACAGCAACCAAAATCAGAGCACACTTTTCGGCGCGCAGCCAAAGTCCGAGCAAACAACAGAGCAACAAAGCATCCAGACAGGCAAAAGTTATTGAATTGAAGTTCTGCTTCTGGTTTGGGGCAGCAACGTAATGCGTCTGTTATTCGTGCCACATGCTGTTTGTTGTTTTTAGTTTTTCGTTTTTCGTTCTTAGTAGCACTCGAGGCTCCTTTCACTTCACTTATGAACTTACACTTTGCCATAAGAGACTGTATCACGGAAACAGATGTTCCTGCACGTGAAGCCGAAACAGGGGACACAACAAAATACAAATACAATTTTTTAATAAAGATGTTTCATCTCTAAAGCTATTAGAGACATAAAGTCTGGATCTGAATGGCTGTAAATGGATATAAATTATAATCTCTGTGTTTTGAGTAGACGACAGAACACACAGCTCTGTATAGTCTCTATTCGTATAGATAGACGGAAGGACATATAGATATGTGTCCTTTCATTTGAAGTATAATTCCATTCACACTGAGCTTAACTTTGTTCATTGTTGTGCTCATCGCCCACTATTACAAAGAAGTATATTGTAATTGGATATGATCGATGGCCTAACAGTCACTGTGCAGCTAATACTTTTCATGGTCACATACATGGTCACATCATAGATACAAGTGTAAGTTCTAAAAATATTATAATACAAATAGAACTAATAAAACTTCTAGGTCCAACGGCTTGTATCTCCCTTGAACCAAATCAAATAACATATTCCTGATATTTATACTCTTAGAAGAACTGCCACCATCATCGCTCGAACCTGATCCTCCCACAAGAGCGCTCCATCTTTGTCATCGTCTTATCTACATCGTGTGCAGCAAACGTTGTCAGAGGATCAAATCCAAATTGAAAGCAGAAGCTGACAATTCACAACAATTCGAAAGGAACTGCACGCATATGAACGTATGCGTTCACATGAATAGAGCAAATGCGTGAGCTTAGCGCTGATTCACACGTGGATTTTGACCACACGATTTCTGCAATAAACTTCTAAAAAACTTAATGGATTAGAATGATCTCAGTATAGTATAATAACCTAACCAGTTTAGCCAATATACAAAATAAAACTATCTTAATCAGATATGAAACTATTTAGGTAACTCTAAATCGATAACGTGTCAGAATCTCTATGAATATCTAACCTTTCTACTCATGTATTGTGTTCATTTCGATTGAACAACAATTACGCCACTCTTAATCGCTCTCAGGCAATACTTGAAAATCTCAGTATCATTGTTAAGCTCAGTTGAACATTTTGTTCCTTCATATTATGTTAGTATCTACTTTACAATCCTTTTAACTACTGTTAATAGGGAGGCCAACATTAAATGTCAGCCAAACAAATCTCTGACATGTTTATATTTTAACGTATACAGGCCGAATTGAATTTGCTGATATTGTTCGTACCTATTCCAGAGAATGTCGCGCCGTCAGCAACAGATCCAGCGCATTGAGCGCGCGGTCAGGGCAAAGCTGCCCTATCGCACCTTTCGCGACATCACCTTCGACAGGGAGGTGATCAAGGCGAGCATTGTGCCGCTAACTTTTATCGAGGCTCGCCGGAATCGTGGTCCGGTCTATGAGGCGCTGCAGGCGGAATTGCGCCACGAGGGCTGCAAGATGATGCCGGAGTTCGTGCGCTGCTTGGCCGAGAAGGAGAAGGCGTTGTTTGAGTCCATGAGTATTCGCTTGAAGTTCAGCGACGATCGCGATCTGCTTATCGCGGTGATTGAGAAGATGAAGCAAGCCGAGCTGGCAGTGGTCAAGCGCAAGCTGATGGGACTCAGGGAGTGCTTCACGCTCTTCTATGAGGCCCTCTTGCTGCTGGAGCCATACCGCTTGAAGTACGAATACGTGCTGAATGCCGTCATGGAGCACATCGTGTCGCTGTGCCACAACATCAAGGGCCAGGAGCGCGACGCAGCCGAGATGATTGCTCGCATCTATCACACATATGCCGTGTTCCTCGAGCGCACTGGCCAGCGAGCCAACGCTATTACCTATCTGCAGGCCACACTTCAGCTGGTCCGCGGGCATATGTGGCTAGCGGAGCCAGAGAAGGGCTCAGCCAGCCCCATACTCCATGCTGTGGTTGCCCAGCAGCTGGCTCGCCAAATGCTTATCCATGGCCGCCAGACGACTCGCCAGCACCCCGAAGAGGCCGTTGAGATGGCCCGCAAGGCCACCGTGCTCATAGCTGAGAGTAAGAGCAAACATAAATAAGTATATATGTGAGAATATTAGACCATTTCATCCCATAGTCGGACGGAAAAAGAACTTGGACATATTCTGTGACACTTTCTTGGACCGCGCCTTCTTTCTGATGGAAGGCAATAAGTATCATGCCGCCCAGCAGTGCCTCGAGCAGATCAGACCTGAACTGACGGCTTGCACCGAATACAGGTTTGTCAAGCTGAACATTAAGTTCTATCTATATCTGGGACAATGCGCTGAGTAGTGAGTTATAAGTTGTGCGAGATATATACATATATCTGTGATCATAAGTCTCTCCCCAAAGCTTTGATCAACTAGACAAGGCCATTTCCAGCTTTAAGCGAGCTCTGCGCCTATCGCGCCTCTACGAGCACAAGGACCATGAGGCCGAGATACTTCTCAATCTGGGCAAGCTCTTTGCCAGGGACACCTCGAAGACAGGCATCGCCAAGAAGTGCTACAACCAAGCCAAGAGTATTTACATCGACTTCAACGACACCCACAGCAAGAAGACGGCCGTCTTCCTCATGGGCAAACTGCTGGCCGACGAAATCACGCCGCTCTACATGGCCATGCTCAAGGCGTCCGGGTCGAGGTATTGCGCCTTCTTCAATCTGCGCCAGTGGAAGAATCGCTGTCGTCCATTCTGGAAGAAGCTGGGCGCTGAGATCATCAAACAGGAGACCGATAACATCTACTGCCTGCTCGAGGAGGAGAATGAAGATCCCAAAAATGTGTCCGACTACATTGACTTGGAGAACGAAACATTCAAGGTCGAGGAAGGTGACATATCGTGATTCGGCATCGAGTATCTATAGACTATTCAGAAAAATTGTTATTGTTTGTTAAGTCAGCATAAGACTAACCGAAGCCTTGCGCTCTGGACTGCACTCGAATCTCGCCTCCAAGAAATATCAATTTCCTTTTGGCGCAGCTCCAGTGTAGTCCTCAGCGCAGCTTTGAGCTAGGCTCTGTTGTGTCCAATAAAAACTTTCGATATATTCGCTCAGCTAAGGCAAAAAAATGCTCTTCGCATTCCTCGAGCTCTTGTGACAGTTACAAATTGGTGGCACTAACAATAACCTGGCATACAGTACGCAGCCACAGCCCCAGTTCCAGCTGAAATTTGCCGACTGCGCCGCAACAAATGTTGCTGATGCATGTGGCAAGCGGTTCGGCTGCGCGCTGCACCGGGTGGCAGCCTTTGTAAATTGGCAATGTAATGCTAGTCGCAATGCAATAAATCCCCACACACAACATGTCGGCGAAAAATTCTGAAAACATTTTCGAACTGCATATTTATCATGGCTAACACACACACACACACACACACACGCACGCATATACATACGTGTTGACAAACCTCCGCAATAGCTGTGACTGAAAAATATTAATAGAACTGTGAGTTGTAGCAAAGGCTTTGTCTGTTGAGGCAGCAGCAATATAATTGAGCAACTGCAAGTAATTACACTACATAAATAATATATTAGTTCGAGTGAAGATTTTATTGAATTAAGTTCAATTTGATGTTTCACGTAAACGTAAAGGTTTTTTAAATACAATTTTGCTGAGGTGTTTGTGGAATATTCATTAAGCTGCGTTTTCGCAGTACTTGAACTTGAAATATTAAATTATGAAGTAGGAAACAATCATTTCCAGACAAAATTCTGGGAAAGCGAGGACAACATAATTGATTGACGCAGACGTAGACCTAAGTATATGCTTTGGCGTAACAAGTGCCTAGAGCTCAATAACTGTGTAATATTAAATTCTTAATATGTGAATGTAATTGAATAAATACGTAGCTTCTACTGATATATATTTATATAAAATATCTGTTTATAAGTGTGTCTCATGAGAGCAAAGCTGAAAGAATAACATGGGAAACAAAGCCAAGGGGTATCATTGTAGTATTCGAACTTAAAACTTAAATAAACTTAAATATCAGAAAGTACTCGTCTTGCCTATGAAAGTCCTTTGCTTTAATATAAAACAGATCATTTTTTGTCATATTTGAAAAATCATCAGAAAACAATAGCCTGATTGTTGGATTAGTAAATTCGAAATAGTTATTTGCACAACTAAAAATATCATAATAAATTAGCTGAATTTAAAAAACGCATAAAAGAATGGCGTTAAGTCCAAGTATATGTTTCTTTGCTTAACTTTCCAATCTAAAATTGTTGTAGTTTCAGTAGAACGTAACAACAGATATATCTAACCAAGTGGCAGCCTAACTCAGATGTTGCTGGAATGGTTTAACATCTTTTAGCCTCGGTAAATAAAAGGGTGTATAATCCACTGCTTGCTTATTACGTTCTGTAAGCTCCTGCAGCTGTATAAAAATTGTCAGCGAAATGTAGATTTCCACCTAAAAGAGCTGCCCCTAATTTGGTGTCCTTTGTCATAGTGCAAGTGTTTAATATCAACTTATGGCGTCTGCTGGTGCCAGTCCTGAATAGTCAGTTTGAAAAGCACAGCCGCTTGCATTCACTTTCAATTTCACTATATTTTTATTGCTCAACTGCTGAGCAGCCGTGAGAGAGGGAAGACAGAGAGAGCACATCAACGTTTCGTTAGTTATAAAATGAGAACTGAGCTGCCGCTCAAACAAATTGACTTCATACAAATTAGTTTATAATTAGCTTGAGTGCCTCAGCAATTGGCTAAATCAAATATACTTTTTCCAAATTTGTATGCGATTTATTTCAATTAACCTCCAATATTTTAATTATATTTTTAAAGCGTTTGTCCATTACTTTTTTCAGCAACTGTGGGAACTCTACATAAAAAGTGAAACCTCGATATAACGAATCTGAGGGGAACTAGATAATTTTTCGTTATATCTATTGATTCGCTACAGGTTCTTATTGGTAAAACCTTTTTAAAGTCAAAGGACTTAAAGAAAAATGCATTATATTGAGTTGAGTTGTTCGTTATAACGAAGTTCGTTATATAGAAGTTGCATAGTAATACATTATTATATATCAGTAGTTTTAAAAGTAAAAAAATAAAAAATTTTAAAATTACAATCTTATATAATATAATCATTTTTTAAACAAATTCCAAAGAATAAATAAATTATTAACCGAACATTTTTGAGCTTTAAAATGAGTAATTAAAACTTATAAAAATGTTTAATGTTTATTAAACATTAATTAACATAAACATTGTTTAACATAAAATAAATACCAAACAGAAAATTCAATTATAACAAATTATGCAATAATACAAAATCCTTTTATTTTCATTTACTTTTTTTTCAAATAATTAAAAGAAATCCCATTTATTTTATTTATTTTGTATATATGCAAAGATGAAAGATTTCACTATGTTCTCGAGGGTCAAAACTTTGGCCGGACAATACCTGCAGGTATTATAGATTTATGAAGCTGCAATAATACGCCGCAAAGTCAACCCTTTCCTATTTTTGGATAAAATATTTTGGTATGTTTGGCGCTGGGTGTAAAAGTTGCTGCTGCTGAGCTGCAAAAGTTCGCAAATGAAAACAAATGCCTAAAGTTGCTTAATTAAAGTGAAAAAAAAATGAAAACTGAAAAATGGGAAATGGAAAATGGGAAGTGAGGGAAATGAGAGGCACTCCATCCGCCTCTATTTTTCTGCAAATTTCCTGTGCAGCAACGGTGGCAATTAAATGAAGAATGCGAAGCCAAGGACTTCAGCCTTTTTGGCAGAGTCCTTGCGGTGAATCCACACAAGTGTCGCCCACATAATCCTGCCTAATGAAAGTCTAGTCAAACGAAAGTTGCGTTAAATATACATATATACGCTCAGACGATACGCTGCCAAATTAAAACTAAATTACGAAACAGCAAATTAGCCTTAAACTATTAGAAACATTTATGTAAGCAGCCTCTGAATCTGCCACTGCCACTGCCACTGCGACTGCCACACACGGCGTATACGTAACTTTCGTATGATACAGCAATTTGGCTGCCTCGTTCAATAATGTGCTAAAACTTTATACAACTTTGTCAATTAAAACTTTATTGCTCGAGGCGAGTGAGTTTCGCAGAGCGCGCGAATAATACAGCCACCAGATTGAATTCGCATTTCGAATCGACCTACAAATTATTCTCATTGTATATTAATTGCCCAACAGAGTATTATTATAGTGTTGTAGCAGCTGCAGCCCCGCATTCGAGATTTATATGCCAAAAACTGAAACTCCAAGTGGGCTCAACTGCGCTCAACTTGGCTAATAACAATCCTTGAGCGAAGCAAAAGTTATTCAAATTACATTTCCCGGAATGGATTTCGTTTTATTTTGACCTTTTCATTATTATATTTACTTATTTATTATTATTTTATACTATTTTACTACATATAATATATATAAGAATATTACATTATTTCTTTATTACTGTAAAATACTCTTCAAAAACTCTGTATTTGATTTCATATACTTTCCCAGTGTTTCTCTGAATACCACAGCTAGGAATAGAGTCTTGTGACCTTCCAAAATATTTCATTAGCAACTTAAGACTTCTTCCTTCGCGGAACCAGCATCAAGAGTACACCTACTCGCCTTTGGCTTCAGTGTAAGAATGCTTTTATTCTACATTTGCTTAGCGAGCTTCCCGCTCTTACAAATCCAACTCCAAATGCTTTTATTGGCTTTAATAACTTATTACTATACAGTACGTTCAAGTGATTTAACAAATAATTACTAAAGTTAATATATTGTTTCTAAAAATATTTCCCTTGCAAGTCAATTTACTTTTCCTTTCGCTTGAACCAATTTTCCAAGTACTTTTGCCACTCAGGAGTGATAGCGTCCACAACGAGCAGCTTGAAGTCTGCTTCAGGAGCTGACGCCGTATTTTATTTTATTTTTAATGTTTGGCAACAAATAAGAAATCATTAGGTGCCAAAGCAGGCGGTAAGGCTAATGGCCCATCAATTCGATCTTTTAAACGCTGCGTGAGAGCTCGCATTGCCTTGGGGACCATTGATTCCTCGATTGGTTTTCTCTTAATTCCCAGAAAACTTCTTCCCAACCAATGGTTTATTTCCACTCAGAACAGACTGTTTCTGCTTGTGACTTGACCATTTGCTTTAAGGTGCTTCTTCCGCGAGCAACGTTTGATGAATTAAGTTGATTTTCATTAGTTAATTGCTGCTTAGAGGCGAACTGAACTTATCAACTTGATGCTTAAAATTTGTAGAAACATATTCAGTTACAGCTGAGCAGAAGATTATATAAACAAGGTAACTGCTCAAATTCAAATACATTATCTAATCAGAAACTATTTCATATACATTTTATACAATAGTCTATTGTGTCTTAAGCTAGAGAAGAGTTGTATTTGCTAACAAAAGAAACAGATCTATAATCCCTGCTGCACTCTACACGTATCTGAGCTCAGTGCAGATTTCACAATTACAAATCAAATTTTAAAATATCAAATTTATAAAGGCTTATAATTGTGGCAGAAAAAACATTTAATCACAGCTAAATTAATTTCTTATGTTTTTTTTTTAACATTAATAGATTGTAATACAAATTGTTGTTTATTTTTTGCAGTTTGTAAAACATAAATTTACAAGAATATTTTTCCCTTATTAAATATTATAATTTAGAAAATCTAATATTATTATATGTAGTAAGTATTTAATAATTTAAATTGGCCAATCGAACAGATGTATATATGTTTATATATATAGTGGAATGCAGCTGCTGTTATCTGTAAGTCTTTTCTCAATTTTGTTTATATAAACAAAATCTTGGCAGCTATAATAGTCCGGGATGAATATGGGCTCAAGTGATGATAAATTCCTAGATTTTAGACGTCTTCATTATTGTCGGACATTTGCTGGCTGTGCCTCTGCGTGTGCCATGGACATAAAGAATCCATTGACTAGATAAATTTGGGGATCATCTGGTCCAGTGCCGTCCGGATTTGTTTTCCACTTGATGGTCAGACAGGGCTCACCGGGCTGGGGTGCCTTCGGCATGGATATCTCATAGTTCTTGGCGTCTTCGGGCCTCACATTGTTCTGAATGAGAAATATGGGCTGCTGTGCGTCACTCGCAGCCCCAGCTGCATCCGGCACTATAAATTTCAAAAGTAGGCGTGGCTGTATCGATATCTGTGCTTGCCCAGAGTCAGCTGCTCAACAGCTCAACTACTCACTTGGGTGACTCCGCACAGAGGCGAACAGCAGCAGCAGCAGCAGCATAAACTTGTGCAATGTTTCTGTTGATTTCATAATTTTGATTCTGATTCAGATTTATAAACAAAGCGCCACACAACTGAGCGGAACTTCAGATTTGTTTTGTATACTAGATGCTGCACGCGTCTCTATATATTTATGTATATATGGTAAGGGCGCTCGTATTATCAAGCGACGTCTTGAAACAGAGAAATCTCAGCTCGAACTGAGCGATGTTCGAGTGCTTCACGTCGAGGCAGCTCGACTCGTGCCTCTCTTTGATAGTCTTCTGATTTATGCTCTCTCTTTATTCCCTCTCTCTCTCTATCGCTCTCTCTCTCTCTCTCCATCTCTCTCTTTCTCACCTGGCTGAGTGCCATTTAGTTTGGCTTATCAACTCGACGTTAGGCTTGAATGAATCAATTGTCCATACAGTATATAAGTGTAAATGTACTCTTGTCTGACTTGAGATTGCCAGCTCGAGTTGTAAACAAAGAACGTATCAATATCAACTGCTGATAGGCAGCGCACAAAGGAAAATGTGTTTGGCACCCAGCTGAGGTCACAGATTCGGACCACCTACGAGCTGGGCGAGCATTGTGCAATGCAGCTGACACTTGATATATATGTATATGCATAATTAAATGCCTTTCACAACTATAAATGAAAAGCATTTGTCTTGACTCTCCCCTATAAGTTTTTCGAATCGGGCTTATATATAACTGTTGTGCAATTAAATATAGTCGACTAGTTTTAGCGAGTATCTGAGTCTGGGGATTTTGCACTTATGTATAAAATATATTGTAGTTTATTACATATTTACACATATCATTGCAGATAATTGCTTAAATACTCAAAAGTATTTAATTCGTTAAAAATGAAATTTCAATTAAACTGTGCTAAGCAAGCTTCCTATAAATATAACAGTTTCATTGGTCGAACACTGCTTGCTATTGTAGAAGCGTAAACTGCTTGCTCAACACTGCTTTTATGTAGCAGCGTTTTAAACTTGTTTAATACAGTATTGCAGTGTGCACTGCTTGTATTATCTAGTATTTTTAGCTGTCAACTGTCAACTGCTTGGGTAAATTCAAATTTATCATACTTGTATAAACTGCTTGCTTTTTGTAATAACTGGTAATCAGTATTTTAACATCTTATATATCTTAAAGTATTTTTATTTATGCAGTCCTGGGCACACTGCACAAAACTCTCACTTTGGCGCCAATTTGAATAATTGTAATATAGTTATAAGAAATTATACATATATTGACATCAGAATAAAAAATAGAAACAGAATACATTACAGAGGTAACATATAATATAATAAAAGTATTTTGCTTAGTTAAATTTTTAGCTGTCTCCCAATAAAAACAACCAAAAGTATTTTCTTCTGTATTAATAGTTTATTATTTAGTTTGCATTTAATTTATTTAATCTGTAACTTACAGCGAAAAACATTAAACGTATTTGTAAACAAACAAGCTTAATCGTAGTATGTATTTTATGTATTATGTAACTTTAGCAACAATTGTTTATATTATACATTGCAAATAATGGAATCTACATCTAAGTCGTTACAAAGTTGGAGAAGTGTTTCTTTGCGTTTGGATAGTTGGGGTCGGGGGAGACTGGGCCTGGGTCTTAAGGACACTTTAAGAATGGGTAACAATATATATTCAATAATATACATATGCCAAACGAAATGCCAAATACAAATTAAACTAACTTATTTGACTCTGCCCTTGGACGGAAACCGTTGCATATAAAATTGCTATTAACAATTTTTAAAGCCAACAAAAACAAAAACAAAAGGAAAGAAAAGTTGGCTGCTTCCCGTGCTTAGCGAAATGAACTTGGAAGACAAATGAAAACAATTTGTTTATGCAAATTCCAATTCAATTTGTTGGCTCTCAAACAGAATCTTGAAACTTTTCTATTGGTTTTGTGTTGCGTGCAGTGTCGATTTGAGTGTGTTCTTGTGTTGTTGCTACAGTACACAGTCTTTGTAATTGTTGTTCTTGTTGTTATTGTGTCTCTCTTATTTCAAGTTATTTCAGATTCGGATCTAGTTGGGTTTCGGGTTCTAAACCTCCGTGCTGTGCGTCTGAATGCGAACCTTCTTCACACTTCCGTTGCGCCGCATTGGCGGCGAGCTGCCAGATCCGGAGTATCCAGGATTTTGTATGCCCAGCGTCGGATCCGGCCGGGGACGTGGCTTCTTCAAGCTCGAGCGCAGCGGGGAACGGGTCACCGAATCCAGCGTGGAGCCGTTCGAAACGCTCGTTACGGTCGTACTCATAGAAGCCACACTGCCAGCGGTTCCGGCTCCGTTTCTTATGCCGCTATACGGCTTGCCCGAGGCATCGGTCATCGAGACGCCGTTGCGACTGCGCGGCTCCTTGAAGCCCGGATTGTTGAAGGTGGTGGCACTAGCCGGAGAAGAAGCGTCCAGCGCCATTGTGGGATCGCCACCAGAGGTGCGCGAGAAGATGACGTCATACAAAGCGGCAACAAACAGCGCAATGGACAACACAATCACGACTATCTGCAAGGCAAAGGCAAGTTCAAAGTCAGCTAACAATATATATATATATATATATATAAATATAGTTACTCACCTGTATATAGAAGGATATGCCACGCGATATCTTGAAACCGAAACGCTCCTGTTCATCGATTTGCAGCGCAAACAGAACTGTGGCTATTATAGCCAATAACCCTGGAGAGGAAGAACAATTGATGGAGGTTATAGAGACTAAGATTATTGAGCTATTCTTACCGCCCAGTAAAGCCAATATCAGTTTGACAATGACCAGCGATGTGTAGGACATGACAACCTTGTCCCGCGACGAGATCATCGCGTGTTGAATCACCGACAGAATGCAGAAGATGCCCAGCACAGCGCAGCTGCCCACAGCCAAGAGTCCGCTGATAAATACCGCATCTGAAATTAACAGATGGAAAATATATTAAGTACAGATTGCTCAACGAATTCTAGTGATATTTTTCATCATTTGATGTAACGTAAAGATATTTCTATATCAATTATTTTATTACTATTATCATATGCTAGTATGAATCAGGACTTAGACTTAGTTGGTATATGATAATAGTAACAAAATAATAAAAGGCAGAAATAGTTATCAAATATGCTCACTGCTCAGCCGGAACTTGGAGACATCGTTGCCGCATTTCTCGCGATTGTACGTCAGTTGCTTGCACACTTTGAAGGGGCCGAAATAGCCGCGATCGTAGTCATAGCCACCTGTGTAAAGGGCATTCAGTAAGACAATGATGTACCCTGTAAAAGTCAATCAGTACTTACCAGATGGACTGTCGTAGTAACCCCAAATGGGTATGCCAATGGCGACAGAGGCCAAAGCGAAGCACACAAACCCCAGGCAGGTCACCCCAGCAACGTAAAGTGTCGATGTGGCCATAGTTTACTGTGCAGCATAACGAATGACGATGCCTCGCTAGTGTATACCCGCTAAAGACTGAGATCCAGGGTATTCGAGTGCTGCAAAGAGAGAGAGAGAGAGAATTAGGCATAATGCTACAATAACGAAAGCCAATTGCTTAAATATGTACTCGACTTTCAGCTGCTGCAAAGTATTTCAAAAGTAAACAACAATTCTCTTCTCTCAATTGAACAATATATGTACATATATGTAGTCATACATCATATAAGGCCTGCCATATACGTATGTATTCGGCTTTGATTATGCACCCCAATGTGGGTGGCCAGACCAGGCTAGGCCAGGCCAGGGCATAATAATCCAATATTTGGCATTGTGATTATATAGCATGCACTAAGCAGTAAGTGGGCCCACTTGGCGCTGCCTCACTCATCATAAGCCTGACAAGGCCCATAAGTCAGTTGACGAACAATTAGATCTCATTCATACACAAAAGAGCTACTTGCCGCTGACCTTGAAATGCGGAAAAGCTTTCGCAGAAGCGACTCGTCGGCTCGCTGTGCGATATGGAGATGACTCGATATACACGTCCACATATTGGCAGATGCGTGTGTGGGCGGATGATGGCTGTGCATTTGACAGATAACTGTACTCAAACAGCCAGAGAATGGCACAGTTGTCGGAGAGTTGTCGGAGACAACTGTAGCTACACGGCAAATATTTGTGCTTTTAAATAAGCCGTTTTAATTTCCTGTCATTAAAACCCAATTAAAAGCAGCTGAAATTGATCTGTGCCTCAATATCCGAGCCAATCAATCAAAGTTCTATTGAGTGGCAACTGCTTATGAAGCTGAAACATAAGTGTTTGAGCGATTTAAATTGCCATGCATGTGATCACATTTTAGACAGTTATTAATTACAGATAGGAGAAGGGTGTTCCAGTCGGGCAGTAACAGACGAGGAGATACCCTAACCACTGTGTAGCGTTTAGCCTTGTTTTAACTTCTTTGTATATAAGCTTAATTTCCAGAGAACTTTATATATATGAGATCATCATATATAATAATATTCTTCAAGCATTGCTAACTTCAAATCTTTAACGATTGTAGTCAGGGAGATCATACGCGGTTGGACCGTGCAGAGACTCAACTTGTCGCCTTGATCAAGAGATCTATAGTGGTGTATACTTAACACTTAATCTTAATATGGCCCACTATGGCGCTGCCTGTTTGCATTGTCATACAAATAGAGAATCATAATTTTAGATAGTTACCATGTGTTCAGGATATAAGAAGTTTTGTTGGTGTATTAATATGTAAGAAGAAGTAAGGTTCGATTTCACATCAAAACTCCTACAAGTCGAAATTCTTTTGTACAATATTTTCTGTTATCTATCTTTAGACTCTTCAAATTGATGCCATTTACTATCAGACAAAAGCCAGGATTCTTCCTGCCCAGCTCTTTCATCTTATAAGAGTAGTTAGTTAAAGTTCAATGAATATAAAATAAAGTTTATAAACCACAGCAAAGTCATTCAGGAATGGATTTCCCAGAGAATCTAGAATCTAGAAGGAAGGTCAACAATTTTCCCGTGCAATCCCATTCATAAACACTAAACCAAGCAATGATCTTTCTCCCATCTCGACTCATTTTTGTACTCATTCAAATATAGACTTCATCGCTGATGAAGCAACTTACTTATAACAGCATTACACAATGGGGACTAATACACTCTGCTACGGTCTAGCTAAAAGGCGTTGAACAAAATCTTTTATTAAGTTCTCCGACTTTCAGTGACATAATGAGGAAAAACTAGTGCGAAACTAAAGATGACAAAGCCGATACGACAATAGAGACAACAACAACAAAGCCAAGAAGCGCCAAGAAATTGTAGACTCGATTGCCAAACGAGAACGGGTGTCCGGCGTTGCGCGGCGTCACTGTTTGTTGCTCTTAGCGGTAAATCGAGAGCCAGCCAGACTGCCAGACTGCCAGACAGCCAGACAGCCCAACCAGCCAAGAGAGCCAACATCATCAGAGGCAATAAAGTGAATGCAAAAAGTCAGGCGAGCTTCTTAAATTACTAGGCGAAAGACACGCCGTTGGTTCTGCTTCTCGGTTCGGTTGGAAAGCCCCTTGTATGGTCGCTTGAGTGGAACCATCAGCCATAATAACTGTGTCTGTGTGTGTGTGTGTAGTGTTCTACTTAGCTCTTAGGGCAGCCGGCAACAGGTTGTCGATTTTCGAAAGGTTTTCCCTCTCTCTCTCTGGCTGTGTCGGAAAAATGTTTCTGTTTTTCGGCATAAAAACATATGACAAGTTGGTCAATGCGCAGATCGATAGATAAGGGGGCCTAGCCTAAGGCCCACCCCTTACCGCCAACACCTCGCTCAGGGCTAGCTCAGCTAGCTCCTCCTTGAGTTCCCGTCGAATACAACAAATGAACTTTTACCAATTGTGTCACGACTTTCAACTTGCATAAATTTCCAAGCTCCTCTGCCAGAGCCAGAGTCGGAGTCGGAGCCGGAGGGAGACCGAATCATGTTGGTTCGTTCCTTCGACTTTGTCGCTTGTGTGTGGGCAACGAGGGCAGTTTATAGTGTATAGTTTATAGTGCTGCTGGCCATTTGGTATTCTATTTCTCCTTCTCCGCTTTGCGGCAATCCGCGCGTGATTCAGAGGTGCCGTGCATACATTTATGTTTATATGATTTACACGCTGGCGCGTTGGTGTCAAGAGACGGAGTGGACAGACCGACAGCTAAAGCATGTAGGCAAGTAGGCAAGTAGATGCTGCTTATTGAGTAGCCAACACGTTTCTTCGGCCGTTTCGGCCAAGTAATTGTCAGCGGGCCGTCGGCTGTGGCCGCAACATTGGGCTGCCACATCGTGTGGGCTGCCGATATCGTGCCATGGACAGCAGTCAGTCCCCCAGCCCCATAAATTATAGCCTACATTAACAGCGGGTCCATCTCCGAAATTGAACGCCAGCCATACCAGCGATACCTGTATTCTTTATCCTGATAAACCCGCTTGGCCTAAGCAAAGCAAATTAATTTCAAACACTTTTCATTCCTTTTTATACTCCTATTCACCACTTGAAGAGAGCATATTGGTTTTCATGAAAGACACTTGGAATTGGGAATTATACTCTAGTATACACTCGTTTTCTCGTTTTATAAAATAGTTCAGTTTATCCGATACGTCCACGAGGAGTTGTGGCAAAGAGCGCCACTAATGTCAGAAACTAGGAATTTGATATATGTATATATACTCCTCTATTCAGCAAAAATACATAGTATATATATCTTGAATCTTCCCCTATTAGATTAACCAAAAACTATGTATGTAACCCTCTTTCGGATATGGCAAATCAGTTTAAGCTATATCTTTCACAGTTTCAGAGCTAAGGTCGACCGAACAGGCTGATGGCTGCTGTCCTCTTCTGCAGATTGATCTATAAAGTAGATGATCCGTGACAAATAGACTTTTATATAAATTATTATATTAATTTGGTCAAGCTGTGAACGAGTATTGCAAAGTCGGTACTCTCCGAGTGGTCAAGCTGTGAACGAGTATTGCAAAGTCGGTACTCTCCGAGTGCAACGCGTTCTAAATTGAATTCTTATTAGTCATTGCTTTGGCCATTAGCAGAGAATTAATTTACATTGAGTGAATTCAGGTCGCCTTAATATAGCAATCGGGGCAACAACCCTAACAGGGCGCCACTTAATCAAATGCGCCAAATCTGTTGGCCGTAAAGCGAGGCCTTTGCACAAAGGGTAACGTTTGTAGCTAATGAAAAGTCGCCTTTCCGCCGAAATTAGGTCAGCAAATAGAAAAGCAGGCGGGCAAACAGGAAATTTACTTCAATTTGTCGCTCTAGCGCGGAATCAAATGGCAAAACGTGTCGCGCTCACCGACTCAGACTTCAGCTCGGACGCGGACTTACTTGAATATACCCTCGAAAATGGAGCGCTGCCCACGCCCCCCGCCCCCGCCTGGCAGCTGAAGCTAATATATTTATTGATTTTCGCCCGAATCGTGGCTACAGTTGGCAACGCGACTTGGCCATTGTTAACGCCTCTGAGCTAGACGACAGCCCCTTTGCTGTTGCACTTGTTGCCATGGTGAAATGCACAAAACTTTTTAGGCCACAACAGCAACGGCAACAACAACAACGGCAACAACAACAATCGCCACAGCAACAGTGCAGTCAAAACTTCGTGCAAATTGGGCTCGGTGAAAAACGTCCGCTTGCGGTTATTTGGCAAAGCACTTAAAGGTTCAAAGGGCAAGCTCTAATATGCAGCAGCTGCTTGACAAAAGCTGCTCGTAATTGAGTTACGTAGCAGCCAGCTAAATCATTTACAAGTTGATCTTATCCCACGGCTGCAACGTTGCCACACTTCACATTGCTGATGTTTGCCATAAGTGAGATGTTGCCAAAACTCACTAAATAACGTTTACATGTTCTCTCAAGCTAAATCATCTACAAATTGATAATATCTTATCTACTGTACGGCTGCAACGTTGCCAAACTTCAAATTGCGAAAATGCCGCCTGAAGGGGGAGGAGGCCATATGGGAGATATTACCAAAATTAATGTTATGTCAACCTAAATCATTTACAAGTTGGTTGTGTCTCATATACTTTACTGCTGTAACGTTGCCAAACTTCATAATGGCCATGTAACTATTCAAATATTTATACAATGCTGCCGAACTGCAGTTAAGAAGCTTACTACAATTCTCTCGAGACATGAGAGTACGCCTATGTACATCCCTGAAATAAACAATCACCTGAGCTAAGCTCAAACTTCGCTAGGCGCCATTGCTTTCAGAATTTATTATTAGCCATTAATCAGTTAGCTTAAAAATCAGTTTTAATTTACAAAATGTTTTCAGCTTAAATACTTTTTACGAAACTTCACATAAAAAACAAATTCTCCCTTGCTTAAAGATGGCAACAGCCGATTTCGCAACTGTTGGCGCTGTTGCCAAATTTCACTTGGCTCTTTTGTATATAACATTAACTAATAAATCGTCGGAGACCGCCAACCACCAACCACCAACCGCCAACCGCCAACCGCTAACCGGCCGGCATCTCCACCTGTTTTTAGTTGGCTAGCTCTGGGCATTAGACAGCATGCAAAATTATGGCCAGAAAGGAAAAAAAAGTAACGATATGCTAAGCAGACAGCGAGCGGAGGGGATGCATTGGGTATGCATCGACATGGACACGTTCTGCTAACTCTGTGCAGCCTGCATTCAGCACTATAAGCGCAGAAGTGGAGACTGTGCAGTTCCAGCCTGAAGCCTCGTGGCACTTTCTATTTGCTAAGCCAACGAACCATATGTGGCTGAGGCTGCAAAGCACACACTCACACACACACGCACACACTCACATGCATGCCTACGTCCCCAATGCATTGGCCACTTTGGCTAATGACTTTATTGAATCGACTCAACCGAGCCGGGGCCGAGCGTCTCTTGACTCTTTGTGTGACTTTTGCCTATCAAGCGCAGAATTAGCGCGAACAAATTAAATGAAAAGACAACGGGCCACCAACAGCCATTGTCATCATCACCATCATCATTATTATCATTAAGACAATTATTATCGGCCAAGGGGTGGCTGGGTGTTAAGCAGGTGGGGTGCAAGCCACTACAACTGTTCTCAATTTCATTCTTTACGCTCATAACATACGTGACTGCATTAAAAAGATAAACAAAATCGATATGAGTAGTGGCTCCATGTGGGCTAATGTAAGCTCGTTGTCTACAACGACTCGGCGATTATAAATTAATTAAAACTTAAATTAAAATAATTAATAATGAAACTGACGAGAATGATAAGAGTAACAATGACATAAGAATATTGCCAATAATCATATTTGCTGAGATATAATGGTAATGAATAAAGAATCATTATAATATTAGGGCAAGAAAGAAATTCTAATGCATTTCAAAATAATTATAATATTCATTATAATGATCAAATTATTATGAAGTAAGAATAATGCTAATGATAATAATTATACATAGCGAGTAGGAGTATCCTACATAATGAGTGTCTTTTAGTCTTGTCTATTTACTGAGATTAAATGATAACTAAATTAATTAAATTTAAAAAAGATAATACAAATAGGGCCAACAATACTAATAATACTTATAATGATGAAATAATCCTAATGATAATAATAATAACTCAAATGATAATGAGTATCCTGTATAGGACAATGTGAAGTATATTTGCTAAGAGAAAATATTAATAAGTTCATAAAACATTAAGAATATAAATAATATTGATAAGACAAATAATACTAATTGACAATAATAATAATAAAGCAACAAATATACTCATGAAGAAACGTTCATGTTAATATTAATATAATAATAAATAAAATAATATAAATTCTTAATAATAAATACAATAAGAATAATATATAAATTGATTGTGAACATAACAATTGGCCTAATAGATACGTCAATTTAAAGCAGAATGAACCCAGTTTCACGTGCAATTAATTACATATTATGCAGTTAATGCACGCAAAGCAGTTAGCAAAAACCGTTCTAAAGAAAACTGCAAGAGATAAAGCGAGAGAACGGAACAGTTGTGCGAGACAGGCAACATTTGACAGATACAACATACAACAGCCATTGTCAGCGAGAGAGACACTAGCGGTGGCTCACTCAAATGAGGCAACCCAGTGTAGGCACTGTGGCACAGTAGATAGATAGCGCTATATAGTTGGATGGGCCTTGTCATACGCTCGCTTGCCAGCTGGGCGTTGGCAGGTTGATTGTATACACAACTTGCACACTTTTTGTCCAAGTTGTCATAATGAAAGATAAATACTTGCAGCGCAAAGTTTAGACAATCGGCGGACAGCATTTATATACATATATGAATACAATATACTATGTACTATGTACTATATACTACATACTATATGTTCATATATACATAATGCACATTTCCATCCACTTGTGGGCAAACGAAGGGCGCCCTAGACACAGCTGCAGCTCTTTCAATTCAAGCCCTAAAAAGCGCTTAAGACAAACTTTCACCAAAAATGAACGAGGTTAGCTTTCGAGTGCCGACTAAGAGATACTGTATAGTTTAGAACTATAAAAGAAAATATCAAAATGCTTAAAGTCTAAAGATATTATACACATGCTTTATATCTATACCATATAATATACATAGATATATAGGCATAAAGATGTAGATGTAGATATAGACATCTTTACTTTTGTCCGATTAAAATTGATTGACTCAAGAAATGGTGAGTAAAGTATCGTTATTCTACAATTCTACAATTATTTGTATTGCATTTTTAAAATGATAAAAAATAAATTATACTATATTAATATATCATATATTTATATATTATATGTAATACATTATATTGTTTTACGACTCATGGCAACATTCATTTAAAAAAGATAAACAATAACTAAATCTAATTTATTCATCAAAACTTATCGCTCATCAAATTTGCTTAACTGTTTAACCTTTGGCATGCCCTATGTACACTTATTCGACAGGGTATCTAAGTAAATGATAGCTAGAGAACCGAAGATATCACAAAGTAAAAGTTTTCACGATGCAGCCAAACGTGAAAATCGAATAAGAAAAGAGAGGCTGAACACAGAGCCAAGCGACAGTCGGAGAGACGACCGACCGACCCATCATCAGACGTCAACAGCTTCCGTAACGCAACAAATGTGGTAACTACAAATCAAACAAGAACAGCCACAATTATTTAAAACAACATAACCGGCAACTGTCTGTTGTGTGCTGTGTGCTGACTGACTGAGCTCAGCTTGGGCTATAGTTCACATCCACGAGGCCCCATCGCTCCCCTACACATAAACAACGGCCTTTCTGTCCATGTAACATAGTAGAGTGACCTAGTTCCATGACACTGCTGGCTTGGCTGCTACCTAAGAGTCCCAGTTGCTGGAAGTTGTCTTTGACTGTGGATTAGCGTGTGTGATTCTGTGCTTTGAGCTTGAGAACCTTGCTTGGGATCTGTGCATTTGTGGCCCAGTCACATGCTGCCGCAGGAAGAGCACAAACAACTTAGACTACGCATCTTTATCAAATGCTAATTCTTTCTTCTTTTCACCGGAAGTTGTTGCCATTTTACTAATTAACAACAAGAGCTCTTAGCATGAGCGTAGGCCTCTGTGCTCAGTTAAATGTTGAGTACTTTCAATAGAATAAAGCGAATATGCATTGAGATATATAAAGCTGAGTGAAAGAGTTATAGTAACTAGTTCAAGGCAGACACAGCGATGTCTAAATAAAAGTAAAAAGAATCTTAAAAACAGAAATATATAAAATATTTATATTCTCTATACTTGTAATATTTATATAAAATGACTATATATATTATGGTATATTTTAGTATAGTATATTTAATAAGAGTTTAACTGATTATATATTAAATATGCAAACAACTTTTCGGTTAAGACAGAAAAATATAATAAAATCTGATTTTCAAATGCCTGTGAAAACTTTGAATAGCTTGATAAACCGGTATATTTTGAACGCATAGGAATATGTCGAGGCCAACAAAGGTGCATATTGAAAATAGAATAAAAACATTCAGTAAATATAATTAAATATAAATAACAACAAAGCATTCACTTTGCTTCACAAAGGTAGAGCACGTGATCTATCAGTCTTTATCGAAATGAATCTAAACTAATTGCTAATCGTTATCTCAGCTCGTCTGTTGTTTCATGTGTGCGAAATTGTATGTTGTACATGTTGCAGTTTATCAGAGAACACACAAAAGACTTGTCGGCTACAAGGGCAGCCGTTGATATTGGGGAAGGCTTGAAGAGCAGGCCAGGCCAGGCCAGGCCAGGGCTACCCATGAGCTATCACCTGCCCAGGCAACGTGTGAAAGATTTCAGCATCGATAAGACTTTTACAGTAGCTCCGAAACAAGGTTCACTTACACTGTTTGTTGATTTGTGTAAACTGAAGAGGGTTTCTCTTATTTTATATTTGAATATAATGCTTGTTGTAAGCTAATTAAAGTTATTGTATTTTATTTGTATATCTCTTGTTTATTCAGATACACAAATAAATAAATTCCACTGTGCATATCCTCGCCTTCATAGAGTGAAAACATGTTTAGACTCCCACACGATGGAAATGTGATGATCATAATCGAGCTTATATATGTATATTTAGCTATAAACAAGTTTTCATTGTCTGTTTGCTGAGCAAACAAGAAACTAATGAGAACGAGACATGCCGACCGACCGACCGACCGATCGACCGGCTGACAGAACTTGCCGATACTTATCTATATATATAAAATAGAAGCAACAAAACTATAAATATATATATATAAAGAAGTTATTTTGTTTGTCATTTGAGCAATAATTCGATAAAAAATATCTTCTGAATGAGGCTTGAGTCAGCAAAGCCATCTTCTGGCTGCTGCCCTCTTAATGTAATTCAATTTATGCCTTTTCAGTTGTCAGTTATTGAACCGGTTGCTATTGTCTCTCACATTCTCATATTCGCAACGTGCTTTTTGGCATTGTCACATACATAAATACGCCGACATACATACAATAATATTTTTATTTTATTAATGCGACTGTTACCCCTTGCAGATGCTCTCTCGGGCGGCTCACGTTGCGTATACATGCTAACACTCCCACCGCGCCTTATAGCGGACAGAGCATAAATCCTAACTCATATAATGATTATGATATCCATAGCAGACTTGCCCCGTAATCAGGATACTATTTCAGACATAAACGAGGCCGTGTCAGATTCAACTAAATTTAAAGATTGAAAAAATATAATAATATCTAAAAAGTTTTAATTTCCATAATTTCACTCGTGACTCGTGACTCGTGCGACTCGTGAGCATTAAAATTCCAAAGCAAGCGAAAAATACTGCTGGAACGACGTTCAGGTTAACAACCTTGACCGCGAATATCTGAGCAGAGTAAGAATTTACATTTGGATTTCTCATTTTGAGTGAGCAAAAACAAAAGGTAAATATTTCTCTGTATCTTTAAATGTTTGTGCTCTGATTTCTAATCGAATTATATTTATATTTACATAATATAAAATATATATGTATTATTTTTAGTGTTCTATTATTATATTCTGTAATATATATGGGTTTATATATCTCTTCTTTTTCTTTATTAGAGTAAAAGATTTTAAATAAGTTAATAAGTTATAAAATAAAATATGAATTACTAAACGTAATTATATCAATTAGATGCATTCGAACAACCTTTTATACCTATTTTATAGTATATTACAATGGAAAAACATTAATTTCATACAATAATAGTTCATTTATTAAAGAAGTGTGGAAAATAGAGTGTAGAGGAGATAGAAGATACACAGTACAAAGCTTAAAACTGGCATCATCCTCAGTAGACCAAATAGTTCTTTTATAGCTCTCATATCAGATAAGTTTAAGCAGGCAGATAGATATACGGACTATAATCTTGAATATAGTATTCAGCTCTGCCTTTGGAAAAGAACCAATGGCTTAGCCTTTAAATGCAAATTGTACAAACATGCTATATAGGTATAGAAATATAGATGGTAAAGTAATGAGCATCATCATCATCAAACTATTTTCACATATTTTTCTCCAATATCAACAAATATTTATATTAAGAGACAGTGTCTCGTCTGCTATTGCAACATCGCATTCTGCTTGGAACTATTTGTTAGTTATGTTGGGAAGGGTCAGAGATCGAAATTCATTAGTTAAAGCAATCAACGCGATCTTCAACACACAGAACCAACGAAAAATGTTTGGAAAGGTCGGGCAAAGTCGCGCGGACTTGCGCAACAAAATAAATTTGTGCAAGCAGATGAAATTGGTGGTTCGAGAATTCGTGTATTCGACTTTTGGGGTATTCGATTATTCAAAGTATTCATAGGGGAAAAAGAACACATTGAAGTACTCACATTGTCACTCACAATGGGCGCATAGTTTCAGCTTCTACCCGTCTCACTAATAGGGTCAATTGTACAATTAATTTATAATTTTCCATAAGCTGATGATTGTTGGCGCATGGCCAAGCGTATTATGGATTGGCGGCATATTCTCTATATATTTTGTTTACTTTGCAATTGTTGACTCGAACTAGAGAAGAAGGTAATAAATTATGCCATTGAGTAGGCAATAAATGTTATTGATCAGTTTCGACTGTCATATATCTGCTTGGAAATTAACATAACTAGAGACATCCAAAGTTGTATACTCTGTCTTATAGAGTACTAGAGTACTACTGAGTATCTCTTCTGACTGAAATTGAAAAATATTCATAGGATTAAACACACATATATCCATATAACCAGTGGTGTTCACAAATGGATCGATATTTTCCTAAGGAATCGATTTGAATTCCGAATATGTATGACAAATTGCAACTATCTAGCTCAAGCGCTATTTGCACTACTATTTTAATGGCTGTGACATTTGTAACTACTTTTTATATCTATTAGTGTTTTTTCTGGTTTCTCCAACCTTTTCCCGTTGTCACGATTTCTTGCGTTTAGCTCTGTCTGTCGTGATTCACGCAATTTCTAGAGTTTCCAATTTGATGACATTCGCGTTCTGTGCCAATCCCAATCCCAGTCCCCATAGCTATAAACGTGGTCGTCATTCGTCAACTGCATACAAATTGTCGATATTAAATATATTATATTACATATACACATTACGTTATATATTGTATTATATGTACATATGTATATGCACTTCAAATAATTTATATATATAATCTATATTGTTCCACTTCAACTGCAATTGGTATAACAACTGCATGTGAGGAGTATCTCGGAAGTCAACTGACTGTAAGTAAGCTGTAAGACTTGATTAGTGAGCACACTATCTAATTGGTATGCAATTCAATTGTTCCTCCAAAAGTTTAGCAATTTGGCTTTGTGTTTAGTTCCGCCAAGGCGTGATAAGATTTGATAAGGGCTTAGTAATTGTTAATGCTGAGACATTATTTACTCATTTAATTACGTTGTTTGATTGCAACTACAATCAAAAATACAAATACAATCAATTTGTAGCCAAACTTAATGATTCAGCTCACTAGGTAATGCATTTGCTTTTAATAGGAACCCAACTAATTTCCTGTCTGCAAATCAATTTCATTTCGTTATTGTTATTGTTATTGTTGTTGCGCTTAGTTTCAAACTGAACGCCATAAGCTTTCTACCTTTTCCCCAATAGAGAAGAACAATAAACGAACGAAATTGTATAAGAGAAGAACCGCTGAACCGCAGCCTGTTTAATGCTCAGCTGCAGCTGCATTTCACCTCTCCTCTCTCTTCGCTCTCCTTCACTCTTTTCGCGGCGCACTTAAATAGCTGCATAAATATCAATTATAAAGCACAGAACGCAGCAAATAAAGCTAATATGCTCAGAGATAGAAGCTACACCAGCAGCGATGTTTGCATTGAGCCCGATGCTTCAAAACTCAATTACCGGTCACTTAATTACGAAGCTTGCACAAAGTGAGAGAGTCTACAACTACAACTACAGCTAGAGTTAGAGTTAGAGTTTGTGCGGGGAGCGAGAGAGCGATCGTGAGTGAGTGTATACAAAAATTTGCATTCAACAAGTTGAAGCCGCCTCTCATTTTCTGTGGCCCTGAAGCTGACGCCCAAGCTGACAATGCATTGCATGCGTGCCGCATGCTCTCTCTCTCTCTCTCTCTCTCTCGCTCCTCACATTCGCACAAAAGCTGGCCACGCAAGTGTGACGCGTTTCGCTGCTGCTACTGCTGTTGTTGTGGTTGTTGTTGTTGTTGTTGTTTTTGTTGTTGCGAGTATTTAGCCAGTCAACCAAAGCTTTTCAACCTTCTCTTCGCTCTCTCAGGTTATGTAAATATTTCAACGCAAACGCTTTATGCATACATGTGCTTGTGGCCTCTGTGTGTGTGTGTGTGTGCGTGTTTACATGTCGCTTGTTGGGAGTGGGCGTGGTGGACTTAAAGCATTCTTTCACCACGCAGCGCAGACAAATTTCGTTTTTGTTTTCCTTTTTTCGGGTCTTGATAATTTTGTCGTAGTTTTATTCATTGAAAGAAGCGCAGCGGACGAAACGAGTGAAACAAAAGCAAAAACAGTAACCAGTTTCGTCTGTATTGTTGTTGGCGACGACGACGCCGACTGCGACGTCGACTTCAACAGCGGCAGGGCTAACGGTGCTTAACGTCACATACTTTTTACTCAGTTTTTGGTAAATAAAATACCTCAACGGCATGCGGCAGTGTATGTGTGTGTGCATGTCTAACAGTTAAACCGGTTTTCACAAATTGTGCATTGAAAACGAAATGATTTTTATACCAAATTACCATCGAAAATGTGTGAGAAGAGGGTATCCATGCATTCATGGAAATTTCCAATTTTCACTGTTTACTTAAATATTTATTTTTGTATATAAACAAAATCCCTTAAGAAGCGTATTCAAATTTGTTTCAATAAGAAAAGTACAGGGAATCTTCTAGTCGGCCAACTTTTTACGTGCTAAGAGGCAAAGCCAAAGCTTGAGTTGAGTGGCCCCGCTGTCTTTTGACCGAGTTTGTTTTGCCCAAAGGCCTCCTTTCAGATGTTCTACCACCCGGGAAGATTCCGTTTTGTGGATATCACTAGCACACCCTTCCATAGAGCTCTCTCATTTACATTTGCATACTGCTTCAATAGCTCTTTGACATATTTCCCGTAATTTCAGCGATAAGACACTCAGACGTGCCCATAAACAAATTTCTTTTGTAGCCGGAAAAACGATGAACTCAACTTTGTCTTGCTTTGTTTTTTTTTTTTTCTTGTTAGTCTATCAGCTGAAGAACGCGTCTCAGGGCCAACACCTTAAGATTCTATACTCTATAAGGGGTATATTAGTTGTGGGACGACACTGAAGACTCAATATATATACATACATAGTAAAACGAATATATATTTAAATTTGAATATTAGTAATAGTGAAGAACTGTATTTCGTTAAGTAATTTCGAAAGTTAAGACAGTTTAAGAATGTTCTTAGATATATTAAAATCTTTACTTGACTTTATATGACTTCAATAATACACCAAGAAGTGGAGTTTCTTTCGAGATTACCAAAGTTATATAATAAATAATACCAAGTTTCAGATCCTCTATCTACATTTCTACAAGAAGCTGTAGAGATCTTGGCTTATACATATGATGTATATTCTATATACATATATTTACTGATTTATGTTTTCAGCCTGCCCATTACTATATACAATACTCATTTCCCCCATAACTGTGCATATTCACCTCAATGTTCGATCAATATTTGGCAACCAAGTTTCTGCCCTATAGTTCGCCCTCCGATTCGATTTGGAGTTCCACGTTCGATTACCGTCTGAAGGCAGTCACCTTCTGGCCTGTTTCATGCAATGCATATCTAACAGGCTTATCTCAGCATATATTTGAGAATACCTTTGCACAGGTGCAAGGCGCCTCTACCCGCCTTGGGGCCCTTCGCAAAAAGAGTTACTGCAAATTTGCATAGTTTTTCGAGCTGCGCAGCTGGGAAAGCGGCTCAGGCAGCAGCAGAGGCAGCGGCAGAGGCAGAAGCAGCGAGCGTTGAACATTTATAAATAATTATATTATACAGCGCCAGCCGTCCCCAGCCGCAAACAACAAACATTTTAAATTACTTTCAGTCACGGCAGGTGCAACACCAGCAACAACAACTGCAGCAACAACAACAACGATAACAAAAATGCAAAGTTTACAACTGCTGTGAAAATTTGCACTGTGATAAGAGCTGTAAATTTCCCAACTGTAATTCTAAATTAGCAAATGCGCAAAGCAATTAGAAAAAACTTAGCCAAGTTGCGAGCGCTTGTCGCCAAATGTCGCAAGGCCAACTCGAACGGGCCCAAATGAAGATGGATAAATGGCAAAAGGGGACAAAGGGAAAGGGGGCATTAAAAACCACACACAATGCTCCAAAAAGTGAGCTCATAGAGACGACTCCAACCAGCTCCAGCGAATGGGCGTGGCCTGCTGCTCAAGCCTCATATTGTCATTGTAATCCAACCTTGGCCAAAAGCTACGTATCCATGGCTATAATTTAGCAACGGCAACGGCAACGGCAACGACAATGGCAACAGCTAACAGAAAAGTTTGTCTTCTACCTGTTATCTTGGCCAAACACGCGAGGGTATTTCATTTACTGTTCGTACTTCCGCTGCATGGATAAAAGGTCAAACTTTAACGGTGACCTAAAAGCTAATTTGGGCCCAACTGGGCGCAGCTGACGTCACATGTGGATGACCTATCCAAGCGGCTGACCCACAAAATGCCCAAAATTGGAGCATTCGAGTGGGAGTGGGGAGTGGGAATGGGAATGGGAGCGATTCCCTCGTCGTCTAATGATGCAAAAAAACATTTTAACTAATTGACCAAGGGCTAAGCGCAAGTAGAAATGTTTAATGTCTGTCAAACTTAGCTTTTCTATACCTACGATGCCCGGAACAAATAGGTATTCCTTTCTTTTAAAATCCTATTTTATTGCTAAGATATCATCTGCCAAGCTAGCTATACTGTAAACCCACACTACCTCTCTCATTCTAGGATATTCACTTTTATTGAACAACTTTGATCACCTTTTCAGATTTTTAGAGTCGAAATTCATGGCGACTATCCATTAATAGGCTTAAACTGTAGTTGATAGTTCCAAAAAGCTTTAATACTTAGAAGAAAAAGTACTTGATAGTCAGTAATGTAGGTAATCAACAGTATTTTTATAGATTATTAATGATAAGCATCAGTTGTCCGCCCCGAAGAGTTTCCCATTATTTCTGTTGGAGAGGTCGACTGAAATTCTTACAATAATGAAAGATACTCTCTATATACATATATATTAAATATATTTCATATAATCTACATTACATAGCATGATATATTTTTAGCTTTTGTCTACCTGAATATATATAATATATATTTTAAATCAAGCTAAGCTCATCATTTAAATCTCTATTGAGCGTAAGCCTGGAAAGCAATTTGTAAGTTATTTTTAGACAGTTTCAAGTGAATGTTGAGGTACAGTATAGCCTTCATAATGCAAACACTCACTAACCCGATATCTTGCAACTCCGAACACTAAATTATTTTCATACATTTTTAGCTAATAAAGTCCATTTATCCATTACCTTATACCTTATTATTTCAAAGTAAACAATTCCTATAAGAACTTCACATTATTTAGCAATACAATCTGTGGTCAGGGAAGCTTTACTGTACACATTCACATGCTATCAATCATAAAAGTATTCGTCACGTAGAGTTCCCGCTGGCCGCTCGAAATCTGTTTGGGTCAGCAAAAATGGTTGAGTAGAGGAATGTGCAAATGGCAATGCGAGCGAAGGGGAGACCTAAGACCGTCTTCGCTTTTTATAAAGATGAAGCTCTGCAGATGAAACCTAAAAGCTTAACCATTCTCAATGATCTGTCGCAACAATTCTAATTGGAGAGATTAAGAAATATAGTGCAAATGCATGCAAAAGTAAACAAGAGAGAGAGAGAGAGAGAGAGAGAGAGAACAAAAAACTGCTAACTAACCTGTAGACAAGTCTAACCTGTTGATGTTGTTGTTGCTGCTGCTGCTGCTGATGTCGCTGCCAACGCTACGCCGACGCAAGCTAAAGAACTTTAACTTGAAAGCTTCACTCCGCTTGTACGCTCACTCTGGCTCTCTCGCTATTTTGCTTTAACACACGCACTCACACAAGCCGACGCTATCGCGCTCTCACTCCTTCACTCAGGTAAGCTAAGGCGCACACGTCCCGCAAAAAGAAGAAGAGGAAGCAATACTGAATGATCATGTATGCGAGCGACCGCGCATGTTGGTGTGTGTGTGTGTGAATTTTCTTACAGTTTACACTCTTTTTTATCGCTACGTTCTGCACTTGAATTTGTGATTTATTAAGCAAATTAAAAGCCGCAACTTTTAACTCTTCATTCCGTGCGAAATTAACTATGCACCGCCAACGGTATCAAACACTCATCCACACTGAGCGACAGCCCGGCAAGCTACACTTGCATATGCATATGTATGTACATACACACATACATACATAAATGCCAACATGCATAGGTATTCGGTTATAAATTTACATAAGCCGAGCTTTAAGCGGCCACTTTTGACAGACAAAATCTGGCATACATATTTATTTTGTTGTTGGCCACCTTTGCAAATCCTTTAATATCTTGTCACTTTGCGTCGCCGAATTACAATATTTAAAGCAACGTTATTTTTTTTTAATTTTTTTTTTATGAACTAATTTTTAAATCAGTTATTCAATTTGCTTTTGCGCGCGCGATACACGTCCGTCGCGTTTGGCGTTGTTTATGCTTCTAAGTTCAAGCTCGATTGTTGTTTACGTTGAATACACGTAATATTAACAGGTGGTACCGCTTTTACACATTACGGTTATTTTAACGCAGCATGCGCAACATTAACGCAATAAAGAGTAACTTAACGCAAGCAAGCTCCAAGATATGTAAAACCACTGTAAATAACATAATAGTACATTGACGCAAACTTGCGTCGGCTTAGTGAGGAGCAATTCTGTTAAATGTCAGCAAACTGCTAAAATAAAATTGGTAACAATCAAACCAAAATTAGCAGAAGTTGCTGTCAAAATGACTGTTTATAACTGTCATTTGACTTTGCCCAGAATTGAATTGGCCGAATGACTTTGCAGACTACATTAGCAATTACCACATTGTGAGAACTTATAAATTCCTTTTAAAATATCAGAAACGTGATCGTGAGAGAATCAACATTATTCCAAAGTTCACAGCAGCCGTTGCTTTAAGGAAAAAGTGACGTTTGTTAGATTCTGATTTCGTAAAAAAAATCTCAGCAAACTCAGTTCAAACGAGCATTGACACATATTGTTAAACAATCGAATCGCAGCAAGCTCTGCGTTCATTTCGAGCTGTGCTTCCATTGCAGCTACGTCGCAGAGTCAGTCGAAGCTAGAATTTTGTCGGAATAAGTTCTGTGATTTTGCGTGCGCTGTTTTATTTTTTTTTTCGTGATTTATTCAAGATAAAAACTAAAAAGGTATTTATTAAAAAATTCTATAAATTTATTCGCAAATAAAATATATTTTATTTGCGTGTATGTATACTTATACACATTCATGTGCATACATACATACACAAAAGTAGATAACTGTAAACCGCTGAGTCGTATGGCATGCTTTTTTTTACACACACACACACACGCAGTCACACGTACATGCATGCGGCAAACTGTCAACAAGATTTTCGTCTGTCAAAATATTTTTGCTGCTTAAACCTCAACTATTTTCAATTGAAATAGATCTGAATAAAATGGCTCCGAAAAAGCACAATGGCTTCATGATGTTCGTTAATGAGTGGAGAAGGAACAATCCGGAAGGTCGCCGCATGTCCATGCCCGAAGCGGTAAATGCTTGCGGCTGCATCTGGAGAGTAAGTACCGCTATACACA
Source organism: Drosophila mercatorum (assembly GCA_961210405.1). Taxonomy (NCBI): domain Eukaryota; kingdom Metazoa; phylum Arthropoda; class Insecta; order Diptera; family Drosophilidae; genus Drosophila; species Drosophila mercatorum. The sequence continues at coordinate 21,837,937 of CAUIUS010000004.1, read as the reverse complement.
TATTGGAAGGCAGAATGAATGTACAAATATTACCGTTGAGTAGAAAATGAGTGCGCAGCAGCGTGGGCCGTATAACGGGGATGCCAAAGACGCTGACGTGTCAGGGCCAGGACGCTCCAGGGCGGAGCCCCTTAACTGCCACGGCCAAGCTCTGTCCGCCGTAAAGCGCGAGGAGATGGAGGCAGCCGAGCGTGAAAGGCACATGAAGCGCACTACTGAGCGCATCATACGCGACGGCAGGAAGCGTCATGGTAAGCTCATGAGGTAGTCTTCTCCGTCCTAGTCCTGCTCATCTGGTTTGCTTGTTTGCTCCTCCGCAGATCTGGAGAACACCAAATTTATTTTTGCTGCGTTCAACTACTTTGCGAAGTCGACGGCAAATGATATTTACATTCCGGCTGAGTTTTCCGCCTGTGAGTTTTCGTTGCAGTCAGGCAAGATGTCGATCTACAGCTCGCACATCAATCCGGGTAAGTTTATCCCAGATCTCACCATGTAGGCAAGTCTCTAATGCTCGAGACGCAATCCCAATTTATCAGGCCAGCTGATTTTTGGACAGGGCAGCGATACGATGCACCACACCAAGAACACGCATCAGTTGCCATTGCCGCCGAATGCCATGGGTGAATCGAACATAGGCAGACTTTATGCGAGCATCGTGGACTATTTGCGTGGATGTAACTCGGGTGGCAATCCCGATGATCCTTTAATAGTCTTTACGACCACCGAGATGATGCCCGTGGTGAAGGGCTGCTTCCGCTACCTGGAGAGCGACAGCGATGAATCCTTGCCCACCATCCACACTTACGATATACAGTATCTGTTGTATGTGCTCAAGCAGGAGGTCATGGCCGAATGTCAAATTACCGACACAATCAACAAGAGCTTCACCGATAACCTCTTTAACGTCGATTACTTTCAGTACCACTCGGGAATTTCGTGCGAGGTGGGAAAAGAATACGCATCTCCAATTCCTTATTACTATCTTTATTTTTTTTTTTTCAGTTTCACGAGGAGAACGATCGCAGCTCATACTGTACCCAGTCAAAAGTTAGTCGTTGGTGCTATCTCTTTAGCGACTATATGTGCGGCGATCTGGCAATCAAAATCGTGCATGGCTGCCACTTGCCGCCCAAGCAGGAGCCAAAGTTCCAGGTATTTGGTCCTGATGACGAGAGAGAGAACACCTCCAGAGCAACCGACTCGGTGGAGCCAGACTCTAGCACCCCCGATGAGAAGCCCGAGATGGTTGATCACTCGGCCTTCGCTGGCAATTTGGATGCAGCTGAAGAATTTCCTAGCCTCGGTGCCCGCAGAGCCAGACCAAATCGCGGCCCTTCGACCAGTGCTCCACGTGACCCACGAAGCGCTTGGAATGTTCCTTCCTCCAGTTGCAGTGCTGAAGCTGTTGAAGACTCCTTTAATATGCCGCGTCCTTAAATATCAATATGTTAGCCTTAACTATACTCAGTCATACTCAACCATACTAACATACTCAACCGTACTCTAATCTTCCCCTTCCATGCCCAAGCCTGCTCATCCATACGCAAATCTTACTCAACCATACTCAAATATGTGTCCTTCAATGTCCAAGCCTTGTTTATCCATACTCAAATCTTACTCAACCATACTCAAATCTTACTCAACCACACTCAAATCTTACTCAAACATACTCAAACCTTGCTTATCCATACTCAAATCTACCCCTTCCATGCCCAAGCCTTGCTCATCCATACTCAAATCTTACATCCATACTCAAATCTTACTCAACCATACTCAAATATGTGTCCTTCAATGTCCAAGCCTTGTTTATCCATACTTAAATCTTACTTAGCCATACTCAAATCCTACTCGTCCATAATCAATCTTCCCCTTCCATCCACAAGCCTTGTTCATCCATACTCAAATCTTACTCAGCCATTCTTGAATATAACTGAAAACCTACTGATACTCAACGCACTTCCTTCTCCTGTCCTCTTAACATGCATTTATAATAATAAACTTTAATAAATAATATTATAATTTCCATTATACTTCGATTATTATAACAATCAAAATCGTCTGGGAAGGCGTGGTTTACGTACGAGACCAAAATGGCTCCGATTACCTGCGCGCGCAGGTTAAGCGGTGTACTGTGAGAGTGAGCGAGAAAGCAAGTATATTCAGTGGTAGTATATTCAGTGAATGCGCATGGATGTATGTATAAGTACGCATGCATGTGGACGTGAGTGTATGTGTTTGTGCTAGTTAAAGCAGAATTAAACTCCGTTTCTTTTGCACACTTACACACACACACAAAATTTCATTCAAACATGTACAGTGTATCAGTGATGTCTGCGAACAGCTGTAAAATTATGCCGGAGCATGGTTATCCTCCGTTGGAAGAACCGTTAACAGATTCGTTTGCTGTTTTTCAAACTAATCAACATATAGGCGAAACTATTTATGCAAAATAAAGTTAGTTAATTAAAAAATAATATTACATATAAAAATGTTGGTTAATTTCTCGTTATATACGAATTTGTTATCGTAGCAAAAAGTTGCTGCTGTACGAATACATTATTGGGACACTGTAGTCGGTCGCAACTAAACGAGCTGCGCACACACTGCAACAAATGTGCGTAATTGTGTGTGTATGCATGTGAATTGTCAAAAAATGTGTAGACAAATATGTGAGCATTGCGTATGTGTGTTGTAGCTGTTTTTGTTCGTTGTCCAACACTGAATAGGCAATAGTTTAAAAGCTGTGGTTTAAAGCAAACTCAACAAAATCAAATAGATATATTTATGCAAACATATATGTATATGTATATATGTTACCAAATTTATGTTTATATATAAATAAGCATAAATATTAAGTTTGATTGATAAAGTTTGACATTAGTTTGAGGTTGTCAACACATACAAATACGCTTGCATGTATGTGCATACATTGATTGCTGTTGACTTTTCTCTGTTGCTCAACACTGTTTTAGTAATGGCTACAATTTGAATGGGATTTTATACCAACGAATGTGTAAGTGCTTACGTTTGCTCTAGCAAATGCATATTGGGTTCAAAGTGTGAGCTACGCTCAAGTAACTAACTGTAATTGTGTGCATGCACGTACATGCATATGTAGAATAATGATTTACATAATGAATTGAATCGAATAAACACTTGGCCAATTGCATTGCGAAATGCAGTTAACGTGCTGTGGCAACACTTTTCAAACTCAAATGTACACCGACACTCACACACGTGCATGCACACACATACACACATGCATGCGTGCATGTTTGTGTCAATGTTGCATGCAACATCGTCGATTGGCATTTGGAATTGGAAATTTGCAGTAATGTCGAAGATCGGCACAAATAAGATTGAATGTATTCCAGATATTTGCGAGCTGCTGCCTATACGCGAGTACCGTTGTGAATTCGATTGCGGCAAGGTATTTAAGAACCGCAACCCGTACGACTTGCACCTGCAGAGGAAGCACGGCGTTGACATCAAAGCAGACGTAAAGAAGTCCTTCCACTGTCCCGTCGGTCCCTGCGAATACACCGGAGCCCGTCTAGACCTCGTGCGTCGCCATTACCAGGCCTATCACATGGAGAAAAAGTACAACTGCAGCGCCTGCAATAAGAAATTCATAATGGAGTTCCAGTTCGTGAAGCACAGATGCGAGGTCCAGGTCTACAGGTGCCACAGGTGCTCGAAGACCTTCAATATGCTGAGCATGCGAAATAGACACGTCAAGAAGTGTGTTATGAGGTCTGCCAAACCAGCTTCAGCTCCAGCTCTAGCTTCTGCTCCTGCTCCTGATCTCATGCCATCTCCCAGTACCAGCGAGCCCCAAAGAGTAGAGAGAGACATACCAGGTAAATCACATATGTGTACAAATGTATATAAGATCATACTATATCTATGTGCTTCCTAGCGCCAATTGATGGGAGCGCTCAATGCGTGGAGGACGAAATGAATGAGGAAATAACAATCGAAGAGTTCGAACAGCTTCTGCAGGATATTGAGAACAATGTTGTTAAGGATCCTGCCTTGATCGAGGAACTGGCAGCCATAACCCCGCTTCTTCAGAGCCTACAGTCATAACTCAACTTTGACCCGTGCCATTCCTATGAACTAAGCCAAAGGTTTATTTATATCTCGCCATTCTTATGCACGAAAACCATCGCAACTGGAAATCTAATTTCCGCTTTAATAACAATATCTTAAAATACTATGAAAGAAGACGAAAGTATGTATTCAATAAAGTATTGAAAGACTAAGATTTTATGGCCGAGTGCTGCTCTAGGCGAGACTGTTCGACTGCTAGACTAGTTATTACCCTGAACCCTGCGCAGCTCACTCTTAGCTTCTGTTACCCATACACACCCACGCATAGTCAGGCGCTCTGCTGACTGCGCTTGGACTCCAGAAAGGTATTTACTATTTGATACCTCTTGAATAACTTTTATTGTAAATGGACCTTTCAGAGCATATGCGTGTTTTTACCAAGCCACAAATCTAGAATTTGAAATACTCTTGCAAATTTGGAGGGTAGAGGGAATAGTATCTAAAATCTAAAAATTTCTTTATATGCATTTGAATCTCTAGCACTTACGAAGTTGAAATCACGATTATTATCGATAATAAGGATTTAAAATGAGTTTTTAAAAGAAGTGATAAACTCGTATTTCAAATTGAATGTCTCTAGCTTTTGTGGCTTATGAGATCGCTACCTTCATACGAACGGACGACAGAGGCACATGGTTGCATCCTCGTGCTGATTAAGAATAATTTTACTTTATGGGGCTTGTCAGCCCATCCGAGTTTTTAACGCTCATCAAGCCTAATTATAGACTGCACGCATGTGGTCCGTACTTGCCCTTATTTCCATCGCACTGCCTGCTAGTCGTTGAGTGCTTAGGAGCCATGTTTCCCATCTTATTTGTTTATTCATCCTTGAACAATGGAACAAATATTTTGATATTCGTAATTGTACCTTTTTGATTTGCATAAATTACTTGACAGGGCATTTATACAGTCGACTCTCGTTATTTTAAACCTGCGATATTTCGAACATCTCATTAATTTAAAGTAAACACGAGTCCCCTACAAAATCTCTTTATATTTAATATTTCAAACATTCTATAATTCGAAATATTTTAAGAGTCCCTCGAATTTCGAAATAAAGAGAGTCGTCTATAGTATACTTTCGGCAGCATATATGCAATAAATACTGATACTAAGACTGGCTATAGATATCGAAGAATCGAAGTGAAAGAAAAACAAACTTTTACTGAACGTGGTAGACAATAAAATATATATTTATGTCCTTACACTATGAACGTATACCCCTTACCTACCTATCCAATACTTTATTGGATTAAGTATAAATAACATTTTAAAAATAAATTTATAATATTAATACTATAATATAGTAATGATAGGATATATCTCAGCAGCCTAAAGGACCTGCAACTAGGCGCACAAGACGTGGATGCAAGTTCAGAACTTATAATTATTCTTACATAGAGTATCGAGTTGATAGAAGTAATTAACTTATCAATCAAATTTAAACAACTTATAAACATATAATAAAATTATATTTTTGAAGTTTTGGTAATTATACAGTTAAAATAAGTAAAATTAACAAAAAAAAAACGTAAGCAATAAAGCAAGTTATAAGGTTTGATTTTATAACACATCTAAAGCTTGTTGCAAATGGTTGATAGTGTAATAAAAATAAAACTTAATAAAATAGAATCCTATATCAAATTTGTTCTAGAATTTAAAAATACATATATATCCATGGTTAGACGTTGATCAAGAGTTAATACAAAGAGTTTCCAAATTCAAACGTTGTTAATAAATCAGTAATTATAACTATAGATAGAGCAAGTGCAGGTATAAATATTATACATAATTAAAAAATATGCTTATATAGTCGCAGATACCAGCGCTCCCTATTCTCTATATATTACTTTTTCAAAATCTGAATTCCCATCAAAACAAAAATAGCAAAACTTCGGACGCTTAGTTGCATAAAATACATTGACTTAGATAAGTTTAAAATATTTACTACTAATAATTGGGAAAATGTTGCCCATATCCGTAAGGCCATGGGGTTGGGTTATTTTTTCGCCAAGCTAACAATTGGTAGGTTTGAGGCAGGTTCTGTTGCCATGAATAACTGTTGATCTGACTTGAGGATTCATGACGTCTCTGCAGGCGATGTCGTAAGTCGTTCTCTGGCAGACCTTTCATCATAGCTGTTCCCGAATAGGAATGCGATTCATAATTCTGGTACTCCATAGACTGCTGTACTTTATAGTACACATGACGATCGTGGCTCAAATCGGGTCCGTAACTGTCATAAGATGTGATGTGGGATGGTATTTGACGCGGAATCGAAGTCAAAACAGGCATTCGATCAACATTTGTTGCACTTTTTCCCACGGGTTGTTTTTCGGTGTTCAGGGTAACTGAATTTATATGAATATTTTGGATGTTTATTGTATGATTTGCATGATACTGGGGCTCTACACATTTATTGATAGTAACTTGAAATATTGGTTGATTGCCTTGCGGAGGAACTTGCCGACAGTTTAGTTTCTCGCTTGAATCTTCAGTTACCGACTTTTGAGCTCGTTCAATTTCGAGCCTTTGGCCTCTAGAATGTTTGCTTGTAGCGCCTAACGAAGGACTAATCGAATGTTGCCTCCTCTCGCGCTTCCTTAAAGGACTTTTGTTACGCCTAAAGTCTCGATCTTTGGATATTCTACGACTAGGGGAAGCATTTCCTTTTTCAGATCGAGCCCTATCGCGTATATCTTTTCTAGATTCTGAATTTCTCCAATGGCCCCGGCTATTGAGCCTTGGGGATCGCGAACGAGACCGTCGACGTGAATCAATTGATCTTTGATGCGATTTTCTGTCAGGTGACGAATACTTTTGACGATGTAATCGATCTCTGTTTCCCTTGGAGGCGATGTGCTTTTTATCATATTTATCAACTGTTATAGATTTCGGTTCTGTCGGCGTTCCACTTTTGGCTTTCACATTTTCACTGTTCTCGGTTTTGTTGTGTTTGATTTTGTTGTTAATCGGGGATCTATCAATCGGAGTCTTTTCGGATCTACGTGTAAATAGTGCACAATCATCTGCAAGTTTTTGGTCGAGAATCGGTGGCGGTGGTGGAACAATTTCCATATCTTGATCCTCCTCAAATATCAGATCTTCTTTTTTTGCATGATCATTCGCTGGAAAGCTTTCTAAGCTACTGAAGCTGTCGCTTTCTATAGTTGATTTCCAGTTATCGTCGTTTTCGAAAATGCTGTCCAAATCTAGACTATTGAGGGCATCCAATGCTTCTTGACTTATTAGTTCTTCGTGGGATGTTGTTGATTCTGTCTTAATATCTGCCACGTCCAATGGCTCTGCATGTTCAGAAGATGCTTCTACATCTTCAGGTGCAGTGCAGTTGCTGGGCATGTGACGATCTGGCAGCATCTGGATTGCCAAGTCGGGGCACATGTAATTGCAAAACGCGAAGCCCCAACGCTTGACTTTGGATTTACAGCAGTGTTGTGAGAGATTGACCTGCTTGTGGTCCTCGCAGCCGAGATCCGATAGAGATGCATGTGGATCCAGATAGAATTCGGAACTGACAATATTATACGACTCTGGAGACGGTAACATCGCAGCCTCACATGTAGCTTGCTTCAATACGAAGAAGAGATCTGTTATAGACAAGACATCAGCAGACTGGTAATCCACTCCACCACTAAGCAGCTTAAGGGATCTTCTGACAGCTCCTATTTTTTTAGTCGATGTGAAGAGAGTGGGGAGCGGACCCCCTTCTAATTGTAGGAGCTTTAGCAACTCTGAATGAATAGCGTTTAAATCGTCATTGCCCAAGGCTGAAAATAAAGCATAGTCTGTTTAGTCAGTTCAATATATATGTGCAGAGCAATATTCTCTTTACCAGGATCGAGCCGAGTATGATACATGTTTTGCAGGCCATTGGCTAAACTGAACCGGGCGGCAGCCAGCTCTGTGGGCGTGGGGTCGCCACGAGGCCAATTAACCATAATGAAGTAATAGCTTTGGTTGGCCAAGTCTGCTTGCTGCCCAATTGCTTGCATTAAACTCTCAATTTTTGCCTTACGAATGAGCGCATGCTTTGGCTGACGATCCTCTGTATTCAGCTTCTAGACAATCAATCAGTTAATTTATAATCTGTTTACATATAGTTCTGTTTTACTAACCTGCAACATTGAATCATGCGCCTTCTCCAGCGGATTTCGTGCCATCCTTCCACAAATTAATTAAATGCAGAATGTTCCTAAGCTACTCCACAAATGTGTTTATATTTTGTTCACGAGTAGGAGTAACTCAATTGATCTGAACCAGTTCACTTGATTCCTTCGAACTATTTTACTTGGCTGAGTGGCACAAGATTTGAAAACTTTAGATAAAACTTACTTTAAAAAGACCAATGAATAAAATTAAATTAATATTATGTATTCCAGTTTATAGTAGAATCTAAACTCTGTAAAAAATACAAATAGTAGTCAAATTTTTATAATGGCAATCAATAGCTGAAATTGTACTGTATATTGTAATATCACTCACTAAATTATATAAGTATTAGTTAGTATAAAATTCAGTTAAATATAATGTGTTTGGTTCTTAACCGCTTTAAAATGATAAATTTAGCAAATTTAGCAACCCGGCAAAACTTGACTGAGCACCTGCACACATACTGAGCTTATCGAAAATCAGAGCAGAACAGCTGCTATCTAAAGATATTTATCGAGTACCTCGATATCTTTACATCAGTTTCAAAAAATGTGTGAGCTAACCGCTACTTTTGTTGAATATGTGCAGATTTGCTCAAATGAGTTTAATTTAAATAAATTATAGTGTTAAATGTTTAATAAGCGACGAACAGAATTTTTTTTAAACTAATAAATAGTGTAATTCTATTATTCATCTTAAGGATTCATAGTTGCTTCAATTTCATAAATTCCATATGCGCGCCAATGATTTCGAACCATATGACGTCACACTGTTAAATTAGCAACGCATTTTGCTTCACATCAATCGTAACTGCCTTTACTCGTTATGGATGTGTTTTAGTAGTTTCGAGACAGTAATGAGATAATCCACAGTTGCTAAATTCAAAGTTAAATTAGACCAGTTCATTTCCACTAAATAGTTTCAGTGATTATTTCTACCGTTGTACATAAAAAAAATTTTGTTTCAAGAACTATGCAAATTAGCATGAGCCTGAAATTCGATTAACAGGAATTGAATTCTTTTAGTAACATTACAGTAAACTGTTAATCAGTGGCGGCTGTTAAACCAAATAACAACGAAAGGCATCAACATTTTTCGTCATCCCTGGTCACATACAGTGCAAGTGCGGGTGTTTTTGTGCAAATACCACAATTTGCTATATATACGGAGTCAATAAGAAATAGTGAGCCACTAAAAGAAGTGAAATGGCGCAACCACAAAAACCAGACTACGAAAACAGTGAGTTATATTCGTTTCAAATATGTCCATAATAGTATTGAAAAGGTGACAGCAGCGACGCGGACGCCGACAATGAGTCAGCCGGCAACGGTAAAAGTAGCGGAAGCACTTTGATATGACCATAAATGGAATGCACGAATACGTCGCCGCAGCGTAGCCGCCGCTGAGTTGTTTAGATAAACAAAGTGTGGGTAGGGGAGGGGAGGGGGCAAGGGAAACCCTTGACCCGGTGAAAGCATAGCAGTAAACCGGCTAAACGAACGCCGGCCGCACCCTATTCTCTTTACGTTCTGCTTTGATTTTCAAATGGAATTTGAATTTTGCCAATTTTTGCAGAAAATATCTATGCAACGCTGCCGCGCACCCAACGTGGCCAACCCATTGTCTTGGGCGCCGATCCCAAGGGCAAGAACTTCTTGTACACCAATGGCAACTCGGTGATAATCAGAAATATTGAGGTAAGAACATTTGATATCTTCTCGAATTGGGCAAGAATAACGGGACACCAAATATGAGACGCCTGCTCCAAATCCAAAAAGCGAATATTTTGTTTTATTTTTGGACAGCGCACGGCAGCTGCAATTTTCAAGCGTTATTTTCCACTTGACAGCGATCATTCCATTTGTGTGAGAGTGTCTGTGTGTAGGCTGTTCTATATTTATATACATATGTATATGTATGCATGTGTGTGTATGTACATACGGTGTATATACATATATTGCTATAGCCGGCACGGCTTATATTCACAAAAACAAACACACAAATTTCGCTCTCACTCTGCCTTTCTCTCTCTCTCTCTTTCCCTATCTCTCTTTGTCTGTCTCTTATTCCACTGCCCACGCAACATAATTATGATGTTGCTGCTGCTGCTTGCCAAACAAATTTGTTTGTAAATATTAATTTATTAATAATTGTTGAATTTTCTTATTTGTGCGCTTTTCTCGATTTGCCTCGTCACGCTCCGATTACCATCATCGCCTGTCCAGAATCCAGCGATTGCCGACGTCTACACGGAACACTCGTGTGCAGTGAATGTGGCCAAGTACTCGCCCAGTGGCTTCTACATTGCATCCGGCGGTAAGTCTCAACGATGCAACCAGCTGTAAAGAAGCCTTACAAATAGCCATCAACAACAACTCTATTGCCCTGACTCACGTCAGCTGTCAATTCCCCACATTACCCTATAATATGGACTATCTTATCGAATCGAAACATAATGAAAGAGAAAAGAGAAAAACAAATTGCACAGAAGCCATAGCGCAACAGCTTTTTTCGAGCTAAAGCCAAATGTTATCAGGTCAATGTTATCTAGTTTTCCCATTGATGTTATCTTGTTTTGAATACCTCCGTCTCTCTTGCATACGTACTTATGTAGAAGTGCTGAAAAACTGATTAGAAATGTGCTTTTATTTTATAATATATGTATGCGTGATTAATATGAATTTATCTACGATATTCTCTTATCACCTCTCAGCTGCTTGAAGCAAGCTAAAGCTAAATGTTAAATTCAATATTATCTAGCTTTTCGTTGATGTTATCTTGCTTTACATACGTCCTTATCTATAAGAACTGGCCGTCTGATTATAAATGTGCTTTTTAATAGTATGAAGCTAACTTAAGACATTCTCTTATCGACTCTCAGATGCTTCGGGCAAGATTCGCATTTGGGATACCGTCAACAAGGAGCATTTGCTGAAGAATGAATTCCAACCGATCGCAGGACCTATCAAGGACATCAGCTGGTCAGCCGACAATCAACGCATGGTTGCTGTTGGCGAGGGCCGCGAGCGGTTTGGTCATGTCTTCATGTCGGAGACGGGCACGTCTGTGGGTGAAATCAGCGGACAGTCCAAGCCCATCAACTCGGCGGACTTCAAGCCAACCAGACCTTTCCGGATTGTGACTGGTATGTATGTCTATAAGCCTTATATGTATCTTGACTAATCCATGAAACTGCAGGCAGCGAGGATAACACGATTGGCGTGTTCGAGGGCCCACCTTTCAAGTTCAAGATGACCAAGCAGGATCACTCGCGCTTTGTGCAGGCCGTGCGCTACTCGCCCGATGGTAAATTCTTCGCGTCGGCGGGCTTTGACGGCAAAGTGTTTTTGTACGATGCAACCAGTTCGGATCTCGTAGGTGAGTTCGGCTCACCAGCGCACAAGGGCGGCGTTTATGCGGTGGCATGGAAGCCGGATAGCACTCAGCTGCTCACCTGCTCGGGCGATAAGACTTGTCGTCTCTGGCAGGTTGAGTCCCGTGAACTGATCAGCGAGTTTGTCATGGGCAATACCGTGGATGATCAGCAGGTGTCCTGCCTGTGGCAGGGAGAGCACTTGATAACCGTCTCGCTCTCCGGAATCATTACTTATTTGAATGTGGAGGATCCCAGCAAACCACTGCGAGTCGTCAAGGGCCACAATAAGCCAATTACGGTGTTGGCTCTGAGTGACGATCGCAGCACTATTTATACGGGCAGCCATGACGGCATTGTGACCAACTGGAATTCCGGTAACGGCACTAACGACCGCATCACCGGCACCGGTCACGGCAATCAGATAAACGGCATTGCCGCCTGGGACGAGTTCGTCTATACCTGTGGCATTGACGACAGCTTGCGTCAGTTCAGTGTTGAGGGTAACAACTACACGGACTACGTGGTCAAGCTCAACTGTCAGCCTCGCGGCTTGTCCATCTTGCGCAGCGAAAACATCATTGCTGTGGCGTGCATTAAGGACATCACTTTGGTGCAGGGTCAGAAGAAGATATTCTCGCTGCCCATCAAATATGAAGCCAGCAGCATTGCTACGAATGCGGACACTTTAGATGTAGCTGTCGGCGGCGATGACCAGAAACTGCATATCTATTCACTTAAAGACGGCACCTTGGAACTGAAGACTGAACTAGACCATCTGGGCGCCGTCACCGATGTCGCCTACTCGCCGGATCAAAAGTATTTGGTTGCCTGTGATGCTCATCGCAAGGTTGTGCTGTACTCAGTGGAGGAATATAAGGTGAGAGGAGTCACATTTAACAGACGACTTTAATCTAAACTATTTTCGTTTTCTATTGCAGCCGGCTCACAACAAGGAATGGGGCTTCCATAATGCGCGTGTCAACACTGTGGCCTGGTCACCCAATTCGCTGCTGGTTGCCAGTGGCTCGCTTGATACTACCATTATCATTTGGTCTGTGACCAATCCATCCAAGCACACAATCATCAAGAGTAAGCTTGAGTTAACTGTTTTCCTTAATGTATAATAACACATTTTGTTCCTCGCTTAGATGCGCATCCACAATCGCAGATTACGCGCCTCGTGTGGCTGGACAACAACACTGTGATCTCCACTGGTCAGGATTGCAACACCAAAGTCTGGCATGTCGAAACTATTTAAATGATTTAAATAGAAAACAGAGCAACGAAAAAGAGCGCAGCCAGCGCACATATTTTTATACTTAATCAGGAAGAAGGAACGAAGAGAAGATAAGAGAGCAGAGCAGATCCATTTAAAATCCCCTGTAATTGTGGCCGAGTTCCTATTTGGCATCGTCTTCGATATCAGCTTCATTTCATTTAAGTGCATGTGTTTTTTACATTTAGATATTTATATGATGCACTCATTTAGTCCCCTAAGTTTAAGCTCAAAGTTTTACTGCTAATCATATCGTTGATGAAGCTTCCTTGAATATTTCAACCCAACCCACTTCATTATGCTTGTATGTGTTTTAAACAGATTTTTGATACTTATACAACTGAAATACAGTTTAAACATAATGTATAAAGTGCGCCTGCGTACGTAAATTATTGTATTATGAAATGAAATAAACTAGTTTTTGCATGAAAATAACAGTACATCGTCAACTATGTATTCTTTGTGGCTTAAAATATATTTTGTTGTTGGTTTTTTGTAGGTCTTCACCTTGTCTTTTTGTGTGCATGTGTGTGTGCGTGTTTCTTTGGTGTATATAATATAATATTTATAAAAAGTGCTCTTAATTTATTAGAATGTGTAGGCGTGTGTGCGTAAGAGTGTACGTGTGTGTGAGTGAGTGTGTGTGATGGTCTTTGTAGAGAAGGTAAATCAAAAGCCTCGCAATATTACAGTTTCTGAACATTCAGCTGCTTGGGCAAGTGCACTCAGTGCTACCCAAACTGCTTGCGCTTGTCACCCTCAAACTGTGACAGTGCTGCCACCACTTACAGACCTATCGACGCGTTATCGATAACTGCAAGCGAAACTCTAACAAATGGCGCTAAAATTAACGAGAGAATAAATTCAAATTAAATCGACGAATTGTGCTAAGTATCACAGCCGGGTCTAAGACGGTACACGGTGGGGTTAATTTGAAGTGAGAGCGTGTTTGTGAGCGTGTATATATGTGTGCGTGAGTGTGTGTGTGAGGAGTATATATGCATATGTGCATATCCTTTGCCCTAAATGGTCGCTGCATCCGTCTCGCTGCCTGCCTCACCATTTCGGGCGACGGGAGTTGCACTCTTCATGGACACGGGCACCTCGTGCGCCACATCCAGGCTTGAGGCTGATGTATTTGACTCGGCCACGGCTACAGCAGCTGCCGCAGCGGCCAGCTGGAACTGATTGGGTAGAAACAGATACGGATTGGCGGAGAGCGAAGCTTGGCCCGAGCTGGAGCCAGAGGTAGATCCGGAGCCCGTGCCGGATACCTCGCCTGCGGCCATGTCGCCGCTGGTTGCTGTCGCCGTCGGTGCCGTGGCGGAGATCGATTGAGCTGCCAGCTTGGTGACGCGCTTTCGCCGGGCCTCGTTCTCGCAGGGTGACGGCGCACCCGGATGCCGATAGCTGACGTGCTTGCGCAGAGCATCCTTGCTGCGCGACACGTGAGAGCAGACATTGCAGGCATAGCTGAAAGGGAGTTAGAGTAAGTCAAGAGTGTACGCAGAGTATCGGTCTGCGGCCTGCTCACCGCACGTTCTGATGGGTCTCCAGATGCACTCGGAGATTGTATTGATTGCTCAGCTGCTTGTGGCAGATGAAGCACGTGGCGTAAAGCTTGGAGTTGGACGGCGGCTTGCTGGGCGTCACCATCTTCTCGGCGCTCAGGGACAGCAGATTCGGCTCCGACTTGGTGCTGATCAGCTGACCAGCCGCAGCTGCAGCCGCCGCTTCCCGCTGGCAGGCCGCGTACTGCTCGATGTGTTGCTGCAGCTTGACGTGATCCTCGGGCGTTATGTACGGCGGACTGGCCAGGTGCGATTGCTGGGCGGCTTGCTGTGCTGTTGTGGGCGTGGCCGCTGCACTGTAGCCGGGCAGCTTGGCGCTGCTGTACAGGTGGCCGGCGGGATTCAGGGGACTGTTGTAGCTGGGCGACGTCTTGACCACGGGCAGCTGCGGCGAGAAGTGCGCCATGGACTGGGGCGCAAGGGTCACGGGTGACGTGGCCACGATCGAGCTCTGGGCACCACACTCCATGGGCGACTTGCTGCTGTTGCTGGTCCTCAGGTTCTCTACGATCTTGTCTATGCGCTTGATGTCCTTCTGGGAGTTGCCCAGGCTGCCCGCTGCGCCGCTGGCCGTCTTCAAGCGTTTGGCGCCGTAGCACTCCTCCTCCTCGAGGTTGCTCTGGTAGAGCTGGCACTGCTGCTGGTACTTGGCCAGCAGCTCTGTGGTCTTGTTCAGCGCCGTCTGCGAGAAGTTCAAGGGCTGCGGCAAGAGATTCGGATAGAACTGCAGCGACTTCAGGAAGAAGTTCTCCAACGGTGAGCCCAGCTTGTTGGCGAGCAACGGGGCTTGCAGCGTGGGATTGGCCATGCCCAGAGTGGGCGTGGGTGTGGGCGTGGGCGTGGGTGTAGGCGTGGGCGTGGGCGAAGGCGTGCGTGTGGCATCGAATGCCAGTGGCTTGTCCATGCTGCTCGGCTCCATGCAAGCGGACGGCGTACTCTTTGATGTCTTGGGTAACTAAGGACAGATTAAGAGTGAGATTAGATTGGGAATCAATGCATATATGTATATTTGCTTACATTATTATTGTGCACATCGGCCAGACCCTTGATGCCCAGTGTCTCGGCCAGATTGAGCAGCATGGGTATCTGCTCCTCGTAGACGTTGACCTCGCCCGAGTACATGAACGTGAGCAGCGCGACGATGGCGCCGAAACTGGCACCTGGTATTATGATGACCGGGTGATTGTTGGCCTCCAGCGCCCGAAAGATCTCCATGAAGAAGCTGCTGCAGGCGCTCAGCACCACGCGATGAGCGCGCAGCAAACGCCCCTCCGCCGAAATGGTCACATCCGTCAGCTGGGACTGGTCCAGCAGCACCGGCAGAGTGCTTAGCAGACTTGTCTGGAATCAAGATGCAGTGGAATCGAGAGATATGTGGTAAATGCAAATTGTAGTCGTTGCCGTTGTAGTTGTAGTTGAGGGCAATTGGGTCAGCTAATCTTATAAATAGTATAGAGTAGATTTGGCCAGCTGCCTGCCTGCCTGCCTGCCTGGCTGACTGGCTGGCTAAAATTGTGATTCGATGCCCTAGGCTAGGGGCCCGGAAAACATTTGGAGCAGATGCACCAGGCGACACTTAATGGCAGCTGAGCATTAATTGCAACTGCGTCGCGTTCGAAATTAGATTTAGTTGCTAGTAAAAATTCTTTGGATTTTGGCAATTGCAATGAGCATTTCATTTATTTGACAATTTTCCTTTTCCTTTATTTGTTGTTTTTGTTTTCTTCTTTTTCTTTTGGCTTTTGGCTATTTTGGACAGCTTTGTGGTCGGCTGCCTGTGCTCCCTCCAACAGCGATCGTCAGTGTATGAAATGCGGAAAACTATGTGTGAATAAGAATGTATATGTATAAATACATATACTTATATACGCCATATATCTATCTCTCTATATACCCTATATATAGATGGGTGACATTTCTTTGGTCGCCTCTTCTGAACGATGTCCAGTCAATTTTATGAGCGAGGCCAAGCCTTTGGCTAATACAGCGTACAAACTAGTAGAGCGCTGACCATGTCTATTAAAAACATTCATTTATATTCATTTAAAATCTGCGGCAGGCAGAGTGGAGCCGATAAATCATAGGATGAGCTAAGTAGCTCGGAATTAATGGCACCTGAAGTCAACGGCACTACATAGCAAAAATGGCAAGGTTTATGTGTACAGCGGGCCGAATTCTTGATTGGAAATACAAAGTGAAAATCACTTTTTGGATTTCTTATTAAACAATGTATACTATCATCACATAATATACATATTATAAATAAAGAAATCTCAAAAGATAAATACTATATAATATTTATAAGGAAATCCAAAAGGTTCTTTAAATATGTATATTTGATAACAGAATACATTAAGGATTATTCTGATATTCTATAATATATAACAACAAATTTATATATGAAAATAATGAGTGTAAAACTGAAGAACACTTTGTTATTGTATACCATTTTTGTATAACAACAGAGTGGATATAAAACTGTGAATCACAAAGTATTCTATAGAATTGTATATAATCATTCATTTGATATATATATTTGATAATACATATCAATAAAGTGTTTTATAGTATATGATACTATTTAATAATGCTGTGAGTATGATAATACATATGTAGCAAAAAAGTTAGCATAGCTTCATACTCTCAGAAATAGTATATAACAAATTGAACAATATTTTAAATAACATTAACTGTTATATACTAGTTAAAAGTAATTCAGACTTTGTTATTATATTGAAATATAGTTTGTGTAACACTATAAAAAAGAATACGTTATTCACACACATTATGGTTTTTAATGGAAACATGTTATTGGATTAAAGAAATAGTTATTATTATTAAAATAATATGTATATGACACTACAGAAATATTGTAATTATGAAACTATTGATGTAATGTGTATTTAACACTATGAAAATAGTTATATTCATATTTATAGCACTTTTTTTTATAGTGTTATACACTAAAGAAATACTAAATATACAATATAGGGATAGATATTTAAAATCAAATATACAGATATTTTGCTCAAATAATAAAATATATATACATACATATATGGTATATATCTCATGCTTCACGAAAGTTAGAATCAATTCAATCGCTAAATTTCACTACAGTCATTCGTATTCCCTTTACTATAGAGCCTTAAGGCCTGTCATCTGTAACAAGCTGCTCAAAGTTGACTAACTAATTATAATAACTTAACTTATGATTGAACTTTCAATTACTCATTAAACAATGTTAATATTAAATGTAATTTAACAAACAAATAGTTAATAACCATTTGATTACCTGATGATTATGCCATCGCAGGCAGAATTGTTGCTGATTGTCGCTATGTTGTTGCTGCTGCTCCAGTTGATGCTGCTGCAGCTGTTGCTGCTGGTGTTGGCGCTGCTGTTGTTGCTGCTGTTGTTGTTGTTGTTGCCTCGTATTTGTTGTATTTACATGTTCCATAATTCATGAAGATTGTGTGCCCGAGTGTCCCTCACATAAATGGCTCTGCAAGATAGGTTAAGAATCCTTTGAGTATTTATTTTTTTCTGCATTTTCGCCGTCGCCGTCGTCGAATCGCGCACATTTTGCAATCACAATTTTCGTTTCGATTATTTTCTTCTCATAATTTGTTTGTTTGTCTAGCGCTTGTGTTTGCTGTCGCTTTTATTTGTTTATATTTGTCGCGCACTCTTTCGTTAAGAGATCCACGAAGTGCTCTTTATAGAGCGTTGATCTTTATGCCGATTGCCGCTGCTCGAGACGTGCACGCTGCGTATACGTATTGTGTCGTAGCATTTGGCATATTACTCATACGCCACGGTATGCTTAGCCGTTTCACGATATGAATAGCTGTGATGTAGTTGAACCTGTGTGCGTCTCAAATGTGACACGACAATGTCTGAGAGAATCGCATTATTGCGCACAGAATACCAAAGACAGAGAGATTAAGGCAATGGAAGCATTGAACGGATCTACGGAAATCGACTTGGCCCAAAGATCTACAAAGGGCAGCCAAATCATAGTTAGGGATAGCATTGTTATTATGAGTTAAGGTCAGTAAATTACTAGTTTGACTACCTTTTCAGTTAATCAGATCACAGCTCTCGATATTTATAATATTTCAGATCGTTTTCACTCAGAAACTTAACTGGCAGCATTCGCGCGTCATTCCAAGGTGGGATTTTTCGTTTAGTTTCTATATGCCTAGAGGTTATTTTGTGAATCTAGCCAGAGACCCAGTTGACAAAGCTAAATTACACTAAAGATGCCAAGAAGAAGAGATGACAAAAACAACAATAGCAACACACACACACACACATACAAACGAACTGACGCTGGGAGATGATGTTTGAGCGTGCAGGGGCTTAGCGTCTGCTTTGGCTGGCAATTAAATGAAATTTATTTAAATAAAATTAATTTGCTTAACTTGTTGTTGTTGTTGTTCTGATTTTAATACCCTGTTCCCATTTAAATTGAGTAACTAAGAAGTGTGATCGGCTAAAGGGGGCGCCAACATGCATATTATTTATTTTAATCAGCACCAGCTAGAACAATTTGTATATTCTATTCTGTTTCTTCGTCTGTCTATTGTTAATGTTTCAACTATCCTAAAATCGATAAATCTTGTTAACATTTTTAAATGAGTATAAAATCGATAAATATGTTATTTTTATATCATTGATATTTTGACATTGACTTTTTGATATCCCTAATAGTACTCTATGCTACATGCTAAATAAGAATGGATAAATATCGATATATCAATTAATACAATCATTAGATTGATTCTCTTTGTGTGCTCCTTTACAGGGTCGATATATTCTTTTCAAATCGATGAATATCGGAATATTTATTTTAACTAATAGAAATAGGGACATCGATTTGACTGTTTGTAGCTATTAATACCTCTATGACAATAACTCTAGGGTAACCTCAGTATGGTACATATAATCTGCATAAATCGATAAATATCGATATACCAGCCACTCTATTTCAAATATGCTTATCATGTGACTAATCTTATGCAACAACTAGCTACAGGGTATGTGCTCGTTTGACACCCCCACTGGCTGGCATTTTGGCTGGTCTCTGATCTCTTATGTGATTCGTTCTGGCCTGGCTATATGTCTATCTCTGTCTAGATCTGTGGGTTTCTGGGCTGTGCTATAAATCTGCCAATTTCCATTGTTTAGCCATTGCGGTTATACTAGATGCCATGCAAAACTACTTAGTGCTGCCTGCTAGTGTTGATTGTTCGCGGTGGTGCTGATGGTGGTGGTGGTGGTGGTAGTGGTGTTGTTGGTAAGTGGGTATTGGATGGGTAACCCACTACTTTTGTCCGAGGGCTATTTTTGTGTGTGCATCGGACATGCATAACATACAAACTGTGTGAGAATCGCACTGCAAACTGCAACTCATTGGAGGCCCCGAAAGTGACAACTACGACATCTTTGCTAGCTGCTTGGTGCCCAGCATGCGATTTGTTGTTGTTGCTGTTGCTGTTGTTGTCGACAGACGGAATTTTCTTCATTCCATTATGTGCACAGCGAGTGAAAATCGCATCTAAGCATTTTTCTATTGAGCGACGAAGGCAGAAGAATACCAGAGCCAGGGTAACCGTAAAACGGGGGGAACAAGCGGACAAGGGGGGTGGGGCAGAAGGACGCCCTGGCCTGGGGTATGGGGTATGGCCTTTTTGGCGCTCGTTCACACAGAAAGTGTCTTTTCCGTAACTCTTTGGCATTTTTTTCTTCTTCTTCTTCTTTTATTTTGCTCAGTTTTTACTTGATATATTCCGAAATTAGTTTCAGTTGCCTTATGTATGTATTTTTAAATAGCCGCCACAAGAACTGTGCTAAACGCTCTCGCCAGCCTGTCTATTTTGATTTGTTGTCCAAGTGCTGTCTTTGTCAAGTGATTTCGTGATTTCATCATCACCCTTCGCTCCTCCCTGCCTCCCTTCCGTTCCATTCCATTCTACTTGGCTACGCGTTGATGCGTAATATTTTACACATAATCGCTCATACGCCGCGTTGCCATTCCAAAAGGATTTCTGTCTCATTTTATTATTTATATTTCATTTACTGAATGGTTTTAACTTTCATTTGTTCCATGACAAAAGCGAGCGCATAAATTTTCCTGTCTACGAATTTTTGTTTTCTGAATATTTTCTATGATTTTTATGTTGTTTTCTTTTATATTTTATATTTGAGTTTTTTTTAGTCGACTCAGTCCAGTTTTTCGCCTATTCGTTTAGTTTTTTGCGACTGCCCCGGCTAAAGTATTTATAGGCCTAGGCCCAACTGAACTTAAGGGGGTTTTCGACTGGAATTCGATGTGTCAGCAACTCAAAGTTTTATGTTTTCCCCTTGTCAACTTAGTTTATGAAACATAAAGTTTTGCTTTGAATATTTTCTCTTGGCGGCATTTTCGCGTGTATTTTGTTCACTTAATCGAGCACTCGTGGTGAATATTAGCGATAAAAGCGATTTTAATATTGTGTTTAATGCCTTCGGCAGGTTTTTATGTCTTCAAACAGATTTTGTAGTTTGATTCAGCTTTCTGTATATTCATATTGGGAAACAGTCCACTTAATCCTCTATTTGAGAGTGCAGAGAGATTTTCAGTTTAACTAAATTAGTTTTTTGTTGTGTATTTTTTATTGAATATATACTTGTTATATGTTTCAGTTTCGCACATTTTCTTACGACACTTTTCACATACACTTTCTTCCGCTTTTAAAGATAATTATTGTATTTGGCTTCTGTGTATACATAAAACACATTTTATTATAGTTTCATATTATTGAAAAGATGTTTATAATTTTGGTTTATATAAGTACTTAGTCGGTTTTTATACTTTGTTATTTTTATTCCGAAGCTATTATTATTAATTTTTTATGAAGTTTGTAACGAGTAGAAAACATCTAACGCCACTCTGATTGGATGTGATTCAATAAATATTTCAACTAGTTTAAAAAATACTGCAATATGTAGTTTTATTTGTATATTTTATGTTTTACTTTTTACATTTTATGTTATATAATATACGTTTTATATTTTATATATTTTTATATTATTATTAACACTTTATATTTTCTACAATTTATATTTATAATTTTAAATATTTAAAAAAAAATTAATATTAAACAGATATTTAGATATGTTGTGTGTAGTTTGTCTGTCTGATAGTTTGTCTATTATTCATCCATTTTTATGCACTCCCTTTTTTCACTTTTAAAGATTATTAGCCCTAAAACGCACTACAATTATGTTTATTTACTTTTTATTAAAACAAGTTTACATTTATTTTTTATTTTAATTCACTTTTGAATTCAATATTAAACTAGTTTATTATTTATAATTCTTTTTATGTAAGTGTATTTTATATTCGGCTTCTCACAGTTAACCGTTAATTCTGTTATTTAAGTATATTTTTTATTTGCTCGCCACGCGCTTGATAAACTTTTTTATTTTCACTTTTAAATGTACTCATATGTATATAGGCGTATGTAATAAATACATATATATTTACATTTTATTTAATTATTATTAGTTTTGATGTTTTATTTAAATAATTTTTTTATCAATTTAATTTAATTTTAATTTTTAAAATTAAATTTTTTACATTTTCTGATTTTAATTGATTTTTATTATCCTGGCACATCCTTAAAATTAACCGTTTTCTTAGTTTTTCGCAGTTTTCCTTTGACTTTTGATCGCGTACATTTTCTTTAAATTTGTTTTCCTCTTCGCTCAGCTTTCAGCTTTTGGCTAAAGCGCGCACCTTTGTTAACCGTTTGCTGCTCGCATCTGAAATGAAAATATCCGAAAATGTTTCAATTCTTTCGGCTTTAGTTGGAGATTTTCTATTTTTCGAATGTCCATCTCTTGACAATTTTTGCTGTGTGCCATTCGATGTTGTTGCTGTTGGTGTTGTTGTTGTCGCCGTTGCCATTTGTTTTGTTGATTTGATTTCTCGCTCGCCGTCGTCGTAGTCGTCGTCTTCGCAGTGCTTGTGGCTGGCTGTCTTTGCTTTTGCTCCTCTAACGATCTCAATCTCATCAACAGCATCGTTGTCGGTTCCATGTTCTAATTAATGAGCACGCAGCTAGTAGGCAGCCAGCAGGCAGGCAGTCGGGATGCTCGAAGCCAGCGAAGAGAAATTGTTGCAGTTTTGTACTCGCAAATTTGTTGTTTAATTAATTGGCTGCAACAAAATTTAGTTAATCAAAACATTTGTTAATTCATAATACACATTAATGAGCATCAAGTTGTAGTCCATCTGCTGCCCGAGACACAATTGACATGCCCACCAAAACACACACACACACACATATATATAGACAGAGAGTCGAATACATATGCGAATTTCTCGCTATTCGTGTGCATTATTAATTTGCAATAAAAATGTGGAAGCAGCCGCCAAGAAAAAAAAAAACGAAAATTGGGAAAAAAAAACAAAAATTGTTACAGAAATAAATTTTGGTACCTGCTGTTGAGACTTGAATTATGTTGACAACGGCTGACAAATACAAATGGAGGCGCATTGGAGGCGCGCTGGGCCAAGTCCCCTTCGCAGTGGCTGGCTACACTTATTCAACTCATTGGGATGCCAGAAATACTTATTTATTATTGTCATCTCGCACAGTTGCCTTGCAAATCTGGGTTAGCTCAACACTATTCTTAAGTCTACGGATCTACATGTATTCTACAGGCTGAAGCAGTGCACCTCCGGCAGGGGCTTGCACTGCTGCTCCGCATAATCCCAGCCGTATTTGTAGGGACAGCGCACTATGGTCAGGTAGCCAGCGATGCAGCTGTAGTAGTACTCGCAGCGCTCCGGATGCGGATGGTAGCCATCGCCAGTAGTGTCGCAGTGCGGTCTGTTGCCCGCTGGCTTCGTCTCCCCTGCATCTGGGTCTGTGGGCGGAGGAGTGGCTGCGTCTGTCTGCACTCCATCAGTCGCCTCATCTACGATTGCTGCAACTGTTGAGGTCTTTACTGCCTGCAGGCAAACGCCGGCATCGTCGAAGGCGCACTCCTGCGCGCTTGCGTCGAAGTACGTTTGGTCTGGGCAGCTGTCCCTGAAGGAGTCTTCGCCATTGCAGTAAATGTAGCTCGCGCAGTCGTCGATGGCCATGATGAAAGTATCCGCGTCCACATTGCTGCATTGCTGAAAGACTTCCGCAGTACAAAGACTAAGTCCTCCAGCCAGGACGAGCAGACCGAGTAGCTTAAGGACTTCTTGTTGAGACATATTTTAGCTTGAACTGTTCTTTGCTGATTTTGGTTTGCTGTAAATTCGAAATATCTATTGCCTTTATATAGCTATTCTCAAGGTCATGAATCACATATCAATATTGTTATCAGAAAACGTGTACTGTTTTTTTTTGGTTGCGAAAACTTATCTATTTAACATGTTTTTTTAAGGTAAGAGTGTGTCAAGGTTACAGCAAAAATGCCTATTAAGATACAATTTGAATAGAACTCGAAATAAATTATACGATAATTGAAAATAGTTATGTTTACATAATTCTACAATGGTATTTTGATAAACATTGAACAATATTAAGAGCTTGACTAGTAAACTAATTGGTTAATTTAAACCTGCAGCATCGGCCGCTTCTCCTTGCCTTGCAGATTGTCATTGGTAAACGAATAGCCCGTGCCGCCCTGGAAGAAAGAAGAGAAATTACATATAGAGAACTTACTTACTTTTTCTAATAACATAACAAAGTCTTACGACCTTGAGTTTCAATTTAACAGTATCGTTATTCAAAAAGAAATAAGGAGATCGAGCACAGGGACAGTGACACTCCCATTCTGATAACTTCAATTTCGCATACAGCTCTTACAAATCCAATTCAAATGCCGATCTTACTATATGCTATTATTTATTACTCTACTACAGTCGAATGATTTAACTATGACGATATACATATTATACTTGCATCAAGCCACTTATTTGTATATTTAAAATAATATTTGAAAGTATTTTTAGTCCTATATATTTCTCATGTAAGTAAACTTAACAATATTCACATGAAAGGTGACTTAGGTCTTGAAAAATATGAAACACTCATAACTAAAGATCGAGAAAATTAGCTTGTAACCTTTGGGTTTCCAGCATACTACTGATACACTACCTTATAGGATTCGCTAAGCCAGCCTTCTCAATCTTGCTACATATATTTGACAAAAAAAAAAAAAACCTGAGGCCTGAACCTGAAGTCTTTCATCGCTCGACTACATTCTTTTCGATCAAATATATGTAATAGTTAAACTCCACTAAACTCTATTAAACTTCCCCTGGCTTTACTTACACGTTGCAGTGGAATGATGTCCTTGTCCTTAAGTTTGCGATCGGTCAGGGGATGTATCATGTCCTTGCGTATGAGCTTCTCAACGCATTCCATGGTAACCACATCGCCCCTTTAAACAAAAATAAATTAAATATATATTCCGTTGCCAAGCTTAACTTGAACTCACGTGGGACGCAGCACGGCACAGGGCACTGCATTGCTGAGAACGTCGTGTGTGATGGGGCACATGTAGCGCGCCTCCTTGGCGATGAGAGAGCGTTTGTTGTCCCCATCTTTGAGCAGCGTAAACTTGACATCGATTAGGTCCTTGACTCGAAGCGGCTGCTGTGAGACGGGGCAAAAGATTGTAGAATCAGGCGGCTGGGCTTTGGCCACGCCAGCATTGGGACACTCAGAAGGTAGCCAGAAGCTGGGCAACTTCGTCTCATGCCCATTGCTCATGTTGGAAATGGAACTGCTCGAGCCAGCACCTGCTGCCGACGATGTGCTGGGCTTATCGTCCAGCTTTGTGGACTTGGACACTGTTGCGCTAGGCTTGTGTGCAGGAGTTGTGGTTGGCTTCTCGGCATTAACGAACTTCTCCATGCGAGCCAGTTGCTTTTTATTTGCTTCCTGAGTGACTTCGTTCTCTTCAATGCGTCGCAGGCGCTCGTACTCTTTCAGCTTGCGGCTGTACTCGTTCTTCTTCGTGATAATGTACTGCAATATGGCTTCCTTGTCAAAGAGGTAGCCGTCTTTGGTCACTACAGGATTTCTGCACGGCTGCAGAGTCAACGAGCAGCAGTCGAAAGATTTGACTGAGTCTTTGCCAAGACGCTTGGCATTTGTGCCGTAACCAGATTCGGCTGCATCGCGTTTCTTCTCGTTGTACGTGTAAACGGCTCCGGCGGTGCAATTACGTGCGTGACGAGTCATATTCGAAGATATTCCAAATTTCTATTTACAATTTGTATGTAAACAAATGCTGGGCTACTGCAATTGTGTTTTTGCAATTCCGATTGCAATATGTGGCACCACTGAACTATCGATAGCTCTATCGACAGTGTCACCACACTTGTGAAGCAAAAGTGCTGTGGGCGCTATTATCGATATTAAAAGAGTAACATCCGTTAAATATATTAAACTCAAAACTTCAAATTTAATTTTGTAATTAATTCGTTCTTTATTTATTTGTATTATATTGCACTTTGACATTATTTATTTACGTTGCATATGAGTAGTTGTTACTTAAGTGACTACTGACTAATAATACTGTTGTAGCTGCTTGATGTGTATTTAGTTGAATACTTCACATTTTCACATATTACTATTTTATATGGCGACTAGTTTCTATATATTCCGGTTTATCTATTTCGCTTCGCTTTGTCTCTAATGGATTATTTCGTATGATTTTCTTTTGAGCATATCACAGAACAAAAATGATACATAGTTAGTAGAGAGATTGGAGATTCTTTGGGCTTGGGGTGTGTGTGTGTGTCGCGGATTAGAAAGTTCAAAGTGTAAAAATATTAGTTGGAGCTTAAAAATATATGCACTTTATCTTTATCTTTATCGTTATATATGTATATGTATATGTATATATATGTACGTGTATATATGTATGTATATGTATATCTATCTGCAAATGTCATTTTTGCCGTGTATATGTATATATAAATTTGTCGTTGATATCATTAGAAAAATATTGAGCAAAAGTATTTGGTATGTTGGATTGGGTATATAGCTGGCTCTGAACTGAAATCGACGCTCAATTCCTAGATGAAAACCAAAGCGCTGTCCTCCCACAAGCGAGCCTAAGCTAAACGAGTATCTTATCGTAGGACGGCGGCGGTGACTCATCCAGCGGCACCTGCTTGCCCAGCGCCGTCGGCGTCTGCTCCGGCAGTAATATTGCTATATGATATGGCGGGGGCCCGGCGGCCGCTGCAGCCGCCGTTTCCGCACTCACCTCCACCTGCCGCTCGTCCAGATACCTGACATCATTAAGCTCCAGCATGCAGCTGGTGGCGTTGCCGCCTCGGCTGTGGCAGGCGGCGCGTGCATCGCTGCGGCTGCTGCTGCCGCCACTGGTGCTGGGCAGCAGGCCCTTGGGTATGCGGCACAGCGACACCATGCAGGCGGCCAAGAAGAAGGTGGCCGAGAAGGCGCAAAATATGAGCACCTCCAGCCCAGTGCCCTGATGATCAAAGTAGAACTTCGCCCCGGCCACAAACACCGAGGCCAGCACCAGCGAGGCGCACATGCCGCACTTCAGGTGGCTCGGCAGCAGCTGCGAGTCGGCGTGTTGCAGCAGGGCGTGATGCTGCTGCTGCAGCTGGTTGCTCTGCGCCACTGCCTGAGTCTGTGTGGGCGGTATGGGCGTGGCTGTGGCAGACATCGAGGCTGTAGTTGCTGATGCTGCTGCTGCTGTGGCATGGCGCATGTTGTTGCTGGAGTTGTGGCGTCGCGGTGTCGCATATCGCGTGTTGTTGCTGTTGCTGCAGCCGTTGCTGTTGCTGCTGCTGCTGTGGTGATGATGGTAGGCGCTGTAGGCATCGTCACTGAGAATGAGAAATACTTAAGAATAAAATAAATTATTAATTGCAATTACTTACGCATAGACGCCTGCATGTTGTTGGTGTTGCTGCTGTTGTTGTTGCTCGTATTGTCTGACAGGCACAGCCATGTTGCCGAATTGAGGATGATGATAGCTGTAGCTATAGTGATGCTGTTGCTGTTGCTGATGCTGATGCTGCTGCAGCTGCAGCTGTTGCTGTTGCTGTTGCAGCAGCTGCTGCTGCTGCAACTGTTGCTGCTGTGGTCGTGGCTGATAGCGCGTGCTGTGCTGATGATAATGCGAGCCATGTGCCACCAACGGCACAATCGTCCCGCTGCCCGTCAGCACCGCTGCCGAGGTGGCGGCTCCATGCGGATTGTTGTTGTTGCTGGCAGTTGTTGTTGTCATGGCAGCGTTGCTGTTGTTGTTGTTGCTGCTGTGGTGCAGCAGCGGCTGGTGATGCTGACTGCTGGCATGTGCATTGTTGTTGCTACTGCTGCTGCTCGCATAATGCGACGCCTGGCGACTGGTGCCAGCGCCCGACGACTGGCAGTCGCCCCCATAAGGCGCTGACCCACGATGCACCGAGGCCAGAGTTTGATTGTGGCTGCCACTGCTCCCGCTGCTGCCAGCCATATTGTTGGCACTGTTGCTGCTGGACTTACTGCGCCGCGGCGGATGGCCGTAGCTGAGCCCTCCGCCCGCATGCGACAGCGAAGCCGCGACACGTGAGCGACCAAAGCCGCATTGCTGCGAGCGTTTATCAATCCAGAAATGCATCTCCCTGCGAGCACTCGACTCGACTGCGACTGCTGTAAGTAGAAACTTGTGTTAGCTGATAGACGCGAAACTTATTTGAAGTTAACGCCAAAGAGTTTGGGACGCTCGCCTCTTAAACCCAGACAAAGCGCATGACTCATTTAGCTTTGCGGCGAGACACAAGCGCCAACTGTGCTCGCCTAGACGGAAGAAGGAATTTCTCTTGCACGCAGCGCCACACACACATACACACATCTATGTATATATATAGCTAAACAGGAAACGTGCCCGTTGCTTTTTATTATGCTGCTGCACTCCAAGTCTGTCTGCTGTTTCCTCTTTGTGCGATGAGATTTCAAGTTCAACTACCCCACAGCAGCAGCCCCAAACAGCTTCCCCATCGGAGGAACTGCATAGGTAAGCGCTAAACAAAGGCTGCTGCCTGATCAAATAACCCCCAAATGGTAATAGCAACAACAACATTTTGGGAGTCCTTTCACTTCCCGTGTCATTGACAGCAGCAGAGCTGCTTAACACAAAAGCTTAGCGCGCCAAAAATGAACAAAGAATGGGGCAGGGGCAGCAGATGACAACCTCACAAGGTGTTAGAGACACAGAGACAGAGAGAGAGAGAGAGACAGGGATGGAGAGGTCGCCTGCAGAGAATAGCAAGCACAGTGGACTTGACTGAAGTCTAAGATAATTCTATGCGCAATCAAAAATGATAAGTTATAAATAAATGAATTAAACATTTATAATAAAAGACTGTAAATGCGTTTGATGAGTTTGTCAAATTGGCTATCTTGCTGACTTGTTTCCAACTGTTTCCGTGGTGTAGCGGTTATCACATCTGCCTAACACGCAGAAGGCCCCCGGTTCGATCCCGGGCGGAAACAGATGACAAACTTTTTTTGTTCATTTTATTTTTATGAGAAATTAAACAATTTGTTAAAAATAAACTTTCGACTGTGTTGCTGCTGTTTTGGCTTCAATATTTTAAAATAACATTGTTTTATTATGATAATTATTTATATATTTAATTTAAAGTTTTAATCAATCAAACATGACTATTAAGCCCGGCGAAACAAGTTGATAAAATTTCATAAATTGCGAAAATATTTTAATTATTTGATTGAAAAGTCTAACGGCGGGACAACAAGCTGCATAAATTAAGAATACATTCAAGTTTGTTACTATTATACGAATCAAGTAAAGCTCCAGTCTGTAATTATTATCTGTATTTACTTTTTAAAGCAAACAACTGAACAGAGATATTGATGAATAGAATTATCAATTGAGATAAGAGCTCGCTCGAGTGGGGCACAAATTTATAAAAAATAAATTAAAGTAACCTATTTTAGCTTCATGAAAGTTTTTTTCCAGTGAAGTAATAAGTCAGGCCAACTCATGTGTTTGACTGGTTGTATGAAAGGAAAGAAATTCAAAAGTTGCCTAGATATCAAAAAGAATTTTTAAATATTCCAGCGTTTTCTAGAGGCTCTCATATATAATATTAAATTTTCTATATATGTATATCGAAGCTTCTCCTACTATGCCTTAGGCCATAAGGGCACACCTTTCAACGCATCACCTGCAGCATTTTCTTTTAGTTTTGCATTCGACTTTCTTAATTGGAGTTTAAAAATTTAAAAATATTTAGAGCATTTGCTAAATTGTCCCACCGTTCGCGTTGTGTATAGACAATGTTTACATTTGCTTTGCCGCTTAACTTGCTTAGCTGTTCATTGAACTGTTCCCACAGGTCCCACTGGCCGGCCGTGCTGTTGGTCTGGTCTGGTCTGTGGTTGTTGTGGTCTTGGCCAATCAACAATGACAACCAACACAACAATATAAAGCGAGAAACATCTATATAACTGTATATATGTGCAGTTCTACATGAGCAATGATAAAATGAATGTCATTTAAAGCTGGCATTAAAAATTATTCCTATTTAGTTTTTTGTCTGCTGTGGTAATCCAATTCGGAGTGTGACTCCGAATCGTGTCCGAGCGGGTCTCTGTCAAAGTTCAAAGTTCAATGCTTTGCGTTGTCAACGACTTCTTGGGCGAGAAAAGTTACACAACCCACTCAGAGAGCTGAACGCACTGGCGAATAAATAAATACTCAAGCAATGCGCAAAAGTCATAAAATAAACATACTCGTATTTAAAAGAGACATTTCGGACAATCGTTTGACAGGTTCATTTCAGCCAATTGCTCCCCTTCCTTTGGATGTGCTCCTAGAGATGGCTCGACTTGTGTCTCTCGACTTTCTCTCGCTCTCGCGCTCCCTCTCTGTCTCTCTGTCTCTCACCACCTCTCTGGCTTTATGAACCAAGGTTCAATGCATTGTATACGCTAGATTTGTGTTCTGCCTGACCTCCAGCTCCCTCCACAGTTGTTTGCTTAATTTTCCAGTTTCTAGAATTTCGATTTTCAGCGTCGTTTACCTTAAGTGATTTTCAAATTATCGAAACAATAGTCAAATATTGACTCTATTCGATCATATTTCAGCCATTTTGTGAACGTTTCTTTTGTTTGGCAAAACTACTTAGGAATTGACCCCAGTGCAAAGGGTTCAATTGCAGTTCCTTTGATGCTTTGTCTTTTTGCCTTGATTAGCGCCCAACAAAGCAAACTTTTAGATTGAATCTAACACACAATGTTGTGACCTTCGAGAGGGAATTCAATCAGCTCATGATCACAAACAAATACTGACGTCTTTTGTATAAACTAATACATTTTTAAACACAATTATACATATTTTACGTAGAATTTCTGCTTCTCTATGAATGGACAGCATGTATGCGTACATACATATACGAGTCTACACATCTATACGTATATACATACGTATATAGATATATAAATTGTTCACTCAACGTGCCCATAATTCTATT
Source organism: Drosophila mercatorum (assembly GCA_961210405.1). NCBI lineage: Eukaryota > Metazoa > Arthropoda > Insecta > Diptera > Drosophilidae > Drosophila > Drosophila mercatorum. The sequence goes on along the minus strand of CAUIUS010000004.1, from coordinate 21,806,909 downwards.
ATCAGCCTTTTGGCAGCTCCTCGCTGTGTTTACCCGCAATAAAGAACAATAAAAATTGGCAAATCATTCGGTCGCATTCCAAAATGCCTTTAAAATAGCCGCAAACAAAATGTGATTTGGCTAATTAAAGTAGTTTTTGGATTGAGTACAGCCTTAAGTAGACTATTACGCCAGCCTTGTTTCAACTGTTTCCGTGGTGTAGCGGTTATCACATCTGCCTAACACGCAGAAGGCCCCCGGTTCGATCCCGGGCGGAAACAAACAAGCATCTTTTTTCAAAATTTCGTTTTCAAACATTTCAGATGAATACAAAAATAGCCTCAACGCCAATTAAATAAAATTAAAATAACATGTTTTTTCAATGGCTATTTTCTGATTACCCATTGTATTCAGCAAAGCTAGTTCGAAAACAAGTTTGTAAATAAATATACATTTATACACACAAATCTTCCAAATTTACTATAAAGCCTCCATGCTTAGAACTTTAAATGAGCCTACTTATGCAGGTACGCACATAAATTTAGCACACACACGCCCGCACATGTGATGTACATATGTGGCGGCATGTTATCTTGCGCCTTTGTTAAATGTGTTTGCATTATTTTTGATTTCTTTAGTTTTCCCTTCGCTTTCCGATTTGCGCTTGAATTTGTTTGCCGTACACATGTCGTCAAGCATAAAACCTATTTCTGGCTGCTCAATCACTAACTGTTTCCGTGGTGTAGCGGTTATCACATCTGCCTAACACGCAGAAGGCCCCCGGTTCGATCCCGGGCGGAAACAGATGTTAGCTTTTTTGTTTGCATTGGTATATTTTTTAAATAAATATTACAAGCATTTTATATTCAAAAATTAAATACAATACAACAATATACTCATTTATCTTTCAAATTAATTAAATTACGTATTCACTGCATAGCCTTCTTTTTCGAAATGTCGAAAACATTTCAAAGTTATCTATAGAAATTCTTTCTTTATAGAGCACAAAATGGCAATTTGATGCGGGTAAGCAAATTCTTAATAACTTAACAAACAAGTCATTGTCTGGACAATAGTGAATCCTGCGAGCTTTCCATGAAAGAAAAAGAAAAAGTGTTCCGTGTCACTGGCGCTTTAACAGATGCGAGAAGCTATGCGAAATATGCCAAACAAAAGCAAGAATTGAAAACAGGAAACTACGCGACCCGCACATAAGGGTAACGAGTCCCCGCAGCCAGGCCCAGTCAGTCAGCCATTCACTCTCACTCTTTGCGAACTGGACGCTTTTTTTAACCTTCTTTATTTGATGGTTTGTTGTTGCCGTTAACCTTTATGGGCGTCTTTTTGTATCATTTTCGTTTTCTGCTTGGCGGGAAGTGAATTTGCAAAGACAAAATACGTGAAATGAAAATGAAAAGCAAAAGGCAAAGGCAAAAGGCAAAAGCATTTAATCAGTTTGAGTTAAAGCTATCTGGATAATTCCCACGACTATCCGTCTGTCTGTCTGTCTGTGAAAGCGACACGCGCTTGTCTAGGCAGCTGTCCATTGATGGCGAACGCTGCGTATGAGCAATGTGAAAAGTTTCAATGCAATGCCAATGCGTTGGTGTATTGTATGTATGTATGTGTGCGTGTGTGTGGGTGATTTTCAAGTGCATGCCAATTTGGCTGGCTTTTGTTAACACTCTTTTACCTGTCTTTATTTGGATTTCTCTTATGCTTTAACAGCTAAGAACTTTCCTCTGCATTTCTTGCTATTTTCGCACACTTGAAGCACATTGATTGTTATTGTTATTGTTTTTGTCGTTGTTGTTGTTGCACGAAAAAGTCCTTGAACGCTCAACTGACCTGGCACTGCGATACACACAACAAAACAACTGGCGACTGGCAAAAACGCAAACGTATCCTTCTGCCAGCCTTGAATGAAGCACGCGAACGTGAGCGAACGTGAATCAGACACCAAATCGTGAATTGTCAAATGCAGCGAAACATTGATTGGAATTTCGCATATCGAAGTATGCAAAGTTCGTTAAATTATTATTCCCACTATGCTCCGACTGGATGCACTGCGACCACTGCGCGCCTCTCTAAACTCGCATTTTGCCAATCTGCTGCCTCCTGCGCAAGGACCCGCAGCCAACTGACAGTGCCAACTGAATTTCTGAATGCAGCTAGCGAAACATTTTCACTTTTCATGAGTTCAGATTCAAGATTATTTCTTTCAGAGTGTGTGTGAGTGTGTGGGTGTGAGTGTATGTGTATATGTGTGAGTGTGGGTGTATTGGTTGCTTTGCAAAGCAAATTCAGAGACTGCCAACATTTGGTTTTTGCTATCGGTATGGGTTACACTGTGTGTGTGTGTGTGTGCGTGTGTGAGTGGGTGGCCACTGCATAAATGGGGTCTCAATCTGCTCTCAAAAGACGCGGTAGCTGTACGAGACATGCGCAATGGGCGAGCTTTCCATTGCGAATGGTTGGAGTCTAGGCTAACAGAAGCTTTTGGGAAAATATATAGCGGATAGACCCGGGGATAGTTAATAGATCGTTAGAGGCATAAAATGTGAAATGTAGTATATTGCATAACAGGCATATGGGAAACGCACATCAGAGCCAATGGGCATTACATTTAGATCTGAATATATTTGGGATCGCGGCACTCGTGCAACTGGGGATCGTACCACAGGCCCGGCGTACAATCCAAGGTGATGCCGTGGCCCTCCACGCAATAGTAGTATGAGTCCCGTCTCGAGTTGTGCGGATAGAAGTGAACACCGCTGCCCGGACAAATGATGTCAGCGCGTCGCGGTGGTATGCGCGAATACGGCTGGATATTACGCTGCTGCGGCGTCTCCTGCTAGAATATTACAATTAAAATTAGAATGCATTCAAGTTAAATATAGGACTGGAGTACTCACTTTGCATTCGACTTTGCTCGGGTAATCGCAGCAGTTGCATTCGGGGTTGAAGACCAGTCCGTTGGCGCACTCCTGGGGCCAGGCCATGCCGTTGGAGCAGATGAAGTACTTGTTGCACTGCGCCTTGCTCGCCAGGTAGGGAATGCTCGCGACCATCATTTTCTGGGGACACTCGTTCTCCACGCAGTCCACGTATTCTGGGAAGTCGCACCGATCCGTGTCCGCATTGTATTGCAGTCCGTCGTGGCACTCCCTGAGCACCGGAATGCCGTAATAGCAAAGCACGTACTTGGTGCAGGTGCGATCGTAGCAGAAGCTGGTCAGCTTGAAGTTCTCGCATTCGGGCAGGCACTTGACATTCTCACTGTAGTCGCACGACTGGAACTTGTAATCGAAGGAGAGCTTGCAATTCTCTTTATTCTCCCCGCAAAGCTCATCATAGGTTTTGCCTTTGTAGCAGCTCAGGTGAGCATCGATCTTGCCGTCTGAAAGCAGTTGGCAACAAGTTAGTGTCTGACCTACCGATGTAGGAGATATACTACTTGCCGATGCAGGAGATATACTCCGAGCAGTTGCCTATATAGGGCAGCAGCGAGTAGTCGGCCATATTCGCGCACAGATTTATGTCGTTGTCGACCAGTGGTCCATCGGGCTTCTTTTCCTCTTCGATATCATCTGGGTCAGGCGCTATAATTAAGTCCAGCTGTGGCTTCTCCTTCAAGTGGAATCTTGCCCCCGAGCACTGGAGCAAGCTCAGTAATGCCAATCCGTACAAGAATTTCACTGTTAGTGGACAAAGGGAAAAGCTAGTGGAGAAGTTAAAAGGAGGAGGTCGACTACGCACTCTTTGACAGGAAGAGTTCCAGAACAGAACTGTGACAACTTCTCCTCTAAGTTTGCATTTATAGCTGGCGAACAAACTTTGTTCGACGTCTTTTACTCTTTTTATTTTTGCGTTGATTTAATGAGTTCTCGGAAATCGACCTTATCGAACTTGGCACGCGTATCGAGCTCCCTTAAGAAAACTACATTTTTAATTTGCCAATTGATACTGAAATATCACTTGTCGATTTGGCTCGGCTTCCGAAAACGCTTGATTAGCCCCGAGGCAAAGGACATTCATTTCATTTAGATTAGGAAAGTTTGTCGCTTAACATTATATTATCTAATTAATCGGTTATAATTAGTCTATAAATACTCGAGATTGCCTGCCGTAAGAAGAAACTAGAATAAGTTAACTCAATATTCTACTGTAGTCCGATTGGGCTGTCCACTCCAATCGTAATCTATTCAAAAAGTCTAAGATTCGGCTTGGAAACTGATTTTTATTTATTTCAGAATCATTCACTTTGACTTCATATGATCAGCTTTAGTCTGTACTTCGAATTGACTGCCCGAATATTAGTTGACGGTATTTTTATCCCATTCACGGACTTCTTCTGATTTCTACAGCTTCCCTAGGAGTCCACAGATTAGTGATTAATAATCATATTATAATATAATAAAATTAATATATTACAATTATATGGATGGCGACAATATTAAGCATATGATATTTATGGCCAAGTCATAATATCTGGATACAGAACAAGAAATCTGATAATAGTAATTGCCAGATCAAGGGAAAGTAGTAATACGCTTAAGCCAATATAGATCTGTTGTATACTGATTGAAAGACAACAGTTAGAGACTAATTTGCATATTAATATATAGAGACTTGTCTATCGGCTATTATGCTTGATCGAACTATTTGGATATTGATAACAAATGCTTTTTCAATCCAAACATTATTATTATTATTCTTATTATTATCACTTCGAGATATTCAGCAAACTGTAATTTTCCCCACTCCATTAGGTTACAAGCTGTAAATTTGCTTTACATATGTCTGCTCGCCGTAAACGCTGTCGATAAGGCAGTTCGCTTACCGTTACGCGTGTGCGAGAGCTGTGCATATGAGATTGATAAATTGAGAGTTTCCTTTTAATTTTGTATTGTGTGTCGCTGCGTGATATGGAGCTCTTTTATCTATCCAATTTGAATGCTTGCACCGGGTCTGTTGCCGAAAATTACAAATTTCAAACGTGTTTCCTCCTGATAAGTTTCGCATAATAATCGTTTGTATTTCGAGTTGATTGCAAAAAGAAGAAGAAAACAAAATTTGAACGAAAGTCAAAATGTCTGCCTATAAAATGAAGTTTCCTTCGGGTTTGTGGCCACAGTTACGAAAGAGAACAAGCAGACAACAGTGAGTATGGCCTAGATATGATATAAGTTTGAACTGAAGGATTCTCTTCTTGATATGCATTCAATATATAGTGCTAAAGGCTAAGCAACTGCTGACGTTGATCTCATTGGCCGCGCTGATGGGCAGGGGACTGTCCGATGTGAACATTTGCTCCAATGTCGTCGACAATCTGTTCCTGCCAGCTATCGATGACTGTAGCTCCTACTATCTGTGCGTTGGTAAGTTTGACTTCCCTCGATATGCATAAATACATACAAAAAATATAAATTGTCTGATACTACAAATTCTAAAATGGCAACTGTCCTGTGAGGTGAATAGCACAACTCACCATGGTCTACATTCGTATGCATTAGCAAAAAACAGACTTTGGTGAATTGCACTATTCACCAATATTGCATATAAGCACAGAGGTTGGGTGATTTGCAATAGTCACCTCTCTGCACGTTAATAGGGTCATCTCGCTCTAACTCGCACAAATCATAGACTTAAAATACATTCATACATACACACATACATACATCAGCCACTTACTTCAACAGAAGACAGATTATTCCAGAATAGCTCATTCATACTAATTTCTTATATATTTAACACTCCTGCCTTGAATAGCCGGCAAAGCTATACTTCGCTCATGCAGCAGTGGCTACTTCTTCGATGCTCACGCCCAACAGTGCGTGAACGTCTCTCAGGTGCGTTGCCTGCCCACATGCCCGCCGCAGGGATTGAGCTCCTTCTGCTATGACCGCACCTGCACTAAGTACATAATGTGCTTTGCCGGAGAGCCCGTGCTGCGTGAATGCGCCGATGGCCTGCAGTATAATGCGGAAACCGATCGCTGTGATTTCCCTCAGTACGTGGACTGCGTGGATAACCTCTGCGTGCGTCAGAACAATGTGGACGACATTGTCTATATTCCCAGCAAATCGACGTGTGACAAATACTACGTCTGCGTGGATGGCCTCCCGGTTAATCAGACCTGTGCCAATGGCCTTCAGTTCAATCCCGAATGCGACTGCTGTGACTTCCCCTCACGTACCAACTGCACTGTAAGTCGTCTCCAATCATCAACTTAGCCAGTTTACCGTCTAACTGATTTGAATTTCCTTAAGGTTGAGTCCCTGCAGCGCGACATTCAGCCATTCGCCAGGGTGCCACCGCGTGCCGGAGGCATCACCTGCCCCGACCAGGGCTCCCACTTCATTGCTCACAAGACCCGCAAGGATGCCTATTACTACTGTTCCCACGGCAACTCCATTACTCTGGACTGCACTCCGGGCCTGGTCTTCGATGCCCAGCGGGAGGAATGCCGCGAGCCACAATTCGTGAAGGCCTAGAGGATGTCAGCCAAATAAATTTTAAAGTTCAACCAATTGTTTGCCTCTTGTTTATAGACGCTCACTGCAAACGCCTAGACGCGACTCTCATTAGCTAATTTTAGCTGATCGTGGAGCACTCGTCTCTGCGGCACAGCAGGCGACAAGAAACTAAAAAACAAATCTGAATCGGAATTTAAATGCGAAATACAGTTAGTCTGTTTAGCAAAGGTAAAGGTTCGTATTGAGATGGGTTATAGGAAATTATAGTTGTTCATTGATTATGCTCCACTTAAGACTATAACATATAGGCTTAAGAGCTGACATCTCTACAGGAGCGTAAAGCTTTATCTGATGCAAAAGACTTGACATCTGAGACATTGATCTATTCCTTTATTGAGTACTCAAGAGTCAGTGAGTTTTCTTTGATTAACCCATTCACAAATCGGGAAAATCGTTTCCTCCCCCTTAGATCTTCCAATAACTATATATTCTCTGGCTGAAAAGTAACTGTATCTTCCACAGTTTTGGAGTTGGTTCATCATCTTATGTTGCATCACTATCGATCCCTCTACAGCTTGATCTGCATATAGTATATGCATCCTATCACTAAGTTCATCCGTATTCACTAAGTTTCTCCCATTGTTTGGGTATTCAGAGTACGTGTATTTCACAGATGTTAATTTGCTGTACTCAAATCATTCTTTGCGTTTTTATTGATTCTTCAATATATTTTCGGGCTCGCGGCATTCTTCGACATTTGCATCGTACCACAAGCCGGGCGTGCAGTCCAGGGTAACGCCGTGGCCCTCAATGCAGTAGTAGTAGGCATCCCGCCTCGACTTATGGGCGTAGAAGTGGGATCCGTGGCGGGGACAGATGACATCAGCGCTGCGCAGCGGCATACGAGAAAAGGGTTGAATGTTGCGTTTCAATGCTGGAACCTGAATGGACAGAAGAGTCATTAGGCAATTGAGAGATTGCTTTGAGTCTGGAAACCAACTTGACAATCCGACAGGTCGGGGTAGTCACAGCAACTGCAGTTGGCGCTGAAATGCAATCCTTTCGTGCAGGTGGACTTCAGGGGAACACCTCTCGCACATAGGTAATACTGCGAGCATGAGGCCTTGCTGGGCAAGTAGAGTAGGTCGCTGTTCTCAGCCATTCTCATGCACTCGTTGTCCACGCAGTCCACGTACTGAGAGAAGTCGCAGCGATCCGTGTCCGCATTGTACTGCAGTCCGTCCTGGCATTCCCTCAGCACGGGAATGCCGTAATAGCAGAGCACGTACTTGGTGCAGGTGCGATCGTAGCAGAAGCTCGTCAGATTATAGCCTTGACACTTGGGCATACAGTTCTCCTCATTTGGATAATCGCAACTCTGAGTGCGCGCATTGAACTGATAGTTCTTGTTGCACTTCTTCTCAATAGCCTCGCCATCTGAGGGGGATATATAGTTAATAAAATATGAATAGGCTTCTTAACTTTTCCAGTTACCCCAGCAGAGATAATACTTTGAACAGTCTCCCACGTGGGGCAGAAACACTCGATTGGCAACATTATTGCAAAGCTTTATCGTGCCGTTATAAAGAGTACTTCCATTCAATATTGGTTTGTCGTCATTGTCCTCAGGGTCTGGGGTCTCCAGCTCCTGAACACCTATCAATGCACATTGGCATAGCGATAAAAGTCCAAAATATATCAGGAATTTCACTTTGAGAAAACGAAAATATTAGATTTAGTCGAACAGTTAAGGACATCGGACCTACTTCTATAACGTAGCACTTCCCGTAGTCAACTGGTGTGGTTATGCGACATCAATCTAACTTATATACTAGATATCTTTGCATTTTGTCGATCTATTTCAATAGCGGATACTCTTATCGATATTTCCATGAGAGACCTGACTGTTATACGGAAAAGAACATTTTAATTTCAAAGATAGCAGTTCGTCATGGCCTAATGACTAAACGAAATGCATAAAATCTTCTCTATATGAGCTGTATGATAGCTGTGCATAAGATATAACAAAAGTTCTTTGTGAAGATTTTGCTATTGAAACTTTTGTCGCCTGGCGCACGCTGGGAACTTGAGTGTATATATAAATATATATTTGGTTTTCCTACACATTATAGATATGCATGTATGTAGGTACGTACATGGGTCTATGTATATAAATTATCGTATAAAATATTTTCATTTTCGACTCAGTCATTTCAGTAGGAAAATTGCCATCTTAACGTGCGCATTGTTCAGGAAAATAAAGGAAATATACAAATATATATTTTGTACATCATTTTGACTTTGTAGTGCAGCCCAGCGCCTGTACACACATTCCGTTCTGTAAGTTTATATAATTGCTTTTGTCTTCCAAGGGAGGGCCAACCGAAGACCGTCAAAAAGATTGACACAAATATTACCACAAAGACGAAAAAATGTTATTTATAGCAATGGGAGCTCTAATTACTCGTGTGTGTGTGTGTCGATCTGTCTGTATATTTGAAAAAAAAAACACACAATTTTAACGGGTAGCTAAACAAAAGAATTTTCTTTCAAGGAACGGTCCACATAATGGTCAACGAACTGAATAAGCCCCAAGATAATGCCGCATTGAGCGAGGTGAGAATTGAGTCAAGCGAAACATGATCATTGGTAATAATAGATACAAGTATATATTAATATATTCTATTGCACATTGTCACAGCTTCTGGCTGCCTCCAATCGTCAGTTGGAGGAGATGCAGGAGGAGCATCGTCAGCTGCAGGCGGAGCTAACACGCCTAAGCGCCCAGCGGCAACAGCTGAGAATTGCTACCAGGGAGCAGGAATCGGTGAGCGTTGTAACCACGGACTCACAGTCATCCCTGGCTACAGCAGAAAGTGCAGCGACCGAAGAAAGAGGCAACGCAACCGACGAGGACAAAGAGGAAACTGCGAATTATCTGCAGGAAAAGCTGGCGGAAATAGCTAATTTAAAGGCGCAATTCAAACGCGTTCAGCACATGACCGACTCGACAAAGCGCATTGAGGAGCATATATCCAGCATGGAGTCCAAGTCCTCATCATCCTCGACTGTGCAACAGAGCAGGCAAACCATGACCTCAGAGTCTGTGCAGTCCAGCAGCAGCAGCAGTACTAGCAGAAGCGCTTTATCGTCCGGAGCTGAATCATCCACATCTTCGGCTCCGCCGGACAATGCGCAGCTCCTGAATGCAATGATAAATATGGTCACGGATTTCACAAGTGATTTGAGGGGTCAAGAGGAGAGCTTGCGAGCGGAACGTTTGCGTATAAAAACTCTAAAGGAGGAAATCATACAGCGCAAGCAGGGCAAATAGCATAATAATTATTGAATATAAATACTACTCACTTGCTGAATAACCTATATATACATTTATGTAATAAATATTGCTCAAATTAGATTCATTTTGTTGCTGACTTATTACTACAATACATTCACTCAAATTACTCTTTTTCAATTTGGTAATGGTTTTTTGAATGTTTAAATTGCTTAAACGATTATTAAGCGCGCCTTTCATATTTCGTGACATTTCAATTATCGATTGCTTCAGTTCACAATGTATTGTAGAAATTGTCATTGCATTGTTCTCAATAACCATCGATAAGAATTTAACCATCACTAGATGTCAGGACGCAGCTGTTTGCTTGTGGAAAATGTTCTGATTCGCCTTATGCTTGTATAAATTGTAATAGTCGAAAGCGATTAATATTTTTAAAGTAATTGCTTCGGCGAAATATACACAGTGTGCGGGCAATTTAGTTAAACCAGCTACTGATACAGTAGCTGCCGCATATCCAGTCAGTGTTAGTTTATAATTTATAGCTTTGCAAGTTGTATATGTATATATTTTCTGATGGCGCCGACACCGCCCGTAAAGATAGTAATGAAAAACGAATGTGACACAAGTCGCAGCACCGGAGCAGTACCCAAGCAAGTAGCAACTACTTCAACAGCCCCAACAGCCGTAACGTTGCCGGCTAGCTCAAGCCGAACGCCGTCAACAACTAGATCGAGCAGCAATCGGGCTCGCAACTCTTCCCTTATCAAGCAACAGCAGGAACAGCAGCAGAGGGAGCAGGAGGAGGACATTGCGGCACGACTGCAGCGCAGCACGTGCAAAACTCTATACGTAAGTTTCCCATTTACGAAAACAAGGAAAGTACTGAGTTTATCACATCAATTGCGGCTGCTTTTTATCGTAGTCGGCTTGTTTATATTCAGAAGATTTTTTTCATTCACGTTGCCATGACGCCCGTTTTGCGAGCTGGTCCATTTGCTCTCTCTCTCTCTCTCTCTCTCTCTCTCTCTCTCTCTCTCTTACCATTCGGCTAGTCTCTCTATTATTTAAAAATACTTTTCACACTCATTCTTTTCGGCCCAAATGCTCGAATAGTCTAGGCGCTGTTTTAGTAATACAGACGACCTTCCCTGTGGCGCACACCGAAACTTACAGAAAGCCACAAGATTGCTGCCTTTCTGATAATAAGTCTACTGCTAATATTCATTTGTTGTTGCTTCAAGGATCTGCTGGAACGCGCCACAACTGCGAAGACACAGTATAGCAGCCAGCAGCAGATGCAACGCGAGGCGCTGCGTCAATTGGCCGCGGAGCATAGTTTCGATCCAACAGGTAAGATGTTAACACTAAAACACAACATATCTACACATCATCTATCTATATCTCTGTTCGCACCTGGGTGGAGGTTTTACTGCTCGCATCCAATGTGCGCTAGTTCATATTCTAAATATATCGTAGCGCACGAAAATAAACGCCCACGGAGAGGGCCTTTCGCATCGATCGCACCGTGGGCAGCTGGCCAGTTTTGACTGCGTCATTGCACGAATTTCAATTTCATTTTCAAATATATTCAATATTAAATTTTATGTGCTTCACAGATCAGCTACAGGAACAGCATCAGCGCTACTGCTTCCCTGTGCGTCCAGTGCAACGAGTACAGCACCAGCAACAGCCGCAATCACACTCACAATCACAGTCGCAGTCGCAGCCCCAGCCCGTAGCTGCAGCCGTATTGCGTCTGCGTCAGCCCACCACACCGAATGCCACAGTAGGCGTAGTCACGCCCAACACGACCAACGGTAACGAGGAGCCCCAGGCCATAACCAGCAGCACCATCGCCGCCAATACCAATTCTCCAGCGCCAACAGCTGTGCAAGGTGTAATCAACCGCGTTTTCGGGGCATCAGGGCAAAACTCAACCCGCACACAAATTGAGGTTTTGCGTGCATTGTTCGGCTTGGATGAGAATTGGAATAGCAGCAACGGACCACAGCAGGCAGCAGGCAGTGCTATTGAGGTAAGCAGATGGTGATTTCGCGCTTAATCAGGGCTAACTTGTGTTTATTACAGCATTTAGGCGTTATGGTGCATGAAATCAATCCCGGTGCCGGTGATAAAGATGAGGTCATTGTCAATTCGACTAGTCTGGAGGATGTTGCATTAAGCGAGGTTTGCAAAGCGGCTATAAATATATATTCACAAGAACTCAAAGTGGCTAATGAATTTTCCTTAGATGAGCGACAATCGCGCCCAGTCCATTCAATCGCTGCATAGCGTTTTGGAGACACCGACACCAGATACAACGCCCAGTTTTGATGAGCTCCAACAGCGCTTAGATGCCTCCAATCGCAATATGCAACATTTGCAGGAAGAGCAGCAAAAGTTACTGCAAATACAAAACATGGCCAAGTCGCATGTTAACGAAATGGAGCAGCTGCGTCAGCACTCCGGAAATCTGCCCCATAACGGCACCGGTGATGCGCCAAACTATCAATCTGTACAACAGGTGCAGGACGATATGGCCTCGCTTGTAGGACGTATGAAAAATCTCACGGCTTTTATTCACAACCAAAACGAACTAAGCAGCGTACTGGGCGATGATGGTCCAGAGATTTTGGCCGAACAGCAGGCGCTACAGGAGAAGCTCGAATCGTTGCGTACGCAGCGTGAGGATATGCGTGAATTGGTAAACGAGCTAACCAGCATCAATCGACGGGCCAAAGAGCGGGTACAATCGGTTCGTGGTGCCAGCCAGGAGTCAACCACCCCAAAGGAGCAGACGCCTCCAAAACAGGCGGCCAAGCCTATCAATGAGCGCATTGTGCCAGTCGAATACCAGCGCAATGTTCCCATCTTACGACAGGAGGCAGCCCATGCCGCTCAGCGCGCTCAGCACGCTCAGAATATGATCGAGCAGAAGACGGCGGACATTGATGCGCTGAAAGCTCAAATGAATAGACTGAAGAGCATGCTGAATACTGTTAACCAGATAGAGGCTGGCACACCGCACATGGGCGACACATTAGAGCGGCGCAGCATTGAGCGGCAAGAGGAACGACCACGGGACATTTCACAGCGCGTGCATGCACTAGACGGCGTTAGCTCCGAGTTGCGTGCTGAAGCAGCCACTCTGCAGCAGGAGCGTGATCGAATTTCTGCATTGAAGGCTGAGATTGAACGCCGTCAGAGGCAGGCTGCAGCTGCGGTGCAGATGGGGGATGATGCGCTGCAGCGTAACAGCCTAACTCCTACGCCCATTAGACAGCGTCCACTAGATGATGAGGAGGAGGAGGAAGCGAACAGGCAAATTCAGTTGCAGACGCGCAACGAGTTGCGAGCACAATGCGAGAAATTGCGGCAGGAATACGAGCAGAAACAGCGCGAGTACGATGCCCACTATATGAACAACAATGGCAACAGCAACAACAACGGCAGCAACAACAACGGCAGCAACAACACCACCTCAGAGGCTGATGATGAGGGAAATGATGACACCGACAGTGGCAGATACTTTACACACATGCGTACTTCATCATCGGCCACATTAAAGCGAACTCCCTCGACTGCCACCGTTGTGGAGAAGCAGCAAAAGCAGAAGCAGCAGCAGCAACAGCATCTGCAGCAACAGCAACTGCAGCAACAACAACTACAAGAACAACAACAGCAGCAGCGACGAGCACAACTCAAGCAACAATCACAGCAGCAACACCAACAACACCAACAACAGCAACAACAAACAGCCAATGCTCACTCGATGTCAAACAACGAAGACGACATGAATCTGACAATTGATAGCCTGTCGCTGGGCAACGATAGTATACCATCAAGCAGCACTCGATCCCAGTATATGCCACCGCCGATGGCACCCGTCCAGGACATGTGGAGTAAGCAATCCACCAGCAATTAGTCACTAGTCAGATCTATTAAATATTTCCTCTTCTATTAATAGATACGCATAATGCTACCAACCCTTGGCATTCGCAGCCTGGCTACCTGCCAGCAACTCCAACAGGTGGTCCACCTGCGCCAGGGGTCGCTGCCTCCTCGCAGGCTTCGAGTGTTAATCAGACGCCGGACGCTGTGCTGCTGCAGCAGTTCATGCAGACTCAGCAGGTGCTCATTAACTCGGTCTGTCAGTGCAATCAGACATTGTGGCATCAACAGCGCGAAATTGACAGTCTCAACAATCAGTTACATTCGGTGAGAATAAAGCTTAAAGTAAACCGCTCATCAGTGATCCAAAAAACCATTTTATAGCATGCAATTTATTCGATTCTAAACCTACTTTTACTTCTCATTTAAACAGCTGCAGGAACGTTTGAACGCATCGTGCCAGGAGCACGCCTATAGTCTTCGCTCAGAGTCTGTTCCGCCCCTTGCTGGCGGTCTAGCTCCCAACAATCTGTGCGTGGGCGCCAGCGCTCGCGCCCAGTCGGAGCAGCTTTACAACTTCGGCTCGTCGCATCAGAGCGCCTTTAGCAACTATCAGCGCAGCAGTCATCGTAACAATATCTACAGCAGCGGCGATCTGCACCAGGCGCAGAACTATTTGAACAATGCGGCGCCACCGCCGCCGCCGCCAACTCACTTCAACAACGAGACGCCGCTGTCGCCGCCCTCGTACCGCGCCACCCCGGCACCCATATTCATGAATCATCACAACAATACCATACACCAAAATAATGCCAATTTGCGGACTCAGAACCAGCACGCGAACAATTTGCACTCGTTGCCAGAGGACGCAGTGCCACCGCCTACTCTGAACAATCAGGTGCCGCCGGGCAACCGGGCCAACAACTACTGGGACAACTTCCGAAGGTAAAGCGCCATACAAACACATATATTTCATATGGTGTCGGGTTCTTTCGTACGGATTAGGCAGTTACTTATTTATTTTCTATCAATTTGATTGATATCTGGGGAACCAAAGAGCTGTTAAATTTAAATCCTTGCCAAAGTAATAAAAGAAATATATATATATATATACATATAGAACGAAGTGCCACGACAAAAAAAAGCTACGAATAATTTTGATTTATTATTTTTATTAAGAATTTCCAAATATGTGAGCCATAAGTAAGTAGAAAGAAAAAAAAAATTAAGAGCATTGCGATTGCGAGTTTAACTAACTCTATTAACTTAAGTTTTCCTTTTGATTTTGAATAACTAAATTCTTAATGCTAACTGCCTATAAAATTAATATTTTATAATTATAATTTAACCAACAATTTTTCTGGAATTGTATTTAGACTATTGCTTAGACTTGTTAATGATATACTAAAATCAGTTAGATTATTATTCAATTTTGCACATGAAGTATGATTTTCTTGCTCGCTTTTATTAACCCATTAATATTTGTGCGCTTTGCAGCTACACACGCCAGAATCTGCTCTCTAACAAAAGCAACGAGGAACTCAATGTGGAGCAGCAATATCGTCAGATACAGCGCCAGCGCCAACGCCCCAGCTACTTCCAGACACATCTGCCGCACACCGCACGCAGCTCTACAAGCAGCTTATTATTACAGCAGCAACAACAGCAGCAGCAGCAACAGGCTCAGTCTCATCGCCACTTTTATGAGGCTACACCACAGCAGCAGCAGCCACAGCCACAACCGCAGCAGCAGCAGCAGCAATATTTGCACAACGGCAGCAGCAACAATCTGAACAACAGCAACAGCAGCAATCGCGAGTGGCGCAACAATGCTCATGGCGAGGAGGAGGACGTGGATGACGATGACAACAATGATTCCTCCATATTTGGCAGCAGGCGTCGCAATCGCCGTCGTCCAATGCCTCCATTGCGCAACGAAGAGACTTCGCTGCAGGAGCTAGCCGCTGGATCATCGTCCAATTTCTTCAACATGAATGTGAACAGCCCCCTATATCAGCGCAACAAGGTGCCAGCCAAGCCGACCACCTCGGCGGTGTCTCTCACCCCCTTACAGCAGCGCCATCTGCGCTTCGACTTCGAGCTGCCTGCTCAATACATGACTATGGCAGACTATGACCTACCGGATCCACCCGCATTGCAAGCCCCGCCAGGTGCTCCCGTGTACAATGTGACAGCTCAAGAGTCTGGTTTGGATGAATCGAATGCGATGCTGGAGCAAACAGAGGAGACCGCTTCCGAGGAACTGAATCGTAACTTGCTAGTGAACGCGCTGAAAAATGACAAGTTTACCACAAAGTTCTATGAGTCGATCAAGGAGGATGTCTACAGACGGCTTGAAACTCTCTTCGAGCAGCAGCAACAGCAGCAGCAGCAGCTGCAGCAGCAGATGGGCGAACAGCAACTTTACAACGAAGTGCATCATAGCCTGCGTAAAACGCTCAACCAGGGACAGGCGCCCAGTGCCCCGCCGGCGGAGAATGGTGCTGCCAAGGAGCCAACAGAGGCCACGGAAAGCGGCACTGAATCGCCGCAGGCTCAGGCTGCCAACGACCGGCCAGAGGATGACAATAGTCTGCCAATGCAGTCGATGTCAACGGGAGTTACAGCTGCAGCAGCAGCAGCAGCAGAAGCAGCATCAGCAGTGGAGTACTCAGAGGCGGCTGGCGTTGGTCCTGCCGCACCCTTGGATAACGATGACGTAAGTAGCCATAGCTAATGCTCTGCTCCAGCTGCTCACTCGCTTGCTTTCTTTTCAAGCAAATCATTGAGGTGGTCATTGAACGGGCCGCAACGCCTCCCTCGGCCAGCCTTGAGCTTTCGCCGGATCACGAGCTTATTGAGTACATAATCAAACGTATACGCAACCAGACGCATAACAATACGATCATCAATGACTCGCTGCTGGCTGAGGTCTCTAAGCTGACGGCAAACGCGGCACAGAACTCGGCCGCCAACTGGACACCGAATGCAGTCTCGCCGCTCATTTCGCCCAAGCGCTTTTATGCTAAGATCAAGAAGATGGAAATGCCAAGGCAACGCGACGAGTTCTTGCTTTGGTATCGCACATATCTGGAGCAGCTTTTTGTGGTAGAACAAGCGGGCGGCAGCGTCTGCTTGCCCAATACGAAGCCTAAGGAGCAGAAAGCTGGCAAAAAGCAGGCCAATAAGCGCGTTCGCGCCCAGTCGAATTCACAGGACTCCAACAACGATGCCGACCTCGCCGAGGCAGACCAGAAAAAGGTTACGCTAAATGGTGGCGATACGGAGTGCGAGAACAACGAGAATCCGGAGGAGGAGGCCAGCGCAGCGGCAGCTCAAGAAGTTCAGAATATCAGTTTAGATTAAATCAAATACAATTAGTTAGCTATTAGATTACAAGGGGACCCACCCAGACAACATTCCCAACCTATCCGTATACACCTATATACATACCCATTCATATGCAATTATATACTCATATATACATATACCACATACCATATGACATCACCCATATACACTAACAAAATTAGTTACTAGCCGCAGAGAGCGGCCCATTTTCGACTTTGTTTTTATTTTATATTAAATTATATATGTACACTCAAAATACAAGCAAATTCTTTGTGAGTTGAGGCAAGCCATTAGCTGTGATTCCTGGACAGAAAGTAATCCCATCAAAACTTTGGCCCCAGTTTAAATAGTGAAATTCCGCTGAGTCTTCAGATTTTCATTAATATTTTATTGGCTTACAAATGTAACAAAAATTGGTTTACAGGTCTTGAGTGAACAGCGATTCCTAGCTATTTATTTACATCCGTTTGGCTCGTGAGCTGCTCCAGCATACGATAGTAGCAATAGCGACTGTCATAGTCCATGTCGTACCAAAAGTTGACGGCGATGCATTTGTGACTCTGGCGCACATGATGGAACCAGTAGTTGGGCAAATAGAGAACATCTCCCGCATGAACTCGCACGCGTAACGGACGCGCCTTGCCATACTGCGGATATGTGCCCAAATCTGGAGCCAATGGATCAATGCTAACCCATTCTGTATGCTGCACTTCGTCGTTCTCAATCAAAGGGTCTATATAGAACTGGCCGCAGGACTTTCGCTTGTACACGCCAGTGGGATAGTTGCCACGAGGTACGCAGCACAGCTGATGCGGAGGCAGCAATATGAAATCTTTGTACCCAGAAATTACACAGTAAAGATTCTCATAGGGATCCTTGTGCATGGAGGTAATGGCCCGCTCGTCGCCCAGCCAGAAGTTGACTGCATCTGGTTGCTTATTGAAGCACTGCTGGGCAAAATCCAAATCACTAGGTACAATATCGCCAACCAGCTCCGGAAAGTCAAGACTGAAATTGGAATTTTGCTTCTGGATGTAGTGCACAGCGCCCATTGGATCGTCGAGACGCTCCAACAGCTCGGATAGAGGCATTTTGGTTTCTAGCGGAAGCACGAAATACTCTTCGCCTGCTTGAGTGGCCAGGCCATCGGCATAGCCATTGGGTGTGACAGCCACATCCACAACTTTGTCATTTAATGCTTTCTGCAAATAGTCCGGTGTCCACTTCTGCACTGCCGGCCAGTGGGATATAGCCTGACGTATGACAACAGGTGCGTTCTTTGCATAGTAATCACGCGCGAACTCCAAGGCAGTAGGCAGCTCCTGTAGTTCCGTTATTTGTCCACCAATGCATAATTCTTGGGCTTCCTGGAGCAACAGCTTTACTGCTGTCTCAATTTGAGTTTGAGCCATGCCGATGGCATGCAGCTACAGATCGATAAGCGTTTAAATTTACCGATGATAAACTAGGTCGGCAAAACGTATCGATGTATTAAAAATCAAAACATTTTTTATTTTATATACAATGCAGAGAAAAACGTTAAAGGAAAATAAAAAAAAAGAGAGAACTGAATGTTGTTTTAGTAAACATTTTAGCAATCGAACGATGGTCAGTACTTGATACACAAAAAGTATCGATATGTACTTTTGGTCTGCAAGTCGATACTTTTGGTTCTGTATACAGCTGTTCTAGACACAGACGAAAAAAAAACATGTTGCATTTGTAAAATTGGGAAAAAGTCAAGAGTTCAATTAAAAACGTTGCCAATATGCAGGAGGTTGGGGATGAAGTGTTCAACTGCATTGACGAGGCTAATGCCATCATAAACGATGTTAAGGCGCACGTAGCCGAAATCGTAATATCTTCCAAACTGGTCAGCAGTGCCACGAAGATCTATCTGAACATTCGCACCATAGAGAGCGCCACCTGCTGCGTACAAGTGACTGGCCGGGGATTCAAGATAGTCTCCTCGCAATATGACACCATTGACGACGAGACTGCCCTAGGCCCTGGTGTCGAGCCAGAAGAGGAAGAGATCTTTGAGACACCCTACGCTCTGCTGGATAAGATAAGTCCACGCTACGTAGAGTCCTTCGGGAACAAACTCTGCCAGCAGCTGCGACAGCTCCAGCAAATGCGCACTGAATTCCACGAAGAGGACGAGGAGGAGGACGATGAGTAACCAATTTGAACTCTTCGAAGAAAAAAAAGCAACTTCATACTGAGGCTGTACTCATTAAACACAAGATTTTAATGTTAGTTTATTTATGTATTTTATGTACTCGTAACCGTGAAAGTATTTCGGATCGTGTGACAACCCAAAATCGAACCACTTTAGACCTTTAAGCGTTTCAAGAATAAAGATTGTGATTGCAATTCCAAATCAGTCAATTTGCGTACCGTCGGCACCAATTGCTCGACGTGATCCACATATCCAGTGCCTTTGTTAAGATTCTTCTGGCCGTAGACCACCTTGCCATCGAAGTCGTTGACGGGCACGTCCATAGACTTGTCCACCTGCTGTATGGTTATGTTCAGATGCTCCTCCACCTCGCCCAGCAGGGTGGGCTCGTTGTACCAGATGCAACAGCCGCGCACATCAGTCAGATTGGTGTTGTGGCAGTTGCGGCCACGACTCTTGCACCACTCGCCGTGGTACCAGACCTTCTCCGGCACCGAAGACACCAGACTGATGGCAAGGCCCATGCGCTCCGCACGACCCACGCGACCAATGCGGTGTACATAGTTGCACTTATCATCCGGTAACGTTATGTTGATCACTGCAAGGATAAGAAAAGGACATTGATATCGTTGACTGATGCTCATCTATGTTATAGATGCCTTACTAAACGGCAATCCCGTGATGTCCAGTCCACGTGCAGCCACATCCGTGCATATGAGAAACTTTACCTGCTGCCGCTTGAACAAGTCCAGATTCTGCTTGCGCTCCTGCGGCTTGCGGTCGCCGTGCAAGCAAACACAAGAGTAACGCTGCCCGCCACGGAGCCGCAGATACTGCTCCAGGTTATCGCAGTCCTGCTTGGTGCGACAGAAAATGATGGCGCGGTCCATCTTGTGCTGCTCAATGGCCCGAATGCAGTATTCACCCTTGAGCAGCTTGACGGCCTGTGATAGGGTCTCCGGGGAGAGATTGGAGGGATGGATATTGTCGTGATCGTGTACGCCGTCAGTGCGCAGCGACTGGCGGAGTTGCTGCCAACTGTTGTCCATCTGCGGGTCGACCATGCACACCACATGGTGCACAGTCTCCGGCACCGCATCTTCGCCCTTCAGATCCACCCAGGTGGGGAAGTGCATCAAGCGCTCGGCCATCTTTTTTACCTCAAAGGCGTGCAGGGTGGCGGAGCAGACGATCATCTGCAGTCGGCAGCCATCGCTGGTTACCTTTGGTATCTGTTTGTGCAGCCGCTCAATCAGATCTGTGTAGCCCTGCTTAAGCAGTGCATCAGCCTCGTCCAAGACGAAGAAGCGGCAGTGAGTGAGCTGCACGAAGCCGCTGTTGATGAGCTCCTCCAGACGACCAGGAGTTCCCACCACAATGTGTATTCCCTTCTGCAGCTCCGCTTTCTGCTCCTCCAGGCGCACGCCCCCAATAAGCAGCAGCGGACGCACATCGGGATTGTTCACGTATAGCTTCAGTTTCTCAATTTGATTGTAGGTTTGCTCCGCCAGCTCCCGGCTCGGCTCAATAATTATAGCCTGAGGAGCATTGGGCGCCGGCTTGCTAGCTGCAGAGTTGGCCGCGGGACTGGCCAAGGGATTAGCAGCACTATGGTCAGGACCTGCTTGACATGCAGCCACATACCCATTGCCCGGCGGATACTTAAAGTCTGTTTTGCCAAAATTAAAGAGCATCTCGGCATTCTTCAGGACAACAGCTGGGTAGAAGGTGTCATTGCGCAGATTCTCGGGTATTTTAAAAGCCACTCCCAACGGAGTGCCGTTTCGAGTGAAGCTCACTTCTAGTCGCTGCAGGTCCAGCATGCAGCCCACCACGTCTGCCTTGCCGAAGGCCTCTCCATAATCGTCAAACTGACGATTGTTGGACTTTTTGCCGGTGCCGCCGAAGCCAAAGCCGTAGCGACAGGTGCCCAGATCTAAGTTGGCCATTTGAGTGGACCAGCCCACACGGCACAAGCCCTCATCGGTGACCGTAGCTTCGTAATAGAATTTGGCCTTGCCATAAACCCCAGTGGTGGCTCGACAGCCATGCCATTCCTTGAACTCACGCGACTGGCAACGCAAACCGTCCGGAGTCACCGCCAATGCATTATTACGATCGAAGAAGGACATTGTCCAAGGTGCCACAGCTCCAGCTGCTCCACCTCCACTTTTACTGGACTTTCCCGACTGCAAATCGCGAATCGTTTCCCATACAATCTGAAGGATGGGCAAACAAAATGCGCCCGTCTTGCCTGAGCCCGTTTCGGCTGCCATCAGGACATCGCCTCCGCCAAGTATGAGTGGGATGGCCTCTGCCTGCACATCGGTTGGCAAGCTAATTAGGGACAGTACATATATAGATCAATTCAATGAAATCTAGTTTTATTTCTAACAGACTTACGTCCAATCCAATTCATCGGTTGCTTTACCCAGCTCGGGCAGCACACCAAACTCTGCAAGCAATTTCATATTTTACTATTTAAATCAAGTTAAATTAATTTATTTCTCACCTTCAAATGCAGTCATTTCTTCTCTTCACTTAAAAATAATTTACTTTTATTCAATTCCGCACGTCCTGACCGGTCACAATATTTGCATTAAAGTACTCAACTGCTGTTCACCAAGTACTTAATTTAGCAGGATACGCTGACGTTTGACAGCAAAAGCAAGGCAATCATCAGCTGTTAAATGTTTTCCAACATAATTGACTGAAAGTAAAAAAAATACTTGACTAGAACTGCAATCGCCGAATAGGACTGCTTTTTAAGTTAAGTTATTAGTGTATGTATTTCTGTAATTGTTTGCCAATTGTATTTTTCTCTAGCAAAATCTAGTACGATAGCATATGCATACTAGCCTTAAAATGTTGCCAACTTTCTCGATGTTCACAGCGACGCAATTGGAGTGTTGCGAAACTATCTAAAATCACAGCTGTTGAGCATCTGTCGTTATGCATCACTTATATTTGTATACGCGTAAATTGTAGTGATTTTTTTTATTAAATTATGGCAAGTGTTTTTAAAAGTGCTAATTAGTCGTTAGACATGTAAATTTTGGCGTATAACTTATTATTACCTAAAGTGTAAGTGCTTAATAAGCTTAAATTGATTGATAATTGTAGCAGCAACGCCTTTTTCAGCAATTTGCTCGCTGGAGAGAGAATGTACTTTCCATTGGGCTGGCCAAAGCGCGTCTGCCTGGCGCTCCCTGGCGAGACGACTCACATAAATTATATCAGTTGTGATGCTGTTAAAATACTCGTTGCGGCCGTTGGCTCTGATTTTCTGGGCATTTGGTATGCGAACCCTCTGCTGCCTATCGCCTATTATCGCCGCACCGTCGAATCTCTTCAGGAGTTTGGCAACAATCAACTGATTATATGGAAGCCCGACTCCAGACAGTTGGCCGTGCTCACGGATGCCGGCGCATTGTTGCTGTACCAACTGGACTTCGATGCCAATGGCAGTGGAATATTGATGCAGGTGGATCCGCCTGCACTGAGCCTGAAAAGAGATTCAGCCGAGCTGTTCATCAAGGAGAACATTCCCCGCCTGAGTCTACGCGAGGTGCGTTGCTTGAAACTGGACGCAGTCATTTCCACAGTCTGCTGCATAAGTCTAAGCGAGCTGCTCCTGGCAACGGAAACATGCGAGCTGCTCCGATTGCAGTGGTCTCAGCTCGAAACGATTGCCGAGGATCTGAAGCCATTGGCCGTGATCAAACTGCGCGACATTCCATTCTATGTGCAGCAACAGCACCAGCAGCCTGTTAAGTATCTGCCCGCCATGGGCAACTCGGCGTTTGTCGCCAGCCTGGAGTACTCGCCCTTCATCGGCGGCTGCGCGGCTGTCTTCAGCGATCAGCGCGCGGCGTTCCTCATAGCCGATCACCTGCGCTTCGAAACGGCGCACATGCACGGCTGCTGGGTCCCAGATGTGCTGGATGCGAGCGTCTGCAGCGTCAACCACAAGTTTCGACTGCTCGCCTACGGCCAGCACAGCTCGGCGGTAGCTGTGTACGCCATAGACGATGCCACAGCTGGCCTCGAGTACTCGCACAGGCTTGTGCTGACCGAGAATGTGCCGCCTGGCAGCTTGGGCGCTGTCAACGAGCTGAAGTGGAGTCCCGATGGTTGTGTCCTCGCTGTGAGCTGGGAGAATGGTGGACTGTCGCTGTGGAGCACCTTTGGGGCACTGCTGATGTCCACCTTGAGCTGGGACTTTGGGCTGCACGTGGATTTGGTCAAGCAGAATCCCTTGCAGCTGCGTCGCCTCGAGTGGTCCACCGAGGGCTATCAGCTCTTTATGACCACCCGCGACGATAAGAACAATGTCCTGCAGCTGCAGTTCGTGAAGAGCGCTCTGAGCATGAATCCCTGCATGACCGCACATCCGCACATCCTGCTGCAAGGCGACGACTGCTTGTACATCAACCAAGGCGACAATCTGGAGCAGACCTACGGCAATGCCAAGTGCACATTCCCCAGCAGCACGACGGCTGGCCAAAGCGACGATTGCCTGGAGCTAAAGCAAAGCCCCAACATGGGCAGCACTTTGACCGAGAGCAAATACTGGACTCTGCTGCAGCTGCCGCTTAATTACGCGGCCACCAACTGGCCCATTCGCTATGCAGCCATCGATGCCGCCGGCTTGCACCTAGCCGTAGCAGGACGCACCGGCCTGGCCCACTATGCGATGCTGACCAAAAAGTGGAAGCTGTTCGGCAACGAGTCGCAGGAGAAGGACTTCGTAGTGTCTGGCGGCCTGCTCTGGTGGCAGGGCTTCATCGTCATGGGCTGCTATTCTTTGCTGGATCGCACCGATGAGCTGCGCTGCTATCCGGCCGAGTGTAAGCTGGACAATCAGTTTGGACACAAGCTGCAGGTGCGTGCGCCCGTTATCAGCTTGAATGTGTACAGGGATCAGCTGATCGTGCTCACGGCGGATGGCATTGTCAGCCTGTTCCACATGCACCGGCAGTCGGCGTACATCATCAACATCGACTGCGCCTATGAGCTGGACGTGAAGAGCATCTGCATCCATCCGGCCTGCATCGTGAGTCTCACAGTGACGAATCTTCGGAACGAGCTGAAGCCTCAGCAGCAGCAGGCGGAGGCAGAGACGATTGTGGTCAACGTCTGCGGGCGCGTGCTGATGATCCAGAGGGACGAGGCCACTCAGCAGGTGCCCAACACGCTGCTTGCCACCTGCTTGGCCAGCTGCGTGGAATGCTTCTGGCTCTCTCACAATCTGGAGCACTGCGCCATGCGGGACTGTCTCTGGCTCTACTCCGGGGCTCATGGCATGCGCGTCTGGCTGCCAATTCTCCAGCAGCGATCGGAGCAGAACGGCGCACAGCGGCTGCACAGCTTCATGTCCAAGCGCATTATGCTCAGCTTTCCGTTGAAGCTCTACCCACTCGTCATACTCTTCGACAACGTCATCGTGCTGGGCGTGGAGAACGAGAGCACGCTGTACACGAACGAGCCCAATTCACATTTCGCGCTGCCTTTTGCCCTGATGGAGCGCAAGTCGCAGGTGTATCTGCATAAGGTCCTCCGTCAGCTGATCAAGCGCAATTTGGGCTACTCGGCCTGGGAGATTGCGCAGTCGTGCCGCAGCCTGCCCTACTTTCCGCATGCCCTGGAACTGCTGCTCCACGAGGTGCTGGAGGAGGAGGCCAGCAGCAAGCAGCCCATTCCCGATGCGCAGTTACCCAGCATTTTGGACTTCATACGCGAGTTTCCCGTCTACCTCCAGACGATTGTGCAGTGCGCGCGGAAGACTGAAATCGCGTTGTGGCCCTACTTGTTCAGCATGGCGGGCAAGCCGAAGGAGCTCTTCCACCTCTGCCTGCAGGCGGAGCAGCTGGAGACGGCGGCCAGCTACTTAATCATCATTCAGAATCTGGAGCCCTCCTCCGTGAGCAAGCAGCATGCGAACATGCTGCTGGATATCGCTCTGAACCAGCGCAAGTGGGAGCTGGCCAAGGACCTAATACGCTTCCTCAAGGCCATCGATCCCAACGAGATTGACTCGCCGCGCTGCTCCATGGTTCTGAACGTGAAAATCGCACCGCCCCAGCCACAGACGCAGGCGCAAGTGAATCCCAATGCGGACGCCTTCAACCTGGTGCTGGGACCCATCGCGACGCGGGAGCGCAGCTACTCGACCACCGTCACCAGCAACCTACCCAAGGACAACAAGCAGCAGAGTGTTGCGGCGTCTGTGGAGCGCAGCGAGGCGCCTAGCGCTGGGAGCAATGCAGGCGCTGCGACTGTGGTGCGTCGTCGCTCCACCAAGGAACGGCAGCAGCGCGAAATCTTCTGCATTGACTTGATCCTGCAGCGACATGCGCGGCAGCTGCTGCAGCATCACAAGCTTTTGGACCTGGGCTACATGTGCGCCTACCTGGACTTCCATGTGGTCAGCTGGCTAACGCAGGAGTCGACGGGCGCGGCTCGGCTGGATAATATAGCAGCTGCGCTGCAGGCTTTGCATGCGGAGCTGCAGCTGCCCAGTCCGTTTCCAGTTGCGGCGCGAGACGACTTCGCTCAGCTGCGCGGCACATTGCCCCGGGCGGGAGCGGCGGGCGGATCGTCGTCGCAGACGTCAGAGTCGGGCTACTTCAGTCTGGCTGCGCACCTGGAGTCGCCGCAGCTACAGCCCTGCATCAAGGAGGAGGAAGAGCTGCAGCAGAGCTCGCTGCCCATCCTGAAGAATCGGTCCAACTCGCAGTTGTCCTTTGACAACTTCCGCTATCGCCGCCTCTACTCGCTGCCCGCCTCGGAGGACGACAACAGCGATCTCGTGGCCAGCTATCTAAACGACAAGCTGGCGATCAAGCTGCGTTACCTGCTGCAGCTGTTCATCGAGGCCAACTGCACGGACTATGCGCTGATGCTGTCCATACTGCTGCAGGATGCGGCCTCCATTTCGCGCATCGTCAATGTGGTCATTCGCAGCGAGTCAGTGGGCGCCTGCAGACGCATCGAGGCGGCCCTCAAGCAGCTCAGCCAGTGCATATTCGACAACGGGAGCTCCATGTATCGCGGCTTCGTGATGACCCTTCAGCCGCATATCTACCTGCTGGAGCAGTACATACAGTCGTTGGGCGAGACGCCCGCGATGCACGACGGCATAGACGACAGCAACGAGTTGAGCGCCGATGGGGCCGCCGGGCTGGACAACGATGCTTTGGACGGAACCAACAATAATTTTGTGCCAAAATGTCAGCAGCTGCCAAACGGCATTCAGCGGTCGTCAGAGCAGCGTCTGACGCGCCATGCCAGCCTCGAATCCAAGTCGAAGTCCAATGGCAACCAGACGAATCCTTCCTCCACGCAATCCACACCCACGCAGCAGCTGCAGCGGCGCGGGAGTCGAGAGGCTCCTCGGGATGGCTGTGGCGTCATGTAAGGCCCACGCGCATAACGAAATCGGAATTAGCATACTCAGTGCTTGTACGTAATATACACGATTTTTATAATTTTTGTTTATTTTCTCGTTTTGCTGTATATTGCATACATATATATGGTAATTGTTGAAAGATTTGTTAAATGTTAACCCAACTCAATGGAACAGACAACGAAGCGAACATCGTTGAGAGCAAATGTAAATTGTATTACGCGATACGTAACTGGAATTATTCATAAATTAATAGATGAAATTTGCTGCAATATTTGTTAATTAAAAATTTACAAGATTCTATACATAAATATACAGGATAAATATATTTTTACCAATAAGTCGTATAAATGCATTTTAATGTTCATTGGAAATTTGAATTAGAGAAATTGAACTGCTTGCTGAACGACAGTTTGAATATGGACTGCTTGCTGCTCGTATGTGAATGTCGTAATGAGGTACGTATGATCCGCGCTGGCTGTTGTCACTGCTTCTAGAATTATTTATATGATTTGTTTGCAATCTTAAAGAGGAAAATGATCTATGTATGTGCTATATGCATTGACGCCGCATGCGCAAACAGGATGACAGCGGAATGGTTTGCGCAAGCCGCCTGCTCAGCGTATATCAGGCTTAACGCAGAATGGCCACCCTGCAATAACTATTGCACACACACACACACACACACACACACACATGCACACATGCCAATCGGTAACACATGTGACTTTTCGGTGCTCTTTTGGGCCGTAACTCGTGGCTGCTGTAAAAGTTAATCACTGTGACTGATTCATTACGTGGGCCGCTTGATTTGGCGGTGAAGGAGACTTTGTGCAGGTAGATAGTTCTAGTTGGCAATGTCGTCCGTGCTCCTTGTCGTCCCCGTTGTGCATTTTCACTCGTCAAGTTTGTGCAGCGTAATTCGCACAATTGCAAACTTTGACGATGCGACGCTGTTTGCCGCTGACATCAACAACGGCAGAGGGAGCGAGAGAGACAGAAAAAGAGAGAGAGAGTGGGAAGCGTCGTCTGCTTACAATAAAATCGTAAACGTAAGTGCTTACAAAACGTAATCACTGTAATGTTACGACGCGACAGCAACGGTAACGAGCAGGCGGCAGCTAACGTCATGGAACTTTTCAGCTGCTCTCAAACGTCAAAGCCCCTGGGGCGCAGTACACACACACACACACAAGCACACAAGGAAAGCAGTGCAAGACTGTCTGTGTCTATGTGTGTGTGTGTGTGTGTATCAATTTGTGTTAGTTGTAAAGCAACAACGCTGAAATTCGTGTATTTCGCATCCGTTGTCGCCGACAACAACAGAGCCGACTTTCATGTTGTTGTAGTTGTAAAAATAACTATTGACGCTTCAGTGAAGAGGCAGCCAAAAGTTATAGAAGTATGTCTCTCTCTCTGTCTGTGTGTGTGTGTGTGTGTGGGTATATAAATAAAGCATCAACACCAGGCACATTGCAGCAGGAAGTCGTCGCCGTCAAGTGCGCGGTCTGCAGAAATTGTTAAAAACTTTTACAAATTCTTTATATTGCGGGCAACAGGAGCAATACAACAATAACAACTGCAATAATAGCAACTACAACAGGAAGCTGTGGGTGGCTGCCGCAGACAACAAAACCACCAACCGACAGCATCAACAACAACAACAACACTACAGTGTAATCAACAACACCACATGCGCCGGCCGTTGGCAGCCAGCGCCCAGAAAGGCTGCAGCTAAGTTCCTGGCAAACCACTCAAGGGTTAAGCAGCATGCCGCATCCTCAGACTTTTCTCCATTGCTGTTGCTGCTGCTGTTGTTGCTGTTGCTGCTGGTGGGCATTGCAATGTGTATAGTTGTAGGTGTAGCTGTAACGAGTTTCCCAAAATATTTGAGCGCTGCGGTGCCTGATGAATTTCGAGTTGCCTTGGTGATTTTGATGAATGCCTTCAATATATGTGTGCGCGCATATCGCATTTTATATGCACGCATGTATGACATGTATGCAGACATACATGCATGCATGTTTGTGTGTGTGTGCATCTATCTTGCACAAAGCTGATCCTGAGTAATATTGCAGCTGCGAGCGGAGCTCCAATATGGGGCTTTGTGCACGGCGCACACGAATGCCATGTAAACTTGCGGCCGTAATAAAATTCCTGGAGTTTTGTGCAAATAATGCAATTGCAGCGACTGGATGATAGCTGCACACATTCAAGCGGCTTACAGCGCACATTGGATTTTTATCTTTCGATCGACATGTTGTAAAATTTAAATGTATAACAGACGTATTGTAACTATACTATACTGTCAGCTGTGAGGACATTGACTCATAAAGCCCGTAATCCCACTTAACGAGTACTTTAAGGGTTTGATGAGAATTCTAGAGAGAGAGAGAGAGAGAGAGAGAGAAAGAGAGAGAGAGAGAGAGAGAGATACACGCCGACGTTTTGGTTTTATTTTTCTAATATTATACTCTGTGCCCCATGCGATCGACGTAATTTCCCAAATTGGCTGGCGGCGTACGTTGCGTCATTAGCGCGATCAACGGTAAAGCTACGGGACTTAGCTGCCGCTTCTAGATTCATGACAGATTGTACAACGTAGACAGATGAACGTTGCGGCGGCGCAAAGAGTTGGAGACACCAATTGCGAGAAGCGGCCGGGAGAGAGACAGAGAGAGGAAAATTGAAAGAGACACAGAAAGAGATAGAGAGAGGCGGAAAGACATAAGGAGAGAAAGATACGGATTAAGACTGCAAAGGTAGTGTAAACAAGTAAGAAAACTCTAGTCGAGGCCGCTCGACTAGGGTATACCCTGAACCCCGCTATTCCAAGCATCATCATGTCATCCATATGTATGTGTGTGCCAAAGCACAAGTCTCTAGTATTTGAAATATGGGACTTACAAATTTGAGGCGAAGGGGGCGTGGCATCCAAAATTTAACAAAAACCGAAATTGTATAAGGCTCACATAACACTAAGTGCAAAATTTGAAGACTCTAGCTATAAAGATGAATTATATAGATTTATATAACTGAGCATCGATTTCGTTTTTAATCGATAACATTAAAATTAAGACAGTTATCGATTTTTTTTAACAAACTCGATCTTTTCGTGCTATACAGGAACCTACATAAAAAATTTCAAGTCTCTAGCTCTTATAGGTTCTGAGAACGACGCGTTCATACATACGGACAGACAGACGGACAGACGGACATGGCTATATCAACTCGGCTTGTCATCCTGATCAAGAATGTATATACTTTATGGGGTCTGCCACGCCTCCTTCTGCCTGTTACATACATTTCAACAAAAACATTATACCCTGATTTCCCATTTTTAATGGGTTCAGGGTATAAAAATATGACTTATCCGAGCTCATTGCTCGCAATGGCAATATTGATATAACTAATTGAATATATGAGAATCTCCTAGGAGGACAATATTCAAACTCAATATATTTTTATAATATATAGCTTCATGATAAGTTAGGTTGGTACAAGTATATTTGTCAGTTTGATTAGATACACAAATATATAAATATTTATACGTCCATATATAATTACATACAAACATACATGGATATACAAACCCATACATACTAACATATCATCCACACAGACATTAACGTACACACATATATACACACTCTCGTGCATACAATTGTTCATACATTCATTCATACATACATATATACGTACATACATATGCACACCCATTTCACTTTCCTCTCTTTCCTTAGGATTTCAATTCAAATAATGTATTTATGAGAATCGCATAGACGGGCTATACTTGCTTTATTTACTCAAGTTCTTAGAGTTCAGCTCATGTTTTAATTTTTGCAAATTTCAATACAAGATTACAATGTTTATAATTGTGTTGATTTGCAGAAGTCCCAAGCAGATTGCATCCGCATAGGGCTCGCCTTGTTTATTTTTGGCCAAAAAGTTTCGGAGGTCGCTGCTGTTGGGGGCGCTGCTGGTGCAGGTCCTGCTGGGGAAGGTCCTGCTGCTGTTTGTTAGAATTTGATTTTGAAAGCAACAATTTCATTAGCATAGATTACGAGTCGTTCAGACAAAAGCAACAGACTTGCATGTCAAATGAACCCAGTGCGAGTGTAGCTGGCTGCAAGTCCTTGCTCGCTCTCCCCCTTCGCCTGGGGTCCTGGCTCGTTGCATTTTTGGTGTAAAAATTTCTAAATTGTACATTCATTGCATTTGCATTTTACAAGTAAATCCCCAACTGCCAATCTAATATATGTTGCAGCACCGAACTTTGCACTCGCTGTCCGACCGTCCGTCTGTCCGTCCGACTGTCAGTCCGTCTATCTGTATGTCTCTTTGTTTGTAGCCAGCGAAGCGTCTAACCATTCGTCCAGTTGCCAGCAGCTCAAAGTCCTGAGTCCGTATTCCGTAGTCCCGTGTCCTGTAGTCCCGTGTCCCGAGTTCGGGGTCCTCTTTTGTGTAAAACATTGAAAACTCGGCTGTTTTTTCTCTTTTATTTTGCAACTTTGGTGCAACTTCAATTTTGAACCAGCACGCAGCGGGGGCAATCCCAAATAGAGAAAAAAAGGAGAAGTGGAAGGAATTGAACATAATAAAAGCTCAAAACGCAGCCGTAACAATCCCGGCACGACCCTCCCGAAAAAGCAGCGCCAGAAAACTTTGCCCAAAAATCACGGAATCAACTGCGCGGTGAGCGGCTGACACGAGAGTCCATTCTGGGCGCTGCTACAGCAACTGCTCCAGCGGCTGCTGCTCCTGCTGCTGCTGCTGTGTCTGCTACATCGTTAGTTGCATTGAAGTTTACCCTCGTGCTGGCACCCGTTGGCCCCCGGTCACGAATTGCTTTTTGTGAGCATGAATAGATAAATACGCTCGACTCTACAGGCTATGCAAGGTGTTGGTGGCGCTGCTGCCCGCCAGCCAGTCAGCCAGCCAGCCAGCTCGTCTGTGCGAAATTTGAAAACCACAAACTGTCTGGCATGTGGGTGGGCTGTCTAGCTTGTAGCTCACAGCTCGCAGCTTGGCTGGGTCAGTCCCAGCTGTCGAATTTTATTTATTTCGCTAAGGCCAAGAGCTCACAATAGAAACGTTAATGGCAATGCCGAACCCCAGCCCCAGCCTCCGCCCCGCCATAGCACGTGTGTGCGTGAGTGTGGATCGGAGCGTCAGTTACACAGCTTCCGTTTGCCTTGAGGCGTTGGGCAACTGACTAACATGCCCCGAACGACGAAGCAACCAACCCAGCGACCACCTGGGCGCCAATCACAAAAGAATCGTCCAAGTTTTTCGTACCATATGTGAAGTGTGTGTGAGGGCGGTCGGTCGGCCGGGCAAAGTTGTTGTTCTTTCTCCGTGCGCTCCACTTGTGGGCTGAGTGTCATGTAAATGTTAATGCCCGTGCCCTATGCACCTTTGGCGTATTCTACGCCTCATACGCCGTACCTCACGTTCATCTGCAGGAGCTCCCTCTCCAAATTCCAACATCCAACAGCAACAGCTACAGCTACAGCAAGCGGCCTCGTTGGTAGCGTTTTATCACGTGTCAGCAACAGCATCGGGCTTTGAGCTTGTGTGACACGCCCCCATTGCAGTGGGCGTTAGAGATGGGCGCGTGATTGAAGCATCTTTGAAAGATAAGTTTTAACAATTGTTCATTCAATAATGAATGTTGTCTTAACGAGAACAAGATTCTTCTATACAAACAACAACGATACAATCCAGACTTATCTGATCAGATCTTATCATATCATATCTCCCATGAAACTTCCCCATACCTTGTTTCTTCTGTTTAGCATTTAATTTTGTATTTTTTATCGTCGTAGTCCTAAGAATGTATATAATATATTTCTGTTTAGATTAAGTTAAACTGTCTTCGCTTAAGAACTGTCTTCGCATAAAATATTTATATGTATATGCATATATATATTTTATTTTAATAAAATAAGTTTAGTCATTTATCTTCTATTTTTCCACTCCATCTCTTATATAATTCATTCTTTTATAACTTCAACGTCAGCCACTCACGCACGACTTGAAATCTCACGATCTCATGTCAATTTAGATTTACGTTCGTGTGTGTGTGTGTGTGTGTGTGAGTGTTGGCTGCACTGCTTGACGAAGCTTTCCGTTGCCTACTTTTATGCGCTGGAAGTTTTCTTTGGCTGTCAGCTGCTGACTGACCTCTTGAACCGATACATTAGCAAACCAAAATCAGAGACAGCGCGTGAGCTGGGGGTTGGGCGTGGACTCAAATAACGTAACGTAACGTTAAAGGGAACACATTAGAAGGGAATAACACGCAGTAGTAGAAGCAGCAGGAGCAGGAGCAGGAGTAGCGACAGCTCCACCTGTGATACCTTTTCTGTCATTGAGGTGCAAAGTTTACCTCATTAATTCATTAATCAATGTGTCTGCGCCTGTGCGTTTGTCTGCGTGTGTCAGATGCGTGCAGGAGGTGTAGCTCTGTGTGTGTGTGTGTATGTGCTGGGGGTGCGTGGGTGTTGGGCTATAAGCAGGGACGTCTGTTTTGTTTTGGCACTTTTGGCGCGCAGCACCTGTAAATAATGGCCCTTTGTTCTACGCCTCAGCGGAGGCGGGCTGCTGCTGAGCTTCCCGTTAGCCGCTTACGTTCCGTTGCACACCAAAAAACAAAGCAAGGGCGAGAGAGAGAAGGAGAGAGAGAGAAAGCTGTGCTCACCACCCATTTTCAATGTGGATCCGGTCCGAGGCATGACTCGACGGCTTTCTGGCCACGAGAAATTCAATGAAGATTTATGTGTCGGCTTCAGTAACGTTTCTTGCTTTTTGGGCCAGTTGCTTCCGCTTCGTTTTTTCGTCAATCACTCTCACTGTGTGTATGAGAGAGTGTGTGTGTGTAGCTAGTTTCGAATTCGATTTCATGGCTTTTACACGCGCTTTGCAATTTATGCAATTCACTTCCGCGCGATCCAAAAAGAACTAAAAAGCCATTTACGCAATACAACAAGCCAAAACTTAATTTCCTGCTGGCCTCTCTACCGTCTTCCTTCCTCCTTCCACGCGCAAAGCCACTGCCAAGCTGATGACCCGCAACATATAGCACAGATCATTAAGTTTTCCCAGCTAAAAAGAATAGTCAGCCCCAGCCCAGTCTGCCACCCAACCCATCGGCCAGATAAACTGCAATTGGGCTGCAACACCTGCAAAACGGCTTAAGTTTTGCCAAGCTACAACAGTTATGGCCATAGCGGCCATAACAGTGTCGCTCTCGACCCCCCCAATTCCCCCACTCCCCCGCTGCTCCCTGCCCTTTCGCTCACTTAGCACAGGTAGCATATTTGCCCTGATGTTGTAATCCAAAAGATTTCGCCTTTATGCCAGTGCATGCAGTAAGTGCAATAACACTTAAGCAACATTGAATAAGCGCCAGCTGGGCACAGCCGACAAACTAACCATGAAATGGAATTATTTTCGAATTAAGTCTGAAGTTTATGAATCTGAAAGAGAGTGATGAACGGGCTGATATATTGCAGATCATTTGCAATCAATTATTAAGAGATGAAATACTTCAACAAATGACAGAGGTCAACAGTATAAAATTAGAATTAGGCTATACTTCGAATATCTTGAAGATCTGATATGATTACATTAATCAAGATTCAAATTTTCAATAGGACAAAACAGGATATAGATGTTCCTTAAAAAAATTTCAATATACTTATGTAAGAAATGTTGAATGAAATGGCTCATACAATTTTTTTTTTATTCTGACTTTTGCTGGATCATCTAGATTTTGATCTGTGTTATTTATAAAAATTTGTAATGAAATTAACAAATTTTTGAATTGTGTTATTATTTATTTATTATTTATTATATTATTATATGTATATTATTTATTTATTTGTGCTCTTTCAACTGTTCTCAAGGAATTCCACAGGCCAAGATAAAACTGAAAATAATTATTTTAAATTTCAATTTAATTTTTGTGCGAGATGGCTATATCTATATTAAAAATATATTGAATTGAATATTAATTTGTAATTGTTTTTAAAATATTGTGCTTATCAATCGATTTATTTGCTATTACCATGAACTGTATCTGACCTGAATCTGACCTAGTATATTAGACTTTGCTTTTAGCTAGCCAAAGTCTGTAAAGATATAAATCTTAATGCATATTTCAATTAGATTATGCAATATTTGAAAGTATCAAGGCATAAATCTGAGTTCAATATTGAGGATAGCAAGATTTTGGAATGGAACAGCAGATTAAAGGCGACACCTTAATGCCTTCACGTCTTGAACAATTTGGATATTTTTGATCATCATCTCAGTTTATTCATCAGTTGAACAACATAACATATGTATATTATACATTGGTGTTTAATCCTGCAGTTGACAATTTTGTCGCCTGTCACTTATAGCAAATAGCTTTGGGTAAATCAACTGTGTATCTGTGGTGTGGATGTGTGTGTGGGTGTGTGTGTGTGTTACTTAAAATCATTTATTGCAGAATTATGCATATTTTTATTACACTCGAGTTGCATAAATTCAGGCATTATTGCACTTTACGACGAGCAGCTGCGTCCTCAGGCCCGTGTCCTCTCATAGAGTCGAGTCGGTGCAAGTTTCAGGTGATTGCTGCTGCTAACCACACACCAATAAACACACACACACACACAAGTATACAGAGAGATGTGGCCGTAGCATGCACATGCATACATATGTGGCTCATCAGAAGATGACTTAGATTTTTGCATACCTTGACTTCCACACACACAGACTCACGAGGCTCCTGTCGTCCTGCTGGCCATCTTTGGTGTTATGCCTGCTGCGGCTGCTTCGACTGCTGCTGCACTTAACTGCCGCACATGTCTTGTGTCGAAAATTTCTGTCATTCAAACTGTTTGGCTGGCATCTCCCACATGGTCTGATGTTTGCTGTCGCTTTGAAATTTAGATTTTTATGACTCCAGTCGAGGCTGTTGGCAATGGCATAGGCAATGGCAATGGCAGCAAGTGCTCAAATTGGCTTTGCAGCTCGACAGTTGCCAGTTGCCTATTAGAAATGCACAATTCAGCATTATTTGCGTTATAAACTGTTGAAATATGCTAAAATTCTGTGCTCCAGGTATCGGTCGTAAAAGGGTTTAATGGCCATAGAAATGCGAAACTTGTCAGCAGGTATTACATTTTTGCCGCCCTCCCACGCACTCATTTTTCGGCTTGGGGCCAAATTATTGAAATACTTTTAGGCGTTGTTTGCCTTCAGGGAGTCGTCCTCCTTCTCTCTCTCTCTCTCTTTTTCTATTCTACCTTTCTTTCACATTTTTTGTGGGTGTGTTTTGAAAATTAATAGGCCTTAGGTTGGCTGATGGAATTGCCACTCGAATTTGATGTGACAGCATTTTATTTATTTTCTTTATTTTTCTTTCTTTTTTATTGCATTGTCCTTTTTGCCTTTTATGGTTAGTAGTTTACGGAAAATTCGTATCACGCTCTTTGGCTCAAATTATGCCAAGTGGCTGAGTAAGTTTCGATTGTTGGAGCCGAATTGGATATTACATTCGCATATCAATTTCCTGGTCGGTTTTATTGTTCGGCATTTCACTTAGGCGTCTGCGCTGCAGGACTTCAAAATGCGCCAAAAACAAACTCTTTTGCTTCGGTCAAGGAGTCCAGTGTCAAAAGGATTCAGCCAGTTTTTTGTTTGCCAACTTTGAAATTCCCATGATGAAATTTGAATACGCTGAGCTGGAGCTAAGGAAGAGCTATTATACCGAATACCATTGACACTGGGACAACAACAGCAATAATGCAAAGGCATTCGTATATCTCACCTTTTGGTAGGCTTATTAATCTGGATGATCTATTTGCCATCTAAGGTTTTCAATGATATTTCTACTTTTCTTAACAGTGAACCGAAGTTAAATAATTGATCCTCTTGAATTTCCGTTAAGTATTTCTCCAATTACCTATGTCAGCATATTTATATGACTTTATGAACTTGAATATTGCAAATGAAAGTGCAGGAATTAAAGATTTGTTGGTAAGTGCATGTAACAAGCAGAATGAGGTGTGGTGCTGCCCAAAAAGTATGTATATTGTTGATCAAGAGAATGAGTTACCTTGAGAGGAAACAGTCAGACGGCAACAGTCTTATGATCGTTATGATCTCGAAAACTATAAATGTTTGGGCTCGAAACTTTAAATGTGTATTCTCGTACGAATAGAGTTTATAAATAACGATAAGTTATCGTATTACCATTACTACTATTCAAAACTATCGATATTTTCATTTGCTTTCATAAGCATAACTTGACTGTGGATACTCTCCTTATTTCCTCAAGCGTTAAAAAATATATAAAATAGTAGAAACATCTGTTTTTTAGGCGCATATATACATTATAACGTCATTATTAAGATCTACAAATTTCAATTAGGAAATTGCATGAGGAACAAAAGTTATACATTAACTAACTTACCATAGCGCAGCCCATAATGCAGTGCAGACGGACTGCGCAGTCAGCAGGGCATATGATATGTGTGTTGTGTATGTGAGTGTTGAATGTGTTGTTTGTTATAAATGCCGAAAAGAAGCGGATAATATTCGTAGTATCAGTTGAGCACAGATGTAAGGGTGTCTGCATGTCGGATACTCCCAACTAAAGCCCTCTGTTTTAATAAATCATATTTTCAGTTTACCCAACTTCTCTTTATTTAATTTACATTATATTCTTGCCTTGACCTGCAACAGCATCTAACGAGCTCTGTCGCATTCTTCCACATTAATAGTGCTCTTCTATGCGATTTTCAAGACTTCAAGTAATGCTTAATAGCTTTGTTTGACTATGTTGCTTGTACGCAAAAGGTTCACTTATGCTCTTCTCTCAAAACCTATTACTAACCTTTCATATGCAATCGCAGTTGTTTTTCATTTCCTTTACTCTTCCCTTGTCTTTTCCTTACATTACTTTTGTAACTGGCTGATTGGCATACTTTTATTCGTGTGTGTGCATTTGCCAGCGCTTGGCTCCTATTCAACTCGGATGGTTGGGCGAGTAATTGTCATTCTTTGTGGCCATTTTGTGAGCTCAGCTCATTAAGCATACGCAATGTTGGCAAATTGCCATGGAAATTCCTCGGGCTGCACTGTCCGTGCTCTGTCCGCATAATTCAATTTAAAAACATTTGCAATTGAATGCCATTTAAAATAATTCTTAATGATCACACACAAGCGAAATTTTGCTACGCCTGCAAAGCTCTCGGCACATTTATCACATTATCTCCCCTCGACCCGTCCGCCCAGCTGCCGCAACTTAAAATGTTGGCAAATTAAACGCTTTTTAATATTAATGTATTTTTTTTATAATTTTTTTACTCATGCTTTTTATTTTTGCAAATTTTTGTTGTTTTTTATGTTGTTGTTGTTGTTGTTGTGTGTGTTTTCATTTTGCTGGGTTTCATATTTTTCACATTTTGTTTGAGGGATTTTTTGCTTTTGTAATTTTAAATATATATACTATATATATATATATATATATATATATAGTTGTTGTGTGCGTGTTGTTGTTGTAACATAAAATTCATTGAAAATAATTTATTATGCAAATTATTATAAATGCATCAGTTGTAAAAAAATTTTCCCATAGCTGACAACTGCACAAAACTTAAACAGATTTTAAACAGTGCAATACAACCGCAACAAGCGCAACATTAAAATGGACAAACAGACAAACACAAACAAACAAACAAACAAATAATTTCACCAGTCGTTGGCTCACTCTGACTCTCTCCCTCTGTCACACACTCTTCTGCGAATAGTTTAAACAGGCTGGCCGAAAAGTTGACAAACTCTTTCATTCGTGCCATAGTTATGCATTTTGTTTAAACGTGTTGACTTTGTTTAAGTGGCCATGAGACCGAATGTGAAAACGCATTTAAAAGTGGTTAATTAATATAAATTATATGAAAAGTTTCTCGCTAGCCAGCCAAATGGCACATTTGCCATAGCATTTTGTGGTCAGCACTCAGCTATGCAGCGAAAGTGCAAACTAACAGCATTATGTTACTTAACAGAGTGTAAAGTTTTAGCTAACAGCTGCTGATAGAAATGATCAGAGTCTGAGCGAAGATTAAATGAGCTGCAACATTATCTTTTATGTTACTTAACAGAGTGTAAAGTTTTAGCTAACAGCTGCTGATAGAAATGATTAGAGTCTGAGCGAAGATTAAATGAGCTGCAACATTATCTTTTTATGTTATCTACAGAGTTTTAAGCACTGTAAGCTCTAACATAAACACTCTTATACTCGATGAGCAGCTGCTCAGTTTTTGTTTTAGTATAAGTTCAACTCAGAAGTGCTTAAATGACTTAATCGAGTTATGCGCTCTTCTAAATTATGTTAGTCTCTGTCATATGAGTATAAGAACTGGGTCATTTGGCTTGTGCGTGGGACTTATACATCAGCTCTACTCTCCATCTCCATCTCACTCACACTCTCACTCCCTCTCTATCTGGTACACTTCCTGCCCACCCTCAATTTGGTGCTCTTAGTTGGCACTGAACTTTTTTCTCATATTGTTTGCTTTAAACTTTTGGCATTGTTTGCCAACCACGGTCCGTGCAGCCCATCCAGCTACGCCCACTTGGCACGCGCCTAAAATTTTTTTGTGTGTTTTCGTTTTTTTTTTGTTGTTGCTTAAATGCGGCATGTGTTTGCGCTTTAATTGAATATAAATGTAAATTAATGATGCAAATATAATTTTTGCTTGGAGGCTTTGCCGTTTTGTGCCTGGGAAAATGGCTGCAGTTGTTGTTGTTGCTGCTGCTATTGTTGTTTGTAAACATTTTCTGTAGTTGCGTGTGTTTTCAGCGATTTCAGTTTCATTCAGCAGTTAGCAGTCATATATAATTAATTTGCATTTAACTAAATTTGCATAAATAAATAAGTACGCAATACATTCGGTTCGCTCGCTTGTTCAGTGTTGCAAGTTGTAAGCTGCAAGCTGCAAGCTGCAAGTGGCAAGTTGGGAGACAATAACCATTGCCTCGTTATGGGCGTCAATTACACACCATGCACAATTGAACTTAACTACGTAGTTTTGTACAGCAGAGATGAGTAAACAAGTTTAACAGCTATGTTAAGTGTATAAGAGTGTCGTCTGTCACGATATTCATATTGCTTACGTGTTGTTCTTATTGTTGTTGCTTAGTATATTACAAAATGAGTGAGTTGTAACTTAAAGTGAGTCTAGTTCCGGAACTTAGTTCACAATCAAACAATGCATTATAGTTCACAATTGGTAAGCGGTATCAAAATAATGAGCCTGTCGCTTCTTGTTGTTTGGTTTATGTCTAAATGGCCGAACGAACTTGAACTGGCTGTGAGCGAACTTTAATTTTAACAGAGGCGAAAGCAGCAGGAGGAGAAGGAGTAACAGGTGGAGCGGGCTGTTGAAATTGTGGTTAGTGCGGCGTTCGGGCTGGTTGAGGTTTGATTGAGGGTTTCTTTTGAGGTTTGCAAAATATAATTAATTATTAATCTTAAAGGGGAGCTCTGGTTGGCTCTAAACTGAGGTTAGGCGAATTAGCCAGAAATTGTTTAGGGCGCA
The DNA here is from genome assembly GCA_961210405.1 of Drosophila mercatorum. Classification (NCBI taxonomy): domain Eukaryota; kingdom Metazoa; phylum Arthropoda; class Insecta; order Diptera; family Drosophilidae; genus Drosophila; species Drosophila mercatorum. The sequence continues at coordinate 21,766,723 of CAUIUS010000004.1, read as the reverse complement.
CAGCTGGCACAGTCAGTTCGCGTTCGGTGCCATTGTTGTGTCTATCTTATGATCGAGTCTCTTATACGGTATTACGATTTACTTTAGTTTACGCTTTACTTTTTACTTTTCTTTTAAGTTTACTTTTAGGTTTGCTTTTGTTGCTTAATGGGGTCTGTCGACTTTTCGGTTGCTGCGCTATAAATAGTATTTATTTCTTAGGGTCTGCATTGAGTCGGGCTGTTGAGTAGTCTAATTGTGGGGATCATATATGTATGTGTATATATATAATGCATATGTCGAGTATGTATGTATCTGTATTACATTTCATGCAGGAGCTATACACAAACACTGATGCTTACTTTAATGCTATGATGTATGTATGTATGTACGTACGTACGTCACTATGCCGATCGCCGTTTGCTTTTGCTTACTTGTTTGATTGATTGATTGATGTATGTATTGTATGGTAATGGTATGTATGTTCTTCTCCAGCCTCGTCCTTGTCTACGTTGTCGTCCTCTACTGTGGCTAAAGACGCACTGTCTACTACTATGTTTACTTTTTTTGGATTTCTCTCGTTCATTATTCAATTTTATTTAGTTTCAGCTACTAACGACACATTTAAATATTTGCAACTGCTCTAATTTAAAATAGTTTTTTTTTAAATATTATATCATATGCCAGTTTCTCACTATCTCACTTACCCTCACATTATCTTACGCACGCGCACACTCTCGAGCCAATAGGCTCTTCCCCTTACCCCACAAAGTATGCTACACTCTTCACTATTCACTCTTCCACTCAATTCTCAAAACTATTTGCTATCATTCTATTCTGTTTTTTTTTTGGTATTTTTTTGTCATATTTCATTTTGTTATTAACCTATTTTCTTCATTTGTTTTTGTTTTTGTTTTGTTTCAATATTGATAGCTATGCGTTTGCCTTTTATTGCTTTTACTTTAACTTTTAGGTTTATATTTCTTTTTCTTTTTGTTTTCTTTAGCATATATATATATGTATATATATATATATATATATATATATATATATATATATATATATATATATGTATGTATATTTAAGTTTAGTTTCTCTATTAGGCTTTTCTTTTTGTTTTGTAAAGGGAGTTTTTTGCGCTTTTCTCAGGGTTTTGTTACGTTTCTTTCTTTTTTGAAGTTTTTCTTTTTCGTTTCGTATTTTTTTTTTTTTTTTTTTTAATTTAAGGTACACATTAAAAATAGTTAGGTTTTTACTTTCTCGCTTTAGGTAGGTTTTGTGTGTTTTATTTTATGTTCTTTCATTGCCTTTGGAAACAGAGAAACAAAAATGGAAAACTTTCAATAAAGGGGCCTTAATGGCATAGTACTCTACTAACATGCAACGCTGATTGTGTTCTCTTTGCTGTTGTGTGCCGTTTGGCTTTGTGCTACTTTGACTATGGCCAGGCACAGGTAATTGTACAGGCAGCAGCTTTACGAGCTGCTTTCCAGCCATAGACAAAGGATTTGTTAGCTTTGGCTTTGGCTTTGGCTCTGGCTGTGGCGGCGGCAGCGGCGAGTCAAGGAAATTAAGAAGCTGAAATTGCAACAAACGAGCAGCTAATTGGAAGGACTTGCAAAAAAAATGAAGAAACAAATTAAACATATTAGCCGACTTGAATAGAGCTGGGAATGGATGAAAAGTAGAGCTTGAGCATGAGCACCTGAAGCAGCATTAGCTGAGTAATGCGATGACTCTATGAAGGGGGTATATGGCTGAGTAAAGGTAGCTCAAGAGAGCGGAGAGCCTAACGAAATAGAAATAAAGATTTAAAATTTTAAATAAATGAATGTAGTTTTGTATAGTTCAGTTGTGCAAGGTCTGTGAACTTTGCCCTCTTTGCACAAGTTCTAGCCGTAGAATTCTCAACTGGTTAGAACTGAGCCAAATTAGTAAGTAGTCGATACGGATAAGAGAACTGAGAGATGCTTCAACGTGTTTTGCTTCTGTCTGCTGCAAGCTTGTTATTGTTGATTACACCGAATCAATCTGCTAACTTTACAGCTATATATCCATATATTTGTGTTTTTTTTATATTGTTTTCACTTTCTGTCAAGCTCTGCTGCACACAACTTCATTAAGAAGAAAGAAACTTTGTGCAAAAATATCGCCTGCAAATCTATTTCGCAAAGCCAAAGGCCAAACGCCAAAAAGCACGCTACAGTTTTTTTAGTACTTGTATGTGTGTGTGTGTCTGGGAGTGTGTCTCTCTCTGTGTGTGTGTGTGAATTTGTTGCCTTTGAATTGTATATGCAGTTTCCGTTTACTTTTTTAGCTGCAGAGTTACATACTTTACTTTTTGTTACTTTAGTTACATTTCGATTTTACTTGTTTTTGTTTTTTTTTTTAGTTTTTTTAGTTTTTTTAGATTTTAGTTTTTGTTTCTGTAGTTTTTTAAACTATTTTCTGACTTTTGTTGTCGTAGCTATCGCAAGTACATTTCCAAAACCGTTTTTGTTAGCATTTAACTAAATTATATGAATACTTGTTATTATTACATTCCTTTTTTGTTCAGTGTAGATGTTGTCTGTGTGGAGGGTGTTGTGGGTGTTGTGGGTGCTGCTCTTGCCAAAGGCCAAAACAAATATTCAATCGTCAAAGCTTTTGTCTCGCTCTGTGCATTTTGTGAATCTGTAACTCTTAATTAAAATGTTGCACAAAAAACTTGCCAAAGCCAAAGACTTCGAATTGGCACAGAGCTGGAGCCAAATGAAAAGAAGAAAAAACTGTGAATACCTTTTGCTTGTTGCACACTTGCCGGCTTTCCTTCGCTAGCCATGCTAGAGGGGGAGTGGGGCTGTGCTTTTTGCTAATTAGACACACTCATTGTTGTTTTTCTTTACTGGGTCAAAGCTTTGTGAGCTCTCGGGCAGGACGCGGAGCCAGCAAAAAGTTGCACGTCAAGTGGACTGAATGCGGAAAAAAGCAACAAAAATAAGAACAAAATTAAGCCTGCAAAATGTACAAAAAAATACCTCAAACAATTTGGCCCATATTTAGCGGCCACGCCCACAGGCGCTGCAGTGAACAGTTTTTTTTCAAGTTCTAACAGAGCTCAAAATAATTTGTAGGTGTTTTTTGTATCTAGGTGTGTGTGTATGTATATATATATATATATGTACAGATATATATATTTGTGACAAACATTTTGTCAGCTTGCGCACGTTTTGTTAAATATGTGTTTTTTGTTTGTTTTGTTTTTTTGATTGTTTCAACTTTGCATTTGCCAACTTGTCTCTAACCCATAGTTAATGCCATAGTTAATAGCAGTTATCCTAAAAATATATACTATATAGTTTTTCCACATATCTATATATATATATATATATATACATATATATTTATATATACATATATATATATATATATATATATATATATATATATATATATATATATATTTATGTCATACTCATATAGCAATCGCGCGAGTTGCTTTTGTTTTGTTGTATAAAAATTTTAACTTTAGTTTTGGGATTTTCTTTTTATTTGCATTTTATTATTTTTATTTATTTGCTTGCTTCATGCGTTTTCATTTATTTTTTGTTTGTTTTCGTTTTTTATTATTCATATTCTTTTCGGTTTTGTATAAAATACTCACATTCACATTTACAACTACGAACCACGTAACTACTTATAGATGTATTGTATTGTATATATAGACTTTATGGTAATAGTTATTTATATGTATATGTATATATAAATGTATGTCATGTGTGTGTATGTGTGTGTGTATATGTATATCGTAATCGTATGTATGCACGTATGTATATGGTATATTTTAACTACCTCCAGCTAGAAGTTATGTGTATATATATGTAGTCTAGGAGCAGCCCATATATGTATATATATATATATATATATATATATATATATATGTATATACCTCTCTCTATATATATCTAGGCCCATTCGAAATACCTACTCGCACACCCTGTATAATGCTTAGCTCCTCTCATTGGCGAAATATCTGACCGAAAACCGAGTTTGTTTTTGCTTTTGCCTTAGAAGTTGCCTTATCGAATATCTATAAGTATATATATCTATATATAAAGTATTTACAAGTTAGATCTAGCATACCATTTGTTATAGCTAGAAGAGAGACAGAACGACACACATATACTATATATGTCTATATATAAGTAGAGATAAAGGCAACACTTTGAGTGTAGAGCATTTTGTTTTTGAGTCGAGTTGAGTTGAGAGTTATAGAGAATAGTAACTGAAGGAGAACTTAGTGTTAAATACATATGTATGTAAATCATATAATCAGCGAGTATTATCTTTAGGAAAATCAACAAAAATGTACAGTTAAACTATGTTATAGATAGATGACAGATAATTCAAGAAACTTTCTTTTCGCTTAGTTCCAATTTCTATATAGTAAAATATCAATTTCGTCTGGGTCTCGGCTTCTACTTAACTGAAATTATAGTTAATCGCAAAACTTCGTTTAGTCTTTGACGCCGCGTCTCAAAAGCAAGTCTTTCCAAACGTTCTAAACTAACTAAATAAATCCTTCCTTTAGTTAGTTGTTTGTTTGCTCTTTTCTTTTTGTTTCTTGTTTATATATGGACGTATAAATGTTATATGTGTAATGTATATATGTATGTAGTTCTTTTCAATGCCTTTTCTTATGATTTTTTTTCTTATGTTCTCTTATCTACGCTTCGAACTTAGTTCCTTAGTTTGCGCACACTACGAGTGACTAAACTTAACTGGGGCTTTAATTGTGTGTTGTGTAGTGTTGTGTGTGTATTATTCGCGCTTTATGCTTTATCTTCTATGATCTACGAGTATTTTAATGTTTATGTTTAGCTTAGTCGCCCTATATAGATACATATATATGTATGTATATCTAGATGATGCCTTTGCTCAAGTGGTTTTCTTTCTCTTTTGTTTTCTGAATCTCTTCAGTTGCGATTGTGTCTTGCAATGTCCAACAAAAATCATCAGACGTTCAAGCTTTACATAAGTCAGACCCTATATACCATATACATATACGTATATATGTATATGCATAATGAAACTATTATGTAGAAGGAATGACTGCACTAGTTTTTGTTTTCTCTTTTGTAATATCGTATCGTTCTATATGTATATATATTTGCTTTCTTGTATATCATATAACGACAACAACAACTAATTATTGCTTTTCGGTTTTTAAAATGCGGTACGCGAATATTTCTTTTTTTTTGTTTTTGATCAATTTTATGTTGATTCTTTTTTTTATAATTTTTTATTTTTAGTTTAGTTTTGTTTTTTTTTTTTTGCTTTTGCTTAAGGTACCTTAAAATCAAATCATTAATAATTTACTAAGAGCTAGAACAAAAATAACAAAATTTGCGAGACTTCGGCATAAATAAAACAGTGGGAAACAGCAGGAGACGGAGTGGAGGGGGGTGTTAGGAGGTGGGTAGTGGGGCCATAAAGGGTATATCTAGCTTATTATAAATAATTAATATTCTTTTTTCTTTTTGTTTTTTGCTTTTGTTATGTTGCTTTCGTATTTTGTTATTATGTGTGTGTGTGAGTGTGCTTGAAGTTGTGTTGTCTGCTGTCTGTACTTGTTTTGTAGTAGGATTAAGAGCTGTCATTTATAGCTAAAGAGTTGTAGTTGCGTTTTGCTTCTGCTTTCTGCTTTTTAAGTATTTATGTATATATAGTGTAGTTAGACGGTGGTGCCTGTGCTGCTTCTGCTGCTTCTTCGTTCTGTGCCTGTGCCTTTGCCTGCTGTGGATACTGGCCTGCTCCTCACGTCCTGGGCAGCAGGAGGAGCCACCAGGAGACGGCGCCCAGCCACAGCCACAGCAGACAGCTGCCGCTGCTGAGCTGGTTGCAATTGCTGCCGCTGGCACCGCTCAGTCCGCCGTGGCCGTCGGTCGCCGAGCTGCGACTGCTGCGCGCTGCTCCCTCGATGATGTTGTTGTTGTCCAGCTCGTGCAGCACCGGCAGCTCGCTCAGATCGGCAGCGGGCGCGGTGCGCTCCGTGATGGGGGCGAAGGGGCGCTTCGGCTTGCAGCGCTTGTGCTTCTTGTAGGTCTTGGTCACATTTATGCTGTAGCCTTCGAGGAACTCGGAGCCCTGCAAAGAAGGAAATGGATAAACATTAGCGCTCGCTCTGCATCTAATAAATTACAACATTAATTAAATTTTTCTTCATTCTCCAACTATTATATTAGTCCAGCTCAAGCAAATGGCCCACTGAGTACGGAGAGTGAAAGGAAATTAAAAGAAAAATGCTTTTACGTCTTTGTCGCCAGGACCAACCAACCAGCAGCTGAGGGGCCACAATCTCAGGACTCATTTATAAAGGCTATAATGCTATATATTTTATATATACATATGACTGCTTAAAAATGCATAAGAGTTCTCTTAAAAACCTTAGAGATATATAAATGTACATATAAATAAGGTGAGTGAAGTATTTAGTTTACGCTGACTGCTGGAGGGGTGCTCACTGCTCAGCCAAGGATAATAGCTCGAGTGATGAACTCTATAAAGAATATATAAATATATATATGTATATGTACAAAAATTTCCTCTAGCTTTGCAGCTTTCAGATGTTGCTTTGAAAAGGTTGAGAAATGCAGCTGGAGCCAGCGGGATAAAGCAATAATTAGTTTTGCTAGTTCCCCAGCAATTATAGAACTTTATTATATTTTAAAGAATAAAAATAACCTAATTGACTTACAATAACCATAGGTATAATATAAGTTGACTACTGCATATATATTTGATTGACAAGGTCTACATATACTGTGAAGATTTTCTTCACAGAAAATAATTAATAATTTTTAATTAATAATTTTTTAGTTAGTTACTAACAGCAGACTTCGCTGTCGTCTACTGTTTCGTCAGTATCTTCGATTTGAGTCAGTTGAGACTTCTATGGTTAAAGCAATGGGCAAATCAAACAAAGCCAGCGAGCATACACTGTGTGTTCACCCCAAAGGGATATATATAATAGCTGAATGGATAGCTAAGTAAAGGAAGTAAAGGATTCGTAGCTTCAAGGAATATCTCCAGTTTATATGCAATCTCACAATATTATTAGATGTATTATGTTTTTATAGAGCATAATATATAGTATGAATTATATTATTGTTATTTTTATTATTAATATATATTATCATATCAAACAAATTCACCTTTAATATTTAACTGTTGTCAATTTTGATTCATTTCCAGTCAAATCAGTGAGTAACTCTAATTGTTTCACTCTAAACATTCCTATAAGAAGCAGCTGATATAGTTGCTTTACTTAATCTACATATTCATATTGGAATTTAAATCTCTAAATTGAATTATGCTCGAGGCTCCGAGCTGGGCGCTATTCCAGACGATTGCCGTGATTAAACATACTTTATGCCGCATTTGGCCGCTCCGCTTCGTTCGTTTTGGCTTCAGGGCGCAAATCTACAACACCTACACACCTACAGCTACACACACAAATGCCCAAGCACAATAAGAACACAATGAAGCCATCAGATTTGTCGTTTTTCACTCCTCAGATCCAGATCCAGATCCAGCGGGCAAAATTTTGCCTTTTAATTACGCTGCATAAATTTGTGTTTATAAATAGGCAATGGCAATGGCAGTGGCAGTGGCAGTGGCAATGGCACTGGGCAGGACATGCTAGGGTCTGTTGTGCTTTGTCTCTCTCTCTTTCTCCCTCTCTCTCCCTCTGTTACTTTCTCTCTCTATCTCTTTGCGGCTTGTGGGTGGGTGGGCTTCGCGAGACTCGACTCTGGATTTGGGATCCTTTTGGGGCTGCGGTCAAATGTTTTATGGCAGTCGAAAAATATCTAAATCGAGTGAATGTCTGCATTTCGCCCAGTGGGTGTGGGCGGGGCGCGCGATGGGCGTGAGAGACTTCATAACGAGTGTTTACTAATAATATTATGCAAATCGTGCGACGGGCCAACAACATTGGCAACAGGAACCAACGTTTCGTTCGTTCGTTTGTTTGCTGTTGGCTGTTGAATTTTTCAAAAGGCATTTTCTGAATCGTTTTACGTTCACCCCCAACACATACACACACACACACACACATACAGATCCGGGACAAAAAAACAAAAATAAAAAAAAAAATAAAGAAAATACTTGACAGACATTTGCAGGTGTGTTTGGACAGCTTTCATTTTGTGGGTGGCTTTTGAAGGTGTCTGTGGTTTGGGATTGCCTTCCCCCTTCCCTCTTGTTATTGTTGCCACCAACAGAGAGAGGGTGGGAGAGAGAGAGAGAGGGGCGAGTGGGGGAGTGGGCAGAGCGACAGCATAATTGAAAAGGAATGCACGGGTTTGCTCACGGGTCCAACAAAATTATAAAATGTGCATAAATTTAAGGCCTTAATTGCCGTGCTTTAAGCCCACGTATGGCCAGGAATCCGTATAGATTCCTTTCGGATTTTGACATGCTAATTAGCCGTGGGGCTGTCCCTGATTTTTGGGGCGCTGCCCATTTGAGCGACTTTTTGATATGACAGCCATTGCCCAAGTATTCCCCTTCGTCTCCCTAGTCTCCCCCCACCTGGTTTTATGCTAATTAGTGTTGCCAGGCAATTGTTGTTGTCAGGCAGGTGTAACTTTCGTTGGAATTTCGGGCTGGAAACATGTGTGTTAATCCCCACTCAGTTTATAAATACAATTTGCTCGAAACGAAACTAGTTAGGATGGGCTTAGTTTACTAACGGCGCAGCATAGCAGCTGGAGCACTTCATTACGGCAGCTGAGCTAAGGCGAAGGGTCGAGCTGGAAAACTAATCTGAAGGCTACGACTGGCCTCAGTGCTGAGTTAATATATTTTATATTTATTTTAAATTATGAAATATAATTTTTTAGATTTATATTTTTCTAAATTTGAAAAGTAGGCCTTCCAGCCCAACGACTTTGAAATCATCTGCAGAAGGCAGAAAGGAAAAAACTCCTTTGTCTACATCTGAGCGATTGATATTTTTTTTGTTTGCCAACTTTTTTTTGCAGTCAGCTTAGCCAAATGGAGCAAGTTTTTGCCTTTATTTTTTCAATCTCTCTCTCCCGCTCTCTCTGTACATTTTTACGGTAGATTGAGCGGCGTTTACCTTACACTCTGCCGTGGCCGGGTGACATGTTTGCTCATAATTTGCCTGGGCTGCGCCACTATTTTATCGGCTGGATAAGGTTTACTCTCGCGCTGCTAATCTGGGCGCTGCGAGGCTTTATAAATTCAGTGGGCATGGCCGATGCCTCGAGGCAGCCTCAATGAATTATTAACTTGACAGCTGAAGAATAAAGCGAAAGGGCGAGTTGAGGGAGAGATAGGGAGAGACAGACGGAGAAGGACCCAAACCCTGCTGCAAATGGTCAACAACATTTAACGCAATAGCACGGAAAATCGATGACAATTCAAGCGTTGATAATTTTGCTTCCCACCAGCCAGGGGCACAAAAAAAAAAAAATAAAAAAATGGAGAAGAAAATGGCAACAATTCCCAACTTAAGCAATTTCCTACAATTTTCCAGCGACTAGAAGCATGGTCATATGGGAGCAGTCAGTCAGCCAGGCAACCAGCCAGTTGGTGGGTCGGTGGGTCGATGGGTCGGACGAACCGCTTGAGCCATTGGACGTGAATTAGTGTGGCTGACTGGCAGCTGGCTAGCGACTTGGTTTTAGTGTGTGACCCATTAGAATGATCGTTGTCGAAGCTGTACGTGTGCGCCCGCTGATATATATGTGACCTGGTTGGCTCTGCTCTCCACTCCTCTGCTCTGCTCTGCGCTGGTCTGGTGTGGTGTGGTGTGGTCCGCTTGAGCCGCGTCTGGCCCGTAAAGTGGCGCTAACAAACTCGAATGCTGCCCATTGCCAGCCATCGAGCCATCGAGCTAGCCAACCAGCCATCAGGCAGCAGGCAGCAGGCAGCCAGCAACTGCAATTGATTGCACTTTATAACGTGCGGTTTCCGGTAGACATTACCCGCTTTGCTGCAGCCACATTATCCAAGCCCTCTCAGGACGAGTGAAGGGGAGCGAGGGACTGAGAGAAAGGGGAGGATGTAGCCAGTGGGGCTGCGGACGCCAACTGTGAGACTAGGATGCCTCTAATGTCTTTTGCCCATGCTCCTCACGATGAATAAATGAGCACTTGTCTACCATCTGTGTGTGTGTGTGTGTATGTGTGGGTGTGCATGTCCGTGTATGTGTGGGTCGCTCTCAAACCAAACGGCAGCAAGAAAAATTATCCCAGATATTGTCTAGCAATTTAGCTGATTAAGCTGATGGATGTAAAGCAGGAAAAGCAGCGAAAGCAGAAGCAGAAAAGTAAAAAAAAAAAATAAAAATGTTGCCAGCGATCAGAGAGCAGATAAAATAGAGTTGACAAGCGAAGGGTTAATGCGATTTCAACTGTGACAGCAGCTTACGATGGCCATTTCTCTTCAAGGATACAAATATCGCCATTCGCAGTGCCAGAGGATACCGACTGTACTGATTTACGTTTATGTAAGTGAATAATTACCAATTCATTAAACGTCTTTTCATGCTTAATATTTCATGTACCGCCATGTATGGCAGTGCAATCAAATCGAATTATGTCTCTTTCGCATCGAGACTGAATTAGAAGAGAACAATGGCAGTGAGTAGCGACATGGAAATGAGAATGCTCCATTCTGATTGACTTTTTTCTGCATATATGTGAGCGAGAGAGAGAGAGAGAGAGAGAGAGAGAGAGAGAGAGAGTAGTCGCACTTGTCAAGCAGTTCAAACAAGTAGAAGACCTTCCAATAGATGCTAATACTTGATCAAAAGGCAACTCGCATTGGCAAGCAGTGTGTGTGCACATGGCAAGCAGTTCGCGCAATTTTAAGTGCCCAATAAGAGAATGCGGTTGCCTCCAATACAGACTGATTGCCTGTTTGCACTGGTATTTGCATGTGTGCGAGCGAGATAAGCAGTACTCGCATTTCGAATATCAACTGTCAAACCGAGAGTCGCGACTGTTGGCATTCGTGTGTGTGTGTGTGTGTGTGATTGTAGGCATGTGTGTGTATTCATTGGCAGTTAATCTAGTTTAGATTCGCTGTGGGCATGAGGTTAGGGTATAAATCGTTCGCTTTTCGTTCTATTGCGCTTAATTTGTGACTTTCAGTTGGTTACACTTATCGCTTTGGATAAATCGAAGTTGCTTACTCACCGGCACCACATGGTTTTTGGCTCCCCAGCAGATGGGCTTAAAGCTGCCCTTGCGTGTTGCCTCTTGAAATTCGCCAAATTGATTTTCCCAATCGTAGGATATCAGACGTGCCTCCAAAGTCATGCCAGCCAATTCTGGCGGTGATGAAATCAGCACCGGATTCGAGTCGCTGCAGAGAAAGAGAAAGAGAATGAGAATGAGAACGAGAACGAGAATGAGAAGGCATAAGGGAGAAGCAAAATAACATTATTAACTTTATTATTATTGTCAACTTTGATTAGGACTTAAAATTTATTACAGCCCCAAAAGGCGCTTTGCCAGCAGATTTCGAAATACTCCCGCCGGGGCCACGGACCGTCGCCCTGGAGGAGGGCTTGGCAAGTTGGTAAGTCGGCGCAGATTTGCGCGGGCTTTGCGCTGTCGAAGAGAAGTTCAGGGTAAGACGAACGGCCAAAAACTTGAGCTAATTAATCTTTTAGATTTTCATTTGTGACGCGTCAAATACGCCACTTCTCGGTCGAGCCACGGCCGAGGGTGACGCGACCAAACGAAATAAAAACCGCACTCACATCAGAAGGGGCAGACGACAGCGAATACGCCAGGGCCCCTGCCTGCCTGTCTGCATGCCTGCCTGCCTGGTGGCAAATGGCCCAAAAGTGTAAAACCTCAAAGCAGTTGCCTCCCTGCGCCGCAATCAGGGCCGTTGTGGCAACCACTTTCGCAGGCAATGCGGCCAAAAAGTAGCTGTTGTTTGCAGAAGGTGCTATGACTAATGAGCTGGCTTAGATTAGTGTGTGTTTCTTTCTACTTCTGATCTGTTTATCTATTTTATTCTCCTTCCTTTTTTTGTTGTTGTTGGTTTTGGGTATTAAGTTGGCAGCTGTGAGAACCCTTTTTGAGTTTAGCTCATCATCAATTTCCGCTGTCACATTCCCTTTCTATACGCATACAAATCTAAATATATATAATAATTCTTTAACAGATCTATTATTTCAATTTTAGCTCAGTTTCAATTGAATCCCGGCCAATTGCGGGCAGCTACGCCTCTGCTGTTCTCGCGTAATATAAATTCCTTATACATTCATCTCATTTCATTTCATTTCATTTCATTCATTCCTTCTATTCATTCATTTCGCCTCGTTTCGTTTCGTTTTGTTTCGCTAGCGCCATCTATGATTGCCACGGGCCGAGCACCGCTCGCCGTCTCGACCGCCCTCACAATTAGGCTAATTAATTTTGTTCTTTGGCTGGCATTACGAAAAATGTTGCTTTAATTTTCTCCACAGAGAATGAAAGAGAGAGAGAGAGACAGACAGAACAGAGAGAGAGAGAGAGAGAGAGAGATAGACACCCACCCAAAGAGAGTAACAGTAAAACATCAGGCCACGCACATTTTCTTTGTTGTTGCTCGGTTGGCAGCTTCCTGTTTGACTGTGTGTGGCCGAATCCTTTGCAAGCCGCAAACAAATCTCTTTTAATTAATTTATGATTCCACTCAATCCGCATCGAGGGTTGCATGATATCACACAAGGGCCGGCCAGTCCACCCCGGCGGGTGGGGTAAGTGGCTGCCGCCGCTGCTGCTGCAGCAGAGCCGCAACAATTTGCGGTTGGCAACACGAAAATATTAATGTCTGCGGATTGATTGCAGCCAGCCCCCTGCCTGCCTGCGTGCCACTGAAACCACCCACAAAACTAAAAACTGGCCACTTGTATGAGTGTGCGAGTGTCCGTGTGTGTGTGTGTGTGTGTGTGGTGTACGCCGTACGGTAATGCCCGTAATAATAATATATAAAATAAAATATTGCATTCATCCATATGTTCAGCAGGGTTTGTGGCTCGTGTCCTGTGTGTGGCTGCTGTGTGTCCTGCTGCATGCTGCCTGCGTCCTGCGTCCTGTTTCCTGTGTCTTGCATACGTGTATCTTTTGACAGTGCTCTTTCCCCGCTGCTTGGGTCGGTGTTTGCGGTTTATTGAGCGAGCCATTGCGTCGCATCGCATCGCACCGCTCAACGCGTCGCTAATATATCCGGGCGCCGCATGCATGAACCGTAACCTCCGCTAGCCGTGAACCATGACCCGTGCGGCATCATAATAAATATAAATGCAGTGGAAAGTCAGACAGCTGTTGCTAATGCTAAAAGGCAGTGGCAATGGCAGTGGCAGTGGCAGTGGCCATTCATAGATTATGCTGATCCCCTGCAGCCCCTTGTCCCTGCAGCACTCGAGCCGCAGCGCGACCGCCACATCAATCGCTGCCCGCTTTAGTCTTATGGCTGTTGACTTCATTGGCACTCAGTATAATTAAAATTATGAGCCAGCAGCAGCAGCAGCAGCAGGAGCAGGAGGAGCGACAGCAGGACAAAAGCTGCGACTCCACTTTGGTTTGGCATTGTTGATTATAAAATCGAATAGCTGCCCCGCCGCAGCACAATGCACATGCATTTTTGGTGGGGCTGGCCGCGGCAAAGGTCCGCAGGCCATAGATCCTAAGCCGCATGCGAAACTGGGCGAGCTGCTGCCCAGCAGCCAATGGAGCGACAGCAGCAATTCCAACTGCAACTGCAACTGCAATGGGTTTATTTATGTAGCGTTATGGCAGCAGAAGCAGCAGCAGCCATTTCCCTCTGTGTCCTTGTTGTTGTTGTTGTTGCATTTATGGGCCAAAATTCAATTTTGAACTCGCATCGCAATTGCAGTTGGCAGCAGCGGCAAAAAGCAAATGACAAATGAAAACTTAAATTGCGCAAATGGCCAAAATGCTAAGGGCCAAAATAGACAATAGCGAGTCATGTGCATATATAAACGTATATATGTATATATATATATATATATATATATATATATATATATATATATATATATATATATATATATATATATATATATATATATATATATATATATATATATATATAGTATTAAATTGACTTGTGGCAAAGGTCAGCCGAAACTTCTTCTAGCAGCTGTAACAGAGTGAATGATCAAGGCATCGGCCTTCATTGCATTTATATTGAATACAATTTATAATATCTCATTCATTATATTTGATGATAAATATGTGTAGAACATTTTAAATTTTAATTAGAAAATATAAATTTGGAATAGGTTAAATCTGTCATTAACAAATCGACCTAAATAAATAGCATAATTAAAGCGTGGGTTTGCATTGGGTCAAGTTTTTCAGCTTCAGTCTGTTACTTAATTGATATTTGATACCCGCCAAAGAAACAAAATGGGTATATTGGTTTTGTGCAATATAGAATTATAGCATTTACTCAATGCATTTATTGTTTCCTCTCAAATTCTGTGATTTCTATGCAAAAACCGAGTTTAAAATTCAAATATAATTGCATTTAAGTGCTGTTCCAGCTGTTTCGGCTCCAAAAATTCATTAAGAATAATTGCGGCACGCAAAAACAATAAAAGAAAAAAAGATGGAGAAAAAACCACAGATTAAAAATGCCAACCACGTGCTGTCAAGCAATTTGATATCCTTTGCCATTCGCAGATGAAACGCAGCTGATGGGCGACTGGCAAAGGCAAAGGTAAAGGTAAAGGCGGAGGCGGAGGCAAGGAAACGCATCAATCGAATGGACGTTTGCCTCTATAATGAACGAAGATGAAGAAAATGTGTAAGAGAAGACGAAGCCATCAAGCGACAAAGGATATCAGGCAGGATATCGAAGCCTTAATGAGCTGCGCGCAAAAAGGTACAAACAGGAGCGCTCCATTAAAGCGCCCGATATCCTTATCAATGTTGAGGGCCTTCAGCAATTAACAAACACCAACAATATAATGAACCCAATTTTATTGACAGAGCGCGAGAGAGAGATGGGGAGAGAGAGAGGGAAAGAGAGAGAGAGAAAGAGAGAGTGAGTGAGTGAGTGGCATACAACTTGAATAATTACTTTCTTTTTAATGTTGGGTAATTTAAAATGGAACACGCCCAATGTACACACACACACACACATACACTCGTATACACACACACACACACATACACACTCGAACACACACGTGCCCACACATGAGCATACAATTAAAATTAATTTCGGTGCCATGGCCAGTGCGTAAATTGTGAAAAACCACTATCACATTATTTGGCCCGTGAAAAAAAATCAGGCAGCCAAAACCCAAACGTAAATTAAGCCAATAACTGTTGGGTCACGGGCGAGCGTATGCCAGCGCGACTGCCTCTGTGTGTATGTGTGTGTGTGTGTTTGTGTGTGTGATCAATGAAGCCCAAGCGGTAGCTCGACAATGCCCGCCATGACACACACTACAATCAGGCGACTGTGTGTGTGTGTGTGTGTGTGCCTGCATTGTGCTTTATGTCCTTGGCTCTGGACTGGCTGGCGGCTGGCTGGCTGGCTGGCTGGGCGTTGGAGCCTGCCACAACGCACGCTAACGACTCCAATGAGTTTTGCATGACGACGATGATGATGACGACGACGATGAGTACAACATTGCTTGTCCTGTCCATTGCTGCAGCGTCCTCCAGCCCCGCCTTGCCCTTGCTTGGCCTGCCTGGCCGAACTGTGACCCGTCTGGCCATAACTTCAGCCAGTTGAGCTGCCTGCTCGTTAGTGTGTGGGCTGGTCAATTGAGCCACAGTTGAACTGCAAACAATTTTTGGGCCATATATACATATATGTATATGTATGGAGATGGACCTCAATCGACTCGAACTGCCGCTGCAACTAGTCGCAAAATCCGTGCGTATCAAATTAAATTGAATTCGAACCATAATAAGCAAGCAATGTGCAGGGGCAGCGGGCAGCGGGAGCGGGAGCGGGCTGGGCCAAAGGTTGTCATGGCAAGTAGTCCATAATTATATTAGTACTGAAGCCCGAGGCTTGGCCAATGCATGATTAGCTTATCATTCATGCGCCGGTCAGAACCAGACGACCAAATTACGCATTACAGGAAACTTTAAGCTGCCTGCCAAATTGCAATCTATTTGAGCATCGACTGCAGACCCAATTGACCAGTTCCTTCAGCCATAAACAGTTACACTACGCGCGATATCCTTTTTGATGTTGTTTGGCGTGGAAAGTGGACTGCGATTTGTTCATTTCGTGTTGCTTGACGGAAGAAGGGTTGAGTGAGAGAGTGTGTCTACTGCTCTTTCTATTAGCACTTTCATATCTGATTTGTCCTTAACTAACTTTCCATTTCTACTACTCTTTCAATTATGTTGCATACTAACAACTATTTCATAGTCTCACTTTCTACGTACTAACTTTTCTTCTTTTTCATTATCTTTCCTGTGTAAACATTTTCCTTTACCCTACTTTTTCCATCTTTAAAGGAACCATTCCCTTATGCTAATATTTCTACTCTGATAAAATTTCTTTATATTAATTTCTATAGTTTATACCACTATTTTTATGTTTCTAATATCATTTGTATACTTCTATTTCCACATACTTTTTTCACTATTTTTTCTTTGTCTACTACTTTTTCTTTTCAATATATTCCAGATAATTTAGTAGTTCTCTTTCTACTACTATCTTATAACATGTTTTTATTTTATACTGCACTAGACTTGAGTTTCTTATTATACTACTATTATACTATATTTTGTTATACAACTATTTCGTTATACTACTATTAATCTATTACTTCTATACTTTTCATATTTTTCTTTTACCTACCATATCCTTGAGCTCCCCATTTATATTTCCTTCACTATATACTACTTAATTGTAGACAAATTTCTCCTACTACTATTTACTTACTCCCTATTCACTTTCTTCATACTATGCTAATTTTATACCTTTAATTCATAAGTGTCGACTTCTGCAATATATTTTGCATTTGTTGTTGTTCTTTAATAATTTAGCAGCTGCTCAATCAGGACTCTGTCGACTCGCTGCCCCTCGCTGCAGTCGGCAAAACTTAATTGTAATCTACCTATAGAGCTCAGTCCATTGTGGCATTGTCTAGTTTTTGTCAATGTTTAATTAAACTTGAAGCGTACAAGCGGTTTTGTGGCAGATCTAGAACCATTCGCCACCCCCAAATACTGATTTTGCTCCGTCTGCCTGGATGACTGGCTGACTGGCTGCCTAGTTGACTGGTTGACTGGATTGCCCTGTGTGGCTGTTACCCCTTTTCACATGCGATTGTAGTTGAAAAACAACTATAGCAATTTCCATTCAGTTGTTGTTGTTGATGCTGATGCTGATGTTGTTGCCTCGTTGGGGTTTTCATTATGAATTTTAATCCTCATATCGCATTCGCACTTTCGGTTCAGGCCCGGGTCCTAACAGACAGACAGACAGACGGACGGCGAGCCTGGAGCCGAAACATTAAGCGCTACAAAATTGCAGTAGCCATAATAACTGGCCGGCAGTAGCAGCGGCAGTAACAACAATAACAACAGCGCAATGCAAGCATTCATGCCATTGTATAAAGCGAACAACAACAAACGCGCGAAACAACAACAACAACAACAACGAACAAGAATAACAACTGGCAGAGCGAGCCATAACGACAGACAATTGCAAATGACTTTATCAATTCATGTCGATTTTCGGTACACGTAGTTCAACTGTGAGTGTGTGTGTGTGTGTGTGTGTGTGTGTGTGTGTGTGGGTGCACATTGAATGGCCATGTCAGGACAAAAAGCCACTGTATGGCAGGGCCTCACAATCACCTACAACAACAGAGCAAACAATGATGACAACAACAACAGCAGCAGCAGCAACTGCTGCAGGACATAAGCCGAGCAAAAGGAAAAGCGCCGAAATGTGCCTTTGAGATGCGTAAGAGATGATGTGCTTATACGAGATGATCTAATGCGAATGGATTCAAATGATTTTTGCCATGATTCGAAATGAGTTCATTCATATGCCGTGGGGACATTCATTCAGGATATGCGCTTGCAGTAAACGGATTCATTGAAATTCCTTTCTGGGAAGGGCTCACCAGTTACACCTTTGAGCCAAGACAGAATAATTGCGCTGCTCCATAATGCATTGGCCTGGCCAAGCAAATTGTTTTCATTTTCGAACAGCTTCGACTTTGAGGCCAATCAATTTCGCAAGTTAATTGGAATAACCCATTATTGGAGCCATAAACAAATCGTCAATTAATCGCTTTAGCCCGTTTTATTTGCCATTTAGGCCACGCGCCGTCGCTGCTTCCCGTGCATAACTCATTTAAATGGCCATGTTTTGCGCCGTTTCCGCTCCCACCTGGCCTAATCCGTTTATGGCGTTTACTTTGATTGGCGCAGAGGTACGAAGCGAATGGAACTCCTTCGCCGTTTCTTAGAAAATTATCTTTGATTCTGACTTGACCGTGTCGGTCTTGTGTCAATAGGAAGTGATTAAGGGAGCGTGCGCCCTCCGCCGCATCGCAATGCGGACATCCTTGCCCGCTCCCGGCCACGGCACATCAATTCAAAATGAATCTCTCGACTGGCATTCAGGTTTAATTTGGACTAATTTTCAGCGCACGCTTTAATACAATATTTATGGGCTCCCCGAGGTGATTATGCTCGACCGCATTTGAATCGGTAGACGAGGCCAAAGCCATTCAGGAGTCAAGAGCTGGTGGTTGCCTCATCCTCGTCCTCATCCGAACAACCTGATGGTTGACTGGTTGGTTGGCTGCTTTGGCCATGTGGTCTGTTTGTTTAGCACTCGGCATTAATAGAAATCAATATTTTCTAAATAAAGCGAATTGCTCTGAGGTTGAGGTTGCAGCTGAAGCTGAGGTTGAGGTTGTAACTCCCGGCTACCCCTCAGTCATGTCTCGCAATTTACTTTTTGCACATTTACAATTAGAGCACTGTGCAGAGAGCAGTTCAGTTCATTTTCCAATTGTTTGCTACGCAAATACTTCAAGTCGATGAATACACCCGATGATGATGCCCTCCTCCGCCTCGTCCAACTATATCTCCCAGCTGAAGCGGCCGCTCTTCAGTGCCTCGCCTAGTTGACTGTCAACTGCGACTTCGTTAGGTGATTTGGTTATGCAGCAACATCATTAAATCACCAATTACTTTAGTCAACAGAGAAATAAAGTGAATTTCCTTATACACAAGACCGAGCGTTGAGTGTGGCGGCTGCCAGTGCATAAGCCAGAGTACAATGGGATCAAATTTGTTCAAATGTCTTGAAAAAATGATTATCCTTTGTACTGGGAGTTTGATTGGAAGCGATATAGAAACCTGGTAAGGCAGCATGGCATACATTTACCAACTGTTCTTATATATCGGTATTTTATTACATCATAAATCGATATTATCGATAACACAAATTGATATCCGTTGCACACATTAATGTGCCATCGATTATACATCGATATGATATGGATTACACACATTGATATGTCATAAATTATAAAATTCGATATGTTATCGATTACATACATTGAAATGCCATCAATTACATAAATCGGTGTGGCATCGGTTACACAGATATTTTATCGACTACATATATACATACCGTATCGACTACATATATAGATAAGTTATCGACTACATATATAGATATGTTATCGATTACATACATAAATATGGTATCGATGACATATAAAGATATGTTATCGACATCGATATGTTATCTATTATATATTCATTTATGTATTCCAGCACGCTCATATAGCTATTAATTGTATTATACTTATATACGTTCAGTTCTCACATACAATATCCGAAGATCCCATCCCATTATATTATCTTTAAGTATAATAGAAATCTATTTAAGATTAGCTGCATACATCGACATATTATCGTTAGTTATGCCACATCTATCTACCACTTCAATTAAGATTAGCTGCATACATCGACATATTATCGTTAGTTATGCCACATCTATCTACCACTTCAATCAATCAATTCCTTTCATAGTTTATTACGCACTTAAATATTGCTCATTATGTCAGTAGATCTTGCAACACACTCGATTTATATATATTGTTTACTTTGATTCATTGTCCAATCATAATCTGCATCGATACTTGAACATTTCCTTTGGCGACTTTTGTGTCAATTTTAATGTAGTTCGTCACTCGACATTCGCTTGCCTTTGTGTGCGGCCAAAGCCGATGGCTCTACGGCGGGCGACTTCATGCAAATTCCCCCATTTACGATATATATATATATACGTATAAAATTTGTATAATACAAGTGAGGGACTTACGTTGCGAGTTGCTCGATGCCTAGGGAATGCAGCACAGTGGGCAGGCTGGGGAGTGAGTGACACGTTGTCAGCTTCTTCTGGCGCGGATAGTAAAGTGTCAGCACGGTGCAGCTTTCTTCCTTCATTGTGAGGCCACCTGTAAGGGAGAGGGGAGAAGCGAGCATGAGAAGCGCATAAGAAGTGCAGCGGAAACAGCAAGTAAACGGAAACAGAATAAACAAAAAACACACACAAATAAAAATGGAATGAAATGAATTGAGAGCGAACTGCGGCAAGCCGAAGAGTAAATACCCTAGGAATGATTCTATATAAGCCAGAATGAAAATTGTTATGACACTCATATAATAATATCTGATTATAGATTATAGTATAGTAAATATAAATAGTTAAACTCTGAAAGAGACAGACATTCCCTTCGACTTTATATTCATCTCATATAAATAGTTACTCTATGCAAAGACCTTTCCATGTCGACCGCCTGACTTTCCTCTACTCCTGTATCTTTCACATCTCCTAACATTGTTGTAATACCCTCTGTGAGAGCGCAGAAATTTACATTGAAATAAGAAAGAAAATATTGCACGGCTGACAAGACACAAAATGCATAAATACAACGACCAGCTTTGGCGACAGTCACCAGCGAGGACAATTTCCTGGCTGGCTGGCCAGGTAAGTCGTCTACAGCGGAGCCTGTCTTGTCTCTACCTCCCACAGATATCGCCTGCGCTCATTTCCATGGCTCACCGCCTCACTGGCTATGAACAAAGGACAAAATTAAGCGAGTGCTGGCCGTAAAGCAGCAGGCGCCATCATAATAATATTCCACAAGAAGACATTGATGTCAGCTCAAGTCTGCAGGATGAAGGCTGAAGGCTGCAGGATGTATTGGAACTGTGCACAGTTGTCGCTGGAGTGGCATCGGCATCGGCATCTTCATAGCCTGCGTCATTATCATTGCTTTATTTGAGCTGGGATGCAACTGGAAGCTTTATGTTTTCAACGCATACGCCTGGCTGCCTGTTTTACTGCTCAGTTCAGAGCGTTTCTATTCGTCCCTCTGTTTCTGTCTGTTGGTCTGACTGTCTGGGTGAGCGCGAGCATTCATCTTCGCATCTCTGCGCCGCCCTTTAGTGCAACATCGTTAGCAATGGTCTATTACGATTGTGTCTCCATAGAGTTGCACTCAATTGTTGCCGCTTCGCTCATTCACTTAGTCGCGATTGTGAATGCTGCGAATTGTGTGTGCATCAAGCAAGAAAGTCAAATTTGCGCTGTTTGCACTTTTTTTGTATGAATCAGCTAGGAGGCTAACTGCTAGAAGGTCCTTAGAATTTAAGGATATATGATATGATATAAAAGTCTACCATATTCTGTAGGGTAGTAGTTGAAATCAGAGTTAAGAAAGACATAACTTCTTCTGTATATAGATGATCTATACTATTATATATAATACTTACATCCAAAATATCTATAACATCCATAATATCTGTAATATCTATAGAATCTATAGTATCTACAGTATCTAGATACTATGTAGTATCTATAGTATCTATAGTATCTACAGTATCTATAATATCTGTAGTACCTATAATACGATCTTCTATTGACTCTTTCTGATTATGAAGATCTGTAAGTTTTTCAAGAACTCCCTTAGCGTCTTCACCAATTGTCATACATTTCTGTATTTCTGTATATTTATAATGAAATTTCCTGTACTTCATTTAATAAATAACCATTTACGCTATGATCAACTTCTTCCCATTGTTGTCTGCGCCATTCCTCGCTTCCTTTTGAATTGGACCAATGCGCTTCTGCTGCTTCTTCTCGTTTCTCTCACATCTGACTGTCACATTGTCCACTTTGCTGGTGACTTGCTCAGCTGTCAGTTCAGCTTGGTTTCTCGCTCCCACCCGTTCGTTCCCCTCCCACCGGCTGTCAGTTATCTCCCACACCCACATCCTCATTCTCATGCTCATTCTCAGCCTCGTCCACATTACTCGTACAATTGTGCAGCTGCACCCCGCTTAACACCTGACTGTTTCGTGCTAAGTGAAATGTTTCAATGTCTTGGTTTATGTATTTTACAATGAGGTCGTCAGCGACTCCTCCATTACGGCATCTACCTCTGCCTTCATCTACTTGCCACTCGCCTGTCGTGCGCTGTACTCTGCATTTTTTTCTTTACTCCAACTGACGGTGCCTGGTTCTTGGCGCTCAGCGCTCAGTTCACAGCTCACAGTCTTGCTGCACTTGCTCCTTTTTTGCTTTACTGCTCGCTGCTGGCTGCCGGTTGCCGGCTGTCGCATATCGTTTGGGCTGATTTAAATGTGTCATAACGACGACTCGCCTGTTTGCCCGGACGGTTGAGCATTGAAATTTTTGCACTTTTGCTCACGACAATGGCTCTGGCTGCTTGCTATTTTTTATTTACTCTACCTATATTTTCGTGGAGGGGCCCCCGGGGGAGGCGGAGCTGCAGGAGCAGCTAGCACTTACCCAGCGTAATTGCCTTTCGTGACGAACTGTCATAAATGCATTCAGCGATGAGTCTATCGCCGGGCATGGAATGCACAGACTGAGGCAAACGTCGAAAGTCCTGATAGGCCACATCTATATTGCTGTCGTGTGCAATTGGCGGAAGCTCCTCGGTTTGTCGTATCTGCAAAGTTAGTTTGCTCATTAGCATTGGCTTTGGCTTTGGCTTAGCTTCGTCCTCAATACCCAGCGGAAGTCTGGGCGAGGTAGCAAAGAGCGCAAGGCGCAGGGCGCAGAGCGTCCTATTCACTCACCTGACGCAGCTTAACCTCCTTGCCGATTTGATGTGTGCGCATCATGACCGCAAAAATGTTGATGCCCTGTCCGGGAAAGGCGTACCCGGTGCAGTCCTCAATGCATTGGCCCTCGGATATCACGCGCTTCTGTCCCGGCGGTATAATGTGGCGCCAGTTGGGATCCATGCCTGCAAATGTTGGGAGAGCGTGTGTTGAATTCTTTTAATTAACGCTTTAGAGAGTGGCGCAAAGCGCGCTTTATCAAAGCCACGACATGCACAATTCCCCATACACACACACGCACACACTCATACATATAGATGGCGGGGGTAGACCGAGGAGAGCCAAGCACTCTACTTACTTAGCTTTGAACGCTGATTTTTTAATTCGATTTGTAGGGAAACGTGTAATTACATTTTAATTGCTGCTTTTGATGTTTGTTAGCAACTTTGTCAGTGCAGCGACGCAGACAAAACCGCCAACTGACAGCAGCACTGCCAAACAGTAAGCGCGAAGCACCACCCACAGCCAACCGAGAGGCTGCATCCGTATCAATTAGGAATCTTTCTAGTCTTTTAGCAATTTTCGGTAATCGAATTATGTGTGTCTGTCTGTGTGTGTGAGTGTGTAAGTGTTCGCCTTAACTGAATTTGCTATGCGCTATATCCATTAGTTCAATGTTGCGAAGTATTGCTCATACGACTCTTGGCTACCCTCCTCGACTTGGCGCTTCGCAATTAGGGCCGCGTGTCGCGCGTCATGTTGAAAAAATATTTGAAATTCATGTGTGCTACATATTTTTATATACCGCCGTTTGGCATTTCAATTGCTCCTGTGTGTGTGTGTGTGAGTGTGTGTGTGTGTGTTGCTGTGAGTATGCCAATCAAATTACCCGCGTCAAATGCTTGGCATTGCTTGCGAAAAAACCCCTTTCTCCCCATGCCCATGCCCCGTGTCCCGTGCCCCGTGTTCCGGCCAGCAATTGATTTTTATTGTAAATCCGCATGGGCGTCTGTTTTTTAAAGCCCTTTTACGGTAAAGGAATTGCATGTGTGTATTTATAGCTTAGTCATGCTCGGTTAGCAACATTCTATATACGGGCTGAATTGCGAGTGACATCGAGTTGATTGCATTTCTGTAATACTCGCACCGCCAAGCGCCAAGCGCCAAGCGCCAACTCACATAACTGCAATGCAATTTTAATGGCGCACAAGTCACTTTTTGTTCTCGGGCAGGATTTGTGCGGCGAGCGTGTGGCAGTTGCATAAAAAATATGACTGATAAAGGCGAAGAATCGACTCCAGCCCACAGTTATAATTTATTTATTGATAAACGATTGAATGACACAGCAAATGCCAGATCGAAGCACGCGCTTAGACATGGTTTTATTCAATAATGTTTGAGGTCTGTTCAAAAATATAAAATAATTGGACAAACTAGCCCTGAGATATCACTTTAGTGGCTCATGTATGCAACATGCCAATAGCCTGCCTAAAATAAATAATATCTCATAATAAAATATATTAATTTAAAACAAAATAAAATAAAATTTATATTTTTTCATTTATCTATGCCAAGCGAATAATAGGTCAAAGCGTAATCGACATTTGCCTCCCTCCGGGTGTTTACAGCTCAGACTGTAATTCCAGCCCAATTATCCTATCAATTTCAATCGATGCAGTTTGACTTTATAATATAATTTGAGTTCTTTCTGCTCTCTTTTGGCATTGCGCAAACATTATTTCAATTTCGAATTTCCCATTTAGATATATTTCAATTACAGGTCATCTGGGCGTATCTGGCCTAAAACTATAAAATCTATTTTAATTCGGGGCTCAGCGCTATTCAGCCCACGGCCAGTCGCGCAGATCCCCATTAAATTAACTAAATATTTTGTATTAAACATTTTGCATTTGGGGCAAATGCGCTTTAGTTAAACTATCTCCAGCTGCAAAGGCAATGGCCAGTTGCGCGGCCTGGCTAAAAGGCTAATCAAATTGTCACAAACGAAATAAACAAAACGAATAAATAAAATAAAATGAAATTACAAAATAAAAGAAAAATGAAAGGCAGAAATGTTGGCCCGAAAAACACACTGAAATAGAGTTTTTGCAGCTGCTGCGCCAGGTGCGATGCAAATCGCCATTTAAAATAATTAGAAAAGTTGCCGCCGATTTTTTGATACGGCCAGCGTACCGAATTGGCATTGCTGTCAACGTGGCGTGGCGTGCTGTGGCAAATGCAACGTCAATCGACATTACCAGAAATCAAACCACGCCCACGCCCACATCCACACCCAACGCACCTCGACCACTGTTTGTATGTTAAATATCGATTTGAAAAATATGCATTTATGAATTGTGTGATGCTTGACGGAGTCGTCTGGCCAACTCAAATAGAAATCGAAATAGATACAGAGCCAAACTATAAGCCCTCGACATCCAACGGCCCCACGCCTCCTTCCCCTACACCTACACCATAACCAAACAGCAGAGCCAAGCTCTCGCTCGTTGCGTCGCTTTGGCCAATATTGAATATGATTTAATGAATGGAAATTGCCAAAAAGCATCAAAAGAGCGTAGAGAGATAGAGAGAGAAAAGGATAGAGTGAGAGAGAGAGAGAGACAGACAGAGAGAGAGATAGAGAGAGAGAGAGTGATAAATGCTGACTGTAATTTATGTTGCTAACTGTTATTGAAATCTCTTCTTTTTCAGTCTATTTCCATAAACATTTTCAAAGCTCACTTTTTGGAACTGAATGTTTTATGACTGCACTCGAGCGAGGGGGGGGAATAGTGGCAAAAAAACAGGCTAATTAATGCTTTAGACACAGTAATTAAATTACGCATGGCACAATCGCAATTCTTTCGTGATATTCTCACTGTCAATTGGACGAGAATTTCCACGACTTTAATTTAGGAAATTTGATAAATGCGCATGAATTGCATTTTGGCATTAAATTGATGATGATTCCACCCAGAGGACGGCGATGCGCGCAGCGCAGTGATTGATTTCATTTGATGACATTTTATAAAGTGGCCAGCGATAGATAGAGTGGCAGAGAGTGGGCTCCCTCTTCGTTCCACATGCCGTTGGTTCGATATTCCTAATCGAAAATTGAATTGAAAATGGAAAATTCTGATGCGGAATAGATTTTTATTTACATGTAGAGATTATGATACCCACTATAGTCTGGTATCTGAGACGTGTCCTATAGACTTCCTAATAAATTTCATATATATTTAAGGAGAGAATAAGCAGAGTATTTTAAGTAATTTCTCAGCGCATTTCGTGGACATTTTTAAAGCAATTTTCCGTTAATTTTCATCAATTTATTTATTTTTTTTTATATTCTTTTTTGTTTCTATAAGCTTCTCGGTTATAAGCCCCAGTGGGCTTAACAGGCTCGCAGGCTCTTTGATAAGCTCCAATCGGCATCTCCATGCGCCATCTCCAAGGTGCCATAAAAAATTCGCCAAGCCGCAGCAACATTAATCAAAGCGGCGTTGCATACACCAGGGCGCTATATCAATAACCAATTAAATTGAAATTAAATTTTGCCACACGGACGACAGAGAGAGAGAGAGAGAGAGAGAGAGAGCGCGCTGGGAGTGGGAGGTGGAGCGGAAGCGGCCCAGCGCAGAGACTCACAGATCTATGGCCAGACAGTCGCAATCCTGCAGCAAAGGAAGCGTAGCAATTTCACAGCTACTTACGCGTGCTGCGTCGAGCAGCTTTGCTACCTCACCTCGCTCACCCCCCGCTCCGTATAGAGGCAACGTAATTCAATTTATAGCGTGCCAGCAAAATGTATCCAATATATATAGATTTATATATATATTGCTTAATTTTTTATATAACAGTATGTCTGTGCGTATATATATATATATATATATATATATATATATATATATATATATATATATATATATATATACACTTTTTTATTTATTGACTGGCGTGTTGTGGTATGCGTTAAATTTCAATTAAATATTTCAATCGCATTGCCAGCTGCCCGAAGAGGTGCGGAGAAAAGCCCACTCGAGCATAACCAGCAAGTTCTAAAGCTAGCCGCATGACGTGGCAGACATACATATGTACATCTATGTATATCTAAAGGAATATATGTATATATTTTTGTATTTTCTGCTATTTTTTATTTTAGTTGATTCGCTTAGAAATTGCAGCGTATCAGAATGTATTAATCTACTTCTGCTACTTTTGCGCCGTAATACTCCGGAAGTTTTGGCAACACCTACTCAAAAAGCATCGACGAGAACGTGCGGTGGCTGAAGTGTGAGTGGCTTGGGGTATGCCTCTATGCCATGCCTCCTGTATGGCTTATTCTCTTACTTCCTATTCACACACACACAAACACACACAGAGAGAGAGAGAGAGAGAGAGAGAGAGGGAGAGAGAGTGAGCGAGAGTCCCAACTGTGTTTGGCCATGTCTCTGTGCGGTTGTAACAAAGTTATATTGGTTTGCGTGACTATGAACAAAAGTAAAATAACAATTACAACAACTACAACAACAAAGACAACAACAACAGCAGCAGCGACCACAGTGGTCCGCCCACTCGGCTGGTGGCCACAAGCAAATAGAAAAACCAAACGAAGCAACCAAACAGCAAAAACAACAATAAGAAATAGATGCAGTAGAGGAAGTTAAAGTACAATAAAAAAGGAGAGGGAAAAAATAGAAAACAAATTGTAAAGTGAAATTAGTATTTTAGTTATCCTGTGCGCAGGCACACTCACAGGCAATACACACACACACACACACACACACACACACACACACACACACACACAGAGACATATCTGGGTGGAGGAAACCTGAAAATTTGTTGAGCTTGCCAGTGGGGTAGGGGAGGGGATGAGGTTGTTCAGGTGCACTAAGTCACCGGGAAATGTACTCAAAAAGCGCTTAAGCTAGACGAACACACGAATATTCTTGTTGTGGCTTATGCAGCGAGGGCTGCATGAAAACTTTGCTTGAAATTTCGTAGTGTTGGCTAGTATATTAGTAAGATAAAATTCATTTAGTCTGAAAGTCTACAAAACGATTGATTTACTAATTGATTCGCTGTTGAGCTGACTGAGTGATTGATCGATTGGCTGAGAGTAAGCAAATTGCTCACTTACAAAGTGTCTAATAGATTGTTTGATTGATGAATGATTGACTGTCTGGTGATTGACAGTCAATGAATATATAGGTTGCTGACTGAGAGATCGATTGGCTCTCTGATTGTATGATTGACTGACTGCCCCAAATACTGAGTGATTGATTGATGATTGACTGGTTTACTGACTAATTGGTCGTTGATTGAGCCATTGAATGACAATTCTCTAGTTTAATGCTTAGTTAAATAAGTGTCTAATATGCGTGAGCGCTTTATATCCTGACTGGTCACATTGCATTATTGATTCACTGTGGAATCAATTTGATCAAATGATCAATACACAAGCCACAAATTATAATGAAAGCATATACCATAGAGTGAATGATTCGGTATATAAGTAAAAATGTGAGAGTTCCGCATACACAAATTAAATTTGAATAAGGGGCTTTGCCGAATAAATCAATTTATAGATAATATTACGATATTCTATAAAATTGTAAAATTTAATTAATTATGCGCGCCTTGAGGTCAACAATATGTTATTATGATATTAGCCCTCGTGGCTGCTCGATGTCATTACAAATATTCGAACTAAACTCAATTGACGTGTTTTCAACCCTCCGGTTGATGGGCCCTTTTAAATTAATAATAATTCGTATATCGAATGCTACAAAGTTTTAGATGCTCATTATAAATTTATTTATTCGCTTTACGCGTGCATCGCGCGCCATTTATTAATAAATAATTCAGCCAAAAACAAAAAAAAAAGCAAATACCGACCGCTAAACGGATTGTTCGGTCTGCTCTGCAACCTCAGAGAGGCACTTGATAAGCAATTAAAAATATATTTCTATTGTACAAAATCGTGAAAGCAGTCTGGCCCGATAGACAATGCATATGGCGCTGTTGTTTCAACTGGTCCGCCAGGACTTACCTTTACCCACAGTGCACTCACACACACACACACACACTCGCTCTCACACTCCCATTTATGTATGGACACAAAACTCATAAGCTTTTGTTTTACTTGCCACCAATGTGGTTGGCAGTTGTGGAGTGCTGAGCAGCCAGCTTCCGACGGAGCAACTCCCAGGGTCGTTTTTTGGTCTCGGCAATCTCATAAATTGCATGACATGAGTTGCATATATGAAAGCTCGCATCGCATCGCATAAAATTTATACACACAGCAGCAGGCACTGCAGTAATGCACACACACACACACACACACACACACACACACACACACACACTTTTATACATGTATATATAGATTTATGTATATATATATATCTAGCATGCACCCAAGCCAAAACTTACCGATTGACAAAATGCCAGCGTCATTTGGTCGCAGCACGTGCGTAAAGTAGATTTTCAAACCAGAATTATCCGCCATTTGTCTGGCGTGCAATTGGGCAAAGTCCGGCTTCAAATTGTTGTAATGGGTCTCCATTAAATAATATTTGGCCTGTCGCGACTCAATCGGGTAGCCCGCTTCGTGTGGATACGTAAATCCCTGCAAAACACAAGCGCAAACAAATGAAACAAAAGCCCTCTCCGAAAATAGGAAAATCGCCCTGTCGACCAGTCGAGCATGCTCAACTGGGCGATACACTGTTCTGATGACAATGATAAGTTGATTTAACTACTGATATATATATATATATATATATATATATATATATATATATATATATATATATATATATATATATATATATATATATATATATATATATATATATATATATATATATATATATATATATATATATATTATACTATCTGTTATCTGTGATAGGAATAATTTCTGGTATATATTAATTGAAGTAAGTCTATTATATCTTCAACTCTAGCTAGCTGTTTCTATATCTTTCACAGTGCTAATATGCCCACTTTCACTTTGAAGCAGTGCGCAAAAAAGAAGCTACGACTGTTGTTTGTAATATACATATTTATATATGTCGGTTTGAATATACATACATACATATATGTATTTATATACACTATGGATGGCAAATAAAGGACGGAAGTTGATGCCATGGTCATGTGCAATTTAAATGCGCAGCAGCAGCAGGCCCAAAGCCTTGCCGCTGCTCCTGCCCCTGCGACTGCCTCGGACCTAGTCACCACGCAAGCCGTTGCCATTCAATTGCATTGCAATGCAGTCTGTAGCGCCCCCTGGCGGCAGCACATGGCACTGCATTATGGCAGCGATCCTGTGATGAAATTATGAAAAGCATGGCAAAAAGGTTCCGAAAGTGCAGAAGGCCAAGCCATTTCTTTTTTCGTGAAAATACACTGTCAGAAATTGGGTTCGAGTAGCTAGCGGAAGGACTTGGCAGACTCTACTCAAAGTTGTAAGTAAATATGAGTTCGAATTGAAAGTGAAATAGAAGAGAACTGAAGGGAGCTCTCTTTAAGGATATTCATAGAATATTTCCTTGCATATAGATCTAAGATTATTTTGATTATACTGATATTATATATTTGATACTAGATCTTGATGGAGTATTCCTTGCATCTCTTCTAAGAGCTTCAGATATCCGAGCCGTATTTCGATTTAAGGGTATTTAATATTCCATATTCTCCAGCTAAAGCTAACTTGTATTTTGTGTTGAAAGGAAGCATTTGCGAAGGTTAAATGAATATTGCATGGTTATGGTTCTGACACTGATGGCCATGGGGATGGGAGAGTTCAGCTGAGCTGAGTGCAGTTGAATCTGATGCTTACCTCGCTGCCCCGCGACCAGGAGGCAACAATGGCATTGCACGCCAGCGGTATGGAGCGGGCGCCCATGCACTGTCTGCCCTGCTCGCGTGCCAGCTCCTCCAGCTCCGAGTGCGACCCCTGGCACTCGTGGAGCGTTATGTGCTGCAAGTAGTGTACGCTGGACGATGAATCATAAATCGGCTCGTACTGTCGGTCCCATGAAAAGAAAATGAGCGCCAGCCAGAGACAATCCGGGCGAAGGCGGGAGTCGTTGCAGAGCGTTGGAGAGACAGAGATAAATAAATTTTTAATATTTCAATTTGGTTATGCCGAGGCGAAGAAGCAGAGAAAAAAGAACGAACGGAGCAAAGAAAATGGATACCGAATGCAGCAGACTGCACTTGGCCTCAATTATGAATTGTATATAAGTATTAACGTTTAGCCATGACCAGAGGCAGTGGAGCTCTCGGGCTGTGGGGCTGTGCCTTACCCGAATGAGATGATGCTTGCGATTGATATCCTCCAGCTTGAACATTTTGCACCAGAAGAGCGGCGTATCGCCGGCAGGCAGCTCGACGTCCTCATTACGCAGCTCCAGCACACGGACGCGCTCGTCGTGCGGCGACGGCAACTGCAGCTGGGCGCGCTGCATCAGCACCATGGGCCGATACGGACGAAAGGCTCGGCCAGGATCGGGCAGGGTGCCGGGACGCACTGAGCCGTGAGGTGGATCCTGTGCGTGATACATGTACAGCAAGCGCATCGTGTCGTTCTGTAAAACACCAGAAAAAAACCATAGTCAAGGATAATGGAGAGTTGAAAAATGTGTAAAAAATTAGTGGCCACCGTGAGTGTGAGTGTGTGTGTGTGAGTGTATCTGTGTGTGTGCACAAAATGGCGTTATAATAGCGTCCCGTGCAACAGCGGGCAACAACCCATCAGCCATCCGCCATTCGCTTGCAGCCGGACAACAACAGCAGCAATAATGTCGTTGCTGACGTGAACACGGATGGACTGTCTGGAGCTGGAGCTATAGCTGGAGCTGCAGCTGGGAGCCATGCGAGGGCAAATTAAGTAAAAGTAAAAAAGGTGCGCACGAGCTGAGCAGTGGAAGGAAGCGGAAGTCGGCTTGCGGCCACTGCCAGCTGGACGCAGGTGTTGTTTGGTCAGCTGCTCTGCCTCGCCTCGAGTGCTCCGTGTAAGGACTTCGTGTTGTTTCGTCTTGCAAGTATGTACGTGCTTGTAACGGTTGCGCAAGGCAAGGCACACGACCGACGTACCCCGTCCTGCCTTAATTAATGGATGGCAGCCAGAACAAGTTTTAAACTTTTGATAAGGTCTAAGCGTTGCCAGCGAAAGATCACACATGTTCAGCCAACTTCGAATGTATGTTGAGCATAAACACCGAGTTTTGGATAGAAAAACAGGGCTATGGAGAAAGAAAGAACTTCCTTTCATCAATCTGCTGGCCCGACTCTGACAAGGTTCCTCCTTGCCGAACTAAATATTCATCCGATTTAATTTCATTCTGAGCAGCGCTCTGACTAAATCCTTTGCCAACTAGTGGAGATTCTCTTAGGTTAATTGCTTGACCTCTGCGATTGCATTGCGGGCAGCGTTGCCAGACTTCGCTGGGAAATTGCTACTATTTTTGTTGCAGACTGTACTTAAGCATTCGCCGAAATTGTGCAGTTGGAATCTCTAGTGATTTTTCATTCGCTTTGCCCACACGAAGGACAACGAATGTCCTTACATCTTAGCTTCAATTTGCACGTCTGGGCTGGACTCAAATACATAACTAGATTCACATCTGTGTGAGTGAGTGAGTGTGTGTGTGTGTGTGGCGAGCATGTATATTTCATTTGCCACGTAGTTTTAATTGGTAAACCCAAATTAAAGCTTTCATTAAAGAATCACAACACGACGGACGTCGCGTCGAGCCAAAATGTGCCCGTGAGCGGGAAATATACCTCATTGCTGTCGCCCGCTTGCCCTCCGCTTGCTCTCCTCTGTCCGCCGACTGTTTGTACTTGACTCGTGCGCCTCGGGGGCTTTTGGAAGCCAACAGTCAGCTGTCATTGTGTGCATGTCATGTGCACGTGTACATATACATATGAATACATATATATATATATATACGTATGTCTGAAGCGACACAACAACAACAATAACAATAACAACACATGTAGCAAACATGGCAGGCACCACAGTGACCGTGAGACGGAGAGACAGCAGACAGAGAGGGAGAGAGAGAGAGAGAGTGAAGAGTGTTGGAAATTGTTGGGAAAAAGAAGAAGAAAAAAGAAAATCTGCAACCCGGTCAGGGCATCCATTTGAATTCATTGTGGCAAAGTGCCCATTGTAGCTGTTAAGTGGAACTGTAGAGCACCATGTTCGACAATTGACGGCCAGGGCAGCCAGGGCCATGCCCAGGACAACAACAACAACAACAACAACAACAACAACAACAACAACAACAATAGTGACAACGACGACGAGTCCTTGTCTACTTGTTCATTTTGCGAGCAACGAGGAGACAATACTTTAATTAACAATTCCCTTACCGCTCGCCATTCTCCACTCGCCATGCGGCTGTCGCCCAGCCCCTGTAACCATATCGCCCACGCCTTATTCATGGCAAGTCTGCAAAAAACCTGTACAAATGACTCGGTTGCCCGCTGTCCTGGCAAACACTGCGGGCGTCTGTGGCAAACGCGCTAACCGGCCGGCAATCGCTGCCCAGCTGCCCGCCTGCACAGCTACCAACAACAACAGCGGGCAGTTTTAAAACATTTGCCGTGCGACAGGCGCAGCACAAAAGTCATTAACGTGGCCTGGACGCCGCTGGACATGGCCCAGTTGTAAAAACATGACCACTGTGAAAAAACTCAACAGTCATTCACAAACAAACAAAAAAAAAAACAGCCGAAAATGGCAGCTTAAACTCGACTTTAAAATGCCCTTCATGGGAGTTGAAAAAGGAAGGAAATGCTGAGGACCAAGGGAAGTCATGTGAGAAGAAAGAGAGATCATGTGAGTTGACTAACTAATACATACATATATATAATTAAATTTTAAATTATATATATATATATATATATATTATAAATAATATAATATAACATATAATATAATATAACAGTTAACATATTAAAGGACTTAACATTTATTTCTCATATGAAACTAACTTCTTAAAACTCGATCATGCCTTTAGCTTCCCATTTAAAGAGAAAGTAAAAAACCTTTTTGATTCTATATTTTAATGACAGATTATACTGAGAGTTCATAACAACAACATCAATAAATTGCCACCAAGTGCTCAGGTGTGACTTTAATAAATATCATAGAATTAACTGCACAAGGCCATGAGCCCAGCCAAAGGCTTTTTGGGGCATCTAAGGGTATCAGCACGTAGAAACAAAGTGTGAAAAAGTCTGAGACGAACTATGCACACGCACGTGCAACGCCAGGAGCAACAGCAACAACAGCAACGACAAATGTGAGTCGACAACTAAAATGAAATGAAAAGCTTCAGCAAGGATTACAGCCAAAAATTAATGAAAGCAAACTGGCTCCAGTCATTTGGCCTGTGGTCAACGTTTGGCCAGCACTTAATTGCCAAAGACTGTGGACGAAGGACCTGCCCAGCCCAGCCCAGCCGAGCTGTGTGTGTATGCTGTTCAGGACAACAACAGGACTACAGGTGGGCCGCACTTGGCTGAGTCCTGGCTAATTGTAAAATGCGCCGCACTAAAAGCGCTCATTAGAGCCGTGGTTACTGCCTAAAAAACTTGCTAAACGCTTGCCTGAGCCCGAAATGAGGTCTAAGGTGTCTGAGGCTTTTTGTTTGGGGCTCAGGCAGTTCATTCCGTTTGCTGTCAAGCGTAGCAATCGTTCTCCTGATACAGGCTCGACATTCAATAGAAACATGCTGGGTCATCGTCGTGCGGCGGCCATACCCCGTCTATCGGGAGCCGCGAACTACAAGGAGTGGAGCCACAAGGTGGAGCTCCACATGCGCATCCAGAAGACCTGGCCAGCAGTGATCGGTCCGCCAGTGCCCGTTAAGACGGCGGCTGAGCTGGAGGACGACATATATGTGGCCTCGCTCAAGCACATTTACATCCAGTCTCCCGAGATGTTGGTAAGATCTGATCAGCCTGCATTACAGTCTGACCTTTGGGGTAATCCTTTCCTTAACTTTGCACCAGAATCGCGTGGCGAAGCTGTTTTTGTTTCGGTTCATAGAACCCACAATTATTACGTCCGAGTTCCTGGACATGAGCGTGCCCTGCATGTGGCGCACTTTGAAACGCCGTTATGGCCGTGTGAGTGGCGACTCCAAGCGTAAGTCGAGTGCAGCGTCACATAAGAAGAGCAAGAAGCCGAAGATGGAAAATCGTTGCGTAGTTGAAGACTTGACAAATATCATTTATGGCGATGATGTGCTATGAATTTTGGTTAATGTTGTGTTAAATTTGTTGTTCGTTCGTGGCCGTAGGTCAAAGGGGGGATAAAAAATAAAATCAGCAAACCAGCGGCCATTATTAAATGTTGTTCAATTCTCTCAACATTCATAGGTGTGAGCGAGACAAGAAGCTGCTGTCAGTATAAGAGTTAACAGAAAATACAAGGGATTGAGTAACAGTCACTGTTAAAAGACACCAGTGTTACTCAATCGTGTTGTGGTAACAGTGGCCTTTCTTTAACAGAGACACGATTGTTGTTTAACAGTGACATAAGTCTTGTAGTCGTACAGTAAGTGCGAGTGAGATAAACAGAGTTCGCACATGTTAAACTCAGGCAATCATCTCGAGAGAAGCAACTTATGCAGAAGAAAGGCTATTGAGGAATAGACTGTGTTATGTATAAGTACACATTTTTATTGCTTACTATTTACATATATTTATTAACATTGGCTTCTGCTTAATTATCTCTACTTTAAAGTAAACAATTTCATTGCATCATACCTATGTATGTGCATACATACAGAAGCAGCCCTTGCTCTGTGCACATATGTATGTATGCGTGAGTGAGACGCATCTGCTTTAAAGTGAAGTTCGATCAATGCTGAGTGGCGCGTGTGTGTTGGAGCAAGGTAAAGAGATACAACGATGGCAATGAAATAAAAATGCAATTTAGACTACTTCAAACGAAAGCTCAAAGATTTTATCTTGCCAAGGAGCACATCTATTAAATAACTTGGAATTTTATTTATTTTGCTTCTGTGTGCTGTGCTGAAGTAAATTATTTTGTTTAGCTTGTCCAAATATCCAACACTCTTTCAGACACACACACACACCTTAAACTTTACAGCCCATTACAATTGTGTTGTTGTTGCTGTTGGCATTGCATTGTTATTCCTCGTGTTGCTGCTCTCTTTGGCTGCTGTTAAGTCGAGTTCAGTCGAGTTGCTGTTGTGCTTTGTTTTGTTGCCACTTGCGTTTTGCCATCTCAACGCGTTTTAATAATGGTCCAATTGTCCCAGAAGCGCAAACGAAACGAAACGAAACGTAACGTACGCCAAGTTGGCGCTGCTAATGGCTAATGGTCAAGTGGTCAAGTTGAACCATGTCCTTGTCGTGGTCCAGGTCCTGCCACTGCCACTGCCACTGCTACTGCTACTGCAACTACTGCTGCTGGCGGTCGGGGCCACAAAACTTGCTCTTTGCCAAGC
Source organism: Drosophila mercatorum (assembly GCA_961210405.1). Taxonomy (NCBI): domain Eukaryota; kingdom Metazoa; phylum Arthropoda; class Insecta; order Diptera; family Drosophilidae; genus Drosophila; species Drosophila mercatorum. Next base: position 21,730,095 of record CAUIUS010000004.1, on the reverse strand, counting down.
TTGTTTAATGTGCACGTAATTGAAATGCATTTACAATTGAATTATAAATAGAACAAAATACACACACACACTCGTACACACACTCTCATGCAGATACCTACACTTGTACGTAAATTCACACTTCTGTTGCTGGTAGTCCCTATATAACTCTCTCTCTCTCTCTCTCTCTCTCTCTCTCTGCACGCTGACTCTGCAGCCAGTCGAACAATAAAAGCAACGAGTCGCTTTGTTAAAGTTTCAGCAGCAGCAGCAGCGGCAGCTGAGCTTGCAACTTGCAACTGGCAACTGGAATCAAATCAACCGTTCCCCAGAAGCATTTCAAGAGATGTCTTTGTCTGTGTGCACCTGGTTGCCATGGTCACGTCCAGCACTTTAGTGTTTGTGTACGTGTGTCCGTATGTGTGTGTGTGTTTGCCTGTGCTCTTATTCCTCTGTGAGCCATTGGCAATTCAATCATCAATGGGTTTTTCGTGCGCTGCTGCTAACGTCTGTGGCCTGCAACTTTCTGACAGCTGATTTCAATAACTAATATGCAAAGTGGCAGATTGACAATACTACGCCCAGTTGGCCTAAACAGCTTGCCCCAAGTACCGCCCACCCCCACCCAACCGAACCGTCCACAGCCCACCTGATGTTGGCTTTTTGTTGTGCTCTAATTGCCGTGTCAGTTGCTCTGATTGTGGCAGTCGGCAGCAAGACTTTCTGTTGTTAAGCTTTTCATATGCAACCGACAGTCGCACACACTTCACTCTCTGCTTGTGCGTGTGTGTGTGTGCGTATGTGTGTGGGTGAGTATGTGTCAAAAATCTCAGAGTAATCGCTTGGCTTGTGTGCTGCTCCAGTTCCCCCTTTAGCTATTATTCTAATGTGGACTTCTAAGTGGCTTAACGATTTTTGTTGCATTCAATTGAGTCTCTTTAATTAATCTATACGTGTGTGTGTGTGTGTGTTTGTGTGTGTGTGGGTGAGTGTGTTGAATGCTCTTGTTTGAATTGACATTAATTGAAATTATTTATGGCAAGTGTTGCAGCTTTTGTTGCCGCTCTCGCTCCTCGTCGACTCGCATTCAAATGCACAATCTAATTAATTGTTCTCTCCATTATCTGGGCGGCTGTTGTGCCCATTGTTCTTGCTAATGCTGGATTTTATGCTTAATTAGAGGAGTTAAGCAAGCTGTCGAGTTGAGCTTATTAAATCACATTTTCAATTCCATTCAGCAATTTGATTTCACTATAGAAATTGATATCAAATCAATTAAGAGCTCAAGTGCTTGGCTATCTCGAGAGAGGAAGTCTTCGCTCTGATGTTTAAGAGCCCCAAAAAGTATGCAATAGAATCTGTATTGCGTGCTGCAGAGGCAGACAGAAACACTCACATGGCCATTAACCCGGCCATTGCAGTTGGATTTAAGCGTTATTCTCCACTCTCTGGTCTCTGCTCCCCGCTCCCCTCTTCCCGCTCGCCACTTGCCACATGCCACTTGCCACTTGCCGCTGCCAGCGCCAACCAAACAAAAATGCGCATAATTCCCGCTAAAAGTTTGAACTCCCGGACACACTGTGCAGTTAGTCCACAGGTCTACAGGCCGGGGCCTAAACGCTGCGTAGCAAGCCATTGCCATGGCCATTACCATCGTCCTCTTGCTCCTGCTGCTGCTCGTTCTCGTTCTCGTCTGCGTATATTTGTCAAGCAAATGGAATAACCGTTGCAATTGCAACAACGTCAAAGCCAAACAAAAATGTTATTTGCCGCTTTGCCCAAAAATCAAGTACACAGCCAAACAACCCAGCAACAACGCAACAACCCAGCAACCTAACAACCAAAACAGCCAAAATCCTGCGCCTGAAGTTGAGCTGGAGCCTGTGTAGTCCGGACCCAAAAAGTGGTCGCTGTTGGGCACCGGGACTCGCTCCGATGTCCATCATGGTATTGTGAGAACGTTTGACTCATGTGTGTGTGCGAGTGTGTGAGTGTGTGTAGGTGTACGCCTGTGGGTCTGGCAACGGCTCGCATAGTCGCTTTATTAAAGCTAAAACCTGCATTGTCCCATTTTACACATGAGTTGTGAGTTGCAAGTTACGAGCAGCCTCCACTTGTATAAACTGGCAGAGATTCACATGAGCTCCACGGTAACGGGCAATCGAAATGGCCAGAGCTTATAATGCCCTATACCAGTGCTGGCTAATGCGAATGTATCGAGTCGTGTGTGCTCAGTACTTGAAATGGAGCAGAATTGGGGCAATTGATAAGAGTTAGATGGAAGGATTAACTAATCAAATATATTTAAATAATTTTCATATCTAATAATATTTGCTGTCAATTGACAACTATTGCTATGTTTTTGACAGTAGATATTCATATTCATATTCATATTATTATTACTATTATTATTATTATTATTATTATTATTATTATTATTTAAATTTGGTAACACTTTAGAGGAAATCAGTCAAAACTCTACTCTAATAGTCCTCACTTCAACTTTCAGCTTTGCAGAGCATTTGCTCTGCGACTCGGCTGGCATTTGGAAATTTCCTCTTGTTGCGCTTCAGTTTCGGGCCGTGATTTGCGCGTTTCGCGCTCAGAGTTTGCTCACTGCGACTGTGTGTTTGTCTCTGTGAGTGTGTGTGTGTATGTGTGTGTGCGTGTGTGTATTGTTGTAACAGCAGCTCCTGTTGTGGGCACTTGAAGTGCATGTGGAACGTGTGCTGGCCAACAACACAGTAAAGCTAAAACACAAAAACAAAAAAACAAAAATGCAGGCAACACCAAAAGCTAAACGCAACGAGAAACGTTTGTTTTAATGCCCTAAAGCGACAAATATTGGCAGAGAGGCAGCGGAATACGGATGGAGAGGGGGCGGCAGGTGAGGTAAAAGAACTGGAATACAAAACTCGGCGCCGGATTTAACAGCCAAAGTAATGCAATGACAAACAAAAGCAGCCAGTGAGAGTCAGTCATGAGTCAAGAGCTGCAGCAGGACTCGGTTTTTGCTGCCAACTGGCAACTGGCAGCCGGCAACCGGCAACTGGGAGATGGCTGATATTTTTGGCCATTTTTTAGTTGGTTTGCTCACTGATGAATTCGCTGTTGTTGTTGTTGCAGTGTATTTCGGTGCAGCCAAGGGCATAAGTAAAGACCCGAGCTGGATTACCCATTCAAGCTTTTTGCGTGCATGTCAAATGCAACAGGCCAACAGAGAGCAGCCAAAAACCTAAACACAATCTAAGCTCTGATATGTCATTCGGGCGAAAGTAATTAACCAGTGGCAACTGCCCCTCCTCCCTGTTGCGTTGGGGCAAGAGATGTGCATGAAAAGAATTAAATAATAATAAAAAATAGAGGGAAAACCGCAAGCATCATACGGTTGCATTTTCATCCAACCGAGCAGAGCTGTAAAACCAATTTGTTTATGGAATAAAAAAAGAGAGTCCGGACGGAGAGCGAGCGACGTAAAGTGTGCGCATTGTTGGTAACCTGTAGTTATTTTATTTTATTATTTATGGTTAAATGGCGCAGCCCCCCGCCGGGACGAGCTAACTCGTTTATTAAATTCATTTCGCAGTTGTTGTTGTTTTTTCCTTGCTGAACAGTAACCGAATAAACCGCAAAACCCGAGCGGCTAAGCAACTAAGACACACACACACACATGTGTAGGGCAGCGGGCAGAGGCATGGATATAGATCGGGTTGTGTATAGGGAGGTTATTACAGATATGGACACACACACACACACACACACACACACACACACTAACACATACTCACAAAGTAACCGCAAAAAAGTGGTCAGTTGGCCAAAAACTAAACGAAATGTAATAAAGCAACGGATATGCCAGTTTGCTTGAGCTCTGCAGTCAGCAAGAAGGGGGGCACGGAGCGACCAGCAGAGCAATGCGGATAGATAGATAGATAGATAGATAGATAGATATATGGTCTAGTTCCCAGTTGAAAGACAGAGCTGCACTGCACTGCACTGCTCTGCACAATAAATGAATATGAATTAGGCAACAAGGCTCTGGCCCAACTAAAGCACACAAACACATGCCAAGTGGTCCCACAAAGTAAAGAAAGAACGAAACTTAAAGAGAATTCGACGGGACAGGGGTCAAGGGAATCGATTGACTCATATGAGATTCATTGCGAGTAGAAGCCAGCTGCTTTGAATGTGCAAGAAGGAGTATCGAAATATCGTATTACTGCTCACAAATCATTAGTCCTTTGCCCGACATCATTTAGAACTAAACCTTAAATAGTTGCCAATTGGTTTTTTGGTAACGAAATTCACTTTAGCTGCAACTGCAACAGCAACAGTAACAGCTACAGAGAGGGGGAGAGAGAGTGCTAGAGAATCTGCAGTTTAAATGGGCCTCGAGGACTTGAAAGGGTTTACTCAAAGCACTTTTCGCTTCTCGCACTCAAAAATTTTGTTGTGGCCACACCTCCACTTGGCTCTCGGCCTGCCTAAATGTCAGTAGCTGGCAGCTCAGCGTCGCCCTGGCTATATTTTCGTTATGCTCTTGTGATTTTTTCCAGCAAAAAGTTAAAAGCATTTTCTTTATAATACCCTTGCAAATGGCTATTTCGAATATTTTATAAAATATGTAACGCTTAAATTAGATATATGGAAAAGTAGAACCATTGCACCCGTATTAATAGTCGAGTATATGAAGTCATTTGCATCTAAGAGGTGGCCAAAAAATTCTTTGAGATATTAGAGTCTCACGCAAACAGTTTGGCTGGGCTTTTAGGTAGGTACGTATACCTTTATGCCTTATCTGTGATAATAAATTCCTATAACCTGATTATCCTAAGCTCGTATTTCATAACCCTAAAAAGCATAATATACAATTCTTTTCTATACGTATTTCATCAAATAAATAAATAATAAGTTTAAGTCGATTTTCCATCTTTTCAAATGCCCTAAAGCGTATTTCATTGTCGTCACTTTGAGCAAATTGTTCAATTTTCTCTTAAATATATAAATGCATACATATTTTTTTTTGGAACGGCCACTTTAGTAGAGAAAGTTTGGATTTTAAAAGCTTAAAATTTAAATCAATTTAAATTAAATTTTGCTGCATACTTTGTGGCGCACTTTTAAGTTCGCTTCGACGAGTTTTTTGTTTTCGGTTTTTTTCTGCTTTTATTTGTCACAGCCCTATTAAATTTTTAAGTGCCAAGCAGGGACCACAAGATCCGCAAATACCACACAAGCAACCGCTAGCCTTCGTTCCTCTTTCCGCTCCACCCCACTTGCCATCGCACCAGCTCCCCACTAATAATTCATTATAAAAGTCAGTGCTTTGGTTTGGTTTTTGCGTTTTGCTGTAACGCGAATTCCGCCTTAATATACACAGCCCCACAGACCCCTTCTCAACATCTGTGCGTTCCGAGCTTATGTCGTGACAAACTGCACACATATGTGTGCATGTTCTGTGTGTGTGTGTGTGTGTGTTGGAGTGCTTGTGTTCATGTTTATGGCACCATTTTGCACAAAGTCAAATCAAGTAATAAGGAGTTCTCCGAGTGCATTCCCTAAATCCATTTCGTCTCGATTTTGGCCAAAGGCCAAACTTATCCAAGTCTAATCCAACCACAGATTTTCACCTATCGAAATGGAAGCAGAAAATGTTTTCGAGAACTCACGAGGCATTAGTATAGGGCGATGGGGCTTCGACCCTCTCGTAAGTGTTGAAAATTACTGTCGACTTGACTTGTTGCCTTTTTGTTTTGCCAGCTTGCAATGCCAACTACAACTACAATAACAATTACACGAAGTATGTGTGTGTGTGTGTGCGTGCACGTTTGTGAGTATGTTGAAAGTTATTATGGGTGTCCGGAACCCGGACCCGTACCCGTACCGGGGGCCAAAGGCCCATTAATGGGCAAAATTACTGTTTACAAGTGAAGCAGGCAGCCAGGCACCACTCACAAAGAGACGCCGCCACCACCACCAGCAGCAGCGCCAGCACCAACACTTTGGAGTGCAGGTTTCGTGTTAAAATAATAAACACATAGCGAAAATTGTAGCAGCATGTGCAGCAAGCAGACTGCATAATTCCATTACAGAGCTGCATGCCCCACACATGCTCCGAGCTCCGGCTCCGAGCACCTAGAGCAGCCTGTCATGAGCCATAAACTATTTTAGAGCAATATTTTTGCGTTATGGCCAAAGTCGTCGACTCAAGCTAACACGGCAAGCATGTAGTTTGCTTTCAAGTGCATAAAAATGTTGAAGGATACTATTCAAAGAAATGTCCTTTGACTAGTCTAGGCCAGCTCCATGTTGACAGCACCCGAACAGGGTATCCCACAGTCAAGCACACTCGCCCAGCGCATTTTGATTTGTTTTGTTTTTCTTTCTGTGGCGAGTTTTTGCATTTTAAATTGCCAGACAGCGAGCCAGAATATTGCGGCTAGTTTAAACAATTACTACAATAGCAACAACAAAAACAAAACAAAACAAAAAAATGGAAAGAATAACAAAAAGCAACAGAGAGGAAAAAAGAAGTTTTAGCACAATATGAAATTATTCTAATTACAATTAGTGTTAATTGTCACTTACGGCCAGGGAATGCTGTACGTGAATTTCGTAATTTGGCATGCTTAGAGAAAATTTGCATTTAAAATGAGTTTTTCTTGCTTGTTATTGTTGTCGTCGTTGTTGTTGCTGCTGCTATGTTTTTGTAATTTTGCAATTTCAATTTGAGTTTAGCCTAAGCTAATAATAACATGAAAGTCATGGACGAACTGTCCGCATTAATGCATTAATTGTAATTACTTAATTATTTGCATAAATCAAAGTTTTGTTTGCGACGTCGTCGTCGTCGCCGCCGTTGTCCTGTTATCCCGTTCTCCTATTGCCCCGCCCAACATTAATTTTAATGCAAAACGACATTTTCCCCATTTGATTGAAATGGCAATTAAAAAAGTTTTTGATGGCGCTCGATTTGTGGATCGCTCTAAAGAGCCGAATGGATGGATGGATTGATGAAAATCATCCTCGCGACTTAATGACAATTTTATGTAGCTCGTCAACTTGTCGTTTTGGGCGTTTTATGAGTGGCTCAGAGCAAGGACTAAGCAGGACTTTACAGACCCAAATGCCTGGCAATTAAAATCGAAAAGATTTAAATAAAGTCGGAGGCAATCGGATGGCATTGGGAAATATTAATTAAAGAAGATTAGCTGGGAGTGGAAATATCCATGATATTCTCATGGATATTTATATAAAACGTACAATTGGCAGCTTGGATATATCTATAAGAACAGTAATAATAATACAATATATATAATATATCTGCTCAATCACATGAGTAATTCGATCGCACTCAGCCTTTCTTCCTCTTCACAAATGTAATTTATTCAATGTAAGCAAGCAGAGGAAAGATTACTTCTTTTTATGACTTTTCAACATATTCAAAACGAGGCGAATTCATAATAATCTCACCAAAGAAAAGGCGAAGACACCAACTGCAGAGGCAATCAAAAAGGTATTCCCACTTCCATTCCCCATTCTCGCTCTACTTAATGTTCAGAACTCTCTCTTGTATTTCTCGTTTTCTGCTCGCTTTTCGTGGTATTCTTATGTAAAGTGTTTCCGTCAAATGGCGTCTGACAAACTCGGCAAATGGACCGCACGCCTTGCCACATAAAGTGGGCGTTGCCACTCCGACAAGGCCACCAAATCTGAACGCAAGAATCAAATTGAAATGACGCACTTAATGGCATTTATGGTTTATGCGCATTTTTATTATAATGCGACTTCGATTTTGTCTCTCTCTCTCTCTCTTTGTCTGTCTGTCTAGTCTAGTCACTTTGCAATTTTCCAACGTTTTGGCATTTTGGCCAGTTCAGTTGGCGAGTAGGGGACAAGGGTTGACCAACTGTCGCCGACTGTAGTCACCCTCTCGCACGACTCATTTTGGCCAATTGGTAATTTTGTTATTAGTCACGCTCTTTGCGCTTCATTAATGTTCATTACACACAAATGAACCCACATCGATTGATATTTCTCGTCGTCTGGCGGTTACAAATTGCTCTCTCTCTCTCTCTCTCACATAGATATATATCTATCTATCTATATATATACATACATTTTTTACGATTTGCGGTTGATATTCTGCGGTGTGCAATAATAAACGCGATGTGAGTTTTTTTTCTCTCTCCATTTATTTATACGATGGCTTAAAGGGTTGCCCGCCTAATACATTTAATTATAAAAATAAACATACACACACATACATCTAATGGTATATTTTTATAACCACACATACACACATATATGTACATATATACATTCTGCAGAATATATATTTATCGAGTAAACTTTGAACTTTTGGGTTATGCGTCACATATGCCAGGGGCGAGCGAAGTTTCGAGGGGTTCGGCGCAGCTCACGAGAAATAAGAAAATAAAATTTATTGACGCAGCGCTGTGCACGCTTAATTGAACATTGCCAACTTGAAAGCCATATCCACTGATTGACTGAGCCAGTGGAACGCAGTTTTTATGACCTTTGAAACTTTGAAGCATGTAATTTGTTATATTCCTTCCAGGGAGTTATTTAAATGGGCATTTGATTATGCGCCTAAACAGCTGGAAACGCGGCCAAGCCAGGCCAGCACAGGCTAGGACAGGCCTACCCAGGACATGCAGGCGGTTTTTTAGTTTTTCCTCTTTGCCTTTTCTTTTTTTCCGGTATTTTTGTATATTCTCTTTCAGTTTGTTTAGAAATTGTTTTTTTCTGGCTTTGCATTATTTTGGGTTAATTTGGTTATCTAATATAAAAGTGAACGAGCCCAAAGGGGTTGCCCAGGACTAAGGATCCAGGACCGCAGGCCGCCAGGGGTTGATTATGCCACTTGAGCGGCTTAGGTTAAAACCATATGCTCGGCTTCAGTGCACTTTGAAGTGGCATGGAAAATATGATAAGCATATTAATATGATTTTCATTTTATTCTCGTGGCAGCAACAAGAACTTTGATTGAAAAATCGAAAGCAAAAGGCTGAACACGGGATAAGCTGGGAAACGCGTTGGCCAAAAGAAGAAAAAAAAAACGTGGAATGTATTTAAGCAACATATTGCAGAGGAAATTCTTGTTCTCTAATATATTTGAATATATCAATGTAATATATTGGAGTCTGTAATGCTTCGTCTCACACTATATTTGTATTCACAATTAATATTCCTTCGGCATGACTTGCCTCAAGTTGTCTCAATGCATTTCACGTTTGATTTGATTTGTTTTTCTTGCCATACAAATTATTCGCTTCCGTGGCCCCATTCGAATGGGGCTTTCTCCCATTTTTATTTAATTTGCACAATTGCCGCTCATTAAGCGCAGTTAAAATCCAAACAATTAATAAATTTTTAAGTGCAGCGCAAATTATGCACCTCTTGACCGACCTCAAGCCCGCTCCGCCAAACCCCACGCTCGTCAACTGTGGGTCGCACCACCTGCCCTGCACCTTCACCTTCACCTGCACCTGCACCAGCAAACCGCTCTGCACACAATACATTATTAATTTAACGACCCCCTCTCTCACCCCTCTCTCAGGACTTGCTGCACGCACAACAAATGGCGCTTAATTTGCCAAATGGCTGGGACCCCTGCAGTCCTTGTGCGCTTCCCTCTGTTTGGGTAGTTGGAATGCTTTTTTCTTCCGCTCACTACTTATACTCTGTACGGAAAGTACAAAAAGAGTTTATAGAGAGTGAGGTGCTAAGTATACTTCAATAACTCTGCAACAATTCTACTCTACATACTCCACAAGCTATCAAATAGAGTGCATGGAAGGCAATATCTAGTTGGATGTGGATAGAACAGAGTATCTCCAGTGCGTGTTGCCCGCAAATGCACGTTGCTTTCTGTTTTAGTGGGTGTTGCGAAAATATGAAACGCTCGAATGCACAAAGATGTAAAATACCTTGACTGGAAAATTCGCAGAGATGGGCGGCATAAAGCGCAGGCGAAAGTAAACGAACAGAAGCAAAGCAAAGCGAAATAAAGCGCAAATGCAGAGGGAAACAAAAGTAAGAACCAAATTTGCAACTTTGTGCAAACTTAAGCCAACAGAAAGGCCAGCAAAGCAGTCAGCCAGCCAGCCAGCAACAAAATTCATTAAAACTTTGCATTGTGTTTCAAAAAATAACGAAAGAGCAGCAGCAACAACAGCAGAAGAAGGAGGCAGGAGAAGAAGCACTAACCCATTGCGAACTAATTTGTCTGGCGATTTAGTAAAGATTTCCTAGGCCAAATACCCTTGGCCAATGGCTGCGGCAATGGCCAGGGCTGTTGATGACGCGACAAACCCAATTAATACGCCAGACAAATAAAATGGTCAGCCAAAGACAAGTCGGCAAAACCGTTTAGCTACAGCAATAACCAAATGTGTGTCTACACACACACACACAAACACACACACGCACACAGACAGACAGGCAACAAACAGACGCGAGCGTGCATAATTTTTTCTTTTTCTTCTATTTTCGGGGGGACAGCATATCCGAGTATATCTTAATATATGTATATCTTATGCGGTTCTAGGCATGGGGATTGTCGCCAGGACTGTCTGCCTGTCTATTTGATATGTGTGTGTGTGGGTATGTGAGTGTGTGTGTGCTGCGTATTTGTATTTGTGCGTGTTTGTTTTAGTTAACCAGAAAGTTTTCTTAAAGATTTACGCTTAAGTTTTACGTGATAAAACTTTTATCACTATGACATTTTGCCCTGGCAGCCGAGCACGAGCCGAAGAGCCGCGCGCTCGCAGCAGAGCTTTGCTCAAGCCAATTGACAGAGCTGTCGATACACTGGGAGTGGGATGAAACTGATACTGGATTGGCGTTTGTTGGCCCACGATTAATATATCTTTAAATTTAAGTGATGTCATCCGATATGCTCGGATAAGGCAGTATCTGATGTTCTCCTATCGTCGGCTTATCAGATGACTCTGTGCATTCCACCTACTAATCGAGCTGGTATGGAAATACTCTTCAGTAGTTCGCAGAGTCATGTCAGGCGCCTCACGAGTCAATTAAGTTTATCACATATTAGGATCAAATATTTCTGCCCAGCAGCATGTTCCGTGCGAATAACTTTAATCGGGCCCCAGCCCAGCTTGTGTTGATATTTGCTTGGGGATATTGGTCCTTGCCCATGTACGACTCATGTTAGTCGTCCCATGCAGCTATTTGCCAGCCAAAATACACATATCCGCCAACAGGTTGGGGGCGAGTACGTGCCGCTGCTGGCTCCCCCCGGGAATCAGTTAAGTATTTTGATGGCAGCGCTTATATCATCAGTCCAAAACTCAAGACCTAAGAAACTTTTTATTAACATAAATTATGACGCACAAACACACACACCCACACACACACACTCGCTCGTTATGAGAGTGTGGGTGTAAGAGAGAGAGAGAGAGAGAGAGAGAGAGTGAGTCAATAGTTAAGCATGGCACAAGTGAGTGCATAAATTTCACTTGGCACAAACTTTGGCCAATATATCTATTAAACGTCGGCGGTGCTTACCGTTATGGCGATGTCATGGCTGGCATCGCATGTGTCCAACTTGCGGCGAAAGCGCAGGACGGTGTGGGTGGCGTTCTCGTAGCCCAGCATCAGCATGTAATCCTGCGAAGGATCCACGACGGGCTCCGCGTCGCCGTTGCGTGTGACGTGTCGATCCTGCAAGCACAAGGAAAACTGTGTGTGAGAGCTTTTCCATTTTGGTTATTAATTGAAAAATTTGCGAAAATATTTAATTTGCAGCATACTTTTGTGCGGCAGGCGCCAGCTCAAGCCCAGGCCCAACTGCGCCCCCGGCCACACATTCATGTCATTTAACAAAATATATATATATTGTATATTTATATATATATATACTGAGCTTGGCTCCCAGCCACAGGCACTTCGTAAGCTCCCAAAACTTGTGTGCATAACTTTTACGCAGCATCTGTGCGATGCGTTTTTCAGTCTGCCTTTTTTTTTTGAGTACCCTGGATTTATGCAGGGCGTATTAAAGGGAGTATTCCATAGTTCAAGAAAGTCGATTACATTTAATAAATTCTGATCTCTTCTGGGTATCAATCATATCTATGCAATATCTCCTAGCTCAGAGCTCTCAACTGGCTTTCACTTATTTCATTTAAATTCTCAGAAATTTATTTGTGTTAATGCTTAAGAGGCACATGTGGCCCCCTCTGCCTGTGCCATGTTTACTTTGTGTCGCCCTCATACTCGTTTTCTCCTTATTTTGCCAGCTCTCAATGTTTTCAGACTTTTACCAAGTTAAATTTGAGTAGTCGCTCCATACCTTCGCAGAGGGAAAACCCCTTTCTTGACTGAGGTTTTTTTTTTGGTCTTTTGACTTGTTCGATTCCTTGGCACATGTTGGCCAGGCCTCGACACAGACGCCAGATGAGTCTGAGCCGAACGTTGGGTGTGTGCGATGTAAATTCCTATGCATACACACACACACACACACACACACACACAAATACATTTGTATGCATGTATTTTGACAGGCCACTGTTGAAAATATTTGGGAGTCGCTTTTTTTGAGTGAGGGTTGTATTTTGAGGGAGTGGGGGAGGAGGGTGGCAGAGAGGGAGGGGTGTTGGGGTATGCTCTGTGATTGTTGTTGGGCGACTGCTTCGCATATTGGCAGTTGACTGCAAATGGGCGTTGTGTTTGCTATGCTCATAGCACATCCTTGCCAGCATGCGGCAGGACCTCTGTCCTGTGTTGTTTTTGGTATGGCAACAATTTTTTGATGATGTTGCAAAAGTCAAAAGTGCCCCATTGCCCATGCCCTCGCCCACTTCACTCTACTTCACTCTGCTGCAAGCAGAGCACGGGTAATTGAAGCTGATGGAATTTTTGAGTAGTTTTCTATGTAGATATTTCAAATTTTTATTGATTTAATTATTTGTTGTCGTTTGTCATTTGTTTGACTGGTATCAAAGTGGTTCAGCTCTTAATGCAGTTACAGCCACATACGTGAACCAAATATGTTTCTATGCTCACATATGTATCTATGCAGAGTGCTGCTCATATTGCATTTCGATATTCTTTGAGTGTGTGTGAGTGGATTTTAGAGCACATTTGGCAATACATTTAGCCTGTGTTATTTGAGTTGAAGCCCAAATGAAATTATCATGTGCAAGGCTTGGAGGCGTATTCTGGCTAGATTTGGCCCGAAAAGTGAATAATTGATTGACTAGAATGCAATATGCTAAATATATTTATAGCTTACAGTTAAGATGTAACACAGAAATATTAAGCCAGTCTTTTAGCTTAGCTATGAGAGAGATGCACTGGTGCTTAGTCGACTACTTTCCATGGGCGTGTAAGCGAGACAAATAGTATTTGCTGTTCGCTTTCGTTAAGCTGGTCTCATGCACTTGTATAGGACTAAGCAGTAATATTATAAGACTTGAGCTCAATCATTTGTAAGCATATACGATCAATTTCAAATGTAAGAGCGAGACACAGTGTGTACAACTGACAAGCTCTGCTTCAGCGTGAGTCTGAGTGAGGGAAGAGAATAAGCTTGTATTTCCTCTTCTTTTTAAGCGTCATTTATTTATGAACGATTGGCTACCTCCAGCTAATGTTTACAATTAATAATCGCTCGCGTGCTCGAACATTATATAATCTTATCGCAGCTGCTGGTCAATTTATGTTCTCACACACCCATATGGGTGGGAATTGGTGAATGTTCTATCATCTTTCATCCCTATCTGGCAGACGATTCATACGAAGCGTTTATCTGTTCAGTTTCTCAGGCTCCTCCTCCGCCCACTCTCACACTCTCCCACTCTCACACTGATACATTGCCCAACATTATGGAGTGAAACTTTTGTGCTCACAGCTCTCAGCGCTTCCATCATCTAATTACAACTGAAATTTTCACACACCTGAGGCAGCTGCAATTAATTTGCCCCAATTTATATCATCATTCCACCGCCAGATCCTACGCCTCCTCCCACACGTCGTCCTGTTGCGTGTTGCCCACAATTACATGCCAGCATTTCATTAATCATATCACACGCTGCGCCATTTGCCATTTAGCTGGCTAATTAAAAGTTTGCACAAAACATTTAACATAAATTCAGCTAAATTTATATAGTATATACATTCCGTATCTATGCAAGAGATAGAACATTTCGAACTGTCTCTCTGTCTGTCTGACTGTCTGCCTCCTGACTGTTTCGCAATCTGCAAACGCATAATTCAAGATCTGTAACGCGCAGTTCCGTTCCCGTTTCCAATGCCATGCCCCTTTCCCCTTTCCCTCTGCTGTTTTGCACAGTTTCCCTTTTAATTTTACATTATCTACCTCTACACACACACACACACACACATACTCATTCGCACACCTTGACATGTTTCTCGCTTATCGCAACAGCAGCCAAAAGTCGCGTATACGTCGCGTATGCCGAGAGAATTGCGAGCATTGCGAGCGGCGACGGAAATTAAAAATACGCGCTGCAATGTTGCAAGCACCCAAGCGACGTTATCAAAATCAGCGTGTGCGTGGGCGTGGCAGGGGCTGAGAACTAAAGCGGAGTGGAGTGGGGTGTCGCTGCCTGCGGGTGACGCGCCGTGCGGTAATTATGCAAAAGGAAGGCGCATAAATTTGCAATATTCTCAGCTGCTGCTGCTGCTGCTGCTGCTGCTGCTGCGGTGCTGCTGTTGCTCTCTTGTGTTTCAAAAGTGTTTCAAATGCCAACGACGTTTTAACTGCTCACAACTTTTTATGCGTGCAGCTCAAATGCCGCCAATTCCGTCTTTAGGACTCTCTCCTAATGGGGGTATGCTGAACGAAGTCAAATCGTTTGTGACAGAGTCGAAAGAGAAGAAATAACTGAAGATAGTATAACGAAGGTGGCACTATTAACACTCTCTGTAGTATAGTTCAGGAAGTGAGAGTATAGAGTATTTCATATTCGGTCAATTCTAACTAGAACTTTTTCATTCACTTCGAGTTGCATGCCAGGAGAGCGTAGTGCGTGCAAAGTGGGAACTTCTGGGCAGGAGTTCGGCTGGGACTTCGTCCTGCTCGTGGTCGTCGTTGTCAACGCACACGTTTTTTTAATTGCTGAAATTTTATCACACCTTCATGGCTGGCAGGACTCGTAAATTGTAATCCTTGTGCGCTCCTTGGCGGGCCAGGCTTCTGCTTGAGCAACGATGACGTCGCCGCCTTCCTTGCCCTCGTTTGCCCTTTCAGTGCTCGATGTTGTCATTAACGTCGCTGCCTCTTAAGCATTTAATAGCCTTGTCAAGACTTTAATGCCTTTTAGCTGCCGCCCCCTAATATGTGTAAGAGCGCGGGACGATAAAAAAGAGTGTAGAATACACACAGCGACTCTCTGTGTGTGTGTGTGTTGGTGAGTGGAGGGGAAATCAATAAAAGCAACGGCAAATTAAGCACCTTTACGCTGCTTCTCGAGCAGGCAAGCCGCAGCGGGAATTTAATAGGATTATGCAACATTGACGTTGCGAGCAAAGCCAAACAAACTTATGCAAAGCCTGTCACTGCACTTAACAGTAGCAGGGGTTGTATACCCCTACCCATAGCCATAGCCATACCCATACCCATTCCATAGCCTTGAACCCTTTCGGCATCATAACATGCGCCTAATTGTGCTGATTTTCGCTTGATGAAAACTTTTGACACAGACACACACAACAAACAAGCCGCCCATCATCAGCAGCAACAGCAGCATCAGCATCAGCATCAGCAGCAGCGGCAAGTGGCATTCCAAGTTTTGTTACGCCAAAAACAAACTTTAGCAATTTATGATAATTCAACGTCAGCTGGGACAGTTCAGTGTTCAGTATACACTTGAAGTACTCGCTATATATCGAGAGTGCAGGGGCATCAAGGCTGAGGACTAGACCCAAGCCCGAGATGCTGCTAATGTAAGCTGGCAGGCAGCAGAGAGGCAGGCAGGCTGGCTGGCAGGCAGTCAACCATCAACAACAACTGACAGCTGGCTAGCAGCGAAAAGCTCAGCGATAGACAGAAAGAGAGAGAGAGAGAGAGAGAGAGAGAGAGAGAGAGAGAGAGCGAGAGATTGATATGGAAAGACAGAGCGAGAGAGTCTTAAAATATGCTTGTAGCACACATTAAACTTATTACCCCCACAATATAACCCCTTAACTCTCCGCCTGCCTGCTCCTAGCCAAACAATCCCACACACTCTCTCTTTCTCCCTTTCTCTCTCTCTCTCTCTCTCTCTCTCTCTCGGTGATGGAACATCTTTACATGTTCAGATTTTGCTTTATAAACAAATGCATACAGCAAAAGGGTTGGTTGCACACAGCACACAAATATCAAAATGCTAGCTATCTATCTGCCCATATATATGTGTATATAATATATATCTGCCTATATGCATATGGTTCGGGCCATATGCACTGCAGTGGGTGGGTCGGCGAGTTATTGTCATGTGTGCGGGCCCCGCTCAAGTGCAGCAGCCGAAGTTTTGAGAAAGGTTCTCAAAATGCGCTCCGACAGCTTTGATTTATACGTAGTGGGGCTCAAGGGGTTTGCAGCCAGAGCTAAAAGTTCTCGGAAAAGAGCAGGTGAGCGTAGGCAGGCAGGCGGCTGAAAAGAAATACCATTGGATGGGAGCGAACAACCACAAGACTAACTAGCTTAAGAGAATACTTTTCTCACCCGGCCAATGGCATCTCAGGCAGCATCTCAATTGAGAGATATTTTCAAAAGTTTGATATATAAGAAATATATATATATACAATATATATATATATATAAATATATGTCTCTATAGATATAGAATCTACTTTATTACTCAAAAATGTTGTTCAGTAACATTTCATTGCTTTTGCAATTCCTTGAACTTTAATTGAAGGCAATTCATGTGTCGAGTTGCATTCATCTTTGCTTGATTGGAAAACCCTTTTGGCCACTTACGAGCCGACCCTCTTGCTGCCGTCTATTTCCATTTGGCAGTGCCAAAATCGTGTGCAACTCCTCCGCAGCCATTTGGTGGGATTGCAAATTGTTTTCCTGCGCTCAGGGCTGTCTGACTGTCGTTCGTTCTGTCCTCCGTCCTGTGTCTGTCTCTGATCTATGTTAAAGGCGCTGTGTGTTGTTCGGCTTAGCAATCGAGGATGTCAGCAGCCGCAGTGGATGCCTCATGTACATTTGATTACGTATACGCCGGCCTGGCAGACCCTTGCGCCAAAAGAGCGAGTGCCAGCGGGCAAAGCCATCAAGCCAGACACCCCTTAGACCAGAGCTCAACCCCTAAACACCAACTTCAGCTCCAAATCCAAGCCCAAACCCAGTTCGCATTCCAATCCCTATCTCTCCCTCCTCCGTTCAGCGCCTGTGATGATGCTATTGGAATTGGCAGGCTTTCGACTTGAGCTTGTGCAAATTATCGCTTCAAGCGACTATATCAATTAATATAGTTAAAGTGCCTTTCCGACTCGACTCGCCTCTACTCCGTCGGGCTGCCTGCAGTTCTGCCAAATTTAATCGTTTGAGTTACTTTTGAGGCGAGTCTCTTTGTTGACTCGCCCGTCTGTCTATCCGCCTGCCTGGCTAGCTGGCTGTCTGTCTGTCTGTCTATTTGCCTGTGCATCTCATCTTGGAATTCGGTTCAGTTTCTGCTTCTGTTTGGCCGCCCCTATGCAATATCTCGCAAATGCAGACACTGCAAATTGCTAGTTAATATTTTATAAAAGTAAACAGCAACAAATTGTGCAATGCTCCTTGGTTTCTGCCTGCCAATATATCGTATTATATGATTATATTTGCCCACCCGTCCATCAGCCATTACCTGGCTGTGTGCACAGCCAGCAAACACTGAGTTGCGTTTCGGGATCAATTTACAGCACTATTAGAGCCACTCGAAAGTTGCAATTCGCCACTTAAAGCTAACGCAATATAATATCGCATTGCACATAAATCGCATTCAATAAATAAAGCTAAATGTATTCATCTCTCTTTGTGGCACGCATTGGTGCATTAAGCTTTTAACAAGTCACTCGCAAAAACTGAGTGGCCCATTAAAATGATTAACAAGTAACAGGGTTGGCAGAGGGAATGCACAACTAGCTCATACCTCAACTCTGCTTATTTTTATGATATATATTAAATGATAAAATTATTCACAAGTATGAAAGTTGAAGGACAACTATTTAATACCTCTACTCTAACTACTTTTATGACATTCCTACTCCAAGTCAGGTTTTAAAATCTATTCTCTCTCTCTCTCTCTCCCTCTCTCTCTCTCTCTCTCTCTGTGCAGGGTATAGAGATCTGCATATTTGACATACCATGCCATTTATGTGTATCAATATGTATGCATATATTTATATGCAATTACGCTCGCTTTGTTATACTGAGTGGAGAGTGTGCAGTGCAGCGCAAACAATCAAAGTAGTTGGCCATAACAAAAAATGTGGCTTCCGGATTAATGGAAATTGACAGTGATAACTGCTTCGCATGCACTCGTCACATGTTTATCGAGTTATCTTAACTCCAAATTAATTACAGAATGGCATACATTAGGCCAGATCTAATGTAATTCTAAGCGCTGTCATTTCGCTCAGTGTATTCCCTGCGGTGCTTAGACCGCAATCTCAGCTGTTTACCCCTGGGTAAGCCCGAGGGCTGTCCCATTTGCATTAGACATTTTCGTGTTTTTTCTGCTGATTCTGGAGCCAACCCTTTGAGCAATTTCGTGTGCTCTCTTTGGCTCGGCTGGTCGTTCACTCAATTAATGTCATGTAAGCAACCCACTTAGTCGGTTTCCACTGTAACTCGTGCAACATCAAAACTGACACACACACACATAGACATATCAAAAGGCAAGCAAATTCAATTAACAAACTTTGCACGTCACTCAAAATTAACTCTGGAGCGTTGAGGCATCACAGCACCCGTCCACTTACAACCCCCACCCCAGTCCCAATCCCAGCCAACACCCCCAGCGCTGTTGACAAATACCCAAGGAAAAAACTGAATATACATATATATACATACAGTTATATATAGAGTATATGGATATGATGACAAAAAGTGAGCGACTATTTTATATCACTTTCAATTGTCCAGCGGTTGCCGCCCAAGCGCTGTTAGCGGCCACGCCCACCCACTGGGGCGGCCCAGCCCAGCGCATTATAATATAATGCGTTTTTATAGTGGCAGAAAATAAAGAGAGAAGAAGAAGCAGCAGCAGCAGCGCAGCAGCTATGATGATATAATAAAAAGACGAAAAATTGTATTTGTCATATTGTTAAGCTGATGGCTGTCAGTTTTGGGTGCGCGCTGGCTGATGCTGATTTCTGATTTCTGACGTTGACGTTGCCTGTGTGTATGTGTGTGTGTATGCTGTGGGTGTCGCTTACACTGCGTCAGTGTGTGTGTGTTGAGACCACTTTTTAAATACGCTGTGTAACGGCTGCCATCGAAATCTGTTGAATGTGACAGACACAGGCACACATAGAGCACCCACACATATGCGCGAAGAGAGACAGAGCGATTCGAAACTAAAAGCAAATTCAAATAAATTTAAAATCCCCTTGTGCATTTTTAGCGACAGTCGAACTCAGCCTCAGACTGTGAGTGAGTGGATGACTCCCTCTCTCTCTTTCGCTCTCTCTCTCTCTCTCTCTCTCTGTGTGTTTGGCTACGTGTCGTTTAGCATAAAGGCAAAATGCGATAGGCAAAGTGAGCGGTTGGGCCGCTGGCCGAGGGCTGCGCGCCCTTAAGGGCTGCATTTATGACACTCCATTTGTCAAGTGAATGAACGGCGCCCCGACTGAAATGAAAGTGTGCAGAAACTGAAGCCTGGAATACGGAATTTGGCTTTGGAATTGGGATTGGGATTGCGATTGGGTCTGCTCTTCGGGTTTCTCACTGACAGACAGACAGACAGACGGAGAGATAGACGGGGCTGACTGTTTGACTGAGTGCGCAATTCAATTGCGTTGAGATTTTTTCAGCTCAGCCCGATTTCTTTTTGTTTTTGCCCAGGCAAAACAGCTGGGCGAGAGCGGGAGATTGACAAACCACGCCGGAAAGTGTTTTGTTAAATTTTCTGTTTGGCAATGCTGACATTGACGTTTATTAAGCGTTTTTGACACTTCTGCCGCAACGTTAGCCGAACCACCCCCACCCGCACCCAGCCAAGACACCACTCAACCACTCAATGTCAGCTGCAGCAGTGCAGAGACGCAGCGTCAACGTCTGCCTTTTAAAAGTGTTTGGCATTAATGTTTTTGTGCAAAATTATTTTAATGAGCTCAGCGAGGTTGCCTGGCGCTGGCGTTGGCTTGGATCATTAGATTTTCGCCTCATATATGACATGTATATGTGAATTATATTTGATATATATATTATATACATAGATTGCTCAGATTTTGGTCGCTTTGCAGCTGTGACAATTTGATAAACTGTCAAAGTGAAGCCTAAACGAGTCAGCTAAGACACAAAGGCAATAGCATTTGGGTGTAAGAAAATGCATGCCAAGGGCATTAAGACATTCACGAAATGTGCGTGTTTTGTGGATGCTTGTGCAGGCGACAAACTGAATGCATGAACCAAGAGAGGATTAAAGCTATAGACATTTAAGCAAGTTATATGCATATTTAATATATATGTATATTTTATATTGTTTATGTATATCCTAATACAGTATTTCAGTCAGTTTTTTAGTAGCTAGATTAGGTTGAACTCCATTAAGAGCTAAAAGCAATCTTCCATATAACAAGACGTTTTGGTATCAATATTTATTATTTGTGTAAAGGTGCTAAATTTGCATGGCTTCAGTACTTGAATATATTTAAATATATATATTATTAATATTTATATATATTTATGTACTTTTAAGATATATGTATTTCCATTCAATTGTCATTTCCCCAGAGTGTGATTCTGAAGCAGCTCCTCATAATAATTTATCCAATTTCCTATATACATTCAGCTATTATTTGCTTTTAGACTTTTAAAATCATTTTCTTATGCGTGCATAATAAATCTCAATACTGAAATATTTGTCGCCTGTTGCCTGCACACACACACGTACACACTCCCACCATTTCGAACATGCTCACGTCCTTTTTATAGCATACTTTTGCGAGCAGAAACGCAAAAAAATTTTATTTCAAAGCAAGACACAAATCCTTTGCCTAATTACTTGTCTGGCTTTGGGCTTTTGGGGCGAACAAGAGAAACTCGTTTCATTTTCGTTTCTATTTCGCTCTCTTTCTTTTTTTTGCTTTGCCAATTTCCGCATCCCGTGGCATTTCCTTGTCGCCGCCCCGTCCGGCATCCCCTTTCTATTATTAAGGCTATAAATCCATGATCGCTTTGATATGAGCTGGCCCTTTTTATTTCATTTTTATAAATGCCCAAACGTGCAACGTCCCCTCTCGCCCTCGCTCTTAGCCGAGCTTCGCTCGGTGCGCTCCAATTTCAAGGCAAATTTACGCAGACTGCTGCCCCGTAAAATAAAAAGAAGCACAAAAAATACTTTACGTAGGCAGATAAAAAATGTAAATATCATTGTTTGCGTCATAGCAGAGAGGCGGGTGCGGTGGTGGGGCTGTGGGGCTGTGTGGCTGGCTGGGGGTGGCAAAGATGTTTTTGAACTTGGTGCAAAAAAGGTTAACAGCGACATTTGGCATTGTTTCGCCTTGACACACACGCACAGGCACACTCACTGCCCGGAGTGCTGGCTGTGCGTTCGTTCGTTCGTTCTCGCTCGCAGCACGTTTGCATTTCTTTCCCTGATTTTGGACTGTTTTCGGCAAAAGGCCGACCCCAAGCCCCCGCCCAAAGTATGCCCCAGGGAATGAACACCTTATCGCAACTTATTGCATCCGCCGGCAACAATTTGGAGACGGCCTTGTTGTTCTCTTCTTTCTACACAGGACCCCCCCCCCTCGCCAGACAAATACAAGTATATATATATATATATATATATATAGACGACATATATTTTTTGTTGGACAATTCCGTTTTACACACACATACTTTCGCTTTTCTGTTGTTGTTGTTGTTGTTGTTGCTCCCTGCGGCGTCTGCGTAAAACGTTTTAATTACATTTGTATGTTAAAACTCCAATTGACGCCCGCCTGCTCGCCTGTCCGCCCGCCCGAGCTGTCGCCCCAAACGCTTTTGAACTTTAACAGGGTTGTGTGTGATTGTGATTGTGAACGGGTAGATGGGTGGGTGGCTCCGAGTGTCTCAGTGCCTCAGTGCCTCAGTGTTTGTGTGGGCGGCGATTTAGGATATAACTAGATTGCTATATAAGACGTTTTTGATGTAGGTAAAAGGCAATTTGCGCTTGTCGACTGCCTGTGTGGGGCGGTTTGTTTGGCTCGTCCTCAATTTAATTTAACTAAACTGTCAAATCAAAAGCTCGAGAGCAAGCAAAATTAACCAAGCGCTTAAAGTCAGCTCAAATCCTTGAAGGTCCTTCGCGCTCGCTACTCAAAAGCTGTCAGCTAAAGCGGCTAACACTTGTGTGTGTCAATTTTATTTGATGAAAATACAAACACAAACAGACAGCGTAAGATTGCAAGAGAGAGAAAGAGAGAGAGAGAGAGAGAGAGAGAGAGAGAGGGGAGCGAGCTGCTGAATGAGTGGCTTGTTGCTATTTGTAGAGCGCCTGATTACTGCCAGGACAGCCCTGGCAGGCAGTCGCCCTTTTAGTGCCAAGTGTTATCGGTAAACAAATAAAAAAGAGGAAGAAAGCAGCAGCTGCAGACACACACAGAGACTCGCACATACACACATGCCATATTTGTTAACTCTCTGTTTGCTCTAAGGATAATTTTCCAGCCATACACACACACACACATGTAGTCCCATTCCATTTAGTCTATTGTTCGCATCAATTCCCCAATCTTAATTCACTCAAATTCGATTATTTCTCGTGCACTTTGGGCTCTGGTGGGTCCCTCCTGCCCACGCCCAATCGCTTTTTATTTCCACTCCGGGTCTCTCATTGAGGTTAAAATAAACTTTCGAAAAGGCTAAGAAGTCATTTATTTTTACGTTTAAACTGCACAAGCAACAAATGAAAAAGAGAACAGCACACACACACCCACACACACACACACACACACATATATGGATGAAAGTTGCAACAATCAGCAACAGCAACAACAATGAAAACAACGAAAAATGGCTGCGTTTGAAAGGTTTTTGAAGGCAATTGCGGAACGATTTCGAAATGCTCTACAATCGAGCGAGCGGGGATACCTTAGTCCTTAGAGCAGGATTATTAATAGTAAATGCTTAATCTGTGGCTGGGAAGTTAAAAGTCTATTGGTATCCCTACCAGTCCCAAATCCAGTTAAGTTGACTGAAAAGTCCTCACTGCTAAGCAGACTTTTTATTATCAATTTGTTTTTTGATCTGTGAGAGATAAACATAATTGTATTCTTTGCCGACAGAGCCCCATCTGATGCGGCCATCTGCATAATTCGCACTCTTGAGAGTTGCCCAGCTGAGTGAGTGAGTGAGTGAGTGGCAACCCCTATCGACAGCAGGCAACCCCACTCGCATCCTCGCATCCTCGCACCCTCGCACTCTCGCACGTATCCAAAACAATTGCTTTACCTGCCAAACAACTCATTGCTAGATTAACTCAATTGCCTTAAATTGTAGCGCACATGGCGCGCGCGCACCCCCAAAGCAAAAACAAAAAACAAAAAATAACAAGCGAAAACAAACCCCAATGCGAGGGGAGTTGCAGGCCCGTCCAGCACAGCCCGGAACGAAACGAATCGAAACGTAACGTAACGCGGCACTCAAGTGTTTTGGGTTTTGTATCTTTTTAAATTTTACTTTTGTGCAATCGGATGTCCAATGTGGCCCAGTTGAAAAGTCCAATGAGTTTGGCTGTTTGGTCGAGTTGTTCGGTTGGTTTGGCTGCTTTGCGCTTTGCCTGTTATTTCCAGCTGAGTCACGCCGCTGAAATGGCGCCCATTCACACACACTGCCCACACCTGCTGCACACGTGCCTGTGGAGAGCAATAAAATAAAAATTGAAAACACAAAGGATTTATAGCTTCAATAGGTTTTCAAGGAGCTACCAAGCTCAGCACAATTGCTCACCCACTGCACCTTTTCGCATAGGTGTAGAGACGCGGGCAGGAGAGGGGTCAGGGCTGCGGCTACACTGAAAACAATAATATTCGTAGTCCATCGAAGCAGAGATATATATTGTATATAGCCAGACATTTCATTGTTTATGTGTGTGGGTGCGCCACAGATTTTACTTTGCTGATTATTTCTTCGGCTTTGCCCTTATTGCGGCTGTTTCACTCACACACTCACTCTCTCTCTCTCTCTCTCTCTCTCCCCCCTTACCTCTCTTTTTCTCTCAATATCTGTCTCTTTCGCTGTATATGTTTTTTACACTGATTGGTGTATTTTCCGTTTGGTTTTGACGCGCCTAGAGCCATGTGGCTTTGGCTTTGGCATTCAAGGTTCGGGATTTCGATTGGGTCGCCCTGCAAGCTGCGGCTTTTTACCTTTAGCACATGCAAAACAAAAGGGCTTGCAAATTGAGTTTTGTGGGCGGTCCTGTGGCTTAGCCTGTGCCACATCAGTCCCCCAACCCGCCCGCACCGCCCATCAAAAAAGGTGTAAATAAATGCGCTGGGAATTCGTCAGTCAGCCAACTTTTGGCTTTAATGAGACGGAAACAAACTTTTTCTCAAAATAAAAGTAACAACAAAAAAGTAAAGAGCAAAAGAAAAACAAATGACAAAGCTGCTTTGACTTTGACAGGATTTTTTAAAAATCTCTCTCCCTCCCTCTCTCTCTTTCTCTCTCTCTCTCTCTCTTTCTGATTGTTGCTGTCTCTATTACTCATTTTACCAGCTGGCTTCTGCTTTTCGGCGTTTTTTTTTCTTTCTGTTCTATTTTGGTAGCCCAAGTGCTAGAGCAATATAAAGTTGTGGCCGTTGTTGGCAAAATAAAAATAAAATTACTTTAAATTTGTCACAATAAGCTACCGCAACGCTTTCTAGCTCGTGCATACCCTGCAGCGGGCATATTCATTTCGCCACACAATACAGCAGCCTTGGAGTGGGAAGACTTTCTTCGTTAATTGGTTGAGCAGTGTCCACCACCTGGGTCTATTGTGACTCGGACTATCTGTGAGCATGCAACAAAGGGCGACGTGGAGGTAGGGCTGGTCTTAACTGAGAGTGCTGTGAGGCGGTGCACAACTGGACTATATCTGATGACATTTTATAGAGCTACCTGCAACCTAGTTCATAAGATTCATTTACCATAAATTTATGTTTAGATATTCAAATATAACTTATGCCAATAAATTCCATTTTATTAAGAGAGTATTCGATCAGCGACTAGAGCAACTTGACTCTTCTTTGCGTTTTATTAAAATTGTTTCAAATTGAGGTCGTTCGGCTGTGGTCGCAGCGAGATGGCAGCGGGAGCCACGCGCTGGGCACCTAGCCTCTTCTAATAGCACAACAAAAAGCACACTAATGGACCATATTGTGCTTGTTTTTTCCGTTTTTTTGCTTTCTTATTTTGATTCTGCGGCGCTCAGCGTCATTTTTATTGCGAATTTAGGCATCATTAGTTACGGTTTTTTAATAAAAATACAAACAGCAAGTACCAAATATTAGATATACCCAGCATATTTTCCTCTGCTGGCGGCTGGCGGATGGCTGCTGGCTGTTGGCCGGTCGAAAAGTTTGATTTGTGAACATGAAGCAATATAAGTGCGCCTTTGGGTGCCATTGTGCTGGCGCGCTTTGTGGTCAAGCTTTGTTGGGTCAGCCCCGAACCTGGGTCGGCCTTAAGTGCCCCGAGCAGAAAACTTTGCTAAGTTATACAATTTGCTCGGCAAACGGACAAATGTATTAGCAAAGAAGTTGTAGAAATGATTTCGGGCCTTACAAATCGCCTTCGATGTCCACAAATAAATATGAAAAGAGGCAGAAATGTGGACTTGATTGAATCTCGGGCTCAACTCGAACGGCGAGTGCTTTGAAGCGCAACCAGCCTGATGAAAAGATTAGCGAGAACTGAATGGAAAATGAAATATTATGCATTTCAATAATGAAAATGAGTGAATTGTTGACTGAGTAAAGGTTAAGCCACTCACTTTCTGAGAAGAGATGAAGCAGAAATTTCATGGAAACATTTCAGCTGAAGCTGGATGAGAGAACGAGATCTCCTTGAAGTCTAAGAAAAAGTATTTTAAAATACTTTTGATATTAATTAAGTCAGAGTCTCTATTGTCAATCGCCTGCATTCGCAGCCGAACGTCTTCTTATAATTAGAGCTAATCGGCTTCGCCTATAAACCTTATTCGTAACATATATATTTATTCTTCTTCTTCTTCTTCTTCTTCTTCTTCTCCGTCTTTCTTAAAGATGATTTATGTGGCCTTTTTATTTGCTTACTGCAGCTTATCATATTCCCAGAGAAATGCGTCATTTCTGCTGAGCTGCGGCACAAATAATCTGCGCTGCGCTGCGCTTTGAGCCACTTCTGCTAATGACCTCTAGCGCGTTTGGCCTTAATCAAGTCTGTGGAAGGTGCCAGTCGTACGCCATTAAATGCACATAGCTGAGGAGCTTTGGAGAAGAAAAAACGCCGCACCCTTCGATGTGGAAAAACTCTAAACAAACTTAATGCCAAGCAAACTGCACTTGTCTCGAGTCGCAGTTTATGAGCCAGCGTCCGGGTGCCGACCACTGTGCAGTGGTTGCGGTTAGCAAGGGGGGAGTCGGGGTAGCGGGTCTGTCACATTTTTTAAATGCGCGTAGAGCCACAGAAGCCACGGCCACTTTAACACCTACCTAAAACTCTGACTGCCGACTGCTGCCTGCCGACTGCTGTTGGCTGTTGGCTGCTGCCGACTGTCGAGCGACAATCATTTTTCATGCTAAGCTCCAACGTCAACCGTTTGGTTTATGGCCTTAATCCTTTTCTACATAAATGAAATGACGGCAAAGTCCAGCCTCAGCCTCACAGTCTCAGACCCCGTCCAGAGCAAATGCCGCGCATTTCATCATTAGTCAGCGGCCATTAATGCCCAAGCAGGCAGGCAGGCAGGCGGCAGTTGGGCAGGCAGCCAGCCAGCTACTGGGGATTGGGGATTTAGAATTGAAACTGGGAGTGGAACGACTCACATCTACGCATATCGACGCGTGCAGCAGCCTACGCATCATA
The DNA here is from genome assembly GCA_961210405.1 of Drosophila mercatorum. Classification (NCBI taxonomy): domain Eukaryota; kingdom Metazoa; phylum Arthropoda; class Insecta; order Diptera; family Drosophilidae; genus Drosophila; species Drosophila mercatorum. The sequence goes on along the minus strand of CAUIUS010000004.1, from coordinate 21,702,875 downwards.
TAAATACTCAACTATATATAAATATATATAAGTACTTGATGTACTCGCTGTCACATGCACATATATATTTATATATACTAATCAAGAGGCTGACTAAGTACCCAGGAAATGCCAAGGTTGTTGCACTCCAACTCCAACGTCCAGTGGCTTTTAATTAACACACAGTCGAGACGGCAGGGGCTCCATTCCAGGCCATCATCATCTGCCGCTGCCGCTGCCGCTGCGGCTGTGTCAGTGGCTGCCTAAGCCTCGGCCTCATCATCATCGGCATTAACAGAATATTTTCATATTTAGTTCTCTTTCTTTCGCCGCCTACCGCCTGCCGTTAGCCGCAGCTATTTTCAAATCAATTCCATGCAGTTTTTAATATATGAACACACACACTCAGAGCCACTCTCATAGACGCATGGCCCACGACTAGATGGCTTCCCTTTCCAATCTCTCGAAATGATGTCATGCTGCTTCTCGGCACTCGCAGTGAAATCCGCTCGGGGCATAAATGCGCACAGCGGGCGGCTGTTTAGCGCTTAATTAATGATGAATATAAAAATTGCCGCATATACGAGTTGCTTTGCACATACACACACATGTATGTGTATATGTATGAGTGTGCGTACATCTAGATACATTTAATGGAAATTTCTAATGGAACGTTGCGACACGCACTCTCAGTCACATTTCTAGATTGTGCAACGCTGCGACGGGGGTGAGCAACAGTTGCCAGCAGCGGCAGCGGCTACAGCATCGGCATCGGCCTGCAACATTCTCAAATTTTCTCTCAGTGTCATTGAAGTTGCGATTTTTGTATTTGCGCTCAGGCCTTTCAAAATCTATACATAAATATGCTTTCACGCAGCTCCCAAAGATATCAGATACTTTTTTGCTAGTTTATTGTTGTTGTTGTTGTCGTTGACGTTGGTGAACCGTTAATGCCAGCAACTCGTATCAGATGCAGATGTGGCTGTTGCCACAAAGCTGCTCTGCACTCGATTGTGCGTCGGGTACAACGATAAACTGATATGTTTTGCAGTTGCGAGCGAGCGAGAGAGAGGGGCTAGATGAGCTATCAGTACTGGAACTATAGAATTGATAGCTTTTACAGTTTTACCCTAGGACATGATGCTAAGCTAGAAATATTTTATTTCTGTTTAGCTTTGGCTTTGATTGAGTTTTGAAATTTTAGATGCACATAAATTTCTAATTTTTGGATAAATTTTTGTTAATTAGAGTAGTTATATATTACCTGATTGACCTTCTGCATAAAATATAAATCTTGGACACATAAGTTTCTGAACTTCTAAACTGGAAGACTACCATTAGAAACATTCTATTAGACATCTTAGATTCTATATCAACTGTTGCGAATGCAGTCAACTGTCTACTATATATATTACAAAGATATTCCTTCAAATTATCTCTCTAAAACTAAATAGAAATGTTTATTTTCTTGTGTTAACTTAAGTCAATTCCTATCATTGCTGTTTTGAAGTTCTATTTAAAAAAAATAGAAAAAAAATAAAATAAAATAAATCACCTATATGGATTCTACATAAAAACTATCGCATATTATAAGCAATTAATATAATAATAAAAATAAAACATTTGCCAAAAAGTCGAATTATATTATCATCACGTTATATTATCATCCTTCTATCATATTTCGCTCATGTCGCACTCATATTCACTCCAGAGCAAGAGTATTTTTTTAGCTTTCCATATATTACTTCTATATATTCTTGTCTTATAATCAAAATGTGATTAGCATGAAAGCCTACAAAAAAAAAAAAACAAACAAACAAACAGCAACAATGACAACACTGAGGCCGGCAACAGCCTGGGAAGAAATGCGCAACAAGCAACAACAACAACAATTACAAAAAAAAGCAAAATAAAACACAGCTAACATACAAACACACTTAACGTGTAAACATGGCTAAAAGAGCGTTGACCATATTCGGGGCGCTGCTGTTGATGTTGTTGCAGTTTGTTTTGTTGTCGCACGCAGCACCAGAGACGACAACAGGTACAAACAACGACAACGACAACAGCAAGAGCAAGAGCAACAGCAACGGTACACGTTAATATGACTAGCGTAATTCTGAGAGTGGAACTTGAGACTGAAGACCAGGCCAACTCTGGCGAAGATGCTGCACAATGGATTGAAACCGGTTAGGGTTCGGGCTGGTTCGCCTGCTGCTCGCTGCTGGCTGCTTGCTGCTTGCTGCTTGTGGGCCCATCATACGACATTATCAATATAATCAACAGGTAGTGCCCCCTCTGCCTGCACCTCTGCGGTCGGGCGATCTGCTTCAGCTGCTTCTAAGCCTTTTCAACGCTCATAAATTGTTCGAGTGGCGCAAAAAATATTTTGCAAACGCAATGCGAGGCATGCGGGAAAGCCAGCTCACATGAAAGGAAAGTATTGGCTGAGAGAGAGAGATAGAGAGAGAGAGAGAGAGAGAGAGAGGAATGGAGGGAGGCGGCTTTGGATGGGTACCAGGAAAATCTTTCGCATACGGCAAACGGTACTTTTTGCAATTATCATCGTTGTCTTTGGGGTTCGGGAAGATGCTGCTGCAGCGCCAAAGCAAATATGCGCACTTGGCATTGTATGCGAAGACTCAAGACGGCTCGAGACTTGGCAAGACAACGCACTAATAGCCCCAGCGAGTGCGCCTCTGTCCCTCGTTCACTCCGCTGCCCCCATATGGAGTATGTCCTCCTTTTCGGCTTGCATGTGGCAGCAATACACGCACACACACACACACACACACACACACATAGCTGCGGCGATTGTGGCGGCTGTTTTGCGGTCTGGGGCTGAGGTTTTGCGTTATGGCCATGGCCATGTGTAATAGATTATCAAAATGCCAGGCCCATAGACACGATGCCAACGGTTTATGTCACATGAATGTAATGAAATTAAATTTCTCTCACACACACATAGAGTGAGGGAGAGGGATAGGGAGAGAGAGAGAGAGAGAGGGGAGGACTAGAAGCCTTAGACATCAGACAAGTTATTAAACTTTGGCTTGTCTTCGTCCTCGGCTCAACTCGACTCGACTAACTGCGATAATTTTAAAAGTCAACTTTGTAGCAACCAAAACCATCTACGCAAGATTGTGCAGCAAGTGTGCATATTTACTTCCTGTAATTGAGCATTTATAGCTTTTATGGCCTAACGGATTTAGCCAGCCAGCCAGCCGGCAAGGCAGTCAAGCAGGCCATCAGACAGGCAGTCAGGCAGAGAGGCAGGCAGGGTTCCTTCTCTAACTCGACTGGGTAATTGCTGCATTCTAACTAGTCTTCGGCTTAAGCCATGACTATGCGAAGACGCTTAAATCAATTTGATTATAAAGTTTATGCATAAATTGTAAATTGATTTAGCAGTTAATTGATCAGCACTGACGACATTGCCAATTGATTTGCCCGGCCCGGCCCGGCCCGGCTGCTCTGCCCTGGCAAGTATATTGCTACGATAAATTGATAAGCAATGGCGAAGTTGGACAGTTGCCCAGGCAACACATGCATAGTTAATGCCCTCGGCATTAGATGTGTCAATTCCAAAAGGAGTTTCCAATTACTGCTAACTGTGGCTCCTGCAACTACAGCTGCAACTGAACTAGCCAAAGGCGCCTTTCCTGACGTATCGATTGGCGATGCTTAAAAATTCACACAGAGAACGGAGCTTAAGTAAACGGTATTAAATATGTTTTATTTTACAGCCGAGCGAGCTAGTTTATAAAATCAATTTGCCTTATTGCCTAGTGCGTAGTGGCAACTGTTTATGGCCTTGGCAGCTTCCTAAGCCGATTCCCATTATGTTTTCTGAGGCATATTAAGCAATCTCTTCTGTTCTGTTCGACCGCGCGTCATGTGTTTTGTCAGCAGAGCAAATAACAAAGTACAACATGAATGGCTTCAATGTTCGACGCTTTAACGCATTCATAGATATAATATGATCTTAAACTAAGCCCTCGACTTCGTAGCACACCCACACACACACACACACACACGCACAATTGAGGCAATTTGCTGTCTGTGTATTTTCGGTGTTCTCATTCTATTGCCGAACAATTCATGTAATAAAAGACCTCGGGGTCTTAGGCAAAAGCTCGCAACAACAAATATGCGCAGCATAAAATTTAATAACAAAATGTTTACGCGTCTACTAAAAGGCGAAGAAGAAGACAAGAAATTTAACTATTATTTATTCGCCTGGCACTCGATGCGCAGTCATTGAAATTTGTGGGAGGCAACTGGAGCGGGAATGGGAATTGGAGCGGGAACGGGCACGGGCACGGGCGCGGGAGCAGGAACGGGAACGGGAACGGGAACTCATCTATATAATTTGCCGGCATGTATTTATGATTTATTAAGTGTGTGTGTAGGCGTCAATGTGTGTGTGTGTGTGCGTGTGTGTGTGCGTGACTACAACAAAAACAACAACTACAAATAGTGCTTAGGGAACAATAGAAAAATGGATGGCCATTGAGAGCAAGCTCAATGCCCAGCACGCGAATCGTTTCGTCGCTTAATAGACAGTTACAGATACACTCTAAGTGTGTGTGTGTGTCTGTGTGTTAGTGAATTAAACACGCACACGCACCCAGCACCAGAAGCAGCAGCAACAACAGCAAATTGGATAATGTCTATAAAAACTAATTGAATTCTAAGCGCTCAGCACGCTATTCGCATTCTTCAGCCAACAGCTGTGAGAAAGTAACAAAGAAAGTAAGAGAAAAAAGCGGTAGAAAACAACGAAATGTTGAAAAAAATATATATAGAATCTCCCCGCCCGCAATAGCGATAATAAAAAACTCGTCTCAAGTGATGACATGCAAGCTGTTGTGTGTAGTGAAGTGTAGTGAAGTCTAGTGTAGTGTGTGTGGGCAGCAGTTGTTGTGTAATCTACAAAAAAAGAAAAAACCAATTTCACACAGAAATGTACGCTGAGCACCAAATACAGAATACGCTGAGAAACAAAAAGCTCATTACTCATATGCCAATCAAGGGTCCCAAAATACCATCTTCCGAGTCCCGAGTCCCGTCTCCCGACTGAGTCCAAGCCCAAACTCAAGTCGATTGTAAGCCGCAACGCTCGCTAGCTGACCCCAGCGATGTTGTCGATGCTTTTGGCTTTGGCATAATTAATCATTCACTTATAATTAACAGCGCAGCGCGTCTAAATAGAACAACTTGCTAATGTTAACGTTAATGTTCATCTGCTGCCCGACAGACAGCGGACACATCACAGACCCCGGCGAAAACCGTAACAACGTTGCGTATGCCCAAACTCGCACACGTCATGCCGCGGCCCATGCAAAACTTCAAATTGTTTACCACCAAATGGTTGCTCTTCACTTTACTTCCTAATTTTATACATTTTTTGTTTTTTTTTTTTTTTTTTGGTCTGCTCCCAGCAGGAGCATATTAGCTTGGGCGTCGGACCTAATGGCTTTTCAAAAGGGCAAAAGCTGAGAACTTTTCAGTGCTGACTCTAAGCAAAACTCAAGCTCATGAAGATCATTATGAATTGATTCAATGAACGGATTTGAACCCGGAACTGCCCGAGCAAAATTTGTTCTTGTTGCCAAGAACGAAGTACTTCAATTGAAGTACTTTTTAAAAATATACTTAAAAATATTATAAATTTCTTTTTCTTTTTTTTTTAATAGAAGTGCTCTTTAAACATATGCAATGCATGTTCTAGATTCAATTAAAGATTAACAAGGATATACATTAGACTTACTGAAAAACTAAATATATTAAAATAAATTTCAATAAATACAAAGTTAAAGAAAACTCTTCACTAAAACTTCGAAATAAATGTTACCAAATTATTATCTACATTTTATTTTTCTACCCAAGTCTAGTCTTACTGCCAATGCAGAAAACTTAATTAATAGAAGAGTATTTGCTTGTCGTTGTGGTATTCGACGATGTTTGCTTAGCCGTTGTTTGAGCTTGTGCAGCATAACCACTTGAAAGTTGGATGGACAGCTGGTCATATGGATATTGAATAGATACGCAGCCCAGCCCAGACCAGCCCAGTCCGACGCAATCCGAACCGGGGCCAGTCAAGCAGTCAGCCATTCAGTTGAGGTTGAGTGATGTACTACGATGGAACGCAACGCCACGCAGACATCGACTCGACATCGACATCGATGGTCATTAGCAAAAGATGACGACGATGGAGCCGGAGATGAAGCTGGAGATGGCGATGGCGATGGCGATGGCGATGGCCATGGCGCTCGCGCTCGAGCTGGCACTGGCACTGGCAATCGGTGATGTTGCGCACTCGTAATTCTGCTATAATGGATCTGTTATCTCTCTGTGCTTAATGGGTTAGGTTAGAGCCAAAGGGGCGAAAGCTTTTCTGAGCAGGAGGCGAAGAAGTGGGGAGGGGGATGGGGATGGGAGGCGAGCGCGTACGGCATTCGCTGCGAGGCAGAGATGACTGACAGCTCTTGTTGGTTTGGCTCGCCTGGTTGGCTCTGGCGGAGCATACTTAAAATTTGAAATTAAATAATTAGTTGTTGGCTAAGTTTTTTCCCCGCCAGTTGCCTGAATGGCTGAATGGCTGCCTGGCTGGCTGCCTGGTTGGTTGGTCCGTGCAGTGTAATGACCTTTTAAGTACTTTTAAGATACTAATCGCCTGGTTCTCTAGCTAATGGCTTGTTGTGGCTTGTTTTGGGGCTTGTACTGCTCGTCGCTGAAACGAGAGTGCAACAAAGTCGCCACTTGGATGGCACTAATTAACGTCGCAGCGTTGCTTTAGGGCTGCCGAGCGTTAAAACCCATTTTCGTAAAGTTTCTCTGATGCGTATTAATTAAAATTTTGATAAGCGCCAGCCTCCGCCAGTCCGCCCGCCAGCTGCCCGCTCCAATAAAACTTGAAAATAAATTACACGAAATTTGTATTTGGTTTTTTATGTGGTTGTTGTCGTGCCTCGCTCTCAGCCTCCTCTTCTAGGTGTGGCGCTATTGTCGGCCGCGGCGGCATGGCTTATCGCAAAGTATCTACAAATAATGGACGACTAATAGGCATCTGCCCCCAACACCCTGCCTTGTAGACTCTTCACCTCTCCTCCATTTGCCCAACGGCTCTGAGCTCTCAAGCATTTTGTCAAGCTTTAAAACGAGCTCCATTTAGCAGCTGCTTGCTCTGAGCTGTGGGCGAAAGTGAGGCTTGTGGAATGTCGAGACTTAAAGTATTCGATTACCTAACCTAACGAGAAGTGGGTGTGGCCTGAGAGTCAATTGATGGATGTACGTGTTTAGTGATTGAATTACATTTTTAATTTTACATCAACAACATGTGAAATAGTAAAAATATTTAAATATTTTTGAGCTGCATTTCAAGAATTTTCCACAAGACTTGTTATCCGCATTCTCACAGCCTGCAGCAGCACGAACTCTCGAAATATTCAAGCCATGTCTTGACATCCGAAAATGATGAAATACCAACAATTGTTCTCGATGCATAATTACCACACATTGCTAACTGGAAACTATGCCAATGCCCAAGCCCCAGTCCAAGCCCAGGCCCAGGCCCAGGCCAACTTTTTCGGTCGGAAACAGAGATATTTCGCACGACTCGGCCCCATCGCTTGCCCTTGGTCTGACAGCGCGAGTCGGCTTAAATTTGAAAATATTTTGGCCTTTTGCTGGTTAAAGGTAACTCAACAATTGCTGCGAGCTCGGGTTGAATACAGATTCGTACATATATATATTGTGTGTGGTTAAAATGGGAAATGGCAAATTGAAATGAATATGTGAAATACCAGAAATGTGCCAATTGAAATTATTCTTATACCCAGCAGCCGACAACTGAGCAAAAAAGAGTATTATCAAACTTTGAGTATGTGTGAAACATGAAACATATATAAAAAATATATATTTACTTATATTACATCTGATGCCCCATGAAAACTGGAGTCACATTCATTCGAAGCCAAAGTAAATCAATTTTAATATACATATTTTTTATAGAGTATCCCATAGTTGGGCACTGCGTTCAACTAAAAATTTCTGAATTTTGTTTATGTCCTTTTGGCAGTCCATATTTAAATTGCTTTTGCCAACATTTTCCAATTAACGCGAATGCGAAGTCTGCAATGCGTTTAACTGTTGTGCAATAAATATTGAATATTAATTTCATAATTCAAGAATTGAATGCAATTACGCATTGGCCATTAGATAATTGTAATACACAAACAGACGCACACAGACACCCACTCAGACCCACACACACACACACACACACAAACACACACACATCAATACACTCAAATGAGCATAATCAGTCAGATAGAGAAGTTAACCCCGAGCTTGAGCAAACAATTGATATGGCTTTAATGCCTGGCTTTTACTTACACTTCAACACTTAATTATTATATTAATAGGCATATCTATTTTGGCTCTAATTAACCTTTGACATATTGTGTGGGCTTCGAGCGTAGCATTTTGACAAATCAGCAAACACTCACACAAAGGCAACAAAGGTGATAGTTGAATAGGGGCTGGCAGAGCAGGTAGCAGTGGTCGGGGAAGGTTATCCAAAAAGAGACCGTCAGACAGTCACGACTCGTCATGCTTATTGTTCGAGTGTGAATGTGTGTGAGTGTGTACAATTTGAAGCGACTCGCAATTACCAACGACACGTCAAGATGTGAAATTAACACCGTCACACAAAACCCAGCAACTGACAGACAGACAGACAGACAGACGCAATGAGTGGGCGGCCGTGGGGCAGACAGACATATTAATGTATCTGGTATTTAACATTCAACAGCAATCACATTGTGTGCGTCCGTCTGGGCGTGTGTGTAGTTGACGTTGTTGGCTCGAAAATCATTAAATCACAAACACACACAGGCGAAATGCAGAAAAAAGCGCCTGGCCCCAAGTATGTGTTTGTGTCACCGACACAATTGGCCGCCCACCCGCCGTCAGCCAGCCACCAGCGTGGTGGAGCGCCACACGCATATCCTGCCAGCCAGCAAACAGCAAGCTAACACACAGACACACACACATACATTCTCAGTAAGAGAAGGAAAGCAGAAGAGAGCTACGCAACCGCAACACGCAATACTCGCATTTCATTAGACACTTTGCAGTGACGACTCCTATTACTCTTGCCGAGCGCCAGGAGGAGTAGCCGTGGGTGGGGCACGAATAGAGGGCAACAATAGACATCGTTGTTATAGCCAGAGGCGTTACTCGAAAGCACAAAAAAGCTAAGCTAAAGGCGAGCATAAAAGACCAGACCAAATGCCCTGTAGACAGCTGCGAATTGCAGATTCAGATTCAGTTGTTATCTGAATGGCTGAAGGTAAATGCAAATATAAATAAAAGCTAATAAAAATATTTGTTAGTTTTAGGGGAATTCCTTTTTCAAACTGTACCTTAACTGAGCTAAAAATTATCATGGGATAGGAATGTGGAAGATGTATACAGCTGTCATGTTATATATATTTTGTTGTTATATACCCTTCTTTGAGTACTTATTTTAAAGGGTATACAAAGGAACGGAACACAAAAGCAGCAATGGCCCGAGGAATCTACCCCAAAGCGACTTAGCTCAGTTGTCAATGCTGCCCAAAAGCAGTAAAAGAAGTTGACAATCCCATATTTGCTTTACTTTATTCTCCAGTCAGCAAAGTATAAAATTATGTGTGAACTTTAACAGTAATTAAATTTTGAAATTTTAATTACGAAAACACTAACTGCGAGCCATAAAGTAACTAATACTAACTAAAGTAACTAAATTTTTTCTTTCTGAAAGGAACCAGATATGTTCAACGATTATTAAATTGGAATTGCCTTCAACTGCTTATTAACTAATTGACTTGGCTTCAACTGCTTATTAACTGATTTTATATATTAACATCCTAATTAGAACAAAACTGAGTTGACAATTGAAAAATTCTTTGTAGACAAATTAATAATCAATATATAATCATGTACATATATATCACATGGAGTCTAAAGCAAAGATAATATGACAAGGGAAGAGATTTAAAATCAAATTAAACTTTTTCTTCTTTTAACTACTCAATACAAAACTTAAAAGCATAATAAATAGGTTTTAAGGATACGTTGAAAAGTTTAGAAACAATTTAAGAAATGTTTTACAAATTGTTAAATTAAACTACAAAATCTTTTCTGTATTATCTAATTTATGATCTCGTTAGAGGTATTTGCTGAAGCATAGCTGCATGCTCCTTATGATCACCTAATTTCCCCTCGTTCCACGCAGGATATTCGCAGAAAGGAGTGGGCGCTGTTGGCGCGCGTGCACATTCAAATAAAAAAGCTTCGAGTCGTTACAAATGAGTCTGTCATTATTCATATGCCGCGCTGTCAAGGAACCTGCCCAGCTGAGACTTTGCACATATTTTGTGCGCTTTTTCAACGGAACTTGGCTCGTATCCTGGCTCGCTTTTTATTTTATGCTTTCTTGTTGTTTCTGCTTGCTGTGGCGTTGCTGTGCTGTTACTGCCACCCAACAAATTAATTACTAACCAACTTGAGTGGTAAAATGCTTTTCTTGTTTAGCTAACAACATTTTTTTTTTCCCTTTTTTTTGTGTGTTTTGCTTTTTTGTTTTCGTCGCTCGTCGTTTTCGCTGCTGTGTTTATTTTACTTTTTTTTTAATATTATTTATCAAAATGTTTGCTTGAAGACTTGAAAATAAATTGCCAGAGATTAGGGCGACAACTTTTCATTTAGCTAGCTGCCTTAATTTCCGGCCACACGCATTGGAAAATGAAAATGTAACCCGGGCCGAGATGAAAAATGGTTGTCTCTCCACGCTCCAAGCGTGAGTCGCCCGGCGGGAGCGTGGGCGGAGGCGGGATGAGTTTTCTTTTGCTTATCTTATTGTGTTATCACTCACCTGAAAATATGTTTGACCCTTGTCCACCCAGCCGATGGCCATATCCGCGCCAGCCAGATTCCCATCGGGCGAGAATCCAAAGCCGACATAACCCAATGTACGTGCCTGTATTTCAAATGTTATATCCTGATTAATGATTTGCCATAGTATGCGAAAATCCTCATTCAAATCGATGGCATGATCCCAGACGGGCGTCGCTTGTGCGGCTGCTGCTGCTGCTGCTGCTGCTGCCGCCGCCGCTGTGCTGTTGTTGTTGGGGCTGCTGCTGTTGCTGCGAGTGGTCAGCTTGCTGGCCGCTTGTGCCGTGGCCAGCAGCAAGAATAACAACAAAAGCGAGGCGAACGTGTGGCAGGATATAAAACATGTGATTAACGATGACCGCCTTGAACTTGAATGCGTGCCAACTCGTGTTGCTCTTGTGGAGCAGCTCTGTGCTGCTGTCGTGTGTGTTGTTGCTGCTGCTGTAGCTGCTGTAGCTGCTGCTGCTGCTAGTGTTGCCTGCCTCACTTTGTGCGCCATTTTGTGCGGAGTTTTGTTGGCTGCTTGGCTTCAGTAAACAGTTGTTGCTGTTGCTGTTGTTGTCAGTGATTGCGCGTACGACATTTATTAGTTTGAAAATCAGTGAAACGTAATTACGCACGGCAGCAACTGCTTGGCTCTTGTATCTGTTGGTGGCTGAGAAGCTGCTTCTGCTGCTTTCTTTGGTGCTATCACAGTTACGATTATTTAGTAATGATAATAATGGCCACGCAGTTTTACTTTCATTCGAAGTTGCTGCTGCTGTTGCTGCTGCTGCTTCCTGTTTCCGATTTGTTGCCGCTGCTGCTCATTAGTTGCGCTTGTCACACAGATAGAGACTCAGACACACACACACACACAGGAGTCTGCTGACGGATGTGGACGACCCTCTGTAAATAGACGACAAGTGAAGGAAAGAAAAATTATATAATTGCTATAATTTGATGTCGAGCTGCATAAAAGCCACGCAGACGCAGCTCGCTGCTGACTTTAGCGTGCTGCAATGCTTAAATGCATATAATTACATAAATTATGAACCGGTATCTAAAAGATTCTACAACATAGTTGACGTCTCAAGTTAGTTGAACTGCAACTTTCGAGCATAGTACCACCAGGCAGGCAAGCTGCCTGGTTGGTTGACTGGATGGCAACCTGGTTGCCTAGGCAGGCAGTTCGTCAACATATTCCAAAGCTTTAATTAGCCCGGTCACGCAGTTTCCCTAGAACATGGCCAGCAGTGACTGACAGAGCGGAGAGCCACACTTGGAGGGGAGCTAATGGCTAACCAGGCGACAAGCAGAGGAAATTGAAAAAGAACAAGCAATGGGAAAACTACAAAAAAAAATAAATTAGTGACAGGTTCTTGCATATATCAAGAAACTCATTTCCAAGAAAGTCAGAGCAAGTAAGAAATATAAATTCAATACTCTATCTGTAGTAGAATGCAGTATATACTATAATATTGTCTATAGAAAAGATTGATGATCAATGCTCAGTGCGGAAGTTGTTGAAGTGTTAACATCAGCTTTCTTTCAAGTTCAAGACTCACTGCTCAGAGGAGTGCCAAGTATCGTTCTTCCAATCACAATAAAAATATTGTTGGTAAATAAGTCAGTGTGAAAATACTTTGACGTTTATAGCCGCTATGACCAGCCACCAATCTCTTAGATCTTCCGCTGCGCAATCCACAGACATTACTCATAGAGTTCGTTCCCACAGAGACGAAATTTTTGACTCACTTACGGCTGACTAAGTCAGTCACATCTTTTGCAGCGCTGACTAATTTTGATAAAAGAAACGAAAACGAAACAAAACCAGTTTTGTTTTCTGTTGCCGGACTCACTTGAGCGACACTTGAAGTGCACGTCAATTATGTGTCTGGCTACATTTATATATAAGTATGTATTCCACTCGGCTCGAGTATCATGCCCCACTCTGACACGCAATTAATGCGTAGCTCAAAGCAAATCGAAGATAATTACGGCTTGTCATAATTTTAATGAAGAAGGTCGCCTGAGCTGGGCCTACGCCCAGCACCGGAGCGCCGCAGTCCAATGTATTCCATGAAATATCAGCGGCTAACCCATCAACCGCTAGGCCCTGGATGTCTGCCCAGGCATTTGCGTATATTCGGTGTGCGGTTACATTTGATAACATGCCAAAAGTGCGTGGCGCACTGGCGGCGCCTTCATTTTCAATTTCAACACCCACGCCGAGCCCCCGCTCCAATCCACCCGCTGCCGCACATTTAAATCTTTAATGCGAAGCCATCGCAGTCGCCGGCCGTTGCGACGCGACGCGACGCGAGTTTTGGTTAAATGTCAAACACGCAGCAATTTGTTATAAATAGCGCACTTCCGGCCTTAGATACACACAGGGCACACTTTGGAGTACTCCGGGATATACGACTGTATTTGCACCAATTTTAAGCGCTTAGTCGCGTGTTCAAGTTGACAAAGGTCAACAAACGTACAACGGCAATGAGGAAAACGAGCCAACAAATTAAAGCGAAAAAGCTAATCTAGCGACGAAGTCGAGTATTTGATGCCCTTAGGCAATTAGAGCGGAGCAGAGGACTTATAGCAAATTAGAATTGACTCATGAAAGAGACTGGTTTATTCTGCCGTAAGTCAGATATACCTATCTATCTATCAGATATACATGGTTTCTGTATTTGTTACGACCGGTGCAAGCTGAATGAACTGGATTGTATAAGAAATTGTTTTATATATTTAACTATAAGCTGAAATGAAATGTAGTCTTTTCTAGACTCAACCTTGACTAGAGACAATGTCTTGTATATAGATATATAGTACATTAAGACAGTCTACTGATTTAATTAATATATATATCTTAATAGAATAAACCTATTCGATTTCAAGACCCAAGTCTCTCTAGCCTCATCTCAGCATAGTATCCTCTCACTTTTATTTGCAACTAAACTCCATAAGATATTAGAGCTTCCAAAATGTATGGTCAAAGTTTTCCGGGCAGATAAAGTCATTTGGTTACAGTTATAAGCATTATACTGTTCGGCTATAGTTCTGTTATATGCCCGTAATTCCATTAATGCATTCCTAACCTAATGACAAAGTTATTATGCCCGCTGTTATCAAAAATGTATCCAAAAGATACACAACAATGAGCTTGATGGGGCACTCTGGGTTTACAAGTTGTTGTTGCTGTTGTTGCGGCTGTTGTAAATGTTGTAGATGGCGCTGAGTGACGGCCGGCAACGTTAAATGACGTTGATTATAATTATGCGGACTTGTACTTTGTACGAAGCTGTCCGATGGGCCACAGGGCTGCCTTGCAGCCAGACTCCGGCTGCTCATTGTTGTAGCTGTTGTTGTTGTTGTTTGTTATTATTATTGCTGTCGTCATCATCATCATCATCGTCATCCGTATCCCATCCAGAACATCGTCATTGGCAGGCATTGTGCAGCCGGCGCTGCTGCTGCTGCTGCTACTTCTTATGTAGCTGCTGTTGCTGCTGTTGATGGGCGGGCAGATGAATGATGTCGCTTAAATACAGACCGAGGCCGAGGCGAGGCCAATCGTCGATTGTCGTTCTTCTTCTACCGATGCTGCTGCTGCTGTAGCTGCTGCTGACAATCATAACAACAACAAAAACAACAGCAAGAGCAGCCGTAAAATTCAAGCCAATTTAGCTTGAGGGGCTGGTCCGGCAGGTTCTTCTGGCCATAATCGAGCCTGGACTGAACTGAACTGGGACTGCACAGCATGTTGCTCAGACGACATTTATAAGTACGAGTATAATATTATTACTTGGCGAATTAACTACATATTTTTTGTGTTTCTGTTTGTGTTTGAGTTTGTTTCTTTCATTTTTGCGAAAGAAAACAAACTGAAGAAAGACTTGGGCTGGAAACTGGTTACTGGTTACAGGTCGGCTGACTGACTCTCTGCGCTGGCCTGACTCACAGCTAAAAGGCACGAAATGGCTTCCGTAGACACACATTAGTCGCATTTACACAAAACGGAGTCGTCCGCCCGTCCGCACGGACAATGATGGGCCAGGCAAAAAGATGTACTGAATGGGCATAAAAGCGTTCCAGGCGGCACAAAAAAACCAGAGAGAGAGAGAGAAAAAAAAAAGAAAGAGACAGAGACAGAAAAAAACACAGAAGCTGCGGCGCAAGTAATAACAAAAACTGAATACAAGTCAAAGACTTTGTCCATGGCTTTCATCATTGCACGATTTGTAGGAAGCGTCGGCAATGGAAAAAGCTGCCGGTGCATTGCCTGGACAAGTGGACAGGAGGACAAGTGGACTCTGGCACTGACTGGTTCTGACTCTCTGGCTGTCTCTGGGTTTGTCTGCGAGCAATGCCAACCAAAGAACACAGCGACAACGACATTGATGAGAATGTTTTGCTGTCGAACAGTGGGCCAAAGCCATGAAACTTTGCCCAGCAAATTAATGGAATGCAAAATCAATTCCATTCTAATTACGAAGACTCACTAACATTCATCATCTCATTGCCCGTGGTCCATTGCTCATTACGCATTTTGCATTATCATCAAACTAATCACAATTCGTTAATTGTTTTCCTAGCCCAGCTTTTCCCACCTTCACGCAGTAATGCGTAAAAGTTCACAATATTCGTATGACTTTCACATTTTGAGAGGCCGGCGACTAAGACCCATTAATACATGTGGTATCCAAGCATAATATTTGCAAATGCCATTCCCATTCGGTAATTAGCCTTGCCCATTTCTTTAATAGGCTTTCATTTCAGATACCCTGTAGCAATTAGGCTCTCGTAGGGCGTATAGGCTTTGAGTCTCTCTCTCTCTCTCTCGCGATTAGCATATGCTGTTCCAGAGTATCTTCTAATTGAGCAGTTTCACAGAGCTCGGCCTTCCCACTGTGAGTTAGGCAAGCTCAATGGCCATGGCCTCGCACTGGCACTAACTTAAGAGCTGAGCCCGTGCAATCTGCGACCGCAATATATGTTTTCATTTAGCAGCTACAAGCAGCAACCAACTAAGTGCAAGAGCTACCGGGCAGAGGAGCAACAGCAACAGCATCAACATCAAATCGCTTCGGTTTTGCCCACTCGAAGATGCTTCATCATGCGCCATGTAATGCGTGTGTGCTGCGAGCATCCTGGAGTCCGAGCTCTTTGCGGCTGGCTGCATGATTATAAATGTACGTATATGACATGTAAGTTGTGTGTATCTATATATAACTACAACCATTTGTGAGTGTGTGTTGTCATTGTTAAACGAGCGAAACCCCAGCTGGAACGTGGGCTTCAAAGGAGCTGACACGTCTCCTATATAGAACTACATAGAACTTTTCAATTAATAATAAATTCATTCGGAGTATTTTATAAACTTAAATGGCGAAGCAAAAGAGAAGAATTACCAACGCTAAATTGCATATGTCATGCGAAACTTCCACCTGTGGGAAGTACTTTGGCATGCCCAAGTCCCACTGGGTCATTTCTGTAAATTGCTTATGCTGCGCTCTGTCTCTGCGTGTGTGTGTGTGTGTGGTTGTCACTGCACCTGTCATCCTGTGGCAATACCACAGAGAAGAAAAAAGTTGCCCAAGCAGCAAGAAAATTATTATTTATCGACGCTGGACGCAGCCACAGAAGAAGTTCAAGTTGAAGACGGACGCAGCCCTGACTCCACCTCGTCCCTCCAGTCAGAGTTATTTTTGTATATGCGTGTGGATGCAGATGTGCTCCGGTAGGTTGGTATGTATGGATGTATATGTATATGAAGGCCCCTACTAATTACTGCTCATCATTTGCTTACTCGAGTGCTTGCAACTGAAGCTACTACAGATTTAATTGAGTATAAAAAATAAAAAGAGGAAAAAATTGACTAATTAGAGTGAGTCCAAGGCACTTGCCCGCAAGTCAAAGAGTTAGCCATAAAAACAAGTCTGGGCTGGCTGACCGACCGACCGGCTGGCTGGCTGGCTGGCTGACTGGCAACCTGTGTTCATTTATTAAGGTATGGTCAAGAGCGCTTTGAATCAAAACTGGGCTGCTGTAGCCGCTGCTCGTGTGTCGTCTTCATCTTTAATGATCATTAAGGAAGCTGCCAGCCAATTGCACTAAAAGCTGCAGGCAAACGAACCAAACTGCTCTCAGCCTGATGAAAACTATTTGCTGCTCCAAGTGCTCCAAGTGCTCCAACTGCTCCAAGCTGCAAAGTGCCGGCTACCTTTTTGTAAATTGCCCCAACATTCCAGCAGCAGGACGGCGCAACTCATCCTGCCGGCTCTGCCCACTGGCGCATAATTTAAATAATCATAAAAAATAATAATTTGTTCTAACGGGTGAACGGATGAAAGGAGGTAAGAGCGAGAGCGAAAGACAGACAGAGAAAGAGAGCTGCAAATGGCAAATGGGCATATGCCCACCCTTTCAGAATTTTGATTATTATTATACTAGTCGCAGAGGCAGTCATCGTCGTCAGGTAGTACGATGGTAATATCTTTTGCTCGTTAGCAATTTTCGTTTGAAATAAATAGTAATTAGTGTGCCAAAGAGTTGGCCATCTTTGCTAAAGTGCCGCCTCGTCGACATCAACGTCGACTTGCTTTGTTTGCACTTTTTATTGGCATACTACTGCAACTCCTACTTGTGCCCAGGTCCTCCATCTCTGCTGCTGCTGCTCCTGCTCCTGCTCCAGCTTCACCTGTTCAAGGACTTACGCTGCACAACTATCGCACAAAGCTTTGCAATTTGCTGCTTCTGTTTTGGGCACTTTTATTTGACATTTTTCATTAAACACGAAATGAAAATGCCTGCTATTTGGGTTCGCTTTTTCCTCTGCTCCTGCCTCTGCCTCCTCCTTTATTTATTTTTTATTTTATTTATTCTCGTTTTTCTCCTGCTTTTTGCGATGCTGCGTCGACATCACATTTTTCGTTTAGCCACTCAAAAGGCCTTTTCGGATACTGCTGCAGAACTTTGGCACAAAAGTTTGAAGGCATCTGGGGAAATATGTCAGCGTTGTTTAAGTTTTTAACATTTTTCGCGAAAGCATGGGAACGACTCGCGTCAGGCTGCGTCGCGTCGCATCGCATCGCATCGCAGACGTCACGGCGAGCAAATGAGTTGAGGCTAGGATGGAAATCGAGTCAAATTGTTATTTACTTTAGCATAATTGACTTTTCTCCCTGATCCTGGAGCAATTGTGAGCTGAATGCGTAGTTAAACACAGTTTTGCACTCTCCTCGAAAGCGAATTAAACAAAATAAATAGAACCCACACAGCAAATAATCCATTATCGAAACACTGCCCGTGTATGTCCTTTTTTGGCCTAGTAACTTTTGATATTTGCAGTTTTGCTTTCGTTGCCCCGTTCGCCTTTGCCTTTTTGTAGTATTTTGTAGCCCTTGATGCGAGCGAATGATTGATTGGCAACATTAACTAGAGAAGTTTCGCACAAAGTTGCGATGTTATCCCTTTTTTCGGCCGTGTGTTGGGCTCCCGATGAACTTAACAAGGGGTTGACACCAACTGGCCATATTTTGTTTTTTGCTGGCTTTGCTTTTTGATTGTATAATTTAAATTAAAGATTTATCTATCGATTGCAATACTAGGTCAGGGCTTAAAGTTGATGGAGTAATTCCAGTGAGAGCTTAAAGTCCATTTCGGACAGCAGAAGGTGCAATTACAAAGCAACAAAGCAGAGTCGTCTTCATACTTATTGTAATTAATCAAAACTTTCAACTTTTGCTTGCCGATTTGACTAGTTATTCTGAGAGATTGGAACAGCGTAGCTAATGCCTTCTGTGTCAGCTCTTATTGCCATTATCTGACACACTTTTTTCACCGTTCTCCATCTGATAACCTTCTTTCTTTGTTTGTTTGCATTTACATAGCCAGCCGTCGCTGGGGCCCACTTTTACCCACCGAGTCGCAACTGGTTAGAAGAATAGTTGGAGTGGCCTCTTCTTCTCCTACTGCTGCTGCCTCTTGCTCTTCTTCTTTCCCAGTATCTTCCCAGCTCTGCTGCAGTTGTGTGTCATCTTTTTGACTTATCAGCTGTGCATCATTTGCTCGTTTTTTGCTGCCGCTGCTGCTGCTGCTGCTGGGTCTGCTTCAACTCTTGCTCATCTTTCGCTTGATGATGACTCCTTTCTCATTTTTTGGCATTTGGCGCCGTTCACTTTTTTCGCCTCTAGTGCCTGGCATTAAACTTTCTTTTGTGTTTGTATCTATTGCTACAGAGCTGCGTTCTTTTCATCCTCCCCTGTTTACAACATCTAGCATTGCTGCTCCGTCTACCTCTTCCGACCTTCCACATCATTTTCACTGATTGCATACTCTGCTTGGCCATTGACTTGGAGCATATAGGAGTGTGAGTGAGGAATATATATAGTGTAATTGTGTTCATCAAGTGCTGAAGCATCACTCCTTGTGTAGTTATATCTCCCTCTAAAGTCAGTCTTAAGCTTACATCCTTTACTCTGTTGACAGAGTATTTGGCAGTCGCCTATACCCGTTTATTGTCTTATTTGTTTTTTTCAACAGCAAGCGAATTTTCTCATTTTACTCTTAATATTGTTGCCTTTTCTTTGGCAGTTGTACCAACTAGTTGCTGTTGTTGTTCTCTCTCCAGCTTCCAGCTTCCTCTTCTGCTCCTACTACTGCTGCTGTTGTTGATTTTTTCTGTATTTTTTCGGGCAAAGTTTTCGACACTCTCTCTCGCAGGGTTTGCATTTCGTAGGCAGGTTGGAAATTTAATCTGGAAGTCGTCATCGTCGTCGTCAGCGCAGGCGTCACAAAAGTATTTAATTAATTTTTCGAATTTTAATTAAAAAGTTTCCGTTACATCGTCATCATTTTCTAGGCTGTACATTCAAGAATGCGCTCCTCCGTTGGCCGGGCTGGCATACTACAGCAGTAGCTATATGGACTACTTGGTATTTGCTACGTTTATGGCCGCTGGTAGCTCTCTCGAAATTTTGATGGCCAGGTGTGCTACCAGTTGCCAGGTAATTCAAGACTTTATTCACAACTTATCGCTCTGTCGCTCTCTCCCTCTCGCCCTCTCTCCCACTCCCGCGCTGCGTATCTCTGACTCTGTCTGTCCGATTCGATGGTGTCGGCCATCAATCAATTTGTTAAGAAGAACGCGCTGCGCTGCGGCAAATCCATTCCAATAAACATAAAGCAAACACTTAATTGTCTGTCAGCGTTAACAAACCGAGCAACCCGACAACACAAATATCATATGACCAGCCCAAAGGAGGAGGCGTTAGTGTTGTTTGCTGGTTGTTGCTCGCATGTTGTTGTTGCTGGTGTTGCTGTTGTTGTTTCCATAAGCAGACAGCACATATATCACCTGCTGCGCACAAAATGTTTTCCACAAACTTGTAAGAGATGCCAGGGCTCTGATAGTAGGCCCAAAAAGAACTCTCAACTGCTGGCTCTTGGCTGTTAGCTCTGTTAGCTGTTGCCTGTTGGCTGTTGGGTGTTGTGTGTATATAAAAATGCATGCATTTATTATCTGTGACAAAGATCTCTTGGCCATTAAATTAACACTTAATGACTTGTGTGTTTGTGTGTACGTCCCTGTGTGTAGGTGCTAGGACGGTGGTCGGGGCAGCTGGGCGTATTATGCGACGATAATTCTCTATGGGATGTCCAAAATCTTTGCAGCAGCAGCGGGCAACACATCATTAAGAGATAGCCACAAAAAGAGAACAAAAACAAAACAAAAACCCCATGACTAGCACAGACATTGCTGAGCTTTTGTTCAGCTTCGATACACTATAAAGATGATGGCCGAGTAATGAAGATCGCCAACTGAAGCAAAAAGGTTTATGAACAGTTTGTGTAAGTGAAAACTTAAATATTGAATAAAATTGAATTTTGAACAATGAATATTTCAGTAAGAATCTCTTAAACGAGATTTGTATTTACTTAAAATATGATGGCCAAACTCAAAGACATTTCCAGTGGTGACTTTTTCCTCGGCAGATCTTTCCTCTTTGTATTCTCTGTTTGAATCTATCTATTCCATCTAATATTTACGATCATTTTCATTGACACTCGCCGGCAGAGCATCTCCCTTTCGTTGTGGCTTTATATCCATGTTTTTTATCTCATTTGTATCTAGTATGAGCTGTCGCATACCACGATGCCGAGGCCGATGCCGCTGCTGATGCGGCGCAGAGTATCTTGTTTGCAGCCATAAGTTGGAATTGTTTTTAGACTCTGACAAAATAAATGATGACAGCGGCGTGTTGAGTTTGTTTTCTGTAATTCCCTTGTCGCTAAGTTGTTCTAATTTTTTTCATCGTCTTCGGCTGCTTTTGCTGCGTTTAGTCGCTGCCCGTGGTGTGAGATCTATTCACTTATAGAGATGAACGGAGATACACACATCCAGCCACATACGTATGTACATATATACATATATATTTGGATAGATATACGTGGAAATTAAGCTGAAGTGTGTCGTGGGCTTGATACCATGAATCCCGAACATGTTTTTGTCATTATACACGCTGAGCAGCCGCAGCAGCAGCAGTGGGAGCAGCCGCCACGGGCAGGGAGTACAAAATTTTATGTTTCTCACTCAATTTGTTGTGTTGGAAGAATCAACAAATGCCTCGCAATTAAAATTTGTTGTGTTTTTCGTGTGGTTTTATGTTAATTTAAATGCGTCACGCTGAGCCATAATTAATAGCTGCATATTCCACATGCAGAGCTAATAAATATTTCACAATTTGAAGAGCTCTTAAATGCATCTACTCACATGGAATCTGAGACGTCTGTTCAACTGCCGCAAATGCAAATATTCTCTCTGTGTGTGTGTGTGCCAAAATCAAAACAGGCATTTATGAGAGGCCTCTGTGTGTGTGTGTGTGAGAGAGAGAGAGAGACAGTAAGAGCGGGTAAGGGGAAACCGCAAGCTGAGCAGGGGAAAGTGCATTCATCTGTGGATTGCGTTGCACTGGAATCAGTGATAAATTTATTGCATAATTGAACAGGACAAAATCCAGTCAAGGCTTTAAAATGCAGCCATGTAAATACAAACTATTTACATATAGATTGGTCTGGGCCTAGGCCCGCTCCCGCTGCTGCTGCTACCGCTGCTGCCTTGGCGCAGCCCCCAACTTGCGCCCTTAGTTATTTATGGGCTGTGGTAAGCCGGTGGGGAGTTGCGAGCTGTGCGACACGGCAGGCTGCCAATGTGTGTGCGTGAGCGTGTGCGTTTTGTTTAATTAAGTAGCATAACAGTAAACAAATTAATTTCAATATTAACAAAGAAGATTATTGAAAATCTCTCTCATTATTTACAATGCTGAATGACAAAACAAATAAATTATTAATTTTCCAAAGCAGGCGGCATCAACGCGACGGCGCCCAATGAATGAATGAATGACAATGCACAGTTTGTCAGTTAGCTCCCTCCTACCCAGGCTCCGCTCCGCTCCACTCCGTCACATCCGGGCCACAAAGCACCCATTCAAGCGTTAATATTATGTATAATAACCACTTTGGCTACGCTTTTAATTGTGCATGGCACTCGAGTGCGATACACACACACACGCACACGCAACCACCGCACCACCAGCACCGCCAGCAGATTGCCCCACGCCACATTCCAGCTGTTGTCGCTGCCACTTTGCCAAACGCTTTCTTCAATGTCATCCTCGGGATGCCTGGAGGGCGAACCCTTTATGCGCCAGCTCTACGGCGGAAATGTAGCTGAAAACTGTGGCTTTGCATGTGACATCTAACAGACGGGGCTGCCAAAGGAGGCTTCCAAAGGACTCACAGTTGTTTTCGAATAATTAATATGCTTATGCTCAAGTTGTGTTAAGCCACTGCTGCAGGCTACAGGCTGGATGAGAAGTATCTCTCTCTCTCGCGCTGAGTTGATTCGAGTTTTTGATTTGTTTCCAATATTTTACAGTAAATGATATTTTTATTGCAGTTTCATCTATTTAATGTTTCAAGGACCTTCTGAATCCTTTTGCAGGTCAACTAATCGACTCGTACCATTCTCGCATTCCGAGCGAACCCACAATAAGGACTCAAATCGCTTTTCATCAATTCTGCCCCAAAAAGCTGAAGCCGACGCCGAAGCTGAAGCTGGCCAATTCCTGTTTTGAATGTCAAACGTTTGAGGTAAGAGGCGTGGCCGCAGGGCGTTACCTATTGATAAATGGCAAAGCCTTTGACAAAAAAAAAAAGAGAAATAGAAATGGAAATGGAAGAGGAAAGAAGAGGAACCTCAATTTCAAACATGCCAAAAAGCATTCACGTATTTCGCGTGGAATATCATGTGAAATGGAAAACTTAAACGCAGAGGCATGCCAATGCCAATTAAGTTGAAAATGGGAAGTCGGGCAGGTTCCATAATTAATATTATAATTAATATAATTTATTGATACGAAATTATGATATATTCGTTTCATATTAAAAGCAATTTGCTGTGAGCAAAGCAGCAGAAGGCGGAAAGAAAACTCTGCTGCTTGAGAGACTGAGCGAGAGAGAGAGAGAGAGAGAGAGAGAGACTGTAATAAATGTATTTATATTTAATAAATTAATTTATTGCCTTGAAAGTGGAGTTCAAAACTCGAGGCTTTATGGGCAATATGATATTTATTATTTAAGTTTTAAAAGGCTGGCGTGTGAGTTTTGTGTGCGAGTTTTTACTCAGCGCCGCGACGGTGCAAATTGAATAAATTTCGTTAATTGTTGTCGCGCACCTGTGTCCAGCGTCCTACGTCCTGTGTTCCATGTGTGCCATGTGTGTTCTGTGTGCTGTCGGTGTTCGGCCTGCCTACCAGCCTGTCTGTCTATCTGTCTGCCTGCCTGGCTGGCTGGCTGGCTGGCAGGCTGTCCATATGGCCAACGGCGGCCTCTGATAGTGCGGTCGATTTGTGGCGTATAAAAAATATTAAGTGGCACTACCCCGTTCGCTACCGTGACCCGGGCCAACCACCAAACAGCGTTGTCTGTTGCCCTTTGACATGCAATATATAATTTGCCATGTATGCCAGTCGGTCGACGGTCGAGCGTTGAGCGGGTCCTAGCATATCCTGGCTGACGTGCCGTGCGGCCGCTTCTGCCAATTTGTTTTTTGTATGCCAAGCAAGTTTAATTAATTTACATGGAATTTACAACAACAACAGCAGCAGGCGCAACAACACACATGTGCAACAGTAACTACAACTACGTACGACACGTGAAAGTTTAAACGAAAGGTGAAAAATGAAAATAATCGAATTGAGCGAACCAGAGCTTGCCCTATTCGAACCACGCCCCACACACTCATCGATCGGCCTAACGGTCAACATAACTGCCAGTCAAACTAAATTCAGTCGAGTGGGAGGTTTGGGGGGCGCCAAAAGAATATAAGTTGGCGTTGGAGTTGAGTGTTTGGAGTTTTGAGTTTGGAGCTAAACACCCAAAGTGGACAATGGCTGCAGGTTAAAATTTGGGACGGACGTAGATGCCACGTGTGCTGCATAAAATTGTAATTAATGTCACTACGAAATATTCTAGTTGACTGTTCCCTAGCCCCGGACTGGGGGCTAATATCATATAATGTGCATAAACGCGACTGAAATTCCGAAATTTCATTTAATGCACGGCCATTAAAATTGCCATAAACTTTAATTTTATGTTTATTTTTTGTTGTTGTCTCTTACAATTGTAAAAAAAAAATGTTTATGCATTTTTAATAAGGCACCTACGCAGGTTACTAATAATTTTTTATGATTATGTGGGATATATTTACTCTTGTATGTGGGAAATAGAAATTTCGAAACATTATTAAGACATTAATATAGCTGTGTTATGTTCTATTGCCTATAAACATGAACAGGAGAGAGGGAGAGAGAAAGTGAGCCCAGAATTACAAATGTCTATGCAGATTATATTATTTATTCATACTATTTATATTTTATATAAGTATAGAATATATAAATATATATTGAAAATAATAAAAAAGGATATATAAAATACTAAATAATAAATAAAAATTGTCCCTAATAGTTTCAGCATTTATATTTTACTTTATATAAATAGATTAAAGAGTTTTAGTTGCCAAACTTACTCTGATATAGTATTCTATATTCTAGAAAAAAATATAAAAAATAGCATATAAAGTTTAAGTTTACCAAAGAGACTATTCTAAATCATAACTGCCATTGTTGGCAAAACTTATCTCATTCAGAGTTTTTGTTAAAAAGGAGACGTAACATTTCAAACTTTTGAGGAAAGTCTAACATATTCAGTTCAGCACTATATATCCCTTCAGCTGTTCAGAAAAACATATACCTCTTACTAAGAATACAATCATTGTTAGTTCTTTAGGCTCTTAAGATTCCATTGAATGGCGGTGATCTTCACACTAAGGCCCAAGTCTCATTTACTTCAACACTTTGCCTCCATCAACATTCCCAGCTATAAATATGACAAATTAATGCTCTGTTGTCAACGAATCTCCTTAGCATTGCATACCAAATGCTGCTCAACGATCTCATGTCATCGAGACTTAACCTCTTGAAACTCCGCTTCGACAACTTTCATGGAGTTGCGCGTGCTGCAACGAAGTACGTTTTCCCTGCTTGACCTTGGCAGTAACCTCTGTTATACCCTTGGGTCAGCAGAGCAAGTGCCTGATATTCCCACGAAGGCACCCTCTTCGCAAGCGGTTCGAGTGTCTCCCCTGCATTACCAGAAGCTCAACTAAATCAGCTTGGGAAGCAATTAATAAAGCTCAGTTCGGTTGAGTCGCTGTAATAAAGTAGAAACTTAAGCCGCACAATTAAAGCTTTAAGCTGCGCGCCATAAAGGAGCTGTCGATATCAGCAGCAGCAGCGACGTATGCCACTCTATTGAATACGTCACACACGCATACATAAGGGGGAACCTATATGAAGAGTGTAGTTGAAGTTGAGTATCGAGTTTTGGGCTCATTTAAAAAATTAACTTCGAGTCGCAAGTATCTTAAATGTCCTTTCAGAGTGCGGCATACAATGCGATTTATTGGCTACGCAAGATAAATGGCGAACTGTTTACATTTCCTTCTGCAGGTTTTTCCGAACCGAACCGCACCGCACCGCCCCTCTGCGCCCCGCATCGCCCACGTTGAAAACTGTTGGCGTAAGCATTTTCATGACGGTTTCAGTCGTTCGCTACCGAAAAGTTTCGGCAGGTTTTTTGTCGGCGTTTTTTTTTTTTTGCTTCTCCCATTTTCGTTTTCTTTTATTTGATTCATTTTTTTTTGGCTACACATGCGATAAAAATTGTTACAGCCAAAGCTCAAATAAACTGATGGTAGGGACGACGAGCAAAAACATCATTAGCATTACCAAATAAATCACATCCGCTTTTTCACAACCGTTCTGCCCAGTCCGAGAGACAGAGAGCACACACAGAAATAACAACAACAACAACAAGAACAAAATGAAATAAAACCAAAATGATAAAAAAGGATAAAAGCTTTGAACACAGGAGTGCAATAAATTTCTCTCGTGACGAGCATAAAACTTTTTAAACACAACAATGCCAACAACAACAGCAGGAGCAGCAGCAGCAACAGTAATAGCAACAACACCAACAACACCAACAACAACCACACAAACGCATAGTGAAGCGGCAACTTCCGTTTAATGCGACCTCCCCAAAAGACTCGCCCCACCGCGCTGCAGTAATGCACATGTGAATGGGCGCACAGTGAAGAGAGAAAGAGATAGAGAGAGAGAGAGTATGGAAGAGAAAGAGTGAGGGAGAGGGAGAGTGATAAAGAAGCACAGCATGAGTCTCTGTGTGTGCAGTCTTGCCTCGCTTTGTATACCCTGTACACAAAAGTAGCCCAAGAATGGGCATATACATTTCGAGCAAACTGCAGAAAGCTATGAACCTTGAACAGCAGGACTAAACACTTCAATAAAAGTCAACGATGTTTAGAGGTTACAAATAATAGCTAAAGACAGTTCTGTTTGATATGTCTATTCAAACTTCCTATTTCACCTGGCAACAGGGCATTGAATAGTTGAGCATTCCCGCCTAAAGCTTTGCTACTTGTTTTTATTTGTATGCATCACTTTGGATTTTGTGGTTTGATCCTGCATCCAGCGCTTGGCCATCCTTCAGCGTCCACGTCGTCGTCGTCGTCACTGATGATAAAGTATGCCAACTGTCCGCCCCCTGCTGCAGCCCGTTGGCCAACCCCGGCGATACATCAGCTCAGCAACTTTGCCCAATAAATTTTGTGCACAGCTCAAAGGCGCCCCGCAGTATGCAATGATTTTTTCCATGGCCAAAACAAGTTGCTTACCCAGGCAGGGCCTAAAGCTGGCGAGGCTAAAAATTATAACAACTTTCGGTAACAACATGAAACGTTTACATTGTGGCCGAGGACGACAGTCGCCTGCTTAACACTGGCTGCCGTATCGGTCGTCCTGTTCGTATCCAGGATCTAGTTGCAGCTGCCGTCACAGTCACTGTGTTTGAGCTCTAGCAAATTTTATTGTCATTGTTG
Source organism: Drosophila mercatorum (assembly GCA_961210405.1). Classification (NCBI taxonomy): domain Eukaryota; kingdom Metazoa; phylum Arthropoda; class Insecta; order Diptera; family Drosophilidae; genus Drosophila; species Drosophila mercatorum. Next base: position 21,675,448 of record CAUIUS010000004.1, on the reverse strand, counting down.
TTGGGCTGGCAAAAATCTGCATTGGACATAAATGTCAACACCCGAGCGGCATTGTTCAGAGGCAGTGGATATACACTCTCTCTCTCTCTCCCCCTCTCTCATTCTCACTCTCTCTCTCTCTATCTGCATATCTCTTTCGCTCTGTGTGTGAGTGTTTGTGTGCTGCCTAAGCCAGTCCTGCAATCAGCTTGCACTTTTGTGACCTGTCTCGTATCTTAATTTTACACTGGCAAAGGCCCGAAAAACTGAAAATGGAGCTTGCTACGGGCTCACTGCAGACATTTTGGCCAATTGCGAAATGGGTCAACCCAAATAAGCGCAATTCTTGCAATGCTATCCGTAGCGTAGCTCTCCTCGTCGACGTCGTCGTCATCGTCGACATCGTTGCAATTGATTGAATACGTGATGTTCATGCAAGAAGCAAACTTAAAAGCCAGCTAAACCAGCAACAACCCCTTTGAACGCCCCCGTGCCACGCCTAAACTACACTCATGTATTGCTGCAGCTGCAGCTGAATCGAAAGTGGTTTTTAAAACGAAATTGCTGCGAAAATGTTTGCACATTTTTTAATCAATAAAAAGCGCCGAAATGAATGACCAGTTGGCGTGTTGTGTATCCAAATCCAAGTCGAGAATCTGAATCAGAATGAGAATCGGAATAGGAATCGAAATCGCTTTGGTTTCGTTTCGCTCTCTCTCTCTCTCTCTCTCTCTCTCTCTCTCTCTGCCAGCCTTGAAACTAGCATTGAGCACATCTATTTGGCAATCAACATGCAACGGGTCGTGGCCAATCAGGCGAGAATTCACTCTAGCAAATGTTGCTGCTGCAGCCACAAAGTCTACAAGTTGAAAGCGAAGCATACTCGAGCTTAAATCTCATTTAATATCACATAATATATTTTATTTAGAATAATTACTCTGCCACTGAAGCGTGTTGGCCAAGTCAAGTCGGGTTCGAAATCATTTCGAATTAAGAGCAGAATTATAACGCTCGTCAGACTTAACGCTTGAAGTAATTCAATTGCCGAAACCCTTTTTTCAGGCCAAAATTATAATTAAATTGGAGAGCTTTATGTATTTAATGTGCGTCAACACTGATTTGAAGGCGAGTCCTCAGCCGAAGGAGCTTAAGAAATTTGCTTACAATAAATTACGTTGCGCAAACATGAGAAATTCATTTGCTAAAAGCAAAATTTTACATTGGCTAATCTTTGGCTTAGGCTCCAGAAGTGAGAATGTTTCACTCCGAACGACAACAGAAAATAAAATGCAGCCAAAGAGGCCAGAACAAACAGAAAAACAGAAAGAAACAAACAAACAACACGCACAACAAAAGGCAGAGTCAAATGGCCAAAATTTCATAGAATCTAAATTTAGGCAAAATTCATAGATTCGGCGATGCATAAAGCAAAACGATTTATTTTACAAGCCAATGTGTGTGAGTGTGTGTGTGTGTGTGCTATTCAATTATATTGTACATAAGACATTCAATGCATTACAGTTCTATATAAATGTGCATGTGTATGTGTGTGTGTGGACATGGCCAGTGTGTCGTATTCATTTATCAAAAATTATATATTAAATTGCCAACATTGAATGATATTTTAATTTGCATCTCTGTCTCTGACTCGATGCTGTTTCCTTTTGAATAAAACATTAAAATATGTGTCTCTTTCTCTCTCTGTGCGTGTGTGTGTGTGTGTGTGTGTGCTAGGGAAACATTTTGTGCTCTGGCTCTTATCTTTATTTATTCAAAAGATAATTTTATGTGTTCCGCAGTCGAAGCATAAAATTACTATGTCGAATATTGTTTGAGCAAATAAAAACGGGAGAGACACATGCAAAGTAGCCGGGCGCGTGGGTGGGCGAGTGCGAGTGCGAGAGGCTGTGCCTGATATACATGCAAGTAGCATCACCAAAAAATGGCTGCCTAACTGTGCATGTGCCCATGCCTGTGACTGTGACTGTCTCTGCGTATGCGTGTGTGTGTGTGTGTGTATGTGTGCTGGCAGGAAATGCTGTGTAGCTAGGACTATGAAACGGAAACGGCATCAGGCTGTGAACAGTTCAGTTCAACTCAACTCAGGCAGAGCAGTTAATTTACATTTATATGGTCTGCTTACAATGTTAACGCTCATGTATGCGAACACATACACGCACGCTCCTCGACATTCCTCTCCATATTTGTCGCCCCCTCCCCGAAAAGCTTTAGAGTCAGCGAGTCACATTGTCTATTTGATTGGCTGTCTGTCTGAGAGTCTTTAGCTCTGTCATGCTGTCTGTCTGTCTGTCTGTCTGTCTGTCCGTCTGGCGGACTGTGTGTCTATTTGCTTTATCATTTGCCTCTGCCAACTGATAATCTTTATTGCAGTGAAATATTTAATTTAATAAAAGCTTTGCTGACTGCCCCATACACAGCCCCGACCCAGCCCACGCAATCCTTCAAGTGATATTTTACATTTTATTTAATTTATTGTCTGCCTCGCTCTCTCTCTCTCTCTCTCTCTCTCTCTCTCTCTCTCTCTCTGCGTCTGTGTGTGTGAACAAAAAAGCGTATAAATGATAAACATGCATAAAATATGCCAAAACAACAGCAAGGACAAGCCAATAAGCCACACACATTGCATGCATGTAAAAATACAATAGAGTACAAAGCGAGCATTTACATTAAATAGTTTATTTTGCTTTGTGGCTTATTTTCGTTACTTATTTGAATAAACAAAGTGAGAGAGGGAGCTGGCAACTGAGCATTTACTTGGTATTTCTCTGATGCTCAGTTGATATTTTAATTATACAAGTCAAAGTGAATACAACGAAGTTTTACTCTATGACTATAACTTTAGTTGTGCAATAAGATAAGCAGCTGGAGTGCAGTGCTTTTAATATCTAGACATTTCAGAGCTATTTGCATCTGAAATGTTGCAATGCTCTTTCATGGCCAATCTAGCTACTTAGGAACTGCTACTGAAGGCTTAACCTACCAAATCATCTTCACATCGATAAACAAGTTGTACCTCTTACTATTGTGTCTGAGAAGGCTTTTGATATAAGTAAGTTTTGAGCGTAGTTTAATATGACGAGCATAACCTACTAATAGTTAACTGTAGCTGCGTGAACTGTCCGAGTTCTTTTCATTCAGAATAATATCCTTTCAGGTTTATTAGACGATTTGCCACCGAAGCTTCAGATGAACAATCTCAATCTAGATCTGATATTGTTTACTGCACTGCCAATTACCTTTCCTTTCTCCTTCAAAACTAACTTAGTCTAAGTCACTTACCTAAACATAGTCACAGCAGAGTATTCGATTTTTAGCACAGCGTAAAAAGCTTTTCTTTTTATTTGTTTTTCGTTTTTTTTTTCTTTTCTCTTGTGTGCGTTTGGCACTTTTATTATTGTTTTCGTTTTCAGCACATTTAGAGCATAAAATATAATTTCGGCATGGAAAAGTTATTATTTGCAGTTAGAAAATGCGATGCAAAATAATAAAAAGAGATTTTTAGGAGGCCCAGTTGACAGGGTTCGGTTCGGTGTTTGGTTGTGGCTTTGGTTTTTGGCAGCCAACTTGGCGACAATGGCAGCAGGCGCCTTTTGTCAGGGCCGCTGATAAATTGCGGCTGATATAAATGCAAAACCAAACAACAACGGCGAAAGTGTGCAACATATTAGCATAGATACAGCTACAGATACAGACTAGGCCTGATTTGGGGTGGGGAAAGGTGGGGCAGAGCGAGCAGTAAATAAATAATGTGGTTAAAAATTTGCCTGCATGTGTGAGAGTCTGCGAGTGTGAATGAAGTTTGACTTTGAATAATGTTTGGATTGTCTGTGGCAGGCAGGCAGTCAGGACAGCAAGGACAGCCAGGACAGCCAGTCGGAACAGTCGAGAATGGCAGCAAAATAAATCGAGAAATTATAGAACTGTGACTAGTATAAGAAATGGCCAGATATTTGCCGGCACAGCCGAGCAGCGAGCAGCAAGCAGCGAGCGTGGCAAGATATATTACTGCCAGTTAAGAAGTAAACGCAGCCTCCGTCTTAGCCAACTGATGTCGTCTCCAGGTGCCACATGTCCCAGCAACAACAACAACAAGAACAAGAACAACAAATAACAAAAGTCAACAGAAAATAAAACAAAAATATATACGTGTGACAGCTGTTGGCCTCATGGTCGCTCGCTGACAAAAACTTGCTGAGATAATACAAATAAAAATACCAAAAGAAATACATACAAGATTGGCAAGCGGAATATGCGACAGAGGAATGTTCTCTAACCAGGGCATAAATCACAGACACTGATAACTGATAAGCGAAATGCCATTCACTTGACTCGTATGAAATATATATGAGTTTATATTCAAAACAGTTACAGCAATCTTAATCAGATCCAGTTGAGCTGATAGCTAATGGAAGGAGTCGTCCTCAACTCATTTAATTGCCAGCCAAAACAATTATTTCGGCATTTGGCTTTTATGACAACGATAAATAATACATTTTGTAAACTCAGCAAATCTGTAATCCTAATAAATTCTTAGAGCCTTTCGCCGTTGTTAATATGCCCTCTGCTACCCTATCAATCAAGGATATAAAAACAATAAGCGGCTCGGCCATAAAATTTGTTTTTCGTGTGAGTTTTCTGCTGAGCCCATGGGGCATAAAATTGTTTATTAACAAATCAACAGCAATAACAAAGGCAAAAACAAAGGAGACAATAACAACAACAACAACAACAACAACAACGACGACGACAACAGCCGAAGCTCGTAACTTTGACAAAACATTAAAATCAGCAGATTTTTATATATTTTTATTTCAAGTATTTTTCAATGGTCTCCTTACGAAAATGCAATAAATTGCAGACGTAGTATAGATTTTTCGCATAAATTGTATAAAAAGCTCAAGATGATACAAAAAAAAGAGATGTTTTTTTTATATATATGTATATATATATATATATAAAGTATATATTCAAGACAGAGAGAAAGATAGGCAACGACAAGGACTACGGACTACGGGCTACGGGCGACGTCCAACGACTTCAAATACTGAGAAAAAATATCAGGAGCAAGCGAAAAAATGCCAAGACAGCTCAGAGTACGCATGGTTAGGGTCACGAAAGGGCGAAATGGAGGGGGAGATTGAGTGGGACGCGGAGGCGGCAGTTGAGTTAAGTTCGATAGGTTGCAGGGCCAGGCTTCCCATATTTATGCATTATGGATATTAGTTTGAACCACAGGAAAAATACCATTAAAAGCAAAAGCATGAAGTCGATTACGCGCCAAAAGCAAAATTGCATGAAAGCCAGGGCAGTCAATGGGCAAAAATGGCAGTAACGCAGAGCGTGGGAGAGGGCGAGGGACAAGGGCGAAGGAGGTGGGGTTAGATGAGCATAGAGGACAAATACAATACGCTGCAAGGGAAGCCGAGAACGACGGGCGACGCGTTTTGAAACTGACAGCTAGCAGCGGCAGAACCAAAAGCTGTAGGGAATGCCGCAACGAGGGCTGCAGGGTGCTGGGGCAAGGACGGTGGCATATCAAAGCAAGGGTGGGGGTAGGGGGAGCGCAGTCAAAGTCAAGCATGAGAAAAATCAATTTACTTGAATTTTTCTTATTCGCCGCTGATGGTTAGAAGACACACTCTCGGCGACACACGCACACACACACACACAGAGAGAGACAGCTTGAATATGACAAACCGCCAGAGGGTTGTGGTCGGGGCAGACGTCCCTCTTCGCTCTTCAATGGGGCAGAAGGAGCGACAGCAGCAGCTGCTTCTTTTAGGGGGAGTTTGGGCCGTGTACCGCTGCCATTGGCGTTTTTCTTAGATTGCTGGCGACGTTCCGTTGAGTTGCAGGATTATTGTGTTGGGGCAGTCATACGGAGGGGGTTGACAAGTGTCGAGATGTGCGTCCGACTGTATGTGTGTGTGTGCGGAGCAGGAAAGGCAGCTGGCACTGTGCGTGCGGCCATTTATTTGACGTGCAACGTGTGGCAAACGGAATTTACGCAGGTTTCCATGCCACACAGCCGAGGTTTTAGCCAGTCCCACTCTCCCTCTACCTCTCTATATGTGTGTGTGCAGCAAAATGATCTATGAAAAGTGCAGAAGCAAACACCTAAACACTTTATGAACCTATCAACCATCGAGCGATGTGGATGCATGCAATCAGCAGCGGAACTAAGCAATCGCCTTTATAAATATATATTATTAATATGGAAATCATAGTAAATTCCGTTATCTCAGCTGTTTTAAGACTGTTTTGCAAGTGATAAGCTGCAGTCAGATGTGGGTCAAGTGGGGTCGGAAGAGTCTTAGTATAAAGAGCTTAGGCAAATGTGAATATTGTACGTGTAAAACGCTGATAAAAATATATGTAAACATGAGAAAGTAAGGATTATACTGAGGTATGGACACAACTCCCGTGCTAAGTTTGTTTGCGTATATCTATTGTCCGTTTAAAAATACTTAGAATGGCTAGAATGTATAGTCAATACTTATTTGGTGCAGTGTTTCATATGGACTTTATATCTTTCGTTACTTTATTCAGTTCAACTTGATGTAAGTATAATAGCCTATATACTAAAGTTAGTAGAAAGGTTTGTACTTAGTATGTGTATTCTCTTTGGTTAATGCTTTTCCCATCTCTTCCTGTTGAGTGATCATGAAGACTTAATGTACATAGAAGGACATCTTCATAATAATGAAGCTCTGATTTTGGGGTGTTCCAAAATAATATAATATTGTAAGCCATAAGGCAAGGTTATTAAACAATCAGTTTTCGCCTTGATTAAGCTACGCAAACACAAAGCCTATATATTATATAGTCTTATATATACTGTCAGCACTCCTATTCAGTGTGTGTCCACACTCAAAGAAAATCTTTACTTTCAGATACTTATCTGCATATTTTTATATTTACATCACTATCTCATGTCCAGGGTATTTCCGATTCGGGCAACTCTCAGTCGACTCTAACACTCTCTCACTTGTTTATTACGCACTTCCGTGCACTTTAGCGCCTATCGTTAGATCTTTATTTTATCTGCGCACATGCCCGTACATATTCAATAATATAAATTGACTTTTCCAGCACTTCGCACCTCTATTCATCATGTGAATATATTTTTATATGACTATCACAACTATTTGGGCTGCAGAGCGACCCACCCTCGAGTACTTGGGCCTTTACGCACTATTGCATAATTAGCCAGTAACTTTTGCAGCGCCCACAGCTCATGCTCTTGCTATCAGTTGTCCGCCACTCAGCCACTCAGCCACTCGGCCAATTTCCAAGTTGACGTTGACCCACCCTAACCACACTTTAGTCTAATTTATGCCGCGTTTCTCATCCCTCCCTCTCACACTCTCTCCCTCTCTCCCATTCCTCATTGCGCTGTCCGAGTTCGCAGCGTTTCCGCTTTGGGTCGCCACATAAATATTCATCATTAATACGCTTTACGCTTTGCTCTGATGTCTCCGCTGCTGGGGTTCGCCCCGCTGACCCAATCGACATCGCCTGATAGGGTTGTGCGTTCAATGGCCAACCTCCAATAACCATTTAATTAAAAAGAGTTGGAAAAACTTTTTCATTTGCCTTTTTTCTCTCTCTCTCTTTGTCTACTCAAATTAAGCGAAATTCTATTAAAAAGGGCACGAATAGAAAAAAAGCAAACAAAACAATGAAAACAACAACAAATGTCGCTACTTTTCTCTCTCTTTCTCTCTCTCTCTCTCTCTCTGTTTCACTCTCTGTCTTTCTGCGTTCCTTTGTGTCTGTCTCCCTCTGTTTCTCTGTTGCTCTCCGGTGCTTTTTGCCACACGCACCCGTCGTTAATTTTTATGACTTAAAAGTCATGTAATTTTATTACTTTAAAAGCTATTTTAGAGCCTTTAGTTTTATTTGACAATTTCGGTTGCGCTCCGAAATCGGTGCCCCTTTTGCCTGTTTGCCTGTGTTATGCATAAAAATTGGCGCATAATATGATAACAAAATAACAACAAACAATAATAGAATAAGGCATGTGCCCGACTAGCAAATACTCTACTCTCAAAGTGTTACTGCCCCTGACCTGAGGTTAGGCATCCTCGTCTGATTTCTTAAGTTCATGTTTAAGCTTGCTTAAAAAATATTTGTAAAATATATTATATATTTCAGATATATAATATTTGTTCACCTTAGTACCTATCAACTTTAGCTATATTCAATATTTATATATATATTTATATACATGCATCGTCTTCTCTGTGCACAAATACTCCCCTCTTGGCAGCTGGCCCATGTGCGACACATCAAGGCCGTTCTGCTGCCACTCTGCTACAGAACGGTGCATGGAAAATGCCTATAAAACCTAAAAGGCGTTGTCTATTAAACAATTTCTGAGTGTCTGGACTTATAGTCGCTTCTTGGTCGGTCGGTCGGTCGGTTGGTCGGTCTCTGGCCTTGTTTTATAGCCATGAATTGGCCTCGCATAGCAATGAAAGTTGTTGCTGGGCTCGACTTTGACTGAGTCTTCATAAACCACACACGGAGGTAGTCGAGGTCGGCTTAATGGCTGGCCGAGCATAAAGTTCTATAAAGTTCTACTGTGATAAGCACAGAGTGCTACATTAAAAGGTTAAAGACTAGCCATTAGCCAAGTTTCGCTGTTATCTTTGGCCAGGAAACAACTGACTGACTGGCTGCCAGCCAGTCGGCTGGACTGGACTGGGTTAGCCATGAGAATGCATATTGAATATGTTAGGGCACTAAGCGTGCATTTCATCAGAACGTTTAACTAGCTGAGTCATCTGATAGATAACACGCTGGAATATGCGTGATTGGGGGAAAAAATGAAAATGAAATGGAAAAACAATTAGGGAATAGGTCAAACAGGTAGCCCGAATGGCTGAATAGGTGAATGGAAGGCATAAATAGATCTGTTAGCCCAGATAAACGGCTTTTAAACTCTGAAAGCAAATATCTGTCATAATTTGTGTAGGCCGCACAAAGGCTTCTGCTTGATATGCCAAGAGTAGTTATGGAAAGAAAATGTTTCCCAACTGACTCTCTGTGAGAAAACTTCCCGACAAAGAATAGAAGTGAATGAGAGTTGAATTCTTAAAGCATGTTTCAATTTATATAAGTTATAAATTTTCAATTTCATTAATGCATTTGGAGCACAAGAGTCAAGTCTTTTAAGTCTTTCTGTTAAACTCTAACTTGAACTGGAAATATATATGTATTTTCGCTCCTCAGTATAGTTCAATCAATTGAATTGGCAGCGCTGAATGGGGGAAGGGGTTTCGCCTTTTGCCGAGGATAACTATTTCATTTTATCGGATTAAGCAAATAAATAAAGATAAATATGTAACTCTAGTTCGACTTTGAACTTTCTTAATATACATGCTTCTGACAGTGGGTGAAAGTGCAATTGCAATTAGTATTAAAAGCATTTGTTTAAAGTGCTAATTGAAATGCTTTCAAAAGTTTTCCTTCATGGCTAATTAAAGCATAGACTATCTTTTATATACATACGTACGTCCAATCGCTGAGTGGCGAGCAGTTTTTGTGCTGTCTCTGACGCATTTCGTTTGTGTTGATTTAATTAATTTAACGGCTGTATTTACGGCCTGTTAACATACCTGCAACGAAATAAATTCAAATAAAAGTTATAAGCTTTGGCAAAATAAATTCAAATAAAAGTTATAAGCTTTGGCAAAAAGTTTATTTGCTATTTAAATATCCGGCTGTGATGAGTTGTAAGCCGTTTGAGTTGCGATTTCTGTTAGTCGACGCTTAAATAAACAGCGACAGCAACAACAACGACAACGACAACTTTGATGACAAAAAGCTGTGCAATAATTTTTGAATAGTGTGTCAACATTTTACAAATGCATAAAGTCAACTTCCGTCATTTGTCCGTCTGTGTGCAGTCGGAGTGCAAATATTGTCATAATCATAAACATTATTGCCATTGTTGTTGCTGCTGTTGTTGTTGTTGTTGTTATGCACTGCATAAATGTATGCAGAGATATGCATATGTATCATTGTCTATATATAGTAAGTGTGTGGCTGTGAATGTCGAACGGCAGAGATACATATGTTTCAATCCGCTGTGTGAGAGCAAAAAGTACAATGGATGCAGTTTGAAATGCATTTAGTTTGCTGCCTGCTGCGGCTCATTACTTGGGTATCAGACGGGATTGCGCGCTGGCAGCGACAACAAGCGACTGGCGAATGGAAAATAAAGGAAAGACTGGCAAAAATGTCAACAAGCCAGCCAAAGTTTCACAGCCAGTTACAGCAGAGCAAAGCAGAGCTGAGCAGAGCGCAGGCAGAGTACAATTTCCCTGCTCATTACGTTGACTAAACAAAACTGAAGTGAAATAGAAATAGACGCTGGAACAGACAGCAACGGAGGACAACTGCAGAAGCGGAAAATAATACGATACTATTTAAGAGTGAAGATATAAAAATAGAAATCTTTAACGTGGGTGCGACTGCAATTGCAGCAGCGGAGCAGAGCAAAGCATCTTAAGTTGAATGACAGCAGAGAAACATATTTATTTACAGCCACTGTAATAGTTTATTATTGTAAATAAAGAACGGTGGGAAAGAGAGGAGGAGGGTGCGGAAGATAGATAGAAAGAGAAAAAGGAAGAGGCAGAGAGAGAGAGAGAGAGAGAGAGAGAGAGTAATGCGACAGTTTAGAAAATAAATAACAATCTGAGTATTCTCTACATAATTCAAAGAAAGTTTGTTTAAAGTAAACAAAATTGATTGAAATTTATAAGAAATTTCTTGGGAATTTACAGATTTTCGTCTTATTGAATTTATATACAAATTATACATATATTACAAACTTATCAGTTGCTAAGGAGAAACAAACTTTTGGCAGGAAGACTCATTAAGTTTATTGCAATGTTAAATATTGTTGTATATATTATTTTAAAATATTGGTATATTTATTATATATACTTATAAAATAATTATAATAATATTTTGAATTATATATATATATATATATATATATATATATATATATATATATATATATATATATATATATATATATTTTCTTATTTTACTGTCTCCGAGAGAGAGAGAGAGAGTTCCACCAGCTCCATTGAAAAAGTCAAAGATATGCTTTATAGAACTGCCTTCCATAAGTTTTCCTTTCATTTTCACTGCTCGTTTTTAATGAGTATTTATTAAGGGAGGAGAAAGAGTGCGATATATCCACCGAAAATTGCAATGTCAGCGAAAGCACTGCACTTGCCCTGAGCCCTGCAGCTCTGCATCTCAGTTCAGTTTCCAAGGAGTGGCTGGGGCTGGAACTGGAGCCGTGGCTGCATTACTTCAGTCGCATACGGGAGCATTTCGTTGGCAAAAGTTTTCTGCCGGCTGCTCATGGGGCAACTTTGTTTTGCTTTTTAGTACTTTTGATGACTTTCGCCGAACAGATGTCGATATAATGCTAAATGTAGTTATATGCCAGCCAGGCAGCCAACATACACACACCCACACGCATACATATACATATACACAACAAGCTCTGGCAGTACTAAGGAGCATTGGGTGTCCTGGCAGCAAGCATTGCATCCAGTTTCAGGCCACTTACATGCAGGCATCTGTAGCAGCACAAGCCACAAAGGCGCAGGCACAGCAAAGCTGATGAGGGGATGGCATTGCGAGCTACTCCAACGCAGACTACTTGGCGGACTCTTGTGTTCGGTTCTGCTTTCATTATACCCAGCATAGAAAAGGTGTTTAAGTCGGGTATATGAAACGATCAGTAGGATATTGGAACTAGAAGATTATGCAATTAAATGAAACAACTTATTTGGATTCATTTACTATCAAAACTTTACTTTCTTCAAGACTGGCAGAGTGGAATCTGTGTTCAGTTGGGGTATGTCATAGTCGTGCTTATTCCCGCTTGAACACTTGTTGTTTATTGTTGCTGCTGTTGCAGTTGCTTCTGCTTGCAATGGAACTCATTTGAAATTTGAAAAGACGCCGAGGCAACAACAGCTCAACCAGCAGCAGCAGCAGCGGTGGCAACAGCAGCAGCCATTAAAGTCGCGCTGAGTTTTTATTATAAACGACATAACTACGACAAACTGAGTTACCAGCAAAGGACAACAACGGTGGAGCAGAGCCCGCATTACATTTTACGTCATTTATTGCAACTTTGTTGGGGCGGCCGACCATTTGCTGTGACGGCATTCCACTTGCGCCTTTCTGCTGCACCTTCCATCTTCCCAGCCAAGTTGGCAGCAGGCAGCAGGCACGCAGGCAGCAAGCAGGCAGGGTAACAAAAGCGCCCTATGCCAACCGTTTTTAACAAAATGAAAAGCAGCAGCAGCAACAAAATCAACAGCAGCAACAACAATTGCTACTCCATACTTAATTAGCTGTTTGCCAGTTAAAAATAATCAGCCAAGCCAAAGTAAAGCAAATGAAAGTCGGCACCAGCAGATGCTAAGAGGAGTATTGAGTGGCGAGCTGACGAGGTGGGGTGTGGGTCGGTTGCAACTGCAGCCGTTGCTTTGTTTTACAATGTTGTTGTTATTGTTGCCTGCCAGCCAGCATTTTGTTATATAAAACCCTGTAACAAATTTTTCATTAAAAGAAATCAAGCAAAATGGAAGAAAAAACGCAGCAGCAGCACACAAAAAAAAAACAGAATCCAGAGCGTAAAGAAAAAAAGCAAAAGCAAAAAATGAGCCATAAAAATGGTTGTGGCAAAAGGAGTTTGGCTTGAAAGAAAATGTAAGCTAAAAGCAGTGGCCGGAGCCAACAAGCCATAAGATCTTTTAGCTAACATTTTATGACTTGAAGTTTCTGTCCAAAGAATCTGAATTTAACAAACTCCTCTTAGGCTGGGGCCGAAGTTTGCCAAAGAGCTTAGATAAAAAGAAGCGGATAAAAAGCAGAAACTCCAATGAATTTAACTGAGAGCCAACTTACCAGATGGACTTACATAGTTTCTATATAGATATATACCTATCTGATATCGTTTCTGAATCGTTTGAACTTTAAACTAGTTGCAAATTGCAGTGATATTTCGGCGACAATAACTCAATTAGAAAGTATTTTTATGTATTACGAAATGGGGATTTAGTTCAGCTATGAAAAGTCTTCTTCTTTTTTTCTTCTTCTTCAGCCACTGTTAAAGTTTTTTTTATATTTCTTTCTTTCTTTCAGGCCAAATAACTTCATCCAGCTTAAATCTTAAGCCTCAAGGAGCTCTCTTTCATTAATGCCTGAACAAAGACATGTGCATTTGCATAGAGCATAGAGCCAAAGCCGATTTGAATGGAAACTGCGGGAAGCGACTTTATTAGGGCCAGCAGCCAGTGCGAGCCTCCTCAATAGTTTGTTTGCCTAAATAGATCATCATAAATGTCAAGTCTTAATGCGTTTTAGAGCTATTCATATGCTGATATCCACTACCGTCCCAACTCTGATCCCATGAGTCTCTAACGCGCACAGCTGCCATATATCAAAACTGTGTATAATAAGCCGCCGCCACAGCCACCGCCCCCAACCACTAAGCCCCCATAAGCAAATCGCCTCGACTGAAATGAAAACGAAAAAAAAGAAGAAAAACCGACGAGAAAAACGATACACAAATCTTCCCCAGCTGCGTTGCTAAAACTATTAACTAAAGAGCTGTAATAATTAAAAGGCGTGCAGCAGGCAGCACGCATCATTCGGCTACCAGCCCCAAAGGGGGCCTCTCTCCCCATCATTTGTGGAAAGTGCTCTCATTTCGTCATCATCAGATGACGACTCGATTTCGATTCCAACACACTCCGAGGCTCATAAATAAAAATCAGTTTATGGCGGCACAAACTCTAAAAAACTTTTCTCTATGCGCTTTACATAAAAATAAAGCATGCACACACATAGTTAGGGAGAGAGAGAGAGAATGAGAAAGTAAGAGAGAGAGAGAGAGAGGGAGTGAGGGAGCGAGAAAACGCTTGAGCGAACGTGATATTAAGTTTCGGACATAAATCAAGCTCTCGCCCCCAATAGCCACACAGCGCTTCAAGTTGGCTCCAAGTCAACATTTTTGGCCAACACTAAAAACAACTAATTTATGAGGCGACCCATGACGATGTTGACTGGCATGAAAATGCATAATAAATATTTTTATTAAATATTTTATGCTTTTCATTACACATCGACAGACTGGGCCGAACCCAGAGCCAGACCTAGTTGGCCATATTAAAGCACACATGAGAACAATTCATATACTTTGGTCGCGAAGTCAGCACAAAATCCCAGACAGATGCAAAAATTCAACATGCCACGACAAATATCCTCTTAACGAAGACTGAATAAGAAAGAGGGAGAGAGCGAGAGAGGAAGGGTGTGTTTACGGGGGAGTCAAGAAAAACTTTTCGCCAGGCACAAAATGTGCGAAATGCTTTTTGACAATTTCATTCAATTTCAAACTTATTTCAGCAAATTGTTTGGCTGTCAGCGCGGCGAGCCATGGCCTCCAAAGCTCCACGCTTTACAGTCTCTTCTCCTACCGCAATTGGCATATGCACGCCAGACTCTCCGGGTCGTGCACCACAACGGCAACAACACAATCGTCTAATTTTAGAATCTTTAAGATACACTCAAACAGATACAGGCCAACACACAGAGAGAGAGAGAGAGAGGGAGAGGGAGGGCGACTCTGCCACGCAGACAGTCATCCAGAGGCCTTGTCATCGTATTAGGTGTAATATAAAAGTCATTTAATGACATTGACTGACATTTTGATGTTTCATAAAAAGCAACTCAAGCAGTAGACATCGACACACACACACATACGCTGCTGCTCTCTCAGACACACATAATAGTTTGACAATAGCAATAAAAGGCCTACAGCAGCCGTCGCCTGGCTGGGCCCAGGCAGCGGCAGAGGCACATTCACAGGGACAGGGACAGGGACAGGGACAGCACTCAATGGGAAAAGTCGTCGTCGTCATTCTCGTTTCACGTCTCTCCGCCCCTATGTCTCTTCATCTCTCCTCTGACGCACTTGGCTGTATCGTGAGGCATCTTCATCTTCATTTTCATTGTTGGCTTCGCCGGTTGCCATTTCCTGGGCGGCAGGCGCGCGAGATTTTCCACATATTCAAAATTAATACGTTACGCCATATCCTAGACACATTTGTAGCGAGTAACTCAACTTGGCTCTGTCGCACGTGGCGGCGTCCCCGTGCGGCTTTCAAAACTGTAAAATGCCAAGCGGGTGGTTGGCTCAGATTGCCAAGGCATAAAAAAACGGAATCTTACAAAAGCATTTTCATTGTTCCGCATGGAAATCACTGACTGCTCCGACTGCTGTCTGCTCGGTCGGCTCTTTAAGTCTGCCCAGTTTAAAGCTCGTAAAACCTAAACCCCAAATTCGTAGCATTTGCCGAGGCCTAGCAAAGAATAATACAAGAAGCAAAAAGAGAAATTGTATGTTTTTTTTCCTCTTGCAGACAGTTCCTTTATGGCTCTAACATACATCCATACATCCATTTATTCTTTCCTCTGCATTGTTTCTAGTTTTCAAAGGAACTTCTACCCCCATTGACTCGAGCAGCAGCTGCAGCTGCCTTACGATTCACACATTCTATTGTGAGCAGAGCAGAGCCGAGTTGCCTAAGCTGATTCTTATTAATTTTCCATGTTTTCATTTCACACAAGTCTCGGCACCTGTAGAGTCCCGAGCCGAGCAGCACATCTTTTGTAATCAGATCCATACAACTTGAATTCTTATTGGCATTTTCTTATTCTTTATCACTGACCAGCTCAATCGCTTCCCGATTTCTACAAGTTATCGAGGTGGCAATTAGTTGACTTCGATTTCCAAGAAAGATTGTGGTGTTCGCCTCGACTCCTTGGGTTACTTGGCGTTAATAAACTGTCTCAAATTGCTTCAGACCACCTTATTGATACCGCACAATCTCAGTCGTCCCCTGCTCCACTCGTTGCTGCTCGCCTTCTCGTATTTCAATTTAACTCTGCATCGCTGCACCGCATAAGTCCGCTCGTTCACGGCTTGCCACCCAAGTTGGAGGCGTTGTCGTCGCTGCAGCTGCCTAAGCCGCGTTTAAATACCTCGCCTTAATTTCCACTAATCTGCATAGCGCTTTTCCCCCACTTGGCATTGAACGAGGACCACAACTGTTGCCAACTACACACACACACACACACACCCGCACACACACGCACACAAAAACTAAAACCTTTTAACGTGCATTAACTGCAGCAGCTATGACACAGAAAAAATAAAAATATAAAAAATAAGAAAAACAAACAAGAAGCGTTTTTTAAACGGCGCAAGCTCGAGTCTTCTTATGAATTTAATTTCAGGCAGCGTAATTACTTTGTAAACACATGAGCAGAGCGAAAAATACATAAAAAGCCCAGACGCGGCGGCAGCGCCAGAAAAAAAAGAACCCAAAAACCAAGTTTCTGCACGGCCCAGGCCCAGGCTCAGGCCCAGGCCCTGGGAGTTGGCCAAGTGGCGCGCGCAGTAGCTGCAGCCAGCAGCTGCATTCTTGGGGTGGTCCACGTTGCCCACCAGGGACCTGGTCAACTCGTCCTCCGTTTCGGGGTGTGCAGCGAACCAACATAAAAAGTTATGAGTGTCTTGTGAGTTTTGTGCCAAAGTGCGGTTTGCAAGTTTTTGCTGGCTCTCTGCCTTAGTGGAGGCAGAGCTACCTGCAGCGACTGCCTCTGCCTCTGCCTCCGCCTCTGCCTTTACCTTTAGCATTTTGCTTGCCTTTTGCTACTTGCTGAAATTTATGCGGTAAATTCTTTGCGCGCACTTTATGTTCGAAGCAAAAGTTAGTGCTACGTGTAGGTCCACAGCAAGAGTAGAGCCAGGCTCAGGGCCAGGTCCTGCGCATCTCACATCTCGACTCGAGCCTGTGCCACAAACTATGCCAAGTGTCTGACGCGCGCGGCTGCTACTAGTTACAGGGAGTGCGCTGCGTTGGCTAGGTGATAAATTCCAGGTGCTTGTCAAGCAGGTAATAAAAAGAGATTTGAGTATTATAGGAGCCGATATGCTCTGTCGCTCGCCTCGCCAATAGAATATTCCGCTGAGCCCCAACTACGAAATTCATCAGCCACTGATTTAACTTAAAAACTATTATACTTCACTTAATTATTGGCAAGGAAATTGAGTTTCTGGAAGATTGAAGAGAACTTCAAAACTCACTTCAACTCAAAGTTCGTGTGGCTTGGCCAACTTAAAGTTGTCTACTTCAACTATATATGTATCTATATATACACATATTAAAGTTACTTGAGCTACTATTCGAGCTCCTTGCGACTCTGGCTTATGGTCTAATTGAATTCGTTGCAATAAACTCATTTATGTAATGCATTTCTGGCTCTGGCTGAGAGCCATTAAAATCATTCAACACGCCTGCGTAGGCCGCCCCGACAGGCGCTCGAGTCGAGTCGAGTCGAGTGTCATTTATTGAATTTTAATTTCGCTTTGAGAACCAATGTCCCATAAATCGATGCAGTGCAACACGCAACGGCACAGCCAACGCGCTGTTCCCTTTCTTGCCTCTCCTGCAGCTGGACCCTCTTTCCTGCTGCTATCTTCCCATCCGGTCCCAACAGTCTGTCTATTTGTCTGTCTCTCTGCCTCTGCCTCTGACTGTTCGTCTGTCTGTCTGCTCGTCCGTCTGTCTGCTCGTCCATCTGTCTGTTAAGTGCCGCGACGCAAATATTATTAAAGTTTTTGGTGCGTTTCAGCGTGAAATTGATTTTCATACGCCTGCTCGGCCACAATCAAATTGCCGAAGCATGCACGTTAAATAGTAAAAAGCATCAACGATATTTATTCGAATACCTTCCTTGCCCTCTCTCTCTATCTATCTATCTATATGTGTGTATGTATATTGCCAATATATGTGTGTGTATATTTTTAATTTAATAAGTGGCGCAAACGCCAGCGCTATTCAAATACCCAATACCCACGTTTGTTTTCTTTTTTCGGGCGGCCTGCAGGTGAGCGGAGCGGAGTCGAGCAGAGTTTTTGGGGCTTTTGTCCGCACCGCATGCAAGTCACATTCTCGATTGCCAATCAGCGCACAATTGAAGCTGCATTAATATAACAGATCGAGGGCCGCAGCCAGGAGGGGAGCCACTGAACTGAAGCCAAAAAATGCCGGGCTGCCGCAACAAAAGGGCGCGCACCTCTGCCAAATACAAAAAAAAAACCCTTACAGAGAAAAAAACGCATAAAAAGAATCCAAATGTGAAGAAAAACTGCAGTTGACATATATAATATAAAAAAACGACAAGGAATTACAAATAACAAACACACAGATTTGATTTTTATGCACGTATACCGACTCAGCACAGTGTATGGGGGAGGGCAGAGGGCAAGGGCTCCTCGGCTCGGCTGCCATTGAAGATGCCAGCGAAAAAGACGTGCATGCGGTTGCCGACTGAGCCAAGATATTTGTTAGGGGTAATGCGGAGTAACAAGCGAATCCGGCACTGGAAGCAACGCGAACTCGATGCCAAAACGAAAAGTAAAGCTTGGAATTGAAAAGGAAATGCCAACATAAAAGATCAACTAATTAGTTTAATCAATTGCATTAGTTTTAATACTATTACTACAGAGTAAAGAGGGATATAATGAATAGAATGAAATGCTGGACATTATAATATATCTTTAAAGTTGTGATTAACAATAAATAAATAGTAAATTCTAATCATTTCTATTGTCTCTCCATCACATCTCTCTCTATCTCTCTCTCTCTCTCTCTCTCTCTCTCTCTCTTGTAACTAACTGAAACTTCCGCTTGACTCACATTTCCTCAATATCCTTTGAGTGCTCTTTAAGTCGTACATCCTTAATGAAACTTCCTTTTGTTAGTTGTCATCGCAGCTCTCTCCCTACTCCTCCTCCCTATCAACAACTGCTGCCATTACAATACAAAAGCTCAGTTCGGGCCAACTTTGAGGGGAACTTGGCTTTACATAATTCCCGGCATGGCATTTGAATACGTCCCCAAAACTTGACATTATTATTATCATCATAAAGCGCATGAGTTTAGTTTGCGGACGAGGACAAAAAACAATCTGCGGCACATTGATTTCAATGGCCAAACTGCCAAACTACTGCGACTCGTATCGGAGTCCGCAAATGCAAATGCAAATGGCCAACGAATATACCGAGAGCTGGTCGTGGCCAAAGTCCCCGCACTAATCAAAACTAAATGCACAAAACTAATGCCATTAATTCCAGTAGACAAAATCTGAATAGCCCCGAAAAAGTGAACCGCATGAACGAGTGCTGTGCTGGGGAAACGCAGCTCCAACTGCTGCCATAATTGACCCACATCATTAGCCGAAAGGAAATGAGCTGCTTTTCAACTGCACCAAGTTGAGCCAACCCAAAAACCGAACTAACACAAAAAAAAAAAAAAAGAACATCAAAATGAGGAGGAGGCAAGGACTGCGCAACTCTGCGAAACTGGTAGCTGGCAGCTCGCAGCTCGTAGCTCCCGCTACAAATTACTCGACGGGAGCAAAAAACTTTAACGCAGCAAAAATTTTTATTTTACCATACTTCAAATGAAATTATCTACGCTGATGCTGCTCAAGGAGGCGGTGACGGTGGTATCGGGGGTCATCATTTCAGTGCGCTGCATTTTGTTGTGCAGCTGCTGAAAAGAGGGTCATGTGGAGCTGGAGCTGGCGCTTGTGATGGCGCTGGAGCTTCTCGTGGCACGCACACTGCCAATTTGTGTGCGGCAATAAAAAATAAAGCAGCGCGCTTGGAGCTCAACGCTTCCACGCTGTTTACACAGTCCGGCAGCACCTTGCCCATGCCCATTCCCAGGCCAACAGCCGCCCGCTTACAATAGCAATTCGCCCCCACTACTCTCGTAACCTCTAACCCTCTAAGACCCAGCTCTGCCGCTGCTTCTTCAGTAGACAAAAAGTAAACTGTGCGAAGCGCTCTTACAGCCTCCACTCACTTCAAATCTCCCTCCCCTCTCTCTCTCTCTCTCTCTTTTCCTGCTGCGCTGTGCATGCTTTATGTGTTGTCCTTGCCGACTGCTGCTTCAACTTGCTCCTGCTCTGGCGCCCGCCTCGTTATGTGCCCCGCTCCAAGCCAAGCCAAGCACAACAAAATTACTTTGCATAACCATGCAGCGATAGTTTGCTTGTGTGCATAGACATATGCGTGTGAGAGAGAGAGAGAGAGAGAGAGTGTGTGTGTGTGTGTGTGTGTGTGTGTGTGTTTGTGTGTTTTATAAAGTAAAACAATCCTGGTGAAAACGAGAAACTTGGGACTTTATGATGGGCCACTTAAACTAGTTCAAAAATTTTCAATGCTTCGTACTACTCGTCAACGGCTTTCTTTCCACGCTATCATGTCAACTACACACACACACAAACACACACGCACACATGGACACGCTGATGCACTAGCATAACGAATCGTGTAAATAAAAACATATATCTATATACATATAGAGGTAGCTTCTATAGAGCGCACATGTTGCCCAGGCGTCGTAACTACTACTGCCCCATCTCCCTCTCTCCCTCTCTCTATCTCTGTTGGCTTGGCGAGTGCATCAGCGCTTGGGTCATGCTTGGATTTTGTTTATGTGCATAGTGTGCTACCCAGTTAGCATTTTATATTGGTCTATACTTTGCTTTATGATACCCCAATGTACACAGCGTCGGCTGCTGCTTAGTTGCAACTGCAGCGAGCTGCCCCCCAGTCAGACACTCAGACACCCAGCCACCCAGACACCCAGACAGTAGCAGTGTCCTGCTGAGAGTGCTGCTTGTCAAGGCTTTACTCAATCCAATTGCAGCTAGCCAATGGAGTACAGTATCAGCTGGCATGCCAGGCACCCTTTGTGCCCTAACCAGTTGACTAATGCATCGCCTCGCAGAGGGAACTATTCATTACGCGACTTTTTTCGTGGGCCACCCTTAGCCGCAAGCAACGTGGCTAATTGCTTAACCATATCTAGCCGCGGGCAAGATGTTGCCGCCGTAGTTACTCGACGCATTCTCGGCGAACATCGTTACCAAACCAACTTACCCATCAAGTCCAGTTCGCTGATTGTCTCGCTTGGCTGCCTTGCGACCCGCTGACTCTGTCTCTGGATAGGGCACCTCCACCCCTGCCTCTGCCTTTGCCCTTACTCTTACCTAGCTAAAAATGTCAACCCTTTTTCACTTCAGTTACCAACGCTATTTGCATTCAAGTTGAGCATTCAACTACCCTCGCCGAAGACTGGACCGAGCCTAGCTCTAGCCCCGCTCTAACTATATTATATATATATAAATGTATATATATATATATATATATATATATTCTCTATGCTCAGTCTAGTCGTTGGCTCTTGTCACCCTACGCGCCCAACAATTGCTCGGGTGTGCAGCCTCCGTTCCGCCTTCTTTTCGGCTGCTCCCTGCGCGCGCTGCCGCAACCTTTGGCACCTATCAGAGCTACCCTAGAGCTCTCGACTACCTAGTCCTTTAAGCTCGGCGCTGGGTTGTTGCTGCGTTTGCGTTGTCGCTTTACCTTTAATGCCATTTTGTAGCATTTTTATTTATTTATTTTAGTGTTGCGTCCTTTAGGGATTCTTAACAGCCCCGGTCGCCTCAGCTTCCTGCATAATCCTGCAGCTGTTCAACGACTCCTGTCGCGCTCCTTGCTCCAGTTCGCCCTGTCTCCCTGTCTTACCTAAACTAGTCGACAGTTTGTTGCACACTTCTTTGCGACTTAGTTTTGGCACTTTATTTATATTTAAATTTTGTATCTCAAAGAGTGTTTAGTTGCTAGCTATACATAGCTACGAGCATGGTCATACCCCCTATTCGCCTGCCGCATCAATTCAACGCCTTAAGCTTTTACTTATTTTCTATATTTTGTGCTGGAAAGTTTTTTGGTCTTTGCGGCCGAGACCACTTGGCTCCTGTCCCCCACCCGCACTCTCCATCAGTCTCCTCCACTTTGGCCATCGAAAAAGAACCAAAAAGAAGGAACTGTCAACGGCACCTGATCTATTCCAGGCCAGAGCTGATGCCTCTGGCCAAAGTGCAAGCAGCATCGCATCAACAACGACAACTTTTCTCTCCTTCTTCTTCCTGTTCGATACAGCGCTCCCCCTCCGCCCTGACACGCCCCCAACACCCTTTAGCCTTTTATAAGTTGTGGAAACTTTTAATCAACTGCTGCTGCCGCTGCTGCTGCTGCTGCTGCTGCTGCTCATAGCTCGTTAGGTTCAAGTTCTTTTGTTGTTGTTGGCCCACCCATATATAATAATTTCTACGTAGCTAGTTTATGGTCGACAATGTCGTCAGCATCTCATTGTTATTTGCACTCTCTGCAGCTCCAGCTACAACTACCCGAGGAGCAAGAGCAATAACAAAAGTTGCCATTTTCATAAACTTTAATCGAAATGTTTTACTTCAATCAACGCGCTCTACACACGAAACGAGCGCAAAAACTTTCACCGCTTGCCACACAGCACGGGCCGAGCTGGCAACCAGATGGGTCCATCATCTCCGACACCATCACGGCCTCCTCTCACTGCACACTCTCTCTTTCTCTCTCTCTCTCTCTCTCTCTCTTTGTCTCTGTCTGTCTATCTACGTCTGTTGCTCGCTTTGGCTGGCGCTTTTTCACTATTTATCATTGTCAACTTGAGTGCGACGTTTGGCGCTGCTGCTGCTGCTGGCGCTGTTGCTGTTGCAGCGGCTTCGTTGATTTATCTTTCCGCTAAGCAGATGTAACATTATACGCCACAAATACATCCGACGTTCGTCTCTGGCTGCTGCTGCTGCTGCACGTTGACAACTCTGGTCAGGACGCAATTCCTACTACTGCTGCCGCCGCCGCCGCTGCTGATGCTGCTGATGCTGTTGGCAGGCTCATGCCCAGGGGTGCAATATTTCGTATATTGTCAAATGGGCCAGTCGCAGCAGCAGCGACAACCCACAATAAGTAAAACCTCTCACTCGTTTTTTAATGTCGACCAAGCGCTAGCCAAGTGTCTGGGCCAATTTAATAATGCCCTGCAATTGCTAAATAGAGCTCGTTGGTTTGTTGAAAGTAGTTTTAGAAATGTTTTAGCTAAGTCGATGGAAAATGCAAACGCTGGCAGAAATTGGCCCTTTGTATACATATATAAAGACAGATAAGACATAGTGTATAACTATTTCCTAATGTATTTTTTTTTTATAAATTGGAATTTTTAAGAAATAAATATGTACAGACAAGAGCAGAAGAGATAAATAGTACAATATAAGTAAATAAATTTAAATAAAATATTTTAAATATTTTTTAATATTTTTTTTTATGTAATTATTAAATTTAAAAATATTAATTTAATATTCCATATTAATTTTTCATAATTTATATCACTAATTAAATTTTTTTTATTTAAATAAAATATGTTAATTAATTTATTTTACATTGCTATTTTAAATCAAATATAGTAAATAAAAAAATTTTAAAAAATATTTAAAATAAAATCGAAAAGTTAAAGAAAAAATTGAAAATATCTTCTTATTTATGTATTATTTAATTTTAAATTGAAATATATTAAGTAAAATATAGAAACTGCAATACTTTTTAGACAATACTTTTGCAATACTTTTTAACAAATTCAAAAAGTCTCCCCTTCTCAGCCTCACATATATATTTTTCTAATTTCTTTACATTTGCAATTTCAAAGCTATTTCTTAGCTGCAAATAAAGCTCGATGCAATTTAAGTTTCTTACCAACCACTCAATGCCCTGCGGCCAAGTCATCCAGCTCACTGCTGACTTGACGGCTTGGCTAGCCCAAAGCCAGAAAAGAAGTAAAATAAAATCTATCTGTGATATGCAAATAGACATACATAAATCTAGCTAAAGGCTACAGGGTATTGCATGGATTATCAACACATTCCAATAGCCGTTTCACTCCTTCCTATTTTTTTTAGTTTTTCAATTTTTTACTAGTTGTTGCTGGCAGGCAAAACGTCGATTTTACCCAGGTCAAAACTTGTGTATACGAAAATTGTTTCGCCTTTTTTTGTGCACATGGGCACGGCAGAGTTTCAGCAGAAAGAGAGAGAGAGAGAGAGAGATCGGAGTCCCAAGGCCTGGGAGAATCGCAGACGGTGACGGCAACGACGGCTCGCTATTATATTTATTATTATTTTGTGATTCAAACGAAGTGATATAAATGTGTCACGTTTTACCAGTTCACACATACTGCAGGCCAATCGCTGGCCAAAAGCTAAGCTGCTGCTGCTGCTGCTGCCATACAGGTAACAAACAGCAACAACAATAACTGGCAACAACAATCAGCCAACACCAACACCAACGCCTCCTTTTGTTTTGCCAGCCTCACGCTTTGGCTCTTTACTCTGATTTCAGTATTTTTTCTTTTTTCAGCTTTTTATTTTATTTTTCGTTGGCTTTTTAGTTTGCGCAACAATTTCGTGAGCGCTGGAAGATGATTTGTGTTACGAACTGGGACTGGTACTGGGACTGCGACTGCGACTGCGACTGGGATTGCGACTGGGTCTGGGTCTGGGACTGTGGCTTCAACTCTGCTGTGAAGTTGAGACCGCATCAGATACACGTCCAGCGGGCGTTGCGACCGGTCGTCGGCTGCATTGTTTTGGCTTCTTGGGCTTCTTTTGGCTGGACCCGACTCTGACTTAATTTCTGTTCGTACATTTGCAGCCAGCTCAAAACTATAGCAAAAGTGCCTCGGCCAGGAGAGCATTGTTATATGACTATGGCCATTGTTGCTGCTGCCGCTGCCTTCGCCTCTTTGCATTATTTCTGACTCCGACTCCAACTGCGACTGGTATCAGTTGCTGTTGATCAGCATTAGCACCTCTATCGAGTGAGCCTCTGGGATGGCTGTGAATTGTTCGTACGTGTTGGTTATGAGGAAGGCATCAGGTAACGCTTATAGTGTCGGCTGCTCTCCCTCCCACCCAAGCAGCACTCGAGAGCTATCAGCGTGCGCATCGGCAAGTACATATGGCGAAATTATGTAGCATCAACTACATCCATATATATGTACGTACGTGTGTTTGGCCAGAGAGTTCGAGTTTAATTTGATTGAAACATGTGCTCCAATGCATGTAGGATCTCGCAACTGCGTCTAATTTGTGATAATTTGTGGGAAGTACAAAATACCAGCGAACTCAACTCGACTCGTCTCATTCGTCTACGCGGCAGATCTTGATTCCGCAAATGAAATTATTGGGGCAATGCTTGTGTGGAACTGCTCGCGCTGATAGTTGTGGGAAGTTTTCGTGGACGCTGAATGAAGTATTGAGCGAGAGAGCAAGTGCCCGATAAACAACATAATTGAGGATTATGCAGCACACAGCAAGAGCGAAAGAGAAATATGAATGTGAGCAATAACCTAGGGCAGAATGAGTTCATAAGGTTAGCTGCAACAGATCAACGATATGAGGCCGTAGAAATATTACATATGAGCGAATTCGCATAAAAAAATTGTATATAAAGTGGGAAAAATATTTATTTAAAATTTTTATACATAAAAGTATTTCTATATAATATTTATTCGAAAACAGTTCTGTATAAGAGAATGCATCAATTGAAAGTTATTTTTGCCTCGAGTCATTTTTGCATTCCTTGAATCTGAAATATTTGTTAGTATTTCCATTCAACTTGTTGATTTCGTTGTGGCATATAATTAGATGGCTGCATCTCTCAGCCAACAAAGGTCGAAGGCATCAAACCCAACTCAAATTTTTAATGCCACGATCGAACAAAGAGCATTCCCAAAAACTAAAGTGGCAAAGCAATTCAACGAAATACCCGCAGCAACACACCAACACAGAGAGAGAGACAATCTGCAGCACATCAGCATATTTCGAATGACATTTGCGCCCTAACGATAAGTCGCACTGTTGCAGACTGCCTCCCCTGAGAACATTCCGATTGGACCCCGTTTGCTCCCGGCTCTAGCCAGCCGCACAGACATTGGACAAACATTGGCACATCGTCGGGGCCCTCAGCTGTTATTGTAGTTCTGTTTTTTTTTTCTTTTTTTTCGTTTTCAATTTGAATGATTTAACATAAAGCAGAAAAGGTAAGACACAAGCCGAGGCAGCCTCGCATAATGCGGGGCATTGTTGTGGCAGGCCTTATAAGTGCCACGACCAGGCAACACGCGCAAAAGTTTAACAGCCACAGCAGCAGCAACAACAGCAACGAGACGGGGCGCGCAAATAATTTCAATCGTCGTGAATCATGAATAATTCAAAATCATCATTACCAACACCTTTTGAGCAAGCTCTCCTGCAACCACCTGAGAGTGTTGCCCAAAATGTTCACACTTCCCAGCGGCAACAGCAACGACAACAACAACAAAAACAACAATCGACTGGTAACTGGCAACAGCAACTTTTGCTCAATCTGCAGCCGCATCGCCGCGTGTTGAAATGGGGGGCAGCAACAGCATCAGCATCAGCAGCAGCACCAGGAACAATACAACAATATACAAATCCGTGCGCCCCGGCCGAAGCTGAGGACGCGCTGCTGCTGCTGCTGCTGCTGGTGATGCTGCTCAAGTGCTAAACTGAGGCGGATTACCCAGGCAGGGCAAAGGCAACACAACCACCAAAATATATACACACATACACACACACAGACAGAGTCAGACACCTCCGCCCCCTTTGGCACGCCTTGAGTTTTTGTGCCGTCGCCGTCTATTGTTCCATCGAAATATGAGGCACGACTCTGGCATTAAACTTCAAAAACGTTGCAAAATGCCAAAATGCAGCTCCAGACTTTGCTTCGATGTTGGCCAAGAACAATAAAAAAGATAAGCAAACGCTGTCTGACAACAACAACAACAACAACAACGACATCGGCGATGACGATGCTTCCAGCCACTTCAGCTAGCTGAGCTGCAGAGCAAGCCTCTGCCTTGCTCCTTGGCCATTTGCAACAAAAAGCGTTTGCGCGCAAGTGTTGGCCAAGAAATAAAAGTTGCTGACCTTAGCTACGTCTGAGGCTGATTCTACAAACTGAGCTGCAGACGAGCGTCTTTGTCTATGCAACAACAACAACAGCAACAAAGTTAAGCAACGTCTTGTGTTTTTCTTCCTTCCATTTTCTTTTCTTTTAATTTTTTTTTCATGCTTTTGAAGGATATGAGGCAAATACAAAATAGTTGCCGGAACGGAACGGGGCGGAGGCAGCTCCAAAGTTGGACTGCAGTGGCAGCTGCTTAATAAGTTTAAGCAATTAAAAGAGTGCTTTAAAGGTGGCCCGGCCCGAGACATTGATAGGCGCATAAAAACAGCTTAATGATTAGCCAGAGGGGGCCCAGTGGGGGCGACCGGGTGCGAAGTTGGGGGCGGTTGACTTTAATGGCTTGCCAGCTATGGCAAGGCAAGGCAAGGCTTAACAAGGTGAGCATCATAAACGTTGCTTAATAGCGCAACTTGCAAATGTGGCGCGGGTTGATGGGCTTCTTAGGGCTAGCGAGTTTCGGTTTTCGACTTTGTTCGGACTGGCTTGCCTAGGATCAGCTCTCAGCAGAAATAATAATCATTGAAGTTGAAGAAGGAAACAAAACTAATGATCACGATGTGGCCTGCCATAGTGAGATATCATGTTAATTGGCAAATCGCACGTGTGTATGTGTGTGTGTGTGTGCGCGGCCTGTAATTCCCAATGGGTTTGAGCGCGCGTCAAAGAGAATGTGAAAAGCAACTGTCAACACCATAACAAAATGTAGCGGGAGGCAGCAGAGAGGCATGAATACCCCTTACTTTCGACTCCTGGGTAACTCGAAAACATTTCTAAATTTATTAATACAAAGAGAAATAGAGGAGAGTCAGCCAAGGACTGGAAAATAATATCGCATACGTATAGTTTATGTTCCACTCACACACATTGCTGGACTAAATTACAATACCCTTTCCATACCGAGGGTAACAAAGTAAATAGCAATTCATATATAGAACAAATTTTTCGCCTTTTCATTTCGTGCCTTTGCTAAGCCCGCGCGCTAAATGCTTTCAACTATTTGAAACATCTGCAGCATTTCCATTTCACTTCACCCAAAAAAGAACAATCACAAACCTTTTATATAGTATGTGTGTGCATGTGTGTGTGTGTGTGTAATTCTTTATTGTTGTCGATCATCATCATTGATCACATGCGCAAATTGGATGCAGCTCAGTCATGCATGTGTTTTGATATAGGCTACCCAATTGATTAATCCGCTGCCAACTTAATTTACCCTCAACAACAACTGCTGCTGCAATAATGATCTAGGTAAACAGTTTGTGCGATTTTCACACGCACACACACATAGAGAGACAGCGAGAGAGAGAGAGAGAGAGAGAGAGACGCACAGTAGTCCACCCGTATTTGATACCTTTGCTAGAGGGTATTTCGTCAGCCGCTTTTGGTTAGTCAGCAAATTTCTGCTCTGCTATTGTGACTTGCCAATTGGCATTTGGGATTTCTGGTCAAAGTCATTTTGCGCATTTTCAATTTGCCAAAAGTTTTCCATCACTCCACAGAGTTTTCCACAGTGCCTCGCTGACTGGCTGGCTGCCTGGCTGCCTGCTGTTACACAGCTGCTTTGTAGTCTTAGCGCATTCAAGCTGCTAATTAGTCGGCATTAGAAGCATAAAATGGGTAGCTCCACCTCCTTCTGGAAGCTCCATGTTGGCGGCAAAAGCGCATTAGATGCTTCAGTTGTGTTGCTATATACGTTATACGAGGGTCGACGGAGGGTGTCTCAGACTCAAAACGAGAAATAAATGCCAATAATTTGGTTTTCGCTCAGCTCAAACCAATCACCCACACCGTTTGCCCGCACTCCACAGCTCAGCTCAGCTCAACTCAACTCAGGCCAGCTCAGCTGCTTGGCTGCCCTTTTTTGGGGAAAATACAATTTAGTTTTTGAAAGGCTAACGAACTATTTTCACAGCCTCGAGTAGCTGCTCGGCTGAGGAGCTGCTGCCCTGGCCACTTGGCAAAAGTGCAAGCGTGGCAAAGGAGAAACCAAGCAAAATCAAAGCCAAAAAAAAGGTTCAGCTTGAATTGCCATTGCCATTGTTGTTGTTGTTGGTGTTGCTGTTGTTATTTTTGTGTTTGCTACGTGCACACAAACTTAATTTGAAGTTAAAAATGTGCCACAATGTGTGGCCAAGGGTGGCTCAGCTAGTGCAAATGTGAACGCTGTCAAAAAGGTATCGCCGTTGTCTCTCTCATCATCTTGCCTTTTATGATCGAGTTAATTTGAATTTATAACAAAGGCAAACAGCTGAAAAGCCAAGCAGAGTTTGTGCGAATGCCAAATGTCATTTGGATTGAGCTTGTAAAACTTTAAAAAAATTAGAAAAATGATCAAAGAAAAGGTCAAGTCATATAAAGGGAATTATGAATTAACAAATAATTGAAGCTCTAGCCAAGAGCAAGCTAAGCCAAGTTAAGCTAAGAGCCAGAAAAACAGATCTAAGTCTGGAGCTTTAAGTCAAGGCATGAACTAACAATTCCTAGATACTTCATAGACAATAGATACTTCATGCTGTTACAGCACAATCTTCTGAAGCAGAAGGAAATGTATGAATAAGAGAGTGGAGAAGGGAAGAGATCACAAGAATATGAAGGTAGAGACTAGAAAATAAGTATAAAATATATAAAAATATAAAAAGATTAAGAGAGATTGAAGAGAAAATCTGATAAGCTATGAAAACAAAATATAACAAAAGACAGGAATACAAGCGAACAATGCTCAGCAGGATTAATCCAGTGCTCAAGAAGCTGGTGTCATTGAAGACTTCAGATTTGTTTTTCTCTTCGCTGCTTCTCTCTGATCAGCTGGGACACGAACAAACTAAGTCAAAGATTCAACTGGTTTCACAACCCTTCGCTGACTATGTTGCCCCACGTCTGCACACTTACACACTTATATACACATATATATCCGAATATTCCTTACTTTTTCTCCTGCATGAGATTTCACTTTGAAAAGTATTTGCCGCATGTGTCTGGATAACTTTGGTGCCGCTGTTGTGGCTGGCTGTGGTTTTTCGCTGCTTTTTTCATGTTTTCTTTTTTTACAGAACGTTTTGTACGTGCTCGGGTTTATGTGCATAGGATTTTCAATACGTCGCTATTGATTTTTATATAATACATAATTTCTTCAACATTTTTTTCGTATTTTTTTTTTTTTTTTTTGTATTCGTTGACTGGTTGCCGTTTTGTTGTCGTTGATTATTGGTGATTGGTTGAGTGGGTAGCTGGGTGGCTGCCTGGTTGGCTGGGTGTCTGCCTGCATCGGTCTTTGTCATCGTTTATATATAGCATACGATTCGATTATGCGATTTAATCTGATTTCGCACAAACGAATGATTCAAATGCAAATGCAAACACATAGGCTGCGCGTGGAGCGAGGGAACGAAGCAAACAGCATAGCAATGCGAGTTCTCAGCTTCATTTTTATTTTCTTTCATTTCATTTTTTTTTTTGTTAATAGCTTGCGATATATAACAAGCAGATGAAAGCAAAAGATTTGCATTACAAAACGACAGGTAAGCCATTTGCAGAAAGGGTGAATTCCAGTGCAGGAAGGAAGAAGAGAGCGAGGAATGTAGGTGGGGCTACAAATACACCAAAGCAGACGACTTATAAAGCCAAGCTGTGCGTACACAATTATAGCAGTGAAGTGGGATTGGAAATTGATTGGGTTTGCGGGAATGCGTTCGATTTAAAATCAAATCACCTGGTGTGTGTTGTTAGATAAATCTCTCTCTCTCTCTCTCTCTCTCTCTCTCTCTCTCTCTCTCTCTGTGTGTGTGTGTATGATGAATGCATATTGCTAGCATGTTTCTCCACTCCTCTCCACTCGAT
This sequence comes from Drosophila mercatorum, assembly GCA_961210405.1. NCBI lineage: Eukaryota > Metazoa > Arthropoda > Insecta > Diptera > Drosophilidae > Drosophila > Drosophila mercatorum. Next base: position 21,644,553 of record CAUIUS010000004.1, on the reverse strand, counting down.
TGTTGTGTAACTGCCTGATAAGGGGCTTCGATAACCAAAAGGCCCATTCAGCAGCAACAGCAGCATCAAGTGCTTTTCTAACAAATCTAAGGCGATTTAAATAGAATCCAAGTGAGAGCCCTTCAGCTGGGAGAATGTATTTTTGTACACGTCTCAACAGCTGCAATTAAGTATTCATTTAATTTGAATTAAACAGAAAATGAAATAGAAAAATCAATCACACATCAATGAATGGAACTTTGTACGGAACTTTTCAATTTATATTTAAGAATACATTTTCTTTATTTACTTTAATTGATTTGTGAGCTTAAGCAATGTTACTTTTATTGTAACAGCTTCCTTTCCTTTGTCAGAAATAAACTAAAACATTTTGATGTAATATAAGGTAAGAAGCAGGAGAAAGAAGCCAAAGCCCTCCCGCAACAAAGTGCGCATCAAATTTGAGTCATTTAACTTGACTTGAAAAGTTTACTGCCAAATGCAGTCATTAAAACTGCCAACTGGCAATTTCAATGGCAATGGCAATGGCAATGGCAAAGCCCAAACCGAAAGCCAAAAACCAAAAACCTGGCAAAGCGACCGCAACAAACGCGAAACTGCCGAACGGCAATCAACTATTAAAAAACAAAAAATAAACTGGGAGCGGGCATAAAAAACTCTAACATGAAATTAAATTGATGCCCCAGTGGAGTTCGTCCTGCCCAGATCCTCGGCCGATTTTGGGGCATTTAATTTTTATGGCTATGGCCGGGCATTGCCGCAAAACTTTTTGCCAAAGGTTCAATCAGAAAACATTAAAATTATGTACAAACATTTTTCGGGTAGGATATTATGTATAAAAATATGCGACGAACATTTGCTGGGCGGCACGGAGGGAGGGGCCGCTGCTGCTTATGACCGGAAGTTTATGGAGCGACCTGCAGAGGTTATTTTATTATTTGGAGGGGACTTTCTGGAGCCGGCCAGATAAACGGCAAACGCTAATTTGAGTCTTTGTCACGTCTTACCATATGGAAATATTATTTGTAAATACTTTTATGTTTGGTACGTGACCAGAGACTGGGCGGCACATGTGATGCGAGTGCAAGTGGAATTGGATGATTGGGCTTTCGGCTATCGAAGACACAAGGAGAGAAGCAGAGAGAGAGAGAGAGAGAGAGAGGGAGTGGATGTAAGGGGCACTTGTCAGTGCGTAAAAAGTTGCACACCCGGTTCGGTTCAGCTGTGCTCGCCTGTTTTATTGTGGCGACGAAATCAAATAAAGCGCTCTCGAGTGCGGGGCCTTTTATATTAAAATTTATATGGCGCAATGTTCGCGAAAATCCTTGGAAACGAAATGTCATCATAAAATTGCCAGACGACTTAGCGAGCGAATAAATAAAAATTACTTCCAGATGACATATCAGCGCGAGTGCCACTGCTGACACCTTAAAACCTAATGCGCTTATAATACAAACTGCCGCTGGAACAAAAGGAGGCTGCGTGTGGATTTGGGGCTCGAGCGACGTGGCGATGTGGCGAATGGGTAGCATTGAGACCCAAAAACCGGGACAAATTGAAACGTTCTCGAGACTCGAAAGTCGAAAATAACAAAACGTTGGCGTTGGCGACTGTCAGCTGCCTGGGCCCGTCTCAGACGTCAACTTAACGTGAATAATTGTCTAAATCCCAACGACAAACACTTATTGTCCTGGATTAGCAGGCAGACGACTGCCAGGCAGCCATTCTGCCATTCTGCCAGCCACACGGAACTGGGGACTGCCGCAGCGTGCAAAAAAAATGTGAGAGAAAGCAAAAAAATGAAAGAAAACTTTGTATTTTTCTTTCGCCTCCCCGCACAATTTGCCTCGCCGGAGTGGCAAGCGTTTTAAGTTGAACATGCAAAGCGTTTGGTCAGCATACAGCTCAGGATCAGGGACAGGTAGAGGTGGAGGTGGAAGTAGAGGTGGAGCTGTTCAGGTGGAGGCTACCTGGCTGTGTTTGCTTGCTGCGTTCTTTGCGTTCAATTAATTTGCGCACAATTTGGATAGCGCCAGCCCCCGCCAAGTCCGTCAACTTTTCGTCTCCCGCTTTTTATCTACCTTTTTTCCTCAGAGCTAAATATGCAAAGACAAAAAGCAAACTTTAAGTAACAAACGTAGTATATACATACACTTAGAGGGAGATATATACGTCCGTATATACGTATACATACGTATATATGAATGGTATAGTGCAAAAGTTTTTTAGCCAGCTTGCAGTCGACCCGGACAAAGGAAGACCGCTGTGCGCAAAAGTTTCGAAAACTAGCCGTAAAACCCCTGCAGAGGCAGAGGCGCCACTGAGTTAACGGCTAAAGTTGGTGCTAAGAGAGGGAAGTCGTAGCCGTAGTCGTCGTAGAGCAGGTGAGATTCGATTTCATTGATATAATAGCTGTTTGCCATTCAAGTGTGTGCCAGGGCATAAAATAGGAGCTCAGCTTTAGGCTATGACTATGAGAAAGTGAGCTCAAAATAATGCAAAAGGGTTATGATATGTAAAATAAATAAAATAAATTGTAAATAAAAGGACAATAATAAATTATAAAATATAAAAATATAAAATAAAAATAATATATTTTATTATGCAAATAAAATATAAATAGATTATGAATGATAAAAAATATAGAAGTATAATATAAATTGTGATAAGAGTAATAAGATGAAAAGAAGAAAATAATAATAAGTTTATATTAAAGCAAATAATCTTTTAAAAAGTATTTGTAACTTTCCGCTAATAAATATATTACAACTTAAATCATATATAAATTTAAGTTATATACAAAATAAATAAAAGAAAAGAAATAAAGATGTAATATTAAAAACATTACTTAAAAACTAACGAAAGAACCGAATATATATATGTACATATATTTATATAATAGATAAAGCTTCTTAGTTAGCATTGGAAGTTGAGCTATCATGGCCTAACTCATTCTCAATATGATCTGAGATACAAAAACGAATATGCACCTTTATATATTCATATAAAGTGTATAATCACAGATTGACAGCCAGCATTGAGATTCTGAATCTGTCACCGGATTAGGCTTATCGCAGCCATTAACCTTTTGGCCTATCAAAACCAAAATAAGAACCCTTTCGCATACCTAATTTAATCAAACAGAGGCGTTCGATCATTAGAAACACATTTCCAGTGTATGAAATACTTCGAGTGCTCAGGTAAAACAGGCTCGATAATGCCTGAACGGCAACAGTAAAAGCAACAGCAACAGCAAAAGCAAAAGCAACACAATTGCACTTCATCAAGGACACAGGAACTGTGCTAACAAGCCAGAAAGGAAACCGGTTATCTTAGCTAAATTTGTGAGTAGCTCTCTGTCATAGATATGCAAATGCTAGGTAATGGCTGTTTTTTATGTGACCCGCATAGCTATTCACACGCCGAAAAAGGATATGCGAGACATATATATATATACATATACATATGTATTTAGATATATATATATATATATATATTTATATATACATATATATATACATGTATATATACATATATATATATATATATATATGCAAATGCCATTTTATACGGGGGTAGCTGAATAGTTGAGTGCCATAAGTTGCGCCTGGCCAAAAGGGACGGAGGGAGGGTGAGAGAGCGAGTGTGAGTGAGTGAGGCGACAAATTTCGCCGCCTGTTTCTAATGTCCTTTAAGGCCCAGGCTGCGTGTGACACACTCGCCGGCACGGGTCCTGGCCAGTGCGGCTTTCAGCTTTTAAAACTTTTGCCCAGCACGGCCTTTAAGCAACGAATTTCAATTAATAGCCATGCGGAGACGGAGACCAAGCTGAGAGCCACTTCCTGCCTTGGCTGCTGTTGCTCCTGGCTGCCTAGACGCCTAGCTGCCTAGCTGCTTGTCTGACAGTAAGCCCAACGGCTACAATCAGCTCAGCTGTTGTGCCATCCATAGACCACCAAGTTCACTAGACAATTTATTTTGCTTTCGATTTTCCAAGCTGTCACTTTACGCTTAAATGCGCACAGTTCAATTTAAAATGGTACCAGGGATGATACACTAGTCCAGGATCAACAGCAGCCACAGCAGCAGCAGCAGCAGGACCTAGCTTGAATGGACTGTCCTGGGCTGCAGTCGGCTCGCAGTTGCCGCCATTTGACGCAGCCAAACTAGGTTAAGAGGTTGTTATCCTTATGCCGTGTTTTTTGAAAATAGGCAACCTCGGCTCCTCTCGACTCGTCTCGACTCGCCCCGACTCGCCCCGACTCGACTCGGCTCGGCCTGTTTGTGATGCCTTCATATCCGCTGCAGACACATGAAACGTCCTGCTGCCCAAACCACAGCAGTCTGCATTGCCACCGCAAAGATGAGGCAACATCATGATAATGACGATGATGAAAGCCTGGCTAAAGCTGATGATGATGAAATTACGAGCGCAAAGCATTTGCATTCATTATGTATAACATTTTGCTTTATTTTCTGCTTCTTCTCTTTCATAATTATACCCTGTACCCACTGAGGGCGGCAACTACAAGCGGCGCGAGTCGTAATTATACGGAAAGATTTACCAAAATATAATATGAAATATTTTTTGTGCAACACAGGGTGTTCCCCAGTCTGGCATGCCCCCTTTTTTAGCATTTTTAGCTGTACTTTTTTGTTTGCTTCTGCGTTAGAATTTAAACTAACTTCGGTCGTTAGCTTCGTCCTCCCTGCCTCTGTCCCGGATGAGGCGGCTTAAATGCAATGCCACAAAGCGTTAATGGATTTTTTTCGCTCTCTGCAATTTTTATTATTATTTACACTTGGCAATACGATGTGTGAGTGTGTGTGCATGCATGTGTATGTGTGTCAATGTGCTTCATATGTTTGAGCGTAATTTTTATGAGCATTGCTTTTGCCATACACACGCTATCCGCAGGGGTGTTCACTCATAAATTTTAATTGATTGCCAAATAGCATATGTGAATGCGCGACGCACTCGCATTCACTATTATGTAAATAGCGGATTAAGTCGCATTAAAACGAATTCTTATGCAGACATTTTCATATTGAAAATTGAATATATCCAACAGACATTCAGAGAAGTAAAAGCGGGAAAGGGAGAGCGAAAGAAAGAAGTTGAGAATTCGTATAAATGCATGCACAGTTATTTACAGGAATTTTTATTGAAACAGAATATAATCTGTTTAATATAAAGAAAATGTAAAGACTTTGTTAACGATAGATATTATTATAAGAAATATTATAAAAAATTTCTATGTTTTGCTAATAAAAGTTTATTATGCACATAACTTATTAGTTTATAATTTATAAGTAAAGATTATTATAAGTAAAGATTATATTACAATAAAGATTTCTATATACAACATATTCAAATATTTACAGTAATTATTATATTATTTAATCCACTAGCAATCTTCTTAAACATTACAGCAATGTTAACATTGTTAACATAACAATTTTAATTCTTACCCAAAATCCATGCACAAAATAATAAAACTATAAAAATATTTGAATTAAATAAACCTCATTTAACAACTAAATATTTTAAGAGCTTAATGTTAATAGAATATGTTGAATGGTAAATGTTAATACCATATGTAATATTAGCTGCTCTATTACTTCATAAGAGTTATATAGTCCACTCCCTGTTTATATTGCATTTAACTTAACTCAATTATAGAAATTAAACAAACAAAAATCCCAAACATTGGCACACCCTAATGCAGTCGCAGCCGAAAAAGTAGGCAGCACTTTTTAATGGTATTCAAATTTTTGGAATATCCTAAAAACTCATGTATGCGCATATTTATATAATTATTTTTATTTTTGGCTGGCCCACAAAAATAAAAACGAAAACGAAATGAAATTGTAAAACTGTAAAAGCTTTATACAAACACATATTTGACTTGTTGTTGTGGCTTTTGTTGCTGCCTTGTATTAGTTGCATTGAAATTCTAATTTTTGCAATTGCCACAGCAGTAAGAAGGGCTCAGAGGAGAGGGGAGGGCGCAAAAAAAAAGTAAGCAGAGCAGCTACTTGTGACTGGGTGGAGTTTTGCTTTTGTTGTGTATTGCTGGCATTTTTTGCGCTAAATGATTACACTTAACTGGATTTGCATATATTTAAACATTTCCTTATACGCACTGAGCGGAAAACGAAATGTATGCACGTGCGCCCTCCTGCTATCCGCCTGTCCGCCTGGCTGACTGCTGCACAAAAGGATTATTAAGGAGCTTCATATGTAAATGAAAACCAAATGCACACGCAGACAAACGGGCAACCAGGACCTGAAGGCTGAGGCACGAGCAGGAGCTGGTGGACGAGCACGACACACCATCCAGTACAGAGCAGAAACTGTGAAAGATAACCTGGCAGCCACAGTTTGGCAAACACACACACACACACAGTGAAAGGCGAAGTGAGAGAGGGAGAAAGCCTCGCCCGCTGGCAGACAATGTTTGGGTAAGGACTATGGAGGCCACCTTTATGCATGGCTAGAAAGTAGGTGAAAAGGCAGACAGAAGAGAAGGTGCTGCTGGTACCGAAGCCGAAGCCGGTGCTCGAGCTAAAGCTGAGGCTGAGGCTGAGGCTGGAGCCATAGCTGGAGCCGTAGCCAACAGACGAGACATCGCACAAATGGGACCCGCACCCGTTCGTTGGCCCGTAATTTATGCTTAAGATAAAGTCCTTGAATAAATACATGGAAAATCCTTTGAAATTGAAATTAAATACGAATATAATTTTTTCTTATTTTAAACCTATTTTGCCTTAAACGCAATTGCAGACAAAAGGCGCACGACAAATGAAATTAACATTTGAGTGGAGCCGACCAAAATTAAGAGCCACTTTCCCACATCCCATATCCAGCATCCAACAGACAGCAGACAGCAGCCAGCACACACGCACACGCACAGCAATCAGCCTTAATGGAGCTTTGGGACTTGCCACGCATATTTATTAAAGCAATAGATATGTCTACCACAAAATTATAATGCCTCGCAAGCACAGCGATAAAATTTCAAATAAGCTTTAAAAACGTATTTCTGAAGTGGGCCAAGAACATTTTAAAATAAAAAACGGCATTTTAAGTATGCAAAAGCTACATCTGGGATTGTTGCGTACCTTGACAGCTTTGCTTAGCATAATATATTGGAATTCAAAAGCTGAGCAAATATACCAAAGGTTTAGAAGGAAGAGTAGAAGGAAGATATAAAAGCAGTGCATAGCAGAAGTGCATACGAGTTTCATACTAAGTTTATGTTGAGACTCTTCATTTGCGATATTGCTATTACAGGAATAGTTGTGTAGCATGAGTAGAAAGAAGGTGTTTCTCATAAAGCCACAAGAAAGAGAAGGGGGTTTTTAAGAATGAATTAAGTTAACCTTTTATATATATGTCATAAAATTTTGGAATATAATAAACTAAAGCTGTCAAATCATCTGAAAACTTTAGCTAGGAATTTTGTATAATTCTTTTTATTTTATTTAGATCTTTAATGAATGAGAGAAGTTAACGAAAATTGCAGTTTCTTAAAAATATAATAATGTAAACTAAAATGATTTTAATTTAGACATTTTGAACATTATTTATGGAAGAAAATTATAAGTTCACTTAGGGCTGCGACACATAAATTAATGATTCCTTTAATACTCTTTCCAACGCGAACTATCTCTAGCTGTAAATGTGCTTTAGCTGTTTAAGTTTCTTAAACAAATAAATGAATAACATGAGATATATTCTTCTATTCTATTTCCATTCCATTTTTGACAACTTCTTATAAGGACAATTTTGATTCTTGTCATCCTTCAACAAAGCGACTTCTACTATCTCTGGCCACCTGCTAGCATAGATAGAAATTTAAATCCCTACACAATCTAGCTTCCGTCGGGCTTTACTACTTGCAATTGCAGCTGATCTCAATCTGGAAAATAACATCCAACTCAATTGCTTGCTTTAGACAGAAAAGAGCTTTTGTATCGTTTGGCAATAAAACAATTACAAAATGCATAATGGAATGCTAATATTTGTGCTGCCAACTCCATTGATAACAGTGGCAACAAAATATACCTGTGCACCTGTTAGGCTCGTTAACATTCAGGTGTGTGCGTGTGCTCTTTTCCTTTTCCTTTTCCTTTTTTTTTTTGTTTTTGGTCTCTGTCAGTTTTTATTTTCATTGGCAATAAACATAAATTTTTAGCATTGGGTTTGTTTGGCTTCTAGTTTTTCCCTCATTTTTTTTTTTGCTACCAAAGTGAAAAACAAAAGAGCTACAAAAATCAATTTTCAATCTGCATGCACAGAATTTTGCCAATTTTCCCAATTTGAACAATTTTGGCAATTTTAAGTTGCATTTTTGCCAGTCTCGTTCAATTGGCTCAATACAAATTGTTTTGAGCCGAGCCAAAACGTTGCCAAATTTAATTATTAGAAAACAAACGATATATGATTTAATTTTATTTGTCTACCTCACTCTATCTAGATCTCACCCTCTCTCTCTCTCTCTCCCTTTCTCTGTCTCTCTGTCTCGTTCCTTGTCCATTGTTATTATTATACTTTTGCTATTGTCTGAATTTTTGGTTTTCTGCTATTTGTTCGGAGTTGGCTAAAAAGCCGACGGCATTGGCACACAGGCAAAGCTAAAAATTTAATAATTAAACAATTTTAGAAACTATGTAAATGACAAAGAAAAATTCATTTATAAACAATACAAAGTGATTTATAAATTTTACAATTTGTGTGCGCCATTAACAAGCGGCCAACATTAAAAGTTATTGTAGTCGAAATATATAAATTCAATTGTTGACCGAATTGCATTACAAGAAAGTGGGAGAAGTACACGACCAGTAGATACCCTGAGTCAGATAAGGAATTCTTCATATATATGACAAACTTATAGAATCTGACCTACGAAGACTGTGGCTTGATATCGACATATTAAAAGAAAGAAAAGTTATCTATAGACGACAATCTGCGATGATCTTACCTCTTATACCATAGATTAATATAAAGCAAAAGTGTTTGAATAAATTTCAAATACTTGTTGCACTTCTAAATTCAGATGAATTTTAGATTCTTACAGAATGCATGTCGAGTTCTGTACGCCGTTACAGAAGTAATCAATGGCATGCATAATAAATGATTTTAAATTGAATTTTGGAATTTGTACTTTTCGGCATTGAATTCTGTCAGAGTCACGCTAGCATTTATCAGACTTCACTTAAAGCCTTTAAGTTGAACTGAAAGAATAAATTGAGTTTAGCCAAAGTTTCAATTATAAATGAATTCGTTCAAGGCAGTTCAGTTGAAAACCCTTCAGACACAGCATTTAAAGGGTTTTATATGTCTCAACCAAAAATAACGTGAAATAGAATTTAGTAAAACTTTCACGCGCATATTTCATAACTTCACCAGGAGTACATATAAAGTTTCAACTATATAAATGCAAACACATATGTATATGTATATAAACATCGTTACCTGGAAAATTTATATGCCAACAATTGCATAAATCTCGCACTCTCTCTCGCTCTCTTTCTCTCCTGCTCACTTAGCCTTGCCACACAAAAAATATAAAGCGAAAGCAAAAGCAAATCAAAATACATTTTTAGGTCGAAAATTGTCTAAAAATGTGCAATTGAAGCGGGGTCGGGCCGGCGGTGCTGGCTGGTGGGTGGTGGACGGTCGCGCGCGAGCTTTGGCTATATAAATTTCAATCTATCATTTATTCAAGTCCTAGGCCCTACCCAAAATTTACAAAAACACACAAAAACAACAACAACAACAACAAGTGCATAGCCGTGGCTCGACGCGCCGCTTCGCCATAAATCCCCATCAGAGATACGCGTATATTTATTTACTGCAACTCACAGAGAGGGAGAGAGAAAGAGAGAGAGAGAGAGAGAGAGAGAGAGAGACAGAGTCCAGAGTGAGGGCCACCCACACAACCACAGAAAAGACAACGATGGCGACAAAAATTGTTGCCGAAAAATAAAATGGCTGCTGTTTTATATTTTATTTGATTTTGTTCGCTAATACCCTGTACCAGGTGTCAAATTACGAGTATATCGGCTCGTTAGCTAAGAGGAAAAACAAGCAAATCAAAGGTGCAAAGAGAAATCAAAAGTTTATAAATTGAATATAAATAATATATATATAACAGAGAATTTCTATATAAACTAGACTCATACTTTAGCCTTCTCCGCTTCTTGACTATATTGCATATACCAAACTGGATTCATCTGTAATCTGCATGCCAAGTCTAGAAATCTATATACCACTGCGATCAACACAGCTCTCTCTATCTGAGTTCCTCAACACTACATCTATCCCTAGGAATTGCCCTTTTAGAATTATTTTTTGGCTCTGTGTACACATCCCGAATTCCGTTAGTTACAGGACTTCAGTCAAGTTACAGGAAGTTTCTATCGTCGAGTATTTGCTCGAATTATGAAATACTTTTCATCTTTTTATATTTCTAACGTTGTCTGTTCTACTCCCAGTTTCTGGAACTTGTGTAAATATTTTACCAAATGCGTTTTTGTTTACTCTGTATTTTGCATGCCCTGTACAATTGTGTTGCCCCAACAGGGTATATACACTATAACTAAAAGGAGTGTTTCACTCCTTGCAGTGCATTCGAGTTGACAACAATTTGGTGAGATATATTAAATTGAATAGATTATAGTAATATAATATTAAGCTATATCTTTATTCTCTATATAGGATATATTATATTCTATGCTCTGCTTGTTGACTATAGCAAGCCTAGTTGCTTTTTATTCTTTTGGTTAGGCAGGGCTAATAAAAAAGGATTTCTGCATCGGCCTCTCTCGTTCGGCTTCCGCCAATTTTATGGGTGCTTTTATTTTGAATATATATTTTTTCCAGATCCTGCTTCTGTTGTCATTCTGTCCCTGTATGTGTGTGTGTGTGAGTGTGGGTGCGTGTGTGGGAATATGTGGTTCGTACTCGCTAAAATATTTATGACAAGCGGTACCCAAAGAGCAGCAGCAACAGCAGCAGCAGCATCGGAGCCGAGCACCGCCGAACAGCAGCAATATTTCAATATTTGCACATGGCTCCAAAACAAAATAATAATAATAAGAATAATAATGGCAAAAGCGTATGTGAGTAATTAAAAAAGTTGCCAGAAAACGAAATGAATGAATGCACTCAGAAGTGCAGAGCATTTGCATTATATTGAACCATTTCGGAGGAAGGGCTCAGCGAAGAGCTCGAGTCAATAATATATCGGTTTGAGGGGCGCTCAGAGTCTAGACAATGCCCACATACGAGCTGTAGATGCATTGGTGACGACCTACATCAATCATAATGACAATGCATTGATTAAAACACGAAGAGCAGGATAAGAGGATTAGCAACTTGAAAACTGAACAACTCACTCTACATAAGGGCTTAGCCTGCCTCTTCAGCTCGAATGCCAACAACAACGCAAACAACAATGCGAAACGAAAGGTTTTTCCACAATTGAACAAATCAAAGAGAAATTCTAGAGATTTTGGCAACAGTATTTGGTATTTAGATGAAACTGTTGCTATTTGTATACACTGTTAGTATACTATGGAACAGTATATTGGGTTCGGCTCTGATTGCCTTGTTGAAGAGTATATTGCTTTTATCTCTCTGTCTATCCTTACTAACTAATAGAACTAGCTCTAACTCTCTCTCAGAGATCTGTCGTATATACTCTTTAGTCTTATAGAGTGTTAGGTAGCTTTGTCTAGTAGAAACATCTCTTAGTCTATTCTTATTTAAGTCTATATCTATTATTGACTATATTAACTGATAAATATTATTTATATTTGATCTAAATCGTTCCCATCTCATTAAAGACACATCATGAACTCCTCTATAGATAAACCTATCATAAATATTTTTGTAATTTACGTGAAATACCTATTATGTAGTCTCCCGTTCTGCTTCTTCAATTCAATTTTTGTTCCCATACAGATATAGACCCACTATACGGCATATGATCATATCTTACTTAATATACCCACTTTCAAGATCAAAAGAACTATATATACTTAATCTCTTATTTAACTATCAACAGAGTATTGCGCAGTCAGTTGCACTCTACTGCAGTGGGTACATCGTTTTCTTTCTCTCCTAATTAAGAGCTTAATTACCTCGACTCTAGCATTTATTATACTAATTGGTCACTTAAATCTAAGATATAATAAATCAAACTCCAACTCAGGCAGCTTGTACAGTTTCTGGTATTCGAACTGCTCTCTAGTAAAGAATCAATTAACTTTAACTATCCATTTCCATATTCATGGTATTTATTAGCTTTAAGCTCTGCAATAACAAAATACTTTTCGAAATTCATAAAAAGGTTTTTTAAAATTGCATAAAATTTGTGAAACTTTCGGATATTTGCCTTTTTAATAACAATCTATGCAAAAATCACAGTTAGCTTTTCTCCGCTTTTACATTGTTAGAAAAACTTTCGTTTGGCTGGAAAAACTTGTGGCATTCACTTTTGTTCTCGGCAGAAAAAAAAAAATAAAGTGTGCATGAAAAGTAAAATTGGGTTAGCCCAAAAATTTATATCAAAAATTGTTCAATTAGTTTTTACGTGCGCTCGCTCGCTCGCTGGCTCATCTCTTATTCGTTTTATGCTTTATGCATATTCTTAACAAAAGTTTTTCATTATTTTACGCATTGAAAATGTGCAACTTTCGGCGTGGGCAAAAGTTTTGCATCTATTGTAGCACCTGCGGGAGTTTCCTTTACTTTTTTTCTCTCTCTATATATATATATATATATATATATATATGTTATATTTTTGAAATAAATTTCCATTTTTTTGGTTTTTGCTGCAGTTCAAGGAGTTTTCGTATAATATATATATATGCATTTGCCATGGGGTCGCTTGTTTCGCATATGCAATATGTAAAGTAAGACTGAATCGGGTCAAATTGCAGCAATATGAATAATCATGGAACTAGCATATTCCCAATTCGATATATATATATAAATAGTGTGATTGATTGATAGAGGGCATATCGTATTGACGGCTTATTGGCTTATTTATCTCACGTTCTTTTACTTTGTATGTGTGTAAGTTAAATGCTTTTGACTTGAGATGGATGCTGTGACTGAAGGTAGTGCAAGGCAGGTCTTATATGCACCCACACACGCACACACATACATAAATCTATTTCCATAATGGATTGCACTTAACAAGCCACACACATGCATACATTCCTTACACAGACAGAGACAGAGCTGAAACCGCAAGTGCAACTTGCACACAGCAGCATAGGTAATACATCATTTAAGTGTGGCCTGTTAAGGCGGTTGGGCTGGTAAAGAGGTGACTCACCTGTGCAATGTACTGATACTTTTGAAAGAGCTTTCCTTCTTGCACTTCTTCTTCTTCTCCTTTGGCTTTGTCTACTGCGGCAGCTGTAATCCCAAAAATGCTTCTGTGGGCTGGCTCAATGCTTCCCCTTTGGCTGCTGCTGCGGCTGCGGCTGCGGCTGTTGCCGTTTCTTTCTAATCCTTTGTTTATGTTTATGGTAATCCGCATGAATATCCAACTAGCACCAATACACAAGCGCACTCCGAAACACTTTATGCTTCACTCTCACACACATGCACACATGCGATTCGTGCAATTGTATTTGCATAGATGGCGAATTTAAATTTCGTCACACATTACGTGGGCGGCATATGATTTGCCTATTTGCCTATTGTCAACTCTCTGTCACACACACAGACACACTCGCACACTCACACGGCAAATTCGCGTACCGCGTAAACACACACACACAAGCAAACACGCACGCACACCTACGGGCACAGACGAGGGCCGCGCGTAAGCGTAACGGTTAATGTCCGAAATGCTCGACGCAGTTAAGAATGTTGCGAGATTTTCGGCAGCGGCTGTGTTTTGATTTAATTTCAAATTGCTTTTCGCACTGCACTCGCGCGCTTTGTTGATCAACGGATTTGCATATGAAACCGCAATTATTATATGTATGTATGTAGATTTACGCGAAATATCTTTACTTTCTATTTACAGAGTGTGGCAAATTTCAGTTTCAGTATAATTTGGTGATTTTAATGCTCCAGCACAACTATATGTCAATCTATGCTTGGGAGCAGTTGAGTTTTTTCGTTATTTTTTGCTGCTTTTGCTCAGCTCGACGAGTTCGCTATTGTCGTACAGATCGCCGTCCGACGCGTGTACCGCTCGCTTTGAAACTTCGGAAGTAACTGAATTCGCTTTCAGCAGAGCAGCACCTGGTTGGGTCACCTCAACAACAGCAGCGGCAGCAATAGCAACAGCAGCAGCACTGCGAGAGCGAGTGTGGGAAAGAGAGCGAGCACAAGAGCGCGCGCAACAAACAGAGAGCAGAACGTAGAAAAAATCAACTTTTGTTTACAACGTTGTAGCCGGCTAGCGGCAACAGTGGCAGCAAGAGGGGGTTTGTTTTGCCCAGAGCGCAAGCGTCACAGCTGAGCGAGAGAGAGAGAAAGAGAGAATGCGGCCGAGAGAGTGCCGCTGTTAAGCAGCGCTTATCGTTTACATAATTTAATTTCCTTTTACTTAAGCACTTACAGTGGCAATCAAAATACCGAGAGAACCATAAATGCGGAGAGCATTCAGAGAGAGAAACAATGTTAACATCAGCAGAGCTAAGCGCTGTTAAATTATGTACGTGCTGTTGAAGCCCAACTCAGCAACAGCAGCGTAGCAGGTGCATTTGCGGCACATCAAAAACATTACGAACATGTAATTGAGTATGTAAACAGCTGCTGCTGTTATTAATGCCTACACAGAGCTGTTAAACGGGCGTCGCGTCCGCCTCTGGTTCTGGCATTTAAAGTTCAAATGCCAAGCACGTATGCTAATTATGACAAAATAAATACATTTTCCGGTAGATAATGCAAATGAATGTACATTAAACACCGACAAAATTCTAAGACAGCCTCGAAAATTCATATATGTATATATACATACATATGTATTTGTTTATTTTTGGAGTCCATTGACTCTGGGCTTTTATAAGATAATAATAAATAAATTTAAGACTGGCTGAAGAAAAACTCGAGAAAACTAAAGGGTTTATTGAAAGCACTTTTATTTGCAGCATTAACCCATTTGTTGACGAAACACTTAACTCTACTTCTGCCCATTATTGCCCACATGAGGCCACATACAGTCAGAGGCAGAGGCAGAGACACTGGCTAGGGCCATGGAACATCTTCCATAAAATGCAGCCTTTGCTTTTAGCAGTCTGTTAAGGCGCACAAACACCCAACGCCTCATTAACATTTCAAATTCATGGCAATGTTGAACGTAAAACGACCCATTTGTCTGACATTAACAGCAGCAGCGCAGCAGCGTAGCAGCAGCAGCAGCCGCTTTTACATTGCAAACCCAAACGAGCCATTAACATTTAAATTGATGGCAAGCACTTGCAGCGAAACTCAGTTCAGTTCTTCTGCCAAGGAAATGTTAAGAAAGCTGCAGAGGTTTCAAATAAATATTGGAGTTCTATAAACATATTTTTTAAATATTTTTTTTTAAATTGGTTAATTAAATATATTTATCTTGAATAATTAAGTTAATTTAAATTTTAGTTTTACTTGAAGAATTTCTTTTGCCTCAACAAAAACTTCAATAAATCTAGTTTGGAGTCTCTCGAGACAAGTCTAGACCCTACCTTAGTTGTGTGCCCACGTATATACCCCTTTCCATTAGGTTTTTAATGGACAAGAGGTGGAGGAAGCCTACACATGAGATCAATTAAAAACTGGTATTTAATACGGCAGCAACATAAAACGCATTAAGAATCCTTCACTATGCATAAGTGCCATGGATATGGCTCGACATCAATCTGCAGAGCAGATATGCCTGTGGAATATGTAGGAAGCCTCAGCAATGTGTGCAGTCAGCATTCCGTCGCTGACCGCAAACAGCAGCCCAGTGAGGCGGGAAGTGCATCCATATTGAAAACCAGTTTCAAATCGAACAGAGATGCCATCGCACACACAGAGCGAAAGAGAGAGAGAGAGAGAGAGAGAGGGAGAGAGCATGCCAGTTGAAATAACAGCAGTGTGCTGCTAAATATACCGGTCGGCTCTCGCATTATGTCACACACTCAGTTGCTGTTGTTAACCAGTTGCGCTCTCTTCCTCTCGCTCGGCCTGTCCAACTCAGTTGAGTGCGAGTATGCCTGTGTGTGTGTGTGTGTGTGTCACTAGCATCGCTATCCCATCAACAGCATCGGCTGCTGTTAACAGTCAGTCACCCGCTGGCAAAGGCACTGTATAAAGCGTGCCCCCATGCACAGTGTGGCCCCAATTCTGTTGACAGACGACGACGACGACGACGACGACGACAACGACAACGACGGCGAAGACGAGGCTGTGTTTTCAATGTCATTATTACTGTGGGTGCTTGTGCGAGCGAGCGTGTATGTGTGAGAGAGCACGCTGAGAGCGTATCTCTGCAATTGCATTTACATGCTGAGCACCAAATTGATTAGAGAGCGCAGAGCTTACACTGTAAATTTAACATGTGCGCTCATGTGAGCTCTGAGCGCTCTAAGCAGCTTAAAATGCTCTTCTCTTACTTTGCGCTCTAGCCGGTCTCTGCCTGCTGCTGCTGCTGCTGTTGGTGGGGGGTCCTCATTCCTTGTTGTTGTTGTTGCTGTTGTTGAAATTGTACATTAATAAATGAGTGTTATATGCTTTGTCCTAGTTGACTTCATGACATTCATTCATTCATGGCATCGTCGGACGGCCGCGCACACCGCCCTCTCGGCCGTCACAGGCGTCTTTTCCGCTCTCTCTCTCTCTTTTCGTGTTCTTCGGCTTGTTCAATGGCTTTTTAAATGGCCTTTGCCTTGCCTCACTTCGCCTCTGTTAGCCGTGCTGTTATTGCTGATGCCTCTGCTGTTTTGGTTAATTGGGTTTCATATTAACTAAATTGTGTATGTTTAACATTATTTATTATTTATTTGCTCTCTGTGTTTGTTTATGTGCGTGCCTGCACATTTTATTTTGAATACATTTCACATCATTTATCTATGCATTGTTTCACTATATATATTTAATTTTTTCTCTCAAAGCATTTAAATTATTAATCATTTATGCTTTTTTGTTCTCACTTCTTTATTATTGATTTTGCCATTAGTAATTGCATATTTTACTCGCTGTTCATTTTTTTTTTTAATTAGCTGACTCGGCTTTAGCTGCTGATCCCTAGCATTGCGTTGGCCTTAATTGGCTTCATCATTTCAATGATGAAAGCAGCCCCAATATAAAATGGTCTGTCAATCAATCAATCACAGCGCAAATTGATAGATTGCAATTTTAAAGAGTGCCAACTCTATTGACTACGCCCCTGGGCTATCGCATTCAATTTGCTTTAAAATCATTATCTATAAATAATAAAACAAAGTTCCAGAATAGAGAATATAGAATTTTAATCTGGTTTCTGATGCACATGTAAAACATGTATACGTATTCTTAAGATACATTCTATAAGACACACAAATTTGGATAGTCTGCATACTTTTTTCAATAAAATCATAAATATTATTTATATATGTACTATACTATACTATACTATACATTTATTATAATTATATAGACAGCAGAGTCTTTCTTATGCGTAGCAAAGATACAATCCATTCGCTATTCCAGCTGAGTGCTGATTGGTGGACTGCTTGCAGATAGGTAGGGCGTTAAGTTTTCGCACACCTGTGAGATAAAGAACTTGTTTAATGTGCTCGCCCTATGGGAGTGCAAAGAGACTGGTAAAAGGGGCGTGTTCACAGTGACCATCGTTCTTGAGTGTCAGCAGAGAAGTTTGATGCTACCCTCATGAGTAGCTGAAGAAAGGTAATTGAACTCGGTTCGAATGCCCTAAAGGTCCATTTATGAGCAACGATCTGTCATTTTATCTCAGTTGGTGCCCAAATTGATGTCTTTATACAAATGAAAGTGTATGTTGCGATGTAGATTTCGATTCAAAAGAAAAATGCGGGATCTTGAGGCCAATTGCTTGAGCTGTTAATTAAGTGACAGAAGGAGAGGGAGAGAGAGATGGAGAATGTGTATGTGAGAGTGATAGAAAAGGTTGACTCATATGAGTAGTATTTTAGACTTATTTTTGAGTTATTCGAAAAGTAAGTTATGATTTTAATAGATATATATGATACGGCACTTTTAATCCTTGTGATTTACTTATAGTTCATATTGAGAATCTATTTGTATACCATGGAACCATTGACAACGGAAAATCAGAATACATATAATGTGAATCTGTGAAAATATAGGTAGCAAGCAGAAGGAGCCATAATCGACTCTATAACGTAGAGTGTTTTAAGCAGGAAGACAAGCTGAGTCGCTATGACAGGTCCGTCTATTCGAGTGCTTGAACGCTCCGATCTCAAAACCCATTAGAGCAAGAGACTTGAAATTTTTTGTTGTAAAAGAATGTTAATCTAGAATAAAAGTTATTGAAGAATTTAGTACCCATAATATTTGTTGGATTTTCCACTCCCTGCAGGGTATCTTCTAGCCGAGCACTCTCAACTTAAGCACTCTTATCTGTTGCAATTAGTTAAGTATAACATACAAAAGTGTTTAGGCATGTTTTTGAGTAGCAAATTGATAATGAACTCACCTCTTCCCCAATATTACCTATTCACTTTCATCTCTCTCAGATATTCCCATTCAAAATTTCAAAGAGAAAATAAAATAATGCATGGATATTATTCAAATGCTCAAAGAGTTAATCTTTTCGGAATGCTTCCCATTTTTACACACATCAATATAAATAAGTTTGGCATAGACCCCGTCCATATCCACATGTGGCTCTGTAATTATTCATTTGAGGAATAAGTTGAAATTAATCATTCTTCATTTAGTGGAAATGAAAAGCTTGAATAACTTTTTGCACTTTAAATTCATTCGGAGCCATTTGCATGATGCATTTCCATTAATTTATATAAATTTTATGCAATTACTTTTGTTTATTTACTTGGCCATTACCAAGCTTCATTCTTTCCATTCACTCTGCGGTGCTGCCCCGACTCCAACTGCCGGTCGTCTCTGTCCTTTTGCTGTTGTGCTTTGTCTGTCCAGCTGTCTGTGAGTGTATGTGTGTATGTGTGTGTCTCTGTCTGTGTGTCCATTGTGCAAGTGCATTGTCCTTGCAAAATATTTGGGTCACTTTTGTTGTCGCTGCTCAGTTTCGGCCCCGCCAGCTTTTTTTGTTGAAGAGCGAGAAACTTAATTTTTTATTGACTTGACAGTGGACAGTGGACAGTGCGCTCGGAGCTGGGGACACAATTTAAGCACGCATTGTTTGCGACACATGTTTGACGTGTACAAATTTAATTTAATTTATTTAAATAATTATGTGCCCGCCTTTGCAAAGCTGCGCCAAATTGCCAACAACAAGGCCGGGACAATGGCCGCTATGAGGACGAAAGGGGGCCATTGAATAAGTTTTAATGATGATTGCTGCAACGTGGCAGCAAACGCGACCAACACACACACACACACACATACGCACACACACAGCCAGTGAGGAGACGTCGTGACCAAAACCGCATTTAAATTTGTCGCAGTTGCGTCAATGCATACCTGTACAGGACGACTTTGAGGACGTCGAGGACGACGACATCGGTTAGCGACTTGATGGCCAGTCAAGCAAGCACAAACTGCCAGGACAGCAACAAGAGACATCAAATACACAGACACAGAGACAAACACACACACACACACACACACAGGCAGTCATAGGTAGACGTCCAGCTAGATGGACACATGCGAATGTCAAGAGAAATGGCCAGAATTGCGGTATGTTAGCGCAGGCAGGGCGTCGGTTGAACGAAAGAAGAAGCGTCACTTTGTCAATCAGTCAGTCTGCCAGTCGGCCAGTGCGTCAATGACAGTCAAATAATTGACAGTAGTTGCGTGTTTGTGTGGCCAATCATGCGCCACGGCTGACCAACTGAACAGCTGCTACCAAAATATTAGAGATGAGCGCGTGACACGCGTGACAAGTCGATTCCAATTTTCTGTGAAGGCTTTAAAACTTGAAGACATTAGCCAAAGTCTGTCTGAAATAGAGAGCGTACATAAAGTATTTGGCATTAAAATAATAACATTTAATAAGAGCAAAAATCAAATTTAATTTGAAGGAGTTAAACACCTATAGTATATAGTATAGTATAGAATATATATACATAGTATAGTATAGAGTATACATACATAGTATAGTATAGTATAATCAAAAATTTTAAAAATATTAAATGTTTTTATTTGTTATCAAACAAAAGATGAAACCATACTCAAACTTATTCATAAGCATAATTATGATTTATTTTTTATAAAAAGTAAATTATTTATATATATAAGCCATAAATAATTATATATAAATTCAATATTGAAGCAACTGAAATAAAAAACGATTTCGACTAAATTAACATAATATTCGTTCAAGTTAAGTAAGCTCATGAACTTACCTCGGACCCTTTCTCGTTTAACTTGAAGTGTGGTAAGGGATATTGTTCAAGACTTATGAAAATAAAATAGATGAGTATTAGTAAATAATAATCATATAATAATTATAAAAAGCACTTAGTAATAATAACCAAAAATTATCAAAACGACTTAGAATATATAAAAAAAAATAATTTACTAAACTATTTGATATTTATGAAAACATAGAAAATTGCTGCCTGCAAATGTAATTGAAATGCAATAAAATTTGTACTTTCATTGCCTGTAAATATAATGTTACTACATTAAAATTTTAATTGTAATACATAATAAATACAATTTTTAATATACATTCCATTCTCCCAATTAATAAAATAACAAAAGTTGTTGCCATGACATAATTAAATAAAATTTATTTTTAAGTTTTATTTACATATTCAATTACAAATTTCCTTATTTTTGCATTCAGTCAGTTAACAATTAAATGTATTTTCATATAACTGATTTTTCTATAAATTGATTTTTTTTTTAAATTTCAATATTAAACATTGAGTCCCCATATACCCAACAGCTTACGTATTATTTTACATTTCAGTTCAAGTTCTGGTTTCATCATCGTGGCACGGCACTAGCTCAGCTCCATGTCCTTGTGGATTCACTGAATATTGTTTTGTACTCTAAAAAAGGGGCATGTTTATTCAGTTATGAAATGTGTTGTTTGCTATATATACTATATATACAAACAGAAGAAGATATCCATAGGCAGTATAAATAACCGATATAATAAAGCTAATTCAACTTGGATTATAGAATTGGCTATTAAGACTGAGCATAAGCTGACCTTGAAGGCATTGTATGCATCAGAGTCACAATCAGAATTCCATATCACATGGTGATTCCATTCCAACACTCTTTTCGCTTATGGACTGATGCATATATAGGTATTTCCAGGACATATGTTCACATAGAGTATTTCATATTCGGCGTGCCAAAGTTTGTTTTATTTTCTTGTATTTTTTTGCAACTACTCATCGTCAGAGGACAGCGTTTATTATGGCAGGCACGACACCCAGCTGCAGTCGCAGTCAAAGTCAGCGAACGAGTTATGTTGCGGCAAGAGGCAGGAAGTGAGAGAGAAAGAGAGATAGAAAGAGAGACGAGACAAAGTGTAAAAGAGACAGAGCTAGAGGCAAGGCATGGATTTTAATTTTTATTGCACACCCGTCGTAATGGTCGAAATTGGTTAAGAAATTAGGGTAAATTAGGGGTTGGCAGTGTGTTATTAGAGACCCCGCTCAGCAGCACAGTTTTGAGTGTGTGACCGGCCTCTTGCATCTAACATATCTCCGTCCGTCTGCCCGATTTACACACATTCAGCGGAGGAGGGGCGTTCGCATGTGCAATGCATTGGCAACCCTGCACACTCAGCAAAAAAGGCGACACTCTGCGACAATATAGAATTGTGGACACAGTGCCTCAAATCAGTCAGTCAGTGCGTAAGCGTCAGCCATAGGCGTGGCAGCCAAAGGGGGTTGCCGGACAGATAGACAGACGGACGGGCAGACGATAATTAATGGTAGCATCGAGCGGAAAGTGTTTGACTAATCGATTGTTAATGAATGACAGTTAAATTGAAGGGGGCCAGTCATAGGAATCGTGCCAACTAAGTCTGACTCACGTAACCGTTACAATTGCTCTAAATTAATTCGATTCATGTTTTGTTCCGTTCTTTTTTTCGTTTCTTTTCCTTTTCAGCCACAATATTTGAGAACGATGAGAATGTTTTTGTAATGTGGGCAAATTGTTGGGTAATCAATATTAGCAACGATACTCCGCGAGTAGAGAGTAGCGTAAAATGTGGACGAAAGTATATTAGAGGTAGTCAGAGTGCAGTATAGAGTAAGGTATAGATGGATAGACAGATAGGCAGTTATGGTTATGACAGTTATGGTTATAAATAAGTCGAATATTACAACTCTTAAATAAACAAAATTAGAATGTTGAAAAATTAAAACAAATTGGAAATGAGTCCAGTGAAAACCCTCCCCTACTTATCACTCTTTTAGTTTCATATAAATGAAATGCAGTCTTGGTCTTCACTTAACTCACATGCATATCGTAATGCCATTATACAAATTCTTTACAATAAGACATTTTTGAAAATTTGCATTCTAAACTTTTTCATTTGAATGGGCTCAAAAGAACAAAACACTTACGTTTTATCAAACAGTATTTACCTGAAGCTATTCAGTAGAAAATCAATTGTATTTCATCATTTGCTTCGCTTGCCTGTGACCTCGATTCGGGTTCTATTTCACATGCAACCAAAGTTAGCTTGACTTTATTTATAAAAGAAAAAATATTAAATATATATGTAATCAATATTTCTTGTATATGCAAATTCCTTCGTCCTTTAGCTTACCACAGCCTTTGAAGCCTCAGCAATTGCAGAAATGCAACAAGTGAAAGAAAAATTCATTTTAAATACCTTTTGGCATTCTTTGACTACGCCACTGAAGTTGCTGTTGCTGTTGAGATTTTTGTAGTAGTTGTCAAGTGCTTGCTGGCCCGCATTTATGATATGCAGTAAGTGAAGGACGTGTCCGCACTGATGACGGCCAGTCAGGCTTGGCCGACTTGGCCAGCCCCCAATTGGTGGCTGCTGCTGCTGCGGCAAAGGCCTTCATTTCCTGTCCGGCCTCGGCAGGCTTCAATTTATTAATTTCGAAAGAAATTATTTTATAACTACAGCCCCGGTTCCGGGAGACGGAGACGGAACAAGAGCCGGACTCGCAATTGAAGTTGAAGTTGGGACGATTGGGGCCCTCTGCTCGCTTGTTGCATATAATTAGAGCGCCTGGGATTTCGGTGGCAGGACCTGGGTTCGTGACAGGCCTGAGCGCTCTGGCTCTGGGCGTTGACATGCTCTGACACAAATTACCTCATCGGCGAGGCGAGAGCTAATCAAAGCAAAACATGTCGCTGGCAAATTGCTTCGATAAAGCGGAATAAAAAATAAAAATCGCACGCAAATGCGAGAGTAAATATTTAATTTAATTCGGTCGATGGGGGCGAGCCTTTTGCGGTTCTGCGTGGGCGTTGGCATTTGACGTGTGTAATAGCAGGCAATATCAATTTGTTTTATGAATTGCAATGGCAATAACTTGGAGTTGGGCCTCACGACCCCCCCACCGACACACAGACAGACAGACAGCCAAACAGATAAACAACAACCCCAACAGCGTGCAGCAAGTGGCAAGTGTGTGAGCGAGGCTGAGGGGAGAGTATGCCAATACATTTTGCACATTTCTTCCGCTTCATTTCCTGTAAAGGAGCGTAAATTCATAGTGATTGGATTTTATCGGGATGGCCTCATCTTTGACACACTCGCACGATAGATCGAGCGACGCTTACGCCCGATATTCCAAATCGGAAACTTAAACTGAAACTCAAACTGGGATAGGACATGGACGTGGACATGGACATGCCAATCGATTCGTTACGCAAGTGAAAAATTATTTTTCTTGCGTATTTTTTATGTGCACCCATTACGGCAAAATTGTTCGATATGTTTTGCTTTTTTAGCTATACCCACTGGAAAGTGGTTTGAAAAAAGGGTATGATGATTGCTAACTGAAAGAAGGAAGAACTATCCATGCGAGGTATGTGTAGATGTGTGTATGTATATAGGGGTCTAAGCTTACGTCTTTAGCAACTTAGCTTATTGCATTCTGAATAACAGTCTACAGGGTATCCACTACTCGAGCATTATAACTAATTCTCTTCACTCTCATATCCGAATCAATTTATTTAACTGTTCAATCTGTGTGCATCTGACTTTGTGCGAATAGAGAGAGAGGAACTGAGCGTGAACAGGGTATCTACAAGTCGATCAACTGATCTCTCGAGAGCAGCATAACTTGATTCACTTTTATGATATTCGGGTTTTGTTTTCGCACGGCTTTGGCTTTTGTCAACTTGAGCCAAATTGTTGGCATGTGGCAGGGTTTGTCTTCGAATTTGATTTAATGCTGCATTTACATCCAGCAGCGCGTAAGAGGAAGCAATAGAAGGATAAACAGAAGAAGAACTGAAACAACATCAAAATTCATGACAGAGAGGGTAATTGGCCAGAGGGGGATTGTATCTCAGTCAGCTCATCTCTTGACTTTGATGCATAAGTCACAA
Source organism: Drosophila mercatorum (assembly GCA_961210405.1). Classification (NCBI taxonomy): domain Eukaryota; kingdom Metazoa; phylum Arthropoda; class Insecta; order Diptera; family Drosophilidae; genus Drosophila; species Drosophila mercatorum. The sequence continues at coordinate 21,619,862 of CAUIUS010000004.1, read as the reverse complement.
GTTTGCCATGTTGATCGGTTGCGCCAGATAAATGCGGCGATTGGATTAGAATATTGCCGGCCTCTAAGCTGGTGGGCGTGGTCAGGCGTGTGCCTCTAGTGTAGTGCCCCAGCTGACAAATTGAAATTGTGCCACGCCGAGTTGCGTCGAGTTGAGTCGAGGGCAAGTTGAAGCAGCCGCAGCATGGAAATTGAAAGCTGTCATGGCTGTTATGCCTTAAAAAATAGCGCAGCTGTTGAACATACATATCTAACACATCTAAGCCCTGGCTTAGCTGGGGCGTTCCCTCAATCGAAGGGCCAGGCACAACACAAGCCCATGCAATTGCTTTTTGCATGCCAGCTGAGTCCTTTGGCGGATTTGTCACACTTCCGCAGACCTAGCTGCTCACGACATGTCCACCTATGCAGGGATTTCATTTTCCACATTTCTTTTCCCCAAATTGTCTAAATAATCTGCTTCGCACTGAAATTGTTTTCTTTTCAATTACAGTTCCGTTATCTTTTCTGACAACAACTCAAAACGTCTAAGGCATTTACATCATCTTGATTTATTAAAAATTATTGCTGTAAGTTACTCAAGTATATGGAAATTCTCTGTTTGCTAAATTTAACTATTCATTGATTGAGCAAGATTGGAGTCTTAAAGTCTATGAAAACATATTAATATATAAGTAAAAAAATATTCGAATTGCTTTAAAATGACAATGACTATAATGACTATAATAATGACTATAATATAATATAATATAAAGAAATAATAATATATAAATACATAAAATATTTATTTATTTTAAATTTATATATTTATATATAATAAAGAAAATTAATAAATAAATATAAATATGCAGGATATAATCAATATGTGAAGATGTATGTAACAGGTAGAAGAAGACGGGGAAGACTCCTTAAATATGTATTTTTTATATATACCATACGCAATTCGACCTTATCATTAATTACCACAACGCAATACATTTCATAACTAAACATGTATATAGAGTTACATATGCATAGTATGCTTACAACTGTAGAGTAGCATGCTAAGAGAGTATGATTACTCCAAAGAGAAAGATTTAGTCCCTTTGCGGCCAACTTTTGTTGTAAAAGAAGTAGCTGTAAGAGAAGTAGCGGCTGAACCACGCCACGCTGAGCTTTGCAGAGTAAATTAACTGTATGATCAGGCCACGCTGACGAAGATTGAGTTAATTAAACCTGCTACATATGCTTAACAAGCCTTGGCTTAGATCTTTCATCAATTGGAGTTCAGTCTTTACAGCTTTTGGCTCTTCAATAATATCAGTGACCATATAAGGCTGTGAACTAGGGCATAGCCCATCGGGTTGGTGATATTTTGAAATATTTGATCTGTTTTTTCTTAGGCTATAACAAAATTGTTTAGTTTGTATTTAATTTTCCACTCGTTTTTGCCAATTATATATTTAATAAAATAAAATAAAAATAAAAGTAGTCAATCATTTAATTTTGTTTGAAGGCCAAGCGCAATGGCTGCATAGACTACGCAGCGGGCGACGAGATAAGATACTCCGTGCGTGTGTATGTATGAGTGCAGTTGTGGTGATGTATGTATGTATAGAAGAGGCATAGAATAGCTATGCTTAGAGTTCAGTGAGCCTTCTTGCTTACTGAAGACTTCAAACATATCAGTTGACTAAAAGAAATTAAAGTAAAGTCTTATAAAGAACATTTTAATATAACTAGAAACAGTAATATTGATGCAAGTATTAAAAAAAGAAATTTCAATAATGATTTGACTGACTGTTAATAATAAATAAAATGATAATGCTGATGAACATCCCAACAATATCCTTCGGGTATCTCCCATCGAGCAATTTCAATATCTAAACTTCACATGAAATTTTAAACAAATCCAAGCCAAAGCAAACATCTTACCACATTGCGCCCATTGCATAGTTGTTGTTGTGTTCAGCCGCATTGCGAGCCCAAAATTTGACATGCTCGAAATGAACAACTATTCCACTTTAGAGGCATTACACTAGCTCGCAGACCCCTGCTCAGGCACTCTGGCCAGCCCCATCACTTTAATTTAAATTTGATTACAAGTCAAATTTATTGCCCGCATCGCCAGCAGAGGGCCGCCTGAGATCCGAGCGCCGCAAGACCCTAACTTTCCCACACTAAGCGAAAAATAACTTCGAAGGCTTTGCGCACAACATATGTAGCTTGAAATGGCATTGGAAAGCGGCCAAGTGCCACGACCCCCAGCCAGGCGACCGTCATTAACCACAAATCCTTTACTTAACAGTACGTAAATTTTTGGCACAGGCCACCGCCTCCAAGATAAGCGATATACCCAGACCCCATTGGAAAAAGGGAGCGCTGAAGTATGTATATATATGTATATATATAATATCGTATGACCTTGAGAGCAGCACTAACATTTAAGGACTTCGTTGGGGTCTGGCACGCATAGACTCTATGTACGAGACTGGGACACAGAGAGTCAGACAGAGAGAATGAGAGGGAGAGGGACCACTGAGTCGTAAAGACCACCAACTGTCGCCTGTGAGGCGAACCGTCTAATTAAACACTCACATACAGACATAAATTTAGGTCACATCATTAAATAAATATAAATGGGACGCCGCTCTGTCTGCCAGCGACACTCGCTTGGCTCTGACTCTGGCTCTTTCTCTGGCCTGAAATTGTGTTTTTGTTTGTTTCTTCTTCTTCTGGGTGTGTGTGTGTGTGTGTGTGTTTTTTTACATGATGATTTACATCAAATCAACAGCGAAAAGTTAATTTATTTCAAGCCTTTGCTGTCGGCCTTAACTTGACTTTCCGACGTCATCCTTTGCCAGAGGATAACCATGCATCTTTCAAGCGGGCACCTCAATTAAGATATTAAGCTGCCATTGCATGAGGAGCTCTCATATAATACACGATTCACACGCACACTCACACACATACACATAGTTAAGCGCTCCCCAGTGCGCTGGGGCTTAAAACTTCTGGTGTGCGTGGCGTGCAAATATTGTAGCATACTTTTTGGGGCTCAGCACTTGGGGTCTAATTTTATTGCTGCCTATTATAACGTGTAGATATGTTTGCATGCCTACTTACATATGAGCGTGTCAACTTTTGAAGCCAAGCGATTTACGCTTGTACACACACACACACTCACTCTCACCATACAAATCTGCACAAATGTGAAGCTCAAAGCAGCTTCACTTGCGCTCGCAACATATGTAGAAGACTTTGTGTGGCGTCCTGTTTGTTTGTTAGCATGTGGCAGCAACATGTCCCTCTGCCACACACACACTCTCCCTCTCTCTGTCTCTCTCCCTCTCTCTCTCTCTCTCTCTCTCTCTCTCTCTCTCTCTCTGCCTCAGTCCATCTCTTTCTGCTTGTGCCTGACGCTCGTTGTCCTTCGTCCATATCTTTGTGTCTCTGTGGCTGTGCAAATTTTATATAATTACACTTTGCGCATTTTCACAATGAAGTAACAATGTTTTAATTAAACCATTGGAAAGCCAAATAACTCTTGTGTGTTGCGGGATTCCCAGGAAACAGGCAAACGAACGAACAACAAACAAACAAACGGGTTAGCGATAAGCGCCAAAAACCAAACAAGCAACACCCAGATGAGCGCAGCCTGTCAACCGTTAGCACCAGCCAACGGAACTTTGCTCATAGAAACAGCGGATGCACAGGATAGATGGATGCAGAGGATATACAGCGCATCTGATTAAAGCGAAGTTATCGATAATGGCGTGTAATGTAAAAAGTCAAATTAATGATGCTGGTAAAAGACTATTTATATTATTAAATTTATATAGTTATATTTAGAGGAGGGCTCTATGATGCAATGATAAATAGTCCAAATATATGGCATTTCACTCATTGAATCATAACGAATCATGTCCGATTAGCAAAGGCTAATGAACTCGTTTCTTGATTGCTTTATCCATCTTAGGTATTTACTCTGGCTGTGGCATACACAGACCCTTGTGCAGAGGCAGACAGGCAGCTTAATTATTTATCCAGCTTTGCTAAAATTTTTAATTTCCAATGCAATGGACAACAGCCGAAAGTTGCTCAAATATGGATTATCAGCTTAGCGATTTGCTTTAGTTAAGTAGAACATAATTGAAACGCGTCTAAAATGCTGCCAGCTCGCACGCATATTAAAGTCAGTTAACACGCTTGCCCCAGCTGTAGTTCACACTTGAAAAAATCGGCAACACTTCTGTGCGAACGCGTCGGTTGGCGCTGCAGCGTTCAGCTTTCAGTGTAGCGTGAACGCGCCAAAAACTTGCGGCGCATGCGAGGCGAAATTGCATGCGCCCCGAAATGTATGCTACATATAAGATGCATGCAGCACAATGCTGAAGGCCATGGGAGTGGCATGCGCTGCCTGTTATATGAATTAACACAGAGTGAAACGCACAAACGCCCTTGACAGAGCTCACCCCTCCAACAACTTCTACTCTCTACTTCCATTCCGCAAATTGCGCACGAAGCTCAAATTGAATTGTTAAGCTGGCGCTGGACGGGATTGCGAGTCGAAGTTGTAGTTGTAGTTGTAGTTGTAGTTGTAGTTGGAGCTGAAGCTGGTATAACCACGCATACTTGAAGTTGCGGCTGCTGCATCTCAACTCCCTTTCAAAGATACTTTTACACTGACGCGCAACTTTTGCTGTGGATGGCAAGCAAAATTGCAATGCCTTTGTCAGCGCTGCGTTTGTTTTATCTAATTGCTCGCCCACATTTAGCCTCAAGCCCAAGCAACACACATGACACACACACGCACACACACTTAGTCGGAACGCTCGTTTGGCCACCAGATAAAGTATCTGCTTATATACGACGCATAGTTTATCTTCTTAGTGAGGGTCTCAGCTGTGTGTTGTGTGTGTTGGTCAACAGCTTTTTACAAATTAGCTAGCTAACGGAATTGCAAACCTGGCCCAAGAGCGGGGTTGCTCCTTACACCCTCTATATGAGTGTGCGTGCTTGAGTGTATTCGTGTGTGTATGTGTGTGTGTGTGTGTGTGTGTTTTCGCCCTTTCATGCTGACTTGGAACTTCCGGCGTATTTATAATTTATTTCCTTTCTGGCAGCTGCTGGTCAGATCCAACCCCCTCAAAAAACAGTTTCCTGTGCTGCTCCCAGCCTGTCTGCCTGCTGCCTGCTGCCTGCTTGCTGGCTGGCTTGCTTGGTTGGCCAATTTATTATCCAGTTTAATTGGAAAATTCTGATTTCCATTTTAACGAATTAGCACCTGCGACAAGCGTTCTTAATGAGTTATACGACAACTCGCTCTTGAGCAACAATACGCAAAAACCAAAAGCAAAAAAAAAAAAAAAAAAGAGAAAAAGGGAAACTCAACTGAAATAAAATAAATATAAAAGAAATGAATCCAACAGCTTTTGGTTTGTAAATTACATTTCTCGTGCTGCCAGGCCAACATATAAATTGCAAGATTTATATGACAAATTTTATTTAATGCATTTTTATGTGCTGGACCCGAAGGACTCGGCACCCAGTTCGTCCTGCCTATTGTACGTGTTTGGCCTTTCTGAACACTGCAACAAACTTAAATTTATTTAATGCAAATTATATATTTTACTTAACCAGACAATTTTTATTTTTATATTTGCGCAAACTGAAGTTTTCTTATATTTTCGTGAAATCAATTAATATTAAATTATATTTTGCTTGAAATACATTAAATGTTATTTGCCCCACTGTACGCTGGCACAGAGCCCATGTTTATTTTTCCCATTGCGGCCAGCTTTAGTTGACCGCACAAGGCTTAAGCTTTTGCCCTTTAAACATTTTGTAATGAACATTCGAAAAAAAAAACATAAAAATAAAATAAAATAAAATAAAACAACGAAGATTCAATTGCAGTAGCAAAAAAAAATTTAAAAAAAGGTGCAAAAAAGGTAATCGTACAATTAAATTTGTTTATTGGCTTAAACACATACAAATTGTTAAGCTCCTTTGCTATTTATGTAGAGGCATGAAACACAAAAAAAAAAACAGAAATAAAGCAGTCAGTTCAGCACGTCGGTTACTGAAATACACTTGTAGAAATTACATTCAGAAGTGATTTTCAATACCAAAACTATGCGAGAAATAAGTGAATAGTCGTTGGATATGGAAACCCTTTCAAATGATTAGGATAATGGATAGCAATAAGCAATAGCTTAAGAAATAATAGCTGATAGATACCTGTGCAGTTTATAGTTTAATGTAGTTGCTGCAGTTATTAGAAGCTTCATTCTTGCCTTTCATTGACAACAAGCAGGAACTTAGACAGCGAAAAATGCAGCTGTCTAGACTTATGAATACATTTTCGACTTTCGCCTTCTGTTTCCTTCAAGTGGACTGCGAACATTGGTCAAACCATCGAGTAAAGAACCATAAGTAAAACAGTTTCTCACCTATGCTTGAATGGCATTATATTAATATATTATTTATGAATTATAAATAATATATGTATATTACATTCCATAGAAGCTCCAATAATGACCACTTTTCAGGTGATGCCTTGCGGACTAAAATTATGACAGGATATTGATTGACTTCACGTATTTAAGCTGATCTTTCGCTAAAATTTATTTTTAAATTATTTCAAAACATAAAACTTTTATTTATAGACAAAATTGACAACTAAAGTCAACAAAGGTTCTTTACAATACAAACAGCCCCTACTAAAGCCATAAAGTCAGTAACTCTCTTGGTAAATTCAACGAAAATTGTTAAGCCGAATGCCTTAGCAGTCAGTGTTTCAGTTTATAAGTTAGTATTTCATTTTAACTCAATTAATAACTAAATAAATAAATACATTTGAAAATTGTTTTCAATGAGTAAACCTATCAAATTCCAAGCTGATTTACTTCATATTAAATTTCATTAATATCCTTGCAAAGGGTATGCAAAAGATGACATATCATCATGACAATTTATGAAATTTCCCTTTGTGCTTTTATATTTTGCTCAGATTTTTAATGAAATATTTATGTCAACTGATTTGGATCATTTGAGGGATTTGATAAATGAAACGTGTATTGGAAAAATATTATAATTAATTTTGTTGGCGCCTGCTTAAAAAATGCGTTGACCCCGAGCACAATTAAAGCTTTCGGTAACCCGACAATTATTATTGAAAATTCTGATTGTGTATTTTTCTATATGAGTTATAAGGGCACGCGTTTTTCCAATTTTCCTATACGACAGCCTTTTTGTATTTTAATCAGCTTTGCAAATTCCGATTCTGAATTGCACTTTAAATTGAATAAATATGCACTTTTAACTTGCATTTCATAATATTTATCTATGATTTTTTTCATTATTGAGCTTTTCAATTGTAAATCAACATCGGCAAAAAACGAGCACAAAATCCTACTCTTAATCTGCATTGTATTGCGGCTCAATGTGACTCTCTCGCCCCAGGACAAAAGTCTATACTTAAAAAGGCATACAAATAATAACAAATACCCATCCACCCACGCGCTGTGGACAAAGGTTGTTCAGCGCTAGGAACCAGCTACGGGCCCTGTCCCGGCAGCCGTTGGACATGCGTACGGCATTAAAAGCGCGTGGATTGGGCGCAAAGCGGATTTCCGGGAATTTTGTATACCCTGTACGCAAATGGTTGATAAAACAGGGTTTAGTGAAACTTAATATTTAAATAATAGAGAGCTGTACATCAGTTACACTATTTGACATCTTCAGTTAAAGTATTTATGTATTTAATATTAATTCTACATCTACTATTTAACACTTCATCTACTATTACTGCTTACTTCCTTTAACTGCTACTAAAAATTATTTACCCCTACTACTATTACTACTAATTATTTTCCACTTATCTATTGAATAACTAGTATTTGAAGTAAAGAGTTAGCAGTACTCTTTACTTCTAAAACTACTTATACAACTTCTTTTACTATTATTACTACTACTACGACTTCTTACGACTTCTACGACCTATATGACTTATTTTTGTGCTACTAATACTTATGTAACTAATTTTGCTATTACCACTACAACTACTACTACTACCAATTATACTACTACTACTGTTTCTACTACTACTTCCACTTCACTTCCTACTAATTCCACTACTGATTCTACTACTATTACGACAACATACTCTTCTACAATTCTTACGACCACTTATACTACAAATAGTACAATTCTACTCCTGTTAATACTACCACTTTCACTTCATTACTACATTCAACAAGTACTGCAGAGTATTTCGATGTATATCACCCTCAACTCCGTCAACTTCGCTCTTATTGTATTGTTGTTCATTTGAGATGAGAACGCGAACAGAGTTCGATGCAGTTATAATTGCCAATGTTGTTATTATTGTTGTTATTGTTGTTGCTGTTGTTTTTTGTCTTTTGTTTTGTTGTTATTTCAGGGCGCAACTTGTTTGTTTTTTAACATTACACAAGGGCAGCATTTAGTTTCAATTAAAACATTGCAGTTTGTGGTCAACGTATGCAAACAAAAAACATTCCAGCAATACAAATTGCGAAAAAAGACTAGAACTATGTGTATGAAGTGAATGTTGGAAAACAAGTTAGTTACAACTATGCAGGCGGTCCGTGGCATAATTTGTAACTACCTTAAGGGCGGAGTAGGCCCAGGGCCTTTAGGAGCATGTACAGCTGCACCGCACCGCCCCGCCCCACCCCTGTTAGAGTACTGTCCGTGACAGTTACGAACATAAACTGGCGACAGTTCGACCAACTGAAAAATAGATAATAGCATACAAAAAAGCAACAAAAAACGTAAATAACACAAACTAACTAACGACTACATACGCAGGATAGTGTCATAAATTTAATTAAAATTTGAAAAATGTCAACAGCAATGTCCCAGAGCTTTTCAATTAGAACACGAGCCAAAATACCAAAATTGGTATGACGACGGCCTAATCCGAGTCGCCCCAAGCGTGCGAAACTAAACAGCAAAAAAATATTGGCATATATCAAAACATAAATTAATACATATACATATACATATATATATATATATATATATATATATATATATATATATATATATATATATATATATATATATATATATATACATATATATATATATATATATATATATATATATATGGTTTTAAATTTGCTAGTAATTAGTTTAATTATAGCTTTAAATATTAGCTTAGTTAAAAGTGCCGGCGCAGCTAAACGACTAATAATTTGCTTATGTATATTTAGTTGTATTTTTCAGAGCGACATGCAAAGGGGCTTTATAAATTTAAAGCTAATAATTTTAAAAATATGTGCAGAAAATAAAACTGCGCTTGCTATCTATCTATCTGGGCATTATTATAAATAATAATGTATTTATTTACTACGTATCACAATGACTGAGAGATAGTTAAACACAATTTAAGAATAAGTTAGGTGCTGATTAGAAATTTGTAAAATTATAGAATTCCTCTTACTTTCTATGCATCGTTACATTCCAAAAGAAACTTAAAACTGAAAGAGCTCATCAAAAACTCGGCCATTGCCGCTTAAGACCTTAGTCTTAATTGCTTCCTCAGAATTAGTTGCAAATGGCTTAAGAATCTAGCGAACCGATACGCCATGTCCTTAATTAGATACACTTTTCTATATCAGCAGCCATTGCAATGCATGCTCTCGGCTAACTTTAAATCAGAGAGCAACTCGAATGGAGTTGTAATCCACAACTAGGAACTTTAATTAAACTTCTTGGCAGGGCTTGCGAGATGACTCGTTTACCTGTGGAATAGCACAACATTATACTCCGTGTACAAGTTGAAAACGTTGAGAAAATCTTTTAATCTGTTTGCACAACTTTCAGCAGCTGAGTTCAGCTCAGCTCAATTCAGTTCAGTTCGGTTCGGTTCAGAGATTCGTGCTTTGTGAGTGGAGTGCGAGTTGTATCAGACAGAAATGCTTAACTTTGATTGTTTCGACTTATTGCTGCATTCACAAAGCTATCTCTGCGATACACTCAAGTTCTTTCGCAGAGCTATCAGCAGCCCCTAAAATGTCTTGAACAGATTCCTGGCTCTTTGCATCCAAGTGCTGACATTTGTGGGACCACAATGAAAACCCTCGGGTGCAACTGCTTTTAGAGCTTTCTTTACATTGTATATGTGTAAGGGTGTGTATGTCTCTATCTCTCTCTCTCTCTCTCTCTCTCTCTCTCTCTCCATCTGTGTGTGTGTAGTAACAAAACGCGTTGTTATCATTATCACAGTCAGGCAAACAGTCAAGTCGAGTCATAAAACAACAAAACAGTTCAAATGTTCAACTGTTAGAGTTATATATATATTATATATATACTTATATATCTGTGTGTATGTTGCATTGAGTTAATCTCTTTGGCCAGGGCAGTTTGTTGGCTGCCCGCACACACACACATACACAAAATAGGTGGCAGAGGTGCTGAGGGGCTGCAACTGTCTTAAAAACTCATTATCTTTGGTAACTTTTTAAGCAAGTTCTTTGGGCTCGCCCAGCCCACATATACAACGCATCTTTATATCAAAATAAACTGTCTTTAATGCGTTCTTTGTCATCGCTCGCAAAAGGAAATTCCAACTTTATATCTGACCATCAGCACACTTGGACTTCACCCATTGTTTTGCCATCATCCCAGGACGTTATAAATTGGTATGCTTTCCCTCCCCCTCTCTCTCTCTCTCTATGTCTCTCTCTTTGGCTGTCTATGGGAACAGCAAGAGTCCGCAATTAGAGACGCGCAACAACTTCAAGTGGCCCACACATCGTCGCACCCTTAACTAGTTGTCGTAAAAATAATTGCCCACTACTTAGCAGTCCAAATACCCAACTGGCTCTATCTGTATCACACTCCGTTCTCCCTCTCTACTTTCTCTCACTCTGTCCCATTCTAACCCCGAAGCTCTCTCTCTCTCTCTCTTTCATTGTGCGTTCGCATTGTGGCTCTATCTAATAAAGGCGCAGCCGGCTAGCATCTGCACTTAAAGCTCCGTGAAACTACAAAATAACAACAAATAGAAATAGCATTAGGAAGAGCCAATGGCTAAAAGCGAAAAATAATCTTAGCGAACAGTAGGTACCCTAAAAAAAGTTTTATTTCGAGCAAGCATTACGTATATACATTTAAAAAATATATAAAAAAAGATATAAAAATTGAATATGGAATAATATATGTCGTTAATCAAGAAAACATAAATAAAAATTCATAATAAAAGAAAATTATAATACAAAAAAAGTAAATTTAAAATTATATTATTATGTAGAAATAATAGATAAAATGATAAGAAGATACATTTTTTGGGCTGTATTGTCCAAATTGTACCAAAAATTAGTTATATTATTCTAAAAGCATTTTTACAGGAAAGCCCGAAGCGAGAGGAGAGAAAAGGAAAAGGAACCAATGGTGTTACTGTGGTTTATGTTAGTGTAAATAAATTCTAATTATGTAACCGCACCTTCAGGCTTAAGATTCACAAATCTAAATGTATCTTCAGCCTTATCTCTGTTAAGATTCTATCAAACTTTCTCCCTTCTGTCTTTTTCCCTTCTGCATTCTATCGATATAAGCGATAAACCTTCATGTTTTCTATAAACTTACGTCATTAGACTTGAATTTAAGCCCAGAATTTCTCAACATATTCACATATATCGAACTCTAATTTTGTACAGCATAAGGTAAAGCATTACCTTCAGATCAAGTGCCCAAAATATATTACAACATTAATTCATACATATTAATATTTATATATGTATTTACGTATATGCCTTGCAGCCAATGGCATTTGATAGTGGTCATAGCCGCTGGGCGAGGTGCGTGTACATATTGCAGAATGAAGCAAAATAATGTTTATACTCGTTCCACGTTGTCTTAAGGTGGTTCTAAGCGCTTTGCTTTGCCTTGGCGCTGCTGGTAAATAAAAGTGGCAGTGCCCCGGCGTTGGGAAGGACCTGACTCGCTGCTGGACTCTAACTGGCAGGCGGTAGCCGGGGGCCAAGGGCCGGCAGCCGGGGTCATAGTTCATTTCATTCTTCTTTGCTTTTCCGCTTACTACTAAATTCAAACACTTTGGCCGTGAGCAACAGCAGGAGAGCGGGAGAAGCAGGAGCGAGAGAGGTCCGTAGCAGAAGACAATGGTTCACAAATTGTAGAAAAGTCGCATGTAATAAAAGTGCTGGCTGCAACCGAATTGTATCTGCAAGATACACAGTGGCACTGGCTGAAGCTGAAGCTGAGGCAGAAACTGTGACTGAGACTGAGGCAGAGGTAAGAGCCGGTGGCTGCTACCAGCATTTATATTGTATTTACCTACTTGTTTTTTATTATCTACAAATGCTCTGTGCTCTCCACTCTATACGCTCAGCGAAGCTGAAAAAACAAGTCGAGCGTCGCCTGCACTGTGCTCCGGGTATAAATATTTATCTTTTTTTCTCTCTATCGTCTTGATTCCTGTTTTGTTTTATATACTCTTTTTAGTTCTTTTTCTTTTTTCAACTTTTTGTTGTTGTTGTTGTTGTATGTATTTTTGCAACGGACGCTTTTGTTTTAAGGCAATCGGAATCCGGCACGAGAAAATATTGTCTATTGATTGATTGTTTGTTCTATTTGCTGCCTGAGCACTGCAAATAGAACGCAACAGAACACACGGCCCATATTATTAGATACAATTTACGAGCATTGTGCACTAAAGTGGAATGGCAGCCGCTGCAGGATTATTGTTTATTTTATGACACGTGGCAGCAGCAGCAGCAGCAGCACCACCAACTGGAACCCCATTGACCAGAGAGATAGAAGCATTCATATGCCAAAGGCGCTGACACGCGCAAGGACCCTAAGCCTTTGCTAATAATGCCAATAATCACAGAGAGTGGACTACACGCCCACAAGACACACACACACACATACGCATACACACACACGCATGTGCGTGTAAGTTGTATTAATAATATTTTGTTAACTTGAGAGCCTGACATGGGCATGAAAGTCCAAACTCCATCCAATCATCGTCATTGCAGCTTACTTAATAAAAAAAAGAAGGAAATACATAGAAGGAAAACTCAGCTCTATGCAAATAGAGAGCAAGAGGAGAGGCAACTAGGCTAGAGCTGTTGCTCTGCTCTGACAAAGACCAAAACTTGCCTCCGCATGTTCTGGGCTGGACGCAGGACGACTGGAGGACAGGACGACAGTTGGCATGTGGCAAGTCGTAGAAGCAGTTGTGGCATGTAGATGCCGAGGATCGAGACGCCCTCTCAGCGCTCTGTGTGCAAATGTCAGTTAGTTTAGTTACTTAATTGAATAGTTTGTTTTTGACATAATCTTTATGGGTCTTTTGTTTTTAATCCCAATACACACTGGCACGCACAGAACGCAAACAGAACAAAGACGTTACATGAACCTCGACACATCGTTAGCCATAAAGGCACTTGATTACCATCAGCCGTCGGCGTGGGTGGTGCGAAAAGTATTCGTATGCAAAGTGGATGAAGTCAGTCAACAATTTCCAAACAGATTAACTTTATTTTGGGGCTTCCATTGCGACCTCCTAATCCAATTGTCCGCCGCAAATCAGAAAGTTAAACAGCATTATTAAGAGGAGAGCATTTTTCAATTGTTCAAGGACTCCACAATGGGGTATATTATAATTTAATATATTTTTATTAATTATTAGATTTATATCTCAAATAATAGTTGAGTTTATCAAACGGATTCACTTATTTTTTTAGCCTTTGACTTTCACTCTTCTTTATGCTTCGCAGGTAACATCTTTTTCTATTCAGTATCATATATCATTTACTTATTCAGTTTATTCTTTTCACATTTCAATCCATAAGCCCTGAGCATTTCTATGTATTGTTGAGATATTCTGCTTCAATTATTTCATTTCAATTCTGTTTGACTTTAGGATCCGCTTTGTATTCGGCTCACCTGTTCGGCAGGTAAACACCGACCTGTGATCATAACATTTACGCTGTCTTTAACTGACTTGTTACGCCTTTACGTAATGTTTTCCCTTTTCCTGCTAATCCCAAGCGATAATATCATAATAGCCCACTTATGTCCATTCAAAAAAGAAGAGCGAAAGCGAAAGAGACGAAAACTGGTAAAGCAACCCACTCTTGCTTACCTTCTGGCAGGAGGTGCCACTCCCTGGTCCAAGTGCTGTCCGGCCATCAACATGACCAGCACAAAAATCTTAGCCACACGGCCGAATGCGTCCATTGAAATACGTTTTGGGACGGCCACAGAAGATGCCCCATTGTTAGGCAGCCCTGTTAGCCAAACGGGGCAATGCCACAGAACAAAAGACCCAATCGAGAACGCCTTAACAGAGTGACCTGCTGCAAGTGTGTGAGTGTTAGGCTGGCTATGAATGTTGGCCTGCACATAAGCACTCATTGTACGTACAGCAAATTACAGCTCCAATTCGAGCTTCATCATCATCATCGTCATCGTCATCGTCGTCGACGACGTCTTTGCGGTGCCTGGCCCCAGTGTATTTGGCACTTTAGGCGTCATCGGTGGCAGCTCATTGAGTGGCTTGTAATGCGTTGATGGCGGCCAGCTCCTATTATTGTTTTATTGTACGGCTGCAGCACTTGCTTCCGAGCAGCCACACAGCTACAGCTGACAGCTCAGAGCTCACAGCTAAGAGTTCAACCGGCCCATGTTAGTTAATTAATTTCTGGCCAATGCCACAAAGGACAACTGGGCCAACGTCAAGTGGCGCATTCAAGTGCTTACATGTGCTTAGCTGCGGCATCCCATTCACACACACACACACACGCACGGACAGCCTTAGCCCCGCTTTTTGTTTCGTAAATTTAGTTACAAATTAGCCATGGCCAAGGATCCTGAAGCCTAGACCCTAGACCCGAGAACTGTCTGCAGTCCGTGAACCGCACAATTTCACGCTCGAACGCTTTAGAGCAGCTTGAATGCGTATTCGAGTCCTTAACCAATCCTTGCCCCAATGCCTGTCGGCCAACTTAGTGGACTTAAAAAATATGCAATCGATTCCCGCTCCACATATTTAATCAACTTCATTGCACTGTCCTACAAATTAGTGGGACTTCCCTTTGGCCCGGCCATAGCTGAACTCAGTTCGGTTCATATGGCTCGCTTATTGAGTTGCTTTGGCCGCCGGCCATGGCTTTTTAGATGATTCAGCTACCTTTTTTATTTGCCTCTTCTTTTTTTTTGCGCTCGGAACAAAGCGTGCTGGGGCACAACAAAAGCGCATAAAGTCCAATAAAAAGAGCGATGGCAGCAACTATCTTTCTATAGCTTTTGTCGGCTATCTGTGGGCCTTTTAGTAGTAGTTGTTGTTGTTATTTCTGGTTTCTTTTGCACTACTAATCCGGGCCATGGCACTGGCTCCTTCTCATTTTCCTCCCTATCCTAGCACAGGTCATGCAAGGAGCATATGGGGCGCAAAGGGCGTAAACGGGGCGGCGCTTGTTTGCTTTTGGCTTGTTACATTTTGATTAAAAAACGCCCCCGCGCGTAAGTCGCACAAATACACGGCTAACCTACGTACAGAGACTGAACTGCAAGAGAGAGAAAGAGAGACAGAGAGAGAGAGAGAGTGGGACAGAGAGCGAGAGAGTAGTAGTAGTAGTCCAATATCAGTACGTCAGTGCATATACACATACCGTTACTCCCATATACATATGTATATAGACGTAGAGCCCCCATCAGGCCAGAGTCAAATGCTGGGGCCAAAAATGTCGCACAAAAAGTTCAAAGAAAATGTGCCATAGAAAAGAAAAACAAAGTCGTAAGCAAACTTTGCCCTGGGCGTTACTTAAATGCCCTTTACTAGGCATAAATCAAAATGGGTTGCAGAGATAGATGATCTGAATATAAAGAAGTTATTGACAATTGTGTGAATCGATGAATAGATCATAAACATATTTATGTTATGTAGAACTGTTTCTGTTTCTTCAGTTGTCAGTTCCCATGCTAAATATAGGAGAAGTGTTTAAAGCCTATGACTAATTGTAATAATTGCCAGGCTAAGACAACATTAAATATATAATCTAGGCTACTATTCGGATTCAGATGCATATTTAAATATGACAAAATTAATTTGATTTAATATGATGATCTGGTTTATTGGCTGTTTATATATTTATCTAAATTGATCAATGACAACTTGAAGATAAAATAAAAATAATAATGCCCCTTAGTAATTTGTATGAAGCTCTTGACCAGGGATCTGCCTAACTATAGTAAAATAAATGTCTAAATAAATCATTAATTAATTAAAATTGAGATATTGATTAAAGTCTGGGTAATTGATAGCTTAACTTGTATATATCTATTAACTTAACTAATGCTGCTGTCGGTTGCCTTTAACTAAGTTCTTCAAATCTACTTCAAAAAATATTTATCTTTCACATCAAATTTCTGTATGTCTTAAAGACTTTAAGAGAGGAACACAAGTTTATTTTTAAATCTAATTATAGGTTGTTAGCTAGAGAGACCTGAGGTCTTTCCCGAGATATTTAAGAGTTGAATATTTCAAATTCGTTTTTTTAATATTAGCTAAAATTTAGAAATATAAAGTCAAAAGTTATAAATATGTAAATATTTAATTGCATACATATACATCTTAAATATATTACAAATATTTTCGAAAATATTAAAAGTTCTCTAGAGAAAACTCTGTCTCTCAACTGTTTCAGTCTCCACACAAACCGCATGATTCGTGCTTCTCTAGCACATATATTTGAAGCATGCCTTAATATGCAGTGTATGCTCGTCTCTTTGTGATAATACCACTTGGCCCAGTTTCCGTATTAAAACTCAATCAGAGAACTAGTCGTACACACGCACACAAAAACGAATCATTCATCAGGTTTTTCATTACAGCCTGCTCTCTGCTTGGGAGTTTGGCTCGTTTTTTTTTTCAGTGCTCGGCGCTCCGTTTGTTCGTTTTGATTTTTGGTCGCACTAAAAAAACATTTTCATTGCTTATTTGTGCAGTGGCTTTTGAGCCCGGCCAAAGGCCCGATGTCCTCCAGCTGGGTTCCAATGCTCCAATAACTGTGATTGTGTTAATTTAAATGTCAGTCAAGTAATATTTTTGCACACAACGAGCGGGCGGGCGGGCACACGGGCTCGGGCTGGGCGGATGGACGAACGGTCGGTCAGGAGGTCCTGGAGCAAGTCGCGTCCAGGGATTGTGAATATGGCCCTGAAACTGAAATTGTACAACTAGATCTCCACATACACATGCCCCAGCTCACTTTTCGGTACGTGCCTTT
Organism: Drosophila mercatorum; assembly: GCA_961210405.1. Lineage (NCBI taxonomy): Eukaryota > Metazoa > Arthropoda > Insecta > Diptera > Drosophilidae > Drosophila > Drosophila mercatorum. Next base: position 21,602,572 of record CAUIUS010000004.1, on the reverse strand, counting down.
TGTGCATTGTGCGGCATTGACGCGTGTTCTGGGTGTGTTGGAGTGTGTGAGGGGGGTGAGGGGGGTGTTGGGGGTGTGACTGGCGGGCGTCGGCTAAAAGCGGATAATCTACGAAAATTTTAAAATTCCTAACAGGTTCAAAGGAAGTGAAAATGTGTTACTTGTTTATGAAGCGGCCAACAGACGCCACGGGCATTCTGCACGGGCAGAGGCAGTGGCAGAAGCGGAGGCGGAGGCAGAGGGCAAACGCATGTGCAAACGCATGAAATTTCATTGCTTGATTGTCCCACAAACATAGAGAAACGCATAGCTGTATCTAAATCTCTAGCTGTATGTGTGGCTGTGTGTGAGTGTGTTTGTGTGTAACTGTGGCTACATAATTTTGCGCTTGAATTCAGCTGTAAGCCGTGCGACGTTTAGAGACCCCAGTTCCTGAGGCCCAAAAGAGGCCCGAGACCCCCAAAGACCTGAGCCTGCCAGCCTGCCAGCCTACCAGCCTGCCTGCATTCGTTAGTGAAAGCAAATACGCAACTGTTCAGGTCTGGGCACTCCGATGCAGGGATCTCGTTTAGGTACCTACATTTAAGACACACACACACCCTTTCAGTTGGGTATATGGAAAAACTCAGTCAGGTGCCAATCGGCATTTCGTATATTGCCCAGGAAGTCCAATAAAAAAGTGATTGAATGAATGATTGATTGTCTGACTGTATGACTGAGATTTTAATAAGTGTTCGGATAAACTTAGCTTCTTCTATACCAATTAATGAGAAGCCAGCATCTTCCCACTCAGTCCTTGTTAAAGCTAATACCCAAATACTTCTTTCCCTTCATTGAAGTAAAGTGCAATTCTTTGAATGATGTATATTGCTTTCAGTTCGTTTAGTTTAAGTGTATTGGGCCTTCGGTCTGATAGATAAAAGTTTCCTTTCAAGGACTGCCGGGCTAGCAGCTAGCAGCTCAGGCAAGCGTTATCCAATTGGGAACGGTATCCAAATGGGCGCCCCTCGGGCGTGGCGTATGCGTGATTTTTAACGCTCGCCATGCTAATTCAATTGTGTTTGCCTTGTCTACACGCCATGTAATGAGTAGCACAAACAACAACAGCGCAGCGTAGATGATGACTAAAAACGAGCTCGAAAACGACGACGATGACGCTGACAATGGGAAAGCTTTCCCTTATAGCCTGCCCCTTGCGCCTTGCCACGCCACGTGGCACACACCAGCCACGTGCGTGGCTGTTCGTCAGTGCGGAGAGAGGAGCGCGTGGGGCGTGGTGGAGCGTGGTGCGCGCACTCATCATTTTTACACACAAATGCATATTTATTTTTAATTAAAAACTTATTAAAAACTAGTTAAGCATCAACTGCAGCATTTTTAATTACTTTCGACAAAGGCCCTCTTGCATTCTCATCAATGCAAAAGACGTTTGCATAAAGCTCTTCAAATGGGCTCTGCACCCATCGCAGTCGCAGTTCACCCGTAAACAGTGGAGCCAGTTGAACAATTTCATAAATACTGTTTCTTATTTTTTGGTGTTTTGTTTCTATTTAGCTAGCTTTAAGCATTTCTATTAGGAAATTTTTTAAATTTAATTAATGGATATTTATGTGCAACCAGCAAAGTATAAACTTAGTTGAAAGAGAACAGTTTATCGTTACCTTTACAAAGGCTTAATAGCTGGAATACATTTTTATAATAATACCAGAGATAATGAATACTTAAATTCTAATAAAGCGAATAATCTAAAATCGTAAGTTGTAATAAATAATGTTTGTAATAATTTACATTTATAAATTTTTAATAAATGATTTTTAAACTTTTTGTACTTTACATTCAAAATCAATAGAAATACTTTAAAATATTTGGGTAAGCATTATTTTATTTAATTATTATGATTTTATTATTAGTAGAAGTAAGTTATGAAACCCAGTTATAGTACATATAGTATAGTATAGTAAATTATTTGATACTGTTTTGGTTTAAAAATGTATTTTACATTCCACCAAATGCCTAAAATTCGATCGGAAATATAGAAAATGTAAATAAAGACCTGAAATATTCTTGTCACGCTTTATGCTTATAGAACCGCCCCATACAAGTCAATGTTCATGTTTCACTTGAAAATGCATATATATTTTTTATTTGTTATTATTATTTATATTATCATTTTCCACATCCAAATCGGAATAATGTTCTATCCATCTGTACATTCAATTGTATTTTTGAAATTATTCCATTTTATTTTGTCACTACGCTATGGAATCAATGGTCGAATTGACAGCAGTTAAAGAGAGATGTATTTCTCTTGATCATCAGAAGACGGCCATAGATGATTATGCTTAAGTGCAAAGTGTTGCAGATATCTTTATCTATAGAAATGCATATATCCACTGAAAAGCTCTCATTTGATAAATTAAAACCCTTATGGACTCCTATTAAACGATAAAGCCTGAACAGCCTTTTAGCACATCTCACAAAATATTTTATATTAATAAATTATGCATGAAAAAAGTCTTCACATGAGTGTGAGCTGCAGAGTTTCCCCTCGTAAATAACTTGATTGAATCGCGATAATCCACTCGGTAAATAAACACATTTTCACTTATGGGGACATTCTTGCGAATTATTTATGGTTATTTTTTAGGTTTTTTTTTTGTCTCTGCTTGATGGAATTTCCATGCACATGTTGATGGGTCGGACCCCACTGTTGGCCGGAAGCAAAAGGCTGAGTCTATTGACTCATCGCTGATAGTTTAGCTGCTGGGCACTGCATAGATTTCAATGGCCGCGTTTGTCCCGGTCTCGACTGGGCTGGCCTGGAGGGGGGCTGCGTCATCAGGACAGCAGGGACAGCCCCTTCCAGATTACTTGGCTCGTATATCCCTCAGCGTAGCTTCTGAAAATTTGCATTGCTGATATTGGAAGGTTTTTTTCCTGTGTGTTGTGCGCTCACTTTATTCTTTATTTTCATCTCGTTTTCTATTTTTTGTTTTTTTTTTTTCTTTTTTGCCTATGATTTATGGTGGAGCGTTGTGGGGGCGTGGTCGAGCCGGTTGGCGACGCGTCCGTGCACGTCTGTGCATGTTTTGCGGTTGCGTTTGCAGCTGAAGCCAAAAACAGAGGCTGATACTGAGGCCGAGCTGAACCCAACTGAACTGACGAGCGAGCGAGCAACGAGCCCGCTTGGCCCGCCGCTCGTCGCAATTGGAATTCAAAGTCATTTTTGGTTTGGCAATTTTGTAAGCGAAATTGCCGCTGTCTCGCACTCGTTATCGTTTTTTGCGCAGTTATTAGAAGAAACGCTGCCCGGTCTCGCTCCTCGCCCCTCTCCCCTTCTCTACTTTTTTGCGAACGGCACCGGGAATGGGTCACAGTTGGCCAGGCGTGGGCCAGCGCTTCGTATGATGAGGGTATTTCTTTCGCTTTCTTTTTCCAGTTCAGTTTTCGTTGATTTCTTTCTTCTTTTTTTTTGCTTCTGGTACAGCTGGGTTGACATCTTGCGCTGGGAATTCCGGTTTCCGCTGCAGTTTTCTTTGTAAGCTTTAAGGGTTCTTTTTCCTTGGCTTTGATGCCATGGCAAATACATATATTTAATTTGCCTCGCTTTGCTGCCATATTGCACTGGCCTAGCTGAACGTCGTCTCGTGTTAAGGCCCCAATTATTTATAACAAAAGTTTCCAGCAGAAGTTTCTGGAGGCTTCAAACAAAGTGCTAAGACCCCCTTGATGTGGGTTCAATGGGCTGTCTTAGCCCTCTCGACCGCAATGCAAATCAAACAACATTTTTAATCAAATTTTGATATTTTAATATTTCTAATGCCAAATGTAATACAAATCAAAAAACAGCAATGCGTTGAGCTTTGCTTTGCTTTGACTAAAGATTTCCATAGACGAAAGTCATATTTGATAAGTCAAGAAGAAGTACTCAAAACAGGTACCTGAATGCAATTTCAGCTGCCTCGAAAGAATCTGTGTTAAAGATTGTTTGATTAAAATCATAGAAAAGAATAAGTTCAAGTTTGATGTTGAGTAGAACACATTGTCATACAGAAGCCTAAATATATCTTTGTTAAACATGCATCTTAGGTTGTCGTAGTTCCACTTTACTCCATTCGATGTCATTTTTACTGGCTATATTTTATTTATATTTCGTGCTCTAATGCCAGATATTTGCTTTTCAGATGTTTTTGCTTTGACCAGCAGTCGGCTGCCGGCAGGCAAGACCACAAGCCGCATTTGCGTACTGAAAGCTGACCCTCTCATCGATAAACTCTCGTCTCTTAATAAGCCCCATAAAGCATCTTGACATCTTCAGCAAACGATTGTCGTGGAGTGGTAGCGAACACCGAATGCTGAACGCCTAATACCATTTGTCAGCTACAATATTTATGTGTGGAGCAATTGAAATATCCATAAATCAAGCACTTAAACGCCCGACGCCTGGCCGCAGCGCACACACAAATGTGTCACAAATGATGCCACTTAGTCATTTGTGCAACTATTTTCGGCCATCTAAATAGATACGACTGAGAGGTGTTTTATGGCTCAATTGATGGCCCAAATATTTGCCCATAGCATTGCTCGTTGCAATAATAAAAAAAAACGTTTTATATATGTAAATGTTCAATATATATTCGCGTATTTCCCTGTTGACTTCTTATATGATTATCTTCTGTGCTGAGCAGCTTAGTTAGAAATGTGTAATGCATAATGCATTGATTTCCTCAATTACATATATGATTTATAAATACATATATATTTTATAGATATAAAATAACAGGGGGAATAAATAATGGGGACCTTAAAATATATATAAGAGATTAATATATATGTACATATATAAGGAATAGACTGATTCCATACATCTATGTCTGCCTGTCTCTCTGTCTGTCTAACAGTAGCTTTTAATATGTAAAGCAAACCTCTGCAACACCAAGAAACTGCGCTGCAGAGCACTAGTACAGCTATGCATGAATGAGCAGCAGATGCTTGCAGCTGCTAGCCTTGCTATTGGTCACCCAATGATCGAGTGCAAAAACTAACGCAGTGAAAGGCTCAACAGTTGAGTTCAGATCGGAGTAAGAGTGGAGTGCGCATCTCGGCCCCATATATAAAGGCGAGCTTGCGTCCTGATCGTATCGTGTTCAGTCGTGCAGTGTGGTGGTTCTCCTCATATTCTTCTGGTGACGTACGGCAACCATTAATTTAATTAAATATAGTTAATAATTTTAAATACCATATTTAGTTGGATTGTAATAGGTATAGTTAATAATTTTTTAAAATCTCTAATTATAATTGTAGTAATTATACTATTTCACGTAGTGATATAGTATATTGGTTTTGTGCAATGTCCGTCATGCTGTCCGTCCGTCTGTCCGTCCGTCCGTCCGTCCGTCTGTCCGTATGAACGCAAACTATTTCCACGCTATTGAAGCTAGAGACTTGAAATTTGAAATATATACTCGTGTATACCCTCGTCTGATAAAGTGTCAAGATTTTCCAGATACGCCCACTAGGGGCGTGGCAAATCGGAAAATGCATTTTCCTGTATCTCAGAAACACTACTTCTAGAAGAGCTAGAGAGTTGAGATTTTAACTATGTCGACATCCCAAAATCAAAAAGCTATGGCGGATATATCTACGCCCATTGGGGGCGTGGCAAATCGGGTCAAACTGTATCTTCTACAGTTTTAAAGCTAGAACGCCCAAATTTGGCACGTGAGTTACTGTTACGATTCTATAAGGATCGCCCAAAAAATTTTACGGCCACGCCTACTAGGGGCGTGGCAAATCGGATCTGAATATATAGTGATTTTACTAGTTTCGTTATATTTTGAGCACTATTGATGCTAGAGACTTGAGACTTGGTATATATACTCGGGTTAACATCCCACAATCGAAAAGCTATGGCGGATATATCTACGCCCTCAGGGGGCGTGGCAACTAATATCAGCTTATATCTCCCACAGTTTTAGTGCTAGAAATTGAATGTTAAGTTACTGGGGGCCTCCTCTATCGATTCCCCAAAAATTATTGTTACGCCCCAAAAGGGGCGTGACATACAGAAAAATACCCTGTAATTTTCGCATTTTTCGAATGTAAGCATCCAAACTTTACAGTTATATTCCTGAACGCCCACTCTATGCACATGCCAAAAATTATTTGTCTACAGCCTTTTGGGGCGTGGAAAATCAAAACTGAAACATCTGCAGCTTTTGAGCCAATAACGCGCCACATAATGACTTTGTGACCTTTGACCTTGTCTTTTGATTTGTCAAATTATATATATATATGTTTGAAAAGAATATTTTATTAATACAAAATAACTAAATAAAGAATATTTAACAAAAATATCAACATGACCGCACCGGGGTTCGAGCCCACACCTCTACGCTCGCCAACGAACTTAAATTAACTTAACACCTCTCTCATTTTGAGAGATGCCATCTCTCTCGATTTAGGTGCGTGTTTTTGCTAAGGTATGGGTTCAATTAGGAATTGAAACTGTCTGGACACCTCTAATGAAAAGTTTTAGTCTGCAGCTAATTTGAGCGGCGAAAGTGGGGATTTAAGGTTAAAATTTAAAAAATATAATGTGATAGATGCCCCTGTGTGCTGTTGGGACGTGAAATAGTATTTCGCTATCGGTTGCGTCCGACAGCAACGTTCTTACTTGTTATGAAATAGTACTGCGCTATGTACCTACATGAATAATAATGATAGTTATGTATATAATATTAATGACATCAGCATATTGTTAGCCTGCAAACTGTGTTTGCTCTGGAGCCATAGTCTCTCCCTCTCTCCCTCTGAGGAATATAGAATTTGGAGAAGACATCGAGCAGAGCCTACCCATACTAACAGATGTACTGAGACTTTAACTTACGCCTATACAGATGAGAGAGCAGTAAGTGCAAGCAAAAGAAAATGATGGTCAACGAACCTCCCATTCGATCAAACTGTGTCTGTGATTGGTCAATTAACATAGCTACTATGAGTGCGCGAGAAAACAAAGAATTTAGCAGCACACTCATACGTATGCGTAATGCGAGTTGGTGGGAGCAACGGAGCTCTCGCTTGATCTCATTGCGCCATGTGATTGGTCAATATGCAAATTCGTTAAAAGCGCAAGTGAACAAGGAACAGCCAGCGAGCAACAGAATAAATGCATACAGGCACATCAATGTCAATGTACCAGGAATGTATGTATGTCCTTAAGCATGTGTGTCGAAATATAAACCATTCAAAAGTTAACAAATTTGGGTTGAAAACAGATTCGAACATCAGCATTTCTCAATACTGGATTATATACTTATTAGCTGCCTCACAACATAAAGCGATAAAAGTCTTCAGCTGATTATACTTTGAGTGTCTAGCTTAATTGCTTCTAAAGTAGTACTAAATTTTCTATAAGTGGATTCAATCTATTCAATTCAATTTATTCAATTCAATATATTCAACGTTGGCGAAAAATTTATCTTTCTGCGTCTTCTTTAAAAATTATTCATGTTTTTCTGCAATAATTTGTGCTATCTTCATGTGAATGTTGGCTTAAAAAGAAGATATGAAGAAGAAGATTATATGCTCAAGATCGTTCACTCATTTTAGCACCTGATAAACTTCTCGATTCTCCTTATATTCTCATTAAAATCTGAACTTTTATCAAAATGGGAAATTTCATTTAATATGTGAAAGGCTAGCTGTTTTTGGTAACTGTTTCAGTTATTGAAATATAGTTATTAGAAATAGTAACACTCTCGCTTGGTCACCCTTTCTCTATATCAATCTCTTAGAAATAATTCAACAGATAAATTGTCTTCGTATAAACTTAATTTCTATATGCCATCTGAAAGGAGTATTTATTTTTCAACATGCTCTACTTACCCTTCATTTATTGTTTCTTTCATATTTTTATTATTTTTTATGTTAACATAAACTTTGACCGTCAGCATGGTAAAAAAAAAATATTTTTGCCATTTGAGTTGTTTGCGTGCCTTGCTGATTTCACAGTTGAAGTGCTGCTCTAAAGCTGGCTGGAATTAAATAGCAAAGTTTTTCACACACACACACACAAACGCACACACATAAACAAAAGGAGCTGCCAAAATAACGCATATTTTGTTTTTGGCCTGGCCAAGCCAAAGGGCCAGGGCCAGCTTGCCTGCCTGCCTGCCTGCCATCGACTTGGCTCATTCGCCATTCGAATTTCAAGTTTTTGGTCCACTTTTTCACAACGTTTGTTGCGATGTTATTTTTTATATGGGCCGCAGTCGAGGCGGGGTGCCTGGCAAAAAGCGAAAGCGCAGACATAACTCCTACCATGTGTGCCTGTCCCAGTGTCCGCGTGTGTGTGTCCGACTGTATCTGTGTTTGTGTCGGCGTAATAAAAAGGTTTGTGCTACATTTACATTATGGCGCGCAGCGACAACAACACTCTGCAAACGGCATAATCAACAAAAAAGAGTTAAAATAGATTAAGCCGAATCCTTAACACACTTGCTCAAAAATTGAAGAAGAAGAGAACGACTGAGAGAGAGAGAGAAAGAGAGATGTTTAAATAGCCTAGTAAGTACATAAGTTGTGGGTGCTGTTGGGCTATTTCGCTTTATACGATTATAAACATTATTTGCTTTATTCAGGATAAGCATTGAATTCCTCACGGTAGGCACTCTCAGGAATAGCTTTTAGCCTTTATATTATATGAACTTCTTTAGTTTATTTACTCTACTGATGTAGTTTGATACACTGAAAACTGCAGAAAAATGCATTAAATTGAATGCAATAGAATTAATATAGATAGATAAATATAATTATCTATATAATATGTTGGGCACAACATCTGTTCAAGCTCTTTTAGATTATCTGAAAGTGGCTTAATTTATTTTCAGATAATCTTAAATAATCAAACTAACATATAATCGAATTAAATATACATAATCTTTAGGTCTGTTATTATATATATTTTATTTTACTTATTTAAATCTTAAGTTCTTCTCGAACTTAAAAGAAGAATTTAATATAATGTTTAGAAACCTAACTGAAGATATTTCAAAGAGGAACACAGGATATCTGTAAGCCTAGAAAAATTAGCTCTAACTAATGATTTTCTTTTATTAAGTTATTTATTATTATAAAGCTAAGATATAGCTATAAATTCTCAATACTAATATGCTTAAGCAGCCTATCAATTGCCATAAGGAAAGACAACTTTCAATATTTAATTTACTCGGTTTGCTCTTTCTATTAGTATTACAACTCACTCAATTAGACTATAACTTGGGTGTCCAATTGTTGGTAGTGCCATCGAATACTTAGTTAAAGTTATCTCTCATCTCAGATTCAGATTCCACTTGGTCGCAGATAAGGCTTATAAAAAGCGACAGTAAACAGAAAGTCGAACAGAGTTGACACTGCTGCAGCTAAGAAGCAGCTCGTCGTTCGCCTTTCAAGCGAACTTATCTCAGATGCCGCTGGCACATTTCTTTTAAGCGTTGCAAACATAATGGCCGGCTGGCAATACCCTGAATGCAGCTAACATGATGGCATACTAAGACTCCAACACCTTGCATGCCCTTTTTGGCGGGCATTACAAAACTTTTGCCATGTTTTTGTGTGTGCCTGGTTAAGAATGTGTGTGTGTCTATGTGTGTGTGTCAGGCTCAGGTCCCAGACATACATAATTGAATGCTTGAAAAAGGCAGGCAGGCAGGCAGGCAGGCAGGCCTGGCAGACCGACAATAACAACAACAACAACAGCAGCAGCTAGAGCCACGACAATGCCGAAATGGTTGCCTTCTAACATCCTGGCCGTGCCATGTGCCTACTGACTGCTGACTGTTGGCTGGGCTTGGTCCTGCTTCTGGCTCTAGCTATGGCTCTGGCGCTGAGCCTCTGCATGGGCTCACACTCAGCCAACAATGGGACACAGGGCGTGTGCATTGCTTTAGGCCAACATGGAATGTTACAATTATGTTCTCTTCACACTTTTCAACAATTTATGTTGGTATGCGAATGTCTCCGTGTGCAAAGCAATCCCCAGCTCTACTTTAGACCACCGCTTGACACTTGAGATTGGGGCCCCAAAACAATAATAACAACAGCAGCATTTGTGTCCACTTTGCTGCCTTGGCTATTTACAATTATATATATTTCTCTCTCTCTCTCTCTCTCTCTCTCTCTCTCTCTCTCTCTCTCTCTCTCTGTGTGTGTCTTTCTGTCTCGTTCTCTGGTTAGTTATTGTATTTATGTCGAGCGCTAAACTTGCAACTTTCGCAAGTGATTTATGTATCCAATTGTTTTTAGCTTTTTTGTGCCAGCGCCAACAATAATTCATCGCAAGGCAGCAGCATGTGGCATAAACAAGTGGCAACAGTTTGTCAGCAGGCAAGAGCCTTAAAGGATCTCCCAGCCAGCCAGCCAGCCAGCCAGCCTCAGCTCAGCTGCAGCTTCCTGCCAGCGCTTTAAGACGCGAGCCCAACCGCCCCACGCAAATCGCAGCTAAAAATGTCTAAAGAAAAATTGACGTTGCAGCGAGGTTCTGGGCTTCGCCTGCTGCCACATGTGCCACATATGTGCAGGCATTTGCCTGTCAGCCCTCACGCCCGGGGGCCAGTAACTGTATCACGGCTGCAGCATCATTACGTAAAGTTGCTGCACCGTTTTGGCTTACGTTACGTATACGTATCGGCTGCCCTCGCTGGCAGACGACACAAAAGCAATAGCTGAGGCAAACCGTAGCAAGCGACGAGTGGCGAGCAGCGAGGCGGGTGGCACTTGCTGGTGCCGCCCTCGATGCCGCCTGAATGCTCTGAAACACACAATGGAGTTATTCCAACGGAAAAACACATGCACTTCCGTCGATGTTGACAACGCGGCGATGCCAAGCAGCGATGGCTACGATGACTGCGAAGGCGACATTGCCGTAGGCAGCGATACGCGATGCGAGTGCGCTGCATAGACGCACGCTACACCTACTACCTAAGCGCTGCAGTCGAGGCATGTGGCATGATAAATGTCCATTAGTTGTTGGCAACTCATCAAAGTTCAGCTTTAGTTGATTTTGGCATTGCAATTTTCGCTAATGATTTATCCCCAACAATCTGTCTTTCGATTTGACATTCAATGTGTACGTGTGTCCGTGTGTGTGTGCGAGTGTGTCAACTTAGCAATCAATTTATCACATAGTATACATACCTATATGTATGTATTATACCAAGAAAAATACTTCAATCCAAATATATAGTTTGACATTTCTCAAGGAAATTTTGGAGACATGATCTGCAGCCATATTTGTCATAGGCAATTTCCTTGATATATATATTTTAATTGTGGATTATTCTTGCCCAAATGTTTAGTTTAACACAATGGAGCAGACTTCGATGATAGTGAACAAAATTGAAAAAGAAAGGGATACAGCTAGTCTCCCCGAATCACCAAGTTTAACCTTAGAACAATTTCATATTCTTCTATTGTACTTGACTTATAAATATATTTAAATCAACAATATTAATATGAGTGTCAAAATATACTCAACTCAAAACTTCAATACAATTCAGATAAAATAAACCTTTTAATTGCCACTGTACATAAATTGTATCTTAAATAAATTCTGTTACTCCTTTTCAATCTACCCTCAGAGTAATTCATATTGATAAGATTAAATATTTTTATAAATAGATAATACAATTTTGCTTACTCCTTAAGTGCTCCAAGCCACCCATAACTGGAAATTGAAACTTAATTATGCGTTGATTGGCATTCAAGATCTAGATAAATAGATAATTTAATAATTTTGATTTTATTTCAATAAAATATATAAATTAATATTCAAAAATTCAAACGTTTATAGCTGCTTTGGCAGTCGCCTATAGCTGAAGCCTTTGGGATTCAGGGCTTCCTAACACACTTTCATCACTTTAGCCTCGGGGCCACATGGGTCTTTCCCAGGGTGTCGCTATGTTTCTTTTGCTACCCTGCCATTACCTATTGCCCCGCGCGGCTCCAGCAGTCCGCAACGTGGCAAGCTTCCAAACCTAACGAAAGGCAACTCGTAAAATGCAAATAATGCAACGATGCGGCGTCGCGACGATGGCAACTGCCAGTGACTGCTGCGAGCTTTTTTCAACTGTTAGATTTTTCATATTTCTAGCCGCTGCTGCTGCTGCTGCTTCATGGGGACCGACAACTACCGAAAAATGTGCGCAGCTCCAAAATGTAACCGAGCATGCAAAACGAGGCGACGAAGACTCAAAACTGCAGCAGTGCCCCAGCCAGCGCCGAGCTCAGATTAATGGATGTTGATTTTACAAATTCAAATGGCAAAAATATGCAAGCAAGTGTAAGAGATGGGCGTCTGCGGAACTCCGACTGCAACTGGCGAATGCAGCTCACACTCAAACTCCAACTCCAACTCCAAGTCCAACTCCAGCGCCAGCCAGGGCATTGTTGTCGCAAATGCGATAACTTAGCTACCAATATGCGTTGACTGCCAGAACAGAGAGCAGCAGCAGCAGCAGCAGCAGTCGCCACCAAAAGAAGATATAACTCAATGCATATGTGTGGGTGGCTGGAGGAAGTTGGCGTCAGACGGACAGACTGACTGACTGGGTACCATATGCACGGCTGTATTTGTCAGCGAAGCACAAAAATGAGACAAAATGATGCCAGGCTGCTTCAACTAACCGAAATCCTACTGCCGATTTCAAACTGCGCTGCCAACTGCTGCTGGTGCCTCTCTGCCCGGATCTGATCCGCTCTGCGCATTGTACTACACACGCCTCCACAGAGCTCCAGCTGTAACTTGAGCATAGAAATAAATGCGCATTTATGGCGAGCAATTCAAAAGTCTTTAAGATTTTCACATTCCATGCATTGTGTCTGCCACAGACGGACGACAGAGCCGAGTTATATCTTTTTCTTCTTTATATATACCCTATAAAATGGTGTTAAAGCTGGGGTGTTTATGGACAGTCATAAAGCTTTCACTAGTTAGGGGTGACCATTTTATGGTGTTATTTTTTGGAAATACTAAAGAAACGTGGAGAGTTTTACTTTTATATTTATCTTTTATAATAATATTATTATATTTAACTATATATTTCATCTCTGTTCTGCTTTGCTTTGTAGTATTTATTCTCTTTTAAATAATTTTATTTCTTTGCATTTCAATTCACATCTCAAATCACAAACTCGATTAGGGTCTTTACTTATTACAGCTTTGAACATATTTTATAAAGGGATATCAATTTTTATTGAGTTAGTAAAAGTTGATATAGATTTAAGTTTAGTTTATAGATTTAGTCATGTATCCAGCAATATTTCATCTGAGATTTGGAGAGAGCCATTTGGTTCTCTCGTAAAGGCTAGCTGAAGGATAACCTTGGGTCTGTCACTTGAGATTCCTGGCATTCATTCAAAGGACTTCTGTTGGTGCTGCGTGCAGTGCACATAAATCGAAATCCGCACCTTCTTTGGCATTGTCAGGACGAGGCATTGCGAGGAAGCCTTGGCTTGCCATTCTCTAGCTTGTCTTGGACTGGAACTGGGTCTGGGACTGGGTTTGGTGTGGTTTGCCGTGGCTTGGCTTGGCTTGGTTAGATAGCGAGGCAAGTGGCATGACTATGACTATGAGCGACATTGTGCGATATGATAGCAGGACGCGCGTTTTATTGTCGTTGTAAATCGTTGTCGTACGTTTCGACATTAATAAAAGTTAGCAAATAACTCGAGAGCAACAGAGACGGCAAGCTGAATTGATAATGCGCCAGATAGAGAGAAAAGTCGCAAAGAAAAGACATGGCTGATACTGCCTCAAGTTTCCAGAGGATTGCGGCATGAGATGCGTTGCGTTGCGTTGTCGGCGGTTTCGGTTTTCATTTTTATTGTGCTCGTCATCAAGTTGATTGTTGATGACTGCCTCCTGGCGCCTCTGGTCGGCATCTATACCCAGCTGAGTGACTGGCCGGCCGGCTATGGATATCGAAAGCACAATGAAATTGAGTAATTTGTTGGGTCAGGCGGTCAGCGTTGTGGTTTGCATAGCCAAACAGGCAAATCTCTCCCGCTGCTCTCGGCTGATTGATGTGGATGCGTGTAACCTGCCTCCAGCCCAGCTGGCTCCCTGCTGATACAAATGCATTCGAATTGCAGTCGAAGACGTGGCCAACTAGGACCAGAAGGATCCCAGATAAGCCAGCACGCACAGACGCTCCGCTGTCAGCATCTAAGGGATTTAAATTACACACAACCAGACAGACAGAGGGCAGCCGAAAGACAAAGACAGAGAGACGCCGAGAAAGAAAGAGAGGCACTACAGCAGGTAGCTCCGGGAGCACACCAGCAAATAGATTAGGCAATGAATTGATGCGTAGCTGCCAGGCCAGACGCTGAGAGTTGTGCGATAACCGAAACCGCAAGGAGCAAAAGTAGTTGCTGCCTGCCTGCCTGGCTCTTGCCTGTATCCTGCCTGCAGGCGAGCTGGAGCAGCAGCTGGAGTTGCATATTGAGCAGCACTTGATAAAAGGCTTAACCAGGATATAACGTTAGTGCTTCCCTTTGTGGCTGGGCTAGGTATTAAAAAACATGTTTTCCCAGCGAATCGCTTTGACAAACTATTGGATATGTATGCAAATGACTTTCTGCTCTCCCCAATCTACAAGCAAAAACAAATGAAAACTTCGAGCACTTCCAGCAGAGCTGAAGAATAAGCGCTATTAGAGAGCATGATAGCAACACTGGCTATATGTTTCACAGAGAAAACGTCTTTCAAAACATATTAGCGAAAATGAAAAAGAAACAAAAAGCAAGACTTTTCCTCTAGGACTTTTCCAGCAATACCTGTAGGTCAGGAATGAAGAATTACGGAGCTTTTTAAGTTATCATAAAAGTCATTGTCTATTATCTATTATCTAATATATATTATCTATTATCTATTATCTTTTATCTATTATTCATTATCGAATATCTGTCATATATGATCTATTATCTGCTATCTATTATATATCATATAGTATCTATTATCTATTATCCATTATCCATTATATATTATCTGTTATCTACTATCTATTATCCATTGTCTATTATCTATTATCTATTATGTATTATGTTTTATATTATCTGTTATCTATTATCCATTGTTTATTATCCATTATCTATTATCTTTTATATATAATGTATTATCTACTATCCATTATATATATCATCTATTATCCAATGTATAATAAAACATCGTTCACAAAAAGCCAATAAATTAAATTAAATAAAAACATTATCCTCCTCAATGCCCAGATAAATGAATTCAGTGAGTTACACAAATACCTCTGCAATATTAAATGTTGACTTTAAGCGTCGTCATATTATTATTTATTTTATATCAAAACAGCATTTGCCGCTCCTCATCCTTAATCTTCGCGCATCCCTCGCATTGTGCACCTCGCTCCCGTTCAATTCATTACAGGCTACACCTTTGGACTTGCTCATCATCATCAGGCAGATTATGATTGGTTGTGACAACTTTTGTCGCTTTGTTGTTGGCAAATGGGTTATTGATTTTTAATTTACTGCACACCTCCACGAGATACTTACTTAACCTCAACTTTTCATTACTCACATCAGATGAGTTCGCACGCGTGCGTCTCTGTGTGTGAGTGTGTCTGTCTGGCTGTGTATCTATCCATCTATTCAGCTGACAGTCGCTCATTTTCGCATTAAAACTCAAAAACTTTCATCATTTTTCAATATGATGTTGCAACTTTGCGTGGCTCATGCAACTCGCAGTTGACACACACACACACACACACTCACACACGCACATAGGCCAACTCATTAATAAAGCACACGCACACACAGTCGGCCACAAACAGTTATACACATATGCAGCGCGAGCAACGGTAACGTGTAATTGCATTGCTTTAGCGCCGCCGGTTTCTTCACATCACATGTCATGTGAGTTAACGCTAACTGTGATGGTAACGGTTGCGTCAACGACTTTTGCTTACGCCCCAAAAACTATGCTATAAAATGCAGCGAAGACAACCGCAAATCGCGCCACCCGCTCATTAGCGATGGTCGAAAAGTCGCAGCGTCCCTGCGATATGTCACGCCAGACCAAACATAAATATGCAAACAATGAAATTAATTATCACTAATACTTAAATGCGTCTCTGTGTGTGTGTGATTAATGTTGATTAATCAACAGTTATAAATTCATCAGCGCATGCTGACAGGAAATTGTGTTCACTTGAATAGTTATCTACATTTTTTATTAATTTTAACTACACTTTTTTGTACCATTAAAATGCAGTCTATATAAAGTAATTTGTAATTTTTAATAATGTACAACGGCTTAAAGAATTTTAATTGCAGTTGCCTAAAGCTTAGTATAACAATTACAAGAACTTAACTGTTATAGGCAATAGAAGAACTATTTTATATATGAGAAATTCTTTCAATTATATAATCTATATAATATTTGCTATACCTCCAAATATATATTTTATATATTAACCCTAATTGAAATAGCTGTAAACTTTAACAATAAGTTAAACAAGGCTTTGCGATATTTCACGATGATTCACTGTTTTACATTTCACTTCATTGCACTGCACAGCAACGCAGCGCAGCGCAGTGCAGCGCAGCGCACCGCATCGCAAAGCACACTACACTACACACTACACTCTCGAGCTCTTTACCAATTACATGCGCTTCATTGCTCTCGGTGCCATTAGTGTGATTACGTTTCATTGTCTGCCCCGGTCGCTGGCTTTGGCTTTAGGTCTGGCTGGGGTCTGTTAATGTAAGTTCGTCTATAATAGAGGGCTGGGGGAAGTAGTTTCGAGGGTGGGTGTGGTGTGTGTGTGTGTGCGTGCCTTTCAATTGTGTGTCAAAATGTAGCCGTGACGAGACTTGACAGTCAGCCACACAGAAGAGATATGCAAAGAGAGCGAGACAGAGCGAGAGGGAGAGAGAGAGAGAGACAGCCACGTACATAATTGTATCTTAGTTACTTACGATTGCACAAATTTGAATTCAATTATGTTTTACTTATATCTTTTGCCTGCTACGCTTTCCTCTCCGCTCTTGAGGGTCCAAAAGAAATTGCATACATTTCGTGTGGAATTGAATTATGCGCCAAGTGTCTTCTGAGAGACGTTCTAGATTGGGCTTAGGCTGGCTGCCCGCTGGCTGGAAACCCAGTTGCTAACTGTCGCTTATTGGCAGCCATTTTATTTGCAATTTTATAATTTAAAGGAAATCTTTCAGTTCGATAGCTCAGATGGAGCCCAGACCAGCCGTAACCAAACCAAACCAAACCAAACCAGGCCAGACCAGACCCAGTCAGACTCAGCCCAGACTCAACCAAACCAGGCCATCCATTGCTGTCAGACAAGGCTTAGATGGCGGGCATTTGGGTTTCAGCTTCCAATCTAAATTGCAAAATTGCAATGCAATTTATTTTTCGCAACCGTATTGAAATAAAAGCTCCGCCCACAAACTGCGGCCAGCATTTTATTTTCAATTTAATTTTGCGTTTTGTAATTAAAGCAAGCGCCAGGCTTATTTATTTATTTATTAGAACGCACAACTGATTTTGCGTTGATTATTATTACACTATGCCACGCCCGGCCAGGCCCCGCCCACCGACCGACAGCGTGCCGCCCTCACGATTGCTGCTCAGTTGCCATGCATTAAATATTTACCATAATTGAAGTGACAAGCGCAAATGCCACTACATGGATAGACCATATACCATTGGCCGAGAACTCAGCCCTAGAACCAGGCCCAGGCCCAGGCCCAGGCCCAGGCCCAAGCCCAAGCCAGGAGCAGAGCCCGAACCAGTGCCAACGCCAGGCGACGGGCTGCCTGCTAGTGACGGCAGCAGCAGCTGCTAATTGTGTGCAAGCTCATTAACATAACCGCAGGCCATGCCCGAGGCCTGCCTGCCCCAGACCACGCACGCCACTCCCGCTCCCCACCCAACCACAACGTGAACAGTCACCAGCAAACAGCTGGCGGGGTCAGGCGCTGCACTTAGCAAAAGGATGTCACGGCTTGGCATGCCGCATGCCAGATTCCCATATGCCGCGACGATGCAACAGTTTATTATCAAATTGCTATTCAAAAGAAGAGTACCTGGAGAACGATTAACCCGTTAGCAATAGTTCCTTTCCTTGCAGTTGGACTGACCAGAATTGTGTGATTATTTTAAATAGCAATGTTAGTCAAATTGCACTTGAATTAAGTGCAACTTTATCTTGATCTCATCCCAGTAATAATGTACTTTACCTTTAATAATTATAACACAAATAATTTAAGCTATTTGTGAATAAATCTGCAATATCGTAGAGCCTCACCTGTTTACTCAATTACTATTCATACTGTTAATATGAACAAAAATTTAATATTAATAATTTAATATAATTGTATTCTTATATCTAAATCACGATTCTTCATTTTGGGATTTTGTTTTTTTTTATTGTCTCCATTTAATTTTTGTTTTATTCAATTATTTTTTGTTACATTTATTTATATGAAATTCCTTATTTGAATTTTTTACAATTTCGATTACAAAATTCAAATATATTTAATTTAAAAATGTAAAATATAGTTTTACTTATATATATTTAATTTTCAAACTAATCTATTTTGTAGCAAAAATATTTTATTTACATTTTTTTTAAATTATTTTACAAATTTTCTAAATTCAAATTATTTTCTATTTTTACAAATGTTAATTTTTTAACTGTTATTATTAGAGAGCATCAAAAATATTTTATTTAAAGTGTTTTTAATAGTAAATCTGAAGAGAAAACTTACCCAATGATCTCTGCCCTCTCAAGTCCATTTTAGAATACAAATCACTATACTTAAGCTCCACTGTCATGCGACAAACTGTCTCCGTATATGTTAATGCTCCGCTCGATGTAAGCGCAGCGCCAAAACCGACATAATGAATTATAGCCGCTAAATTGTAAAATATACGCCAAATTCCGATAAATCAAATCTCCCATACACACACGCACACTCACACACGCTCACTCACACACGCACGCACCGCACACCGCACTCGAAATGAGTTTTGGTGAGAACATAAAAATATCCAGGCATATGCATTACGAATGGATGTGTTTGTGCTTATGCACAGCATAAATACCATGCATACATACATATGTATAAATATATAAATACGTACATACATACATTAATATATAAATCATGTTGGCAAGTTTTTTTATGCGTTTGCCGGCCGGCCAAAAGACTTTCTATTAGCAGCGGCGGCTGCTGTTCCCCTATAACAAAATGACGGTATACATATTTCGTAGGCTCTTCTTGCCACAGATTTTTATTGCTGTTGCTGTTGGGTACTACTCACTCACACTCTCACACACACACACACATTCGCCGGCGAGTGCATGAATATTTATGACGCAACATTTGGCATAAGTGGCACTCATTTTCAATAATCATCTTAAGCAGATTAAGTTAAATGTCAACCATTAGTCATAATGGGCAGCGCTTTTGTTGCCTACCCACTTGCCAGACTCCGCACATATACATACATATAATTGAGGATGTGGCAGAGATCCCCAACAACTTGCTCACATTTCGCATTCGCATTCGCAATCGCATTCGCATTTTATTGCCAAGCAACAGCAAAATACTGTATAGCTTGAGAAAACGCATAAAAATCAGAGAGCTCCAAGCTCCAAGCTCTCTGCTCCCAGCTGAAAGCTTCATTCTGTTACCGCCTGCCCCATTTATTATATGAGTTCCAGTCGAGGCTACTGATATCAACGCGCACCACTTGAGTTAAATATATTTATTTTTTTCGTTGTTTTTTTTTCGTTTTGCTCTTGCTTCTGCGTGCCACGGATTAGCCGACAACAATTGCCAGGAATGCTACGTATTCATCTGGTTTGGGGCAATGCTTATAAAAAGTTGAAGTGCTTCAGCCCCGAAATGTTGGGGTCACAGTATTTTTTTTTTTTTTTGGTTTGGATCGGTGCGACTGTGGGGGACGAGAGGGTGCTCTGGTCAGGTGAAAAGTGACGGCTATTAATTTGAGCGCTGCGCCAAATGACATAAGGCATGTTAAGCATTCTGTTGAATCACTTGAGCTCTAACGAGCAGCCATTTGAGTAGCTTAGTTGACCGACCCGATCCGAGCCAAGCCGAGGCGCGCCAAGTCGCGTCGAGCCAAGCAGCTGGCATCTCAAAAGCCGTATCAGGTGCTCAAACATATATATTATTCCGCCAGCTAGCTGGAAATGTCATGGAAATTTAACAAGTTACTTTGCGGAATTTGCGACAGCCATGCTTAGCATAACTTGACATTGCAATGCGCTGATTAGTTGGAAAACTGAAAGTTTGCTCCAAGTGGACTGGACTAAAAAAATATGTCCACAAAGATGAAAGACTTTGTTGAACAGGCAAACGCGCTGAAGTAAGCATCCAGCTGGCTCTTGAAAACATTTAACTTGCCAATCAGGCAAGAGAGCGAAATGTAGGGCCAAAGTAGACTAGAGCTGGGCTCATATAACTCCAAATACCCAATAGAATATCATCTCTGATTTTTAGTGCGACTATCTTCCCATCCGTTAACAAATTTCTGAGTAGCCAAAGAACTTTTCAAAATTATTATATTTTCCTATTTAATTGCAACAATTAACAAAAAAATACTTATTATATAACTTTTTATACCCTTAACCCATTGAAAATGGGAATTCAGGGTATAATGTTTTTGTTGAAAGGCGTATGTATGTAACAGGCAGAAGGAGGCGTGGCAGACCCCATAAAGTATATATATTCTTGATCAGGGAGACAAGCCGAGTCGATTTAGCCCTGTCCGTCTGTCTGTCTGTCCGTCTTCAAATTTTTTTGTAGGTCCCTGCATAGGGCGCGCATATCGAGTTTGTTTCAGAAATTCGATACCTGTTATCGTTTTATTGTTATCGATTAAAAACGAATTCATTTTTCTAGCTAGAGTCTTCAAATTTTGCATTTAGTGTTATGTAAGTCTTACGCAATGTCGGTTTTTGTTAAATTTTGGGTGCCACGCCCCCTTCGCCTCAAATTTGTAACTCCCGTATATCAAATACTAGAGACTTGGCACACAATTTCATATGGATGACATGATCACGCTCAACAAGTTTGATCAAAATCGTTCGTCTAGAAAAAAAAAGTGATTAAACATTTAATTTCCCATAACATCGCATGCAAATAGCAGCCAAACAACAGCTGACGCACCGACTTGCGCTTGTGTGTGCTTGCGCCTGTGCGTGTGTGTGTATGTTTTGCTTGTAATGAACGTACATATGCATGTGTATATAAAAGAAAATAAGAATGCTTGGAATAGCGGTTCTTCGCAGGGTTCAGGGTACACCCTAGTCGAGCGGTCTCGACTAGAGTTTTCATACTTGTTTTAAATGAATATTTACTTAAATTATTTTTAAAATAAATGTTGTAAACCTATTTATATTACAATAGTTTTCTTATGAATAAATAAATTTATGTATAACTATTTATCTAATTTATTTGCAAAAATAAAAATAAATATAAAAATATGTGTTGAATAAATTCTAAAAATAATTCTTCTTGTATACATTTATTTGACTTATTTAAAAAGAAAACAAATTTTATAAACTTGTTTATATTATAACAGTTTTGTTATAGACAATTAAATGTACATACAAATATTTATATTATTTATTCACATTAAATATTTTTTATTATTATTATATTTATTTATCCATTTGAATAGAATACAACTTTTTCGGATAAGCTTACGTTAGGCAATCATTTAATTTAGATAGTCAGACACTGAGGTGGTCTATCTTTGCAAACCACTATTAAACATATCTAACCATTATATGAGCAAGCAAAAGAACTTAAAATGATCTATCAAAAATTAAAAACTAAAATCGAACTAGAAATCAAATCGCGTTTGCCTTCAACCAGAGTCGACAACTTCTCACCTCAAGCGCAACACAAACATATCAGTCGATCCAGTGTATATTGCTCGATATGCAAGCACCCCACATCGTCTGTGTGTGTGTATATATATATGTGTGTGTGTGTGTGTATTGGGGCCAGTGCATCCACTTGAATCACTTTACCCGAAAAACCTACCGCAGACTGACAAATAATGCTAATGAGCGTACAAAAAGTGCCATTTGCTAACCAATGAACTTCCGTCAATTGCAGCGAGGCAATGGCTGGCTAAAATGGCGCGGCGTTTTGCCAAGTGCACGAACCAGAAACACCAACAGCAACGAAAATTTGGAGCTACTATAATAATAGTTAGTAGGGCAACCGCATGGCCCAGACTGTCAGCTACGCGGGGCGACGGGTCGTCACCAAAAAATACAAAAAGAAAAAATTGAGATTTAGATCAAATGACATTTGTTGAAAAGTTATAATAAAAGAAAAGCTTAAATATAAATTGTAATAGATTTTATTATATATGCTTAATATATTTATATACATGTATATAAATATGACTCTGATATTCTATATTGTCTATATTTTACTTCTATCTGAAACTAAGTGTTTATTTTCTAAGATATTAACGATAATAAAAATGCTTTTAATCAACCACATATGACAATAAGCACATTTAATCATCGAACCCCCTAAAACTTTTGTAACTCCAATGGATGAGAATATCTTCAATCTGATCAAGAGCTTTCATTAGCTTTCTTTTAGCCAACCAAACACCAATTGTTGCTCCACTGAAAAAGGTTTGATTATTTCAAGTAGTTTGTGGCTTTGTTTGCTAGATGAATCTCATGTTGCTCAGTTGCTGCCTTCAGCTAGTGTCATTGGGTCCTCGGACGAATCCCTGCAAGTAGCTGGCGTTGATTGGACTCTCTGTGCCTGCCGCCGGGCATTTATGTCAGTTTGTCACGATAGGCGATGGAAGCACAGAGATTACCTTGGTTAAACTTAACAATGGCACGACCAGCCCAGCAGACAGCCAGAGTGAAAGGGAGCGAGAGAGAGACAGACAGACAGAGAGAGGAACAGAGACAGAGAGGCCACACAGGCATCATCAAAATGCAACGGCGTTCCGGCGCTCCGTGCGGCTCAGTTCTTGGCCCGGAGGCACTGGCCAAAATATGTAGGGTGAGATGGCGCCCGTAGTAGAGGCGGCTAGGGCCACGGTTTTTGGGGAAACTATCAAAACGTTTTCTGGCTTGGCATCGCGTGCGGAGCTGTTGAATCGCATTAAAATCAGTTGGTGCATCTTCACTGACTGCAATTTTCGGTCCCGCCGCCTACCCTCGATGCATTTGGCTCCTGTGCTCGGTCGATTGCCTGCTGTCAGCAGCATTTTATGTTAATTTTCATTAGCGCCATCGACGCGCTGCCAATTTGTATGGAAAGTGAATTTGAAACTGGTCCGCAAAACTGTGCCAATTGGCCGTATCCAACGCGAGCGAGGCGCCGCATCAATTCTCTCAAATCGAGTCAGCTTCAGCTTGGGCTTGGGGCAGGGGCAGCGACAGGGACAGATAATACTGCACAACAAAGTATTTTTCAATTAGCCGTGCCAGCTCGAGCCTCGTAAAAACAATAAATGTAAACTGTGTGGGTGTCGCACTCTCTATCTCTATCTCTATCTCTATTTGTCGATCGTTCCGACTCGCTCGACTGAACACTCGGTGTTGTTCTGTTGCGTGTATTTTGTCGAATTTGCCAGCAATTGGTAGGACTTAAGTGCTGGTGCAAACATAAATTGTTTAATGGGCGTCAGAGTAAGCGTTGGCGTTTTTTTTTTTCTATTTTTTCTATTTTTTTTCTATTCTTTACTTTCCTTGTTGTTGTTGTTGTAAAACTGTGGCATGGCTGCAATTTTAATATTTGTTTTTATGACGGCAAATAAAATGAACAGCTGCAGTTTTATGGCACGGAGTGGTTGTTTCTTTCCTTTTTGTGGGTAGAGAAAGCTTTTTTAATTGACTGCATACTGAATGGGGAAGAGGGGGCCAAATCGAAAAATTCAATCGCATGGAACCAATTTCAGGCGTTTCTTGAGTGAGAAGCGCAAGTCACAAGTATTTCAGGAAATATTAAAATATCTGTCCCTGCCTCTCGCTTATCCAATGTTAATTACAGCCCTACCTAAGGCTGCGCTAGTTATTCTTATAAAGTATACGACGATGATATCGTACTATATCTTGTCTCTGATTTTGAATAATAGTTTGCCTGAATATGGACATAGAACTTATCAGGGCTCTTAAGGTATCACTAATGTAATTAAGCACTCTATAATCATAGCAAAAGTCAAAAGATTTTTTAGCCTAGACTGAGTATAACTGGAGGACTTTTCAGCCAATTTTTTTACGGTATACCTTTTTGGATGCGTATTGATTCGGAGTATCGATTTGTATTCACCTCTTGAAGGTTTTATGACTCTTGCTCGTGTATTCTTGGCCCGACTTCAGTATACTTTTCGATTCGTGGCATTCACGGATTTTACCATTCTGGCCACCAACAAAAGCAGCTTAACAAATATACTATTTTTCATATATAATTTCATATATATTTTGCTGTCCAGTTCACATAATAATAATAATCAAAAAACATATATATATTTCTCTAAGAGCATACCATGTCCCACTCGCTCACACTTTTACATCCTTCTCAATGCTCCCATCTGCATCTTAATTTATTGTCAGCCCATCTCAGGTCGCTTAATGATCATTGCTCGGGGCATTTATAAACAATTTACATTATGTCAAGTGCCAATTCTCGCAATTTTATCAACCAATATAAATTCTTTTGTTCGATATTACATTCTGTGACATTTTGTTTTCAGTCTTGCTCTTGTTGTTATAGCTATTGATGTTGTTGTTGTCGTTGTTGTTGTTGTTTGTTGCTTTTGTTGTTGGCAACATTATCATTGTTCAATTAAACTTTTCAACTGAAAATCGGCTTTTGTTTTATCGCACGGCGCCCGTCGATGCCAAAAACAGAATAAAATGCGACATGCATGTAGAAAAAAGCGACTCCAGCACTTCAGCTGCATTTCAAGCATTGTCATTGCCGTAGTCACATTTTTTTTGGCCGCTTTTATTTTGCATTTTTTATTCGTTTTGGCATTGCGATTTTTAATCGCCATATCACCAGATTCACGCTTGCACGATCTACTACGCACATTAAGTGCACTGCGAAACGAATCGGTAGGGCGAGAGACAAGGGGGGAAATAATTGGTGCAGGAGCGCGTGGAAAATTCATTTTCATTTTCCAAGCAAGCCCTACAATAACAATTACTGGTCGTTGTACTCCGTGAACAAAGGCTATTTGAGGTATGCTTTGAGCTTAAAAATTAAATTAATTTATTAGGGAATAAATCAAATTTCAAAATAAATAATAAAAATATTATATTATAAACATTATAAAATATTTTAAGTCTAAAGTTATTTATAGAGAAAGGCTATGAATAAATGGACTGACGCCTTCGAATAAATCTAGCCTTAAAATCAGTTTGAAGACCATAAACTTAAGGTCTTACCACATTTTTTATTTTGGAAAACAATTTTGAATATATCAAATAGTTGTCAAGTCCAAAAGTGCGCCAAATCCTTATAGTTCTCAGTATTTCAATAAAATTCTTAAATTCTATTTATAAAATTCAAATTATATTAAGGAATAATTAATATTATTTATATTGTAGCTAACAAAACTTAGAGACTGGATCGGCTTTATAGGATTTTATTGATAAAACCAAAACTATAAAGAATCGTAATTGAATCCGTTTCATTAGCAGCCAATCGGTCTTAAGCTATACTTCAGTATAGTTGCTACTATATTGTAAATTTATTTGAATATACATAGTTGCCAATATTTCAAAATATTGTAAAAGTTTAAAAAATAATCAATCGGATAACAATCAGCTGCCATGGTCTACTTGGCATTTATTTACAGGGTATTTTACTGTCGGTCAATCTGACGGAAATATCTTTATTTTTGTTGTTGATGCTGATGTTGTTTCTGCTGTACGCACAATTGTGCAAATGTGACATCATCATTTTCATGTTTATGTCGAACAAGTCAAGTGCCATTTACACACACACTCGCACACACACACACACACACACACACACGCACTTTCATTGATGCAGCGCCTGTATGGGTGAGTGTATAATGAATGTGTACCCAATCTGCCACTGACTGCTGCCCTGAAATGCTGTCTAATGAAGCAAGCCTATGCCATAAAACCCACTAACTGCACTGACTTACTTAAACGAACTCAATTCTAAGCTCCGCCCACCCGGCTGCCGGCTATTTGGGGAACTTGCCCAACTTCTGATTGCAGCTCTTCCCGATTGTGCGGCCATCAGCGGCATGCGCTCTAATTAGTATTAAGTGGAAATTATTTCTTTGACTGCATTCAATTTTTTATAGCCAACATGCCAATTGATGTGTCAATGGGAATATATTTTGTACATAAATACCTACGCATATGTATGTCTGCCGCAGATCGGAGCTGTGGGAAAAGTTGTAACGGTAATTATGCTGCAGTCAGACAGGGGCGACAACTAATGAAATTTGACAAGGAGAAATGTTGTCGTTTAATTATTGCCACACAATTTATGGAAATTCATTAAGACGATGTGTGCCAGCAATCATAGAACATTTAAATATAAGGCATTCAAGTGCATTATTAATGCCCGTTGGTTGCCATAATTATTGTAATTATGTGGGTGCTACTAAAAAGAGAAACAATTCATATTTTAAGCATTTCACTTTGGCGCTCTATATATATACAGTTGTATTTATGTGTGTGTGTATATATATATATACTTCAGCAGATGCCGCATTGTTAAGGAAATTTACATACTTTACGCAGGAGAATCTCATTTAAAATCTGTCGCGAGTTTTGCTGCCTTATGGGATAAGTCCCATTGAATATCCATTGGGCAATCGATGAATACTTTTAGTGTTGCCGCAGGGCATTCCAGGATTCAGCTGTTAAACTTTTTGCACTTCTGCGAACTACTCAGTGGGACAACAGCAGCTCAGCTAGAGACGGATTTCAGTGCGATTTCCCTCGTGACTTGCGTGCACAGCAATAAAATACAGCCTTGCTATGCGATTCTCATATATGTAAGTGAGCCTTTCAGATATGGCAGCGAGTGAATGAAAATGTTTATAAAGAAAATATATATAAGAACTAAAGATATATATAGAAAGAGAAAGTATACAATGGATAATATGGAAAACCTAAATATATAAAGTACAGCAAGATATAGAGAACTCAGACTGGGAGAGAGTGTTATGTATGGAGCTGCGAATGCTAATGAGACGGAGAATTTAAATTCATAGTAAGAAAATAATAATGTAATTTATTAGTAATTAATGTCACTTGCTGTACTCTATAAGACTTCCTGCACACCTCATTCGTTTCGTGCCGTGTCGTGGCCAGCCCAAGTGTCATCTCTATGGAGTATACTATTACTATTGTATAGAGTTGGAACTCGGTCCAGTTGTCGTTCCCTTGATGGTTGCCTTGAGGCGTTTTTGTCATGTCGCCCCGTGGTGCACACAGCTGTTGTTGTTGCTGCTGCTGCTGATGCTGGCTTGAGTTGTTGAGGCAAAAGTTCCACTTCCAGTTCATTTGTTTGCCTTTGTTGCCACAACAATTGGCGACATCGTGTCAGGCCAAGTTTTGCACAGTTTGCACTAATTAAATATAAAATCTATTCTGTTTTCCTATAGCACACACACATACACATTTATATGTATATATATATATATATATGTGTGTGCTCGCAGCAGACGAGTACATATTTATACATTAATTAAGACTTTAGAGTGTGACTGACACACACGCACACACACAAATACACCCTCACAAAGCAAATATGACAAAACAATAATGAAAGCTTTGACACGACTAATTGCCTGCGGCGTTTGCTGTCTACTCGAATCTCAGCTGAGACGAGGAGCGTTTGTCGTTGTTGTAGTCATCATCATCGTCGTCGCCGACTAACGAATTTGTAATTGAAATAATGCAATTTCCTCTACTCGTTTAAAATACATTTTACAGGAAATCGCAAAGGGCAAAAGGCGCAACTACCCGCTGAAAACTTAAACCAAAATTCATTAAAACTTTGCATTGTTTAGCCCACCCCTCCCCCACCCAGACAACCCAGACCCACGGACTGTCCTGTTCTTTTGCATGATGTGCGGACTTTATTGCCATCCCACTTGCTCCCACTCATTCTCTGTCACTCTCTTTCTCTCTCTCTCTCTTTCATTTGCTCCTTGACTTCCGCTGTGTGCTTCTGTTTGCGCGCCCTATTTGAATAGGTATCCATTTTATTGTTTATTTTAGACTTTGGGATAAGCATGTCGCGACTAATTCCAATTAATTCAGCAGACAAATATCCTCAAAGTACGGAAGCAGCTCGAACTCAACTCGAGTCGAACTCAACAAGAACAGCAACTGAAAATGCTGAGCATGCAGCTCTGGCCATAGACGTTGTTGTAGCTCTCGGCTCAGACCTCTTTCGGCTTTTGGGTTTGATTTTGGCTAGTTGCTGCTGTTGTTGTTGCCAAGGTCGCTTGCAAGGCGTAACAAACATGGCAAACACAAACTAGCAACTAAATAGCGCACACTGGTATCATGTATATTGAAATGACAGTCAAAAAGGAATATTCTCCAACTAATTTATGTTGATTCCAATTAAAGCATTATGTTACTATTATACAATTATATACATATGTATAGTACACATATATGACGGTTTTGATAGAGAGAGAAATTGAACAATTGAGAGAGAGAAAGACAGAAGGACAAATAGGAAGAAAGACACAGTGCCAGAGAGAGAGAGAGAGCGAGAGAGAGAGGGAGAGAGAGAGAGAGAGAGAGATTAAATAGAAAGAGTGAAAAAAATATAGTGAGAGAAAGAATTGAGAATGAGGGACAGGGAGATAGAAAGAGGCAGATAGAAACAAAGACACAGTGAGAGGCAAAGAGAGCGTGAGAGAGAGATAGAGAGTGAAAGAAATAGATAGAGACAGAGAGAGAAAGATGTGAGAGAGACCGCTAAAATAAGTCAGAGACAGAGAAAGTGAGAAAGATGTGAATAGTAAGTAAGTTAAGAGATCGAGAAATAGGCAAAGTGTTAAGCAGAAAACAAACAAAAAGACAGAGATAGATGGAGAGAGAGGGAGGGAGATATTGATAGATAGATATAGATATATATAGAGAAATATAGATATAGATATAGATATAGATAGAAAGAGAGGGAGACAGGCGTAGCACAAGAGGACTTTCACAAATCCTTAGTAAGTTTAACTAAACTGACATAAAATAATAAATAAGATAAACGTTTATGTGTCAGCTCTGGGGATTAGCACCAAAAAGGAAAAGATTTTAGCTGTAAACTGTTCTATTTACATTTGCTAACTGCATTTATTAGGATTTATTATCATATTTATTTCTCGCATTTGAAATGAGTTTATTTAGTATATTCCTAGTATATTTTCCTAGAAAGTGGTGTCAGTGTGCCTTGTAATCAAATTGCTGAAAATGCGAATTGGAAGGAAGGACAATCGGAAACATTTCGTGCGAGGAGTTGGAGTCGAGTTTAAGTCAGAGACCGAAGCCATGGAATCGTCATGTATGTGTATGTGCATGAGAAAAGCAGCTTATAGCAACGCATTTGAGTATCTGTATCTGGGCGTGTGTCTGTCTATCTGCGTCTGACTCTGTCAGTGTGTCTGTGTGACTGTGTGGGAGTACGTGTGTTCTCATCTTTCCATATCTGTGTGTGCGAGTGTGTTGAGTTTATTTAAGCAAGTCGAAAGTTTTAGCTTGCAAGATTTACCGTGTGCGCTGCCAGGCAAAAACTTCTTTTGCAGCGCCATTGACTTTTGTATTTGTTACAAGTTTCGTAAGCATTTTCACAACTCAACCCAAAAGTTGCAGATCCCTCCCTCCTCTGCTCCTCAATGCTGCAACTCCAGCTCTTAGCAAAGGCTAAGCTCCTCCTGTTTTTGCTGTGCTTGTAATTTGCCTGTGAAAAATATGAACTGAAACGAGCACGGATTTCTCGAAAGTAAACAAATACCAGCAGAAAAACAGAATGAAATTTGTGCGAGTATTATAGCATACCGCAAATACTTATATAATTTAATTACCAAAAGAAGCAAACCACGAAAAAAAACAGCCATAAAACAAGTGAAAAACTAGACAAAATGTGGTGCGTACTAGACCCTTGAGCTAATCAAAATACAGTTCGCTAAACTTCCAAATACTTTGCAGCTCAAAAGCCAACTCTTCTTCGGGGGGCTAGAAATAGGAATATCTCCTTCCCCCCACCTCCCGCCCCTCTATATCAACAGCATGTTAAGCATGTAATTACTTAGTAAAGAAATTAATTAATTTGAGTCATGTATTTATTTATGTATTAAGTACGCACCAAATATTCAGATACAAATGTGTCTGCAGCACGAGGCCAAAGCGGAGCAAATGTGCTGAGCTCGAGACTTTTAGCCATATTTGTTTTTATTATTATATGCATATGCTGACATTTACACACTCACACACATATATATATACAGGCAGAGAGAAATTTGTTTAGGGGTTGTCTGTGTTCTGGGGGCAGATTCAAATACTTTCAGTTGGTTTAGCAATGGCAAATAACTTTTGTATCTATGGGGCCATCAACAAATGCACCAGCAATGCCAAAAACTTTTCATTTAACACATGCAGAAGCAGACAAACAAGATTTTTAGACAAGTTAAGCACTAAGCTCTCCAGCCCGCCAACCCTTCAACCCTCCAGAGAGACCAATCCCACAGCTCTGCTGGGAACAAAAGCACAAAAAAAAGTCAATGCCCAATGACACAACCATAAACCAAACACAGCAAAGGCATTTAAACAAATCAAGCAATGAAGCTAAAAGTCTCTCAAGCATATCACATATAGAGTTAGTCTCCCCCTCCCTCCCTCACTCTCTCTCTCTCTCTCTCTCCTTCTAAACCCTTTTAGCCAAAGGGAGCTCGCTTCATTTGGCCAAAAATTTGTAGGAAATGCCGGCGAGTGAGAGCCTTCTAATGGCAGCTGAAGCTGCTGCTGTCTGCTGTCTAAGTGATGAATTTGAGCACTTGGTTTGCATTTGATGTATTTTGCTTGGCTCCTAGTGCTCTATATATTGTGGAAATTTAAATGCGCTGCACACCTAACATAACAGTTATAAATTGCTACCATTTCGCATGGCATTGCAAATGAACCAAATGTGGCAATGAACCAAGCATAAACATATGTATATATATATATATGCTAATTATAAATGACTGCTATTATTTATATTTAAAGATTTTCCTTCGTTTTAATAATATAAATTATTACTATTATACTTGATGGCAGAGTGAATGGAATGCATTGAGTAAGTGCAATGTATCTAGTGTATAGCTGCCACAGTTGTGCAGCGAGGATCGCAAAAGGATAATGGATTGATATTGACCTCTGCTATAGATCAGTAATTTCTCTAATGGTGGCTGATGCTTAGAGCGAGTCGACAGAATTTAATACATATATATAAATGTATATGCTGAGCTGATCGTCGAAAACTTTTAAAATCTAATAATATCTTGCCTTCATTCTCCATGGCATATTACTAGGCAAAAGTGTTTTTCCTTTGTACTTATACTCGACTCTTTTATTATTGTCATCTCTAGAAAATGCATTGGTCGAAAACAATCCATTGTTTTCTAAGTTAACAATAAATGCAGAATATATTCTGGAAATTCACTAAGAATAACCAAAAATACCAAAATTGAGTCTATTTTGAGAATGGAAATACTCCAATTAAATTATGCTCGATATCCAATCTTATTAATTTCAAATTCAATGGAAAAAGTTATTAATTATAAATTTGGTTAACTTTTAGGACAGACAGACAGCTAGAGGATTGGGTTAGATTAGCCCGACTGTTGATCAGCTTGACATAACTGCTGATATCTATCAAATTTGATATACCAAATTAATGTAACCACCAAAAAAGGTTAAAAAAAAGTTTTAAGTCAGCTTTGGTCAGACATTAGTTATTTCAAATATATTTTTGTTATCATCGAATTCTGTAGACCATCTAAAACTAGAGAGAAAAGTCCTCTACGAGTTAATCAACTTAGGAACTAGCTTCAAAAAAGACCCAGAAGATGCTGATCTAACCAAAGTTAATAGTCACAACTACACATATACGATATGCATTATAACAATGACAACGAAAGACTTTTATTCCTAATTCATAAGAAATTTTCATGAGTTTCTTAAAGTGCCTCGTTGAACCATTCGATATAAAAGATATAAGACCTCACATCACTTCAATATATTGCCCTCAGCTACCCCCAACACAGCATCAACAGTTGAGCCACGCCACAGGACTATTTGTTTATTAATGCTGGTGGTGCTAAGATAGTTATTGCTCGTCACTAGGTGGTGCAAGCTGGTTTCTTTCCGATTCCATTTTCATTTTCATTTCCATTTGGAGAGAAACGGATGGATGTTTGCTTGTCTTATTGCTGCGACGAAATTAAATTCTACACATTAATTTGTGTAAGTGGAAACATTTTACATGACATTTAAACTTGCGCTGCGGTGCCCGGCAGACGCGTGCCCTTTGACGCTGCGTTCGAGTGGTTTGATGGTGTCTGATGGTGCTGATGGTGTCTGGTGGTGTCTGGTGGTGTCTGGTGGTGTCTGGTGGTCTGTAGAACCACCGAAAGACACACGCACAACGCTTTGCACTTTGTCTAGTGAGGCGGAATTGGAATATGCGCGTGTAGTTTTCACTTTGTGCTTATTTTCTCGATGTTAGTTTTTTGGAGGTCCTCCCTGCCCTTAAGGAGTAACCGGAACCAAAGTCGAAACTTTGCTCCTGCAATGTAAGTGGTCTCTAGGGGAGCGCTAGCAACTAAGAAGCGAGGGGCTGCAGCCGATGGTACGAGCTGCGGTGGCATGCGGTCGTGTAGTCAACTTCAACTTCACTTAAAATCCTTTTTGCCGTTACGTTTCGATGCATATGAGGTTTTGTTTAGAGTCGACAACGTCAACCTAACCAAACGCTGCCCGCACCGCCCCAGCCAAAGTCGAGCAGAGTCGGAGGCAGCCTCAGTCAGGCGAGTGGAGCCGCCAGCTTATTTATAATTTAAATTTGGCAAAAGTTTGCAGGTTGCATTCAAATTTTCCGCTGCCGTCGAGTGGGTGAACTTTACTTTTATGCAAATGACACTGCAACACACACAGACCCACACCCATAAACAGACACACACAAACACACATACGCAGAGAGTGAGTGAGACAGAGACACGTCTCGGTTTCGGTGTCATTCGCAAAGTTTCCACTCTGGCTGCATATTACGCATACGCACAGTGGAGCCAGCGACGTTCAACTCCGGCTCATTCACTCTGTGCAATGTGAGCTATAGTCTCAGCAGCAGCAGGAGTCATTATGGCTTATGATTATGGCTATTAGTGCGAGTTAGTTGAGCTTAGCCCATCCGCAGTTCAAGGCATTTTATGGCCAGCAATTTGCCCCCTCGCCAACATTTATGGTCAAGTGGGGTCGCGACGGTTGCTTACCCATCGAATTACCTTGCCAACAACGTCGAGAAGTGAATATTAACCACTTCCTGGTCGCATCTCTGGTCTTGGCATCGATTCACTCGGATCACGCTTATTAAATGCTAGCAAAACAGCTGCTTAAGTCCTAATTTCTTTGGAGACTGAGGTACGAAAAGTTGTTTTCTCACAACAATTAGTTTAACTCTGTTCCATTAAGCATCGAATATTTTTGGGAATTATTTTGTGCCGTTAAGTTTCATTCGCTAGGTCGACTTTAACATGGGCTATACGGCTTTGCTTATGGTAATTGATAGTCCTCACTGCAAGTGGGAAGACAGGGTATATTGATTATGGTGAAATGCATGTAATAGACCGAATCCATATTCTTTACTAGGATCGACAGCTGAGAAAATCTAGCCCTAAGCCTATAGCTCTTATTCAAATCAAAAGTCGACCCTTGCCACAGGGTATCTCTAGGCAGGTCACTTACGATTGGAAAATTCTCGCTCATTACTAATTTTAGATTTTTTTAGTTTACTCTACGAATCAGTACTCAGAACAAACGAGATCAATGTGATCTGGACCTGCTCTAAGCTCTGTACTAATTCGGCGAATAAACTGATATGCTGGCTCCACTCCATTAGAGTCACATTGCCTCCAAATACCGTTTGTCGATGAGCTCTCAGGCTCAAGCTGCGCCCTTTGGGTGTGCCGCAAAGGCGCTTATCAAAAGCCGCTGCTGATTGCTTGAGCTGCTGAGTTCCATTGCCGCAGATCTTAGCACCAAAATAAATACATTTTTAACAGCTTTATCAAATGGCAGCCTAACTGGCACCGCACGGGCGACAGTTGGCAAACTTCAGCCAATAAAAATTAAAATATTTAAGCAAAGCGTAAAGATGCAAAGCCCTGCAGTAAAGAAAGATACATGGCTGGCAACTGGGTGGGATGCGGTGGGTTGCTCTTGCTGCTGCTCCTGCTGCTGCTGCTTCTGGTGGTGGTTATTTGGTTGCCGCTGTAGCAGATTAAAAATTCCACACAACCTGAGAGTGGGCGACGGGAGCGGGCTTGGGTGTTACTCTACATTGTTAGTGAGCTGAGTGGGGCCCAAAAAAGTATCATTGCAAAGTTTTGTTCACTTTTCATTTTACTTTTTCCCTGCTGCATGCGATTTGGATGCTGCGGTAAAAATGCCTGCGAGGCAAAGAGCTCGCCTCAATGCTCCTACTGCTCGGGGAGTGTGTGTGTGTCTGTGGGTATGTGTGTGTGTGTGCTAAGTATTTTCTCAGTTAATTATGCAAAGATATACGCTTAAAATTTTGCAATATTACGTGCATATTTCAAATACCCAACGTAAATTCTCTAGCTGCGAAAGAAAGCTGTAAAAATGCCTTAAGCACACAGCTGCCAAATGCGTTCGCTGTTCCCTGCTAGCCGAAGGTTGTGCCAGATACGTGTGGGTTAAGGCTTACCCTTGTGCGCCCTCCTTTCACTCCCTCTATCTCACTCAAACTTTAGGCCGAGCTCGCTTTTCTTGCTGCCGATCTCTCTCGCTCTCTCTCTCTCTCTCTCTCTCTCTCTCTCTCTCTCTCTCTCTCTCTCTCTTTGTCACTCCTTTGTGTTCTCTCTCATCCAGGAAGGCAGCTCGGCAGCTGGCGCATGGCCTTTTTAATTGCTCGTTTGCCTTGCAATCATCGTACGCCGTAAATGTTGTCGTTTATTGTTACCGTTACAGTCTCTCACGTTGCGAGCCAACGAAATATGGCCAAGGCTCTCGTCTCTAATTAAACCAATGCGATTTTAATAGGATTAGCGCGCACGCAGCCACCCAGTTGCAAATCCTTGACGAGCGAACTGATTGAAATATGGCGAAACTGAAAGGAGCAACATAATGAGGTTTCATTTAACATTTAAGACTAATGCACTACGTTTGCCTTGCGGATTAGCGAGACTTTCAATCTAAGTTCGTCCATATTTCCGCAGTTTCATAGGCATGCGAGGTCTTCTAAGCGATTCTCAAAAAAAGTATATATATATATATATATATATATATATATATGTATATATATATATATATATATATATATATATATATATATATATATATGTGTG
This sequence comes from Drosophila mercatorum, assembly GCA_961210405.1. NCBI lineage: Eukaryota > Metazoa > Arthropoda > Insecta > Diptera > Drosophilidae > Drosophila > Drosophila mercatorum. Next base: position 21,566,880 of record CAUIUS010000004.1, on the reverse strand, counting down.
TGTGTGTGTATATACATTAATGTATGTAGCTAGGAATATGGATGTATGCATGTATATATACACGTATGTACGTATGTGAGTGTGAATGCAGGTGCGCATTCTGGTAAATATGTATGTTCACATATGTATGTATACATGTATGTATATACATAATACTATATAAATATATGTGCCACCCACTCCCACACCCACAGCAGATCTTATAGAATTGAGAACCTTTACCCCTCACACCTTCCGCATCGCTTCATTTAATCTTCATCTCAATTTTGAACCTCGACTAGACGAGCTGACTAGTCTAGTTTTACATATTATTGCCAACTACTCTAGTACAAGTCACTTAGAAGCAGAAAAAAATTTATTTTTACAGCTATGAAGTATGTACGTAATCATATATCTGCTAATATATGTATAATTGATTTAAATAAAAAAATATCCATTCAGTTTATTTCACCTCTTCTTCACTTCATTGTCCTCTATAGTTTATTATGGCGTGTAATTAACAACGTTGTGCTCATCGCAATACTCTAAATCAACGTCAGTCTAATTAATCATGTTAACTACAAACGTTGCCCCAGATTTAATTAATTAATTTTGCAAAAAATGCTCATTTGCATTGGAAACTAGACCGAAAGTTTGATTAACTTGAATGCAGCATCGGCAAACGGCTTACTATGCATAACGTCCACTGCGACCTGCCCCAGGACAGACATCGCCTGGCGCACCGAAAGGAGCAGCAGCAGAAAATAAAACTTGCAAAATGCAAAACAAAAGCTCAACTTCATCTGTCTGCGGGGTGGAATAGTAACAATTGATGGCAGCTCAACTTGTTGGCCAGAGATGCAGATGTAGTTGTAGTTGTAGTTTCGGGAGTGTGTAGGGGTTGTAGGGGGAGGGGGAAAGCTGTGAGTGTGGAAGTCTGACAGCAGAACTTTCAGCCAGCAGCTGCTGCACCTTTCAATGATAACTGAAAATCTATTTTCTAACTGACTGACAGCCAATATATTCGAATATCGTGCACAAAAATAAGAATAAACAACAAAATGGATGTATATATATATGTATATATATATATATATATATATATATATATATATATATATACAAAATATATATGCATAAACAACTGGCAAACGAAAGAACGCTAGAATAAAGCCAGATAATATACCCTTATAGACCTCGGGCTGTAAAGTGCAGATGAGAATATATAGAATATCTCTAAAAAGAAACTTTTAGCCCTTGAGATATATGCGCGGAGAAGGATTGATTAATTATTCCAAATTCTATATAATGATAAATTTAACGATGTTATGAATATAAGGAGTTCAGAATGCTGGTATAAACTGCGTAATACCCATTCATATTATATACATACATATATATAACTTTTAATAAATCAATAGAAGAGGACAACGCTAATTTATAGAAAATATATAAATATGGCTTGTCGTCAAACTTTTTAAGACGAGTATACCCATGGGGATATATTCCAAATTTGAAGTCTCTAGTGAGTATGAGAATGAGTAAGAATAATCTAGGTCTAGGTCGAAGTAATGTATTAGCTATAAAATAATAATATACAATTTATAAATATATTTTAAAAGAACATATATTAAGCTATTACAAATATAGTTTCATTCTAGTTCTTCTGAGTGTTAAATATACAATGACATATTCAATATACCCTTTGGAAGGGTATACAAAATATGGTAAGCAATTTCGATGCTACTGTTTAGCATGTGATGCTCACCTTGCCACGCCCAATTTAGTTTCGTCACATCAAAATATTTGCTCTTCCACTTCCACATTGTGGTTGTTGTTGATATTGTTGTTTCTGCTGCTGTTGTTGTTGTTGTTGTTGTTGTTGTCAACAATTTTGGGGCTTGTGGGCGCTTACCGCGTATAATTTATCTATGCATATGTTTTGAGTTGCCAACAGCAGCCCAACGAGAACAGGAGAGCCCACATAAATCACAAGCCCCGCACAGCTCAGTCACACCCACACATTCACTGTCCTATCCCCAACACAGCCACACGCACACACTCACACACACACACCCCTTTCATGTAAGAGCAGTTATCGCCCTCGCGCTCTACCGAAAAATTCTAAAAAGCAATTGCTGGAAATTTATTTTCACGTGCCTATTATGAGACTCAGACTAGAATGGGATAGTACGGGTTATGGATATGTTATATTCTGGAAATTATCGAGTTACTGGGGGAAACTTGCTGATACCACATTTATAATATTAAATTTCCCATGTGACAAAATGGAACAGAAAAAGTTTTTGTTAACAATAAATATTTTCGAAAAAATAATAAAATATCTTTTAACTAGATTGTGTCTCTGAAGCGAGTCGTGGATTGAATCTAGTGGCATTTGTTTAGCCATTGGCAAATGGTTTTGTGTGCCAATCTTTTGGCAAAACAAATCTCAGCTGAGCGCAAATCGCATGAACGGAGGCTGGGAGCCTGGGAGGCTGGGAGGCTGAGACAAACATGCATGACAGGCAGCATCATCGTTATATCGATGGCATTCACATGTTTAGCACACAAACGAAATGCCAAAGCAAAAATATGCATACAAATCTATCTATCTATGCGTATTGATAGCCAAACCGAGTCAAGTTGAGTGGAGAGACTGCCAGTCCGAAACTCAAATCTGACGACTGTTCCACATTTTGTTGTTGTTGTGCATGTCAGCCATAGTATATATGTGTATTTGTGTGTGCGTGTGTGTGTGTTATGGAATATTGTCTATATGGGTCTCTGGTCTCTGACTCTGAAATCTGGTTGCTGTTTGTTCGTCCGTTTCGTGGCGTCCCAATCAATTGTCCAAATGTCCAAACTTCATTTGTTATGCGCATCACAAAAATTGAAGCAAATCATTTTGCCAATCGCATTTTGATTTCGAATGTCAGTGACGGTGCCGATATTAGATGTGCTGAGTGGGTAGCTGGCTAGCTGTAGAGTGTACGTGGGTGGGGAGGGGACGGTGATCCACCCCTCCGCAATTTATGTTAATTTTTGTGTATTTGCCGCCAGCGGCGCCTGAAATTATGCAATGCCTTTATTAATTTACGACCAACCAAATGGGAACCAAATGGAAATGCTAGTGATGGACACGTGATTAATAGGAATTGTGTAAAGTAATTGTTATCGAACTGATTCAACTTGCAAAGTGCTCAGCTGAACTGCTGTGCAAGAACACAAGTTGAAACGGAACGGCCTTGTTTGAGCTAACCTTTAAAGTGAACCAGTTTGCAGGATGAAAGCGGAACCGGTTGGCTGTGCACTAGATTAAACCGATTCAGAAGCTCTTCATTCAAGCCAATTTAACACCAATATTGGCATTTTTATTACATACTCTTCGGAAGTCTCTTAGTAAAAGACCACTCACCAAACATTATTTGATTCGAGGAAATTCGAGTCCTGTTAATTTAGATAGGACAGAAAGGTCTGTAGTTAGACTCGTGAAAGCTCAGATATATAACTGTGCTCACCAATGGAATTTCGGTTCCAGTCCTGAATGGCTTTTCCTTTATTTTGTATTATCCATGCAGTCTCTAAATATCAAGGAACTATCGTCAGCCTCTCAATAACTATCGCGTGACTAACTCACGCGCTCAACTGTTGCAGATGCTCTGTAAAATGGGCGGTCGGTCACGGCTAGTTATGCAGTGTTTAACTTTGCCCAGGGCTTTTGTAGGTTGGGGGTGTGGCATTTTCATTTTCACGCCCCAGCCGCGTAACTCATTTGCGCCTCAGAAAAAAATAAAATAAAATAAAATAAAAATAAATAAAAGGGAAATAAAGTTTCTTTGGCTGCTGCAACTTGGCACATTCTTAATTTCTTGCGTATTTTGTCAAGACAAATTGAATTTTTATGAGCGGCGTCGCCGTCGACGTCTTTGCAAAAAAAAAAAAGAAGGAAAAAGAATATCAAAAGGCGTCGCGACGCGTCGCAGCCCCAACGACAGCACCAAGCACCAAGCGCCAAGCGAAAACTTTAAACTTTTCTCATCTTGTGAAATTCATTTTATCACAAGTAATTACTTTGTAAATATATGGGGTGGCAGACAATGCAGCAGACGTCGCAACGTTACGTGGATTGCACACGCAGCCTTTTGGCCATTTGAAGAGGGCAATAAAATGGCTGTTGGCAAAAAGAGAAAGAAAGCAAAATTAAGCTTAAAGAGTGCAACATGCAACATGGTCCATCCATAAATACTCTAACATTGAGGATACCATCAAGTCCAGACAAGTACATATACATATATGTATGTACATATATTAAAATATAAAAACCCTATTTCTCTATCCACTTTCTTTTTTGACTATCTCCTTTTTCCATTGGCCTTATGATATAAAGAAGGGTATATACGTTTGATATGATTTGGTTTGAGGTATATTGTGCAGTATCCGTCCGACTGTCCGTCCGTCTGTCTGAGTGAACACAAAATGTTTCGCCCACTAAAACATGACAACTTGGAAAATCTTATATTCTCATACATATATATCCCGCTTAACATTACGGCTCATATAGCAGGGCTAATGATACTAGAAATTGCCTAAACGAATACATATTTGTGTGGGTTTGGAGCTGGAAGCTCCTCTCTTTTGAACACTCTTTTTTGAGATTAAGCTGAAATTTATATTCACTCAATGGGGGCGTGGCAAATTGAATAGGTCCACATCCTCCACAGATAAACCAATCCATATGTCCATTAGGGCAAGATAAATTCGAAAATATTAATATTGTTAATCAAAAACTGCTGTCCGACCGAGAACAACTTCTATATGTTTCCTGTGCACCGCTTCAAGTCAATAAAATAGTATTTTAATATTTCTAATTTACGTACAATATTGCACATATATATAATAAAAATATAATATAATAATAATCATACGTAGTATAACGATTATACCATGCCAGTCTTAACGAAGGAATCGACCTTATATGAAACGTATCTGAATTGCTGTTTAAGTACTCCTGAAAGATGAATAAGGTTAGCAACATTGTTGCCAAGCAAGGCGTGCTCAGTAGCGCTGCGCAGCAATGTTTCAAACTAAAATGTTGCTAGCAACAATTAGTGCCAACATCGAAACTAAATAGTGCGAAGATCTCAGCGGAGCAGACGAGCTCATCCATCAACACAATATGAAACAAGCTATCGACTGCTTAATACTCGTTCAGGGTAAACAAAAAAGCCGTTTATTCAGTTCCTAGCTCCAGTTCTATTTGGAGCCTGGACTTAGCCGGGGGCACAGATATATCCACTTGGTCTTAGTTTGTCATCGAAATTACGTAGATATTCCAAATTCCAAACACAGTTTGCATCGAACATTGCCAGAACTATACATAAGCATAACAGCAGCTTGTGTCGAGCCCAACACAAACATGTTGAAAACTTGAGTATTCATGGCAAAACAACAAAAAAAAAACATACAAATATCAAGTTTACATATTTATTGTTGTTGTTTGCTTACTTCATGTGCAACTTGCCATTGGGTTTGTCAAACCACGACAATAATTTGCACAAGTAGTTGGCCGACTTGATGTAGACATTGAAATTGTAACAGAGCGCTCAATAGCAGGCGATTGTTATGGTACTTAATCGAAGAGTCCAAAGCCCATGTCGTCATCCTCCTCCTCGGATTCAGACTCGACCTTCTTTTCCTCCTTCTTCTCGGCAGCGCCGGCTCCAGCAGCTGGTGCCGCGGAGGCGGTAGCAGCGGCGAACTTGCTGGGATCCTTGATGTACTCCTTGATGGTGGTTGCCTCCTTGAATTCAACCTCTGTGGTAGCAGCGATGGCCAACAGGTTCTTGAATCCGTTGGCAATGCTGTGAGGTGCCGAAGCAATCGTTGGGTAGCCGACAGACAAGCAGACGGCGGCCAGATTGGCCACGCCCTGTTGGAACTTGGCGCGCAAGTCCTCGGGCTTGATGTCCAAGATCTCAGGCGAGAAGATGGAGCCCGAATCATAAACCTGGCTCACGAGCAGACCATACGAGAATGGGGAGATGTTCAACATGTTGAGCAAAGTGGCCTCAGAGGCGCCAACTTTGTCTCCAGGCTTCAGGATTGGCACATCGTTGATGATTTCAATTGTTCCCTTGGAAATCTTAGTTGGGATGGACAGAGCCTGGAAGAAACTGGTCTTCTCTGGACCCAGACCTGTGTTCTGGGCCGGAATGATGACAGGCAATGGTGCAATGGCGCCTGGACGAGCAGGTGCGCGCACCTTCGATTCCAACAGCTTATCGCGAACCTCAGCCAAATCACCCTTGGTGAAGACAAAGCCAACATTGCCTTTGATGTGCGGCAACAGCTTCTCCAACTGAGGGTTGTTCTCCAAGTGTCCACGAATTGCCTTGCGCATCATCGTGTTCTTGCCCATCAGTACGACAGCGAGGCCACGAAGGCTGGTACGGATGTTCTGCATCTGCTTGGAGCCAACATTGTCAGCGCCGACAATGAAACACTTTGGGAACTCATCGAATAGTTCCTAAATTAAACAAATTTTATTAGTGAATTCATATAGAACATATAGGGCGAACACATAATTATTATAGACTAATATTAGCTATCGAACATACCACAACTTTGATGAAGTACTGAGCCTTCCATGCTGCTTTGTTCTCCCTAACCATTTTGAATGTGTATTAGGGACTCGATTGAATTTAAGAACTTGAAAAAGGGAAAAATACAATTACTCCGCTGTACATATTTATTTATATGCTTCAAATTTCATATTTTACATTATAATAATGTAAGGATTGCATTTATTTTTCAAAATTGCATTTTTTACTTACCAAAACACAAACTATACGCGGTGGTGACTTGGACCAAATGGACGAGATGTGCGATATTTAGTGCACAGCTATCGATAATACCGATTACTTTCTCAAATACATCGCTTGTTGTAATTGGCATGCGATCAAAACAGAACAATAAGAATTTATTCCACTTATCTTACAAAACTGTAATTGTGTCATTTTTTGTTCGTAAAATATACATATATGTATATTTATCACATATACTGAACCGTGAACAGCATACTTGCCATCAAGTAGTCGATAGCTTACACTTTTAAAACAGTGTTACCCTATACAAAAAGACTAAACAAAATAGATGTGCTCGCATTGCACGAACACCGTACTCGTTATTCCAAATTATTATTGTTAAATATCGATAAATTTATATATTTTTAAGCTGTGATCAAAATCAAGTTGTGCAATAATCAACGCTTACAACGTAGTCATCGGCGAAATCAGCCACGAAACACCATTAACAGTACAATGGGCAAAGACTACTATCAAATTCTTGGCATCAGCAGGACGGCAAGCGATGAGGAAATCAAAAAAGGTTACAAACGGATGGCCCTGAAGTATCATCCCGATAAGAATGACCACCCAGAGGCTGCAGACCACTTCAAGGAGGTTGCAGCAGCATTCGAAATACTATCAAACAAGGAAAAACGAGACCTATATGACCAATATGGAGAAGAAGGCCTCAAAAATGGTGCTGGCCAAAATACTTTCGCACAGCCATCGGCAGATATGCTGCCGTTTATGTGTGCCGTTGGAGGAACTGTTTTGTTTGCTTTCGCAGCATTTAAAACGTTTCAATATTTCACCAAGAAACCTGATCCGGATCGTGACAGTGATCAAAGCGAATGAGTTGTCTCATTAGAAAAAAGTAATTATTTTTTCGCTCTTATAAAATTGTTATCATATACACACATATTTTTAAAATTGTTTTTAGTATTGTATGTAAACTTGTTCTATTCTGAATAGAAGAATTCGTAAATAAATTCATTTTCTGACGCCTGTTCAAAAGTCAATTTCATCATGGATTGAAAAATGATATTTTGGTGGTTTAGTCAACAGCTGTTTCATAGTTGATTATTGCTATCGGTGCAAACTCGCTGTTATGGCACTGCAGTATATTGGTGACGAACGGATAGGAGTCGAGGTCGAGTGAAATGTTGATCCTGAACAATAATACGTACATACATATATGGATGCTTCATGATGTCAACATGTATTTTAACAAAACTGTTTAATCTAAATCCAATTTTCCAATGTTATGCAGATATTAAATTGAATTACTAAAAACATCATATCTTGTAATTAAATGTAAAAAATGAAAATCGGTAAATCCCACAATTTCGTCTCCCTGTTACTTATAAACAACAACAATGCTTTGCAGCACGATTGGTTTACCAATGCTTTGCAGCATTAATCGATTAGTCGATATCATGCTGTTAGAAGCACAACACTGATTCGTGTAGATAAAGCAAATCGAGAAGTTGTTGCGCAGACCTCATATTTGTTAAAGAAATTAGAGCTATTTCCTATTATCTTAAACATTTCACATACCACTGTGCCAATTGAGCCATTATTAGAAACTATGGATATCGTCAAAGTTTGAAGACGAGTCCTCATCGGTCCAACTATCGACTACATATCATTACATGTATCGTATAATTGTGCTCATTACATGTATCGTACTTTGTAATCGACTACTATCATCTACTGGCCCGAAGTAAGACTGTTTAATATTAAATTATTGTGAAGGTATTAATACTTACAAGCTTGCAGCTGGGCCACTAACACCACCATGGTCAGTTACGATCCCTACGACATGCTCAATATAAAGAGAAGTGCTACTAAAGCAGACATTACCAAAGCTTATCGCGATCTCCTGGCCACATGCTATTTAAAGGATGTCAAGCGATTTCAGCAAATTGTGCATGCATATCTAGTACTGAGTGAAATGGAGGAAAATGAACTGAATTCGTCGTCGCAGAACTCAGTTCAACGGATAACTCACACAATAATTCCCAGATGGGCGCGATCAAACTTTTTAAATATGGTTCTCTTTACTGGCGGATCTATTTTGGTGTGCCTCATTGTCTTTAAAACTTATCAGCTGGGAGCAGCTTTAAATAAGCAGCCATTACACACCTCTCCGCTGATCGCAGCACCACAAATAGCAGAGGAGAGCGGAGTCTCGACATCAACATTCAGCTTTATATCAGAATCATGGAGGTGGATATTTGAATTATCAACAGAATCGTCCTCGTCGGTTGACTCTGCTGTTACCACAACACCCTCTGCAGTCAGATCTATGGCAGACTCCAATGTCGGCACTCTATCGAAGACCTGGTCATGGACAATAGGAACAGCAGAAAGCGTTTGGCAGTGGACTGTTAACAAGATGTCATCCCAAAGTGGAGACCCAGAAGCATCCTCTGCAGTGGCTTCATCTGTCAGATCTATTGCAGGCTCCACTGTCGGAGCTCTATCGAAGACCTGGTCATGGACAACAGGAACAGCTGGAAGCGTTTGGCAGTGGACTGTTAACAAGATGTCATCCCAAAGTGGAGACCCAGAAGCATCCTCTGCAGTGGCTTCATCTGTCAGATCTATTGCAGGCTCCACTGTCGGAGCTCTATCGAAGACCTGGTCATGGACAACAGGAACAGCTGGAAGCGTTTGGCAGTGGACTGTTAACAAGATGTCATCCCAAAGTGGAGACCCAGAAGCATCCTCTGCAGTGGCTTCATCTGTCAGATCTATTGCAGGCTCCACTGTCGGAGCTCTATCGAAGACCTGGTCATGGACAACAGGAACAGCAGGAAGCGTTTGGCATTGGACTGTTAACAAGATGTCATCCCAAAGTGGAGACCCAGAAGCATCCTCTGCAGTGGCTTCATCTGTCAGATCTATTGCAGGCTCCACTGTCGGAGCTCTATCAAAGACCTGGTCATGGACAACAGGATCAGCAGGAAGCTCTTGGCAATGGACCGCTAGCAAGATGTCATCCCAAAGTGGAGACCCAGAAGCATCCTCTGCAGTGGCTTCATCTGTCAGATCTATTGCAGGCTCCACTGTCGGAGCTCTATCGAAGACCTGGTCATGGACAACAGAATCAGCAGGAAGCGTTTGGCAATGGACCGCTAGCAGGGTGTCATCCCAAAGTGGAGACCCAGAAGCATCCTCTGCAGTGGCTTCATCTGTCAGATCTATTGCAGGCTCCACTGTCGGAGCTCTATCGAAGACCTGGTCATGGACAACGGGATTGACAGGACGCGGCCTTTCAAAGACCTGGGAATGGACCACAGGCAAACTTCCTTCGCAAGACGCCGATTCGACGTTATCTGCCACTACGTCCTCCATTGGTGCCTTGTCTAAAATCTGGAAATGGGCATCAGGTCAGGGCTAAACAAAAAAATATTTGGCCATAAATTTATTAGATGATCTCTAAGTTTTGGTCAATATGAATAAAGTTGTATACGAATTTTTTTCATTTCTGAGATATTGAAATGATGTATTGATTACTAATAATATTGTCAGCGTTGTATATAGCCGCTTAACAGCGCTATCGATCCTCTCGATAGTTTCCGATAAGCACTGTTAAAAGACAACATAGGTTATGCAAAGACGAGATCCGTTACTTTTAATATTAACTAACAGACATCTTGTGACTTCACATTTTCGGATTTTTCTGTTATCCCAGCTAAAGTTTGCCGGGCACTTATAATGACACCCAGCAAGTGCTCCAAACCAAGCCAAATAAAGTATTTCGTACCCAATTTAATCAATGAGCACCATAAGAAAGATCAATACGAAATTTAATTCCCTTAAAATGCTTCTCAATCGTGCTTTCTGGATGCGGGATTCTCAATTGGAAAATGTGACGTCACAAGACACCTGTTAGTTAACATTAAAAGAAACGGAACTCATCTTAGCATAACCAATGTTATATTTTAACAGTGAGCAGCAGCTAACTTAATGCGGGAAATCACATGTTTACACGATTGAGTAAGACTAGGTTATGCACAGCGGTATGTTAAGTTACCAGTGAAACGTCACTCTTTCCCTAATTCGCTAGTGCACGCTGAACTTTGTAAGAAAATTCACGAGTTTTGACACTGTTATCTATTTTATAGTCAGCAGACAAAAAAAACTTAAACGGTCGCCTGTTCCGAGTTATAAAAAGATTCCCAAATCTGACAATATAAGGGTTAAATTAGTTTTTTTTAGTTCTAAGCCGTTTTTTGCGGTTATTCCTGAGGTAATCCTCTAACCGCTTTCACTTTCGTGTTGAATAGCTTAATAATTTATATTCCAAGGCTTTAATTGACGAACCTAAACAGTATTAATACGAATTATTCGTTTTCCATCAATCCACATCATTATATCTGCCGCTTTTTGTCCATATATATTGAAAATCTGATGGCTGACGACCATGAGCAGCATTGTTAGCTTCTGCCCAGATTTCTAGAGGTGGTTCCGGCAGATTATCGCTTTCTTAAAACTTCAAGCTAAGAACCATAAACCGTCTTCGATTTTATAATTAATACACATGTTATATTCCATTAATTCGGATGATTCTGCCACTGCAGCAGGTGTGAACCGTAACTTTATTGATATACCGTCAATGTGTATTATACATAAATATTTTGAAATGGTGGCATAAATAGGCATTACTCATGGTGCAAATCTAGCCAATTCCGTTGTTTAACTATTTATTCTGACTTCGTATCCACTTTGGGCACATCATTGCTTCTCCCGAATATCCTTTCAGTTTATACCATTATCTACTTAGTTTTTTTATTTTAATTAAATAAAATAATTGATTGACCATTCTTATGGTGCCTGCTAATAAAATTTGACACTAAATGCTTTACTTTGATTAGTTTGGAGCACTTGCTGGGTGAGTTTAAGTGCTCGCCAAACCTCAGCTGGGATAACAGCGAAGAATGGGAAAATGTGACGTCACAAGACGTCTGTCAGTTAACAGTCAAAGTAATGGCATCTTTTAACAGTGCTGTCGCGGCTCAATTAGTTCTTGAACTTCATAAGAAACTCATCACTTAAAATGCACGAAAATTTTGAAGATCATTATGAAACTCTTAAGATTGGGCAAAACGCGACCCAACGCGAAATAAAAGTAGCTTTCAATAAACTTATAAGAATGTGGCATCCCGATAAGAACCTAGGGAACACTAAAAATGTGCTGGAAATGTCTAAGACAATAACTAGAGCATACGGCGTACTTTCGAATCCAGCGCAACGTAAATTATATGATGTGACCTATATTAATAAAAAAAAAGAGCAATCTACAAAACAAGAAAGCCAGTCGCACCAACGAGAGGACAAAAAAAATAACTTTGATCATGGACAGGGCAAGTCAGGGCCGACTAAAGACGAGAGATCACGCGATAAACCAAACGGACGCAATCATCAATACGGGAACTCGAAACCAAACTATGAACGCAACAATGAAAAGAAAAATCCAAATCAGAACCATCAGAGAAATGGCCAGAAAGAATATAAAGACGATCGCAATTGGAACGAGTATGGCCATCAAGGGAATGGTTATCGCAATGGACACCAATATCAAAACACCCATCAGGACGATCACAAGCGGAACAGCTATGGCCATCAAGGGAATGGTTATCGCAATGGACACCAATATCAAAACACCCATCAGGACGATCACAAGCGGAACAGCTATGGCCATCAAGGGAATGGTTATCGCAATGGACACCAATATCAAAACACCCATCAGGACGATCACAAGCGGAACAGCTATGGCCATCAAGGGAATGGTTATCGCAATGGACACCAATATCAAAACACCCATCAGGACGATCACAAGCGGAACAGCTATGGCCATCAAGGGAATGGTTATCGCAATGGACACCAATATCAAAACGACGATCAATACTATGCGAATTTATACGAAGTTCTGGGCATAACAAAGCAGGCGAAAGCTAAGAATATTGAAAATGCGTTTCGTAAGTTAGCGGCCAACTATGGTTGTAGTGAAGACCCTGAAATCAAGAGGCAGTTCCAAAAAATCCTTCGAGCCTACTTAATTCTATCTGACCCAGTCTTGCGCGCCAATTATGATAGGGAAAATAATAATGGTGAAAACATTAGAAGATCTACATTCACATTTCTAAGCGACGAATGCGAATATTTAAGTAACGTATTTAATTTTGTGGCAAGCGGAGTTGTAGTTTTAATTTTTATCAAATATTCGGGTATCATTATTTTAGCCCTCGGAAAATTTGTTATTACGGTTTTACCGCCATTGCTGCTTGCAGTGGGAAAATTAATTTGTATTATTGTTCCACCTTTGGTAAAGGGATCAATGTTCCTACTAGTTGGCTTAGCCAAGTGTGTTGGTATCATTATTTTAGCCCTCGGAAAATTTATTATTACGGTTTTACCGCCATTGCTGCTTGCAGTGGGAAAATTAATTTGTATTATTGTTCCACCTTTGGTAAAGGGATCAATGTTCCTACTAGTTGGCTTAGCCAAGAGTGTTGGCTGGAGCTTGAAAATGTTATTCAAATGCATATTTTAGAAATCGGATCAGAAAAGATTTTTAGATTTGAGCAAACGCAAACTTTTATATGACATCTATTTTTTTTTTTTTTTTGCATTGTTATAAAGTGCAAATATTAAGTGTTCGCTTGACGCTATCAGGTGGTGTTTACCATAACTACTGTTACTTAACGAATTTCAATGAAGTGTTCTGCTTTTATAATTAATATGTGGCATTTTACAAATGTATAATCTATATATGTACGCATACAATGATATTTGTATACTGTTTCAAAAATATAAGAGATTGATTAAGTTTGAAGTCTCTAGCCAAGATACAGACAGACGGGTGGAGAGGGCTAGTTGGACTCTTCTGTTGATCCTGGTCGACTATATGCTTTGTCTGCCATGCCTCCATCTGCCCGAAATCGAATTTCTTACAGGTTTAAACGTCTGTGACAGACAGGACAGTCATTGATAAATAATTGGTGTAAATCAGTAAATCCCAAAAATCCGGCTGTTCGAATGTGGAGCGAAGAATCAGGAGATGGCCCTGAGGATGTTTAAAGACCAATCATATGGTATATTCAGAACTTAAGCTTTCTGTATGAGATGGAATCTTCTGTTCTGGGACTAACTCAACGAAGCCCCGCAAATAAACTGTCGGGTTTTTCTTAGACAAGGAGTTGTGCGAATGACAGCAACAGAGCATAATAACAGACTCCCTATCAGGCTGCTGTCCGATTGTCGTTAGTAGGACCCTGAACCTATTGGCCAAAGTGGCAAAGGAATTCATTGAAACTTAGCTCTTCTTTAGTCAGGTAAGGACGACTGTATGGTTTCATTAAATTTGTTGATAGAGGAAATGCATCGTTCTCCATATACACATGTGGGAGCTCATACTCTGTTGCAGGAACGAGGCTAGGCTTCGTCAAATGAGTTCATGTTGAGCAAATACTTCAGACTCAGGCCATAGCTTAGTGCGATTTCTTTCCACTCATCTTCATTTGTGGGCATCTGAAATTTTCTTTTTCAGATCAAACCAAGGAAAAGAACAAATGATGAGAGCAGTGAGTTCCCACTGAAAGCAATTCAGCACTTGAATAATGTGCTACCTTTATAACGGCTTGACTGCTTGAATAATGTGTTGAGAGGTCTCGACTACAATCCGGCCCAGACTCTGGAGAGAAATGCCAGTTAAATATTTTAAATAGACAAAGCTTTGCCCAGCGGCTAAAATACAGACGATAGCTGAAAGCCTCCCATTTGGAGTTTGTTGTAAGCCCAAGAGCTTTTCATAGGCTCTCCCATATATTCGAAGGAAATTTTGCCTTGTTTTCACATTGTGTTTTTAAATAAACATTTATTGTTATAAAGGCCGCGATTTCGTTGGTTTCTCTTAGTGTGTTTACTCTCTAAAACTGTTTACAAACTGAGTCTCAACGAACATGCTGGTCTTGTTGGTAAACAAATCGTCTTTATTTTAGTTCAGAGAGATACTTTCAACTCATTATTGCTTTGCATTATTAATCGATATCGTGCTGTTAGAAGCATCACAATGATCATATATCACAAATTGTTTTGCTTAGTCTCTGCAGATAAAGAAATTTAAAATAAATCAGAGTCAGAATATAAATATTTTAAATATTTGACAGATATCATAACGATTGGCACTGTACCAATTAAGTAATTTTTAAAAATAAATTACAGACCTCGCAAAAATTACAATTTGAGTCAATCATCGACTATCGATTGGACATCCTCACATCGTACTTTGCAATCGATGTGGAGATTGCGCTCAATTAAAATTTGGCTTGATTTATAAACAATTTTCTTTTTAAATAGTTTGAAGTATTATAACCCACAACCTCGACAACTTTTTGGTCAATATTTCATGTTTTTTATATATTGCGATAACTACATATAACTAACTCTCAGCTGAAATGCCCGCCAAACTTCAAATGGGATAACAGAGCACAAGACGAAGTTGTGACATCAGTAATGAACTGTTAATATTAAAAGTAACGGAATATCTCCACTTATCGATGCTCTTGACAGTTTCCGATAAGTGCACTCGCTGTAAGTGCACACGAGATGATGTTTTAAATAAACTGAATGTCACGCAGCTTTGTTGGTTTGTAAACTTCATAAGAACCATGCCGTCTAAAACGCACATTAAGTTTGAAGATTACTATAAGACTCTTCAGATTGGGCGAAACGCGACCCAAAGCGAAATAAAAGAAGCATACCATAAACTTGTGAGAATTTGGCATCCAGATAGAAGCTCAAGGAACAATAAACATGACCTGGAAATTTGTAAGAATATAATTCGAGCATACGGCGTGCTTTCGGATCCAGCTCAACGTGGAGCATATGATATTATCTATACCGATAAACTAAATGAGCAATCTAGAAAACAAGAAATCCACAACAAGGTCCATTCCCAGGGAAATGGACGCGATAAGTCAAAATCGGATAAAGTCGACAACACCAATTCGGGCGAAGGCAATAACCGAGAACATCACAACTTTTATTATGAATTCTTTAGTAACCCTAATAATTGGATATACATCGTCGTTCTATCTCTGCTCTCTGGGAGTGTCCGCCACCTTGTGTTTCAGTTTGCGGCTAGCATAATTTGGAATGCATTATTTTTGATTTTTGTGATTTTGGTTCCAACGCTGCTATTAATGTTTAAACTAATTTGGATCATTTTCGCACTTGTTTTAAGAGTGTGTCTAACAGTATTATTAGATTGGGTATTGCCATTTTAACATTGTGGAGGACTTAACGCCTTCGAGATAAAAAATATATCAAATAAGTATTTATAACGTTGTACATGAATTTATTGTTGGTATCAATATGCGTTTTTTATTTGGAATATATGGATAAAAAATGTTGTTTGAGAAATGTGTTTTCCATCAATGTATTATTCAGATATCATTTTTATTTCAAGAGAAATTTCACATACGTTGCTGACTTAATGCTAAATGAGGGGAATGATTGCAATGATTTAATTTCCAATCTTTTCAATATCATCCGCATTGTCGGTGTTCAAATAAATGATATCCTTTTGAAAGTGCTTCTCGATAGAACGGCAGACGGCCATGCTCTTGTCCCCGTCGATCAGATTTATAGCAATGCCCGATTTGCCGAATCGCCCGGTGCGGCCGATACGATGTAAATAGGTTTCGCAGTCGGCATTGCCGCGTAGATCAACAGGCAGATCGAAGTTGACAACAATTGTCACCTGTTCGATGTCAATGCCGCGCGACAGCACATTTGTAGTAATGAGCACCTTCTCCTGCCCAGACCTAAACCGGTCCAAGACAGCGAGCCTCTGCTCCACGGTCAAGTCGCCAGAGAGAACGGCAACCGAATGTCCGTCGGCCGTCATCTTGCTTGCCAACCAGGCAGCCGTTTTGCGTGTGTGACAAAATATGATAGCCTGGCCAATGCTGATGCAGCCATAGATGTTCTGGATGGCATTGTATTTGCCTTCTTCGTTTTTGCAATTCACGTAATATTGCTTAATATTGTCGAGAGATTCTTCTTCGCGCATCAATCGAATGATCGTTGGCTCCGAAACAATCAAGCGTGCGAAATCCATGACCTCCTTGTCGTACGTGGCCGAGAAGAACAGCATTTGACATTGTGAATTAAGCATTTTATGAATTCGAATGCATTGATCGTGATGTCCCTGCGTTGCAATCATCACGTCTGCTTCGTCCAATACAAACACTCGTATCTTTTTCATGTCGAACAGACGCATCTTGAGACCCCAGTCTAGCATTTTACCAGGCGTTCCAATTAAAATGTGCTCCGTAATCTTTGAGTTTCGATCAACTAAATCCAAACATACATGCATTTATTATAAGTATACATACATATATATGTATATGCAGATAACCTCTTACCTTCTTCGCCACGAACTGCGAATCTCAGTTTAATTTCGGGACAAAATTGACCCATCCGTGCGGCGACTTCTCCAGTTTGAATTGCAAGCTCGTATGTGGGCGATAGACATAGAACTTGAGGATGGTCAAGGGCGACATTGACACGACTCAGCATTGCTAGGACGAATGCAGCGGTTTTTCCTGTACCTGACTGACTTTGTGCTATCATGTTTTGCGGCGGATCAGCAAGCAGAGTTGGCAACGCGGTTTCTTGAATTTTAGATGGCGTATTAAAGCCCATGGCGTAAATGCCCTTCAGTAGTTCGGGCTTAAGATGTAATGCCTCAAACGTTTTCACCGAATGCAATGGTGAATTGGGATTTTTTTGTTGAATATCCAACGACTGCTTGGTGTTAACCAGTCCCTTGCCCAATATCTTTATAAGCAGACTCGTTTCCGCAGGGTCGGCAACATCCGCTTCATTGTCCTTGCTGGCTGTTGTTGTCGCTGCCGGTACATCTGCGTTTAAGTCAATTTTCAGCTTCGGGACCTCTTGGTCTTCAGCAATTTTAACCCAGTCGGTCATTTTTTCGATATTTTCTGCCTTTAATATTAAAATTGAGCTTCACAAAAGTGTGGATTGACCGTCGATGCCTGATGCAGCTGTTTTCAATAGAGATGCGTGCAACAAAAGCTATCGATTAGTAACTATATTATTCCGCTTGGTACGCTGGTCAGGCCATTATGCCATTTAAGGAAATCAATTAAGCGTAAATCATTAAGTAGTGTTTAAAAACACATAAACAGCACATAAAGTGTTTAAAAACACTTAAACAGCAAAAAAAAAAAAACCTAAATGTTTGTTCGTATCCGAATTCAACTTATTTTGTGTTGCGATATCTATTGGCAGAATACTGCACATAGGGATGATACCATTAATTGCTTCCCAATCTTTGACAATTCAATATATCGACATATCGATACCACAATCGGACATGTCGTCGGTCTGTAGTGTACATTGTACATTGTTTTGGGGAAATTTACTGCTTTATTTTAAGAACTTCGCTCAAAAATGCCAATAAAAAAGTAATTTACAAAAATAATTAACACGAAGTTTGACATCCATTTCCGCAACATATCGATAACTCGGGCACAACTTGAATCCAGAACTACTTGATATAAAAGGTGAGGTTGCTATTGGCTCTAAACATTTGTGAGGATCATCCGTTGGCGCTTTAGCTGCGAGCATAACTTAAAAAGATAACTGCGCAGTTATATATATGTATTCTGCACATGTGTGTATGTCCTTCAAATTTGATGACAGCCGAAAACTGTATGTCAAGAACAGAAAAAAACAGCGACAGCAACTAAAATGTCAACGGCAGGAAATTTTGCTGAGCAAGCGGAAAACATTTCAAGTTGGCATTGCGAGAAACTCTCCGTAAAAGAACAGACCAATACCAAGAATAACAACAGCAACATCAACAATAACAACACCAACAACTCTACTACGAGCATTAACAACGAAAACATTAAGTGCGACACAGACAACTCTATTGCGCATGCAACGCCAAAAATGTGCTCGAACAATATGAACAGCAGCCAGAGCAAGGAATTCCAGGAAATCTGTAGAAAAGCGCAAGCTGGCCAGAAAATCATGATTATAATGCGGGGACCGGCGGGCAGTGGTAAATCCACAATGGCCAAATCAATATTAAACCAAATACACGTACTGGACCAACATCCCATTTCGGATTTCGTGTACAGCAGCGATGATTACTTCATCACGCATCGTGGCTACGACTTCAATCCGAATTTTCTGCCAGAAGCCCATGACTGGAATAAGGAGCGGGTGAAACGCAAAGCGGCAGCTGGCTGGAGTCCCATTATAGTGGACAACACTAATATTATGATATGGGAAATGCAACCCTACGTACAAATCGCCGTGCAGCATGGCTATCTAGTAGAGCTACTGGAACCACAAACCAGCTGGTCCAAGTCAGCAACAAAACTGGCCCAAAAGAACGTGCACCAGGTGCCAAAAGACGCCATTCAACGCATGCTTGATCGCTTTGAGAAGACGAGCGTCTCCGAGCTAATCGGGGTAAGTAAAAGGCAATGCATGTAATTACATATATAATATGTACTCTTTATTTTATTAACAGTTTCTCAAGGATACCAAATACACAGTGCCATTGCCGCAGCTACGATTGCAACCGCCGTTGCCTACGCTGCCGACGCTGCCAGCGCCAATAACGCCGTCTCCACAACCGCAACGATCCGGTTCCAAGGGCCCATTGGATGGCTTTAAGCTCAACGTTAATGCTCAAACTTGGATGCCGTATGAGCAAAATGCTAACAATTATTGGGCTCAGCAGAGCGACCTGCCCATGCAACCAACTGTTGCCAGCGCTGGTGCAGGTGCAACAGGTGAAAGCTCGTTGTTGGATTTGCTGCGCGATGAGCAGCCAGCAGCAGCAATAGGTGTGAATGCAGCATCGGTCACAGATACTGCTCACAATGCCTTGCAGCGTCACAGCATGAACTGTCCGAACGAGGCGGCTGGCTTTGTGCTGTTGCGCCAAATGTATCCGAACAAACAGTTGACAGGTCTCTGGGATTTGTATGGGAAGTGCAACGGCGATGTCGACTGGGCAGTGGACATATTAATCAAGGAAGATGAGCTCAAGACAGACGATGCTGAAGAGACGTTGCTCCAATTAGTCGACGAATTCCAATGCGAATGCACTCGGAACAATTTTCAAATGCAAACTGCAGCTGCCCCGGCTGCTCTGTCCCCACCAATACTTAACAAGAGCCAGGCGAAGCCGCAGCGTCAGCAGCGTGCCAAACGCAATGCGAACAACAGGGAACTGCAGCTGGAGATCGAGAACTGTTTCGTTTTGGGCGATGATCAGTATTCGGAGCATACGCGCAAGATACGAGACATACGCAATGGCATTTTAGACCAGCCGGTGCCACCAGCAACAGTCATGGAGCCAGCACCAGTGGCTGATGCGCCGGGTGCGTCATCATTCGTCGATGAGGACGACGATGATTCGGAGGACAATGCATTGCTAGAAATGGATTTGGGCGAATGCTTAATTGACCAACTCCGCACTCTCTTTCAGTGGGAGGGGGAAATGCTGCCCAAGGAGCCGGAGGTATTGCCAACCAAAGTGTTTTTGCCACGGCAGCAGGCCAAGCAGCTGTACATGGTATGGATGGAAGCGGTGCACAATCAGCTCGAGGAACAGCGACAGCAAACGATGCGAGACGATGAACAATTCGCACGACTACTTAAGCACCCAAAATATGCCGAATGCAGTGAATCGCCTAGTAACGTCAAAGAGCTGCTGGATATGGAACTGGCCTGGAGCATCTACAACAGTGAGCAGCAAGCGGCAAACCAAGCGATTCAGAATAAACCGACTGATATTGCCACCCACTTAACAAAAATGAAATTGTGCGAGAAATTCCCCGAAATACCCTCGGATACCGTGCTGCAGGTCTTCGAGGACACGGACAATAACTATGCGAAGACCGTGGAGGTATTGGACAGCAATGCAAAGGTCGAACTAACCAGCTCCGAGTTCTGCGAGCAGGCGCAGCGCGAGAACCAAAAGGTGACCGTAATCTATATAACTATGCTCACATTAAACTTAATTGTGCTCTTTAAAAGCTCAATCAACAGGTGGAACAGCAGTCGCAGCCTCAACCGCAGCCCCAGCCTCAACAAGCACAGCCGCAACCGGCACAGCCGAAACTGGCCAGCCCTCGGGTCGCTAGCAATGCCAAATCACTGTCCCCACAGCTGCACGAGGAGGCCAAATGCGCCGCATTGCGGGACTTTGAAGAGACACGCAACTTGGCCGCTCACCACGCCCAGCTGCGAGCCGAATGCAACCTGAAAGCTAAGCAGGCGATACAGCAAGGCAATGGAAGCGTTGCGCTCTACTACTCGGAAATCGCCCAGCTACATAAGAAGAAGATCGACGTATTCAATCATCGCGCTGCCAACTGTATAATGGAGGTGCACAAGCATACGCAGAATAATCCAGATCTGCTTGATCTACACTACCTGCACACCATAGAGGCGGTGAGCAGCCTCGATCTATTCCTAGATCGTCATATAAATGTGCTGCGCAGCTCCACTCGAGTGTACAAGCATGTTTTCATCATAACGGGTCGAGGACTGCACAGTGCAAATGGCATATCGACCATAAAGAAAAACGTGAAGGCCAGACTAGGAGAGCGACATTTGCGGTAAGAAGTCCTTCTCTTTGAGTAACAATTCAAAATATATAATTTTTCATGTTCTCTCTCAGCTGGCAGGAGGTCAATCCGGGTCTGCTTCGTGTCAAAATATTTTCGGCTTCACGTCACTCAAAGAACTTTTGACCATTTACACGATGCTTCCCCATATATCAAAGTACACATTAAGCTGTACAGCATGCGGCAGCAAAGGAGAGACAAGCTGTCCGGAGGCATCATATGTGTATATGTTGCGCCACCTCACTTATAAATTTTTGTATAAGAACTCTTACAAAATGAATAGTCTAACGATATATACATTCGTATTATTTTGTGTGTTCATCAGACATTCCCCCACACTTTTTAATAAGCACTCCCAAACGATATTGTTAATTTTTTGTTATCAAGAGTCTTTTTAATTAAGATAACACGAAGAACTCTTTTCCATATATATGTATATAGTTTTTCATTTTTTTTATCCAGTTACATATCTATAAATAATATTTTCATTTTAATGGTCATTCATTGGTTTTTGTGAAAAATCAAAACTTACGTTTGGTGTATAAAGGAGAGAATCCCTTTACTTCCTATCTTTTATATACAAATGTGAAAGAACTAAGATTTAATTTTAAAATCTTTTTAAATCAAAAGACAAAGGACTTCCTAAATATATACATATATATGCTATATATAATTTAAATGTATATATATACAGGAAAACTATCAAAAAATATGCTTTTAATGCAAATCCAAAAATTATGATTAAACTAGTTGTATAAGAAATCAACACACAAAATAGAGTTTTACTGTGAAAATGTTAAGTTTTCCGTTTAAGGGTCTGTAAACTTGATTAATTCGGAAATCGTGTAAATGATGAACAAATGACTCAAATCTGTGAAATATTCTGTAAGTTAACTGTTTGTTATATATATGTATGTGTAATCTCGAGTGGTGCTTGAAAACCAGATGTCGGAATCAACTGGCTGACTAAAACTTGTGAAGCTTAACAGCTGCTTGATCTGTATGCATCCTCGCAGCGGTGTCTTGCATTTGGTCAGGTAACCGAACAAATGCAGGTACCAGGTGAGCAGTTGACACGGTCGGCACATTGCGCGTACCTGGAACTTACGGAGAACTGAAAGGCCCACCATAAAATACAAATAAAACACGCATGCCACTAATGTTTGAAACATGGAAAGACAGATGTTTTACTATATAAATTCAGCATCGAAAATATAAAACGATATATAGAAGTAATGCTTATCCATTGTGGTACACAAAGTGTACATAACTTAAGGCTAGAAAATCAGTGGCAGTCTAAGCAAATGTGTCATATATGGCTTTGGTTGGGGCCCTCTTCGCCCTGGGTGTGGCAGCTAGGTGAGCTCATCTTGCAGCTGGTGGTTGCATGGTGATTGATTCTCCTGGCCATCGAGATGCAGACGATTCATGGCCACTAATTCCATCAAATTAGCGCGACTGCGTTTTGGTGTGAAGCGATTGGCTGAGTTGTGATTAGAGCCGTGGCCAGCGCTTTTGTTTAGCTTCTCACGCGGCGGCGTATGCAGGAAGACTCCTTCGAAAATGGTCTCCAAGCTGTTGGCATGCTTGAGCCCCACTGTCGAGTCGTCGGCGCTGTCGTTGGGTGCACTTATCTGTGCATTGATCTCGTGCAAGGCCACGAATTCGGGATTGTTCTGGCGCCCAGGGCTGTGCTGCTGGGCTGGCAGCTGCTTTGGCGTTTCCATATCCGATGCATTCAAGTCATCAATTGGCGATGGCGTGCGTCCATGTGGCGAGTAAGCCCGAATTTCGAAGGCCGGCAGCTCATCGAAGTCTACCGGCTCGCCCATGTCGTGCTCGAGGGCGAGCGACAAATCACTTTCGCTTTCTAGCGAAGACATCGAGCACTGAAGGATATAGGAGCTATTTAGCTGTAGCTCGACACTGACCATTGTAGTTAATGTATTTACCGCATCCGCGTCCGAAGTTCTGTCCATGTTGTAGGTTGAGCGTGCTGTACTTATATGCAATGCCGACATGTAGTCGACCATTACAAATATGTGAAAATCGCGCTGTCTGTTGATTGCTGACCTGTCAGCGATCCGCTGCTTTCGGGCTTTATTTTTTCGGGAGACTCGAGGATTAGTCGCGCAGGTAGTCAGCAACTAGCTTGCTTCGGTTTGCCGCACCAGTCGGTAAACAAAATATTGTTGTGTATCGAGATAATATCGATAAATCCGAAATTCAAGGCAATGCCAGTGTGACCATAAATTCCAAACAAAAGTACTAATAAATATTAGTATTTAAATTTTTTCCGTTAAACATATTTAGCTTAACAGCGGGCCATTTACATAAATGTAAAGTTACAGTTTTACAGTTTACAGAGTGTTTGTTTTATGGAGTAAAAGGGATTCTATGTTAAATTGAACAACAGCTAACAATATTTTGTTTAATTTCTGCTATCAGATACTTTATAGTAGTTATTATAATTAATGATACGTATTAGATCAATTATTTTAGCTTGATATCCCGAGGCAACAACCTTGTTTCCCAAGTAGATGGCATAACGAATGAATTTTTCAAATTCAGTTTCTTCGAATACTAAGCGCTTATATCGTGGATGAACAAATTGGTTTTCTTCATCCAATACAAACGACTTTGAGTTCAGAATTCTGCAAAGAGAAATATCTAAATAAAACCGTAATTGGTGACAATTTATTCAGCTTTAACTTACTTGCAAAATCGCAGCGCTATCACGAGTATATTGTCGATAGTTTCACGGAATTTTACGCTCTGGCGATTGAGTAGGGAATAGAATGCGATTTCCTTCAAGTAGTCCACATGTCGCTGGTAAAGCTCTTCAACAGAGCCCACGGCGAGGAGCTCATCGTTAAATGACTTCCACGTGCCCTCCAATGCACAGGTGACCAGGTGATTCTGCAGCGTGAGAACAAATTGGGACAACTTGTGGCGCACCATTTGCAAATGACGATACTGGAGAGACTGCTGCAGCCTTCGGCCGAGGCGTCTCGTTGATTGCAGGAAGTCCTGATAGGTACGATCCATTATAAAGCTCACATGTCGAAGCTTCATCAAATGCGAGAATATTTGGCCGTACTTCTCCATGGTCTCCACACTGAACACCAGGTTCAGTGGCCAGTCTATCTTGCACTCCAGCTTGAATATGGATAGGGCATTGATGTCCATGAGATCAAAACTCTCCGGAATGCTCGTACAATTCAAGGCCAGATTGTCGGCGACTAGAGCCGTTTCGGATGACTCTATCACTCTGTTGACCAGGGAGTTGTTGAGTATCGAGTCCAGGACACCCTTTTGGCACAGGCTATGTGGTGCCGTACCCGACTCTATTCGACTCAGGATTCCGCTGATGAGTAGAGTGCCGAATTCGCCGTCTAGCAAAAAGAAATATTTGCGCAGATCACAAAGATAATCGTAGACTTTTTGCTCGTGGAATATGCGCAGAACCTCGTTGCGCAACAGCGACAAATGCGATCTGAGTGGCAACAGGACTGAGAGTTGCATATATCGTTTGATTATAAACGGATTGTAACCGATGTCTTCCAAGAGATTCGCCTGGGAATGCTCCTCCCTATCTTTTTGTGTTATGGGTAAGTAAAATACTGATTTCTCCTTTGGCACAATTTGCGGCGCAGGCTTAGTTAATAGAACTGACTCTGACTCCTGCACCTGATCTTGATCTTGCTCCTGATGCTGATCTTGATCCTCATCACAGTGAATACTACTATTTGTTGTATCATTGTTATTGGCAGCGTCAACGATTTCTTCAGGAATATCGACATCAATTTCCACATCGGATGTCATGGACATGGGCGTCCCAGAGTCCAATGTTGTCTCAGGGCTTAGGTCTTGTGGTTTCAATGGCAAATGCATCGTATTGCCCAATCCGCCACTGATTGCGAAGTCTCCTTCCATTACGCGACGACGATTTCTTTCCAACTCCGTGTCTGAGTGCAAAAGACGCTGCTCGGACTCGCTGTTGCCATCGTCCTCAGCGTTCAACGAACTAAAAGTATTGTGTTGATGCATGCGAAAACGATTGCGCTGCAATTCTGTGATATCTTGGATATTCATGTTCATATCTGGCGGCAATTTAGTTGGCTGCTCCGAGCAGTTGAGGACTCGCATACGATTAAGTTCCGCGTCTGTGAAAGAAGTCGCACTGGTGCCCGCCACTTGACGCAGTTGCACTTTCATTTGACATTCCTGGAACTGTTCGGATGAATTGTTGCGCATTCGGTTGCGAGCCAAAGACATATTCCTATCATTCGAATTGAGCACATCAGCTGGATTGGGCTGAGCCTCTTCAGTTTCTGGCTTATTCGACAGCATCTCTGGGTCATCCGACAGCATCTCTGGCATATCCGTCAGCATCTCCGGCTTCTCCGACTTATCCGTCAGCATCTCTGGGTTATCCGGCTGCGTCTCTAAGTATGGCTCCTCGCATGACACAAAACTGCGAATACTGCTTGTGCTGTCGTCTGGGCTGACGTCGTCAGTCGTTTCCATCGGCGTTGCCGTTTTTTGTTGTAAAGCGGCCACTTGCTCTTCCAACTCCTTTTTCTCCTCCTGCAAGCGTTGCTCCTCCATTTTATCGCATTTTTGCTGGTACCGCAAATCAATTATTAGCTCGGACCGTTGCTGCTCCAATCGAATCTGTTCTTGTTGCTCTCGCTGCTCATTGAGCTCTTCGTAGCGAAGTTTTTTCTTTGCGTTCGCCTCTAATTGTTGATCAAGCAGATCCTGCTTCCACGCGGCAATATACGACTGAGTGGAATCCCACATGCGATTGCCGAAGCGTTGGCTCTTCGCTAAGTTCTCATCAAAGATGGTTTGCATCTTAAATGGTTTGATGCTCTCCAGTATCTGATCGTAATGCTGATCCAGATCCTGGCGCATTTTCATCAACTGCGGCTCCGTGAGGCAGACAACCATGTTTGGATACTTTAAAGAGAATACTGGATGCTAAAGGGCCACCAATCGGTTTATCAATAAGTTCAATAGGCATGTCATAGCGTGTCCACTCACCTGAGCATTGTAGCTCTTGAGAAACCGGTTGTACTTCCCGCATTGGAGTATGGCCTGTTCACAGCCCAACAGAAAGCCGGGCACTGCATCGGATCGTATATAGTAAGCCCTGTCGAAAAACTCTTTGCTGCGCTCGTGCTTTAATTTGTGCGAGCAAGAGCTAATGAAGAGCTCGTTGAAGGGCTCGTAGAGTTCGCCTTGGTAAAGCCAACGCTGCAGCTGTGCGAAGTACGTCTCACACAACGATCTCATCAGGTACATGAGTAATTTCGTGAATTGGCAGTTGATGCCCACATTCATGAACGACCACACGAAGCTCAACAGACTCATTCCGCAGATGCCGCTAACGCCGTCCGCATTGTTTACTGGAATTTTAAATTCATTCAGACCTGGCGTGAGAGATGTGGGAAACGTAAGCTTACGACTGTCGTCAGATTCAAGCATCCGGTCCATCTGCAGCAGCAAATCCATGGTGGGACCTGCGCCGCGCATCAATTGCCCCAACCTATTGGCAGTCAGCGTTAGAAGAAACAGTCGGCTGTTGGTCAGGAAATTGATGATGGCCTGACGCACAGCCTGTGAAGGGGAACGTTGCTTGCATATTGAAACTATCAAATATAACATTGATTGAACTCACTCGGTTGAGGGGTCGTTCGATACGGTTCGGCGCGTGTTGCCACTGTGTACGTGCGCGTAGACGACGATAGGCTCTGCCAGAGGCGAGGAATGGATCTACGAATTCAGCCAGCTGCTCGGGCAAAACATCTTTTAGTGTAATGTTGGGCTTCAACACGAATTTCCCTTCGTCCGTCCAGACGATCGTATCTGATTGCAGACCCGCTTCAGATAATTTAAAGTTAGTCATGGAACACTTGAGTTAATGGACATCTCTCACCTGCAGCCTGTTTCAGATGCTCGATAAGAGGGGGCAGCTCGATGAAAGCCATCTGCACTGTCTGATCCTGAAGCCATTTGAGCTCGTTGCTCACCAACAGATCCGTAACGAAGTGTTTCTCCAGAGTCACTGACGGCGTTGAGTCTTTCTCAGCAACGGTTTCACTCGCAGGCTCCTTGTCTTTCTCTCGAAAAGGCAAATTAACTTTGACACGACTTGTCGCTCTGTTGGATTCGTTTATGCGCGCCATGGACTCCTTCAATATCGAGCACCTTGAGCTGGGACTCGGCTGGTTCTCTAAAGCGCTGCGCATTGCATCGATGTCGCTTAGATTCGCATGTGAAAGGCGACGGAAAACAAGCGGCTGCATTGCGGCTCGCATATTCTCGATCGATCTTAAAACCCGAGGAGCTGGCGGCGCAGCATGTTGTGAAACATGCTCCTCGAAGCAGGGGTTCGCTAGCAAGCGCAGCGGCTTCGCTAACATCATCTTGTTTCCGCTGCCGAACCTCGCAGCCATTAGCTGTTGCTGCTGTTGCTGCTCCTTCCGCTGCTCCTCCCGGGCGATATGCATGTTTTGGACGCAGTTTGCAATGTTGTTGCCCAAAGTACAATTTATGTCGGTGCACTGTTCTTTCAACGGCTGACACTGGGCCAGCAGTGGCCCCTTGTCAATGGAAGCAGGTGCAGCTTCGACTGCGGCTGTTTCATTCGTTTGGGCGCAATCATCCTGCGAGAGCTCTACCGCTATTTTTGTGACTGAGTTGAAGACACGCTCGTTGGCGTTGCAAACGACTTCCATTTAAAATAATAATACTCTTTAATATTCAACTAATTGTAAAAACAAAAACAGTTGTAAATTGAACAGTTGTTTTCTTTTCGTTGAATGCATTGGAGATGAGTAGATTTCGGGTAGCTGTTACCAATCGTATTCATCGATAACAAATTGATTAGTGCAACCGTGAGAAAATATAATTCGATATATTTTACGATGTGCAAAATAATCGATTTAAATTGTGCTAAAATGACACTGGCCTAATCGAGTTCGCTGCAATCACAACGATCGCTAATTGAATATCAAAATCATATATGATACGTTATCAGCAATTAAAACCACTTTGTTTTGAACTGGTTACAACTTAAGTTTATTACGATTTCAATAACTTACAACTACATACGATCTGGGTAATATATTGTTAATTAGAACGCTTGAATAGTGACTTGCTGCTTCAGGATGCCATAATACATTCAATGTTCTTGAGATTGGCGCAAGCTCGATAAAGATACGCGAAATTTTATTGGAGCAGAAGGTAAATAGGAGAAAAGAAAAAAAAAACATGCGGTTTTTTACGGGAATAAATTAAATCCAAAGAAAACTTGAGGATGCTAAATGTTTACAATGCGGCAAAACGGGCGCCAGCGCGAAGGCTAACTGCACATAGATCAGCCAACTTAGTGATAAAATACAGTATTAATCAAAGAGCATTTGGAGCGCATCAGGGGGTGAGGAGCTTCTAGGTAAACAGTAAATTACGATGCTTAGCTCGTCGTTGGGAACTTGTTGCACGGCTGAATAATAGACGTTTTTCGAGCAGGCACCGTCTCGGGCGTCGGTATGGCATCGCCGGTGGTCACCTTGTTGGCAAACACCTGCTTGACGCCGCCGCCTTTCTGCTTCGCCATTTGATAGTCTCCTGAATCAAAGAATTTTTGCTTGAATTTAAAGAGAAATGCATGAAAAGAGTTAGAATTGTTATTCAAGAGACAGGGGGAGTGGGGGTGTAACCTACTCCTTTTTGGAGACGCTTCTGAAGGAAGGCGGAATGCCCGCCGGGCACACGCATCCCACTTGGGTATTTGGACTTGAGTTTCTCCTCTTCAATCTTCTCCAAATCTCTGGGATTGGCTTGCTCCGCTGCTGGCTCGTTCTCCTGCGGCGTGGTTGCCGGGCTGTTTTCTTCAGTTGAACTCATGTTGTTCTATGCTAAAATATCAGTTCATTAAAATACATACATACATATAAATAAACACGAAAAAATGTCGCCCACAGCTCAATCGTAAATATGGCGATAATACAAGCTGAATGCGACAAGGACAACTGAATTTAAAAAGCGAGCGAAAATGGTCCGATGAAATTGCTTTTCATGAAACATCGCACATACACAAACATACTGACCATTTATGTGTGCACACACACACACACGCATGTATTTACATAGACTTGCTAATATGTAGTGCGAACGACGACGAAGCGTAATATAATCGTATTAATCTCATGTGCAAATATTGTTACGATTTAATACTTACGCAAAATACATGAGCATGTATGCATATGAATATGAGTTTTTACCTTTGTCTAACTTGATGCGTCAAATGTGACAAGTAACTGTTGTTTTCGTTCTTTTTGCAATCAAGAACACATGCACGCCGTACGCCTTAAGCTTTTAAGTTATTTACAAAATTTGTAAACACACACTGGCTTTATAATTTACGGCAATGTCAAACATATATCTCTCCCAGATGCGTATTTTCTCACTTTATGGCAAATGTACACAACTTTGAAATTTTCTTTTTTGCTTAATGCAATTTGTTCACTTTTTTGGGAGACGCTACAAAATAGAGTTGTCTCGGATCAATCGGAATAAGTTCAATGGAGCGATGCATAACACAAAATGAACGAATAAGTCACTTATTGTCGTTCATCATATGGTTCACAATTTCAAAACATATGTTTCTGTCAACCGAAAACTTAACATTTCAGCGAATCTTACGGTTTGCTGCTATACCTTCTAATTTTAAGCTAATTATATCAAACACTTTGAATAATAGTTATTTGACGAATAATTTATCTAAATCTTATAACATGAGCTTTAAGTTAGCTTTTAAGCTATTCAGGCAAGCAAGTAAATCGAATGGCTGCTGTTATTTAACATAATCCCTATGTTGTGATGAAAATGAACTGAAAAAATGTCTGCAGGGATGGAAAGAAAAAAAATAGTGCGTAAATAATAAATAAATATTATATTCCAATACAATTATTATTATTTTCATCATTTTTATTTTTATTGTTTTTTTTTTTAATTTTTTACTTAATTACAGCATAAGACTTATTGACTTCAGTTATTTGCTATGTGCAATTGGTTGTTTGAAGGGAGTACCCCTACTATTTTTCTTGGTATTTCTGTAATCAGTTGGGCCAAATTGCTAAAGAATCCAGCTGCACTTCCTCATAAATGTGTTATTTTCTGTTTACTTTAAGCGAAGTTAACGAATTTTAAGTACACCAGAGATATTTGAGCGTCTAGCAACGCAAAAACAGCGATTTATGATGGGCTCCAGAGATAAATCAAAGTTTAAAAATTTCCTCAAGAGCACGAAACCACCAGGTAAAAGCGACAAAAACAACAGCAATTGCTTAAATAAAATGTGCATTTTGGCAGGTAATTCTGGCGAGCGAACACTGCGCCCAGAGTTCGAGCTTGAGCTGCGCCCAGAGCAGCCGATTGCACAGCGATGTAAAATGCTCAAAGAGCTGGGAGATTTGCATTTGCAGAACATCAACTTGGATGAAGTAAGAGAAGAGGCTCTGTCAGCCGGCAATTTGCGTAAGCTTGTAAATAATGCTCTTTCGCCTGCAGACTTCCATAACCAACCTGTGGCAGCTCACCAACGATCTCATTGTGCCCAACAAGCCGGCCGAAACACGCCAAGTTGCCTTAAGCTTCTACAAGCGTCTCATTTTCACGCAATACAAAAATCTAACGCTGATGCGGGAGAAGTTCTTTCTGGTGATACAGAACCACGAGGCGCACGAGGATCTGCGGCATCTGCTGGAGCTGCTTGACACGCTCACAGAAAACGGCAAGGACATCACCAATTTCGAGGAGAAGGTGACCGGGTGCCACATGACACTTGCAATTCCCTTATACATTTTACTCTTCTCTGTGCAGATTGGTAAATTTATGCTGCTCTGGATACCCGCAATCACAGATGCCGACCTGCTGTGTCCCTACCTGCAGATGATGATCAATCTGATTAAGTTCAATGCCGCACACCTGGACAAGGACATACTCGTAGGAATAGTGCAGTGGGTGACATTTGGCATGGGGATTGCCTCAAGAGACTTAATGCTGACTGATCTCGTTGTGTTTTTCAGAAATGCCTGTGAGCTGAGCTGCACTGTGCCGAACGACGACATTGGACTGCAGTGCCTGACCGTCTTGGAGATGGTTATCGGCTACACCATATTCCCCAGCGAGCCCCTACACCAGTGTATCGTCACACTGTGTCGCACAGTGAACAGCGAACGCTACTGTCAGGTGTCGTATAAGGTATGTCAGACTATTGGCTTACTTTATTTAAGGCGGGCAGTGAATACGATTTTAAAATAGCAAAAACTTTGATGACAGCTTGCTGCTGCTGCTAATGTCCTCAGGCTTGGATCTGTTGTCGCTCAACTGGTTCGCCTGCTTGCTGCTGTTCGCCTTCTGAACTTCCTTGCTGTTGACTCTCTCTGTGGTAGTTGGCGTAGCTTGTGTGCTGCTTGTTGCTCTAAAGCACTGGAAGCTGCTGTCAGCTGTGCAGTAACGCGATGTCACGTCGAAGTGCTGCCCGCTGGGGCAGCTCAGCTCGATGGCCTGGCTGCCAATGCACACGTAGTATCGGCTGCAGTCCTCCGAGTGCGGCACCAGTCGACTGCCTTCCCATTGGCACTCTCGCAGCGGCCGCTGGGCCAGCTGAACGACTGGCTGGCACTCGGCTCTCGCGTCCGGCAGGCAACTGTTGACTCTTTGCTCATAATAATAATTATGTGAACATTGCTGCAGCACGGCCTGTCCCTCTACACACCGATAGTAGCTCCTGCAGTCGTTCGAATTAGCCAGCGTTGAGTGCTCCGGCATGATGCAGCTGCACTGATGAGCCGGCGTTATGCCAACCGGCAGACAAGCTCTCCTCTTGGCATCGAAGTAGAAGCCATACGAGCACTTGATCACTGAGAGCTCACCCCGACTCGAGCAGTGTTTGAAGCGCGTACAGTCGCCATCGAAGCGTTGAACGCCAGTTGCTGTGCACGTGGCGGAGCACGAGCCTCGTACGCAGCGCTTCTGCTGCCTGCTGAAATGGTACTCCTCCGGACACCTAAACTCCTGGTAGCTTCTGTCTTTCATGCCTGTACACACATAGAACCTATCGCAATGATGCTCGTCCGGCAGAAGAGTCCACGTTGAGGCATTGCCGCACGGCGACTGGATCTCGTCTTGAGATCTAGATCGTGCCAGCCGCAGCAGGAGGACGATGATTAGTTGCAGCTGATCTGCAAGAGATCAGAGAATCGACTATAGTGGAAATCCCAGTTGGAAAACGAGAAACTTACGGCGCTTCATTGGTATTTATTTGTGTCTAAAGAATTCTGCGGAATGCGTCGCACTCTTCATATCGGCTCCACTTTTATGCCACGAATTTATCAGCTCATTTCCGATGCGAGATTGGGGTTACACCTTGTTTGCTTATGCTAATGAAATTCTAGTGTCTTCTTATACCTTATCTGATCCCTGTGTTGCCTGTGTCGCCAGCTTCTTATCGACCCCGCACTGGGCTGATAATTAACCAGCTAAACATCAAAATTCCCCACTTGATTGCCGACTTCCGAAATGAGTGTCATCGCGCCCAAGGTGATCTGATGTGTCGCTTGCTATCTGGGTCGACTCTGTGACTCTGTGACTCACTGACAAACTCTCAAGAACATTTATAAACATCGGGGGAAAATGCATTTGTAAGAAGGACATCAGGCGTGGTAGCAGGCAACTAGGTCCTTGGGCATGCAGCGCATCTGGTCGAAGCCGTATATGGACACCTTGAAGCAGGCGGTTCGAGTGGCGTATTCTATAGCATCGCGCATTGACATTTTGTCGCCCTGCATAGCATAGATGAAGGCGCCCACGAAGGCTTCCTCCTCGCCAATCACGTCGACGACCTTTTGCGGCTTGTGGGGACCCACCTTGAAGTATTTGCCGTCGGGCATCAGGCAACTGGAGCCCTCTTCATAATTGTTATATATTATGATGGGCTGGGGCACCGTCTTCTTCAGGCACGTAACCGGGTCTCGCTCCGGTATAACCTCCGTTATATATGGGCTCTTCTTTGGCTGCACACTCAGCCACTGCTTGCGGGCGGCATCCATAACTTCGCGTACGGCCCACACAGTCTCTCGCCCGTTCATGTAGCCGTTGTCCTTCTTGAGCTGCTTTCGGATGAGCACGTAATCGGCCAGCGAGGCCATCAGGCAGCTGAGTGGCTTCATGTCGGCCAGGTCCACGGACAAGGTGATATAGGCGTCCGGACAGCGCTCATCGTAAGCGCGCACAGCGCGCACCATGCGAATCGTTTCCCCGATATTGCGCGCCTCGAAGTGCATCCAGCAGTATTGGCGGTAGTCCACGGCGCCCACGAACTGCTGGTAGGTGAGCTCGTGGGTGTGATTCGTGTACTCCACGGTTGTCTGGTCCGCCTTGTCGCGCACCGCGACGATGATGCGGTGCGGCGGCTGCTGGCTCGTGCGCGGGCAGTTGGAAATCTGAATGTCCATGGCCTGGAAGCTGGTCATGAGATGCTCGAATGCGGGCACTTTGGTCAGCTGTCCGAGAAACTCGCATTTGGTGCCCAGGCGCCGTAGCACGCAACACGTGTTCGGAGCATAGCCGCCGAGGCGCCAGAAGCCCTCATCGGTCCGTTCGATAATGCCGGGCTTGGGCTGTTCGTTGCATATGTTGATAATGTCCAAGGTGCAGCGACCCACCACTAGTACGCGGGGCGGCGGTGGCGGAGATGGTGGGGGCGGAGGCGGTGGTGGCAGATAGCGCACCTTCTTAACAGTTATGAACTCCTTAACAATCTGTTTTTTCATGACTTTTTGTACAATTTTTAAAGTTTCGTGCCGAATGACAAATTGAATTGATACATGTTTATTGCTTTTGTAGATCATGAAAAACTTGCTGGGCACTCAGCTGGGCTACCACTCGATGAAGATGATGTGCAACATCCTGAACGACAAGGGACAGTACGAGGATGCGCAGCTGCTGCGAGGTGCCGTGTTTCACCTCAACATGAACATCTTTGGCTCGAACATTATTTTCCAGGTCTCGTCAATGATCTACGCCACCAACGTATTGATGGGCTTTCGAAATGTAACTTGCCACCCGACTCATTCCTTGTCTTGATATCTAATAAGAACTCTTGCAGGCACTGGACAGCAACGAGGTGATTGTGACCTACGAAGTGATCCTCAGTGTGCGCATGGTGATCAACAAGTACAGACACGAGCTCTCTGAGATAATATGGGATCTGATCTGCGACATTATGTCGGCAATCGTCGACAACATCGAGGAGTATGGTGCGTATTGCGATCGACGATCTCCATTCGTCCTAATTAGTCTAGTCTTGCAGAGCGTTCGGGTGTGATCAAGGATCGACTGCATCATTTGCAAATCAATTTTCACGAGAACATTGACTGCATCGAGAAGCTTCTCAAGAATGAGCGCACACAGATACTTTGCAATGTGGATCCCATTTACGATCTGATCGAACGGGTCGCCGACCGACGGCCCGAGTCCTCAGTCCTGAGCCTCATCGACTACCGCACGCAACGCGTGACTGCCACTCGGCCAGAGTGGCTCCTGAGCTTGACCCAGTTTGTGCATCGCTATTACCGCATGGCGAACGTAAATGTGCGCATCAAGATCATCGACTCATTGGTACAGATTATGAACCAGAATCGATACAGCTACGAGGAGGAGATACTTGATCGTGTGGTTGTGCCACAACTGGCGCAGATTCACCAAGAGCCCAGCGTACAAGTGCGCATGGCTGTGGCGACGGCTCTCTCCAACTTCGCTATCCATTGTGATACGAAACGTTGCCTCGAGTTGTTGGACATTTTGGAGGCGCTCATTAATCGTCCGTTCGAGCAGATGCGTCAAATTTCGGCTGAGCCCAGTGCAACGGAGTCAGGCAGCAGCATCGTCATAAACAATGCGGGCGAAATCGATGATATTACCGCTGCTATCGATGGTCTCGTCAAGGTGTTCGCCATCAAGCTTCACCGTCAGCCGGCCGCACATGCCATTAAGATATTCAATATTTTAATGGATCATCTTGAGTTGCACTACGATCGCCCAAAGGTCTTCGAGCAGGCGAGCACTGTGCGGTGCAAGGTAAACTAATTTCAGATGACTTTGATCTATGTATGCTAATTAAAATCAATGTCTTGCAGATATTCAGCTGGATGCTCCAGATACGCGCCAATGCCTCCTATCATATTGGATATCCTGACAGCTCCGAGACATTGAAGTTTAGTCATTATCTGGGCATCGACCCGCCAGCGCCACCGCAAGCCCAAACAGCAACGATTTCCATCCGACGTGCCTGCAATCTGATTGTTCGCTGTCTGGAGTACGACTCTGATTACAAGGTGTTTGAGCTGGTCATCACGGAGCTGCCGAAAATGCTGCAGAACAAAGCCCTCATTCAGGGCAACGATATTGAGAAGCTGGCCAATACACTGTTCAAAATCAACTCGGTTACCAACAACAAGTTTAAGCAGCCCACCGAGAAGTTCCACGGCCTTGTGGTGCCAGCAATCGCAGCGCTGGTCATCTACCACGAGAGCCTGCAGCCGCCACAGCACTACAGCATCATTACAGCCCTTTTGTCCCGCTTGCAAACGGGCATAGCCAGCGTCTGCATCAATACAATGGCCATCATCATCTTGGAGATGCCCGAAGCCCTAATGCGCAAGCTGCCGGATATCTTGTGGCAAATAAGCAGGATGTCCGATACCACTACGGTGGCCATACCAGTTCTGGAGTTTCTATCCCGTGAGTGATTTTGTTTAGGGCTACATTTGAATATACCTAAAGATAATGATATCTAGGCTGAACATTTTGTGTCTGTTTAGTGACGCTTACCCTTTAGAAAGTAGTTGAGATATACATGCTTGCGTTGCTTGTTGTAATTACAGTTTTGATTCAGCTGCCGAACCATCTGTTTTCCAACTTTACGCCTATGCACAATATGTACGTGTTCGCCATATCGCTGCCATACACAAAGCCCCATCGCTACGACCACTACACGGTGTCCTTGGCTCATCATGTGATTGCGGGCTGGTTTTTGAAGATCAAGCTGGAGCTGCGCAAGAACTGCGTGGGCTACATCAAAGCGGTAAGCTATTCGTCATCATCACTTATCCATTTATTATTATTGTCAACTATTGTTTGTCTTGCAGTCCGTGCAGTCGAATGCGAAGATGCTCTACAACGACATCGTCAATATTAACTCGCTGAACGTGAATGAGGATTCGTCGAGTCGTAAGCGCAGCACTAGTCTTACGGAGAGAGGAAGTCGAAATAGCGCAGCGACCCGCAACGATTCAGATATGCGGCCGTTGATGAACAATACGCTGCGCAACTTTCACGCTGATTTGGTTGAGACATGTTTTGATTTTCTAGAACGTCATACATTCTCGCCGTGCCCCTCCTTACCCAAGCGGTGAATATGGTTGACATCTTGCTGAATTGACTACTTATGCGTCTTCCTTGCTTGCAGCTTGCCGGCCATTGACTACTTGCTAAAGAATGGTGTCTCGCAGACCTGGCTGGTGGGTCATAATTTAGTCACGATTACCACGTCCGGCTGCCCATCGGGACCCACACGCAACGGCCTCTGCGAGCGCTGTGCGCAGCTGGGCAAGGCGCCTAGCATCAGCCTAAACTCGAAGAGTCTGAGCGATGCTGCGCAGCCGCCTTTGTCGCCGGACCGCGAACGTCGCTACACCAAAATGACCTTTCAGCATAGCAGCGTGAATGAGAGTGCCGGCAGCACGGAGCACACTTCGTCCTCATCAACAACGAATTCGGATGCCACCGCGCATCCGCATCGGCAAATATCGAACAGTTCAACGATCTCGTTAGACACGTATTCGCGGCGCGGGTCCAATCCGGAAGCTTCTGGCGCCAGCAACTTGGTCGAGGGCTCCCACACAGGCAGCAACACTTCGCTCTTGGGCAACTCACTCTCTCTATCGACGGCCAGCGTTGGTCCGTTGACTCGATCGGGTCCTGTTGTGCAGCAGCCTGTGTGTGCCCGTTCATGCACTGGTTGGGCGGAAATCTTCATAAGACGTCCGACGGGCAATGTTTCATGGATAACTCGCATTGAGAATCCCATCGCTAACGACTGCTTCGGTCAGGATTTGCCTTTCAATAGCGTGGTCTCGCTTTTCTTGCCCACTGCCTTTGGCGGAGTGTTTGGGCCAGACAATCCCATGCAGGAAATATTACAGCAGCAGCAATCGCAGCAGGAAACTCAGCCATCGCAAGGGGCAGACGTAGAGCCAGAACCAGAGCCACAGCCACCACAACCAGAAGCAGAACAAGTACTTCCGCTAGCTCCAGAGGCAACTCTCAAAGAAATCCGCAATCAAATGGTGGCTAAGGCGCGAGCACTCTATCGCCAGGAGGAGGTCTACTCTGTGAGCAGTGGCGGCGCTGGGAGCAACGGCGGCACTGCGGCTATTGACATCCCTCGCCTGGCCGCTTGTGTCAAGCGTGGCAAGGATGCAGCACTGAGTGGAAGCGTCAGCGATGGCGAAGCCGATGATGAAGCTTTAGCGTTTGGCGATGGTCAAAGTCGCGTGCGTAATCCGGTGCGACGCGTCAACTCCAGTCCAGAGATGACATCCAGCTGGCGTCAGGCATTTCTGGCTGCGAAGCCAGCCCCTCTCTCCCAAGAGTCGGAAGCCGTCAAAGCTTCATTTGAAGACCACCAGATGCCATCGAAGAAGAAGAGCGTGCAGTACAGCACCAAAGATATGCGCGTCAGCTGCGAAGCCATACCAGAGGAGATAGCTGGTTCAACGCCACCACAAGGTGCTCAAGCTCTAAAATGTCCACTGCAGCCTGGAGCTGGCACGTTGCCGCCCAAACAGCACTCGGCCGACGATGTAAACTGCCAAGGTTCGGAAGTCGGAGTTCAGCCAGGCACGGTGCAGACTTCTGCATCAGCATCTTCCCTGAAGCAGGGCGCTGTTGGGAAGCCACCTTTATCACCAGGTCAGGTTCAGTCTGCTGCCACGCCCAAGCAGTCGCCCACTCCGGCTGGCTCTGGCCTCGGTCTAGCCAAGTCCAATAGCAGTGGCTACGGAAGTAAAAATGGTGGGTCGGAGTATAATAATGGCGGCGGCGACATGATGCGAGGTCGCTCGAAGACGATATCAACGGTGCGTGAGGTGAACAACGGTAAGGCGCCGGCCACTAGCTTCGGCAGCTTCGGTGCCGCCAAGCCATCCATCAGTGCCAAGCTGTGCATGAATCCCAGCTTCGTTTTCCTGCAACTCTACGGCACCGGTCAGCAGGCCGTCACGGAGACTCCGCTCAAAGTGGGCTCGGAGCAGTCGAGTGCCTTGACACTGCTCGATCTTGTGCCGCCTTTTGAGACGCATAAGATCGGCGTTTTGTATGTTGGTCGAAATCAGTGCAACAACGAGGTGGAAATTCTGCGCAACTCCTACGGGAGCACGCGATATGTCGAGTTTCTGCGCAGCATTGGAACTTTGGTCAGCCTCAAGGAGGCCGAACAGAACAACTTGTTCATTGGCCTGGACAAGAGTGGGGCTGATGGTAAATTTGCGTACATCTGGAAAGATGACATACTGCAGGTTAGTTTTCAGATGAAAAAACTTTCTAATTGAGTTAACTAATTCAGCTTAATTCTATCGTTCAGGTCACCTTTCACGTAGCCACTTTGATGCCCACAAACCTGCAGGACGATCCCAATTGCAACGAAAAGAAGAAGCATATTGGCAACGACTTCGTGAAAATCATTTACAACGAAAGTGGAGAGAATTATATATTGAACACGATATCGGTATGTCCTGTGACTTATAATCCTCCATGCAAACTGATCAACTCTCTCCCTTAGGGCGACTTTAACTATGCTTGTGTGATCGTTGAGCCGCTGGAGCTAAACGCGAATCGTGTATATGTCGTGGCACGCACAGAGATCTTGAAGGTTTGTCACCTGGAGAAGCGAATAGTCTCCGACCGCAGTGCTCCCCTACTGGCCCGACAGATGGCGCTGCACGCAAACGTGAGTGAGATTGGACTAAGACCCTAGCTGTGAAATAGCCAGACAGTAGACTGCCAGACTAGACTGTAGAGCCTCTTTTCCAATCTTTTCTTTTGTCCAACTTATACTCTGGAAAGTGTATGAGATATAATCATGGTCCGATCTATGACTTTTCATAATATAGTTGCAGTCATATATTTAGCAGATATCATAGACTTAAGCATTATAACTGACTTTCAGCAAGAGAGTAGTTAGACTATTACATAGACTAGTGGATCCTTTACGAATATTGTGTATATAATTATTTAACGCCCTTGCAGCTGGCCTCGCTGGTCTACCAAAGTGTGCAGAAGAAGAGCCTCTATGCGTCCAACTGGCTTGAGAGATTGCGTAAAATCAAACGGCTGCGTACACAGGTAACAGATCTCCACAAACTAATGTCCAGCCTGTTAAGTATTTTATTTTTGGATACCCTCAGCTGATAGAGCATAAGATTGAACAGAAAAAGAAGCAACAAAATGGCAGCGCATCGAGCGGCATTGGCAACGCCTCCTCCTCGTCTGTGAGCACAGATTCTGACGAGCTGCGAGCATGCTTCACCAACTACACATAGGCACCGGACAAAGAAGAACTTTTGCAATAGGAGGTTTCCAATAAGATAAAACAGCACATGTGGCCCGCAACATATGGTGGGAACCATCATAGTCTAACGGCAATTTCGTTTAAGATTCCTGGAATTATGAAATGACGGCTTTAGAGCTTCGCCACATACATATGTATATGTTTGTTTCCTTTTTCCTACACATGTATATCATTATTATTCACGTATTTAGGGACTATATTTTATTTCTGTTTACATATAATTAATATATACAGTTATGTTCAATTCGCTGTGAGTTTTTCGTCTTTCTGCAGTTCTGCGATGTGGTCGTATCCGAAACCTGTGATCTTGTGACCAGCCACTCGGTTGGCGAAGCTTACTGCATCCGACAGGCTGCAGTCCATCAGATAGGTTGCGTATATGAAACCAGCCATAAAGCTGTCCCCGGCCCCAAGGGTATCCACGATACGATCGGGCCTAAAGGCGGCCACATCGGAGAACTCCTTCAAGGCGGTATCTAGGCACGCAGCCCCCAAGCTGCCCCAGGGACAAATGATGCTGGGAACTTTGGGTTTTAAACTACTGGCAAGGGCATAGCACGTCTCCTCAGAGCTTTTCCAGCCCTGCTGTCTGGCCAGCTCGCTGGAAAACACGACATAGTTACAAAGGCCGCACAGCGGCAGGTTTTTCTCAAACATTGTCTCAAAATCTAGTGAGATGAGGATGTTGGAGCTGTGGATTCGATTGTGCTCGTGCACGGCTTTTATCATATTGATTGTCTCATGGGCGTGGCGCGCCTCAAAGTGAACCCAGCCGTAGCGGCCGAGGTCAATCTTCATAAAGTCCTCGCACGTTATATACGGATAGTTTTTGTTGCAGTGCACGATGGTGCGCGAGCCGGTCTCCTTGACAATTATCACCGAGGAGAACGGTGGATCTTTCTCCGTCGTGGGACAGTGCTGTATGCCAATCCCGCGCCGCTCCAAGTCATCCAACAGCACTCGGAAGCCGTTCGATCGACTGAGCACGCCGAAAAACTCGACGTTCGCGCCCAGCAGTCGGAGAACGGTGCTAACATTGGAGGCGTTCCCGCCGCGCTGCCAGTACCCATCGAGGCATCTCCGGTCCGTATCCTCGGTGGGGAAGGTCTCGTTGATTGTCACAAAGTCAATTACGGTGGAACCCACGCAGAGCACGGGCTTCGCTGTAGGCATGGTCAGACACTTAAGTAAATACATACATTTGCATGCATGTATTCGCTGTAACTGACGAATTGGGCAGTTGGAACTTGATCGGCTCTATAGATTTCAATTGAATTTTGTTAAAACAATCTAATCAAGTTTCCTCGCATACATATGTACATTCATACATAGAAATGCGTTTGTAAGTATAAGTACATACGTATGTGTGTAGAAGTATGGATTTTTGTTTTGTTTCTTATCGCGATTCAGCGACTTTAACTGAGAACATATATGTACATACATAACAATATACTTTCAAATATTGCGCATATGAAATGTACATCGAAAGAGTTAAGCTTACATTTTCTGCATGTATATTTTATAATCTTTGTTTATAATATAAATGAGTTAAAAGTCGATTGCAAGTCGATGACGTTGCGATCCAATTGGAATCGATAACCAAGGCAATCGCTGGCCAGGCAATCGGCAACTGAGCTCGGACTACGAAATACCCTGTAGCTTCACAGTCGCTCTTTGGATTCGCTTGCATTCGTGCCAATATTTAAATACACACACTTAAGCATCGCGCTTTAGCTAGAGTAGCTGTGGCGCTCAGAGAGCAAAACGTCACACGCAATGATTGTATTTTGCTCATAGAGTGCGACGAAGAACGGACATGCGCAATGCGTCACCTTGTTCAGCGCTCTCCACGCTTCCAGCTGTGCAGTCGCCTGTCGATCAGTTAACCGCTAGTCACCCGCGCGCGCGGTGTTCGTTAGTAGCGTTGTTGCGCGCCGTTGACAGAAAATTCGCATCGTGCCAAAGTGTTTCCTTTATTTTCGCAACTGGTATAGTGTAAATGAAGGTGCCATATATGATAAATGAATCTAAAACACAAAATTGACTGTGACAATAAGCCGGTTGGTAAGTGAAAACAAAAAAATAAAAATAATAAGAAAAAAGAACAACAAAAAAGGAAAATTTAGTGTTGCTTTAGCGACAATGTGTGTGGCAGAGAAAACCGGCAAACAAGTGATGACAAATATGAACACAGCTGCATATACTTATACACACATACATACGTATAAATGCAAACATATGTATGTGATTTCCAACACTATTTAATTAATAATTGTAATAAAAAGTTAATGTTTAAAAGGGCAGTACGCTTAGCATTAAGGTACATACCTATATATGTATGTCCATACGCTTATAATAATTACATACATACATAAATAACGAACGAAAACGAGTTAAATTTGAGCGTGCTTACGTTGCGCCGTCACACGGAGAGAGAATAGCGAGAGAGCGAGAGAGCGAGAGCGGGCGCTAAAGTTTGCGTTCAAGAGCACGAAAGAGAGCAAGAGTGCACGCTAGACTGTCAGCTGGTTGTCAAGTTGCGCAAGTGGCCACGCAATATTGTGTGCATAGCACTCAAAAACTTGAAGAAAACATAAATGCTTACATAGATACTATGTATATAATGGGACAGAATGTACATACGTATGTACATATGCCCACGAATGTGCACTATTACTTAAATGTATTAGTCTGCTAAATGAATTGTATTTGCGACTTTGTTTACATCTACACCGCGCACTTGACAAAGATCCCAAGCTAACTAAACGAACACATGCACACACATATACACATATTCACACACATACGCACATATACACTTACATTAAATTTCAAGAGCAATTTTTTGGGCCTGTGTCGCAGTTATATGCGAATGTTAATTCAAAATATAAACAAATGAACTGTTAAAGCAGCTGAATTAAAACACACACAAGAAACAATAAC
Organism: Drosophila mercatorum; assembly: GCA_961210405.1. NCBI lineage: Eukaryota > Metazoa > Arthropoda > Insecta > Diptera > Drosophilidae > Drosophila > Drosophila mercatorum. The sequence continues at coordinate 21,523,711 of CAUIUS010000004.1, read as the reverse complement.
AAAATGAAAGAGATATACAGACACACACACACACACACTTAAAATGAACTCAAAGTGGATTAAAAAGACGATAAGACGAGTTCTTTAAATCTCATTTTTACTGCAATAAGGCATATGCAGAGGGAGTGCGAAATAAATAAATACATGCGATCGCAAGTACAGTAAACCCCCTGATTGCTTCCTAAAACGGACAGCTGTTTAAATCGTACAGTAATTATAATGGAATTAGTGAAAAGTGAATATGTATACTAGTAAATATGATATTTTCTTATAAGAAAGAAATTTAGGATTAGCATAAAATTAATATGTTATAAAATATTTGTTAGATATATGTGTATAGATACATCTGTCTGAATATATGCTTATGATATAGCAAGAATTAATAAAGGGCTAAAAAAGCTGTGCATTCAGCTTGAAATACCTTTGCACCTCTTCGTAGTAAGTGTCATTAGGAAAAAATTAAAATGAATACTCATCAAGTCAGCCAGTGTCAATATCTTGTGTTGACAACAACAACAGCAACATCAACAATAACAACGCGTCGTTAATTGAAACCACAAACTGGTTTTCGAATAAGATCGATATACACAGCAAGTTGTAATACAATACTTATACGGATCTATGCAATAATATATCAGATGCATGCGGAGAGAAAATGTGAAAGACGCACTTTCTTTGGTTTACTTAGTTGGCTATATTAATATATACTATATACTATATAATATATACTTTATAATATATTCTTTATACTATGTACTATATACTATATACTATATACTATAAAATATCAGTTTAGAGAGGGAGTCAGCGCTATATAGTAAGAGAGAGAAAGAGAAGAAATAACTAGAGATAGTGAAACTGAAGAAACAAAGAGAGATAGAGAGAGGGAGCGAGATGGAGAGAGTGAGACTATGATGAAAATGATGTACTATTGTTATTAAGTACAAGGGAATTGTTAAGAGAAAGTAATAGAGGGAAAGAGAGAGAGATAGAGAGAGAGAGAGAGAGAGAGCGGAGATAGATAGGAACAAGGATGCAGAGATAGAGAGAGAGAGAGAGAGAGAGACACAATAAGTAAGTAAGATAAGTAGATCAAGATAAGTCAAGATTCTTGATCTTGGTCAAAGTAAGGTAAATGGAGAGAAGAGAGGTAAAGAAGGAGAAGAAGGAATGAATGAGAGAAAGAAGAGATTACGAAAAAAACAAAGATAAAGAGAGCGAGAGCGAGAATGGATGGTGAAAAAGAAGAAGGTCAGAGAGAAAAAGAAATGAGACATAAAGAGAGCGAAAAAGAGAGAGAGAGAGAGAAAAGAACGAATTATTTGCGACAAATGGAAGACAGATCAACGACATATGTATCTCTCTCACCCCCCTCTCTCTTTTTCTTTGTCTCTCCCATCTCATGTTTATATTTAAACGAATTGAATACATTCATAGAGCTGAAGATCAGGAGAACCTCCTGTTAGCCAAGTACGTACGTGTTCCACTATACTTGCCGTAATGATTGATTATTTGTAGTATTTCTGTTAGTTTTATGTCATTTTTGAACTCTAACCAGGTAACAGAATTGGCATATTGCGAAGCAGCGCAGACAAGTGAATTTGTGTGTGACTTTTTGAAATCTTATCAAACTGTTAACTGTTGTTTTTGAGCTTTGCTGCGAGGGGGAATAAAAAAACCAAATTGTTTCAGATAACAGTTTGGCTCTTTGTGTTCTGTAGCTTGTCACACCACATACACACACACACACACACACACACACACACACACACACACACACACACACACACACACACACACACACACACACACACACACACACACACACACACACACACACACACACACACACACACACACACACACACACACACACCACTCACACATACACACACTCCATACTCCATAGCAATTTTTGCGCCGTTTGTCAATGTTGTCGACCCGTTGGCCAAACTGATATCTCGCCTGTTTCTCAACTGCGGCACGACAATTAGAAGCCTCGCACACATGTTACTCTCGGGGGCTAGGCACATTGTTCGCAATCGATCCTTGGAGTTTAAACGGAATGTCGTTCAGTTTCCAGAGCGATGGCACGAATTGTGAGAGAATGGGAGAAATGGGAAATCTTGCATGCATTACGACATTATAGTTCATGCGAAGAGTTACGCTTATCAATAAACCGAAGCTGATTTGTCGCCAACTTCCCCTTCGGTACTGATAAACACAGTGGAAATTGATGCATCATGTCAAAAAAAAGACGGCGAATCATAGGCTTCGAGACAGTGCAAATAAACGTTATATAGTATGGACTAATATTCAGTATAGAACTAATATTATTAAGTATATGTTTTCTATTTAGTAGTAAATATTTTAAAATTGCCTTCCACTTGCATGGGCCTAACTTAAGCAGCTATGATTCTACTTTGATTATTTATTATTAAACAGTCGTTAGTAAGTTTTGAGTTACAGGGTATTTTAAAGTGTCGCTCTCTCGCTTCTTACTAGTATGGGCACTAGTCCAAGCAATAGATTAGACAAGTCACAAAATGAGATATCATTATCCATATTCGCTTTGGGCACTCTATGAAAACACTAGTGGAATGCCGATTTATATATATAGTAAAGCTCACGGCAAATAGCAGATATCGTTGCAAAGACACTGGAGAAAGAGCGAGTAAGAGAGTGAGAGACAGAGAGAGAGACAGAGAGAGAGAGAGAGAGACAGAGGAGTTATATTGTGCTATTAATATACTTACCTGTCATGTATTTATACTATTCCTATCTAACTCTCGTTTCGTTTTTCCAGTTAATTGGCTGCAAAATGAATTCCAGCAAAGAGGCGAAGAGTGTCGCGAAGGGACAAAAGAAGTTGCAAAAGACGAACAAAAAGCAGCAACAGAAGCAACAGCTGCAGCAGCAACAGCAACTGCAACAGCAGCAACAGCAGCAGCAAACCATAATTAGCAATAAGAACGGGATATGTAAAGCTGCCACGAATGCAAAACTCAAACCAAACGATCCAAAGGCCAATAATCGCAGCAGCAACAACAACAATAATAATAACAGCAACAACAACAACAACATGGTGCAAAAAAACAACAATTCGCAATCAATGAGTGGAACAACTGCAGCAGCGACACCAAACATTACGCAAATGTTTAAGGAACAGTACGATGCAGAGCGGCGTGCCACAATGTCTCAGGTGGAGTCAGTGCCTAAGATGGAGCGTACGCATAGCTTTCGGATGAAGATGTCCAAGTTCTTCAACAACTTCACTGGCAGCAAGGAGAATCTGGCGCGCAGCGACGAGTCCAAAGACGAACCGGGTAAGACGCCGTTCACATTTACGCGAAGTCGTTCGATGATATTGCTGCGCCGGCCGAACCGGCGCAGCTTTATTGAGCCGCAGCTGGAGCAGCTGTCGGAGGAGGCGGAGAAGTCGGGTGATCCAATGTTGCCATCGTCGCCGCGCAAGAATTCGCTGGCCGAGGACGGCGCAACCAATACCAGCTGTTCGCCCATATTGCGACGCCGTGCGGACACCTCCAGCTCCATAAAGACACCAGCTCGCCGACAATCCACGCAGGCTCTGACCTCAACGCCCGTTGAGGACTCCACGGAGTCATCAATGCAACGCAAGCCTTCGCTTATATCCCTGGCACCTTCCGAAGCCAACTACAATCCCCAGCTGAACTTTCAGAAGCGTCGCTCCAGCACGCTCATCGCGTCGTTCAAGAGCACGCTGATTGGCTTAACAGAGAAGCAGGAGAAAAAGGAGAAAAAAGACAAAAAAGATAAGCTGAATCCCAAGTGGAGCGCCTCGCTGCAATCGCTGCAAGCCATTGACAACATGGTCAGCTACGCCAATATGTCATTTATAGACTATGACAAGTTCAATGGCTACGAGAAGCAGCTGGAGCGCCAGCAGTCCATCATGAGTCTAGCCGAGCAGCAGATGCACCCCGCCCAAACGCTCCAATTGCCATTAACCCAAAATGCCAGCCATCTTCAGCACTCGCAGTCCCACTCGCCCTCGCCCCTGGGCGAACCCAATGGGAGTGTGGCAGGAGCTGGAACTGTCAGACTGCCATTACCGCGCACGCCCTCCTTCGCCGGCTCCTCTTCCATGGAAAGCACGCCGAAGACAGTGGTGATGCGGCGCAAGCGAAGCAGCAGCTCTGCGCTCAATCGCCAGCAATCCGCCTCGACGCACAACAGCAGCCTGAGCTCCTTCAATCTGGATCTGGATACGAATTTCGAGCACAACTTGGACAAAGTTCACAATGTCTACCGCGAAAGCCTGGATTCGCGTACCCTGGAGCTGCTCAATCAGCGTTCGCGCAACTCCTTTATCCAGGATCAGCCGATGCTCTTTGATGCTCTCAATCTGGAGGATGGCTCTGCGAATCGGCGCTGTGCGCTCTGCGCCCTGAGAGTCGCGAGAGCCAGCAGCTTCAAGCAGCAGCGAGACGCGGTGGATGGGCGCGGGAAGCCCAAAATACAGGTGAGTTCTTGACAAGATTTTGTTTACCATAAATCTCTATACATATGTATGTTAGAAATATATTATATATCTTGGGATTTCTTAGAGGAATGTATTTTATACCCTTGTCCGTCCGTATTGTTGTGTATGTATAAGAGTTACACTGCAAAAAACTCATTCACGGTCCAAAAACAGTTGATTTTGGTGAGCAAGCAATTTGCTGTAGTTTAACTGATCGACTCTGTAACTCATTCCCCTGTACTTGGCAGATAAAGTTCTTGACGCCCCCAAGAGACATTGATACATAATTTTTAAGAAGTCAATAGAACTAAACCTTTAAAGATTATAGAACTAAAACTTTCAGATTAGCATGCATACTATAAGGGTAGACAGAGTTTCTGAACTCACGCCCCGAGTTGGCCTTGTGTTATAGCTCTAAGACTGTAGCAAATACAGATTTACCCAATTTACGCCCCAATGTGCGTAAATATATCCGGTATATCTTTCTGTTCTTGTATAGTCATCGCCCGTATATATGTTCTCTATTTCTGATTAAGTAAATATCATTTATATCCTGCTCTCGAGCCGCCGCCCGTATACCTCGCTTAAGTTTTTCCTCGTCTTCTGCTTTAATAATTAAAATTTAATCTGTAATTCATACTCTGCAGCACGTAGATAAGGATTATATTCTGCGCTCATACTGAAGTATAACAAGAAGGACTTTGTAGAAAACCAATATACTCATATCATTTCGTGAAAGAGTATATGAACGTACTCTATGAAGAGTAAAGATTTCAAGTAAATTTGGCAACTATTGCCACCAGTGCAGATCAGAGTTATTCTCTTATTGTTGAAAATTAAATATAATATAAATAAATATGTGATAAACAGTAATAATAATTATTTAATAATTATTATTTTTAGCTTTGATGATGTTGAAAGTATTGATTGTGATGGAAATTATAATCATCAAGAGCCTCATTATTTTAACGATAATTTTCATAGCCATTATTAGGATAACTATGATCATTATTAGCATTATTACCTGCATTATAACTACACATAATTATAATCAGTATTACAACTTAAATGTAATCTTCATTATAATAACTTTCTGTATTCTAATATGCAAATGTACCAAGTATGATGAACATCATTATCTCACCTCTCGCCTGTGCGGTGTGTCAAGAATCTTCATTAAATCCTATCCGAAAACTTGCAAAGCTTCTCAGCGCATAAGCTTTCCAATGTAAGCACAATTGTCAATTAGTCATCGTAACGTCATCTTTATAAGCTTTTTAACGTTATCTCCTTCCCCTCTTGAAATTTGTTTCTTATGTTGTCGTAGCTTGAGAAATTAAGATTACATATATAGAAAATAGTGCATTAGTCGGATAAAGAATACTTCTGTTTACATTCTTCAAAAACAGGAGAATCGAGTGCTTAGGCAAAGAGAATTTCATGGATTGTGTGATTCACTTTCTTAAGAAATAAATTAGATTTGCGGATTCTAAGCGGCTTAGCTGAAAACCTGTTTACAGCCTTGATCCGTATACAGACAACCCTTTACTCATATATTCGCATTATATATATATACATACACATATGCATGTACCTGTAGAGGTACAAACATAAAATATTTCGCGTTTTTATGGCGAGCGAGCAACGCTTTGAATAATAATGTCGCTTAAAGATGCAACTGAGCTAGTTCAGGGAAGGTTACAAGACCTATAAAACACAAGCACAAGCTGTTTAGAATTTATAATAACCGAGCGCCAAATCCGAAACGAAAATCTCTATATGTGAGCCATGTTTGCTGTGAAATATATTAAAGTCGGATTGCCCTGTCAAATGTGAACACACGAAAAGTTGTTTGTTTGTTTGTTTCTTTGTATTGATCTTAGCAATTTGTATTAGCCAAAATGTGTATAGCTGGAGCGAAACATAAATGGTTTGTTAGTGGGTAAATAGATAGAATGATAAACGACTCATACACAGGTGGTTCGATAGGTAGATTACAAACTAATTTGCACTTAGAATTAACTGAAATTTGTAGAAAATTGAATAAAATATGCTGTCAGTTATTCGGCAGTTGCTCCAGCGGCGATGCGTCCACTGCTCATTGCGTGTAGTCGGTGTCGCCCTTGGAGTAGTGTATGCAGGCCAGAACGGTGTCGAGCAGGTACAGTGCGCCCTCGATGACGCACAGCGAGCCCATGGCAATGCCCACCTGGCGCTCCGAGTTGACGTACAGGAAGCCCTCGTCGGACATATAGCCCTTCCAGTAGTGTAGCGCCACGCCGCCCACGGCGATCCACATGAAAGTGCCCACCACATTCATGATGGTGTCGCACAGCTCGCTGGGATAGAAAGGGAACAGAGTTAGACGGGGTGAACGGGGGACTCAGGACTGCATGCTTACCCCTTGTGCTTGGTGGTGCCAAAGAAGTAGGCAATCGTATGGCAGCCCGTGTATATCAGGAATCCGACCATCACACCTGAGGCCACTATTTCCGCATCGGCGCTCTTCTCCTCGTTCAGGTTCCAGGTGCCGCCAATGCCCAGGAATTCGCCGCCATCGCCCCAACGGTACAGAAATATCACCACCAAGTTGATGATCTGCAGGAATTAGTGTTAATCAAATTGAATTCGTAGTCAACTTAGTCGAGTTCAGTTCGCTTATTGTGGCTAATGAATCAGACCTTGTAACGATCTTTCGTTAGCCCCGCCCTGTAGAGCTTTTGCCAGGCCTATTGCGCACTCACGACCCGCACTTAATTTCGTGCTTTTCGTATACATGAGTAATATTACGAATAAGTAACCCACCACCCGGGCACTGATAAGCCCGATAAGGCCAGCCCAGTTAGTCGCATTGCTCAACAAAACGAAAATTCGTCACCGAGCGGACAGGACTTGGATTCCTCAATTTCTATTGAATATATGGATATATAGTTCCCATGGCTTACCAGCTTAAGCGCTTTGATGAAAATCGAACCAATTGTCTCCACAGATACCATATTTGTCGTTTGTCTTCTCTGTATATTCACAAATTGTATTCGTTCTGTATTCGAATTGAATTCGTATTCGTATTCGTTTGGTTGTCGCTACTCAACTGAATGCTCAGCAGATAGAAACTTGAAAACAAGTGAAAAGAATTTGTAGCTTTTGTAATCTGTTGCCCAGGTGCCCCGATAAGATAACGCGCCCAGATAACAGGTGCGTTTCGAAATGGCTTAAATCTATACCGAAACCGTTGCCGTTGCCGTTGCGCCTACGCATGCGCCGGGTAGCCTCGTTATCTTATCGCAACTGGAACGGCCATGCCTTATCGGGCTAAACTCCGCTATGTCGACCTATTGTCGATTGTAGGCTCTCTCTGAGTGTTTGCCCATAGAGTAACTCCTGCATATGTACTAGTATTTGCTCTGAGTATATCGGCAAGTATTAATCATGGCCAACCCACAGCGACAAGCTCGTCATTCCGTGCGCCGGAAACAGAGCTAATTACGTCATTATTGACGCCGCTTAGTTCTTCAGCTCGCGTGATAATATTCGGCCGATTCCAAATTTTCTTACAAAACTCGAAGCAAACAATTGCAATTCGTTCATGAGTTCAATTTAGCCTGAATGAATTTTTAATTTAGCTCACTTTAATTGTATAAATGTAGTTTCTTCTCTGGCTCAATGAATTCAAATTTGTTTTATTCATCAATCGGCAGCAGTTGGCAGCAGTTTCAAAATAAATAAAAACTAGTCAACGGCGGGGACATTGAAAAACTTCAGACGTCTATTAGGTATACCAGCTACAAGGAAGTTACTTAACAACTCATATGAGCAATTGAGAAACTATATAGATCAGATATATGTATATTTCAGTTCAAAATAATGGGATTGTCGTTTTTAATCTGGCATTAACTCTGAAACCGACTCAAATAGACCTTTTGACAAATTTAAGTTTAACAATCTGAAAATGATATCTGGTTACCTGATCCTGATATAGTACATAATAAATTTTATTAGTGTGTCTATAATATATTTTGATAGTATATCTATATCTATTGCTAAGCTGTAGATAGGCCCTACTAAACATAATTGACTCTGATCTTGGACTTTTTACAAAACACTTCGACCGGAATCAACACAAACAAACTTTGGGGCCGCTGTCCATTGATAACACTCTGTTTCTCAGCTCATTTTGATAAATACAATATTTGGCAACTGCAGACCTTCAAATCGATTAACCTTGGACACAAAGCGAGCTGCGCTCTAGAAACTCGTTTCGGTATTATTGCTATAAATAAAACCAGAACAGATTGTTTCGTTGTGTCGTCGTTTTGATACTCTTACAAACAGTGTTCGAGAGCAGCCGAGCTTTAATGGCTAACCAAATAATACCTTTGCATGTGCTTACCTGAATCGTCTTTAGTTAATGTGTCTACAAAATATAATGCTAAAGTTGAGCTGACTTGTATATACTCTACTTTTGTTCCTGCTTAGATCGAGATATGTTTCCTTGAAGTCTCTTTGTCGACTGATAGTAATTGCTTCTAATATATAACATATATGCTATATTAATAACAATTAAATAATAATCTGCTATCGGCACTGTCCCAGTTCCCGCCGATTTCCAATTGTTTCCCTTCTCAAGTTTTATTTTTAGTCACTCACATAATTAGCAGCTGCAAAATCGGAGGCAAACTCCGGTCACGCTTATTCGAATGCATTTCAAACAGAGACTTTAATTTCGGAATCCTATATGGATACATGCACACACACATATAGATATATTTGTGTACTATATATATATAAACAGATATATATTTTATATGGCTCGCTGTGTTTTTGCGATGAATCACGGCATTGTCGTTTTCGTTATTGTTGCTTGTGTTGTGTAGTAAAAGCCGGCACACACGAGGGCAGCTTAATAGGTTAGTGATAAATATCTTAGCTTGCTATAAGCCTTCAGCATTCTTTCACCTCCGTGCAGTATAACAAAATATAATAACTTAATCCATACATCAGCTACAATACTAAATACCATTTTCTATGTTTCCCAAGTAGAAGAATTATAGATACTTTAAACTCTATACAATTGCAGTTTAATTTGTGTGTATGTAAGATATACCTAATCAGTTTTATAAGTTTTTAAGCTTCCACTTTGACCTCTAACTGACCTCCGGTCAATCAATCACTCAAGTCAATTGAGTTTTCTTAGCTTTGCAGTCAGAAAAGCTTCTCAAAGGACTGTCGCACTCATAAGTTTAGGAACGTCCCTCGTAATCAACCAAGGAATAACAATAAGCGCTGGCGCAGTAGGCGGCGTTTAGAGCTTTCGAGGCGTGTCACAACAACGAGTATTTGAATGACTAAATGAATACAAATGCAGGCGCATCTCGTACATATACGTACATATGTATGTACCTATACATATGTATGCATGTAGTCGGCCGTCGGACATAGAAACATGTGTATATGTATATAAATAAATAATTATCTGCGCTAATATATGTATATTTGCATAAGCTTTGAATTTATAGTGATCTCCCTGCATATAATATACATACTATTGTATATAAATATACTATATCTACTACTTACTATATATAGACACATGTACATATAATTTTATTCACTTTGGGATAATGTACAATTTTTTGAAAATATCTCTTTATGGCTGTACTTATTCATGTAAGGCTAGCATCCCATCGCGGGCTCCGCTCCGTAAAGTGTGAACCATGATTTACGATAAGTCGGGCCAAGCGGCATGACTCATGAGCCAATGGCACATGGCGCCGTTGTTTGAGCTTTTCAGCATATTTTATTTTGATTATTTCTTTTGAGTCGGCCGAATCTGCAAATCGCCGTCTATATAAATATATAAATATACAAATATATATACACACACATACATCTGTATTCACGTATATATATAAATATTTGTGCATATATATGTATATATATATATATATATATATATATATGTGTGTGTGTTTATGTCGGAATGTTTATATTTTCGCGCTGGGCACGACAAAATTCGTTGTTGCTGTTTCCATGAATGAACGTAACGTTTGTTTACCAATGGCTTATCGCGGAAAGCTCACCGAAAGCTCCCGCAGTTAAGAGCGCGCGCAAGAGAGCGCGAGTGAGCGCAACGGCTCTTAGCTGCCAGCACGCGAGGCGTGCTCGAAAAGTAATTGACGAAATCATGTGTTTGAGCAAACTTCAAGTTAACTATATTTTGAAGATATATTTTGAATGATATACACAATTTGAAACGAAATGGATAATGATTGAGCGACTGAGCGATTTTATTGGCTGTGTCTTTTGTCGTCTCGTCATGCAGGGCATCTGCGGGCCGAGCAGTCTCGGTGCAAAAAACTCGAATTGAAGGTGAAATGTTTGTCGCGTCTTCGGCCACAAATCATCCCTTAGAGGCAGGGGCGGGCGAGTTAGTTAAGAGAGAGTTGCATGCGTGTCAATTGAAAGGCAATCTGCGAAAGTTCTCTTCGAATGTCCTTGGACGGCGTTATCCTTATCAAGCGTGTGTGTTTTCTCAGCTTTCACGCTACCAATGCCATGTTCGTCGCCCTCGTCCTTTAGACGAACCAATGTGTCCTCCGTTGCTTTAGTTCGTTGCGGTACGTCGCGCTGTGCGGACAACCAAAGGACTTTCGCGACCCACGACGACACGTCGCACGGACTAGGACTACGAGTTCTCTGCATTCGCACAACGATTACGTTCTGTTTTTGTATTGTTGGTGTTTGTGTGTCGGTGTTGTTGCCGTTGTTGTTGTTGTTGTTGTTGCTTCGGTTGTTTTTGCGCGGGGACCAGCAGAAAAATAAAACGAATAAAAACCAAAAACAAACAAAACTAAGTGCAGCGTAATACTTATATATGTACAAGTGTAAATGTAATGAATTACTAGTTCCGCAGGCAGAGCGATGAATAACGAAATTATATAAATACAAAGAGCCAAAAAAACAAAAACAATAACAAAGGCGAAATCAAAAACCCTTCAATGCCTCGAGAATCCTCGTGCCGCACTATATGATGGCCACGCAAATATGGTAGACACTCGCGGCCTTTAAACCCTAATGCAATTAACTGAAATAACTGATTTCTCGATTCAGCTGCAAGTGGGTGGATAGTGAATAGCGACAGGATGAATCAGCAGCCGAGGAAACCCAGGCAGGAGGGAAGGAAAGCCGGATTGACAACCTACATATATTAGCACTTATGTGCATGCATTACATACAGACGCATTTGAATGAAGGCGATGTAGGTTCGGTCACTTTGATCATTTAATTCAGTCTGTTATAATTCATTGCTTATTATAACGTATATACAAGAGATTAGTCATTATATAAAGTATACGAGCTGTGGCCGCGCATTGATGCCGGCATAAACATGATAAATAATATCGATTACGTTCGCTAATAAATGAGCTGTTAAATGATGAGATTTAGCTAGGTATTGTGTGTGTGTGTGTGTGTGTGTGTGTGTGTGGTTGTGACGACGATGACGATGTACTTTATATGCATGTTTGCCTCTTCCATATATACTGTAATGTGCTGAGCTAGCTGGCTGCAGCAGAAAGCCTTAGCAACGTGTACGAATCCTTTCAAATATGCATAACCCAATTTCATTTTATGCAGCATACTTATTGGTGCAGCCCACGCGATCCACACTGCACACAGCCACATACACACACACACATGCACATGTCTCTCTGGCACACTGGCTGCTGTAATATGCATTAGACACCAGATGACTTCAGTATATACTATAGCACCTCCTGTCCGTGACTCGTCAATGCATTTAGATGCTAATTACATTTGGAAGCAGTTAAGTCCTCCGGCCGCCTAAATTGGCCTCCAGCGATGTTTTGGCTTCATGCTCTGAAATTCAATTCGATTCGCCAAGCCGAAAGCGTAGACAGGCTGCAATAAAACTGAGCACCTGCCGGCCAGCAGAGCTGCCTGCCAAATAACAAAGTATAAAAAACACACACACACACTCAAAAAACAAAAATATTTATGAGCAGGCACGCGCTCCTTGCGCTGCCAGCCATACGAAAATCTTTACGAGCGAACATCTTGGAAAGGTCAGCCCGCCAGCCAGCCACAGGGTCTTCATATTTTGCATGCATCTTGAGCAAAAAACACACAAAATATAAGCGAAATAATCGAAATTCACTGATTTGCATAAATTCTCAATGCAAAACGTTTTATTTCGAAATTCAAAATTGTTTGCTGATAAAACAATATACATGTTAAGGAGGATATTAACTAGATATATGTGTGTACATACATATATGAAAATATTTGAAAAATCTTTGTAAAATCATAAACATATTGAATTCGATTAGTTAGAGATATATATTCTAATAGCTTCGGGACTGCTTCACTATTTTCTCGTTTTGATAATTTGAATAAAATTTGGAGAAGATATGATTAGATTACATAAGCACTTACTTCATTTGTGCACGCATTTTCGCTCAGTGCATGCAGCCAGTACACACAAAGAGATTTAGTCTGCTCCTGCTCTCTTTGCGGTCATGTCTGCCGTATGGCCTCAATGGCCATATCAGACATCTTTGGAGGCTGTGCGAGCGATGACGTCAGCAGGTCTCCCCCCAGTCCTATGGGCACCTGATGAGAGTCAAAGTAAATACAAACAAGTATCACGAAGACATGTCCAGTTCCAGCTCTGTACAGCTCGGAGCGCGACTGGTAAATATTACGTTTTGGTCCTTGGCTCCTGGCTCCTGGCCCTGGCTATGCTGCCTGTGGCTCTGGCTACGGCTCCGGCTCTGGCTGTGGCTGCGGCTGCGGCTCTGGATGGGACAAAAGTCATAAATCAAATTTAATTTGAGAAATATTGCCGCATTTTTCGGGCAGGGCGGCGTCGGTGGAATTTTTCGACAACAAACCAAAGCATAAATATTTGTACTGTTATTTATGAATGTGGCCGTTGCCAAACAGGATATAATAAAATGCAATGAATGTTTTAATTAATTTTTATCACACTTTAACTAAACATTGAAATTATACGCAAACATCACGTATCTTATGTTTACACATTTTATATATATTCTCATATTTTTTAAGGACCCTGAATGGGCCCCAAGACAAATTGTCAGCGAACTTCGAGTCCAGCTTGGCTCTTACGACGTTGGGGCGACCCCCAAAGTTATCTTTCAATTTACAATCGCTGCGCATTCAACTTTTGACAGTTTGTTAGAGTTGTTTTCTTATAATCTATATGATGTGGATAGACATATATATATATATATATATATATATATATATATATATATATATATATATATATATATATATATATATATATATATATATATATATATATATATATATATATAAATAGATGTATTGCATATATTTTAATACTCTCGGAGTGAAACGAGTATATTAGTTTTCTACAATTTTAATTTTCCTGTCCTTCGGCTTCAATTGAAGCTAAAAACTCGATATATATACTCGTGGGCACCATCGTCTTATAAAGTTTTTAGATATTCTCGAAGTACTATATCTGGTATTACATAAGCGGTATTATTTAAAATGTTCATGACTTGAAGTTTGGAGTATATTTTCGTTGGTACCAAGAGATCTTGGCAATGCGTTCACTATGAGCGTGGCAAAACTGGACTGACTATATATGTATGTTGTTTTATGGGGGTAGGGGTTTCAGACTTCAAAATATATATTTTAAATGTCACCTTTCGGTCAACTAACTCTAAGCTTTGTGATTTGTCTTTTTTTCTTTCATTTATTGTCATATTTCTTTTATTTATATTTTTTTAATTAGACATATATTTAATATTAGTCGTTACATTTTGAAAATAACTTGAAACATATTCGAGGCAACATTGAGTTAGATAGTTTGAGATGTGTAGTATGGAAATATTATATTATAAATTGGAAAGTGTGCTTCAGGCGTACATATTGTTAATAGTCAAACATAAGACTTGGCTAGCTATAATTTGGATATATTCAATTAGATTATTTATTATATATCACGACATATAGTTATCGTATTCTAGCCAAATGTAGTTATCTATTATTCTAAATACATAAGTGGGTCTTAACTAAGTCATAGTTGCAGTTCAAGTCCAAATTATATGTCATATTAAGTAATGTATGAGTATATATTTATAGAGAGCTGATTCTTGAAATAACTTCTTACTCCAATATGAATATCTAATAGCTGTATACTATATATATAGTAAAATATTTAATTATCTGTGGAACAAATGACTTACTAGAAGTCCTTAATTGCCGTGGAGTTGGGAGTTTGGCGTTGCCCTCCCAGCCAATTCCCTAAAGTCTCGTAATTATATTCTGTTCAGTGTGAACCCATCATTGAAAGTCACAATTTACATAGTCTCGTTGACGCTATCCGAAAAGTGGAGTATTGGGTGAGACATAATTTACGAGAGCCCTGTGGGCATAATAATTATCAATTGCGCTTAAATAGAAACCATTTACGTTCTCAGACTTGCGCTCACTCAGTCGAGCTAAGCAGCTCGACCATAATTCCACAATTTTAGGCAAACTAATTGAATCACCTTAAATCAACGTTAACACAATTTGCAAACAAATGGAATTTGGGAAGGCGTAACGCTCTTATTTTATTATATACCAATTTACGCACACACGTAGCTGGTGAAATTTGTCATTAATTAGTCTACAGGTGTTGTGTGCGTGTGTCTGTCTGTCTCTCTCTCTCTCTGTGTGTATTTATGCACGAAGCGTGTGAAGAATTTGACCAGGCAGGTTCTGGCAGAAGGAGCTCATAAAAATTGGCAAACAAAGGCAACTTTGGACAGCACGGACGGTCGAGCAACTCGAATTTGCGTGTGCAACATTTCTTCGGCATCTGAGGTTTGGGCCACCTACGACTTACGTAAATTTTTTCCATTTTGTGTTGTTTTTTTGTACAACAATAACGTGGAATCAGACAAGGCGAAGCAGCAACAAAAAATAGCTGCGAATGCGAAATAAAAACAACAACAAATATATAGCTTTTCACGAAAAGGAACCACAACGATCGATTTTGGTATTGGCAAGGCTTGGAAGGGCCATCAAGCTCGGATGAAGGGAGTGGGAGCGGTTGGCGGAGGAGGGAGGGGCAGCGGCAGAGGCACGGCCAGGAGCTGGGGCAGGGGCAGGGGCAGGGTATTGCCACGTGAGGCGAGGGCGATAATGATGACACATACAGGGGCCCTAACCTTGCCAGCGTTGCGGCAAAGTCACCGTGAATTACATTAAATGACGTAAGACAATGCAAGAAAGGAAGCGCGCGCGAAAGCGAAATTTTCTAATTTTAAATATGATATTCGATTGCCTGGCGATTCGTCTGCTGAGGCAAATTAGGCTCGCGAGACAGGCTAAAACAATTTCGTAACTGCACTAGACCAAATTCCTGTTTTGTTGGCAAAGGAAACTTTGTTTGGGATTGAAGTTAAGTTGAGATATCAAACAAGATTTTCAGCTTAAGTCTCGGCAAGTTGCGACGTTTGTAAATTGGGTTAACGTCCCTGGGCAGCATTAATGGTGAGTGAGAAACTGAACCCAGCGAGCGCAAGACATAGCTTATATAATTAGCAAATTGTGCTATCGCTGACAGTTATCCGACGTTTTATTGCTAGAACTCGTTGCGAATTGCAACGCTTGAGGCCAACGTAAAATTATGCAAATCGAGCAAAAGCCAAAGCACTATGTTACTTTTGTGTGCTGTATAACTAGTTTTTGTTTCTTTTCTTTTCTTTTTTGTTCTTTTTTTCGGCATAGAAGGTAATAATAATAATAATGATGCTGATTGGCTTTTCAGCATTGTGTTCCCCGTCATGGAATAGTTTTCCTGTTTGGCTGGAGAGTGCATTCAATTTCCTGTCGTATTGCGTGCCTTCTTGTCATTATTATAAAATGAAAATTCTCAAATTGGCAGTGCTCGACCAGTAAATACGCTGTAAAATGCAAAGTTAATTATACATTCGTTTGATGTAAAGCCATTTAATTAGATAAATGCCTGCAGATAAATTCACATACATGTGGACTCGTATTTTGTTTACCTTTTAGCTTTTTTGCGCTCGACAAAGAATAGACTGCGGACTGGGACTTTAAGAATTTAATAAATTTCTTCTCTTCTTTACATAAAAGTGCGCCTGTCAAAGTCTTCAAAGTCTTCATAGCTTTATTATTACTTTTATTCTTGAAGAGCTTCTATAAAACGAACACACGGCGTTAATAAGCAGTAAAATGTCCTGTAAACATCCTGCTCGTTGGCAAGCCCGAAACAAGAAGAAAAAAAAAACCAAAAGAAAAGTTTACGCTGCGCAACAAAGCGCTTATTAAATTCATCCAAGTTTGTTTCTGGGTCTTCGTTAAATTGGTAGTTAAAGCGTAGTCGAACTTTGACTCTAGTTTCCACCACGTAGCATACTATTCCCCGTGGTATGCTTTATCGAAAATCAAAATGAGCTAAGCGAAATTTACGGCGAGCCTACGGCATTCTATAGTATGTCCGTCTACCCTGTAATCATAAAGTGGAATGGAATGGAGTTGTATCGAAGACAATTATAGTACGCAAATCAAACTTGGATTACATATATTCTGTCTGCTGACAGGGCATCATTGAATAAAGAACCTTATCCAACTATTTCTTATCAAATTCATATGAATTTCAGTTGCCCCTAATGAACTTATTTAAGGACTTTCTTATAGCATCATTAATAGTTATTCTGTCTCCACAGAGGGTATTATCGAATCAAGCACTCTTGCTTCATCCATGCATACAGCATAAAGAACTAACTGTTCAAATATATATATGCGTACATATACATACATACTTATATAGGCCTTCAAGGTAATGCTAACAGTAACGGTTACTCGCAAAACACGCAAGCAAAACATTTAAATCGATTTCGAGGCAACCTTAGAATTTTCCAGTCCATCGAGGGAGTCAACAGCTTTTGACACATTAAAATTTGTAGATAGCCTCACAAGTTGTTACAAGAAGTCTTCAGAAGAAGGCCAGCCAAGTCGTTTCGTTCCGTTTCGCTCCTAGCGGAAGTGCAATGAGGTCAAAACTATTCAGCCAATTTAATGAGCTCTACTTATAAATACATACTTACATCAATACACACACTTGAATATCCTCATTCTCGAAACGTGCAAAGTGTAAACTGCATTAAGCTTGTCTTGTTTCTATGGTTTTAATCCTTTCATAAAAAGCTGAATATAAATAGAATTTATGCCGGTTTCTTTTTCCCACATTTAAAAATAACTCAAATATATACCTTAACATTCAACTGCCCTGCTCGAACCGTGTGCCCCGACCGTAAAGTATTACTTTACAAGTCAATATTTGTGTTACATGAATATGAAAATGGGAAAATGGGAAATTGCGGCCACTTTCCGAACTGCCCGACTGGGAGTACTCTAGATATATATAATCTAAGCTAATAACTAATATTTTAATGAGCATAGCTGTATTATATTTAGTTTACTACTCTCTATATATATTTACCTTGTGAGACGAGCTAGGCTAGTAGCTTTTACAGTTACTTGTCTAACAAAGTTCGAATAGAGTATGACTCAGTCGTGGCCTCCTGACCACAATTTGATTTTGCAAGAATGCACTCTGTTTTTATATGCTCGGCTTGACTTGGCTTGCCTTGGCTAGGGTTTGGTTGGCTTGGCTACTTTTTATTAGCTTTTCGTTCTACCTTCTACGTAGGTGGTGTCCGAGCTGCACCACTCAACCACTCCACCTGCCCGCTGATGTGCGGCTGAGCAAAAGTTTTGTGGCATAGTGAGCGATATAAATCAAATGATTGACAAAAAGTGCAAAATGGCTAATAGGAATGACATCAGAGGCAAAAGGTTTGCAAGGCCTAGAAGGGGGTGAATGGTTTTTCCATTCAAGCCGAATACTATTTATAAACAGCTCATTATATATACTCTTTGCTCGGGATAATCTAAGTAAGCGAACGATATAATATTCAACTATTCTCATCCTTTTCTTGCAGGTAATTGAAATCCATATGGCATACTCCATCCGACATATTTGTGTGTGTGAACGCAGCGAAGCAGGCAGCAAATAATTTTTCAGAGATAAATGTACGGTAAGAGGCAGGCACTCTGTGTAAGGAAAAAAGCGCGCAAAAAGTATAAATAAGCCGATATCAAAATGCTTTTAAACTAACTAAGGTGAGTAATGGCACGACATACGCTTCAGCTGCCAGATGGAGCGTGTGACGAGGAGACGAGCTATACCCAAAAGTTGACAACTCGATTTTCATCAGCTACAAATGATTTTGTTGTTGCACTGAATTATTTACCTGTTTGTTGAGTTTGTCTGACAATAGCCTCCTCCAGTTACATGTTGAGCTCGATAAAAATACTCTGTGGGCTGTAGCTGGTCTCGACAGGCGTGGACAGAATCATAATTGATTTGGTTTCTGATTGTGATCTGTCTATTTTCAGCTAATCAACACTTAACCAACCTAAATGAACTAATTAAGCAATAGAATGCATATAAACACATAGTCTTAACAGTTAAAGTAGGGCACAAGCGAATTCGAGTAATTCTCTGTGCTTCTTTGGGGAAAACCAAGCGCTTCTTAAATTAACGACTGTAAAGTTATCAACGCATCACGAGCGAATTAAGTATATTGAGCTGGATATTTATCAGAGCTGGATATAGTATTTACGTAGCAAGTTCATTGTAACGCCGAACATCGATGTGATCCACTTGTCGCACTGTCTATGAGCAGCACGACGGAGGAGCCTCAACGTAATGGGTGGTGGCCTTGCGGCGCTGTCTATTGTATACGCCAATCCAGAGAATCGCGTCAGCGGAACGGACGTTACCAGAACGCAGTCAGAGCTATTGGTGGAGTGGGGCACGCAGTCGAAGGTCGCACCAATGCACGAGAAAATACTGGAGGAGACACGAAAGGATAAGACTGAGAAGGTCCATCTTCTTGGCAACGCTAAGGAGAAGCCATCAAAGGACAAACCCCCCAAACAGTCAAGACTAGCAGAACGACTGCGTCGTTCATTCCGACGCAGCATTCATAGCTCGCTGGAGGTCAAATCGACGTCGGACGATTGCCAAACCAAGAGCTCCGTCTCGGCGCCGCTGCCGAAGCTAGACAACAACAATCTAGTCGGACGCGTTCCCTTCTCGGTTGCCAGCCAACTGCACCTGCCCGGCCTGGCCCTTGGCGGGCACATTAACGCAGCCCTACTGCTGGACAGTCCCGACGAGTGCACGCCGCCGGAGTACGCCTACCAGCACCTGAGCAGCGTAGCTACCACCACCACCAACTCCAGCAGCTCGCTGGAGAGCAACTTTGAGCTGAGCGAACTGAGAGGCTCACAGGCTGAGGAACTCTACTGGGCCAGTAGCCAGCAGAATATTGCCATGGGCAACGAGATGAGCAGCAGCATCAAGAATGAGACGCCGGAGCAGAGAGAGGGTAAGCGAAGAGTGGAGCAACTGGGCGGCAACCGGATGGCTGATCAGCAGGCCGCTATCGCGGCCAATGCTAGTCGCAGCTGCAGCATCACCAGCGAGAGCAGCTCCGTCAGGATAACGCGTCTGCAGAACTTTCTGTTTAGGAGCAGCAATGAGAGCTCTCGCAGCTGTCAGGGCCACTCGAACGATGGCTTCACCGCCTCCTCGTTCAATTCGTCGTCCGGCGAGTGGGAGCAGCTGGGCGCCCACGTCCTCTCCAGCAGCAGCGGTGTAGGTGGTCTGCATGACCTAAACACGGGCTCGTTTCCCGAGGAGGACACGCCAGACGAAGCTGATGTCGAGACTACGCTGCCCAACGAAAGCGGAGATGCTGGCGCCTACTATCAGTACACGCTGACTTCCCCGAACAATCCTTTTCTGCCGGAAATTACCGCACGGACGTATCACAGCACCTACGAGGACGACGACTTGCATGAGGGCCAGCTACAGCCCGAGGAGCTGCAGCTGGACTGTAATGTGACATCTGTTAAGTATACGGGCTGGGGCACTGGGACGCGATCCGCGCAGCTGCCGACGCCCTCCTACAGCCGTGCTGGCTCCCAGGAGTCGACCTTTAGTGAAAGCGGTGTTAGCTGCCCGCAGGGACCAACGCCCAGCCCGGCATCGAGCTCCTCCTCGACGCCTGGTCGGCATAGACGCAAGCTCTTCAGCCTGAACTCGCCCACGCGGCTGTTGCACCATCAACAGAGCAACCCGACTGCAACCCAGCAACAGCAGTTGCAACAACAACAACAACAACAACAACAGCAGCAGCAGCAACAACAACAACATAATCCGGGCCAGAAAATCGAAATGTCCGCCTCGCCAACCGAAAGCCTCAACGCGAGTGCCTTGGTGCGCAATCTGAATCCCTTTCTGCCCGCCACATCAGCGCCCATCGCCGTACCGGCGGACCTGAGGAGCAAGCGCGAGGAGTTTTTACGTGCAACAATGAAAATCTGTCTGGTCGTGTCGCCGCCAACCAGCAAACTGCAGGTGAGTCAATGTTTAGCTCCAGCGAGGACCCACTCCAGCGACCCATTTGCCACTGCACGGCCCGTCCCGGCCAGGCCATGCAGGGCAGGGCAGGGCACGGCACTGCACGGCATCGCACAGCACTTTCCTTTGCCGGAAAACAATTTGTAACATGCGAATAAAGACTTTTCAATTTCTTTCTTTGTTTTATTTACTTGCTGCTTCTTCTTGTTCTTGTTTGCCTAAGAGTTTGAGATGCTAGCTGTCATCACTTTCTCATTTATTGTTATTTTGCCCTCGCAGAGGTGAATTATAATTTTGTAAGGAACACGGAATGATGTAGAGGAGAGTCAACTAAAAGATAAACTCATCAAATCTGTATATTGTATAGCCTACATCAAAAGGGAAAAGTATTTCACTAATATCGGCAACCCGATTGCAGCCATATATGGTCGCTGATTATATTATAATATATGATGGTCTATATTAAATTTCGTTTATCATGAGATATTTAGCAAGGAGCTCTTTCTATTATAAGTTTTATTTGGTTTCCTCCCTCTACGTTTTTAAGTTAATATGCGATCCATTCCCTTCTCGTTTTTGAGTTCGTGTCGGTATCTATACATCTCGCAGGACTCTGAGTAAGTGTATTCCTGTGTATACTGCAACAAAGAAAAAGCAAACTATGTCACATTGGGATTTCTTAACGCTTGTGCTTGTTAGAAAAGTTCGAGATTCGTTGCTGTCATCATAATTGCCACAACTTGCCCATTTATTGCTAGTAACGTATTTCGGTTCAATTTGTTGGCCAATTCATCGATTGAATGTGCTTTAAGTGCTTTAATTATCTTGTATTGAGAGCTTTTCTTTCTGACTGAATCAACCGTATATTAATTTCATTTTGATTTATTTTTCCTCTTCTTTTTTTTTTTTTTTTTGGTGTAACCCTGCCCGATAGCTGTAGCTAGCCAAGCGCAAAAAAATATTATTTTATTGATTGGCCAAGTTTGTTTCAGGTGCAATCAGCTTGAAATGGAAACATGCAAATGCAGGCATTTGCATAGTATATCTTTTTTCTCTCTCTTTTTTTGTTGTTGTTGTTTTTTGATGAGCCTGCATTCCATTTCATTGATTTATGGCATCGGGCATGGGCTTGGCTTTGCGGATTGCGAGTTGTCGGTCAGGCGTACTTTGCGAATTAAAGAGTTGCAGAGCTCTGTACTTATCCTTGACTTGCACATAGTCTAATTACTATTGTTTATTGCAAGAGCTTTGTAAATTTATATTCGACTAAGACTGAGCTGAGTTACGAATTGAATTTGATTATAAAAATGTCGGATATTGAGTCGACGCTTTGCGGATTTCGGCTTGCTGTCATTCACACACTTTTTCCATTTGTTCCATTTCAGTTGAAATCAAAAAGTCTCACCCACTTAGATGGCCTCGACACGCCGGTGCCAGCCTGCCAGCACGGCGCTGCCGCACCCACAACTGCCGCCGAAACCTCCACGACCCCAGGCATGCCAGCACCAGCGCCAGCGGACACGCCTGGCCGGCAGACGCAATCGGTAAGTGAAGATATGGCTAAACAGCTACCAGCTCACAATAGCGAAAACAAATGGCATTTAGTTCAAACACTGCATGCCTCGAAACACTATATACTATATATGCATATAGTGTAGTGTATGTAGGTAGATATAGCTGTATGCCAACCGACTCCCATCCCGCCCCTGGCCGTTCCCCTAGTGGCATACTTCCAAATTGCGAAAATGTGAAAAAGAAAATCGTATTATTTTCGATTTATGTTTTTGTTTGATACAGCTCTCGCATCTGGCACACTCATCGATTTCCTCTTATCAACCGAAACTAGACTTTCTGTCTCTGGCTCATCATATTTTCGCTGCTTCACTTATAGTTCATAGTTTTACAGGGCATTTTTTTGTTTTATTATTAGAAATGCTTAACTCCTTTTTCAGTTTTTCGGATTGGTTTCTTTCTCATAAATATATTTCAATATCCTCTGCTTATGCTCTCTCTCTCTCTCTCTCTTTCTCTTTCTCTGTCTCTCTCCCTCTACTCTCATTTTCTTTCTCTATTTTCTTTCTATCCATTCCAATCTAAATGCTACTTTTTTCTCACATACATACCTAAATAAACACGTGTATGCATACGAAAAAAAACACACACACACACACACACCTTCTATAGGGGGAGTTACGACAAGTCCCCAAGGTCTGCAAGTCGCATCCACATACCACGCCCACAACTGTTCCACCGCCCACGATTTATACGCAGGCACCGCAATTCGTACGCCGATCGCCGTCCCTGATGCTCTCCCCGAGCAGCTGTCAGGGCGGCATCGGGTCAGGTGTTCGCTGCAGCGTAAGCTCCGCCCAGCACCAGGCGTGCAGCAGTGCAACTGGGACAACTTACTTAACGCCTACATCTAAGGGCTTGCAGAGCCAGACAGCCGATATTTTGCAAACGTCTCCGATCGGTTCAGGTTCTTCGATACCTTATAGTTACTATGGCGGCTCTAAGAGCGTAGCTTCAACGATCATGACGCCATCTTTAATGCATCGCAAGAAACCGTTATTAACACGCAGCGAGGTGAGTCATCCAGCCAGGCGAGATGAGGAGTCCGGGTCGCACTCAGCCTGATCTATAAAGAGTCATCCAAGTGGACACTGAAACATGGAACAATTGGAGTCTTTATTTTTGTTTGTTTATTTGATTGGAGATCAATTCTTTCATCCTCTCCCATCAAATAGAAGGCGCAAGGGCGTCTGTCATGATACATTATTTTCTAAAATTGAATCTTTTTGGCAAAGCATCTATGAGTGGCACGGGATGCTCCCTGATACATCTAAATGCTTTATTCAGCTGGGGTATTATTCAGGAGGAGTTCAGGAATAGGCTCGCATCTGCGGAGTTCTATATGATAATCGTATACTCTTTCTTTAGGTTTCAAGCTCGGAGTATTTTTCGGTATCGTTTTGCCTAGACGCATCGCCCTGTCCTGACGAGGAGTTCATACCGGCATCCAAAGGCACGACATTACAGTGAGTCCAGGACTTATTTGATCAATTTAAAGGAAATACATGTGGATTGTTTATTTACAGGAATGCGCTGAGGCACATGCTGCACAGGCGAAACCTTAGCTTTTCACAGATCAAAATTACAGACAATATTCCCACTTATAGCTACCTAGACACGGGTATGGCCAGTTACAGGTCGTCAGATATAAATACTTGATATAACTAGTGTTTGATTTTGAATAGGTCCGTCGAACATGACAAGCCTCTTGGACGAGCATACCGACGTTGAGAACTTGGCTGGACATCATCTAGTTATTACGGAACGCGACAGCAGTCGCAAGTCCTTGCAAAAGGCAGCCTCCTTCGTAAGTTTATGCAAATTATTTGTTATAGTGTTATTATAAGAAAACTCCATATTTGAAGGGCTCTCGACAGCGACCTCCACGACTTCTATCATCCGCCTCCACAGAGGAGACTAGTGAATCAGGCAATGCCCCTGGCAAGCAGATCCTTGGCCGTTGGTCTTCAATATTCGGCATAAAAAATCCGCAGCAGAGTCAGCTTTATGATCTGCTCAATAATTATGCCAAGAACGGTGTGCCACAGCGGGAAGATGCGTTCAGCTTTGAAAATCCTGCGCTCTCTGACGCCCTGAACTATCTGCAAAACATGGACAAATCGTGGCGGGACTTCGTCGACAGCAATGCGATGAGTGATAGCGAGATTAAGATACAAACTGCCATATGGGAGCTGGTCACCACAGAGGTCTATTACATTCACGCACTGCAGACTGTCACGCACGTAAGCATTATCCTTATCCTTATGGACGTTCTCAATTTGATGTACATTCCACTTTGTATGTAGCTCTTTCTCGCCTGCTTGGAGGCCGTGCAGGAGGAACGCCTGCTGATTGATGTCGATCAGCACAGGCTGTTCTCGAATGTGCGATCTGTGTGCGAGGCAAATATTAAATTTTGGAGTCAATGCCTATATCCAATGGTTGCGTACAGCATAAGGACACATGAGCCGCTGAGATATGCCTTTTTCCAAGAAGGTTTCATAACATTCGCTTCGATTTTCGCGCCCTACAAGGTAGAAGCAACTAAGCAGTCAGATTTCAAGTGGCCAATCTAATCTTGTGTTGATCTATAGGTTTACTGTGCGGAGCAAAGTACATGCCAGTTTTACTGCAAAGAGCTTAATCAAAACAACGCGCTTTTCACTGTCTACTTGGCCTGGTGTGAGTCGCAGAAGATGTGCAACCGCTTACGGTTGGCCGACATCGTCGTGCGTCCCATGCAGCGCTTAACCAAATACAGTCTCCTGTTGGCGGCCATCAAGAAGCATATGAGTGATGTGGAGGATATTGAAGTCATGGACATTATGATACACAGCGTGGAGAATTTCGTAGGTAGTGTCAACAACCACTTGACAATGCGGCAGGAGAGTGAGCGCCTCAAGGGTGTTATGGCACGCATCGAATCCTACGATGTGGTGGTAAATATCTCCAAATATCTAGAGTCTTCTAGACTCTATAATGACATTGACCATTTGCAGGACACTAACAACGAGGTGTTGGACAAGCTAATCAAGCAGCATAGTCAGATGTTTGATCTGTGCGCCCCCATGCGCGGCTGTCCCGCCAACCAGGTGCGGCATCTGTTTATGGAGGGAGATCATAAATTCAAAGACAATGTCGGCAAAAGCGACGTGCATTGCTTTCTGCTGACTGACATACTGCTCGTGTGCAAGGGCATGGCCAAGAAGGGACTGGGCGCGCTTAAGGTCATACGCCAGCCATATCTGACCGACCATTTGATCGTGCATCTGGGCCAGAACAACACGCTGAACTGCGTCTATCTCAACGAGTTCCAGGTGCCCACCACGGGCTTTACGTTGCAGTGCATTGAGGCCAAGAATTGGTACGACGCGTTAAGGCGTGCTAAGGCCATATACCAAAGCCTGAAGCGAGGCAACGGAGGCGACACCATACGCTACGGCGGCAGCGGCAGTGGCGGCGGCGCTGGCGATTCCCTTGGCGTGCGCAAGTCGCCCATCAACTCTTCGATCGGCAGCCATGTGTCGAGTGCGAACAACAGTCACAGCGGCAGCGTTGAGTGGAACGATTCTCGGAATATATCCGTTGATTTTGAAAAGACTAACTCCCTCTCCAGCGACGAGGGCTCCAGCCTAATGGGTAAAGCCAAGTAGTCCATACCAGTCAACACTACGATACTCACTCTCATTTAATTTCAGGCAATCAAGGCTTGGCGTTGAAGGGCAAGCAGCACTTGCTGAGGGGCGTGCCAAAGCCAAAGATTGGCACGATTGCATCGACATCGGCGAATACCCTGTCCGTGCAGCCGGTAAACCATTTGGGGCAGAGTTTGCCCAACCTAAACTTGCAACATAACCAAACGTAAGTCGCCACAGACAATGATCAGCTTCCTGCTTAATAGAAGCACTCGAGCAAGCAATCACATACACAAGTATTCACTACTCATCTTCTGATTAGCATTTTCCAGTCATTTGTTTAAGTCCATAAGACCGTCCGTATACGTCTTTAATGTTATTCTACACTTACTATATACATACAAAAACACAAAACAACAAGCATATTTATATATACGTATACGCATAGTTTGTCTAATTTATAATATATTTTTTTATTTGTAATGCATACAATTTTAAAATAAATATATATATATATTTTCTATTATACATATTATGTAAAGTCCAGTTTAACTCGTCTCTTTCATCGAAGCCAACATCAAGAACGCTTTTACCTCAAACTCTCACCGCAAGTTCTAATTTGCCTGCGAACTCATCACTTAAACCAGCCATAATCTACATCTCTCTTCTGTTTCGCATTTCTGCTGTGCATTTTAATTTCTTAGGAACACCGAGTGCAGCTGAAAATAACTTAAATTGAGAGCAAGTTTCGTACTCAGATTAGTTTCTGCAATAGGTAGCTCTTGTTTATTTATAATTTATTTAGTTGCTTCTTTTAATTTAATTTCTGTTCAAAATAATGCAAAATTTATAGTAAAATAGATATGCTTTATAATTTACAATCAAACTGAGATTCTCAAATACGTACCTATGTAGGAATGGTATATCATGCGATTTGATTTAAATATTTTTGTAAACTTAATTCTTTATTTTACGAGTTTAGTTCTAGAGGCGAGCTTTCTTGTGCACGCGCTTTGATATTTCTAGATCTTTGTTGATCCACTGAAAATGTAGCTGCAAATGATTTCCGTTTTGGTTGGTTCAATGCTTCAGTTCAATGTAGTCTAAAGTGAAATTTAACGTACTTATAGTAACAATACATTACTTGTGCCGGGTACAACGACTAGTCACTCGGGTAACTTATTGTTGTCGCCCAGTCATCGCGGCATTTCCTATCCACCGCCGAGTCCAACTAGGTGAGTCCGACCGAAGATGGGAACAATAAAAATAAATACATATATATATATATATATATATATATATACATAACATAATTGTGCTTTAATATCTCTGTGTCGATTCTCTATATTCGCATATATGTATGTAACATTGCATATTTTCATGGTGTCTCATGACATGGCATGTCCCTCGCATCATCAACATGTATTATGTAACGAACGGCCCATCAACTCGAATCCTAATGCATTTCCACCTAAATGCGTACCTGTGTTCGTGTCTCTAGAGTGCCACTGAAGCGTGGCATGGCATTCTCCACGTCAACGAAGAACCCACCTCTGCTGAAGACTCGCAACATCACATCGCAGAACAGTATTAATTGGCATCAGATACCAGCCACGCCCACGCCGCCCAGTCCGCGATCGCAGCACAATTCGCCCAGCAATGCGACCGCCTGCAATGTGGACCCCAGGCTGCTGCAGAAACAGATATCCCATCAGATGCCCCTGCAAAGGGCCAAGCAGAGTAACTTGGACCTCCAGCGCAATTTGAGCAATGAAACTGACGTCTAAATGTAGCTTAGACTTAGATAATGGAAAACGAGAGGAGAAGTAATCCATCGTCGTTTCTTCCAGTAGAGTCAATCAGGCCAATGTACATAATCGCTAATACCGCACCTTTGGGTCCAAATATGATACAAATATAATCAACATTCCATCTAAGTGCTGCTACCCATTCCCATTGTCTATCCATATATAGGACTACATATGCACACATAGTCATATTGAACAGTTATACGATTACATTCTTCCATGGCAAAGAAATACTTGTAAAATGCTAGTAAAAATTATTTTTATTGTTAAATAAATATCCAAGTATGTTATGTATCAATTTAGCATGTTTATAAAACTTTACAAAAACATTTAAGAAATTGTAAAAAGATTATAACCATGATTTCAAGTATACATTTAGTTGATTCATTCATTCAGAGTATAGTAGTTCGTCGCCCAATTCATATTCATGTGAATGAAGTTTTCTTTATTTCGTATAGTTTAACTATTAACAGTCCAAAGCTATACAGTTGTATTTATAGATACTTGGTAAGATAGTAACTTGATTCTAATCTGTTTCGGACTTTATCTTTCTTTCTTTCATGCAATTCTGTGAGTTTGTCATGATGAGGCGTTATTTGTGGCATATTTCTTATCAATAGACTCTGTGGAGTTGAATTGTCGCAGGCAATGTAGAACGTACTTAAAGAGAGCGCGCCCATCCAAAATATACATTTACTATTGTTCAGATATCAAATACAACTTTGACTTACGCATGGCATGTTGACAGAGATCCATTTAAACTATCAGAGCGTTATCTTGCATACTCCAACTACTTGACATAGAGTTCGATGTTTTTCTAGTTTTCACCTCAGTCATTTGCCTGAACTTTAGTACGGCGATTTGAAACAGCGATTTGAAATAAGTTTCAATATGTTTTGGACACAAAAATATGTGATAACTTATATACAAATTGAACATCAGAAGAATGTACAAAACGAACTTCATCAAGGTTTTAACACACTCTAGTTTTAATAATGTAAATAATAATCGTGTCTTTTCTTCTTTGTTTGTATTTGTACTAGAACATTGCTTGGGATAGAATATGTAGTGCCTAAGGAATGATAAACGTTCTTCCTGCCATTCAAAATGATTCCACAAAATTTGAACCAAGTTGGGCATATAGTATATACATACATGCATAAATCTATATATTTATATGTGGTATTGTATTACAAATTTAGACTATATATATATGTCACCTAAGATATCATTCGAGCTACCAACAAATAATAGTTTATAACCAAATCAAAAACATGAAAATGAAACTGTACTTAAGAATTGTACACAAAATACAATTAGGAACAACTTTTACTTATACAAAATATTACGAAAAATGTATACACACACCTACATATATTCATATACTATATACATATACATATATATCTAATCAGAAAGGATACACCTGAAATATTAGAATATTATTTAATAAACAATTCAATTGTATTTTAAATACATATTTAAATTTTATAAATATATATAAATATGTATATACTTATATATATATATATATATATATATATATATATATATATATATATATATATATATATATATATATATATATATATATATTCATATATATATATATATATATATATATATATTCATATATATTCATTCATATACTGGATAAACAAAAATAGCTATTCCCACAGTATTATTTAGTGTGCAATTGAAAATGTGTTTTAAAATAGTATATTATATTACATAGTCAAATATCATGGAGTGTTCGCACCGAAAAGGCGACTTATACACATACATATATATACGCAGGATACTTCAATCCATATATAATTATTTGGTTGAATTCTACATATGTATTATTAAGAATCTTTGTTAAGCAGAACTCAAGCTTGAATGTTTTTTGCAAAGGAAGCATCCACATACACACACACGCACACACACACACGCACACCCTCTATCATATACACATACATGCATATGTATTCATTAAAAAATACAATAACTAATCATAGTAAAGAGCGTAATACAAAATAGCTTTATTTACACCAGTAAATTAGTTATATTTACATACATATGTATAAAATGTTAAAGAATTTATGAATTAAACAACAGAAAAACAAATGTGTTTCATTTCTGTCGACCTAAATCTACAAATTTTAAGTTAAATTCCCCTTTAATCGTATTTTAATTTGATTTAGATTGGTAAACCTTGCGTTGGTTTATTATCATACGGGTTTCAGTTCGGCTAGTGCAAATATGCTTTATTTCTAAGCTGACCTGAAGATCACTTCAGACTATTTTAGAACCCATTCAAAGTATAAGACCTTTATCCAAATAAATGCCGCAGGCAGAAGAAGGCGTGACCCCTTCATAAGCTATGTCTTAAGCAGGTGTAACTATCGAGTCAATTAAGCTCTATCACTATGTGCGTCTATCGTCTATTTGTACGCGTTTCTCCCCGAATCTATACGAGCTTGAAATTTCCAATTTATTACTTATTGGTATGTCTGTATGCATAGTGAAGCGAACGAGGTTCAGGGTATCTACAAGTCGGTCACTTCCGAGCAAAATTTCTGTGGTAGATGTGCTTACAGTTTTTGTAACACATATCCAATAGACTATAGCCGATAAGTATCGAGTATTTAGAAAGCTGCTAATACGACACGATTTAAATTTGAGCCCGAACTAATTGACAATTGGAGTTCAGTGTCTCTTGAATATGTGTCTAACACACTGAAAGAGGCGTGGTCGATATCATAAAGTGTTTTTGTTTCACTACTTCATTATCAGTGTTAACAGCCCTCCTCTTTGTTCGCTTGTGTGTTCATTGTCTGTACGTGCATAATTGAAAATAGGATGTCCATTAAGAAAGATATGAAATAGTAGCAAAGAGGATGCAAAGATGTTAATGATGGTTAGTGATGGTTAGTGATAGAGGACAGAATGTTAGCATTAGCAGCACAACACGAGGTTCAGGGTATCTCCTAGTCATCTCCTAGTATCTGGCGCACTTCTGCAGTTTCCTCAAATAGAAATGAAAGGTTGACTTTAAGAAAATAAATAATTGCGCTGGCTAGCCAGCCAGAGTGAAGGACGTCCGATAGAGGACGCAAAGGACATCATTTATCAAGGCTGGGGGCCGCGACGAGAGTCAGAGCCAACTTTCCCCTCCTTCGCCTGGTGAGCAGCTGCAATGAAATCTTTTAATGGTTTAATAAGTAACGCTGTCCGGCTGCTTGAGGATTTCACATGAAGTCGGGTACTTGGACTTTGTTAAGAAACTGCTGAATCTATAGAGATGAATCTTGCGTTTGTTGTTTGGCCTCGTTTGTTTGAGAGACAACTTAGCCTTCAATTAGATTTATATATATATATATATATATATATATATATATATATATTGTGAGGAACAATATATGCAGGCACGTCGCAACCTGTATACTTGCATGTATTTGCTGTGCATTTATATGGGTGGGCGTGCAGGCATATAAATGTTCCACACAGCGACGCGAGTACGGTAAGAGCGACCCTCGCGACTGGAAAGGGTCAAAGGCGAGCGATGAATCGTCTCGCTCGCTCTTACCAATTCAGCGATTTACTCGCGTCGCACTCTCTGCGTTGATCGTGCACCGCTAGCCGAAGTGCCGTTCGTAGCCGCGAGAAAGTAGCTATTACTTTCACTCGCAGGCGTGTAACGGTGCTTCGGCCAATGAGAGGCTGCCACGCGATCACGCGTATTTGGCGTCGCGCAAAATCAGGCGATGTTGCCGTTAAAGCAGAAACGAAGAGGAGACAGGCCCCGCTACAGAGAGCCGAGGCAGGCCCCGCTCCAGAGCCGAAGCAGGGCCTGCGGCGCTGCTATAAAAGGCGCCCACGGCTCGGCACTGGGTCAGTCGATTCCAGTGAAAAGTGAAAGTGCCGAGCGTCAACGGAGTGAAAGTATAAAGTGAAACGAAGTGCAACGAAGGACAACGAAGGACAACGAGGGACATAAAAGGACATCGTGGGATACATACAAGGATATTCAGAGGAATATCCTGGACGCATACCAAACCGTATCTTTGAGAACAGAGGTACGGCCGGCAGCTGGTGCTAGAGCAGCGTAACCTGAACAGGAGAGTAAGGTTAGTGAGGGTAGCCGTGCGAAAGCAACGTAAGCCTTCTGAGACGCAGTCTAGAGTGCCAGCGAGTACATCCAGTTGTAGGAGTGCGTGTGGTGATCCAAGCGAACCGCTGGAGTATACAGCGCGTATCCTGGCGTACCCTGGAGTGCTCTGCAACCTCTAGACGGCTCAGAGGCTAATCGATCGCTAGCCGGAGTCCTTCTCACGGCAGAACTACGATCCTGTGGAGATCAGCGTGCGCTAGCCCAGCCAGCTCTAAGGTGTGCCCGGAAAGCGTTACAAGGAGTGGCGTGCCCTACAACCAGGAGTAAGAGGTACGTGAGAGTAGTCGTGCGGAAGAGCGCACGTCTTTGAGGCGCGGTCTAGAGTGCCAGCGAGCGAATCCAGCAGTAGGAGTGCCTGTGATACTCTCGGCGAACCGCTAGAGATCACAGCGCGTATCCTGGCGTACTCTGGAGTGTTCTGCAACCTCTAGACGGCTCAGAGGCTAACCGCTCGTTAGCCGAAGTGCTCCTCACGGCACCTACGAATCCTGCGGGCTTAGCCGTGTACAGCTATAGCCTAAGAAACCACTTTGCTGTACAAAAATAGTTATATCTCAACGCGAATAAACCAGTTTATATTATTAAATCTAAAAGCAGGACTTATTATTTATCGGCAGGCGCCCAACATATAAATTTGTTGGCACGAACACACAGTCGGCTGAGTGCGGCCCGGCTTAAACTCGGGGCAAACCGAAGGTTCGTTACAACTGGCGCCCAACGTGGGGCCCTGCGATAAATAGAGTCGATTTAATTGCTTTTAGACAAATATAAATATGGTGCGAGCGTGGGTATATAACCTTAAGAAAGAGGAGGTGACACGCTACGGCCTGGAGTTCGGAGTGAGCCTGTCAGGCACTCTGGACACAATGCGGAGGCAATTCGGCGAGTGGGTCGACGAACATGAGGGAAGGATTCCTTTTTCTCTGAGGCTCGCCGACATTGCAGTCCTCCATGGGCGACGGTCGCCACGAAGAGAGGAAATGTTGACCGCCGTCGAGGAAGAAGATCTGGAGGATCGAGAGGAGAGGACACAAGGCCCGCGAGTATCACTGCCATCCACTAGTGCCGCCGCTGCCCGCCTTAATGAGACCCAGCAAGGACCCTGGAGAGCCACATCCACTCCACAGCCCGAAATAAGGACGCGAGAGCCGAGTTTGGCAGGGCTCGAGTATGCCAAGGTGGCCAAACAGGTGCGCGAATGGGGCTTCCGATTTGATGGCACATCGAAGCCTCTGGAATTTCTGGAGCAGGTGGAGTGGTCGGCCGACACATATGGCCTAAATCTGGACCTGATCCCGAGGGCGATGCCGGAGCTGCTCAAAGGCATGGCCTTGAAATGGTACGTGGCCAATAATCGACACTGGACGTCGTGGGAAGCATTCGTGAGCAGCTTCCAGAGATTCTTCTTGCCGAGAGACTACCTGGAGAACATTAAGGAGGAAGTCTCGAGGCGGAAGCAGATGCTGGGTGAGGCGTTCAAGCTGTATATGGTGGAAATGCAGACCCTGATGAGGCCCCTACGCTATGCGGCGGATCGGGAGATGAAGCTGATATATAATGGCAGCTTGCCGGATCTGCGCGCCTATGCTCGGCCTTACCAGTTCCGGAGCCTGACGGAACTGATGATGCTGGCAGAGGAGTTCGAGGACTTGGAGAGGGATCGGGAGAAGCTGAGGCAGCAACACAGGCAGAGCAAGCCCAGGTTGATGGCTATGGGCGACGCTGAATGCGAAGGTGAGTCCACCTACCACCGCAGCATGGCCGCCGAAGAAGCGTGTCCACGGCCGGCACCAAGAACTGGTGTGGCAGGGCCAAGGACGCACATCCAGAATCCTGCCAGGGCGTGCCGTATGTGTGGTCAAGAGGGCCACTTCGCCGTGGAATGCCGCAATGAAGCGCTGAAGTTTTGCTGGCAATGTGGGCGCATTGGTGTGAGAACGATTGCCTGTTGCCAGTCGGGAAACGGGCTGAGGCACCCGCCATCCAGGGGCGAGCGGGAGCAGCGTCGCGGCGGCCCCAGGCACTGATAGGCCAGCTCGTGGATGAAGGCACACAGATCTCGGCGATCGTAGCCATCGGAGCAGAGGAGCTTAAGGCTACGATCGACACGGGAGCCACCAGTAGTTTCGTGAGCGAGAAACTGGCAGGCAGGCTCCGAGGATTTGGTGTGCTGCGCCCCACCCGGAGGCGCATCCGGTTGGCGGACGGCAGTTGTTGTCAAGTGGAGGCAGCGTTGGAGTTAGAAATCAGGCTGGGGGCACAGCAGGTCGTCATGCCACTGCTCATATTACCAGGTGTGATCGATGATCTGGTACTGGGCTGGAATTTCTTGGCCAGGATGGGCTGCACGCTGGAATGCGGCGGCTTGAGTCTGAGGATCGGGCCCAGAGATTCGCAGCCCAATGAGCCAGTGGAGGCGAAGTTGTCGGTGGCAGTCGCCAGTGCGGAGGTGGAGCCCAGAAGCCAAATGGAGGCGAATCCAGGATCGGCACACCCACTTCATGAGGATGTGGAGGTGGACGCGTTCCTGAGGCAGGAATTGGCCAAATTCCAGCAGATTAAGGGCACCACTGACATCACCGAGCACCGGATCACGATGCACGACAAGCGGCCAATAAAGCAGCGATACTTCCCGAAGAACCCGAAGATGCAGGCGGAGATCAACAGCCAGGTAGATGAGCTCCTGGCTAAAGGATGCATAGAGCCCTCGAAGAGCCCACACAGCGCTCCCATAGTGATGGTGCGGAAGAAGAACGGCAAGTGGCGGCTGTGCGTGGATTTCCGACAGCTCAACAGCCGATCTGTAAAGATGCATATCCGCTGCCTCGAGTGCATCACATTCTGGACCAGCTTCGAGAGGCTCGCTACATAACGAGCCTGGACTTGAAGGATGGGTATTGGCAGATACCCATGGAGGAGGCCAGCCGACCACTCACGGCATTTACAGTTCCAGGAAAGGGGCTGTTCCAGTGGAAGGTGATGCCGTTCGGCCTTCATTCAGCACCAGCGACTTTCCAGAGGGCTCTGGATCAAGTCATTGGCCCAGAGATGGCCGCATGCTTTTGCGTACCTCGATGATATCATCGTCATTGGGAGGACCCGCCAGGAGCATATAAACAACCTGCGAGAGGTGTTCCGGCGGCTGAGAGCTGCCAATTTGAAGATCAACATCGACAAGTGCGATTTCTTCAAAAAGGAGCTGAAATATCTGGGCCACAAGGTGACGGAACATGGCATTCGTACGGACCCAGAAAAGGTTGCCGCGATTGCGGAACTTAAGCCTCCCGCAAACGTGAAGGAGTTGCGACAATACGTGGGCGTGGCATCCTGGTATCGCCGCTTTGTGCCTGACTTTGCGACCACAGTACACCCACTCAATGCGCTGTTGAAGAAAGGAGTCAAGTGGGAGTGGACCGAGGAGCGTCAGAGGGCTTTTGACACGGTAAAGGCCAAGCTGACGGAATCACCAGTCTTGGCATGCCCGGATTTTTCGAAGCCGTTCTGCTTACAGACGGATGCGAGCAACTATGGGCTCGGCGCAATTCTGACGCAAACTTCAGAGGATGGAGAGAGGGTCATCTCCTATGCCAGTCGGACACTGAATAGCGCGGAGCGGAACTATTCCGCAACGGAGAAGGAATGCCTAGCGATCGTCTGGGGCATCCGGAAGTTGAGGCCTTACTTGGAAGGCTATCACTTCGTGGTGGTGACCGATCACATGGCGCTGAAGTGGCTCAACTCCATTGAGAGTCCTTCAGGCAGAATCGCCAGATGGGCATTGGAGCTACAACAATTTGACTTCGAGATCCGGTACAGGAAAGGCAAGCAAAATGTAGTAGCCGATGCTCTGTCGCGACAGCCTCTGGAGGAAGCAGTTTGCCGCTTGGTCGCAAGCAAAGCCAATCAGCTGGGACGGGATGTCGCTGGATGGCTAAGCTTCGCCGAGATCTCCACCAAAACGCACAGAAGATGCCAGACTACCGGGAAGAGGCGGGGAATGTATACCGGCACATTCCTCATCAAGCTGGCCATGAAGATGTGGCTGCGTGGAAGTTATGCGTGCCGAGCGAGCAGCGCAAGCAGGTTGTGGAAGAGAACCACGATGCGGCCACCGCCGGTCACCTGGGAAGCCGGAAAACGATTGCTCGAGTGGCAGCAAGATACTACTGGCCCGGTATGTATCGAGACGTGCGAGGATACGTGCAGCGCTGCGAGCTATGTCAGCGCTACAAGGCCAGTCAGCTCCAGGCGGCCGGACAGATGCTGACCCAGATCCCTGAGGAGCCGTGGGTGACGGTGTGCGCCGACTTTGTCGGACCGCTACCCAGGTCAAAGCACGGTAACACCATGCTCTTGGTGTTCATCGACAGATTCTCCAAGTGGACGGAGATGGTGCCGTTGAGAAGCGCAAATACAGCGGCGCTTCAAAAGGCATTCAGGGAGCGGATCGTGGCCAGATTTGGAGTGCCGAAAGTGCTCATCACGGATAATGGCACTCAATTCACGAGCCGTGCCTTCAAGGGATTCTTGGATGAGCTAGGAGTGCATCATCAGTTGACGGCGCCATACACGCCTCAAGAGAATCCTACGGAGAGGGCCAATCGCACGGTCAAGACGATGATCGCTCAATTTGCGGGCAGCGATCAACGTTGTTGGGACGAGGCGCTACCAGAGTTGACACTGGCCGTCAACAGCAGCGTCTCGGCCTCTACAGGGTATTCCGCAGCCTTCCTCACTCAAGGGCGTGAGCCAAGGTTGCCTAAGGCCTTGTTTGACGCACAGACTGTGGGAACAGGCCAGGCAACACAAGCACCCACGGAGAGAGCCACCAAATTGGCCGAAGTGTACCAGATTGTAAGGCGAAATCTGGAAAAGGCGGCTCAGGATCAGGCGCGACATTACAATCTGAGGCGGCGAAAGTGGAAACCAGCCATAGGGGACAGGGTGTGGGCGAAAGAGCGCCACCTGTCTAATGCCGCTGAAGGATTTGCGGCAAAACTGGCTCCACGATACGGAGGACCGTATACAGTGGTCAGTTTCATCTCGCCGGTCATATGCCGGATCAAGGCGGAGACTGATAAGCACAGCCGGACAGCTCATGTGTCCGATCTGAAGCCATATCAGGCGGAGGCGGGTGAGTCTGAGCACATGATTTAAAAAAAAAAAAGGGGTGAATACACATAGCTATGTGTATTGTTGTTGTTATTGCCACCCGAGTTTATTAGAAAATTTTCGGTAAAAACTGTGCAATATTTATATATTGATTTCAAAACAAAAACTCGTAAAATCGGCAACAGCGCAAGAGCATTAAGAATATCAGCGCGCGCACGAAATGACGCCGAAAACAACAACAATCGCAGCTGGAATAGTATTCCTCAAACAACAACAGTGTCAGCTGTAACTGAGGCGAGCCCTCTTTAGGGCAAACAACAACAGTATCAGCTGTAACTGTAGGGAGCCCGCGCCAACAAACAACAACAGTGTCGGCCGTAACTGTGATGCGAGAGAGCGCCGTCACAAACAACAACAATCTCGGCTGCACAGCGCGGCTCATGAAGACGAGCGCAAAAGCATATGCGAAAACGGACACCACCACACACGTAGATTTGCGTACGCCCACGCACTTGCAAATGCACATGCACGCTCAAGCCACGGCGAGAGCATTGGAACAGTGGAGAGCGAGAGAGAAAAAAACAACAATGCGGCCGGTCACAGAGGCCAATGAACTCGGGCAGCTGAGCGGCGATCGCTACGGCCGAGGCGAGCCGAAGCTCGCGAGAGCAAGCGAACGCCTGCAGCTGTGCTGAGAGAAGAGCGGCTACAGCAATAACAACAAGCGCGCATCGCACGAGCATAGCCCTAATATGCAAAACGGGCAACAACAAAACAGCTGGAATCGGCAAACATAGCTCAAACATGTAAAACGGGCAACAACAACCATATGCGACCGTCAAGGGCAAAAGGGCAAATGCGTGAATTAAGCGACAAAGATAGGGAGCTGGAAGTCAGCGCTAAGGTTGGGTGGTGGGAAGAGTGCACCCGCGCTAGAAAGAGAGCAAAACAAAGAGGAGCAGAACGGTTTGAGTGGCGCCAAATTAAAAAAAAACTTGGGACAAATTTAAAACACGAAAGTTTCGTGTTTACCGAAGAAAGAGGGAGTGTGAGGAACAATATATGCAGGCACGTCGCAACCTGTATACTTGCATGTATTTGCTGTGCATTTATATGGGTGGGCGTGCAGGCATATAAATGTTCCACACAGCGACGCGAGTACGGTAAGAGCGACCCTCGCGACTGGAAAGGGTCAAAGGCGAGCGATGAATCGTCTCGCTCGCTCTTACCAATTCAGCGATTTACTCGCGTCGCACTCTCTGCGTTGATCGTGCACCGCTAGCCGAAGTGCCGTTCGTAGCCGCGAGAAAGTAGCTATTACTTTCACTCGCAGGCGTGTAACGGTGCTTCGGCCAATGAGAGGCTGCCACGCGATCACGCGTATTTGGCGTCGCGCAAAATCAGGCGATGTTGCCGTTAAAGCAGAAACGAAGAGGAGACAGGCCCCGCTACAGAGAGCCGAGGCAGGCCCCGCTCCAGAGCCGAAGCAGGGCCTGCGGCGCTGCTATAAAAGGCGCCCACGGCTCGGCACTGGGTCAGTCGATTCCAGTGAAAAGTGAAAGTGCCGAGCGTCAACGGAGTGAAAGTATAAAGTGAAACGAAGTGCAACGAAGGACAACGAAGGACAACGAGGGACATAAAAGGACATCGTGGGATACATACAAGGATATTCAGAGGAATATCCTGGACGCATACCAAACCGTATCTTTGAGAACAGAGGTACGGCCGGCAGCTGGTGCTAGAGCAGCGTAACCTGAACAGGAGAGTAAGGTTAGTGAGGGTAGCCGTGCGAAAGCAACGTAAGCCTTCTGAGACGCAGTCTAGAGTGCCAGCGAGTACATCCAGTTGTAGGAGTGCGTGTGGTGATCCAAGCGAACCGCTGGAGTATACAGCGCGTATCCTGGCGTACCCTGGAGTGCTCTGCAACCTCTAGACGGCTCAGAGGCTAATCGATCGCTAGCCGGAGTCCTTCTCACGGCAGAACTACGATCCTGTGGAGATCAGCGTGCGCTAGCCCAGCCAGCTCTAAGGTGTGCCCGGAAAGCGTTACAAGGAGTGGCGTGCCCTACAACCAGGAGTAAGAGGTACGTGAGAGTAGTCGTGCGGAAGAGCGCACGTCTTTGAGGCGCGGTCTAGAGTGCCAGCGAGCGAATCCAGCAGTAGGAGTGCCTGTGATACTCTCGGCGAACCGCTAGAGATCACAGCGCGTATCCTGGCGTACTCTGGAGTATTCTGCAACCTCTAGACGGCTCAGAGGCTAACCGCTCGTTAGCCGAAGTGCTCCTCACGGCACCTACGAATCCTGCGGGCTTAGCCGTGTACAGCTATAGCCTAAGAAACCACTTTGCTGTACAAAAATAGTTATATCTCAACGCGAATAAACCAGTTTATATTATTAAATCTAAAAGCAGGACTTATTATTTATCGGCAGGCGCCCAACATATAAATTTGTTGGCACGAACACACAGTCGGCTGAGTGCGGCCCGGCTTAAACTCGGGGCAAACCGAAGGTTCGTTACAATATATATATATATATATAGCTAAGTCTGTTTCATTATAGTTCAAGTTGTTTCTCCCAAGTGTGTCGTCTGTAAGAATTGAAGTAAAGATAGCTTATCGCCCGCTGTAAAGCAATTGCCTTTAATAAACAACTTGACTTGGATACGATTTATGTATTTATTCTATCTGATAACTGGCTTGATAGAGAGAAAGCCTCAGTACACTGCAACCATCTGTCAGTACAAATCCAGCAACACAGAATGAGTGTATCGAAAGTTTTCAGTCCTCGTCTTACGTGTGCGCTGCTGCTATGGCTTTGCAGCGTTGCAATTGCGGCGGACTTTGCGAATGAATCGCATCCGGATAACAGTTCCGTGACATTCTGGCAGCGTGTTAAGGCCAGCTTCTCGGATTTCCAGTGGCAGAAAACGAAACCAGATGTGGAAAGTGCGGAGACCACACAAAAGCGACGTGAAATATGGCAGCGGCTGACGATGGCAAGGATCTTGTAGGAAATTGAGCAGACTAGACTACGACACATTAGCAAATTACTTATATGAACGGCACTAGTTAAGATCAGAAGGAATCCAAATAAAGTATATTCGAATGGATGATTGAATTTCTGAATTTAGCCTTGTGAGACTCTATTCACTCATCTTCTCTAAATATCTTTCCGTAAAACAAAGGTGCGTCTCGCCAGTGAATAAACATCTTCTCGGACGAGACAACAAAGTGAGATGCTTTCTGAAATGCAGATAAGAAGAAACTTGAAGAAGCTAGACTTCGACCAATAGAGGGGCGTTTGTATCTGTTAGATGCATTTATTTGCTAGTTTTGAAAGCATTTGACATTCTTGGCCTGATCGCAGTAGCCAGCCCTCTGGTCCCAGAAGAGACCCTTGGGACAGGCGGTGAGCACAGGCATGCCCGCGATGCAAATGTAGTACTTGCCGCAGTCGTCGGGATGTGGCAGATAGCTTTGTCGCTCCGAGGGGCACTTCAAGGCGCTGTGTGCCACACTTGGTGGTGTTGGTGCCACGGCGCTTGTTGTTGGCTCTCGCTCACTGGGCAAACTGGGCAAGCTGGGGAAAGTGCTGCTGCTGCTACTGCTGCTGCTGGTGGTGGAGGTGGTGGTGCTGCTACTGGTGTTTACGATGTAGCACACGGTGACTTGGCCTGGCGTGGCGGTTGGTTCCTTGGACTCATCTAGATTTGGGTTGCGGCTACTGCTGTAGCACTCAGCGACACTGCTCAACTGGCACTCAGAGCTCCTGTAGTTCCAGTGCGTGCCACGACCACACTGGTGCCGATGCAGATGACCGTAGGCGCAAATGAAGTACAGCTGGCAGTTGGTCGGATGGGGCAGAAAGTAGGCGCCAAAGTGTCGGCATTCAATGTGGTCCGGGTCGTAGCGCTCCATGGGACTCACGGCCAGGCCAGTTTGCACATCGACGGCCACAAAGACCGGCTGAGGCCTGCCCAGCCACCAATTGTAATCGACATTCGACAGGCCACTTGGCGTCGAGGTGGTGACTGTGGTGACTGTGGCTATGCCATCCACTGGGGTGCAGTTCACCTTTTCTGGCACATCGCACACCGTTTCAACCGGGTCGAAATGAAGGCCCTGATCGCAGTAGAAGAGCGTGGTGATCGCGTGGCAGGCAAAGTACGCATTGCAATCCAGCGGATGGGCCACCAAATGACCATCGGCACGTCCGTCACAAATCTGCAATCAACTCAATCGATGAGCCAGCCTCTTCCTTAACAGTCAGACACTTACATAGCTCAGGTCTGCGATTTCCTGATTAATCGTCTGCTCCGCTCTGGCCTGGGACACCCCGAGACAGATGCCCACAAGCAACACAAAATATATACGAATTTCCATGCGACAGTCTTCGCGATCAGTTTCACACTTTTTCTGAAAAATAATTGATGATCAGCTCGAGTTCGAGCCTTATATAAGGCCACGTTCCCACACCCAGCGCCCGCTGGGTGCAGCCATTTAAGAGTATTATGCGTACACTAATTGGAACATGAAAACCTATTTTTGAGCACATGTCGCGACAGAGGCTAAATGTGTGATAAAAGAAAAACAAAAACACTGAACAACAAAAGCCCCGAATTTCAGAGGAATGAATCATTCAAAAGGTCGAAAATGTGGCATACTCTTAGGCAGTAGCGAGGAGTCTTACAAAAGCGAAGACGTGGGATTGAATGATCAAAATGAAAGCCCATCTGTCCATCCCGTCCTGACCATAACCCAGCTATACAGCTAGAAGGCGTACCTCTCGAGCGAACCGCACGTTAATTAACCATATCATCGCTTTTGGCCCCTAGCTGAAAGCTGCGGCCGGAATGTGTGGTCAAACAATGCAGGCGATAAATAGATGAGCACCATGTAACAGAGAGCCCAAGGTGCAGCCTGTGCACACCGTGTGGCTCCGATCGGGCTCCAAAACACAGACAGAAAGAAGCGACAAATCACAAACTGTCCTGGGTCCGTGCACGTTTCCACCCTTCATCGTGACCTGTAGATGCCCACAACAGTGGAGGAATTGGAGGATTGAATTAGTTGAACTAGTTGAAAAGTTCCCCACCCAAGACCAGAATATGCGTAAGTCCTCTTGTGTATGAGGTTTGATAAGATACTACTTATGCACTATACGGACTCAGTGCTATATAAATGTGTATTAATTCAATACAATTGGAGTAGAAAGTGAAGCAATCAATAATTATCTAAGCAATAAATATAATATTGATTTAAAAGCCGCCATGAAATTAGTGAATTTTATATATAGATAGCACGCAGGCGATCATTGATTTGTTTCAGTAGATGATTTAAGTGTCTGATGTCGTCTTTACGGTATTTTTAAACGATTCGCGAATGACTCTATCTATGGGAAGCGTGCGGTCTCCCCTAATTTATCATTTAACTAAGTCACTTGGGCTCCGCTCTAATGCTTCGCAAATTATGTGCCCCATATCAGGTATGCAGCGCGAGAGGTTCTATTTAATCAGCGCGTGGCCGTAGACAGAAGTTAGTCGTTGTCTTAGCCCGGTCAGGTTACTCCCGCGCTCCTCTCAGATACTACAGAAAAAATGAGTGCGTGAACTGTGTAATACAATTGAATATCATAAGTATTAGTGATACTTTCTGGATTTAGTGATATGTATAAATATATAAGGAAAAGAAAAGGAATAGATCAAGGTCATTCTTATATTTAAAACCAATGGAAAAGGCCATCGAAGCCTATCTATTCCCGTAAAGAAATCCACTTAGTGTAGTGTCCTTAAAGTGGAAGAGTCTTAAGTCAGAGAGTCCTTTGACTCAGTGCAAATTACTATTTCTCCTATAAAAGGAAAACACATTCTCACGCAATTTATATACTTTGCAGATAGAAGTTTATTCCTCGTACTGCTTGGTCTTGGCTGTGGCATTGCGTTGATTCCAAGTGTCGCAGCCACTTTTAATCCGGAGCTCATTTGCACTTTGGTCATCGATGGCATTAAGATCAATGATCCGCGCGCCTGCAATGCCTGGATACAATGCATAGATGGCAAGCCCGTCAGCGGCACCTGCGATCAAGGTCTCTTTTATGATAGGGAGAGTGAGGATTGCGTGAAGTCCACAGATGTCAAATGCGTCTCTAGCGATCCGTGCGCGGTACAGGCGAATGGCTTTGCCGCCGATCCGTACTCTTGTAATGGATATTACTACTGTCAAGATGGCGTGGGTAAACGAGGCGTCTGCAACCCCGGACTGAACTATAATCCGGGCACTGAGTCCTGCATACGTGATTTTCCGTGCGTGTCCAAAATGGATCCCGACAGCTATTGCAACATCCTGCCCGACGGCGTATTCATTAAGGACGTCCTTAGTTGCAATGGCTACGAGATGTGCTGGAAGGGCGAAGTCATCCCTGGCACCTGCCCTGGCACTTTCTACTTCAGCGCCCAAACGGGCGACTGCGACTACCCGCAGAACGTTGAGTGCGCAATTACGGAGCCTCCTCCGTTGACGGCAGAGCCGGATGTCTGCCCCCAGGCAGGCTGCTTCATCTCCGACGGCAGCAGCTGCAACGGCTACTATTATTGTAGCGAGAGAGCCGATGGTCAAATGCTGCTCCAACATGGCGACTGCGACGATGATCGCTTCTTCGCCGCCCGGGATGGTGGCGCCTGCGTACCACGATCGAACATCCAGTGCAATTACAACCGATGCGTCGGCCTTGGCCTTGAGCACATTGAGCTGGCCAACGAATCGAATGATGGATGCACGGGCTAC
Organism: Drosophila mercatorum; assembly: GCA_961210405.1. Lineage (NCBI taxonomy): Eukaryota > Metazoa > Arthropoda > Insecta > Diptera > Drosophilidae > Drosophila > Drosophila mercatorum. The sequence goes on along the minus strand of CAUIUS010000004.1, from coordinate 21,479,616 downwards.
GCCATTTGTCAAGACGGCGTCAAAATTGGCGAGGGCACCTGCCCAACCGGCGATTACTTCGATGAACAGACTCAGCGCTGCACCAACCAGATCATATCTTATGCGGCCTGCGCGATATCCACCCAGCCCACCACTCATATCGCCGTGATGGATGACGATACAACGACAGCCACATGAAAAGCACGGCAGCAATGGTATATCCCACTGCCATATCACGGAGCAGCGCCCACCATTAGGCCAATCAATTTCATAAAAATACACTCACTTATTTATTTACTCACTGTGGACTTTGATTATTTTCTTTATTTTCTGTGCGTTTACTCCGAAGACAATATAAATGTGATAAGGTTTCATATTTATGGGACTTAAAATTTGATATATTTCCATACCCACACGTATAAAGCTGAAGTGCGAAAGCAAAGCGATAAACAATTGTTAAGAGTCAATCGTGGCCATTATCTTCGCTGTTCTTGGTCATGGATCTAGAATAGAATTTAGCCAGGCTCGGATTTGAAATGCGTTAAGAAACATTCCTAATTTTTAAGTTTAACTCAAACTTGTAAAAATTATAAAGATTTCAACAAAATTATAAAGATATATATATATATAATATATATATATATATATATATATATATATATATATATATATATATATATATATATATATATATATATATATACTTTTTTTTTTTTTTTTTTTTGATAACTCGTTCCATTTCATTATTATCGATAAAAATCGAATAATTGGCCAGCTTTTGGTACAGCTTAAGTTTTATTAAATCTACAGACTTAAGATTTATTGTTAGGATTTCTTTAATAGGTACAGAGATATCTTTCATATATTTTGGATTTACGATACCTCACCCTATGCCCATTTTACTCACTGGAGATCTGGATGTTGTCATTAGTTGATTTAGGGATAAGTTTTTCCTTAGTAAGCTCTATGTATAAGCAGCTCAAGAGTGGCTAGATCGGCAGAAGATTGGCATATAAGCGCAGGATGCAGAGTATCTCCCTGTCGAGTATAGCCCTCTTTTTGCTTGTTGGTACATATGTAATGAATGATTTCAAAGTAGCGCCATAGTTGCTCTGCCTGATCGACTCGCAATTTGTTTTGTTCGAACCGCTAATAGAGTTGTCCATCCGATGAGCGGGGCCAATAATATTTTTAAGTTCCCTTGAGATGTGTGAGATATTCACCTTGTGTCTGAGATATTTCGGCAGTTTGTTTTCATGATATCACTGCCCTCGCCTCGCCTCACCTTGCCATTTACTGGCGCAGGTACAGTGACTCTTACTACCAGTAGGTTGCTACAAGCACCTGCATACTATCAGCGCTCGTCAGTATCAATTAGCAGGCATAAAGTATGTGTCGTACAAGGTATTCGTATTGGGGTACTCGAATTCGCCGAAAACATCACATTTATTTTCGACAGTCTGATAACGCATTTTATATACTGAATATTTTTGTTTCGAACATAGTTTTAGTTCTAATGAGAACGTGTACTTGTTCAGCTTGGATATTCCAATGTGCAAACTTGATTGGACTTTATAAATAAATGTTTTTTTTTTTCTTCTTTTTTTAAACAGAACAAGAAGAATATGCAATGCTTTTTGACTTCCACCAAATTGAGGTCTGATTTAATTAGTTACAATTACAAATACATTTTGAAGACGGGTCTTGCTTCGCGTTTGGGGGTTCTCTTCAAAATTGGGCTGCGCAGGCGACATAGTTGTGGTTGATAGGAGTGCATCCCTGGCTGCGTTCGTCGAAGTAGTAGTCGGTGGGGCAGTGGCCAGTGCTGACAGTGACTCCGTCCGAGCAGCGAGCATAGGCTTGACAGTCGCCCAGCACATTGACATAGGTCAAGGTGGAGCCGGCGCAACGGTCCAGCAGACAGCGGACATTGAGACGATCGCGGCAGGAGAGCTTCTCGTAGTCAAAGTACGAGCCGAGAGGGCAACGCAGATGTTGGGGATTAGTGTCGTGCTTGCCATTCGAAGGACCCTTGCAGATGTAGTAGTGGTTGCAAGACTCATCGTCCGCGAAATAGCCCTGACGCGCTGTAGTGCCGTTAACCAGGCAGAAGGTATTCTCCGGCGGCGGAAGTGCGGCATTGCCATAGCAGGTGGCATTGGATGCGGCCACGCAGGTGCCAAGCGAAACATCGTAGGCCTTTTGGGCGTCACATTCACGCTCATAGAGCACTTCGTTTATGCAGACATAATACTTGTGACAATGCTCCTCGTGGGCTAGACGAGTGTTGTTGGACAAGGAGCGACAGACCGGTGACTTGGTTTTTGTGCTGCTTCCCGGGCAATTATACTGAGTGGGATAGACGCAAGAGCGTGATCTTGGATTGAAGATCAGTTCGTTGGGACAGTTGGCCTTGACCTCACGATGCCCTTTGCACAGTATATAGCCTTGACAATCACGGCTCGTGGAGTCCGGCAGGAAGATGCCGTCCGTTTCGTTGGCACAGGCATTGACAACGATGTTGCTGTCCGGTGCAGTCTCGTATGGGCAGTCGACATTTTCGGCCGTGGTACAACGGCCCTTGTCCTTGTTGTAGAAGAGTCCAGTGGCGCAGGTGCCCTCCTCCATTGTGGTGGTATGACTGGGACAGTGTACCCAATAGTTGCACGTGTTCGGCCGCAGGAAGCTTGTATCCGAGGGCAGCAACTCGCACATCTCAGTCATCGTGAGGGACTCGAAGCCGTTTAGTTTGCTGCCACTGGCCAGGGAAACCACGGCAAGCACAAGCAGGGGCAGGACTCCTCTAGCTACAATTAACAGCGTTAGCAACGTGAATCAGTATTGATCAGCGAGGCAAAGAGATTACCTTGCTTCATGGTGCTAATAGTTATCGTTGGTTATCGGTGATAGTTATCGGTATCCTTAAATTGTTGCGATCGCTAGCTCCGCGCGCAGCTCCAACAACTTGACTGATGCGCTGCCACCGGTCGGCACCTTCTTAAATATGCAAAGCTTCATTCTTTCATTCATTGCTGTTTAGCGAGAAAATCAATTTTGAAAATGCACAGGCCCAAGGAAGACAATGTCGATGTCTTTGCCTGTCTCCGATATCAGATATCAGTGTGCGCGATAGCACTCGCATCTGATAGCGCGCAGCATGTAAATTACACGGCAATAACATGGCCTATTGGTGACTCGGCGGTTCGGTGGCTCCATGCTACACATCTGCGTATGCCATCCACCCGCGCAATCGTTGCTGATAGGGAAATCGGAGGCGTCGAGGCGTCGAGGCGGGCGGCACCCACTAGTGTGAATGTCTCTTTGAATTGAATGAAAAATTCCACACAAAAGTCATATTAAATCAGTGAGCGATTTCTGGCCTCGATATGACTCGAGTTAGGGGCCAAATGCATATTCCTTTATGATTCACCTCTGGAAACCCTATTTCATCCACTCTTACGATCTCGAACTTCGAGCTCTTGCCCATTGAGTACAAAAAATCTTTGCTCAGAGTGCTAGAATTACTGGTTTAATTTATATGCAATCGACTTTGGCTATATTTGAACGTGAACATATATTTCAAGCAATGGTCATTAGGTTGTTTTACAAATGGGGTATGTTGGCTCCTTCTCCACGCACTGCCCGCTTCGCTCATCCAGGTAGGGGTAGGTCGGATTGCAGTAACTAGTTGTACCAGTCGGACAGTAGGTGTATTGCTTGCAATTCTGTCCAGCAACAACCGCGTATGTCAGATTCGTGTTTGCACACCGATTGAGAGTACAACTTATACTAACGGGGGAAACGCATTTTTGTGACGTCACGTCAAACTCCAGACCAAAAGGACACGCGCCCCAATTACCAAGCTCAGCGGTTTTGCAATAGTAGAATCCGTAACAAGTTACACCATCGGCAATAAACTTGCCCGCATTACCCGTGCAGTTCATAGTGTTTGTCGCAGGCGGAGAATTGGGGTCAAGGTTGCTGTTGCCATTGTCTTCGTCGTTGCACGGATTATTTGATTGACACATTCCGGTTGCAGCGTTATAGAAGAGTCCACCTTTACAACTGCCCCACATTCCGTAGCCCTTGACGCAGGTCAGATATTGGCCACAATTGTTTGGATCGCCAACAAAGATGTTATTGGGCATGAAGCGACAAATGGAATTCTGGGTGCACGTCGGGCCCCACACGCATGTGTTATTGTTAGCGGCATACGTTTGACCAGCCGGGCACGATTCTGTCTTGGAGGTGCCATCGCCAAAGCAATACGTATATTTGGTGCAATCGTTGGGATCGGCCACGTATCCGGTTGTCTTCAGTGCGCTGCACGTCTTCTGCGCGCTGGTGGAGCACGGCGTGGTGGATGCCAGTTGGCACGTCTGCGTCTGTGGGTCGTAAACGAGACCGTTTTGACAGGTGCCATAGCCCACAAGTTGCTGGCCCTTGCAGTAGCCCCAGCTATTGCAATCGGCGGGGTTGCCAATATATCCACTGCCCGACCATTGGGCACACATGTCCTGCATCGTATAGCCAGCTGACTGACTCGCCAGAAGAAGGCAGGCGGCTGCCAGAACAGTTCCCCTCAAGTGGAAGGCTGCAAAGAGCAAAGAATTTTGATTAATTCCCAATCCTTGATGGTATCCATTTCTCAGTATTTCAGCATTTTAGTATTTTTTTTGTATTTTTTGTATTTTTTTTGTATTTTAGTTGTATCACAGGCCTACCAGTCATTGCGCTTGGGTTGTAGGTGACTTATTAGCTAGCCGTGTATGCTACAGGAGCATACCAAACTCAATACTAAGCCTACCAATTGCATGATATGCTTTATATAGAGGGCCAAGCCTGCCGGCTCCATCTAATACCCTATCTGGGTGCGTTTAATTAAAACTGTTCGCACTTTTGCAGATAAGCTCACCCACAACCGAAACACATTGAAAAATACCATAATTAAAATGCGATAATGCTTTGTCTCACCTAACATTTTCTTAATTTTTCTTTGTTCTCGATTCAGCGTTTGGAGACGACTGAAAAGTCGCAATGCCGTTGCGATCTATACTGACTGCCCTTATATGCGAACATTCGGCAAACACCCATGAGCAGACCGACCGTAACTGAGCTATTTTTACCCCCAGTGCGATTTGTCATCCATATTATCGTCGAGTGCCGTCCGGATTATCAGTTCCTTGTGGACAACTGTTTAGGTGTGTAATTATGTTTTAATTCATTGACGTTCCAATTATTGATCGCCGCCTCCAACTAACTGCGCTACTCTTCACATAATCGTATCGCCCCTGTCAGCTTGTCGCTCCATATCACTGACAGCATTTGCGAACAACACCATTTCCGCCGAATTATTTTCTACGAAATATATCTTCTTAAGGGAATGCTGTCTTTGTTTAACTCCGTTAGAATCTGTCCAAACGACTTGTCCCCATTCAAATGCATAATTTTGGGAGAGCTCTTGGTATTTACTTGGTATTTATAGCATAATAATTTGTGTGTATATAAGCCAAGACATTGGTTGGCCATGGTTAAGCAAGCTTTCAAGTGTACCAAGTATTTATCTTTCAGTCTGTTCACAACATGGACATTTATCATACAACATTTCTTATAGCATTTAGCCGTATTATCCGACTGACTAACCGGCTGAACAGAGTAATTCAAAGGAACTAAGCACATGTGCTCGCAGTATGGATTATTTTTATAGTATATTTTTAGGATTCACGTGCAAGGCAATTTTAGCCATCAAAACTATGGGGGTTAATAAATACTTGCAGCATACTTTGATGAGGCTGCGATAATAAGAACGTAATTATGTATTTACTGCCATAAGATTGCTGAACTACTGACAAATGCTTTAACTTAATTTTTATTTTTTATACCCTAAACCCATTGAAAATGGGAATTCCTTTATAAATGGGAATTCAGGGTATAATGTTTTTGTTAAAATGTGTATGTATGTAAAATGCAGAAGGAGGCGTGGTAGACCCCATAAAGTATATATATTCTTGATCAGGGTGACAAGCCGAGTCGATTTAGCTCTGTCCGTCCGTCCGTCTGTCCGTATGTATGAACGCGTCGATCTCAGAACCTATAAGAGCTAGACTTAAAGTTGTTTATGTAGGTCCGTGAATAGCACGAAAAGATCAAGTTTATTTCAAACAATCGATAATTATCATCGTTTTAATGTTATCGATTAACACCGATATCTTCATTTAGTTATAAAATTCTATTTAATTCATCTTTATAGCTAGAGTCTTCAAATTTTGCAATTAGGGTTATTATTACGTAAGTCCCGTATATCAAATACTAGAGACTTGTGCTTTGGCAAATACATACATATGGATGACATGATCACGCCCAACAAGTTTGATCAAAATCAAAGTATTTAATTTCCCATAGCATTGCCATACAAAAAGAAACCTAAGAACAGCTGACGCAACGATTTGCGCCTGTGCGTGTGTGTGTATGATTTGCTTGTAATGAACATACATATACATATGTATTATAAAAGAAACGGAGAATACATTGAATAGCGGTTCTTCGCAGGGTTCAGGGTATACCCTAGTCGAGTGGTCTCGCCTAGAGTTTTCTTACTTGTTATACCCTGAACCCATTGAAAATGGGAAATTAGGGTATAATGGTTTTGTGAAAATGTATGTAACAGGCAGAAGGAGGCGTGGTAGACCCCATAAAGTATATATATTGTTGATCAGGGAGAGAAGCCGAGTCGATTTAGCCCTGCCCGTCTGTCTGTCTGTCCGTATGTTTGAACGCGTCGATGTCAGAAGATATAAGAGCTAGAGAGCTGATTTTTTTTATGTAGGTCCGTGAATAGCACGAAAAGATCGAGTTTGTTAAAAAAAGTCGATAACTATTTTAATTTTAATGTTATCGATTAAACACGTTATCGAACGTTAGTTATAAAATTATATCTCCCACGTCTTTATAGCTAGAGTCCCTAAATTTTTTTGTAAGTTTTATATTTATTTTATCTAATTTTGATTTTTGTTAGATTTTGGATACTGGCTCCAAATTTCCCTAAATATTTAAATTGAGGTTAGTTGCACTCAAAGCCAGTAAATGAATGGGTTTACATTTTTTAAAATTAGAAAAAATGTAATAAAATATGTTGAACATAGGCTAAAAATTTCATTCAAATCCAATAATTCGCGCAGAAGTTATTAAACAAAACATTTGGCCAATCGGCCAAACACGTGACCAGCAACGCAAAACAAAATGTTTTTCTATACATGTGCACACATACACATTGAGCTGCGTGCATCTAGCAAATTCTAAGACCCGCAAGTTTTAGTGTACATATTTCTAGTAGATGGCGCTATGATTTGCTAATTATCAGCTGTTCAATAAATCGAAACAGGGATGGCACTATTCTATCGAACCATAGATGGCGCTATTGGCTAAACAATTAAAAATGAATTTAATTTAGTTTTCTGTGCGTTTATACAAAATGCTAATTATGCAGTATTTTAAAAAACGCAGATAGCGCGGAGTTTAGGGTATCTCCTAGTCGGGACTCCCGACTAGAGTTTTCTTACTTGTTTAATATAATTTTGTGTGAAATATTTTGCACATTAACGAATGCGTGCATTGAGCTCCTTTATGAATATTCAAAGTATCCTACAGGAATATATATAGTGCTCAGATATCGTTTTGCTCCTGTCATATCTGATATTTACTAATTTGTATCAGTTTATTTTACTTTCAACATATTTATTTCTATTATTTACTCTTTCTTCGTCTGTCTCGATCCATTTGCGACCCTCACAGTTTGTCGTTCTTTCCATATCTGTCTATGCCTCTTGCAGACTCTCGCTCTCCCTCTCCTTCTAAGTCTCTCTCTTTATTACTATCTCGCTTTTTCTCTCTCTCTCTCTCTCTCTCAACTTAGGCCCATTTCATAAGATTTATTGATACAGTAGTAATTCCAGATTAATTGATCCTCAAATTGCTTTTAGATCTCAAAACTTAGACAAATATTTTATAGCAAATATCTCATATACGTGTATAGGGTATATTCAGATTGAGCACTCGCGACGAACATTCCCGTATCAATTTTTTTAATACATGTATCATTACAAGTAAAAACTGAGATATGTCTGTCTTACGCACATACAAATGATTTCAATAGAGCTAATGAACGCCATTTGGCAATCAGTTAATCAATTTGAAGGATTTATGAGCCGAGAACAGTTTGTTATTTTGGTATTAAGTGCTAAGGCCAGCTGGTTATTATCTATCTGTGAGGCATATATCACATATTGCTTGGTAGCTGAAACGCTTCAGAGCAAACCACCTCAGCCTTTAATGGAAAGAAAATACCCAGTTGGAAAGCTCTATTTTTGTTGGCGCTACTGTTGGTATTAGCTGCATATTTTTGGCAAAACAGAGATAAGATTTGAGCCGCTGAGAACATATACCCCCAATTTGTTGCAGAATCGGCTATCAAGTATCAGGTATCAGCGACATTCCGTCCCATATATAAATTCTTTCCCAGCAGCAATCCCCATTTAGTCAAAGGTAGAGCAGGTGAACAGCAACATCAGAAGCATAAGTACGAAACGTATTTTCCAATCAATCGAAAATGCAAGAAGGTGAGCAATTGGCAGGTGTTCCGTACTCACTGAGTGCCAGCAGCTGGTACAGTTAACACGAGCAGTACAAAAGGCGAATGTTTCACTTTCCACTCGTTTTTAGCATCATTGAGATTCGGAATTGGAGTTGTCCTGCTTGCACTGTGCCTGCCTCAGCCGCTGCAGGCGCTCAACAACTTCGAGGACATGTGTCGGCTCTTTAAGAACGGCGTCCACATCCGGAAGCCCGGCTCCTGCAATGAGTACATTGAGTGCACGAACGGCGAGGGCAACCTGAAAAAATGCGCCGATGACCTGGCGTTTGACGCTAGCTCCCAGAAGTGCGTGAAGGCTACGGCTAGCAACACCGTGCACTGCGGCAACCTGTGCGAGGGCCTGGACGGCAAGTGGGTGGCTGATCCCACAAACTGCCACAACTACCTCTACTGCAGAAACGGCGAGTCCCTGGCCGGCCACTGCGAGGGCGCCGAGCACTTCAATGAAACGACGCAGTCGTGCGAGCATGGAACCGACTCGATTTGCGTGGATGTTGCCAATATATGCGAGCTGCTGCCGGACAAAACCAAGTTCCGGCAAGAGGATGACTGCAACGAATACTATGAATGCAAGAGCGGAAAGCACTCACTCAAGACCTGCTCCACGACGCAGTACTTTGACGTGGAGAGCGGCACCTGTAAGGCTAAGAACCTTGTGGACTGCAGCTCGCACTCCAAGAAGAACGTATGTTTGTCCAAAACCAAGGTTCTCAAGGGCTACCAGCCGGACGGAGCCACTTGTCGTGGATACTTTTACTGCGGTGACTACGGCACAGTACACGATGTGAATCCATTGTGGGGCCAGTGTAAAGAGGGTTATTTCTACGACGACACCAGGAAAATGTGCGCCATTCCCACCTCGGTGGTCTGCACGCACAACCGTTGCGAGGGACGTGGAACGATGCTCGTGACCAGCAGCGCGAACAACTGCCACAACTATATTCGATGTGTCGACGGGGTCGAAGTTGAGGAGAAGACCTGCCATTGGGATTACTTTTTCGATGAGAGAGTGCAAGGCTGCACCAATGCGATTATTTACGACGGTTGTTGTGACGGACGTGACTAAGTCTTTATACTGTCTATATTAATATACAATGTATTTTCGCAATTTAAAATTTCTTCTGTACAATCAAAACATTTTTTTAATTAACCCACAATAAAGCAGATTGATTATTATGTAAATTATAATTATGACTCTCAACTCTAGTGAATTCCCGAACTGCTCCCATGGCGTATGTAAATGTTTCGTTATATTTAAAATGAAAAAATAGTCGCAAAATATACTTGGTATCGATAGGCAAAGCGATAAGTATTTTACAGCACTGATCAAATTATGTTTGATACTTGAGCTAAATAAAAATACAACAAAAATTGCTTTGTGTTAGTGGAGTCCCAATTGATATGGGAAAGTGAAAAGAAATGTATTTTTAAGCAACTTACTCTCAATATTAATCCGTTGTTTTGAACTGTTGCCCAGGGAAATGCTGAGTTTCGTGCCACTGTTATGTTTCGTGCTATGCGCTGTTACTTACAGTACAGTATAACATTAATAGTACACGATAAAAGCCGTCGCACGTCGAGAGAATTGTTTTTGCAATGCTTAAAAAACATTAAAAGTTATAAATTAAAGTAACTGCGTGCAAGTGGCCAGGTCGACATTTAATGCCGGCAAATAAATATAAGATGTATAAAATAAATTTGTGCTAAGCTACTATATATAAACTTTGTTCGGCTTGAGTTTTGATTTTGTATTACCATAAAATGTAAGTTTTCAAATAAGGAAGCGACTCGCGTTCCGATTTATAGCCCAGATTTGTTCCAATTTTATCAACAGTTCTGGCATGAAGCCTACTCAGTCCAGTGGCAGTGGTACCAGTGCCGGTAAAATGGGCGAGCCCATCGAGTACGTTACCCTTATTAGCGATGACTCCGACGGAGAGCCGTCACCCAAACGAAATCCTTCTGGGGGTGGTGGTGGTGGGGCCCAATCCGCTAGTCAAACAAAAGTCAAATTTGACGATGATTCCAATGACACACCTGCCACCAGTGACGAGCGACGCACCAGCCGGCGTAACAAGCCCAAGGTCGACTACACGAATAAACCGGCAACTGTAAGTGTAGAGAATGCGACCTCTGACAAATCTAGCTCCGGCTCCTCGGGCAGCAGCTCTGGCCCGTCAGATAAACGCAGTCAAGGTCAGGCGGAGCAGCGAACCCGCAAGTCGGAGACTGCAGTTAATCAAAGCGCAGGCACGGGAACACGCAGTGCCTTGTCGAAGGACACGAATGGTACCAATGGAGAAGTACGTGACAACAGCACGCCTACAGTCCTCTCGGGGCAGGAAGGCGCCGTCTTTCAGTCGCGCCTGCCCTTCAGCAAAATGACACCCAACGAGGAGGCGTGCTTCCCTGACATAAGCTGCTCGGGTATACTTGGTCATCGGGTTTTCCTCAACATACGCAACAGTTTGCTGCACATGTGGGTGGATAATCCCAAGACGCAGCTGACTTTTGACAGTGCGCTCAAACGGCTCCCTCCTCCATTCGACAGTGACCCGAATTTGGTGAGGCGAGTGCACTCGTTCCTGGAGCGGCACGGGTTCATAAATTTTGGAATTTTTAAGCGACTATCGCCGATACCCAGCAAGAAGCTAGGCAAGGTAATCGTAATTGGCGCTGGCATTTCCGGACTCGCCGTTGGGCAACAGCTCCAGCAGTTTGGCATGGATGTCATCGTGCTGGAAGCAAGAGATCGAGTTGGCGGCCGCATTGCCACCTTCCGCAAAAATAGCTACATTGCCGACCTCGGGGCCATGGTGGTAACAGGCGTCTACGGCAATCCCATGACCATTCTGAGCAAACAGATCGGCATGGATCTGGTACCCATCCAACAGACATGCCCGTTGTATGGGCCCGACGGCAAACCGGTGCCAAAAGAAAAAGATGACGTCATTGAGCGTGAGTTTAATCGCCTACTTGAGTCGGCAAGCTACTTGTCGCATCGCCTGGACTTCAACTACGCCGGCAACAATCCCGTGTCATTGGGCGACGCTCTGGAGTGGATCATCAATATGCAAGACAAAGCTGTGCAGGAGAAACGAGCTGCCCACATGCACGAGATAATTGCCGCACAAACAAGAATCATTGAGCATCGAAAGCGGCTCAAGGCTACATTACAGAAGATTGCGACGCTCAAAGCTGAACTTCAGGATTTGCTTAGACAGCGGCTGCCAAGGAGCGCACACAATGAAAATAGCTATGCGTCCCAGGAGTACACCATTCGCACCACACAAATTAAGCTCGAGGACACTGTCAATGCTGAAGCGGAGCAGCGCGCTGAGGGCCACAAAATGGAGATGAATCTGCAAGAGATAGAAAAAAATGGACCGAGGTAAGTGGGAATTCCATCTGTCCACATATATTGAACTGTTGATTCTGACCCATTTCATTTCCACAGCCAGGTATATCTATCCTCACGTGATCGTCTGATTCTGGACTGGCACTTTGCCAATCTGGAGTTTGCAAATGCCACCCGCCTGGACAACTTGTCGCTGAAGCACTGGGATCAGGACGACGACTTTGAGTTCATTGGGCACCACACGACAGTGCGCAATGGCTACTCCTGTGTACCTGTTGCGCTGACCGAGAACATAGACATTCGCCTGAACAGTGCGGTCAAGGAAATCAAGTACACCAACAAAGGCGTTGAGATTGTGGCTGAAAACCTAAAGACTTCGAACTCACTTATGACGTACAAAGCCGATTTGGCTGTCTGTACGCTTACGCTGGGTGTTTTAAAGGTGGCCGTCACGCAGGATGAGGCACAGCATGCCAATACCGTGAAATTCGATCCACCGCTGCCAGACTGGAAGCAACAAGCGATACGTCGGCTGGGATTCGGAAATCTGAACAAGGTAGTGCTCTGTTTCGATCGAATCTTCTGGGATCCCAATGCGAATCTCTTCGGACATGTGGGCAGCACGACTGCCAGTCGTGGTAAGCAGAATACTTGTCTTCATTTCATTTAAAATCTATCTAAATATCAACTTAATTAGGGGAAATGTTTCTGTTCTGGAGCATCAGCTCGTCACCCGTTTTGCTGGCCCTTGTCGCTGGCATGGCGGCCAATATCGTGGAGAGTGTGACAGATGACATCATTATCGGACGTTGTATGTCAGTGCTGAAGAACATCTTTGGCAACACGTCTGTGCCCCAGCCGAAGGAGACGGTCGTCACTCGCTGGCGCAGCGATCAGTGGGCCCGTGGCTCATACAGTTATGTTTCGGTTGGGTCCTCTGGCAGCGACTATGATCTTCTCGCCGCGCCTGTCATCCCGCCTACAAGCTTTGAGCCACATTTCAGCAAAGACGCCGAAGAACTGCCGCGGCTTTTCTTTGCTGGCGAGCACACTATACGCAACTATCCAGCAACTGTCCACGGCGCGTATTTAAGTGGGCTGCGTGAAGCTGGACGCATTGCTGATTACTACTTAGGCTACCCGGAAGGTACTCCGCCGGACATTGGCTACTCTGTCACAGAAGCTGCTAACTTGGTTTCAGTGGGTAATGTTGTAAAGCTGCGTGACCTTTCCCCACATCTGTCCGACTCGCCCGTGTCTAAAAAGTCTGAGGAGAATTCGACCATTGCCGATTCAACAGATGTGCAGTAATTTTTGTAATTTTTTTTTAACATGGAGCAACAACCGAAGACCATTTTAGAAATATATATATATATATATATATATATATATATATATATATTTTTATGCTTTTTCTTAGAATGAATTACATCGATTCTATACATATATATATATATATATATATATATATATACATATATATATATATATATATATATATATATATATATATATATATATATATATATACAATAAATGTTAAGATAAAACCAATTAAGTTAGTTCACATTAGCTGCTCCTCGTCCGGGCCAGTATGTTATTGTCGATAGTATCGTGTACCTTAAGATAATCACAATTACATTTTAACTAATTTATTCAAGGTTGATAACAATCTCTTTTTGCGTTGGGATAAACTGACGATAGGCGATGCCAACTGCATCAAGCATTCGCTTGGCAGCTCGATACACGGGCTTATCCCCATACTTGTCAGATAAATAGTATATTTCTCGGATGCCCGATTGTATAATTAATTTTGTGCACTCGTTGCAAGGGAAGAGAGTTGTGTAAAGACGAGTGCCGTCCAGTCCAGTGCAATTGCTGTTTAGTATCGCGTTGGCTTCGGCGTGCACTACGTACATATATTTATTCTCCAACGAACTTTTATCCTCGTCCTTCGACCATGGGAACTCATCATCGCTGCAGTTTCTCGGAAAGCCATTGTAACCAATGGCCACGATCCGATTATGGCTATCCACAACGCAGGCGCCCACTTGCGTCGAGGGATCCTTACTTCGCTTCGATGAAAGAATGGCGGTGGCCATGAAGTAATCATCCCACTGTAGATAATCATTTCGTTTTTGACTGTGGAACGATGTCGAGCTCCCAATACTCTCTATCCGATCCTCATTGTTTTCGCTCAGTGCTTTAGACATTGGACTAAAAGTAATAAAAATCAAAGAAAATAATTGGATTAGAGTTCTTATAGGACGACTTGTTGGATATGGATAAAAGAAAAACACCTGGGCATATATCTATGTGCTTTCTTTTCTTTTATTTATATTCAATATTATACCATATAACACTTCAGAGGCAACATAAAAGTATGTAATTCATATTTAATATAATTGGAATTTACAAAAAATACTTTATATCAGTATCTAAATAGTCAAATCGAAATGTTTGAGTAGGTGCTTCAATGGGGTTATATATATTTTATGTTTTTTTGATTAGGCTATTTTCTGTACTTGTATGGGATTCTGCTTCAGATGTAGGTAAATTGACCGCATACGCGAGACGTCTTTTCCAGATTTATTGACCTTAGGATTAAAATCGCACAGCTTGGCAATGCGCTCCCATTCGGTTCCAGGCTCGACTGTTCCATTCTCTAACGAAGCGGCTTGAACTTCAGCGTTGCGAGACGATAATTTTGTTTTCGAAATAGATTCTTCGATCTGGCGGAGCCAGTCATCCAGCTCCTTCTTAGACTGCTGGCGTAGTTCCTCCTTTTTACGCTCTTCTTCAATGTCCTTCTCCTCGAGTCGCTTCTTCTGGTCCTCGCGCCACTTCCGTATTTTCTCCGGTTCTTCACGCGACGGCGGAGGTCCTGAGATGCCAACTGGTTCGTTCGACTCGCTGCCGATGACCTCGAAGCTCCCAGTGGATGATTCGAGACCACCTCCCACATTGGCAGACAGCTCACTGCCTAGTTCGGCCCCAGTGCTGACTAAGCCGCCCAGCAGTCCATCATCGGTTGCAGGCGCAGCAACTGCGTTTGTGGCAGATCCACCAGTTATTTCAGCTTCGAGGTCTCCAAGAACTGATTGCTCGCGAGCTAGAAACTCAGCTGCTGGATCAACTTCCTCCTTAGTAGCAAAATCATCACCGAAATCCATGTCCATGTAGAGTGCTACAAGAGCATGATTACAGTTAATGGGCGTATTTTCACTTACACGTAGAAGTGTGTAAATATCAAGCTAACTGTAATAGCTGATTTTATATATTAAGATTACTTACCTTTTAGGTTATTTGAGTACTGATAGTTTTAAATTTTTAGTTTTTATTTCGATTGTATTTACAAACAATATGCTTAAAATATCTATTTTCCACAGGTTTTTTTTTGTAAAAAAAATATCTTTGTAGTGAGTAAACTGACAGTCACTAATAGGGATGACAAGTTATCGATAATATACAAATATCGATTGGCATTATTTCCATTCGAATTAGTACATTTAAATATGTTCATTAAATTTTTTTTTTAAATACGTCAATGACTATATATATGCTTATGACCCGCTTACGATAGTAATAATTAAATTAAAATTGTATTTGTAAAGATTATCTTTATGTTTAGGCATTTTATTTACGGAATTTAATAGATTCAAAAATAATATTCTTTAGCAAAGTTAAAAGATAATAATAATAATAATAAGTATATAAATATTGATAAATAAAGGGTTTTCTAAATAAAACTATGTGAGCATCAAATGGATGTTATTTGATCAATAAATTCCACCGGTGGAAAGCGTTCTGACGTTTTATTTGATCAGTGATTTATAGAAATATCACATTTTGCAACACTTGACAGTGTGGACTTATGTCCATGTTTACATACATGAGTATTGTATTTACGCACGTTGTTATATATGTATGTGCAAGGTTTGTATATAAGATTGTAGATCATTAATTCATGCTGTGACTAAACTCACCAAGGAAGTAAAACAAATATATAACTATATGGAACAAAATTGAAAACAAAATTGAAAACAAAACTTTAACACTCAGGCTAACATAAGCACACGACTTTCATCGAACTGATTCACGTGTGCATCGTTCAAATGAACAATAGTTCATTTGTACTTGAGCGGCCATTTTGGAGATTGTTTCACCCACAAAAAAGTTATGCAGCCCAATTGTAGTAGTTTACAAAATAAATTTACTTAAAATTGTAACGTAAATAGACAAGTGCATAATCAAAGCTAAAAATAAAGATGATCCATCGCAGTGTGAAAGCAACGGAGCAGTAAAACGACCAAGTTGCTTTGCTAGTGACTATCTCTCAACGCACGCACGCACACATGTATGTATGTATTTGCATACATATACTTTAAGCATACATACGTACATAAGTATGTATATGTCAAAAGTGGTCAAAAAAAATATCAACTGATGTACAAACTTACACGCATACATATGTATGTAAATGCAAAAAAAACTTTTGTCTAATTTGAAAGAACATGTAAAAATAAAAATAAAAATAAAAGAAAAAAATGTGCCTTCCAAAACACGCCAAACTGTGCGCGGCATAATTTATCATTGTATGTATGTGTGTATGTGTATATGTATAAATATCAAAGTATCTGCGAAAAATGCACTTGTCGCTAGGGCTGCATAAGACGAAACTGTATTGATATACTCATTTAAACATATTGTCAAATGAAAGTTCATTTCGAAAAGCATAAAACTAGTGATTGCGCCAAGTGAAATAAAATGTAATACGAAATAAATACGAGAATGCGAATACGAAGACGAATTTATACATGTACATATGCGTGTATGTATGTATGTATGCATGTCTCGATTTGGCATCGAGCTGAGCAGACCGTGTCTGTACTGACATGTGCAGCCCTGGAACCTGCATTTGATGTTTATGCGATTCTGAAAATACAAAATTAACCCCAAACAAAATACAAATACCTGCTTCCAGCTCAAGCACACCACATGGATCCCAACTCCAGCCCCTGGTCTTACGCCTACAATCGCATCGTGCCCGGTTCCACAGGCAGCACGGGGAGCACAGCGGAGGAGTTTCAGCATCCGCATTTAGCGACCATTACAGCGGCAAGCCTTGC